>OZ021702.1:19830781-22330781 GCA_963978495.1 Athalia circularis
ATGCTTATGTGCTGCACCTGCCAAGGCAAGAATTACACTCAGCGTATAACCAAGACGCCCGGATTTCGCCCATGCACCGTAGATACTACCAGCAACAGCACCTGAGAAACATGAAAAAATGCAGAGCAATCAATTGATAGACTACGCCAAAACAGGTCGTTGCAAGGTTGAAGATTTTCTAGAACTATAAGCTCCATAGACAAGTTTGTGTGGACAACAAAGGAAATGTTTCTTTTTGAATTATGTTTGTCTACAACTGAATTCATTACAAAAGTAACTCACCTCCTAGAGCGTTGTTAAGGACGTCATCTTTTCCTCTAATTCTTAAGGCAGCATATGATATGGCTGCATAACTTGTAAGCATTGCTGTCGAAGGTACAATGAACATTGCCACTCGACTCATCTGACCAGTGAATGATAAGTGGTTCGAATATAGGTTTGTATCAATTATAGACGCGAATGTTCCAAAGCCGACACCGTACTTCATGGCCACCCACAGTTTCTTATCAATATCCTCACCATCAGGAGTATCGTAGTACCGGTACTGTAAAAAAATCGATTCAAAATGATACAATCGGAAATACATCTCCAGTTCCTTCAGTTTATTTACTCAAATTTGAGTTGTTGATTAAAAAGAGGATGTTTGGTCATTAATCTTGGTTCATTTTGTTGATGGGAAGTACATGAAATTGACAGGAACTGTAACAAAAGTGGTCCAGATTAACAGAGCTCTGAAGTACTTAGTGCAAATGCATCCAATTTAGATGTACTCAAAAGCCAAGGTTAATCTGAACGTTTGTGATAACCACCTTACCGGACGTTCTTTACTAAGCCATTCTCTATATTGTCCAGATGAGAGAGGTAGGTACATGGCTTCTAATATAGTCAAATCCTTGGGATCTTTTTTAGGATGCATGTTGACCTTTCACCTCGATGAGTTTCAACCCTTAAAGATTTCAGCTGAGGTCGATCACGTTACATAAACTATAATAAAACACGATCAGTTTTCATAGGTAGAATGGGATGGACAAGATTTTTGTTCCGTGCTAGATTAATGCTAACTAATATTTACATGTGTACATATATTTAAAATAAATAAATAACGTTTGCAAATAACACAAATCCAGACGGGTTACTCAGGTTATGGTTATCCGGTATTAACACTATTACTTCCATTTGAAATCCGAAATCAGAACTTGTCAATTATTATCTAACTGTATTTTGGGTACATTAATCAAACCTGAGATGCTTTATAACTCCTCTAAATGTACCTGGTAAACTACATAAAATAATTCAATAGAATTACATAAATATCCGACGACCTAGCTCTACTCCACCAAGATAGGAGCCAATTGCAATCCCGTCACAGTCAAGCAGACGATCCCTAGACGAACCATGCACGCAACGCCCTCTGGATACGAATTTTTTCGTTTGACAATCTGTCAATTTGACTTGCAGTCAACGATTAAAGAATTGAACACATTCAAAAACTGATAATTGAAAACTCGACCCATGCTGATCGTTTTATTTAATTATTTGGATCAATCTAACAGTCATACAACGTAAGGGTTACCCTGCCAAGAGTGGTTTACTCGCAATGTTGGGATTGGTATTATTTTATCAAAATTATACAAGAGGACATTAATTGCTAAGCCCAACAGCAGCTTTGAACTGAGATAGTAGAATTATGAAGCTGGCTCAGGTGATGTTTTCAAAATCCTTTTCATAGTTATCCACGTCGCTAGATGGTTAGGTTTCCAATTTAGGGATGTGAACATATTTTCAGATATAGTATTTCCAACCACTATAGATAGAATCGGTGATATCCCTCTTTCTCCGAGCCATTTAGCCAGCGCAAGAACTACCACTTTAGCATAGCCTCGCCTTTTGTATCCCTCCTGTGTCTGCACCATTCCTAAACCATACCATTCGGAATGAATAGCCCACGATACTAGTACATCTCCTTTTTTCAAAAAGAGACCATAACTCTTATTGAGTTTTATTGTGGTTTCCAAATATGCTATCGAGTTTTCTGGCTGTTTCACATCGATATGCGGATATATTTCATGTATCGTTGGAACATGTGATGAATTCAAATCTCCCAAATAACATTCATCCGGTACTCTATACATCACACAACATTGTTGATCACTATATATTCAATTCATATTGCATTCTTCTCTATACTCTATTGACATAGGAAAAGGAATCAGCTGAAACAGAATACAAAACTAATGTCTATTAATGAACGTACCGTATTTCCATGTTGGTAGAATCTGAAGCGGATTTAAAATAAAAACATCCTGGCTTTTCTTCGTGTATTTGGATTCCCCTATTAGTTTCAAGGGTTGCTAATGCTGAAAATACCAACGGCTGCACGCATTCGTGAATTCCGCTGAATGTAACGTCTTTATTCCAGTTGATTCGATTTGTTTCAACTAGTGCGTTGTATAATCGTTTTCCAGAAGACTCTCTTGTGAAAACAACGATACTATACATTGAATGCTGCAAATATATTCATTTTATCTTTGGAATCGAATGTAATTGAAGATATTAACAAACTCATCTGGCATCAATATTATGAGGAGCCGATGTATTTGTAAAGGTTCTGCTTGTTTTATCTACTGCTATTAGCACGGAAGAATACATCTCTATCTATTTCGATTAGTGAATATGAACTTGCCTTCGATATTCCTACAAACGTTACGTCATCTTGAAATCTTCCTTGAGGGGCGTATACCTCGAGGTCCATACCTGGATCTCGTGTTTTCCATCTTATAGAATTTTCCAACCAGTAATAATACTGAAACAGACTAATTCTGACATATCTGGATCAACTACGATGCGTTTTACACATGTCTGACATATCCCATTAAAATTCAATTGAATAACGAATTCTATAGAAAAAAAAACTAGATCCATCTCAAAATAGGTTTCAAAGAATCACATCATACATTACTATACATTGGCCAGTCAACTTGTAATAATTTCTGAAGCAATGACCATTCCTCCAAGGGAATTGGTTGCAAAATGTCAGAACTGAATTCCTCCTCAAACGGCATGATTTTCAGTACCACACAATGACGTGCTTTATTGTCAGACTTTCTCTCTAGTTTTCAATCAACGAGAGAAGAGAGAGACGGTGAACTCATGATAATGTAAGCTGTGTAGGTATCAAACCACATTCGCAATGATAACTGTGATCGGATAATTTGTGCAAACTCCCACAGTCCCCCACCACACAATTTGAAGCTGGAAAGAGGCTGAGTTCTCATGTAAACAATCAAAGAGTTTCTCAACTATTGGTGAGGAACGAAGAAGAATAAAATTAATATATAAATTTTTTCTAATTATTATTTTTATTCACGGTTCTTTAATGGTAATTTGGCACACTATTTCGGTTTACGGAATATGCTGCTTAAGCGGCGGCCCTTTGGGGTTCCTGTAACATTCTGTTAAAATTGTTCGGTAATTAAATAGGACAATTTTGCGCCAAATAAAATTAAAATCAAAGTCGAAGTAGAGTTCTTACCTCATCTTGACGTCGTGAGCTGCCTCCACCAAATATGTCTTTCAGGCGTCTGGGAGTAGCAGTGGCACGCCGATCAGCATTTCGCTCCTTTAAAGCTCTTGAATTGGGACTTTTCAATTCGTTGCCCTAAAACGAAAAAAACAACTGAATAAAAATTTGTGGCATTATTTAATATTCAGAGTACCAAAAATCAGCTTCGACGGTCGAAAATTTATGAATTTTCAACTGCACACAGTAAGTTTGCTCACCTGCAAAGATAACCTGCCCCCATTTTTACTGGGAGTCGGCGGTCCCGGTCTTTTGTACATAGTCTAAAACGAAACACAAAATTCCAAGGCCATGACCATACAGACATTTACAAAAGGGATGTCGGTGAACACGAAATTATTAATTTCCAACAGAAAAATCTAAACGGCTACTTACTTGCGTCCTATCTCGCTTTTTCGTCTTTTCACCAGGAAGCAAACTCTGGCTTAGGCTATCATTGAAGATATCTTCCATGGCATTACCACTCTATAACAAACACAGAGGACATCACCGACAAACATTCACGTAATAATTTTCTAACGAGGGTAAAATTAAACACATAGATACAAACAAATATTACAGTTAGCAGGATTTTACACCTTTCCCAAGTCTTGTACAATCGACTCAAGGCTTGACATAAACTGATACCTTTTTTCAACGATATGGTGATTAGACTCACCTTAATATCTTCTTCGGTGAATGTGCCTGGCTGAAATTGGGTCTCTGCTGGATACGATGATTTCAAGTGTGGTTTACACTGAGCGTTTCTCATCTGCAGCACCGACAGCCTCTCCAAGTCCGAAGTGGCAGAACAGCGACCTGCCTTCATATCGGCTTAAGAATAAAAAGAAATGGATGAAAACAATTAAAAGAGTTTGACGGCTCCTTATTTGTCATGACAGTTCTGGATCAAAACAAAACACAAATCTAGGTTTGGATGAATTATCAAACACATACCCAGATAGTTTGTATTGAAAACTTCCCCCTCTTCGTCCTCGACTTTGAAAGCATTGCCCATCCCTTGAATAGCTTGTACACTTTGAATACTCTCACGTCTTGAAGAAATTGGAAATTCTTCTTTGATCGTTTCCACTGATCGGCTGGATCCTTCTTCACGAGCAGCTGTCCCAAACTCACGCCGGTCTAAGCTGAATTAATCGATAGAAAAAAAAAAATTTAATAGAAGTACAGCTAAACGGCCCAAAAATTTCATGTAAAAAGTTCTGATACCGAAGTTGTCGTTCAAAGATTTACCTTGATGTTTTACATCTCATATTTGGAACAGCCCGAGAATTACCATTGTTCGTAGCAACATTTTTCTGGTGTTGGAGTCGCCTTTTCAATTCATGTAGCTGTTGAGCTAAATGTTCCTTTTGTTGTTTTTCTACTAACAATTTCTCACCAACATCCCAGAATTCAGAACTCAATTTAGTGACGTGGTCTTTGTACTTTGTAATCTCTTCGGCATGCTTACGGCATTGTTCCTCTACTAGTATTTTTTGAGCGTTAAGTTTTTCATGCAATAATTTCTCTTGATCACGGCTGACTTTTGCTATTTGTTCGTTGTATGTAGTTTTCTGGAAAATATTGTCAGTTGGGCTAATTTATACCGAACCTGATAAAGGGATAACTGTCCTTTATCAAAAATGAATACAATGATATAAGTATTAACTTACCATTTTCTGTTTGATTGTGTCCAATTTCCGATCATATTCAATGTGAACTTCTTTCAATCGAGCATCAAAGTCTTTTTCCGTGGGCCGTTCAGAGAGTTTTATTTTTTCTGCTTCAAGTTCTGCGTTTTCAAGTTGCAATTTGGAAATGATAGCCTCCATTTTTTCTGCTTCCTCTCTGCTACTGCTAGATGACTTTTCGGATTCTAGTTTCTTATTCTCTTTTCTCAGTTCATCCAGGTTTTTCTCAAGCTTCGCATTCCTCACACGTATAATATTCAAAGTGTCTTTGAGTTCTTTCTTCTCTCTGATTTGATTTCTGTTTTCTGTTTCTAATAATTCGCACTTTGTTTCTAAATCCGTCCTCGTCTTTCTTTCTCCATCATACTTGGAAGCCAATGTAGTTTTCTCTTCACAAAGTTCCAATATGGATTGGTTCTCTTTTTGAATCTGTACCTGCAGTTTCACAATGATATCTAGAAGACTCGCTATATTAGTGCGAAGATTTTGATTCTGAGTCTGTATATTCTCTTCCAGAATCAATTTTTCATTTTTTAATAATATTAGCGATAGCTTAACACACTGCAAATTCTTGACGAATAACTTTTTTTCTTCATTCAACAGATTGACTTTCGTCTTTTCCTCAGATAGTTGCATTTGCAGTTTTTCCATATCATAGAGCAGAGTTTTCTTTTCGTTCGCAACTAATTGTAAATTAGACAGCTCTTTCAAATTTTCTGAAATCATTTGCTTATCTTTGACCTGTATTTCCTCAAAATTTACTAAATCAGATTTTAATTTGGAGACATTGGAGTTGAGGGTTGAAACAGTTGCTTCGAAATTCTGTAAATCAGTATCCTTAGAATGGAATATTAGTTCCAAGGAATCAGTCAAACTCTTAAGCTGCCTCGCTAGATCTAATATCGTTGAATTATCAATCTTCAGTTCTTTAACGCCAGCTAAATAACCGCACTGATTCACTAATTCGATTAAAATTGTCTTGCAGCTTTGCATTAGATTTTTGTGTTCAATATTTTCTAATTCCAATTTCTGAACAATGAGTAGACTTTCTTTTTTGTTTGACTCCGTCTCCGCTAATATGCCTTCTAAAGCGTCGACTCTGAAGCTTTTGGCATTTAACGCATCTTGGATTGATTTCATCTTCTCATCTAGATCACGCAACTTTGACTGAAGTCGTTCAACATGCTTTTGATTTTTTTCTAATAATTCTTCCTTTGAAGAAGCGTCCGTTTTAAGCTTTTCGATTTCCTCTAGTAAACTTAAATTTTTTTCATCCAATTCTTTGATGTGTTGATTGAGTTTTTCTTCAACTGCACACCAATTTTGAATCTGTGTTTTGAGCAAACTTATCTCAGTATTAGAATTATTATTTGTATCTTGGAGAATTTTGTTTTCTGATATGTGTGCTTCGATAATCCTGGTAGTTAACAATTTCGTCTGGCATAGTGAAGATTCCAAATCCTTAACCATTGTTGTTGCATTGGCCAATTCATCCTGCATAGTTTTCATTTGTTCTTTTGCATTGGATAAATCCACTTCAAGTGTTGCATTGCGTTTTTGTGACTCTGCTAATAGTTCCTTTTGTACCGTCAACAAATTTTCAAAGCGTTCGATATCCTTCAACTTTTCTTGTTCTAAAATGACTTGCTTCTTTTCAAGACCCTGATAATTCAAGAGATGTTTCTCGAGCAATTCTTCTTTATCTCGCTTTAAGTCAATTACAGAAGCTTCTATTTCTGTGCATCGTGCTCTCTCTGTACTCAAAGCATTTCGTAAGCTTTGAATTTCATTATTCAGGTCTCTTATATCGGACAATGATTTCGCGTTGTCTTGCTGAGACTGCTTCAATAAATCTTCGTTAAATGCAATTTTCTGATTCAGATCTTTGATTTGTATCAATAGAGTTAATTTTTCCTGCTCGAGATTTGAATGCTCTTTTTCAAGATCTTCATATTTTGACGATTGCTCTTTAAGGCTCTGTCTTTGCTCTGACTTTAGTCGAATTATCGTGGAACCTAAATCATTGCTCCTGGATATCTCTTCCGCCAGTGAATTTTGAATAGTCTGCAAGTCTGAAGCCAAGATTGCAACTTTTTCCTGGGAGTTCTTCAACAATTCTGCCTTCGATGCAATTCTTCGACGTAGATTTTCAATCTCACGCGAAAGGTCGATCTTTTCTTGTTCCGAATTCGCATGCTCGGTTGTCAAGTTCTCGTACTTCTGTAATTGTTCTTTGAAGGTTTCATCTTTGTCTTGCCTCAGTTGAGCAATTGTTAGTTCTAAATTCTTGTTTGTGTCTCTTTCATCGTTCAATAGTTTTTGTAGTTTGTCGAGTTTGTTATCGCGATCTTGTAGATCTGACAATAAATTTTCTTTCATTTGTCGAGATTGTGCTAACAGATCTTCATTTGACACGATAGATCGATTCATATTTTCAGCCTCTTGCAACAGCTTCGTATTTTCTTCTCGCAAAGCTATGTACTCTTTCTGAAGATTTTCATTCTTTGATACTTGCTCTTTAAATGCGGCATCATGCTCCGACTTTGCTCGAATCATTTCCGATTTCAAATCAGCTATTGCAGATTTCTCTATAGCTAACAAATCTTGAAGTCCTTGCACCTTGCTGTTAAGGTCTTGTAAGTTTAATTTGAAGTCTTCATTTGCTTGCTGAGAATGCTGCAACAGAATTTCAGTTGCTGCAAGTTTTTCGTCTAGGTCTTCATTCTTTTGCAACAGCTGGATTTTTTCTCGTTCTAAATTCACATGCTTTGCAGTCAGGTCATCGAATCTTTGTAACTGCCCCTTGTAGGCTTCCTCTTTCTCTTGGGTCAGACAAGAGATAGCCAATTCTAAATTCTTGGTACACTCTCTTTCATCATTTAGTGAATCTTGCAACGCTCCAAGTTTGTTATTGAGAACTTTTATGTCTGATAATAATGTTTCGGTCACTTTTTGAGACCGCATTAATTGATCTCCGTTTGATGTGATTGTTCCTTTGAGATTTTCAGCTGCTTCCAACAGAATTCTCTTTTCTGCTTGTAAATTCTTACATTCCTCTTCAAGATTTTTATTCTTTGACAGTTGCTCTTTGAGCGTGCTATCGTGTTTTAATTTAATTTGAATTATATTGGATTCTAAATCTTTGATTCTAGTTCTCTCTACAGCAAAACTGTCCCGAAGACTTTCAAGCTTGGTATTGAGATTTTGCATATTTGTCTCCAGATTCACATTTGTTTGTTGAGATCTTATTAATAGGTTTTCTTTTGCTGTAAGTTTTTGAACCAGGCTGTCGTTTTCTCTAGATAGATTTAACTTTTCTTCTTCCAAATTTACAAATTTTTCTTCAAGATTTCTGTAGTTTAGTAATCGCTCCTTAATATTTTCTGCGTGCTCTAATCTCATACAATTTACTGTAGACTCTAAATCCTGGACTCTTGTACTATATTCAGCAAGAGAATCCTGTGCCTTTTGAATTTTTTCAGCTGAATTTCGTAAATCTTCTTCCAGGCTGTCATTCTTCTGCTGAGACTGATTCAATAATTCCTCTAATTCTACGAGCTTCTTATTCAGATTCTCATTCTCATGCAATAGACTCGATTTTTCTTGCTTTTCATTTACAAACTGTTTTTCTAGCTCTCGATACTTTACCAATTGATCAGCAAGTGCTTTTTCATGTTCTACATTTATTCGAACTACTCTAGATTTCAATTCCTTGACCATGGTCTTTTCTGTCATTAATGATTTCTGTACAATTACCATTTCATTTTTCAAACTGTGTACATCTAACTCAAGCATTTTCATACGTTGTTGAGCTTCCTTCAAAGAATCTTCCTTAAGAGACATCGAATATTCAAGTTCTTTGTTTTTTGTAAATAAATTCATTTCTCTCTCTTCTAACGTAATATACTTTTCGTGAAGTTCGCGGTATTTTGAAATTTCACTCGTATGAAATTTCTGTCTCTCAGCTGCTATTTTTTCCAAATTTTCAACCTTGTCTTTTTCTTTATTTAGCAAGTCATGAGCCACTTTTATTTTTTCTTCTAAATCGTGCAAGGCAGCCGTCAAATTTTCGTTACGCTTTTCAGAGTGTTTCAAGAATTCTTCTTTTGATAAAAATAATGTTTCAAATTTTTTAACTTCTTGAGACAATTCTTTCTCAGAACGTTGCAAACGGCTTATTTCAGCCTGTAAGCTTTTATTCGTTAGTTTGTAGTTCACGTTTTCTTGATTAGTGTACTCTAATTTATTTTGTAATTCATGCAGTTGAATTTTGTAGGCTTCAGTTTCTTCTTTAGCTTCTTGCAATTGAATATCAATCACAGAACTTAGAACTTCACTTTGATTTAATGATGTTTGTGATACCGGAACTTCATTCATGTCCATTTCAAAGCTTTGTTCCGAAATGTTTTCCTTCCTTAATTCTTGAATGTGACTACGAAGTTCCTCAATATGATTTTTGAATTCTACGAGTTCTTCATCTTTAGAATTCATCTCAATCAATAGAGTTTCCAAATTTCTTTCGTGCATGTTCGCTTTTTCTTTAAGTGTATTACAATATCTGTCAGCTGAAGTCAATTTTCTAGCTAACAATTGTTTTTCCTCTTGTAATTCTGTAATTTCACATTTCAACGTCTCTATTTCATCCATAAGAGCTTGGCTCTTTAAACTAAAACGCTTAGGAGTTTTATTATCTTTTTTTTTCTTTGAAGATTGTGGAGTTTCAAACCTCATGGCGTCTTCTTTCATTTGCTTTATGTCTGCGGTCTTTTCCTGTATTTTCAGTTGCAGACTATGTATTTTTTCCCGTTGAATCCGAAGGTCTTCTTGTAGATCTGCCTTTTCAAATCTTTCTGTTTCTAACTCAGCTCTCAGCCGTCGCAGTTCTCTCGTCCGTTCGTCTAATAGTCTATTAAAATTTTTTCTCACTGTCGTTGCTGGAGAATTCAGAAATTCCTTCAACGGTCGCATTTTAGGAGTCATTGGTGGTGTTTTTATAACGTTATCAGATGTTTCTGTTATTGCAACGTCTATATTCTTTTTTGAAACACTGCTTCCATAATCTAATACTCTTTCCAAAAATGATTTAATCTTAAGTTGGGTGTCTTGACTCAGCTTGATACACATTGGTCTATGAAGCTTGGGTTCTCCAGAGGAATGTAGCAGGAGAAGTGAGGCCAAATAAACATCTTCATAAATTCCATTTGTACCCATGCTCTCCTTGTAAAATATGGGATACGTATCTAGAAAACATCAATTGTTTTAAATAGCATTATGCTTAGGTATTCGATTATACAGGATCAGTTATCGAATTGAATGAAAGATAATGTAATAAGTATTCCATGCAGATGAAAAAGAGCTAGCAAAAATACCTTGCACAAATCTGGATACAAGATTGTCATCATCGAGGTCATCCTCAAGTTCTTTTGGTGATCTGGAAATAATTCAAATTTTTTTTGTGTGGCGTTCGTTACTGTATAAATATAGTCGAAACAAATGAAATGCAAAAAATGGGACTCACAAAATTTTAACCAATTTTGAATAAAATTTTCCATCCTGTAATTCCTGCAAACTATTTACATTTACATCCAATATGTCCAGACAGTTTACCTGTAATCAAAAATGGATTAATATGACTGATAAGATATTCGAAAACAGTTTTAATATTTATTTAATGTGTAACAAAGAGTTGAAAGAAAAATACAATCGATGGTATTTCGAATCGTGGGATGCAGTGCAGCAGCGACTACGAGACGTCATAACAAGTTGCCTTTAATTATTTAAAAAATTTGTAGGTTGTACGAAATAAAATCCTTACCCATTCCAAAACGGCGGCAGACCAGGAACTCATTATAAAAACGTAACAATTAGTCTATTTACAGGATAAAGTTATTATTCACAAATCACAGCGGAGGTACACAACAAATCTTCAACGTACATTTTTCGCACAACTGCGTCCCTTCCAGTCACGGCTTTTGAAACTTTTTAAAAACAGAAAAGACAGCTAACGCCAACTTCAGCATCACGACTGCCTTTTAATTTTTAACATAAGTACGTTGCACTCCAACGGGCGTTACGTGAAGCAGGCTCAAAAAGTTGTCAATTACTACATCGTTCTCCCAACCACTCATCCGAATTCGATTTAGAAGTACTCGTCAAGTATCAACGCTTATTTCAATTCATATTTCCTACTATCAATAACGATATTTCTATTACCAGTTAATTCTATAAGAAGAAGAATCTAATATTCATCATGGTCCCAGGAAGGCCTCCGGTTCCAGGTCAGTCGAATGTCATTAACACATCAACTAGAACTTGTAACCTATAACAGCCTAATAGAAAATATCACCGATTATATTGAATATGCTTACAGATAATCCTCTAGGGCTGTCGTGGCACGACAGTGCCTGGATTCCAATGCTTAATCCGAGCAATATTATGGACTATTTTTCAGAACGGAGCAATCCATTCTTTGATAGAACTTGCAACAATGAAACTGTTAAGATGCAAAGACTCAATCCTGATCAGTTGACGTAAGAATGCTTATTACTATGCTTTCAATAGTTTATTTGAAATGTGCTTGTATTAACGCTGAATGATTATTCACAGGAATATGACTGGATTTGAATATATTCTACTGCATGTACAAGAGCCAATTCTTTACGTGATTCGCAAACAACATCGTCATTCACCAACTGTAGCTACGCCTCTAGCGGATTATTATATTATAGCAGGCGTTGTTTATCAAGCGCCAGATCTAGGCTCCGTTGTTAACTCGAGATTAGTACGGTTATTCGTATAATTTCATGAAATAACATTCAAGCTATTTCTTTGCTTAAATATTACCGTTACACTAAACTCTAGCTATTTTATTTTGTTAGCTGTCTACTGTTCACCACTTGCAGTCGGCCTTTGAGGAGGCTAGTGCATGTTCGAGGTATCACCCGAGCAAAGGATATACGTGGGATTTGAAAAATGGCAAAGCATTACCAGCCAAAAAAGAAGTACCCGTTAGAGAGGAGCCCAGTTCACTGTTCCAACGTCAAAGAGTGGACATGCTGCTCGCAGAACTGACTCGTAAATTTCCATTGCCTGTACCAAAGCCTGTACAACCAGCCGTTGAATCTGGTAAGCATTTTTCAAATTTATGCATCTAAAGCTTTCAAACTTCTTTTCCTGCCTCACTTCTGTGATTGAGTTTTGTGAATTGATACATTCAACGTAGATTATGTGATATCATGTTCTGTCACTTCAAATGTAAAAAGCTCCTCTACGATCCCAAAAGACTACAACAATAACCACTGATTTCAGCTGTGGAAACTAAGCAAGAAATAAAGACTGAAAAGAAAGACATGAAACCTCCTCCTGAGAAAAAACCAAGAGTTAATTAAACTTGTCAAATACTGTAACAAATGTACATACATATATAATTCCTATCAAGTTTGTTTTATGACTACAGACTATTAAAAATATTTATTCAGAATATGATGAAAATTAATGTAAGCTGGAATAACATTGTTATGCCCAATAAAACCATGCATTTTTTATCCATGTTAGAGCCTGACATTTTTTTATGTATCTAAATATATCTAAGAAAAAAAAAAAAGACTGAACAATTGAAAAGGTGTTGTCAGCTGAAATATTGCACATTGATTGGTTGTGAATAGACTATGAATATTCTCAGAGTTCAGAGCTGAAACTACTCGAGGTTATATTATGAACTTTAGCATCCGTAGAACGGATTTTTTTTATATCAACTTAACCCTGATACTTTAACACCGTCTAACGCATTTGATAAAAATATTGTGTTATGACGTGCATGCAGCGTTCCAGCCGATTTGAAACTGTAGACTTTGATAGCGATTTTGGAGATAACGTTGAAACTTTTAGGCCTTCCAAGACAAATGGAGATGTCATTAAACGTATACGTCATGTTAAATGTAAGGTGATTCAATTGGCCCGTGAACAGATGCGAAGATTTCATGAGAGACAAGTATAGTGAAAACTATTATTTAAATAAATTATTTAAATATTTCTGAAAAAACTTACCGATATCATATTGACAAATATTACCATCAAATTCTGAGTTTAGTACTATAGGTATTTTCGAATCTACAAGTGCCGGTACCCTATTATACTGAATATTGATAATTGTACCGATGTTGGTCGGTGTTTTCGAATTCAGGTAGAACTCGAAGCAAGAATGCGAGCTGCAAATACGTTATGGAGTCGAATACGGAAACGTGGGCATTTAATCGCAGTTGCCATAATAGTTGGAATACTTTTGTGGATGTCTTTGGTTTACGGAGCACTACTTGGAGTTTCTCTCTGCAGCAGTGGGCGATCATGTTTTCCATTCATGTCTTTTCAAACGACAAAAGTCAAACATTCTCTTTTTTAAAATAATTTAGAAAATTTTTAATGAAGATTGCAATCAATCTATGGCTTGAAATACTATAACACTAGAGATTTGTAACTTTCATACAATAAAATGGTACATTTTGAAGAAAATTAGGGACTTTTATTATTTGGACGGAAGAACTTCAAAATGATTGCAGCAAAAGGCAAATTATACTTATGAATAATTTACAACGATAATTCTTTAGATTTAAAACTTAATGCGATGATCGAAGATATGATAAAGATATGAACTATTTTATTGTTTATTGAAAACCAATCTGTTTTACATATCTATAAAGCGTATAAAAAAAAATAGTAGAACTACTAAAATTGGCTACATTTTCACTATACTTTTTGCTTTGTCAATGCGGTTGTATCTTGTCAACTGTAGATTATTTTTAAACCTAGAATATGTATACACAATGTATTTATTTATTCGATTTTTATATACAATTTAGTTATTTCGATGAATTACTTTTGTTTATGGACTTAATGTACTTTTGCAATTGAAGAAATGATAAGCAGTTTGAATTAATCGGAAAATATCATTTTTTGGAAATCTGCAGCTCCGTGATTCGGTAAGGTATTTTTAAAAGTAGAATTGCACGTGGCGTAGGTATCATACTGAGGTATAAATAGTTTACTAACAACGGAAAAATGAAAATTATTGTAAACGATGTATAAAAATGTTAAAAATAATCAACAGCCCCCGCAAGTTTCCAGAAAATGATTGTGTAGATAATTTTAAAAAATTCCAGTTCAGAAGAATAACGTAACACGAAAGCTACAAAAACAACGAACCATTTCTTCGTCATACATTTTGGTCAATTCTTGATTTAGGGTTTGCGAATTACAAAATAACAATTCCAGCCAAAATTCCGTCTTCGATAATCGGTTGTATACTAATATTCATTGTACAATAACCTAAACCGAAATAGTTTTTGTTTTCAAGGGGTATTAAAATGAAATTGACGTCATAAGAATTTGTTATAAATAATTAATGGAAGCAATTAATTTGATTTTTTTTCTTTCTTTCCTTCTATTTACAAAACCGTCTAATTGTTTCCTGATTATATACGAGGTATTAATTAATGCTTAGCTAAAGGTATGCTGAAATTTGATCATCGTCATCACTGCAAACCAATAGAATTTTACTATGCTTACTACATCATGAATGCACACCACACTCACATGAAACTGCGTAGATTAGATGAACTATTATAAACAATCCAATATAAAGATACACCAGCGATAGAAGGTATATCGATTTATGAAAAGCACAGAATATTGCTCTCTATTTTACAGGTCTGTCCACATCACTCAAGCTTAATATATCTTCGACAAATGCTGCCACATCCGTATCCTTTGCAGCATGTACAGTTACAAAACCGAACTCCAACAATTGATTATAATTAGGTCTTGCGGTGTAGTCCTTCATCAGGCTAGAACGGATAGAATTCTTTATGTTACGGTGTGCGAAGGAAGCTTATTTCCTCTACCAGAAAAATTAGATAATGTTCTTCCGTCGAGCTTATCAATGGCACTATCGCATCGTGCCATTGTGATATGAGTCGATGGCAATCAAGAGACTAATTAAATCGTCGCGATTATTCTTCTGGATTTTTAGTTTTATACATGGTTATAAGATTATGAATATAGTCTTACCATTTGTTGATGAATTCCTCGAAATCTGATGAAAATTTACCCGAGGGAAGCTTAGGAGCATCATCCTTAACGACTTGTTTCAGTTGTTCAAACGGAGTACCCCAAGAAGCGTACGGAAACTTGCCAGTCGCTAACTCAACGAGAGAAATTCCTAATGACCAGACGTCTGAACGGATATCGTACTGAGAGGGATTACCTGTGGGGTCTATCCTTTCTGGCTAGAAGAATGATAAAATTTATATTTTATTTTATTTATTTTTGTTTTTGTTCGCCAGATCGAAGAACTATTCCATTATTATCAAGCGATTGGAGAACCAAGGGAAATGACATCAATTGCGGTAAAATTTTGAGTTCTTGAAAAAAGTAGAGATACATACCGCCATATATGGTTTACAACCGGCATCTATGGTTTTAGCTACTGAATCCACAAGGTAACCCGATATTCCAAAATCACAGATTTTTACTTCTCCTTTTTGATTTATCAGAATATTACTAGGTTTCACGTCCCTATGTATAACTCGCAATTGAGAATAAAGATAGTGAAGCGCGCTAACTACCTGCAGGGTTGAAATTATACATCTTGTATAAAACTGTCAATCGTATAACGTGATGCAATGAAGCACAAATGGCATTTCAATACTCACTGCAAAGGCAATTTTTCCAAGGATGTCTTCTGGAATCGACCGGCCATGTTCATAAACTTTCATATAAAACTTGTCTAAGCTCATATCCATAACTTCCATACATATCCAGACATCTCCCTCCCTAAATAATGCACCATAAAATTGTACTGTGTATGGACAGGCAGAGCTTCGCATTGAAACATCTAAATCCATAAGCAATCTTTTTTGCTCCTGCGTGTTGACCGTCGCTGTTATTCTCTGCATAAGTTGTAAAAATTAAAAATAACACACTAGTTCTGGAATATGGAATAACTTTAGAGTGGGTTGGTTTATCTGACAATAAATTGTGATACTCATGACTTACCTTCACAGCCATTATAGTACCGCTTTGTTTATGCTTCATTTTATCAACAACGCCATATGCTCCACGGCCAAGAACGCACAGGACCTCAAGATCATCGGCTTCAATGTTGAATACTTTATCGTCAATTGTGATCGTTGTTCGTTTGTCCAAGTTTCTGGGTGGAGTTCTATCATGGTGCATAAAATAAAAGCGTGGCGATCATAACATTAAGTAAAACTATAACGGCAGTCATGAGTCGACCAAATTTTTTGTGTTACGGATGCACGTGACTGTTAAGAGATGATTTTAACTCACAATGTGGTTGGCGCCTCCTCCGAAACTTGAAGTTTCAAATTCCTTTTTCCTTTACGTAGAGCCATGCCGTTGATCTATAATGACCAGTAGACCGCAATAGTTATGTCTTACCTCAGTACCTTACACGCATACTTGATTGATCTGCAAAAAGTAAACAGATATTGGGGTAAAATAAGTGTAACCAATTCTTCACAACATAAACAATAATCAGAGAGTACCTGAGTCCTGTAGTGAACTTAGGTTATATAAAAGATGCAAATTAATTCGGTTTGTCAAACGAATGAAAATAAGATAAAACATGTTGGTTCGTTGTGTGCCATAAATAGATGAAATAATAGCGTGTTAATAAATGTAAATCTTGATATCACCTCTTGAAAATAATGGGTAAATTCCTAAATTTTCTTGCCCATATATGTATGAAGTTATTAATCAACTCAAACTGGAGATTGAATTTGGTCACGAACTCAGAGATGATTACCAACATGGAGCCATCCGAATGTGCAGCGTACGAACCCAAAGGATTTTATCTGAAGCGATTTCGAAATTTTAAACGGTGAACGATATCACCTACCCACGAAGCAGTCTGATACATGTTTAGACTTTCTTTTTCATTGCTTTCAAGTCCAATCGAAGTATTGTCTATATTTTTCAAGTTTCCTCACAACAAAACTCTTCTATCAATTCAAATTAATATTCGCGCATCTTATTTTGTTGGCCATCTGGAACACTCGAAGATGAAGCAATAATTGAGCACCACTTGCACATTACGCGCATTTCAGGGTTCTGAGAATTGAGAATTCAAAACTTAAATTTTATCTTATGTATTTGTAGTTCAACGACTGGCAGCAGCGGCGGGAAACCACTGCGGAAAACACACAGTTGTTATCACTAAAAAAACGCGCTAAGACGAAGTTTGTTTGACAATTAGCAATTACCGACACTCAGTTTCAGTGCTCCGTTTGAAGAATCATTTGCGTCGACCGCAGGTCACGCTATCCAGAAAATAGAAATGTTACGCGAATTGTTACGATGATTTAACTAAAGATTGGTTGCAAAGCCTAACCTATGCCTACCCCAACTAACCGCCAATTGCAATTGAACCAAGATTTTGAGTTTGGCAGGTAAAATCGTAACAGAATTATCCTGCTCAAAGATGCTGTAATTTCTGACTTAATTACGTAGTCACTTTGCTTGTCATTGCTATTACAGAGCAACCCTAAAGAGGCAATAAAATCTCCGTATGAAAATTTTGGTCCATTTCTTTTTCGTATAAAACAAGCTATGACCAGCGAAGGAAGCCAGATAGACTACGACTTGAATATATATTTTGTTATAACGCATAAACAGAAAGATGAAAATGATTGTTCAAAAGATATGTGGCACGCGTATAATGTAAGTACTCATATCGATCTTGATGAATGACCATATTAATATCATACGATATTCATCTTCTAGAGTTGCGACGAGCATGAGCTATCGCCAAAGTGGATCCAAGAAAAAATGTGTAACACTTTGACACCAGGCAAAAAGGATGTTTTTGTAATAGAGGAGTTTGAGGGGTCCACGTTTGAGAAATTGTCTAAATTGAAATGCTTGTAAGAATCTGACACAGGAATTCTATGTAACAATCATCGATTCTAGACACAATATTGAATCTTGGATTGAAAAGCCTTCCTGCAGATTACTAGGACTTTATTCAACCCAGTTATTTTTCTATACCCAATCATATTGTGTTTATGTATTGATTTTGTGAATAATGACGTCAAAAGTGGCAGCTGATGTTTATTGATGTTTCAGCAGAATAGTTGGTCCACGATGTTTATTAAGCTGCTTCATGACGGGAGAACCAATTCCCGAGGGAAGTAGCCCAATATTCACAACAGCAATGCGAGGTCTATTCGTTAGTGTTTCTGGACTATCTCCGGAAGCAAAGGTAAGAAAATTTAATAACAGTAACCATTTGGTTAATGTTAAAGTACATTGTTAATTTTGCCCTAGGAAAAAGTAGGCCAAAAAGTTGAATACATGGGCGGTGTATTTACCCGACAATTTCGAAGCAGCGTCACACATCTGGTCGCTAATTTCGTAATGTCTGCAAAATACGAGGTAAGCCAGCTCAGTCGTAATTTTTAGAGCAGATTAGAGACACAGCCTACCCTTGACATCGCGAATTACGAATTATGAATTCACAACGTTTCTACATCTTTTATGAGAGACCATTTTATCTGCTTCCAAAATCATTTTTTTATTTATTTTTTTTTTTTACTGACTTTCAGGCAGCTATTGAAGCACAAATACCAATAATGACCGAAGAATGGATAACAGCAGTGTGGGAAGCAAGTCTTGTAGAAAATGTGCGAGCTACCAGTAGCAGATTTGACAAATACAAGTGTCCCGTGTTCATGAATCTTGTTGTCACGTCGACAAATTTATCAAAACGGAGAAAAGAGCAAATCGAACAATTGATCCATGCGCATGGTGGGGTGAGTCTTGAACGTTGATTAATCACATTGGAATTATTTCAGTATAAAAAATTAACTGAACACACAATTCTCACAGGTATTCATGAGAATTCTTGACGGCGAGAAAGTGAAGATTGTTATAGCACCAGAAAACTCAGCACACAGTCAGAAGCTAAAGTATGCATTGCAGAACAACATTGCTTGTGTAAAACCAGAGTGGGTTGAGCAAAGTATTAAGCACGGTTATGCGTTGCCATTTTCAAAGTTCCTGATAACTTCGACGAAAGGATCTTCCACGCCGGAGAAGTCTCATGGTTCAGTTTGATTTTGTTTATTTTCCTTAACCATTGGTTTCGAGCATAATAACATATTGGAACAGTAAGAGTATAACATAAAGTGGCGTCTGTTTTACAGAAAATTTATCTTTGGACTTTTCAACCATAAGCACTATTCAGGGTGTCGCATCTAACAATTGTATCGATGAAACTATGATGACAACGATGTCCTCTACGATAAATCGTACGCCCAAAGAATTGAAAGGTTCGTTTACTCATCTTACGACGTGTCGAAGGTCTTAGAGATATTGAAAATGATCGACAATTATTGCACCAAGAAAAATGATTCAGATAATTCATCAGGTCCTTATTTATTATACCCTTACATTTCATTCAGCTGCCTACGTCGAAGTGGTGACTAGGCTCAATATCCACGCAGCAAAAAAAGCAGGTCCATTTCTGGATGGATGCAACGTAAGTATCAAGATAAGACATCGATGTATTACTTGTGATTTTTTTCATTACATTTTTTTATTTATTGATTAATTTCATTTCTTCTCGTTCGCAGATCTACTTAACAGGGTTTACACTCGATCATAGAGAAAAACTCAACCGCATATTGAATGTGGGCAGTGCTACACGACTTGATAACATTTCAGACGCTGTTACTCACGTCATTGTGGGAGATCAAAATAAAGGGTCCGTTGAAATAAAACAAATGATATCTATGGGACTAAGGTACTATTTTTATCGGTTCTAATGACATGGAGCCTCTTTTTTTCCTTTTTTTTTTTACTAAAATTCATTGAGGTACTAAAAAATTTAATGAAGCATTTATGGTCATACTTTTCTTTCAGTCCTCAATTTTTAACAGTAAACTGGTTAGAAGAGAGCATAAAATTGAAGAGTACGGCTCCCGAGGAAGAATTCAGGCTCGACATAAATGAAGGAACATCTGGACAACAAAGAACGGAACCACCTTCCCCGCTAAGTAAAAAGGTTCGTTCATCGGAGCCAAATAATATTGTCTTTTTCATTGCGATGTGAAAACGATATGCAATAATTTTTTATTCGTTCAGAATTTACAGCTGCTGCAAAAACCCAAACGACCCCCGATACCCAAATTCAATATAGATAAAGAAAGTTATTCTCATAAGCAAATTGAGGAACCCGACCTCATCGAAGAATATCGTATATCTAATGCGCCTGGTAAGTGATGTTATTATAATTTTCTTACTCGAAGAAAACGAGCGTTTTTACATTTCATTGTCACCGTAGGTCCCAGTAATAAATCAATGCAGCAGCTGTTAGGGTCAACGATTAAAACGACAGACTTAGAAGATGAAATATCAAGGAATGTTGGAAACAATAGTAAAGAAACTAACTCATCTACTGTACATGAAAACGATAATCAAACATTTAGAAGCAATGAAAATAGTAAAAATACCAACACCAGTGTTGACCATGAAAACCTTAAAGAACGACGCACCGATTGGGCGAACGATTCCTCAAGACCTTTAACGCAACCATCAGAAATCAACGAACGAGTTCTCGAGGGTGTGTAGATCCTTTGACAAATTCCAGAAACGATGTTCAATTCCTGAAGATAACTATTTTCATTATTATTTAATTACAGGTTTGACATTTGTCTTGGCTGGTTTCGATCAAGATCAAGACAACTTAGTCGAGAACATAGAGACGATGGGTGGTCGCGTAGTTCCGGGTTCCTTTAAAGGTATACCTGATTTTGCCGTAGTTCCGTTATTGGGTGCTCCGCTGAGACACACGGTGAACGAAATCGTTACTGAATTGTTCATTGTAAGTAGATGTTGTATCTAATTTAAAGAATACTAGGACGCCATAGATTAAAAAGATAATCAAGGCATTTTCAATTTTTCCCTCAATCAAATTACAGGAGGATTGCATAGACCAAGATACGGTTGTTGAGGTAAAATATTACCACAAGCCTATATCCATATCACAGAATATCGCGCCCCTAGCAGATTGCGTAATCGCAATGAGCTCATACATAGGCAAGGAGCGAACGTTTTTATCCAGTGTAGCCGAAGCTCTGGGAGCAAGGTAATGTGACAGCTGGTAACCGAACCACTGATCGGTAATCGAAAAAAGAAAAGCCGGGACTTGCAGTGCGGGAAAAGTTTTCTGGCTAACAATTTTTTTTAGTTCGAACCGTTTTTGGTACCGATTATTTGTCTGTCTAGAACGCAGGATACATTCGCACGTAGAACATATCCAGAAAGGAACACTTACGGTTGTTCCCATTTGGTCTGCCCGACTCCTGAAGGAAGTAAATATAATGCAGCAGTCAAATGGAAACTACCAGCTGTTACTGCAGATTGGCTACTAGCGTGTTTAGCTCAACAACGTCGGGTACCAGAAGCGGCGTATCTCGTTGGTGAAAGTATAGGTAGTAATGATTCGTAAGGCGTCTCTGTATTCATTTGTTCAAAGAACTCAGCGATGCAGAATTCTAACTCCTGATAATCTACAGCTCAGGAAACACCGGAGGAAGCACCGAATCAAACGAACAAAACAAATCCTCAGTCGGGACCAACTTCCGATCCAAATGTAAGACAAATTATAACTCCGAAACGACAATTACCGTTGCTACAGGTAAATGATCATCCTGTACGCTGTCTACAGATTCTAGTCGTTTCCCAATCGATCAGAAATTTTATTTATTTCTATATCCATCGTTGTTTCACGTCGACTGATATTTTCAGGCGTCTGGAACAACGCCTGGGTTAACACCGATAAACAAACGGCTTAATATTTCTGATTATAAAACACCGCCGTCTCCTTTTCACGTATCTACCCCGGATACACCATATGGTCAATTTTTGAAGCCAAATCCTTCGCCTGATACGAGAAAACGTTGGCTTAAATGGGCCGACGACATGCCCGATATGAGAGTCGTTGAACCTCCCTTAAAACGCAGGGCACCCAGTACTGTACGTTATAATTGTAGGCTTCAAATTTTCACAACATGCAAAATTGTAATTTAATAAATTTTTACTCCTAGCCGCTTTCCGAACTGAAGAGGCAATTGTGGACTAAAATGAAAGAGCCTCTTGACGGTAAAAACGTGAGTCGTGAGGCTGAGAGAAACTTTTTTGATTTCGGGAAAATAATTAACTAATTATTCTCAATGCTGATTTTCAATGACGCAGGAACAAGATTTGGAAACTGATAAAAAAGGTACCAACGGATCTGCCGAATCTCAAAGAGTATCACAGAACAGGAGTATCAGTTCTTCATCCACGACCAGTAATGTGCAAATAGCGAAAGAATTTTCGTTCGGAGATGAAAATAGCCCCACTAAAACGGATCAAATTAATCAGTGAGCATAATTTTTCTGCGAATTTCTATGTGATGAAACATTTTTGTTCAATTCGGAGAATTACGGAGAATTTTTCATTTCAGGCAACTTGCCCAACTGGATCAATTGCTACAAGCGTCAAAATCTGAAACGAGACATTCTCTGTCTTCTGAATCTGCAAAACAAGCTATATACGACTCCGAGCCTACTGATCACATAGCAAAATGTATGCGATCAACATTTAATTAATTTGCTATGAATTTCTCCACGTCATATCTGAAAAATACAATTCTTAAATATGTCGATTCAGGTGCGGTCAAGGATTCGCAACCAGATACCGTTGGGTGGGAGGATCCAGTTCACACTGCGTTACGGAGAAAGGTCAATTATTAATTCTACCGAACGGTCATACCGGATTCTAGTTATTGTAAATTTTCTCACGTAAGTTTTTCTCACAAACAGTCAACCGTACCTGAAGAAACAGAAGCCGAAGTTAAAGCCGATACTGAAAATGTTGGAGAAACAACATTGTTCGAATCGGTCGACAAAGAGATACCGAAAAGGCGGACATTCATGTTATCTGGAATAAAGGTTTGCGGTACAGATAGTTGATGTTGAAAAATTCAGATCTTCACACACACTCGATTGAAATAATTGATTATAGGAACGGAGCACTTACGAACAAGTTATATTAGCACTCGGAGGGAGTGTGTCAACGGAAGCACACTTTGTCCCAACCGCAACACATTTATTGTGTGTCAAGCCTGCGCGAAATGAAAAACTTCTTTCGAGCATAGCGGCAGGATTGTGGATACTAAGTCATAATTATTTGAAAGATTCCGAAGCCGAGGGCAGGTTTCTCGATGTGAGTTGGACTTGATCCGTAGATTCAAATACTAGTGACACTGAAAAGAGTTCGGTATTTTTGATCTGTCCTCTATTATAATTTGAATTATACATTGAAGGAGGAGAATTATGAGTGGGGTAATCCTAAGAGTAAAGATAATAATCCAGAACCCACCACGGAGACGGAGAGGCAATTGGCAGCTGCAGCCTATCGATGGAGACTAAAGTCATTGGCAAATCTGGGTGGCGCATTTCATGATATGGTAGCCCTGCTCATAGGACCCGAAGAAAAATGCCAGCAATTCGAAAGGGTAATCCGCGCTGGAGGGGGAAAAGTTGTGGAAGCGAAGTAAGACTTTTCAAATTTAAAATAAACTGGCGTCACATGTCCGCTGGGCAGTTCATTATTTCCTTATTATTCTACGATAATCTTTTTCATTTTAGACCACCTTACAACACGAATTCAAAGTCGGAAAAAATCACACATTGTTTCATACAAGTCAAACAGGTGGATCAGCCGGTAGATTGGGCAATGATGGCGAGTAAGGGGATTCTATGTTTTTTGCCACAGTTTCTCTGCGACCAATTAACTGCTGAACAACCTTTGAATCCAAGAGAATGTGTGCTTCCTGAATTTAGAAAGTATCTCTCACTATTACCTAAATAAATTGCGATGGAACCCCAATGTTCCAAGGCAAAAATGAAATTCATTCACTGTTAATAATAAATGTTATTTATTAGAAATAAAACAATTTCACACGTGCTTTTTGAAATTACCATTCCCGTAACGCAGTATGCCTTTCTTTTCACTTTTGACAGGCGCTGCTGACTTCACACAGGTTTATTTTCTTGACACTTCGAGCGTAGTGCAATGTGGTGACACATGATATGGTGTTTTGACGTATCATCCGTCACGGTTGTGCTTCGATGCTAGATTCGCTGACTTTTCAAAACTAACAAGTCCGCGGCAGGATTACGTTGATAGAGAAACTCATAAATATTTTACGGCACTGTGGTTCATTCCGAATTCATCAATTTCGATCCAGTAAAATCTTCTTCGTCCGAGGTTAGGATATTCGACATTTGTTTATCCCGCAAAAAGTGACTGTCATTCGTCAATTGCCTTGCACATCGATCAAATTCAAATACTATGTAGTATGTAATTTCATCTACAACGGCGGTGAAAGTTCTCTATAATTCAATCAAAGTCACATGAATATGTTATTCTTTGATTTATTCTCGTAAAAATATCATGCACCTTGCAACTATGAATAATTTCAATTTTCAGTGTCATCTTCTGAAAGAACTCAGTGGCTTCTGCTCATGATTAGCTGGCAAAACAGCTTGACTAAGGATTGTGTCGACACTGGATGATTCTAGCAGTCAAAGATTAAAAAAATGTGGGTAGGAGAATTGACCGATGTTGTTCTACCAACGGTATCGACGATGATTATATTCGTCTTGACCGTGAATATCGTAAGATATTTAATGGCTGAGCCACATATCCATATACGAGACGCAACCAAGGAGCATTCTTGGAAAACTATCAAGACAATGTCTAGGGTAAAATGAAATTGTCCTTTAGACTCTGAATGAAATCCTGTAAAAAATTTTCAATCCTTCACTACCGTTGACAATAATCAATCGATCTATTGCCAGGCACATTTCTGTAGCATCTGTGAATCTATGCTGTTGAATGTAGAGGGTTTGTACTGCGACTCATGCGGAGTCTGTGCGGATCGTGGTTGTATCAAATTAGCCGATAAGCGACTGAAATGTAAAGCGATTACACTAGCCAGTGATCAGCCTATGAAACATCATTGGGTAAAAGGTTCGTAGCTGCAGTGTGAGATGCGGGATATGAACAGATCATATTTGCTGGAATCTAATAACAAAAAGTTTTTTGCTCACAGGTAACTTACCAGCGACAGCGATGTGCGACGTTTGCGATGAAGAATGTGACGCGGAACCTGGACTCTTTGATTGGTGGTGTTGCTGGTGTCAGCGTTGCGTTCATGAATTGTGTAGATCTAAACTCCCTGAAGTAAGTTCTTGCGACAATGCTAAAGTGTGTATTTAATAGCTCCGTTCCTATTTCCATCTTTCAGGGCTGCGACTTTGGGCGGTTTAGGCTGATGATTGTTCCGCCTGGGAGTTTAGAGGTGGTCAATACTCGCAGCACCATGCGTCGTCGCTTGCATCTACGTAAAATCATTCCTCCACTATGGCCTAACTGGAATCCGCTAATTATAGTCGGTCAGTAAACCAGCTCGATGATTAGAAAAATTTGATAAATAATTGTAAATCTGCAATACCTGCAGCTAATAGAAAATCTGGAAACAACGACGGCGCAGAAATATTATCGCTATTCCGACGACTCGTGAACCCTGCCCAAGTGGTTGATCTCGCTGAGCGTGATCCAGTCGCTGCCCTGGAATGGTGTCGTTTGCTCGGAGACGTTGCATGTAACATTCTTGTTGCTGGTGGCGATGGAACTGTTGCGTGGCTTCTTAATACCATTCATAAACTTCAACTAAAGGTTATGAAAAATTCAGTAATGGCACACGGTAAAAACAGTGTTTTTGAGGGCATAAAATAAATTCTTCAACTCATTATGTCTTATAGCCTATGCCGTCGATAGCCATCTTGCCGCTGGGAACAGGCAATGATTTATCTCGCGTGCTGGGATGGGGAAAGGAGCACGACTCGAATTTGGATCCGGTGGAAATATTGCAAAAAATCCTAATTGCCCAGAAAGTAAATCTTGACAGGTGAGTCTCGAGCGACTTGAAAATACCAACATTTTTACAGCAGTTTTAAAATTTGCTAATTGGTATATTTCTCAGGTGGAAAGTTTCGATGACACCATTCAGAGGTCTGGGGTTCAGGGGGTCCAACAAGGATTCTTTCATGTACAACTATTTGAGTGTCGGAGTCGATGCACAAGTCACTTTGAGTTTCCATAAGGCCAGAGAGAGCTGCTGGTACCTGTTTAGCCACAGGATATTCAACAAGGTGAAATAATATGGTGATTCCTCAACAATCGCAGTATTTTCAGTCTAAATATCACCTTTGCAATGTTTGCAGTTATTGTACTTGGGATTTGGTACGCAACAAGTTGTTGAAAGAGAATGCAGAGATTTAGACAAAAAATTGGAGTTGTATTTGGATGGAAAAAAAGTGGAGTTACCATCGCTCGAAAGTATTGTGATTCTCAATATACCTTCTTGGGGTGCTGGCGTCGATCTCTGGAAAATGTTACCGCTAGGTTCTTATTATTTAATAAGTTAATACTTGGTGAAATGAAAAAAATTTTCACTCTAAACTCACGTAATATCACTTCAGGAACTCTAGGTGTAGAAAAACAGAGGATAGACGACGAAAAATTGGAAGTGGTGGCGATTTATTCTTCCTTCCATATCGCCCAGCTGCAAGTTGGCCTTTCGCAGCCTCAGTGTCTCGGGCAAGCCTCAAATATCAAGGTGATTAGAACATGAAAATTTCAAACTAAAATTGTAACTCTGATGCGTGAAAAATAATTACCAAACGTAAATCATATCCTCAGATAAAGTTACTCGGTTCATCTGCAGTGCAAGTGGACGGAGAGCCTTGGTATCAGCATCCTTGTGAGTTCAACATTTCGTACTGCGACAAAGCCTCCATGTTGAGGAATACGGAGTAATAATTCGTGGTATCGACCTAATTCTTCATCGACGTCCGTACAATTATTTCTCGATGGATGATTTTCGTAACCATTGAATTTGTGTAAAGTCTTATTTCAGTAAGTGAACAAACTCTAGTCATTATAATTAGCATAATATAATTTCGTATCAATAATTTTCCTATTTTCTTCATCATTATGAAATAACTAATTTCATTACCACTATGATGGCATTTATTTGGACATTATGTCGCATTTCAAATGGTTATCTTTTTCCGAAAAATTAGACTCGCCACGAATCAGACGTTACTTAAGTATTAAGTATTAGCCCATAATATAAAAAACAAAAAAAACTTTCAGAATAATTGATGTAATTCTAACCATTAGCGTAACACTGATCATTCTATTTTGCCTTTATGTTATGCAATATTATATACATTAATGGATGCTGATAAAATAGTTACTAAACGGAGAGAAAAAAATGATTACGAATCTCAGGAAAAATCAGGATCGAAGAATCTTAATGTTAGTACGTATCGGACTTATGTATTGTGATTAATATTATCTTACGTTCCACTTTCATCATTCCTTTATGATCCTTCGCGATGTTTTCTTTTGTTTTCTAAGCTTTTATTTTTTATAAATTATGGAATGCTCCAGAATCTTTCGACTCGAAATCAATAAGCTGAGCGCTGCAGATCGCTGTAGTTTCAGTTTTGCTCATAAAATTTGAACATGTGTCGTACGTAAAAAGTGTTAGATTGAAAAAAATAATTGTACTTAAATCAAGGGGATTTTTCTGAAAGACAAATCCATTCGACAATCTCAAATTATGATCAAATCATTGAAAGAACAAAATTATACGCACCAAATCAGACACACCGGATTGGTGATTTTCATAGATCTGTAATGATAGCTTCGAATACAGGTTTGACTTCCCTACGATCTTCGAAATAAATAATACATTGTTCTTGTTTTACATCGAGATTGAAAATCTCACGTCACTGAGTAAAGCAAATGTAAATCGTTGCCATCGATATGAACGTTGTACAAATAAAGTCTATGTATGAGGAAATAAATGAATATTCTGTTGTATTAAATATCGTCAAACCACTCTTCATCTGATGAAAATTGTTAATAACCAAACTTTTTATTTTTTTACATCAACGATCGAAATAGCGCCCAGCGTGATTTAGGAAAGAAGAAAAAAAACATAAAATAAACAAATAATTTTTTACAAACCAATACCTGTGTATAAAACTGTAACAATCATATATTTTATTCCAAATGATTATGTACAATTAGGTGGTTACTGTTACGACCATTTGCAGTTTACAAATTATAAATGCGGCGTTTAAAAATTAATTCAATATTCTAACTAGTTCGGATGTATCGTAATTGTGCAATGCGACGGTGTCCGCGGAATATGGAAAAATACTTCGAGAAAATAATGGCGTAGATTAAAAATTTTCACCTGATTCAGACCTAAGTCAAATATTTCAAAGTTATTTTAGCCGAATTTGAAAATGACAAGCCCTTTTTTCGTTTTATTTAATTTATTTTTGTAAAATGATTTGCGGAGATGAAGCTGTGGATTCAAAAAACGCATGATACCCGGTAGGTACGTAAATCAGTAAAATTATGTGATAAATATCAACAGCACTTATGTATAAATATAGGTATATGCCAGCACAGTATACACAGCAAAAATATGCTCTGTGGAATGCAACAGCTGGAATTATTTGTTTGTTTTTCCTTCGTTGGTAATAAATTAGTCTATCCCGTAGACTATAAATAATCCTATGTTAAGATCCATAAAAAATAAATCTACCTTCTCGCCCCTTCCCGCAATCGGGAGAATAAATTTAACCACTAAAGAAAAGTTCGAGTGGAATTTACTAGTTCAGTGCTACTAAATTCATTAAAATTGGCACCCCCGTTTCATAATCAGTTTTACTTTCATTAGACCTAATTTTTTTTTTTTTTTTTCTGTTATTGTTGTTGTATTTACACAGGACTAATGTACCGATTCAATTAATTGTTACCTATTTTACCGCATCATTGAGGTTTAGGTAAAAAACCAAAATTCGTTCGCAATTGTTCTAAGAAAACAAACGTAAGAATTGTGTGTGGCGCAAGTCTCACAAATGCAGGTATGTATCCCTGGAAAATATAGATTAGAGGTTAATCTTATTTTACTATTACTTTTTAATCAAAAATCGAATGGCTTTAAAAGTCACTTAGATCTACCTTGAAAAATCCTAGAGGTCCGAGTTTAGCGGTATAAAGAACAAGATCCATCATATTCTGAAATGGTATTTAAGTTTCACTTTATCATTTGTTTCGAGATTTCGACTCAACTGACTTACTTTAAATTCTCCGGGCTTAGCATTCATCGCCCGTGTTTTCAGAACGTCTAAGGGCTGGGTAAGAGTTGTGGCAATTGCACCCTGTAGAAAAATGGGATACATTGGTTTTCCCTTAGTCAAATTTCACCGATTACATGCTGTTTATCGCAATAATAATATTATCATTAGAGATAATCTATGATCTGCAGGTACAATCAACTCACCGCCGACAAGCTAGATAAAAAATGAGTCATGGGGTTATCGCTGAATACGCCAGATTGTAATAGTAGCATTTTGATCTGATCGTAAAAACTTAGTTGCCCGATTGTCATGAGGGCTGCTCTACTCGTCGCAGTTGAACAACCGTTGAATAATTTTAAGAAACCTTCCTCCTTCCAAACTCGGAACAAGCCATCCAATGCATGTTTGTAGCTGTAATGTAAATTTTAAATCTTCCATGGAAACAGTTGAATAGATCTTACCATCTCAGAGGCTTCGAAATGAACCTTACTTTCTTCTTAATTCTGACGAAAGTTTAATATCATTCTGCATTCGAACATTAATAAGATCAGCGGGAGTGCCGATAACTCCTCCCACAGCTCCGGATACTCCTGCTAACAATAACCTCTGGTGGAACGGTAAAGTGTGACCAGGAGTTTCGAGTGCCTGTTTTCCAACCTGCATAGTAGAAATATCAGCAATAATAGAAGCAAAAAAATATCAATTACAAGTACTTAAAAATGAACAAGTTATTTGAAAAGTTGAAAATTACCTCGTAAAAACCAAATCTTGTGGTGGAGTAGGTAAGTTGACGCAGAAGCGATGCTGTAAGGCCGCTGTAAAGTGCAAGAACTCCTTGTTGCTGGATTATTTGCACAGTTAATTTTGTCACCGAAGTTTTGCCAACTTGTTGCGTTTGCAAGTGAACCTGAAAAATTTATTCAAATTCAATTATCAAACATGAAAAAAATTTACTCTATTTTTTCAATCTCTGTTTCGTCCCACAAGTTTTAAATATTACTGCAATTGTTGTACGAATAAAATTTCAACTTGCTATAATCATTGCTGTAAACTCTACGATGAACAAATTTACGCCTAGCTCTATTTCACCTACGGTTAATTTATACTTTTCTACCAGCTAAGTTTACTACTAGTTCTTTCGTAACTGAAAATTTATGCTTGCGTCTCAAAAGTTACATGTGCCAAATCACATAATACTAAGTGTTTGTGGGAACTCAGTGTGAAGGATACTGTTACGAGAATTATTAATTACTTCATGCATTGATGTATGTACAAAAGTCGGCACCACAGGTCAGGTTTTTTTTTTTTTTGTTTGTTAGTGGAATGGTATTCAACTTATGTGCATGATACATCAGTAAAACATTCATAAATTGAAAAACTTCAGCAGAGGATTTAAAAAGCCAATGTAAAATATAATATTTGTATAATAAACTAGAATTCGGATGGACCGTAACTTATGATTCTATCTTTAAGCTTGGCAAATTTTCACGGTTCAACATAGGTTACATAAATGTTATATTTGGAAAAGTATATTTCAATGTTTCTACCCACGATATCCATTTCCTGTAGTATAAATAGACACCAAGTTCATTTGATAGCTGCCATATAGAGTAGCGTGTGGTAATAACATTTAATGAAATTTGTCAACCCTACGCACTTCCTGTTAATTGAAGCGAATAAACAACAGATGTAGCCTGTTTATTTAAGAAATCTGTAGAACATCTCTACCACATTTAGAGGCTGATAGAACTATATTTAGTCGACTTCCCGAGTCTTTGCTAACCTTCACTTTGAAGATTTCTTGGATTATCATTTTTGCTACAACCCTGGCACATCTATTACTGTATCTGAATGCAACATTTTGTAATTATTCAGCTATGATATGCAGCCCCCGATAAAAATAATGAACACTTCAAGGTGTGACTTAAACATAAAAACTAAAAGCTACACACAGTACAATGACATTGGCCAATAAAACCGAAGCAAAGTAACTTTTATCTCCGTATGGTATGCATGTACAGTGAATTTATGTCCATAATTATTCGATGACTTTTTTGCCAAACCTCAACTGTACCTTCAACAAATCCAACGGATGGGTGACACATGCGGCACCTGCAGAAGCCAATCCCCCAAAATACCAGCGGGATAGTTTTTCATTCTTTTTACTACCCATTTCTAATAATTAATGTTGCTTACGCTCCTCTATTGTAACAAGACTATCAAACTGAAAGTAAAATTTATAATAAGACCATCATTTCTTCTTAATTTCTATAAAAAATATTGCATATTATTAAGAAAAACATCACATCTTGAGGCTAGAGCTAATTTCCACACCGAAACACGTGTGATTGAAAGTATGATAATGAGCATGAACAATAGCTACATTATGTGAATACACATAAAAATAAAAATTTAAATTTACAATGGATTAGCATGAACCAGAAGACCAAGTGTCATATGCTATCTTTTAATTGGACTGAGATTAATCCTGCTCTCTGAGGCTAATACTCGTTGGTGCTCGACGAGTCCAAAGATATCTGTTTGCAGAGTCTGAATTTTCAGGAATGTGCTCAAGGATTTGACAAAACGTCTAAAATAACTGAAAACAGTTCACACTTTCTTACATAACACATTACTTTAGCGTTTAAAAAAAAGACCACTAATGACGTGAGTTGCTTCTAACATAAGTGATCGTTGTGAAGGGACATCAACTACTAGTTCTTCATTTTGAATAAAGCAACTATGAGTTTACATATAGAAATGTAAAGTTCGAATTTCATTCCGGTAATTTCAAAGAAAGGTAATAATTCAAAATCACAAATTATTTATATCTTAATAATATATGATAAATAATTTACCGAACAGATTTTATCAGAAATTTCAAGTTATCACGTTGTTTGATCATACACACAAGAAGACATGTTACTATTAAAGTATAAAATATTCATAAGGTAAATATCATTATCATTCCCAGCTGCTGCAGAGTTATACCGCAATACTTTACTACACGTAATGTAATGCAGAGCTTGGTTCCGCTGCGGTTTTATTAAACAGGAGTGAGCAACGTGTCATATCAAATTCGATTCATAACTCTTTACGGAATATAGGAATATATGGATTTTTGGGGCGTGCGCTTATATTGATGGTTCTATAAGTTTGATTTATTTTCAACATTGATCGAATGATCGGCATGCATTTTCGTTTCAGTAATGTAGATTTAAAACCATTTTCTACACACAGCTAAGACTCTAAGAGATAATTGCAGCTAAATCTTAACGTCTATTTATTATCAGTTGCGGCGTTACATAAATTCATCTACATGTAAATATTCGAGATAAAAACAACATTTTTAAGTCAATGGTAATACTGAAGAGGAACTCACCAGACTGGCTAGAATGATTCACTGTCAACTTCTATACATGGATGTTATTACAAGCATGCAGAAGTATCTTTCAAGTAATCTAATTCCAAAGTAAATCAAAAGAAGGACTCATAACAATAACAATAAGAAACCTGCACACTTGTTAATAAACTTTGACAGACGGAGGTGACAAGGGACTGCAAATTCATCATCATTGAAATCTGAGTAGCAAAAATTCCAAACATTGACGAGATGTTACTCAAATTGTAAATGAAAGAACTTTGATCCGCTCTAAGCGGTTAACATTAAACAATTCACCTAGTACCTATTCCATCTACTTTAACCATGACCCTAATTCAAGCGATTGGCTTTATTTCCAATAATCGAGGATGGAGGAAACAATTATTTTTGCGCATACTCGATGTGGAGCATACGTCAGAGGGACTTGAAAGTTGAAATTGCAAAAAAGATCAAAGAACTTACAGTCGGTATAGTATATGAAACAAATGACGTGCTGTGAAAAAATATGATCAGCACACTTGGAGATTTCCTTAGTAAAGATAAATAAAAGTTCGCTCAAAAAAAGCGGACACCAAACTCACTCGCACTCGTTTTGCCGTATTTAATAACGTACAGACCTGAACTCTTGGACCTCCTAAAGGCCACTGTAGAATGTGGAGAATACAGAGCTCGCCTAGTCCACCGTTCACGAAATCCCCGCCATGTCGAATGTAAATCGAAAATACTATCGAAGTTCAAACGACGAGGCCCGAATGAACCCGTGAACGAACGATGGCTCTGAGATAACAGCTGATGTTTGAAACAAGGAGAAGGAAAGAAGTGATCGTGAAAAACGAAGCCGGCCGTTGACGGAAAAAAAGAAAGAGCGAGAGGCGAAAGAGAAAGAGAGAGGAAAAGAAAGAGAGAAAAAGAGAAACGAGGGCACGTTTTCGCGTTGAAACGTGGATCGTGAAATGACTGATGTAAGAGCCGACCACGAGTCAACGATATTATAATTGTTGATATCCGTTAAAAGTGTTGATTAACAGTTGACAATCCATGAAGATTTATCTCTGAGTAACCTTGCTCGTTGAAATTTCAAGGTGACGAATTTAGCAACAATTATGTAAACTGTCAATAGATTCGATTTGAGAAACAATTATTATTTTCAGGTTAGGGTTGAGAATACTGTCAAATCGAACGTAACGTCATACTGTACGTGATATTCATAACTATTTTTTATGGAGGACAGTCAATGAATATAGTTTAAACGTGCCCCCAATTTGGAAAAATATAAAATACGACACATCTTTCTGTTTACGGTTAATGCATTATAATCATTATTTAATTATGGGAACACGCGGTTTCCCCATTACCGCTATTCTCATTCAAAGTTCTCAGAATAAAAATAATTTGACCAACGAACCTAATTCGTTCATGGTAGAAATAATTTTACTCTTCATCTTATTCGAAACATTCAGAGGGGGAAAAAATATATATTAAATTAATTTCTATTTCAGACCCTAAACTGCAAAAATGACGGACTCGGTATGCAGCGCACTAGGAATCGATCGGGTGGATATGTGCGGTAAAACCGTATTGATAGAAGAACAGCATGGCAGCGATGCAAACTTTTTAGTAAATGCCATTGTGTCCGGAGCTTTGCAAAAGGGTCAGGGTATCTGTCTGGTCCTTTTCCACAACACATTTGGTCACTATCACAATGTCGGTATGAAGCTGGGCTACAATATGAAAGTACTGAGAGAACGAGGTCAGGTGACAGTTATTGAACCGATGAAGATAGCTGCAAGCAACGTCGAGGACCTGGGCCACGATTCTATAGATGCGGCAAATGTCGACCTTACCAAATCTAATGGGAAAAGAGTTTCCGTAGAAGAAATTGGGGTTCCAGACATCATGAAGTTGGACACAACTTTGGTGCGGCAGCTATTTCTACCTGTGAGAAACAAAGTTTATGAAATGCTCAAGTCCATGGGATCTGTCAACATAATAATAGATGATCTGAGTCACCTTTTTGACATGAGTTTGAGCCTCAAAGACGTATGGTTTTACGTCAGATATTTGAGGTCCCTCATGGAATTTGAACCCATGATATCCGTCTACATTATGACGCACACTTACAGAGCGGATCCTAACACCTGCCAGCCTGACATGATCGCCGTAGGGCTGAAGCACATGTCGGACTTGATAGTCAGTGTCGAACCTCTAAGTACAGGTCACGCGAATGATGTATCTGGAAAAATAAACATTAGATGGACCGCGAATGAGGTGCGAAAAAAGTATCACTGGGCAGAGAAAACAACTTATTTATACAAGCTGTTGGATCGTCAAGTGAAAATGTTTGCCCCTGGGGCATCCACTTTGTGTTAGCAGCGATTAGAAGGGTTGCAACAAATCTGAAAACCGGATCATTCGTCATAGTGAGACTCCGTGCCATCATCGAGCATTATTTGCTATTCATATCAGATGGAATGAAGTTTAACTCGGTTTTTTATAGATTAGTTGCTGTCAAGGTTCGTTGCTGAGATGCAATTTGCCGGGAAGAGCAGCGAAAATTTTAACATCAATTGTAACAAACATTGTCTATATTACTTCTATTTTTTTTTTCTTCATTCAAAATTTATTTACTACTTATATATGCAGCTTTCGACAATTAAAAAGATTTTTTATTGTTGTGGATTACGTTCGGTACTTTTACCCTACTTATATTATGTATTTATTGAAATATAGGAATAACAATTTCGTTAAAATATGGTACGCACTTAGTTCTTGTTATTTCTAATGGTATTTGATTTGCTATTCATATAGTTTCAAGCCAGACATACATTTTTATCATTTCTTCAAACGTAGATCGGACCAACAGACATTTTTACAGACGACTGTTTATAGCTGCATGAAAAAGGGATATTTCTTTTTTTTTTTATTGTCAGGCGTCTCCATTGCTCCGTTAATTCGAATTTCCAAACAAAGAAAACGGAGTTTCAATGGGAAAACGATAATATATTCGTTGCATGCTGCATTTTTTTGTTTTTTTATATATATCTACTCATTATTATTAAGTGGAATCATAGATGTTCGATATATCTATGGTGGAATCCTTCGTACCACCTGTCTCTTCGGATGATTTGAGAAGTTTTGTGTTAAAAATCTTCTGTTTTTTTTTCTTGGTACGTATCGAATGAAAAAATGATTCTAATACTAAATACAATGTTGTATCGTCGTCACATATGATAGTATTGCGAATTCAATTGACCCCGAAATAATTCTACATGAATGAGTATGTTTTAACGACACTATTATTTTTTAAAAAAAGAGGACTAACGATATCTTAATCACTCAATTAATTTCACTGTAATGATACGTTACTCAGACTAGTGTAACCTAACAGTTATTATTTCTCATCAAAGTAATCCAAACAAATATTTTATCTTTATTATTTGTTATACAGTGTCACGAATTCAATTTTTCAACTTGTTTTTCCTTTCAAAGTTTCTCATGTTATTGATAAATTTTCTTTACAAGAAACATAGCTCTTTCGGTCCAGTATTAGATTCCATCCTCAAGCTTACACTTTATTACTGCTCGAACAAAGGATAAAAATGAAATTTCTTTAACTCAACCAATATTGTTGGATTATAAACCCGCAAATGTGAATGATATACTATTTGCAGTTTCTTCTACATTTGAAAATATCGAATTTCCGCAATACCTTTGTGCGGAGCAATAAAAATCCCCGTAAGACAACATAATATTCGAGTAACCAGTTCATTTCAAGGGATAATATTGCAAAAATATTATAATACATTTGTGCGTATGCAATTTAAGGTGAATGAATTTCAATTTTTTTTTACTCAGCTATCATCTGTTTACTACTTTTTTCAAATTTGTTGCTGCTAATTTCACCGCCACCTCTACGTTGTCTTCATCTTCGTCTTCGAATACATATTCCATATCAATATTTTTCGCGTTAATTGCGCGACCTACGGAATTACGTGGGTCGTTGTTCGTGTATCAGGTGCTATTTTTTTGGAAGCTTGTGCCATAGGTCATGCAGTCTTCGCTAGCCGTTCTTCTGAGCTTTTTGTCTCTGTAAATATTATGCGAAGTGAAGAAAAATGTCGACCGATATAAAAAACGGTGGATCTTCGTTGAGAGTGTAGAATATAAAAAGTATAATTCACGTACAACTTTCTACTACCAATAGCTGCTGATATTGGCGGGAATCGATCTTCTGTTGATATTAACGGATGTACGGCGGGCCCCATTATTTGATTGACGTCCGCCGGTTCCTCGATTTGCGGCAGAGGAGAAGGTTCCCATTCCGATTCTGTTGAACTATTACCTTTAATCAATACCTTATCGATCTGCTTTAGCTACGCATGTGCCGCTCGAATTATCGGAAAACAGTCCGATGGAAATTAATTGGTTTTAATGTTTAACTATTTTCGTCAAGAAATTATAGAAGAATATATATCAGGTGAAAGTTGAAGCCTCTCGAGACGTAAGTTTTTGTGTTTTTTTTTCTCCTACGTACCTATTATTTCCGCGGAAATCGGTCATTGCACTGTCAAAACCGAACCTGAAAGTAAATCGCGAATTTTTTAAAGTTAAAGTTTTATATTTCATTTCCGCAGTATATCGGTAGAAATCAAATACCTGGCGGATATCGGGGGTAATTTTTTTGCGAATCCAGAACTGGATCCTGGTTGGTCGTGAATATTCGATTCGGCGTACGTCGCGGCATGAATTTCTTGCTGATACATTGAGTACAGTTCCTGCAAGTCGGCGGGAAGGGCCAATCGCCCATCTGTTTACAGAAATATTATATGAAATTTAAATCATGTATTTGGAAACGGGTGCGGAGTTAGATTTTTCAGAAAATTCGGAGATGTTTTTCAAGGTCGATATTTTTACCCTCCATTAACTGCCTCTGTCTCGTGATTATTTCCTCAGATATTTGACGCTGTCTGTCGTATCGAAGTATTAATAATTCGCGTCTTCGAAGTTCGTGTTGTTTTACCAATCGTTCACTCTGTAACATCATTTTGTCGGCTTCCAGTTCGTGAACTCGCAGCATCAAAGCCAACAATTCTCGCTCCTCGTCTGAACTGATTCGGGAAGGCAGTTCCTTGAGAAAGCAATTACACATTTTACATGGGGACCACAAAAGGTTCTTTTTTTTTCTCTTTTAGAATAATTATCAATGACTCTCACGTCTTCGAGCAGTAAACTACGTTGACGGCAATTTTCCAATTCCCTATCAGCAGCGGCGCGCATTTCAGCATATCTTTCTTGCTCTCTATTAATTTCTGCGAGTTCCGCCCAAGCGTGTTGCATGGCCGCGTCATGTTCGATTTCTTCAAGGAAATCTGTCGAATGAACGAAATAAAACATTTCATATCATCGGTCTAAACTCTATTTTAACCTAAGCAAAAAAGTATATCGATCAATAATTTTAGGTTTATGATATAAAAGAAGATTCTCAATAGGTTATACAACTAATAACCTCTGTCATCGTTGACTTCAAAGTTTTCCACCCCCATTCGTCGAGCGGTTGAGCTTCTGGTATTTTTATACAATTTATTATTACGTGATTCCCACTGTGATATTATAGTATGTTGTTGTTCCGCCGCCATTTTTAATCCAAGAAGATGACTGTCGAGTTCCATTAGCTTTCGCCTGACACGGAACAAATTAGATTTTCAGTGAAATAAAAGAAGAGAAAACAAACTGCTGTATGAAAAAACTGTAATTTAAATGCTTCGAAATTCGTACCTCAACCTCATCTGCTCCCTGAAGGTCGACACAATTTTTTCTCTCAGTGTTTTTAGATTGCCAGTGTGCTCGTCGAGAGCTTCATTAGACCTTGGTCTGTCGTCCTGCATTTTATTACGCAATCTAGATATTTCGTTTTTTAGATCACTGATGATATTTCTATACTGAGAGACGTGATAGCTAACATCGAGAACATTTCTTTCGACTTTATTTGATATAGAATTAGCTCTGTCAGCATAAACTAAAGTGTTCTTGCTCTCATCTCTGTGCGTGCTCGAAGGTGACACATGGGCGATCATAACGGTACGGCAATTACCGCTGAGTGCTTCCTTCAGTAACCTCGTTAATTTTGAATCACGGTAATTTACGTAACGTGCACCACCAGATAACGCATTTATGCAGTTTCCAAGTGCCAAAAGCGAACGATTTATGTGCGCACCTTCCTGTAGCCGTTTACCTTGATTCTAAACAAACAAAATCGAAGCGATATCAATTGATCGTACAAATCCAGTAAGCAGAACACTAAACTCCAGAGATTTTAGTACAAAAATTGTTTATCAATCGTGCAGACATTTTTACATTATAATCCATGAAATACATGAGTAAATCTGTGAAAACATCGTTAACTAATTCTTAACAATATTGCACCTTCGTTTGTTTCGCTCTTTCAGATCCGGCCAAATCGATCATAAACAGACGTCCTTGTTTTATGCGCGTTCTTACTGCAGGCCGATCATTTTCTTGAATTGGATGAGATTGTCGCACCGTAACGCTCAAAAGAGCGTGACTTCTGGATGACGTTTTGTTAGCGGCTGTTGGTTCGACTGTACGAGCTCGATTACCTTTGTGCAGAAGTTGCATCACCTGACGGTGCAGGAAATAATAAAGTGAAAAAAATGTATGTACACGATACAAATATCTCAAGAGATTCTCGTTACCTCTTCCGTTGAATTAGTCGATATTTCGGCAAGTCCTGAAACTTGAATATTTCTTCCACGCGAGTCTTCGCGCAGTTCCAAATATCCTGTACCCGGGTTCAAAAGGTCCCGGATATTTTCGTTGTATATTTCCATGTAGGACATCGTTACCTGTACGAATTATTGTTTAATTAATTAATCGCTTCAAAATTTACTCAATTAGAAGCAGGGTCGTAATTTGAATCAAATGTAATCCAATATATTGTAGTACCCTTAATCGAAGTATTGGTCATTTTAATCGGCTTACGTACGATATATCACGTGACGCAGGTGATTTATCAGTAGAATTCGTTTAACGAATTAATAATAATTCTAATCCATCGGGGTAACTGCATAGCGTATTATATAGTTTGAAAAATCGTTAAAGACTCGTTGTTACACCGTAGAAACAAAATGGCTTACTTTCATTATTTCTCACCATTCGCCATTCGGGGTAGTACGCGATAAAAAAAAAATAAAAAAATGGATGGATGGAAAATCACATTCTTGAAGTCTCTCACAATTCTTCTTATTTCAGGTGACTTTTACACAATAAGCTTTCTATTTTATTATTGATGGTTTCCTATATACGGTTCAAGCTAAGATAAATAATACCTAATTCCAAGGTCGTTGAACCGACGAACTACAATGCAACGTCGTTATAACACACTTGTCGAACGCTTTTTCCCTATGCTTCCAATTTTCTTATTTTTTTTTGTTCGTTATCGTCCAGTTTTGGATGAAACCATAGATATATGAAACTAATAAAAACGCGATATCGAATAGCCGTGATCGGTCGAAGACTGATTGATCGGTGTATGATGAGATAAAAAAAAAGAAGTAATTTCTTTAAATTTTCAATCAAATTTTTTTATACCGAGTAAATTTTCGTCGTGCAAATACTATATTTACTATAATTACCGTAAATTCTACGTTCGCCGGTAATTCCCTAGCTGCGAGAAATATGTCGTTGAGAGCCCGCACCATCGTTCCAGGTTCCGACGAACTTCCAACCATCGTATGAGTTTTTCCAGCTCCAGTCGCCCCATAAGCAAATACCGTTGCGTTATAACCATTCAAAACATCCTGAACGAGTGACCTGGTCGTCCCACCGTACACGGCTTCCTGAAAATCAAAACAAACGAAAAAAATAAATGTTCAAACTTGCACTTCTACTGTTACACGTATTATACACACATTGATATAGTACATACCTATATGCGATAGATCACTAAATTTTTATTAGAAAATCGAAAAATAAACGAACGTATGTCATTGTTTTACCAAAACGAAGTAGACGGAACGTTAGAAAAAAGTTCGATATGCACTTCGGCAGTTATATTAATATACCTGTAAGGTTTTACAGAATTAACCTTGACCTCAACCTTGACCATGTGGTTGAAGTTCAACACGCGACTCGATGCGTGGTCACAAAACGATATTGTCACGCTATCGGTTCATAGTAACGATTATCAGTATACGTGTCGAAAATGTTGAGAATCTGAAAAATTGATTGAAAAAATGTCCCCAAAGTTTGAACTGTTTTTTCCATTTGTTCTTCTGCGTTGTAAATTAAAACTTCACCACTTCCATCTCCTTATAAGTATATATGAATTCAAAAACGGGAAAAATCTCCAAAAGATATTATACACGGAGTTTTTGTATAAAGTCATACAGTATAGCTGCATATAACACCTGGAGAAATGATATCTACTTTCTTTTTTATCATCTCATTTTTCCCCCCTTATACAGGTAAGTATAAGTGTGTGTGCATAATGTGCAAATATTGACGTGTCAAACATTATAATCCTATAGCTGATATAAAATAATCAATAAGGAATATGATACTAATATATATATACATAAACCTATCACGCATCGGAAGGGTAATGGAAATATTTACATTCGTGTGTGCATACAATATGTAAAGTAAAAGTTTTAAATTATTAGATAGATACCTACAGATGCGACTAATGACAATATTTTTGCATATTTTATTTCGTGTTTGTTTTTTTCACAGTTCTTATTCTTTCATTTATTTTCAATTAATTTTTCGTAACGTAAGTGGCGTGCGTGAATGTAGAATACATATTTCTATACATACTTGGGTGGAATCTTCTCCAAATGCAATGTCGTAGAGATATTGACGCGAAGCACCCCGTTTTTGACGAAGAACATCTCCTTTCTCACCGTCAACATCCTCGAGAACGACCATCTTAAACGTTGATTAATAAAATGTATATTTATGTGTTACGATGAAACGGGGCATGAAAATTTTTTATAAAAATTCATCGTGCATATCTATAAGTAATCATTGTAACATGAACTATATATATGCATGAGAAATTACCGACAGCGAATAATAGCTAATTGAAACTAGAAAAACTTGAAAAAAAAAAATGATAAAATAAAAAACAATATGAAACTTTTCACGCGATTCCTCATGGTCAGACATATACGATATTTCAAACCTTATCGTTGATCGCGTGCAATACCCTAGTCCCTCCATCTTCAGGTTTTAAAGGTCTGATGCGAACTGCGACCTGAAACATTTCCCTCTAATTTTTTAGGTAAAGTCAACGTTTCTGTAGCAGAAATTTGCGCTACAGTTTTACTTATAGGTAACTATGTATAATGTATAGTATGCGTATACCTAAATACGTACAGTGTAAACTAAACTTTATTCGTCATAATTTTCATTCATCTATTTATTTATTCATTTATTTTCTTTTTCTTATCGCGCTATAAAATGCAAATACATATTACACATATTATAGCGGTTGAACTTTGGGCTCGAGTATGTAATCGTTAGCAAATATAATTGAAAATAACATAGGTGGTGCAGATCGTGGGGTAATTTTTACTTTAATTATGCAAAATGATTAAACGATTACCTCCGACACCGGAGGTCGTGAACAATTTTTAACTTCAATAAAACAGTATAAGGTATCGCATATCAAATGGATGAATCAATCGATATCGTAGCTAAAACCTTGTTTGTTAAAAAAAAAACAAAAAAAAAAAAAATATATTTATACCAAAGCAGCAAAGTGGAAACTCTTTTTTACACCGATCGGTATTCGGTGCGAAAGAAAAAACGATGAACAACTGAAACGAATAAAATGAAAAAAAAATTTAATCTACAAAAAAATACAAAGAAAGTATTATACGTAAACGAAGCTCACCGACTCGGGGTCGCGCGAAATGCGATCAAACTCGAAGCTTTTTCATATCGTCAGTTTACGATATCGATTTTTTATCCTCAAATTACAGTAGGTACAGGTTGATAATTATTGGCGCCTATAGTGTAATAAAAACTCGTCATCTGGCATCGATTTATCATCAACAAAGATAATTCGAACGATTTTTGTTTCGACAGATCTTTTCTTTTTTTTTTTCTTTTCGTACAACGATAAATAATTGATATTAAAATCTGATAATCATTTTCTACATCTATACTGTATAGTTTTTAGATCGCTTCAATATGCGGTGATTGAAGAAAACGATTTTTCTCGAGCAAACAAAAAAAAAAAAAAACTATTCGATCAACGGAAACTTTTTACCGTATCACTCGCTCGGCCACGTTTTGGCATAATCGAGGTGTCGTTTATCAAAAGTTTCGTCAGAATTCACCCCAAGTCGGTTCTCACGAGCATAATTTGTGTTTACGCAAAAGTTCGCGGCGTAGTTTTTATCGGAAAATTGGAGAACGCGAGGCCCGCACGTGTTTCGGCGTTTGAAAAAATTGTCCATAGTTCGTACTTTGACATAAAAAATACGAATTCTATAGCTCTACGTTATTTTGACGGTGTATCGCGTTTTCCATATAAGTAGCGTAAATGAAAACTTAGCTAATGACATTCCTGACATGAATACGTCGGTGTGATTTTTTTCCCCCCCGTTTTCTCCCCTGCTTATATTTCACCCCTCAATCTGCACGCTCTTAGATTATACGTTATATACGTGCATATCGAATAAAATAAGATTGGAACATGCACAATGCATTGTATAAGAATAAATAAACAATTAATATTTCACCATCAATTTTTCTTCCGTGGATCGTTGTGATCGATCGCCAAGGTCATGTTGACCATTGCTACTCGTACTACTTCCACTACCGCTGCTATACTGCGTCATTTTCTTGTCACCACCGTATTTGATATGCTATTCAAGCCGCATCCAACGATCATGCAGAAACTCGGGCGTATAATTTAACCGCCTATAAAAATGTGTATATCTAATAATTTCAGCGTGGAAATAATAACGCGGATATAATCAACATTTTCATAAAATATTAATCATCAATTAGAGTTTCATACTTTCGGTCATCTTGATGTGCATATCTATTAATATATTATTATTGTTATCGTTATCAATTATTTTACATATTTTTTTTTTCTTCGTTTTATTACATTGAATTGTTTTTCAGCTCATTATCGGTTCGGAATTTTTCGTGGCGAAAATCACGTTACGCGATTTGCGTATGAATTTTTGAATTTTAACGCGTCGATCACTGCAGCTTGAGCGAGAAAAATACGTAAGTCGCGAATTTCCAATTTCCCGCCATATCACGGTACGTGTTCATCGCGGAAAAGGCGATCGTTGACTGATCGCAATATTGTGCAAAGTATAGTGCGCGAGACGTGGTTGACTTCAGGTTTGGTTAGGGGTGCGGGGTCGCCATTATTGTTATTATTATTCTTTAGGTATATCGTCGATTATGATTAGAGCCCGGGATCTTTTAACAAATTTTGTATGATCGGAGGAGAGAGAAAAAAAAACAAACGACAATCGTATTCACGATCACCCTGATAGTAGGTAATTATCACTTTTGTATTACCCTTCATCGAATATATGCTGTGCACGCAACTTCGGAATCTAATTCTAAACGAAAAAAAAATATCATTAATTAACAATGTTGAAGGATTAGGTGCCTTTTATTTGGAATTTCATCGGACTTTTTCATTCAACAAGGATCGATTAAAGTAAACTTTAATTGGTGATTTATTTTTCGAACAAAAATTATTTTCAACTTATAATTCCTCTCGAGATAATTAACAAATGAAACACAATTGATCATTCAATCCCTTCTAATATTCATCTTTACAGAGAAACAATTAAACTTGCAAACATATGCATTAATTTTTTGTTCTCTTTTCGTTTTTGTTTGTTTTTTTTTTCGATAACCGACGCGCATCACGCGACTTTCTAATATAATTCGATATTATCAATGAGTATCGATTTTTATACCCCTTCTGCAATTTGTTATACGTACGTACATAAATGAACGGAACGATGTACATATGTACGCCAATTAAACAGCCATAAAGTAAAAAATTTTACGCTTTTCCTCGTATCGGAATAATTTAGCAAAAATGTTATAGCAAAACAAGATAGAGAAAAAGAAGTAAAAATCACAAGTACCAAAAAACAAAGATTATAAATACATTGCTTCGTGTATCGAGTATAAAATGAAATTTTTGCGAAGCTTTTGAATAATTTTAAAGCTCGAACATCGGAGAAAAAAACAAAAAAAATCTAATAGTAAAGTTTTAAATTCAATGGCCATCGATTCCAGGGACTCGGACTAAATCTCCTTGACCAATATAAATTAGTACAGAGAATTCCGCCATGTTGTGACCTCGAAAAAAAACAAAATAAAAAAAAAAAAAAGCTATGGGCGACGAAGAATGATTATTATCGCAGCCCCCGCCTCACTGCACGCGGTCTGACCTATGGGGCGTTATATTTATGCGGAGAGTTCTCTATTTCTCTCTATTTAGGTATAGGTTTATACATACCCTTACAAACACGCGAAATAATCGATGTTAAGTCGGCTTAGAGGTATGTGTATAATATGTAAACGTATATGAGTATATAGGTATAGTTGTTCGGGCGGCGTTGGTGGTTAACTTCGCGGTCGTTAAAAAATGAAGTTTTGAAGAAGAGAAATGTAACAATTACTTAAGCATGAGCCATCCACTTCGTCAGGTATAGGCGTACCTGTAATGAGTAGTATGCAATTACGGGTATAACGTAACGTATTCGAAGCTGAAAGCTTTGAAACCATATTTTACACTCGAGACATTTCAGCCAATCTATTTTTTTTTTTTTCAATCGCTTCCTCGAGAAATTGTAACAAGTAAGTAGTAAGTAGGGAACATAGGGTTTCCGAATGCGTCCATTTAAAAAGTGAAAAACTTCTATTTTGGATTTTGATTATTTGAAACTTTCGACGAACTTCAGAAAACAAATCTTCAAAATCTTTGTAATTATACTTAGAACCGATTTCGTTTTTTTCTCTCTCTGTTCCAAAATAATATTAATGTATCACTGCAGAATCTTTGGAATTTTTATGCAGATTTTGAAAATCATCATTTTTCAGGTGGCCTGAATTAGTCCGTATTACGTACAACAGCTCTTTTGGCATTTAGGAATGAAAATTGTAGCGAAATTATTTCGGCTGTTTTCCGAGTGCTTCCGTTGGCCGGAAACTGAGAAAAGAAAGGAAAGAAGGGATAGGAAACCGCTCGAGCTGGCATAGAATGTCCTTGGGTGAATTTCAAGTGGAACGAAGACTGTGTGGTCAGCCTTAAAAACGCGTATTTCTACCACAGCACGTCGCCTCGTGCCGTCTCGCTGTTATGCTATGCGGTGTGTCCGACCGAAGAATTCCGTTACTACTGCAGGCTAAAATCTACAGGGTGATGGAGAAGTGCAAGATTGAATTTTTTTTTTTTTTTCAAATAACACATCTCACGTTCGCGAGAACTTTGACTGACGATCAAATAAATGTTTCGAGCAAATTCGAAGCCGTTGATTATTTCACATAGGTAATTAATTTTTGTAATTTTGTACAACTGAAGTGTAAATATTGAAGGTGGTATGCATGAAATTTTAGGTGCACGAATACATGCCTGTCATGTAGACATGACATGTATATAATAACGAATTCTTTACGGGTACACGTCTACGTAGGTATATCGTAGTTGCTATACTTAGAATGCAGATACCTATTGCACGCGATGAGCTTTTTCAATGCTCCAATTCAGGGGTTGTCAAATCCAGAAATTCCAGTACTACAATTTTTAGATTCTTCTTCTTTTTTTTTTCACGATGCAATGCGAATTTTATTTCGACGCTATTGAACTGCAGCACGTGATGAATTGTGCGACGAACATCTGACTTCTTCGCTGATTGACTATTTATTTTTTTTTTAATGATTGCTTGAAGAAATAAATATGTAGCATTGGATTTCTATAGGCATTGTAAACGAATGAATTGAGACAGTTTGTAAATTACATTTGTAAAAAGGGGTGCCCTGATATTAACACCTCCAATTATGTTCGTCCTTCGAAGATATAATTTTTTATATTTTACCTAGAATTATGTCTAAAACGACAAATTATAAGTTTATATCGGTGTAATTACGCCGAACAACAACTGCAATTAGAAAAGTAACATGAGCTGCTGGCAAACTTCAGGGCGTCGTCATTTGAGGCGTTAATCTTTTTCACCTTAAAACGGTCTTAAAATCTAATTTTTCATCGTAATTTTCATTAGATATAATTTTTTTACATTTTTTGAGTGCAGGCGTGGAGATAATTATGTCAGTTAGTTGACGTCACGAAGTGTCGCGATGACTCAATTGTTGGTTCGTATCTCTTATCTTCTGGATTGTTCAAATGAAACAACGTCGTGATAATAACTTTAGGAAGAGAACACTAGAAAGAAAAAAAAAACAATAGTAGTGCCTTTTTCTCTCCTTCTAATTATGATAAATGAAAAATACGATTTTGAATGTTGCGATTATTTCAGACCCTTCAAACGAGGTATTTCAAACTACCCTGTATGCAGATCTAGCGAAGTTCACTTTATCGACCTTTGTTCCGTTCCGTAGTTTATATTTCCGAATATTCATCACCTTAAGGTAGTCGCCAGCTGCACACGCACGCGATGGTATCTACGGTATGAGAACGTCAGAGACAAATTTGAAATTCAAATAAAGCTACGGAGCGAAGCCTTTTCTAATTCTCTCTAATTTACAGGTGTAAGTTTCTTGCACGAGAGGAGGGCAGCTCACGTTACATTAATTATGCAGCTGGTGCGATGAGTTGCGAAATACATGAAAATCAGAAAACTATAAAAGTATATTATCGAGGCCCTTTCTCGATCAGTGAAAACAAACTTATCGAACAGCCCGAGAATGAATCTGCGGAATTGTCGGCGACGCAAATTTTTCTGTACAGATAAGTTTCAACGATGTCATATTGAAAAATAAATTATTTATTCTTATTCTAAATATATTTATGTACCTAATAATTAAGCGTATACAAATAGGTGTAGATTAATAGAAACCTTGGTATGAGATTTGCCTCTCGGACTCTGAATACATTTTAATATAAAATCATCACTCTGGCTGTCCATCGCACGCAAGTATTGAAGCAATTCGCATATTTTCAATATGATACACATGCATCGGCGCGACTCTACCATATCGATTTTTGATTGAGGATTTACCATCAAAATACTAACTCGAGGATTTCCTTACACGTACCGCTATAGATACTTATTCTCAACAGATGGTGAAATTGGATAAATTTTATCGTGATACAAAATTATTAATGGTGGAAAATAATTCTCAATCACTGTTATAATAATCTATACATCATATGGCAACTGAATTTTAGCGAGATAATTTTATAAATTGTAAAAAAAAGCAACGAGCGATGCTATTTTTAATAAACAGAAACAGCTCTCGGAACGATTACAATTTAAATTATAGGTATAGGAACCGCATGAATATTGCTCCAGTTCTATTTCCCATGTAGAAAAGTGGACGGGACAGCATTATGTATATTTCATAAAACAAACTACGATACGCAAATGACATATCAATCTCATCAAATATTCACGGTAGCTGAACGCGCATTATTTTCGCGAACGAATATCCTTGGGTATCGCAAGAGATGCAGCGTAATCTTTATTTTCCGAGTATTTGAGCAGTTACTTTATTTCTCCAGTAACTTGGATGCGTTCGTGACACCCAGGTAACACAAAAGTGTGTTGAGAAAAAATTCGAAAAGCAATTCATATCAATCAAATTAAATAGTTTACCGCAGCGCGGAGCGATAAGAAAATCTTGAAACTCGTTCGTCGTTTTAATTACAGTTTAATTTTTAGTTGAAAACGTTCCCGAAGCTGTGATTTAAGTACGTTATAAGTATCGTTTGATTGATGCTGCGGGAAGCATAAATGGCTGCGACCCAAATCACGTTTCAGTTTGAAAAAAGAAAAAACAAAAAAAAAAGGAAAAACCTGCCCGATCACTTCTGAAGTGGTCTTGATTTAGGTTTTTCCGCAAAGAAGATAGGAATCATTCGGTAACTCCTAGAGGTGCTGGTTTCATATCCAGATGAATGACCAGTAAAGAACATTGAATATAAGGAATGCGATAGGAAATACTATTCGACTGCGTTTGTCGATCCACTGAGCTATTTCTTGAGGTGTCATAGTCGTGAAGTTGTGAAGTTGAGCGAGTGTAGGACGACGGGTTGCTGGCTTCGGAGGTGGTGCAGTAACGGTATCCAGTGTAACGATACTTCCGCCGGAATCTGGTTCTTTGTCATCTTCGATTGTGACCGAAGGAATGTTCATGCTACTAGGGAAACTCTGCAACAAAGAATTTAATCAAGTTTCATTTCGCTATACCCTGGACATGGCTGTTTTCTTCTTTCTGGATAAAAAATTTACTAACATGTACAGTCAAGTAGTTTTGACTCGTGTAAACCGATTCGGTAGCATTCTCATGGTCAAGAGAGGACCACGAACGTGAACGCTCTAGTCCGGTGGTATTCTTCTGAAATTGCTTTCGAGCAAGCCTTGGCGTCAGAGTTGATTTCAGAATATACTTGCTATTCACTTTCTTGAGAGGCACATTTTTCCTGTTGGTGATAATAATATTTCAGTAAACAGAAGTAGATAGTACTGTTAAAAATATTAGCAAGTCATTACTTTCGTCTGTAGATAGTGTTGACGAATGCGAATTCGACCATGGCAGCGAACAGGAAAATAGTGCAACCCAAAAACCATATTTCACTAGCTTTGATGTACGACACCTTAGGCAGTGAATTTTCGACCTTTGACGCAAGTGTCATAAATGCCAGGATTGTGTTGGTCCCTGAAAGATAATGAGTTAAAAACGGATGGCATTTTAATACTTGTCAAAATACATGTGCCCCACATGACAAGAAAAATAAAAAGAAGAATAATACCTAAAACAATTCTCGGTGGACTGGCATCCATATGCAACCAAAAGGATACCCATGAAATGACAACGATCAGTATCGAAGGTATGTAATAATCCATGATGAAGAAGCCCATCTCACGAGCAAGTTTAAAGGTGATACTTATAGAGCTGAAATTTCCAGCTGCAACAAGGTAAATTTTATAATAACTGGCTCATCGTTGTCTAGTCGAACGCTGAAAGCAGGAATAAAGCAGAACTGAATCACGATGTTGGACGGTTAAAAAAGAAGAACAGAAGAATTTCTTATGAAATGTAAAGTATGCGAACCGAAATGACCGTAGTGTTGTTGTGAAACTGTGTACGAAACTTGGGATTTATTAACCCAGTTTGCGACAAGGCTGTACTCGGTTAGGTGGAGCTCATCGGCTAATAGAATTGGATCCTCGTCCCACTCTAGCTCCATTTCTTGAATGTTGTGAGTCCCTGATAAAGAGAATCAAATGAGACTGTATAAAATGTACATAAGACTATGAAAGAACAGTTGCATGATATCATCTAAATTAAGCAAATCTGACATTAACGTACAGCTTTCAAAAGTCAGTGGACACTCTTGAACGTCAAATGGGAACTTTTCAAGCCGCAACCCACAGTTGAGTGTAGCTGCTAATCTGAAAATAATATACAAGTTATTATTTGTGTAACAATTATTCTCCAGAAGCGCCAAGTATCGATAGCATGATCAATGAATTTGGGAAGATAAAGTTTCAGTTCCTATCATACAAGCTATCTATTCACCATCGATATTCAATTGTTTGATTCCATCGATGAAGGAACCTTAAAAACTTGAAGTGGTATTGTCCCATGCTTCTATTTAATTATTGAAAGATGCTCTATGGAGTCAACTTACCTAGTATTGAGTATAACGATACCCGATGAATCAATGGATATGAGTAGATCCTTCACACCGCTACCCATTATGACCGAGCTTCTCTCGTTCGCAACATAAACCGAAGGTGTCCAGATAACATCGTGTGCTGATTGACCCCCAATTATTTGAGTAAAATTTGGGGCTACTTCAGCAAACCTCAATCGTTTGTCGAGATATCGAAATTGCAACATCATTTGAATATCAAACTGCTGTAACGAGAAAAATTATTATCACCTAATCAGTTCTTCTGATCCACTAATTATGTTACTCTAATTAGTTACCAGTGTCTTAGCCATGTTTGATTGTATTGCGTATATGTACGCTCTCGATGATACCACAATGGGATCACTGGCATTGTTTTCACCGGGTGGGCGAACCAATTTGTCATATCGGCACTCGTTCGTTAATTCCACCAAAAGTTCCGTCTGTGTTAAAATGTTTGCTGTGTTCAGAGCGGAACAAGAACCTGTCCTGTAGCAAATATATGTGAAACAAGGTTTTTTTCATTACTTTGTATACCGTATGTTCACTCGAGACGAATACAATTATTTTTTAGGTATATAATTAACTGTGTATACAGAATTACACCCATACTTCTAGGTATTTTGTTTAAGCTCGAAATGCTACAAACATTAACAAGTAAAATATAAGAACAAATGTAAGACGCTATAAGTGTTCAATAATAAAAATTAATATTCAGTAAGTTTCTCCGTAGAAATAATGGTTCATTATTGTATTGTATCTTCGCAGATGACATAAATGCCGTTTACATAAACTTCTGCACATGACCAGGTGAGTCACGTAGATAATATATACTTGTATATATCGGGGGGTAATGTAAAGAAAATAATTTACAATCTGATAAATCTTTACGTTAAAAATCGTCACGTTAGCATCGAGAATCAACGCAAGGGTAGTCATTCATCCCTAAAAGAACCAGATAATGCGTTTGGCATCTGTGAGCATTTTCAGATAACTGGAGATAATTTTTTTTTCACCAGCGAAAAATTGATGATTAAAAATCTCTACTAAACTTTCAGCCGAATTATCTCGGCGATTGGGACTCTCGTCGTAATGGAAGTCAAATAACTTATTGTTTTCGACTACAATAGCAGTCTGCGTCACGGCGGCCTGTGTGTTAATAAACCTGTTTAATTTACCGCGCATATCAAAAGATAACAGTGGAGAGAAGCACATCTTATATCTTGTCGGTTAGTACGTTCGGTAGTCAACTTTCAGCATACATGCTTAATAGTACATTTACAATTTATTTATATTGATGGTGTGCAGAGGTAATATGAAAAAAATATTACCAAGTTGTAAAATAAAACAAACTTTAATGTATACAAAAATTCATTTGCTTCAAAGTATTGAAAAGCACGTGCTGTTTGCCCAAGGCTTGTTAAACCAATATTACCTAATAAATTTTCTCATCTTTATCTCACATCCGGAAATTTATAATGCTAAATATTGGCTCATTTGTATGAATTATTGATACCTATATCTGACGTAGCCAGTGTTTCCATTTTGCGCCACATTTGTTCAAGTTAAATAACTCTACAATGCCACCACCCTATTCAAGCAAACTTTACGTAAAATAACTGAAAGAGCTGCATTCTTTAAGGTATAACTGTCAACGTTTAGCTACACGAAATGAATAGAACAATAATAAACGCCACGGTTTAAAATAATGGGTACTGGCATAACAGCGACGAATGACATAGAATGAAATTAAATTAAAAAAAAAAAAATATCTTAAAAATTAAAAAAAAAATTAGGGAAGTTTATCGATGAGAATTTTCAAACACATTAATACGTATTTCGATATCGTATTATAAGTTTCAATTATATATTATCTGCCGGGGTGACATTCAAGTTTTGGCCACACTGTTTGCACAGGTGAACGTGGTTACCTAATTATCAGGCTATCGGCGAAAATTGTTAAATAAAAAATATTACGTTTTTCATCGAAATCCAGAAGGTCTACCGACACATATGCCAAATACGTACATAGAGGTGAAGCATTCGTACATCGGATCATCGAAAGAATATAAAAAAACAACTCAATGTAAAATGAAAAAAAAATTTACGAGACAAGAATTTGAGAAAATTTAGAACTCGCGCAGATCCCCCGTTTGTTAATACGTATTAATATATGCTGTAGTTTAGGAATCTTTTTGTTCTTGGGGTTGAACGAAGGCTAGATGTCTGTCGTGCTCTGATAAGTTTGAAAGTATCCGTTTTGTAGGAATATAAAACAACTGGTCTTGAACTTGCTAGGTCATAAATACTTTACGACTATCGGATCTATCTTTTCCCCCAATGAGAACCCACTCTGTAGGCATATAAAGATCTAAACTCAATAACGATCAATGTATATCGTATCGCTCAAAGCTTGTGGTTTAAGACATATCTTTGACATGACCATGAAAAGACAATAAACATAAATTTCTATTAGTATAATGAGGAAGTTCTTGTGAGAATTCTTTTCGACCAACTACCAACGTGTTATATCGTTTATATCAAAGGTTTTACATAATAATGTTTTACAGTTGGAGCAAATCATTAAATCTGATCACCCAATGGCCGTTACCAACACCGTCAAAAGATGCATTCCAATGAGAAAGATGGAAGCTAGAACTTGCAGATGAACATCGACGGCAATTTATTGCTAGCAATAGGTCAAGACTATAATTTGAATGCATTATAAATTCGCTAGTGATATGGCGGTGCAGATGTACCGGAGCAACGTCAGACTGATCATAACAAATCTTTGTACACTCGCCGAGATTTGGTCTGTGATTGAATGTTCTTTTGTTTTATATACAAGCGTATAACACGATGCACGTTTTCATCCATTCGAAACAGGAACTTTACAATAATCGATGTACTCGATGAACGATAAAATTATTGAGACAGAGAGAACAACTGAATATTATTTTTAATATTTATATTTCTGTACAATATTGGATATACAAATTTTCCTGAAGCATGATCTAGACGAAATCTCCTATGAAACTTCTACTATCCGATGCGATGTGGAACATGAAGTTTCATCCATCAACAACATTATCACATAAATCGTTTGATCTTACACGCAAGTTCCAAGTAGCGACGATCGAAATATTTCATGACAAAAACAGAGTGTAAAAAATTATTGAACATCGTTTGATGTTATCTATTTGAAGACAATTGCACAATCAACTGGACCAATATTACTTATAGCAAAGAAAACATGATATCGACTTACATGTCAACAGCTTCCACCGAACACGTTATTTTAAATAAAACAAAGATCCCCAAAAATATTGTGCATCTGTCCTGACAACCCATTTCGAGCTTCTTTCGTGGCAGTCAGATTATCTCTGGCTGGTTTTTCACACAGAGCGTTTGGTATTCAGGAAGGCAAGCTTGCAAGAAATACGATCAACTAAACGCAGCTCCCACTTAGCACAGTTCTCTGCTTAGAGCACACAATCGTACTGAAACACGAGGCTGGGCAGCAGCTCAGTACGCTCAAGGATTACAGCTGCAGACGTTTTCCCAGATCATTTAGTGTCGTCGAGTACAATTTACAATTGTTATCATAGTAAACTTTGTTTCGGCCTAATCTGATTTATCGAGTTGAAAAAGAAAAGCTGAAAGAAAAAAAGATCATTTTGTAGTTAATAATTCCAGTGTTGCGAATCGGCAGGATGTTCCAATATCGTAGATGATTCGAACGCAACGTAGTGACCATTCTATCAATTGTTATAAAAAAAAAAAGCTGAAAAAGGAAAAAAGAAAAAATGAAAGAAGAACATCAGATAAACTTTATTTTAGTTTGTCTTTAAATATTGATAAGAAAATGAGCTGTATACCCATATTATACGTCGTAAATAAACTATTAAGAAACTGTGCCGCCAACAATGCAACCCCACAAATAAAAATTGTGCAAATTTATTTAACTAGACGTAAGCAGAACAAGAAAAGTATTCAAGGATCTACTTTTAGCATCATCGAGCTACATAAGATATCATACAAACTCTGACTACTCGGTGAATAACATCCGGATTCATTGTGATGTGGCAAGACAATTTAGCAGGTGCAATAGCAATCGATAAAAAAAAAAGTATCAAAAAGATGTAGATACTCATCACCTACCAACGGATAAATTTAAAGATGAATTTCAATTCCACGACAAGATGGATGCGACGGTCTAAAAAAACCATGATGCAGGGCTCTGATGATGTCAAAATTTGACGTAATGGTAAATTTTTCAACGTACAAAAATATTTTGTCAATTTATAAGATGCAAATATTACACAAATGAGTCATATGCACGCGTCGAATAATTCTGGGTAAAATGGGGAATCACAGAAATCAAAACTTTGTGATAAGATAACGTGATGCTAATTGTTGGTAATAATTATTCGTTTAGATTTTGGAGGAATTATTCGCGTAATCCAGCAAATTTGTCATTCGATGTTTTTTAATTTTTTTTTGTTTTTCTTTGTGATGATAAAATAGAACCGCATCATTGCGTTCGATAGTTTTCATGAAAATTACATTTCCAAATTTAGCTTGTACTCTTCTCGCTATGGGTTGAAGCGTAGCGTAAGAAAGAAAATGTATTTAGATATACTGTATACATATTAAGCTGAATTACGTACTCGAATTTTTTATAAAAAATCATAATTCCCAAAAACGATGATAAACCGTAGACTTCAAGTTTTCCGATGCTAATCTCGTCTATTTATCACGGTGTGCAATTCATTGAATGTAGAGCGAAATGACGCGGTAAAGAATATAAAAATTTACGGTCTGCCCTAAATTTTTCCAAGACACGAGATAAGGCGCTAATATCAAACGAATTTCAATTCTGAACATTCTGAAAATATTCTAAAACCGCCAAACTTTTGCTTCGTTGAATGCGTTTTAGCGATTGCGTGAAATAACTGAGCAGATGGAACATAACAGGTTCTTCACCTTTTCAAATAACGCCTATGAAAAAATTAAAAAAGAAAAAAGAAAGCATTACTTGCAACATTTAGCAAATCAAAATTTATCTAAATTAATATTCCGTCGTTTTATAGAATAAATGTTGATATACCTATTTCTACTTGAAAATTTATCTATGAAACTTATCTATGTTCATGTGAAACATAGTTGACCAGTGCATTACAATAATAGTAAGCTTTTAGTTCAATATCAGGGAAAATGTAATCAGATTGAGTGGTCTGGCTAATCATCCATATTATTAATATATTCATGGAAACAAATTGAGTTAAACTCGACTAATATCGTCAGTTTCATACCGATGAAAACTGATGAAAACTAGTTCTTCTTAATTCTTCTTACACGATAGACGTCAGATAATTGTGAGGATGCCTGTCGCAAGGGAGATTGTAAATTTGAAAATAAATCGTCCTAACTATCAGGAGTTCATTAAGTCATTCAAAGTACTAAACTTCCTCGGGCAGATAGTTGGACTATTGCCAAATGAGATTCGAGAAGTGAATGGTAGTTTGGAAATCAGGAGAAATGTATTTGCCAGGATGCTTACTGTGACATTGACTGCACTCTATAGCTGGAGTATTTATTACATCATGTGGAATCCTGTGCAGACCCAATACCATGGAGTATCATTGTTCTTAGACAAGATGGGGATGATCGTGCTCGAGATGACTTTTTACACGTTACTGCTATCGGTTACCATTAAGCAAAAGTGTTTGCTTAAAATTCTTAAACATATTCTGAAAGTTGACATCCTTTTATTACAATTGGGAGAACGTGTGAATTATAGGAAAGAATTTCAAAGGAATTCAATCGCTATTGGAGTATTTCTCGCAATTATGACAGCCAGCTTTACGTTTCAATATCTCAACTATTACAAACCAGACAATGCTTACGCAGTCCACGCTTTATTATGGATTGTGCCATCGTCCATGATGTTCATTACGCTAATTCAATTTTCAATGATGGTGTATTCTCTGAAACTGCGTTCTTCTAAGCTCAACAACTACGTATCAAAGATAATTAAGTCGGCTACAAAGTCAAACCTGAGTGTAATACCAGATGTTGATCGTGAGGATCAAAATTCACGAATCACCCACCATGCGCTTGATAATAAAGTTAGGGATGTGTCAGTAATTTACGATCTGATTTGTGAAATTACTGAGGCTATCAACAAATCCTATTCATTTACAGTCACAGTTAGTTTAGTAAATTCATGTGTTTTCATAGCAGCTGGAACATATAACATAATTACATGCGTGAAAGATCCAGTGAACCTATGCCATTGGATGAAATTCCTAGGAGATTGCTCAGGCGTTTCGCTTCTGCTTTTATCCGTTTTTACAGTAACGTATTGCTGCAATGGGGCTAAAAATGAAGTAAGTAACTCGCCCAGTATAGCTAAATCTAGGAAAACTAGAAATTTTATAAGTCTTCCTGTCATAACCGGCAATGAAAATTTGGTACAAAGCCAATATCACTTTGGTTCCATGATTTCTAGATGTGTATGCTCAATATTACGTTAAATGTTTGCATTCCAGACTGACCAGGTAGCCGTTCAAATACACAAAATAGGTACTAAGATACCTGAGCATCAAACAACAGTAAGTTGGCTCAAGTTCTTGGTAAAATTTAACTATCAATTTGTTACATGACTTACAAGCTGCTCCAATGATTAAAAATTTTCTTTCAGATTAACGGATTTTCTCTCCAATCGTTACATCAAAAAGTTCAGTTCACGGCATGCGGTCTTTTTAGCATTGATTATACTCTCATTTATCTGGTAAGAAAGTTGTGAATTATAATGCCAACACTCAAGCGATCGATACTTCTATTATTTCAGATATTCTCTACAATAACTACATACATGGTGATTCTCATACAATTTGACCAGTCATTGGCATCAAAAAGTTCTGAGGAATAACCTTGCTCAATGGCAGTTGGAACATGAATTTCATGAGATAGAATCTGGTACTAATCAGGGGGATGAGAAAAACAAACTCTTGATCTACTTATAAACGGAAAGATCTCGGACTTTCCTCCCTTTTAAAATATTTTATAGGATTAGTCCTTCTGCTTGCGGAACTGTGAAGATCAATAAATTATCAGAAAATCAAATATGCAGGGTTACGTCTATTAATAGTCAAATGAATGAGTCATATTCTGCTGCACATCATTGAAAGTTAGAGTGTACACAGTGTTTATATACTCGTACTAATTTCCGGCGTTACGCATAATATCTTCTTTTTTTTTTTACTGCTCTGTGATAACTGTACGTTATGATACTGGCACTGTAATGTTATCCCATACATAATTATCGTCTAATTTCGATAGAATTCTGTGTTTAATAAATACGTAAGAATCTAATTGCCCGAAACTTAGGCTTTGATGATATCAGAATTTCACGCGCGAAAGTGTTTTGTGTGAACACATGAATATTACAGGTGAGTCACTTACACAAGTAATAAAATTCCGAATAGCCCAGGGCAGTCCGGAATTCTAACGATTGAGATAAGATAAGGTAACATTAGTAATGTTATTTGTATAAGTGATGAGCTTATTTGCATAATGCGCAGAAAAAGTAGATGTCAAACATTCGATGCTTCGATTTTTTTTTTACCTATTTACCCCAACAGTGGAGATGAAAAGAAATATTCATCATGATTTACTTTACAAATTTGGAAATATGGAATTGTATTTTATGGAATAAAAGTTTATTTCAAGTGAAATTCGTATAAATTAGTTTGGATTTATTTTGCTATGAGGCTGCATACAAGTAACTGTGTAAGAAAGAAAATGCAGGTCCTGCATAAGCTGAGTAAGTCGTTTGAAGTGCCTTTCCGTGTAAGGAATCATAGCTTCCAGAGAAGACGCTAAACCAGTTACCTCAAGTTCTCCACTACTGATCTCATCCAACAGCACATTTATTACCAACTGCAATGCATTAAAACACATAATGAAATTGTGCCGTGAAACGAGATAACACGATATTATCAAACGAATATCCTTCGATTCAACTGTCAGCGCTTTTTTGCTGAAACATTCCTAAAATACTAAATTCTTACTCTTATGAATGGGCTTTGAAGATTGGGCACAATACCTGAGCGGACTGAGCATTACGGCTGTTTGTATTCCATGTTATGGCGCATTTGAGCAACGATTCTTTTTGCAATGGTTTTAATCCATGGATCGTTTCTCTGAGACCATCTTCACCTTTTTTGATAACGTCTATGGACAAAAACGCAGTGATAGTCTATGAACGTCAACATCATGGCCGGTAAAACCGATCAATATTCGAGACAATTACTTACTCTCGATAATTTTCAAAACCTGAAAAGGTCGTTCTAGTCTGAGAGCCAACTTTAGAGCAGCAAGTAGCTTATCAGCTTTGAGCAAATTTGAAAGCTTTTGTTCTTCCAACGCCAAACGTTCGGCTTCTGCAGCGACTGCAGCTTTTTTCTCTTCGGTAATATCCTTCCATTTAACCAATACCGAATCGCTTCCTCCGCTTATGATATGACTCTCCTTTTGAGACACTATGGCGGTAAAAAAAGAACAAAAAAAACCGGAAACATGAATCTACTACAGACAACTATAACGCAAACACACGGATACGAGGAGTGAAAAATCATTTTCTGGTGTATACAAGGTCGAAATTTGTTCATAATTTCTTACCCGCAAGTGCCCATACGCGATTTTCATGGTAGTCTAGAGTGGTAATACACTCAGACGTCTTTACGCTCCAGAGTTTAAGCAGTCCATCTGCACCAGCCGTGATCAACTGCATTCCCCGAGATAGGAATTCGACCCTCAGAACAGACGACTCATGTCCTTCTAGTGTCTAATAAACGCCCATGATATTATCAATCTTATTTTACGGGTCTCATCGAGAGAGGTGAGGGATTATTTTTGGTCGACCGTACCTTTAGACAGGAAATATCGGTTAATGACCATAATTTAATGCTACAATCCGCTGATGTTGTCAAGAGTACTTGATCTATCGGCGAGAACCTCACACACCAAACTCCTCTCCGATGCCCTCGCAAAACGCCTACGAGCTGCAGACCATCTGCAGTCCATAGCTGTGAAAGGCGATCACTTACAAGTATTGTGCATGGAATCAGAATATTCTATTATAATAATGGAAAACATACCTTAGCAGTTTTATCTTGAGATCCAGTCGCGATAAGTTTATCGTTCGGTGAGATTGTCACAGTATTTATATCCTTTTGATGTGCCAATTCTGTGCAACGGACGGTCAATGTATTCTCCTTCTCTACAATATGAGAAATTCACTTAGTTTTCACACAGTCTCGATGATATTTCGCAATTACTCACCAACGGATGATAATTTTTCAGGGAAATCCCATAGTTTAAGACACATATCTTGACTCACAGAGGCAAAAAATTTCGCTGACGTTTTTGAAATGGCAACTGATCCAACGGACGCTGTATGTCTGACAGCATGAGCGACAGATGAAACTTTAAATGTTTGTTCATCCATAAGCCATAATCTAACGCTGTTATCCTATGAAAGAACAATGAGATCAAGCTAAGTTCATTTACTTTCATCAGATTCGATATAGTCATTCTAATAGAGGGTCGTTGGGGATCACCTTTGCCGAAGAAAGTAACAAATTGGGATTTACTGTCGTAGTGGCAAGAGATAAAACCAAATCAGTATGACCACGTAATAGCTGACAATTCATTGTATCCAATTCGTAAAGCTTTATATCAGGGCTGTTCGTCGCTACCGCTAAATGTGTGTCTTGATCGCCAAAGTATGCAATGTCTAAAATCTCATCGGTGTATCCGACTAACTGAAAATAAAAGATTGCAGATCCATACATCGTATGTAAATACAAATAGGACTCACGCAATACACTGCGGTTCATTTGAACATACCTGTTTTTCACATCGAAACGTATTCAAGTCATGGATAATTATGTTGTGTTCGGTGGATACTACAGCAAAACTGTTGGTGACGTTATTATGTAAAAGTTGAGTTACGGCGAGACCACCTTCTTCTTTGGCAGCTGATACCAGAGAATTGTCTTGCTCGTAAATTGTGTTTCCAGTTTTCATATCCCATATTTTTACTACACCTAAAGAATTTAGCAGGTTTTATATTTGAATAATCGAAATTTGATAAAGCAATGTTTGTTTTTTTGGCAATTTTTGGCAGTTTGATCGTTACGTTTTCATTGTAAGAAACTCATTCGAATTCAGATCATTACAAGGACATTCATCAGTGATAAGTTTTACCTTTTTCTCCTGCACCTACAACGGAGATGCCTTTGGATTGATTAGAGCTTATGAGTTCGCAGCTATTTGGTGGTAAAAGAAACGTACTTTCAATACTTTCGTAAACGGGAACAGTACGAACTATATTTCCTTCTAAAATATTCCAGAGTATTAATACCTTGTCTCTTCCAGAACTATAAAAACAAATAATTACTGATAAGAAATGCGCAGTTATTTCAGGTACCATCTGTTTTGAATGCGGTAAAGATGTTGAACAAATATAAACATGTAAATTCCACAGCGTAAATAATCGATGGCAATGTTTCCATGTTCCAGCAGTTTTTAAAGAATAAAAAAATCAGCGTTCTTAAATGTGTGATTCGAATGAAGTTCACGGACAACATGGTGATCCATTGCTAACTCATATCAACTAAAAATCCGTCATTTGAAAGCGCATTATACCTGACTAAATGGACTCCATCGTTGTGGAATGACAGTGATGTAATTTTACTAAAATGTCCGTAAAGCGTGACCTTTTGTTGACCAGTTTTCCAATTCCATCCAAATATTTTTGTATTGTCTCCGGTAGCAAATACAAGCTGTTTGTCTGTCTGTGGATGGAAAGCTAAAACGCTGGAACAAAGATTGGGATACTTTCATTGATTATACTTCTTTGATCTTGCTCATTTCGATGAGTTTTTTTATTGTTCCCAAAAAAGGAAAGCAGATCTAACGAACAAAAATAGTTCATACAAATTAACCTGTCATTGAATGTTACAGAATGAACAATTAAGCAAGCACAAGTACAAGAGATCTTTCATTTTTATTGACATTTACACATTTCTGGTTTCAAATATTTTAGCTGAAAAATTTCAGAGAACGAGGGAAACGCAGACTCACCTTACAACACCTTCCACACCCTTCAAATTGTGTGTACAAGCTTGGTGAAGCAGGTCCCATAATCTGACGCTACCATCGCTACCGCCACTTGCCATTAAATGACTACTGCCAGAAAAAGTTACTTTAGCAACTGGCCCATTATGAATTGACTTCCATATCTTCTTGAGCTTTACTTCTACCCTCGGAAGAAGAAAAGGATATTTCAAAAATTAGAAAAAAAAAAAAGATTTAACATCGTGAACTGAAGTTATAACAGATTATCTTGTGCGCTACCTTTCCAATTCCATAATTTGAAAAGCCCACTTTTATGTTGAGTAACCACATCTTCACCATTGGAATTTATTGCAAAGGTATTGATAGAATCATCGTTCTGTTCAGCGGAAGTATCTCCTAAGGTGCATTCAACTTGCCCAGTTGCCAAAGATAAAACATGCACAGATCCACCGTTCTGGCAAAAAAATGTCTTGCCATCGGAGCTCCACTAAAATATTATTGAACAATTGTCATCTGTCGATCTTTTGTTCTGCACTGGATAATCTTATACAAATTGACAATGCAAGGAACAATTGTGATTAGAAACAACTTTACTAGCAAGCTCTGACATTTCGGTAGCAAGAAGACCTGAAGACTTTAATTACGGTAATCTAATGATACAGACCTCGATATTTCCTCCGGTGAAGAACGGCCCATACTTCGATTCGAGTTCGTAACTGGAAAGAAATTTGACGCATGTAGCGTCTGATAGTATAATATAACCTCACATACGGTAACGTAAACATGTTCCTCAAAACGAAATTAAGAATTAATCACTCACGATTCTTTAAGATTGCTTCGGCTCATATTGCTTGTAAAGTCCTTTAATATATGAAGCGATTCCTTAATCAACGGTCAAGCCTTGAAATAATTGAGCTTTTCATGAAACGCACGTGGGGACTGGTAAATTATCTGTATGTGTGTGTTTTGTGGTCATATGTTTTTGCGTGATGTTCTCTTCTCTGTTTAGTTCCGCCATATTCAGATAAATTTCCGGTAACTTTGAATTTGCTCCGCTTACGTCGAACAACGGTCGAACGGTTCGAACCAAAGTGGGAAACACCCATCCCTATTATTTTCGGGAAATCTCTCACTTTAATATCTAGATAGTAATAAAAAGTCATCTTCTGTAATGAGATGCGATTTGTAGGGCAACAGTATTCAGATTTCTTTGGGAGAGCAGAATTCCTGAAATCAAAAAGCAAACAGCATTAGTAGCCGGAGACAGCCTGTGAACAGCATCTGATTAGCCAATAGAACTAAAAATTAGGATCTAACATCTGTAAAAAAATATGATTAGAATTAAACTAAGCTCTTATCACTAGGATCTGTAAGAAAATTAGATTAGTATTAATACTAGGGAACTAAGAACTAAGAATCTGAAAGGTAAAATTTTGATTAGTATCAAATAAGCCCGTGGAAGTCAAGCTCCAGGCACAAAAAGGTGCGATCGGACTTGATTCCTTACGATTTTTCGGTTTAAAACGCATAGAGCGTTGAGATGTATGTTTTAAGCGCCAAGTCCGCGCGCATCGGAGTAGCAGCGACGAAACTTGATCTTATTGTTTTTCTTTAAATCCCTGAAAGAAAATCTCTCAAATACATATTCCCATCACCAAAATCTGTCAGGTTTTTAAAACGCCTTGCAAGATGGCAAGTCACGCTAGTTGTTTTGTTTTGAAAAATTTCTTAGAACCCATAAGGACGTCACAAACTCAAATCAAGCAAACACAGATCATGCGATTCCTCGTCTTCGCGCTTTACCCGCGCGAGCAGCGTCAGACTTGGAATATTTCTGCTAATCGAAATCAAAGAAATACAATTTTCAATCGCATCCTTCTATTTCAATTAGCACAGGGAAAGGAAAGGAAAGAGGTTTACAAAACACATAAGATCTGTGGCGTGGCGTTTGGCGATCCTCTTCGACGCGAAGTCTTCGAGCTCAACGTCCACCTCACTTCCATGCACCACGGCTGGTACGGAGAGCAAGGCAGACGTATTTCGCTCATTCCAAGTGACCACAAATATTACAGGAAAGCAAAAAGTTTTAAATTATTTTGATTTAATTTGTCTGGTTGGGTTTGTGAATTATTGAAAGGGGAAGAATTTATTAGATTTAAGGAAAAAATCTATAAGACCACATGGAAAGAGTTAATAGAAAAATATCAAGTAAAATATTGTACAAAATTAAATAATGCAATTTGATGAACACTACTCAATTGATCACTTGGAATTGCTGTGGAAAGAAAAGATGCACTTCCGATTTCTTGCCTACCCATTTTGTTTAGCCCACATCCCACCCAACGGTTAAAACTATGGCTTGCACACTCGCATACACACTGCACATACATGCCAATTAAACACCCTTCGCGATAGATGAATTTACCTATACCTGCCTTTCACCTATATTTATCCAAGAAATGATTTTACTGACAAAACCCCCAATTAATACTTGCGCTAGCGCTCCAAAACATTCGGTTCACATTCGTTTTGACGTTTTTTTGGCAAAAAACATTCCATCTCACTCATATCTCACATTTATTGCCGTGGTATCTCGTTCCAAAACTCACCGTATATACCTGTTGTGTATATAAAAATATAAAGGCTGCCCACGCCCCGGCCGTAGCCGTAATTTATTTAAATTTTACGAAAAGGTGTGTTCGTTGTCGGGCCGAAATTTAATCAATATTGATAATCTTTGAATAATTTTTCGTAAATTTACTCTTGATAATTGAAATTCTTCAATATATTGATAAATTCAGTAAACTTATTTGGAAAATGTCATCAGTAAAAAAATGAATTTAATTAATCTCATATAGATTCATTAAGCAAGTAAAAGTTAAGGGCTGAAAATTGTGTGTAAGTGAAGAAAATTCTCATGATTAGACATCCTAGTTCTAGTGAATTTAATTATCGGTATAATACCTATGAAGCGTAGACCAAGACGGTATTGAATTAGATTGAGCTAAATAATTGAAATTTTTACCATGCGCATAGATTTGAAAATATAGAAATCAAATTCAATTTGATTCAGCTGATCGCTGACTATTAAATTGAGACAAGATGGATTTCGACTTTTCGCAAAAGCTATTCAGTTCAATTTCTGATGTACCTGAAAAAGCTGAAACTATGGCAACGACCGTCATTCGCACGACGAAACTCAATTACCGAGCAGTGATCGATGCAAACGAGATCGATCACCGAAAATTATAGGAGAATTAAAAACTCCGTGAGTCGATTAAACGACGGTCTTTACCGTTACCTATGAGCTGCGCGCTCTTGCACTTAAACCGATCGAAGATATGATTCATTTGAATAGTTCATATGTGATGAACTAATGGTTGACTGATTGCCTAAATGACTGATTAATTAATGATTAAACTGTCTGACTGACTGACTGACTAATTCATTCGTTGATTTTGTGACTGATTAATATTAAGGAAGAATTTTATATTTTTGACACTACAGGGTGCAGGCGCGCTATGCTCAACAACAACCAACCCTACAATTACCTGAGCTATGGAAATTATTTTATAATCCAGGGTACCGCCACGCCACATAATAAAATGAGGGAGAGGAGACGTCACAAAATACAACGACTCCAATGCCAGCGTTCACCATCGTGTGAGCAGGCGAAGAAGTCGAGGAACTTGGACTGCTGGGTCTCACCATCGCTGCCGATACCAAGACCGGATCCGAGCCAGTTCCCAGGTCTCGGGGTCTTGGATTTTACCCGGAAGTCGCTGTTTCACTGATGGCTATAGCTGTGTAGTAGGTTGAAACGTTGTAGGTCGGATGTAGTAGACTGAATGCAGTAGGAGTGGTACGATGAGAAGTTGATGTGAAGCTCCCACGAAGAACGATGCTGTAAAAATGTCAAGGAAAAAAAATCTTGAATAATGAGAAGCAAAAACTTGTGAATTAAAGGAAACAAATAGTTGTGGAAACTTATATTTACCGAGATTTTCCACTTTATGTTGATGGTTGATGATCGGCTATAGACAAGGTGGTTCTATTGGATGCAGCAAAAACGTGTGCCTGTAATAAATAATTTAAAATCTTTTAATATAGTGAATTTCAAATACACAAAGCGATGAATCAAGGAGTTTGCAAAGAATGTGCCGAGAAATACTTAAATTTGAAACTCACCATTTTTCCCCCAAGTTGGCGAACGAAGATCTGGTTCGATAGTCAGTAGCTGTGGAATCCTTTTAAGCAGTACGTATATGATGCATGAGAGTTGCATTAGCTGCACGGATGCGCATATCCAATGCAGTGCTGCACACTCTGAACTCTGTAATCCATAATTACATGCAAATAAATATCGCGATTACAAGTCAAATTGAAAATTGAACCAAAATCGGACGTACTACAGTACTAGAATAAAAATCACAGACCGGTATTCTAATCGCTAAGCGGCTGTCTCAAAAATAATAGGTTCACCTTTACTCGACCTCTAATACGCAGTAAACTTCGAATAATCGAGAATAATTGCACCGCAAACGTCAACAAGTAAACAACCCATGCTTCGAAACAAAAAAATCTTCACCTCAAGTCGAAATATTGAGAAGGCGCGTTAATTCATTTGTAGATCACGTGAACCAATCGCAACGAGTCGAGCCAGAGGCACTCGCTGCGCCGTGCGGTACGAAATTCCGTTGTAGAAAAATTCAAAAAAATTAACAAAATCACAACTCACCATTTGCCGCAGTAAGAAAAACGAAGATCCGATATGAATGCTCCCAGATATTAATGTGCACTGATTATGCACTCCAAATCAACTGCAGAGATGCTAAAGTTGTAGCAGAATTGCTCTGCGTTCGCCAAATATGATTTGTCGTAACACTGTTCTGAATTTGTTTAATTCAGCCACATTATACACTCAGATGATGCAGGATTCTTCAATCAATTATTTAGCTGATTGTCACAAGTTTTAGAATCCGATATTATGAGGTACACTCAAATTAGCAACCAGTTGCGTAGGACGAAGTAGACGATTCGAAGTGCGAGGAGCAAATGGCGCCGGTGCGCCAACGTCCCATATGAAGGTGGGCCGCGTAGAGGCGCGCTGGACCGAGTTTGTTCGAGCTTGTTTACTGACGTTGACAAACCCATTGTTCCAAAATGATGGTCGAATAATCGAATACTGAGTTATAGTACATGCTGAATTCATTGTACGGCTATATACAACTCATTATTATTTAATTTTTTTCATTCTTATCAATTCAGCTTGACCATCAGGTTGCGTATTCTTCACAAAAAATAGACAAAAAACCTCAGATCTCATATCAAGAAAGGAAGAGGACATGGGTACAAATTTTCTATAAACATTGAACCAATGCATCGAACGAGATACTTACATTATAATTTATACCCAATACTTTGAGAACAAATAAAACTTTATGCTTGTTACATAGCTTAGAACTAAGTTGTCTATGTGTTTGTACCGCTCTCGGCATCTGATTTCTTTAGGGTTTCCTGCAGAGCAAAAGAGGCTTGATTCCTAGCGTCATCTGTCTACATGTGCGCAAGCATCTAGTAAGTTTCGCCGCATAACCTCGAAATAGTATCTCAAAGTTCAACACATGCAAGATCTTCCTCGAACAGTTCCAACTGTTTTTGAATAATCGTAATCTTTTGAGTTACGCTGACCATTCAATGTTGAGCAGTTGAAGAAGTTCTTTAGGGGGCCAAAGTTGATTAGCCATTACCATTACGCAAACATGTCTTTCCTATTGAATAGCAAAATATTTACAATGAAACACTTGATGATTTGTACAAGTACAAATTGGAGTAAAATGGATCGGCCCGTACGATTGTTGTCTAGCTTACAGCTTCGATATCCTAATTATGAAACGATTTATCAGTATCCATTGATACGAGTTGCCAGTCTTGTGAACAAATTGAAATTTTTTCAATTTGTTGTAACTGGTGCTGGGATACCTGTGGTAACAATCCTTGCGGCATCTAGCATCATCACAACAGATACAGCTATCCTGTTTGCAGCTAACGGTAATCGCTGAGCCCAATTTCTTTCTCAACTCTGCTCATCAACGGAAAACTATTTTGATCTACTGATTCCAAGCTAAAGTTCCTCCTCCTTTAAAATCCTATTTGCTATCTGCAGGTCTAACGTTGTGTGCAACATTCTGCGCTGTTGGTTTCCTTGGCCACAATCGAGTCGGCTTCATATATCTTAAAGATGACCAAACCAGCATCAAAATCGCATACACAAATTTTTGGGGGAAGAGAGTTGACACTGAAATACCCATTAATGATATTTGGCCATTGAGTGATTTACCAACTTCAGCATTAAACCCTTTTTACTACAAATTAAAGCGTTATTCTAATAATGAGACCTTAAAGTTTAACATCAAGGGTGCAAATATTATCAACCATGAAAAGTTTCGACTAGTGTTTGGAGATGCTACTTTGACTTGAATAATAGAATAGATTCTAATATGTTATGTACACTGAATAAATCTTCTGCAAGCCAAACAGCTCCTTATTTATATATCTTATCGTCTCTGAGAGCATTCAAATCCTTGAGGCTTGAAATACCTTGCAATCCAGAACATTGATTTTATAGATGAAGAATACAGATCAAGGATAGAAAAAGGTAGATCGACAGGTATAAGAATCATGGATTTTATGATAACTCAGGAGTTCAAAATACTTAAACAAGAGGATTTCTATGATGTAAATGTTTAGCTCCATCGATAGTGAGCGTACGCTCGATTTGCTTCGCACTGTCTGTGCAAGTCTTGCTTCTGCTTGATAACGCGGCCCTAAAATGAAATTCGTTCCAGTTAGGGTTTGGAATGATTAAAAATATACTATCCATAAACAAGACATAAGTCTACAAACTTGATTATTGTATGCATCAATGAGTTCCCAGGCTAACTTTTCAGGCAGATGAATCTTACGTTCCTTATCTCTGGCAGCAGTAAGCAGCCATTTCATAGCTACCCATTGTGCATTCTTATCAGTTATCGGTACTGGGACCTCAAAAATAAAGGGAAAGAAGTTCAAAACAAATATGAACAGCTGAGCTCAACCAAATTCATGCATTTTTGTTAGTGATTATACCTTGTATGTGACACCACCTCTTTTTATAGGGGTGAGTTTGAGGAGTGGTTTGGAATTTTCAACGGCAGTATGGAAGATCACTTTTGGATCCGTTTCTATGAGTGCTCGTTGCGAGGGATCCGCTTTGTTGTATCGTTCCAACTGAAGCCTTTTTATATTTTCAAATGCTGACTCAAACAACTGGCGTGCTAAGACCTTTTGTCCGCCTTTCATTATGTAGTTGGTGAATTGTCTAGCCAAGAAACAATCAAGTTGAGTCAGGATACTTATAAATGTTCAATACTTTTCAATCGACTGGGACTGCATGAGTGTGAATACAATAATTAGACACTCTTAATGCTTGTATTATATGCTACCTAGAAAGATTGTCATAGAACGCTGAACTAGTTTGATGACTTTTGGCAGGTTTTATTGGTCTATGAGCTAATTTTTCACCCTCTTCAGTTCCTTCCAGCAACACTTGTTGTTCTTTTCTATAGACCGGCTTTACATAGTGTGAAGGAAAAACGCTGTAGTTATTTTTTGAACTGATGTCTGTCCACCTGAAACCAAAAGAGTTTATCAGTAAAAGATCCAATTACTATGGTCTGATACTATTGATGTGTGATATTTCTAAACTATGTTTGTAAGGAGCAAACTCCTAGGAAAAAATAATTTAATTCTCCTAACTTCTAATGCAAGACTTGCCACTAGAAATAAAAAGCATCGGACTCGAATTGAAAGAATAGTTTACATAAAAACATCTGAAAAGTACCATACAGAAGAACATTTAAATATTCAAATTCTTTTGGAAAGTGATCAAAGGTTATGACCGAATATGAAATATTGGTAAAAAAAAGTATTACAAGGAATCAGAATGTGTAACGACGAATTGATATGAACTCTTCGGAAAAATTCTTCAAATTTGTCAGAGATTGATAAGTAAGAAACAACGAACCTGTTTATTGATAGAAAACATCTAACCGGAGATACGAATTTCGGAAACATTTTAAGGGCGGCCATTTTTGTAAGTCCCCTGCCTCCACCTCAGCTCGACAGGCGAATGTAGTGGGCACGGAATTCGTGACGGGGACGGGATTAGGGAAAAGTGGTTCTGGTTATCTGGTGTTGAGACGTTGTGAAATATCTTTGGAATACCGTAGGTACAAATAGCGCGTAAAATCGTAATTTGGACAAATGATTCGTACGTTAAAAACTGCATCTGTTAGATTCATAAGTTCCCGTGGAAAGGTCTCCTAAGTTGAAAGGAGAGCCTTGACAAGTGGTTTTGTGTACAGAAACGGGACATTTAAAAAACTTCAAAATGGCAGAAAATCAAGGAAATTCTTCACATCAAATAAGCCAAGGTTCGCCCTCATAATGACGTTCTAAGATAACACTATCCTTTCAGTGGGGTATTTCCCCGCGATAATAAATAATTATCGCTTTCAGTCGCTTTCTCAGATTTGACCAATACTTTTCTACCTATGATACTCAACACTACGTATTTTGACAGATTTCGATTCATTTTTGCTTGATTGACACGCATTATTATGGTCAAAATAATTAAAACTCAGCAACAAGAAATTGTTATTTCAGATGTATTATCATGACACTCTCAACAACGTCACGAACAGCACCAACATCATCATCATCATTGTCGTCATTACGTTATTATTATCATCGGTGTTGTGTTGTTATCATTATCATCGTTACTATTATGTGGATAGGGTATGAGGTTAGCGAAGAAGGCGGTAACTGGGTGCACAACGACATATTTGTGAAATATTCAGACCCAGAATTCTATTTCATGTTTCAGGGGCTGGACGAAACTTCTTTCAACGATTGGATTTCTTATCCAATAGCGATATACAGAATGAATTATCAGGTAATAGAGTATTCCTATTAGATTCCGTATCTTTGGATACTTTTCTGTGGGCCAACGATTCTTTTACTTTTCACCTCTATGGAAATTATATAAAAATGAAATACATAGATGTTTGAAATACATTCACTGAAATCTAGACAGCAAAAGCTTTGTCATGATATTCCTGTGATAATAGATCTTTAATGATTCTTTGACTCCAGCAGAAAAGAGGCAAACATTGAAGATGAATCTGGGATCTGGTAGCCTATCTTTCTCAAATTCCACAAACTCAACCCACTCCATTTCTACCAGTATGTCAGCATGCCAGCCATTGCCGTGAGTAATCCACGTATGAAATGTATAATCCTTTGTAACATGCAATTTCGTTCATTTATAATAATTAACTATCATTTTTGTCATTTCAGTATACACAAGCTTACGTTTTTAATGTGCTTTTAAGTCTAGTATTGAGTTTCAAAATTACTAATTCCAATAATTCTAGAGAGATTTTCATGGTCACCTGAAATCATTAAGCAGTTTGGAATATATTTGTCAAATAATGTTACTATAAATAATAGGTCATCTCGTCCTAGCTTGCCTCTACCCCTGCCAAAATTGCCAATCAGGCCTCGGCCGGCAGCACAGCAAGAATTTCTCCCAGATAAAGCCAGGTAATACGCTAAAATACACACCCATGTAAATATAGTCGTTAGGAATGTATCGACGATGTTTAAACTGCAGTAAATCTGGGCAAATGAGGTATTATTCCAGAGAGAAATTGCGGATGTGTCAATCCATGCAGAGCACGGGAAAGCTACAATTATCTCCCGATACAATATACGACTTCACCAGCGAGGATCTACAAGACTTGGGAGAAATTGGGCGTGGAGGTTTTGGTACTGTAAATAAGATGATACATAGGATAAGCAATACCGTCATGGCTGTGAAGGTAAGCAAAATGTTTCAACCGATTTCTTGAACATAATTTGACGATTTGAACGCAAAAGCAATATGAATGGGCTTTCATATTAACAATTATTCAGAGGATTCGCTCGACGGTAGATGAAAGAGAACAGAAGCAACTTTTAATGGATTTAGAAGTTGTCATGAAATCCAACGAATGTCCCTGCATTGTGCAATTCTATGGAGCTTTATTTAAAGAGGTAGCTATACGATGTATACTTTAAATTTTATCTAATTTCTCCCTGTAGTACAAACGTATTTGTCAATTTCTTCAATGTTGTGTCTTGTCTTGTCCTGTATAGGGAGACTGTTGGATTTGCATGGAATTAATGGACACGTCTCTAGACAAATTCTACAAGTTTATATACGAGAGATTAAACGAAAGGATACCTGAAAGTATCCTGGGAAAAATAACAGTAGCTACAGTAAAGGCATTGAATTATCTCAAGGAGAAGCTCAAAATTATCCATCGTGATGTAAAACCTAGCAATATATTGCTGGACCGTCGTGGCAACATCAAACTTTGTGACTTTGGAATTTCTGGACAGTTGGTGGATTCTATTGCCCGAACACGAGATGCTGGTTGCAGGCCCTACATGGCTGTAAGTTCTGACGGAACTCAAATTATTATATCTTTTACGTTAATTTGTACAGTCTTGTATATTCGATGATCAATACATTGAAATCATCGTATCCTATTACGTAGCCCGAAAGGATAGATCCCCAGCGTGCAAGAGGTTACGACGTCAGGAGCGATGTATGGTCGTTGGGTATAACGCTGATGGAAGTTGCCACTGGTTTTTTTCCATATCCAAAATGGAATTCTGTATTCGAACAGCTCTATCAAGTTGTGCAGGGAGATCCTCCGCGCCTTTCTCCCAACGAGAATGGGAATCGTTTCACTATGGATTTTGTGAATTTCGTTAATACATGGTAATAATATCTGCAATTAAATAATGACAGATGAATTTATGAAAAGTTGTCTCGAATTTAATGTAAATAATAATTTTTTACAGTCTGATTAAGGAAGAAACCCAGCGCCCGAAGTACAACAAGTTACTCGAGCATCCGTTCATAAGGAAAGGCGAAGAGGCAACGATAGACGTAGCTGCATATGTCAGCGGAGTCTTAGACAGTATGACCAATAATGGGGTGACACCGTTCACCACTAACCAGCCTTAAAAAATCTGCATTCCATGGTCCTTTGTAATAATAATGTAGGTAATTAAACTATGTTCTGCTTGGAATATAGTTTTACGCAAGGGCCCCATACCCTCCCCCGAACCCCGTTATAGAGGACTTTCACACCGAGATACTCCATAGGGAGTAGAAGGTACAAGATATTCAATTTATCAATTAGAACAGGAAGAAAGAATAAATAAATAAATAAGAAAAGTAAAAAATAAAGGAGAAACTCAGATGTTGTAATAGCATAATTTCCTATCAGACACCAGAGTTGCTGCATGGCTGGCGCGCATACCTCCTCAATAAATATTAGATATCATCTCCAGAACGATCCGTAGTTCTTGTAATATTGAAATTAATCTTCAAATTGTTGTGAATTGTATATATTGTTTAATGTTTTAATTCCATGTTTTATATGCATATGACTTGGAAATAGTTCGCCAAAACAGTACAAAGTACCTAATTGCTCGTTCTGGCGATTTTATTAGGACAAGCTTATACCAACGTTAAAATACTGTACTGTAAGATTGATGAATAATAAGTAATAGCAAACCGTAAACCATGGCGTAATAATTATCACCCTTCATGCCCTATTCAATTAAAACAGGTTTTATTCACACTACGGAGTCTAAAAATGTCTATCTTTCATTTATCCGAACTCGAATTTTCATGTGCTCGTCAATAACTGCGCTCAAATATCCTTTGCTTTAAAAAATTCGTCAAGCGGGAGGAACATTTTTTGCTAATTAATCAATTCGTGCATTGAATTAATGAATGACTGATGAAAGCCAATCACGTTAGCAGAGCATAATATATTAAATCCTTCAGCTCGATCGAGACGCGCGGGCTGTCGGTGTGTAGACACGTACCTCCAGAAGTAAGAAAATAATCAATCGCTTTAATAAATTAGAAGCCATCTACTAAGGGCGCAGTAGTCCGCGATATTTGAATTGCGTAGTAAACGTGGAAAACTAGAGCTTATGCTGATAATTCAAGTCAGATGACTTAAATTTTAACGGAAATCTAAAAGTCTTGCCAAACGTTTTGAGTTGCGAGTTGATCTTTGATTTAGAATTTTTAGAGGTCTTATACGAATGAGGTCGTTTCCAATAAGGATAACTGATTATTCAACCCGAAATTTGAATTCTATTGTCTCCAAATTCTCGTCCATTTTCTACCTTATCCGTCAACAATGAAAAAACCGAAGCTTATAGAGCTAAAGTTTTAGGGTGAACGCCTCGTTGGCGAAGCCATCAGCGAACCCGCATGGCATCTACGACGCAGAAGGTCCCAAATCATCCATCCGGTTGTAGATAACCGAGCAAATAAGGAAGGATGGCGATATTTAAGTGGAGAACTAATAACAAACACATACTTAGGAGTCTCGGGCGCCTGGAAGGTAGAGTGCCAAATGGAAATATAATAATAAAAACTGCGGGTACAGGTGGCCGCATTCTGCGTGTACGTCGAAGAGCGTGTGTCGCAGGTATAGGGCTGATGGCTGGCTGGAACAGGGTGACAGAATTCTAATCAATATTCACCGTACCTATAGCTGAATATACACCTGCTGCTGCGGCTGCTGCTGCTGCTGGTGATGCGGTGTAAGAAGATGGCGGTCGAACATGAGGACTCAGGAGGCAGGAGGCAGGAGGAGGTGTGAGTTGCGCTGGTCCCAAAGGAGAACCGCCGCCGCTTCATTTCATTGAAGTTGTGCGCGAAGGCGAAGCGGTCAACCAGAAGCAGATTAGTCGGTTGGTCGGTCCCGGGAATCCAACTAGTTTTTAGAGGGTAATTATTAAAAATAAAAAGTAAAAATCAAAGATAGAAATCGATTGCTTTGCCGTTCGGGACAAAGTGCAGCGGTCGATTCTGGATCCCTCAATTCCGCGGATCATCATCGACAGGTGCGGAGAACAGAATTATACCAATAATTGTAAGGAGGCTATACGACGATCATAGATCATCGATCACATAGAAAATTATTTGGCTTTCAATAACGGTATTGCTGACGGCAATTAGACCGCGCCTAATTCGGGGCGATATATTTATTCAGCACAGGTGAGTTGATTATTTATTTGAATTGTTTAGGTATAATATCCGTCATTCGTATCGATTTTTATTCTCTGTATATTTTTTTCTTAAAGTGAAACTTTTATTCTTCGGTTCGGAGGTGGTAGTTTTTGAATCCAAAGAGCGAGCTGCACACTGTTTTTGAGTGAAAAGTGCGCCATTTTTGCGGGAGAAAGTGAAATTTGAGTTCCAAAAAATGTAGTGACTTTGCACAATTGTTGCTTTGATCTAGAGATAACGGAATTTTTGAATTTTTAAAATTACAACGAACCGATCTAATCAAACGTAAAATATCGGGGGTTGAGGACCATCGACGCTTTGGTTTCGAAAAATTTTATTCGATTTTTATTCATAGTTTATACTTATAGATAGGTATATACACGCATCTTCATCTTATTAAATATTCGATCGATATGAAATTCAAAAAACATGAGACCAGCTAAAAAAAACTATAATGCGAAGTTCTCAACTATAAACTTTCAATTGACGATTTCGAATATGTCATCGTAATTCGCTTTTATACGTATTTGATTTATGGCGCGATTTCTCACCGCCGTCAACTTTTCATCAATTAAAAGTCGGCATGATGAAAAGAGATTGCCGTTTTTCAACGTTCGTATATTTATCATCAATAATATTAGAGCACGCATGGGGTACCTAATGTAAAACAAGATTAATTAACACGAAGAAAAAGTATCGAGCTTGAAAATTGCCGATGCGAATCACGAGCAATTATTTTCGTTTACAGAAGTATTAGATTTGGCAGTGGTTACAATTATTCAGAGTAGTTTAGTATGCAAAATCAGTTTTCAACCCTACTGGTAGCTAATTCGCGGTTTCAAATAACTTTTGAAACTATGCCATTCGGATTTTTATATGGTGGATTTTCAAAATCCACGAGAAGTACGATCCGATCATACCTATTATGAATAATTGATTCCAATCCTTAGAATCTTCAGGGCTTACAGGAATTGCTAATAAATCTACCTGCATAACTGAGGCATATCTATAGCCGGGCTGTGATGCAGATGATATGTACGACGTGGTCTGCATATTGCGCCCAGTAAAATACATCCACGTCTGGTTCGAAGGTTTGACGTAATATATTAATAAAGTCATCGTTTCACATGTCACCGTTCAATTGTTTCTGTGAGACACTATGACCTTTAGCAGACGACTGAAGGAATCTTCCTCTCTCTATCTATCTCTCTGTGTCGAAAAATAATCTGTAAAAAAGGGATCGAAACAATTAAATTTCTTTTAAAAAAAAAAAAAACCGCGCGATCGACTCGGATCAATTATCAGTTCGGATGCAATTGCAGCTGATATTTAGTCATGCAAATAAATGATACTCGTTTCAATTTTCTAAGGACACTTTGCTGTAAATCAATTTACATTTCATCTACATTTGCGCGCCGCGCCGTGGAAATTTAATTATTTTTATCCCCTGCGTGTATGGATGGAAACATTCTGAAATAATTTGAACCGCAATTACCGCGCTAAAGTATATCTAATTTCTAAAATTGAAAAAAAAAAAAAAAAATAATTTCTGGAATTATACGACTGATACAATGAGTCAACCTGGATGGCGCAACCTGGCAGGTGCTACAGAACCAGCACAGGGGGATGTTCCCAGGATTATTGATCGTTCTTCTATGTAGCACCATTAACTTGTGTTGGTGTCGAACTGACAGACGGACACACGGACGGACCGACGGAGTACGACCAATCGGTCGCTTGTGCCGGACACAATAGCCACGCGCTCGCCTGAAAGAACCAAAAAGGAAAGAAGAGAAAAAAAAAAAACGAAATCTATTTTTATTTCGGAGGAACAGATTCATCAATTTTATACCCCGCATTTCATTTGCCAGCTTCCGACACTTCCGGCAGTAAATGTATTCGCAAATTTGATAAATTTTAAAAGAGATAGGTTTTAATTTCTGAAAGTGGTACGGAAGACGGCAAAAAAAAAAAAAAAAACTGCGTATCTGATAATGGCGAGTTTATAAATTGATTATTTTTTCATAGATCGAAACTTGACCACCGACAATCAAAAACCCGCCAATTATCACGGATCATATTCATTGATAAAGTTATACTCGAATCGATCGAGTAATGAAGACAATTATTTCTGCGGCCTATAATTAGGTCTCTCTTATAAGTGTCTTTCGAAGTGTGTAATCAATCGAGTTGGAGAAATAAATTGGAAAACTCAATGAAAATGAATGAATGAAACAAAAAAAAATTGCGTAGTTCGGTTGTAGTTTTTTAAAACATGTCTCTTTTCATGTACTGTTATTCTGTGTAGGTCGTCGGCGTATTGAATTTCGGCCGCATTTTATTTGGGTGATTTTAATACGGCATGCCGGTTCATCTCGTGAAAAAAAAAGAGATGGAACTGTAAGGGAGGCGCGAAAAACACCGAAGGAGTAAAGTCAGTCAAGCTTACTTGCCTGACTTTTTGCTATCTATACCGTCATCGACCCATGCTGGTAGCAGCTGAACTACTACTACCAAGACTACCACCCTCTAAACAAACCCCATGAACCGAATCTTTATTGCCAACCCCTTCGCCGGGACCTTTAAGACGTGTCACGCACCCCACGCAGGAATCCTTTATACGCATATATCGAGGGCTAAGAAACGGAAGGGCACAACTAACAACAAGCGCGTTTTGTATGTTTCGGGGATTAGTCTTTCAGAATAGCGTCGAGTTTTCGACCGGAAAAGCGAATCAGTTTTTCAAATTTGTTCGGATTTTTTTCAATTGAAAGCCCTTGAATTGTTTCATATCTGATTTTCTCGCGGGCTACGTCCTTTCGGTTTATAGCCCTCTATGAACTTCTTGCTGCGTACATATTATGATGATTTTTGTTCCGTATCTCAAGGTCGATGATGTGCGGATTTTTGATTTCGTCAATTGAATCTGCGCGTGATTTTGCTAAGCGATTACAAAGTAATGCCGCAGTTTCCTTCACCATCAGACTTTAAGTATGGGTATTACTACGTCGAACGGGCTTTGCAAACTGTTGGGATTAATTCGATTTGTGAAATTATTTTAAAAGTAGGAATCAACGTTGCCATTTCCGACTTATTTTTTCTTGTTCTCTCATTTTGCACCTGATTTATGTTCTATCTATAGACAAGTCTTTGAATTCTAGTATTCTTTTTTATAATAGATCGGTTTAATCGATGCATCAGAACTTGATTGAAAAAGAAAAGTTCTATTCCTCGGTCGAACAACAAGGTGTGTTTCGTTTTTAATTGCCAAAGGACCTATGTGGAAATCGAATCAACAAAATGATTATTCGGTGCAGGGGAAACAAAATTCTTTTCCCGATGGAAATGTATAGAAATTGGAATTCATCCGATATTCATTCGTCGAATTACTGTAGGAAGGGGGTTGTTGTACATCTAGTTTGGTAAGCTTGTACCGTTAATATTGGGAATCGCGGCAGGAGTAACGGAACTTCCGGTATAGGGGTAGACCTGCTGTTACAGCCCTGGCCTTCTTTGTTCAGGGATGGGAAATGGGAAATGGTGGCCGAGGGTGACGAAGTGTGGCGAAAGGTCCACCTGCGAGTTGCGACATATGTATAAAACATACTGCACATACAATACCGCAGCCCCTAGGTGCGCACCTGTCCATCGCACGCGCGCACAGATATCATTATAAATATAAGTATACCAATGGGTAACCGAGTAAGGGTAACGGCAGAAATGGAAATGGAAAACAGAGGGTTGTGCGCGGGAGTCCAATTCCAGCCAGCGCATGATCTGGACTAATATTCTGTTTTTATCCTTTCGTTTATGTATTACTAAATTTTTACCAATTCTTGTTCTACGTTATTTAATCGTGAATCTGGAGTGTTGAATTATATTATAACACGGTGTCTAACCGTCTTATTTTTTTTTTTTATATTTGCCATTGCCTGAGAACGCGCTTGATAATTTTTCACAAAACACGTGCTTGGTCGATTAGGGGTGAGTAATTTGTACTGAAATTTTATATCGATTGCATATAACTCGTTATCAAACGCTCTGGGGTCAGGTTTAGTCGCGTGTATAACGCAGAACTAACTCTCATTCAAATAAGAATAAACTTCGATTTTTGGATTTGAATTTCAAGTTGATTTTAAACGACGGATTTTTGGTCGCTTGTGTAGAGAGTGAGAAATTTGCCAATATTATTTTCACTACTTTCATAAACAGTCTGAATTGAAAAATGTATTGCTCAGGCTTTTACGAAATTATTCCTTTTGTTAAACGGACAAATATGTCGCAATTAAATTCTTATTGCCACTTATACCCATATAATCACTATTAATTATTAGGTATATTCAATCTTCATTGATTCAACTAATAATAATCATTTAGTACTCACTGTATAAGTTTTCTCATCTTTGTTTCAACCTGCTCATCATTAGCGAATCGGAGTTGGCGGCAAACGCGGCCGCACGTCCAAATCGGGGCTTTAAAATTCAAAAAGAATTTTGTAAGACGATCCAGTAATTTTTAGTCTAATGAATACATGTCAACTGTCGTTACCTTATTTTGTACATCCATCTTGGTACTTCTACATTTCTCATTATGACAAAGTTTATTTTATCTTGCAGGCCACCCGTGATATGACATATTGAGAATGCGAATTGAAATAATCGAAGGCCTTTCGGATGAGGGATCTTTGTCGGAGAACATGGATACGGAAAGCTACGGAGTTGAAGCAGAGCTCACGAGCCTCTCGTGGTTACAATCTCTTGACATCACCAGTGCCTCAAATTTACCAACTCCACCTTGCTCGCCTTCGCCACCTCCGATTACTCAGCATGCACCAAAGAAAATGTCGCCATTGCTTAAAGCTGAGCTAGGTACAATAAAAATTTGAATAGATTATATTTGGATAAATTTTACGAAGTAGTAGTTGAATCAACATACATATGTAATGAAGGTCAATCGATGAGTATTGTATTCTATCTATGGTATTCTTTTTTTTCCATAGATCTTGTTGAAAATGCTGAAAAATACCGATTGGACTCGGATGCAAAACCTCCGTTTTCATATGCAACCCTGATCTGCCTCGCTATGCGTGCTAACAACAACAAGCTTACTTTGTCGAGCATTTATAGATGGATTCGAGAAAACTTCATGTACTATAAACATGCCGATCCTGCGTGGCAGGTAAGCACATGAAATTGAACGATATAGATGATAATTTTACTGATCCAATCATCACGGTACATCCCACAATTTGGTATTTAAATCTTTCTAGAATTCTATCCGTCACAATCTATCGTTAAACAAATGCTTTGTGAAGTTACCACGATCAAAAGATGAGCCTGGCAAAGGAGGTTTCTGGAAGTTAGATTTGGAGCGATTAGAAGAAGGAAGGCGTTCACGAAGGCGTGCGTCGTCTCGTCGAAGTAGCACAAAAATGCCTGCTCCAAATAAAAGCTTGCCACCTGCTCTGTACGAAACACCGCCGAGTAGCGTCTCTCCACCAATTCCTGACAGTCTACCAGAAGTTCCTGAATCCACTCAGGTAAGTCTAAGCGAAGATGATCTCACAGGTCTACTGATCGCAACTGTAGGTTGGGACGAGAATCAGCTGGATCTTCTTGATTCTCTTTTGGATTCGTTGTAAGGTAATCGGTTTTGCACTAATCTGTGTAACGAGGTGATACAAGATGTGACCTTACACTAGCGAAGTCTACGTGTTACAAGAGTACTTGTGTAGTATTCAGACAACCTTTTTGACATTCCATCATTGGTTTGGGATAACAAAAGAAAGAATAAAGAAAAAAAAAGAATACGTTTGTAGAAAAGTCAACGAATCGTGATTAAGAAAAATGATCCAAGTTTGTTATTTTACAATACTGGCTGCAGTGTAATTAAGTTTGAAATTAAAAAAAAAAAAAAAAAAGAAGCTGTCAGATGATAAATTAGATATGCTCAAAATGTAGGAAAATGATATTTAATGTTATGTCTACTGGCAAGTATATTGTCAATCGAAATCGCAATAAGGAGAGCTGTTGTGGAAATTATTTGGCAATAATAACACGAGTGGCTTGCTAAGCAAGGACCTCTAAGGTATAAAAAAAACAAAAGCAATTAAAAAGTTGGAAAAGCAATTAAATATTCTGTGTACTTACGGTCTTTACTGTAGCATAATTTAGTTATATTCATACACAAGTTATAGCATAGAAAAGTGATACCTTAACGGATAAAATCTGCTATTTACTACTCAGTGTTGTAAAACCCTTGTCGTGGAAATTGTGAAAAAATATGGAAAAATTCATGGTTATCAATTGAGGCTCTTGATAGTTGAGTCTGTTGAAAAATTAACATCAAGAATCTGTAGCAAAAGATGAAATAAAACAAAGGTTATCATAGGTCAAGTCAAGCATGCTCAAATAACAATTATTCGACAGAGTATAAATTTAATAGAATAAAACGAAAAAAAAAGTTGTCTGAATATTCAGAAATGAATCGGTCCCCGGTTGAAAATATTTTCAAAACAAATTCGAATAGAGTTGGATGTTGAAAATGTGCGCCCAGCTCACATTCAAGTATTATTAGATGATATGTTTTTAATGATAGCCAGTGTAATAATCTTGCAAGTGGTACGAAGTATAAAAAAAAAAAATTCACAAAAGAAGAACCATTTCACACAAAGTGAGTATCAAATTAAAAAAATGATATCTTTGAAATATTGACAAATTAGATGAAAATTGAACCTTCATTACATACCTATACTTATATCTGCTCAATGATCATTTTCAACATCCAAATTAATATTGTAGATAAGAGTATATATAATGAATTTTATGTTTTATTTATAAATGTATAATATATTCATGAAACGATAACATCGGTGTGATATTATTTGAATTGGTGTGTGTTTTTGCGCTCTAGTTCACGCCTTTAAGAATCCGTCCAGTTGTATGAATATGAATTAAGTATAGTATACTAAAATAATACTATTATTAAAATAAACCAGTAATTTACATAAAAAAATTAAGTAACATACATCGCTGACTATATCTCTGTAATATGAAGTGTGCCATTATTGCCTTGAAACAAGTAACAAAATCATACAATTGAATAGTGGCCTTAAACCATTGCAATAAATTGTGTTATTGCAGTTTCTAGTGTTTAACTTTGTTTGACTTAAATCATTTTCCTGTTAAAAAAAACCGATCTATGCATTTCAGTGTATGGACGCAAAGTCTAATAAGCTGGGCAGTGGCCCTCCGAAAGTTTGTTTTTGTAATAAATCTCAATATTTTGAGTTCTATCCCCAAAGCTTATGGAAATGAACATTGGAGAGTTGTTTATTATGTGATTCAGTTTTGTAGTTCAAATATACGATAGTCAGTTTGTTGTCTATCATACATGCTTGGGTTGTGATTTTAATGCAAAGGATTGTTTCATACGTATACTTTTACGAGAATAATTTTTTCATTCTCTATTTACAAAAAGTTAATAACTATCGAAAAAATTTCAAGTCGATCCGATATGACACGAGATGAATACAATTTTTCATTAGTTAATACTATAGCAACGATTGTGTCGATGATGAGATGTTTGTATTAAATGATGTAATCAATAACAGTATAGAGTGTAAATTATGTTGTATTTCATTATGAAAATGCTCAATGCAGTATGTTAATAATTTCCATTTGTATCAGAATAATATATAAAATGTAGAAGTGAATGAGTCGAATTTTTATTACCCTGAACAACTTGCAAGTGACTTCCAAAGATGATAATTTAATGATATTTGTGCATTTTCTCACATCGATATAGCAAAGAGTGCATAATATCTGAAGCATGGCATTGGAATTGTTTTACATTGTTGTCGTTAATCAACAATCTCACAGCTTTTTCAGTAGACATGACCACTGCTGCGTTGATATTTCCACTTGGTAATTTCGGAAACACCGACGCATCTACTGCATAAAGGTTGTCCATATTATAGACTCTGAAAAGTAATCGGCAATTTTTGTAATTCTTGCAGATTTTGGTGATTCATAAAAATATCCAGTTCGTTCGAAACTTACTTAAAAGATTTATCAACAACGCTACCCATGCGACAGGTTCCTGCGGGATGATAGGAGGTCAAGGTCATATGCCGAATGTAACATTCCCAATATGATGGTGTGTCGAAAAAAAATTCTTTGCAACCAGGGTAGTGTTTTTTGTACAAAACCGCACCGAGTTTCTGCATTGCTTGTGTTTCGATCAATTTTTTTACAAATTGTACGCCTGAAAATTGATTATCTGATTCAAAAATATTCTCGATGTATTCGGACAAACAACAATACTGTTGTAATCACCTTCTATCAAAACGTCAACGTCATCCTGTACAGAAAGATATCGGGGATCGATAATAGGCGCATCAATAGGATCAGGACTGCGTAATTTGATCTCGCCGGAGCTTTTTGGGTGTAGTAGAACTGGCAAGATGCTAACAGCGGTTTCGTAGGTCAACGGAGAAAAATATTCCCGAAAAACCTGCGTTTGGGTCAAGAGAAGAATCAAAGTATTTCGGCATATTCCTCGGTGCAATAAACTAAAATTCAATGATACCTCTTCGGTGATTCCCATGGATTTTCTAAAAGCCATTCCGTTATCATGAGAAATTCCAACTGGCATGACCATAAGCTGTAAGTCTGGGGGATCTCGTTTGTCTTTTACTCGTGAGCTGCGAAACGTACCTATTACTTCGATTCCTGCAGATGTCCATGGACCTGGAATTATCATTCGAGTGATATTTTTTTTTTTTCAAAAGTATTATTCATTTTGCGGTCGCCATCTTAAACTTCGAAAAATATGTACCTTCGCCATTAAAATAGTAGTTAAAGGCTGATAGAGGGTTGAGAATGTTCATGACATTCAGTGGTAAAGTAGTATTTAGCACAACCATATCAAGACCAGTAAGGATATGATCCACCAAATTCTGGCCCACTGGTAAATCGTTAATTACCTCGATCTGAGGCACACATGTAGGTACTGTTACATACATAGAAATTATCTGAACCATCTTACTGCGAAGTTCGGAACGCTACGCTCTTATGAATAATTAGAAAATGCAATGGCATACGCGTTAATTGTAGCAGCGTGATGCTTAATTTAAATAGCTTGGGTGAAACAAAAGAGGACATAGCGAGAAGTATTTAACTGCGGTAACCTTTAGTTCTTGGAGATGTTTTTTTGGACCTATTCCAGAGAGCATCAATAATTTTGGGGTGCCTACTACTCCAGCGCTGAGCACAACTGCTTTTTTGGCCATGGCTTTTAGGTGTGTACCTAATTTCACAAATTCAACTCCGATTGCTCGTTTCTCCTTCAACAACACCTTGAACAACAGGTAAATAATGAAGTCTAACTTCTGCATTGCAATTAATTTTTGACAATACTGGTAAGAAATATTAGTATGTTCACCTTGCTAACATGCGCATTAGTAATAATGGTCAGCTTAGGATTGTTTCTGTCCAACAGTCTGTCGCTGCTCCATCTTGCGCCATCCTTTATGGTTAATTCTGCTTTCATGAATCCTAATTTTGAAAAATATGTAAAGCCACTCACAAGGATTTGACATCTTGCGATGTGCTTTATAATTTGTGCACTCACCGACATCTAACTCTCTATTTATGTTTCCAACATTTTGCCCCAACTCTTTAGCTCCATCTAAGACCGCATCTGATAGATCAGTATACCACTTTGCATGATCGACATGCAAGCACCCATTCTTTTTGTTTATGGGCTCTGTAACGTTATGAAATTGATTCAAGAATTCGAATATTTGAGAAAAATCCGAATCCTACTTAAGATCAGAAACAGGGCTAGAATTAAGTCCATTGACTAATCAGGTTCATGTCCAGACATAACAATATCCGAAGACCTGTTTTTGCTGAACGAGTTTTTTCCATTTTTTCACATGTTTTTCTCTGCCTCCTAAGTAATCATTTGAATCCAAGAATCAGTACCTTCAAAATCTTGGAACCAGTCACTGTAGTCCTGTGCATGACCGCGAACATAAGCCATATAATTGAGTCTGCTGGATCCTCCCAAAATCTTGCCCATCGGCCATTTACTTTGCTGCAAAGTAATGCATCATTTTTATCAACTACTATCATCAATCGAAGCGTGGAAAGAGTATTCGGAGTATGAAGTCAATTACATTATTAGTTAGCCCCTTACAGGCATCCCTTTGTGGAACTGTAGAGTATTGCCAATCATAAACAGATTGTTGTAACAATGGAGCAAGCACAGGGATATTCAAAAATAGTGGGGCTACACCTCCAGCCTCAAGTAGCAACGTCTCTTGGCCGGCCTCAGCTAATCTGGCTGCTACTACAGAACCGGCGCTACCAGCACCAACTAAAATTTTAGTGATCACGACTCAAAGAATAATACTTTGAAAATCGAGCAAATTATTCACTGTCGATGAACTCACCTACTATGTAATCGTAGATTTTCAAATCTTTGATATCGCTGTGTGACCAATTAAAGTACTTGTCATAAAAATTCGCGCATGTGAGGTAAAACGTGAATAAAACAACTATGCATCCGTAAATGAATAGGGCGAAGGTCTTCAAAATAAGAACCATCTTTCGTCTACTTAAATAGTAGTAAATGCCCTCACATACAGGTTATGAACCTGACCGTACGGTTTATCAAGACTTCAATCCGCTTATGAGCCATGAAAACTTTAGGGCCCAAGATCAATATCAATCGCCATGTATCAATCCATGGTGATGTATCAATCACCATATCAATCATCATTAATCATTATATACTGAACTCTATATTTCTAGTTTTACATTTCCAGAACATGTTGTTCCGGCCAATACATAATTCAATCATGAACATTCCACGCCGGTTTTCGAACGGGAAATTTTCTTCAGTATGGAATAAGGGTTATGTTGGTGTTTCCGCTGATGTGTCAAATATCGAAAGCCAAATTTAAAAATTCCCACAGCATGTGAGTGACGAAAAATTAATTGATTAAATTTTGAAGCATTAAGAAGAAACATGCAAAGTTATGGTTTCTTTAACAATCATGGATACGGACATAAGACAAAAAGTTATTCAAGAATTCAATGCAGAATTAGGCTCAGACTTGAAGAACCTCAGCAAAATTGCACAGCTGCATAAAAAACTAGAAGATGAAAAACACGAAATCCAGAAATCAGTAGGTATCGTTAAACCTTTTTGTCCATTAAACTCCATTTCAATTTAGTCAGTTATAAATAATGGTTTTGGTATCAATTTGAAGCTATCACTGGCGTCGACAGAGGCACCTTCTAAAGTCAAGGCGGCTATCGAAGGTGCGGAGAAAATAAGTCATAATATAAACGAGATGCTAGAAAAATGTCGATGCTTGCAAGAAACTCTCGCTGCACAGTTAAAAGAAGATTGTGAGATCGATGGGATACAGGAAAATGTTGACAAAGTAGAAGAACTTGAACAAGCACTATCTTATTTGTACCTGGTTAAATTCATCAAAGATTTATGGTAAGGAAAAATGAATATATTGATGAAAATAGCTTGAAAATTTTCTAAAATGAAATCATGAACAAAAGTATTCCATTGTCTAAGTATCTTCATTTTACAGCAAAGAGATAGAGGCATCTTTATCGGCAAAGGATGACGAGTTGACGATCACTTTATATAATAAATTGAGCAAAACTGCTTCTCAACTTCAATCGACTGCTTGTCATCATCTTGTCATCTATCTACACGATACCCTACACTATTGGCATAATCACCTCAAGGATAAATTCTCTACGTAAGGATACAGAAAGACATCTTAGATTATGCTGACGATTAGTCGTAAACGCTTCTTACTCGTTTAAGTAGTTATTGATTAGTTGTAAATCTCTATTGTTAACTCTCAAAAAATTGTAGAGAATACAACGACATCCTGAGAGCGTTGAAATGGCCGTTTTGTGGAAATAATTTGAGTGTAACGAGTATACATTCACCAGATGTAATGGTGAGGTTCAAGATCGTAACCACATACCTGTTACAACTGCAGCTACCGTATCCTTTACATCAAATGAAATTGAGCTGCGCAAATGAGATAATTTAAAAAATTGATTCTTTAATTCAAGATAAATCAGAGAGGATACGGCAAAACCCACCGTTACTTCCTCACTTCTCACGGATTTCATACCACCAAGCTTACCAATTTTGCTGCTAATCCGTCCCTTACGACGCAGATTCATCTATCATTTCACAGGCTCGAAGCAGACTAATCGTCTCGACAAACCTGAATGGTATTTTACTCAGGTGCTTACTTGGATTCGAGACCATGCCGAATGGGTACGCAACAATGTGCAACCTATCGCAGATTCTTCAGGACTCTGCCACATTCATGCAAAAGTATAAGAACAAACGGTTTATGGCTGTGTTTCAATCACTGTATAATGAGATGTTCATGGCTATGTCTATGTCCTCGATTTATTAAGGTGGAGTTCATGCGTGGGCTTGTTCAATTGGCTGTTGAAAAACTTCAATCTGAATTGCCAAACATACTGTACGACGATGCTCTCTTTGCACATTTGGTTGACGAAGCACTGGGTTTTGAAAGAGAGCTGAGAGATACCTTGTTGTATCCTTCCAGTCAGCCAGCTACTGTTTCTGTACTTACTCAAGCACAGATTTTTGTCAAGTGGATCAATATGGAAAAAAAGTGTGGGTATAACGCTCATTATGAGTTGATTCTGAGAGAAACTTGAGGGACAAAGGTTTTTTGCAAAGACTTGTATGGCTTGTTAAAGATTTTTTAACTTCGATTTTCAGATGCAACTGAGAAAATGGATGCTATATTGAGCTCGGATACGGCGTGGCAAAGGTTAATGGGACCAGATATAGATGATATGAAAGTGACGGAGTGTGCGGAAGCATTTCTTACCCTGCTGATGACTATTACAGACAGATACAGTCATCTTCCGCAGCCTGGCCATCGGTAAACGCCTATGATTGCTCATCTAGCGGTGCTGCTTCTGCGTTCTTTGTCGCTTTGTATTAATTATCAATTGAAAATTATCACTGGATATTTGGTAGGTTACAATTTCTCGAACTTCAACTTGAACTGGTGGATGACTGGCGGGTACGCTTACTGCAATTGCTGCACGAGGACTACGAAGATCCATTGACATCTACCATGCCTAGAATATTAAATACTTTACACTACGTCTCCAGTGTTTTGATAGAATGGGGGTCTACCGTCGTAAGTACATTGGAAAAAGACACGTCAAGTGATACCAACTGTAAAAAAAATGTTGTTTTTTTTTAGCATTTCTTACAGCTCTACTACTTCAAAAAACAATGCGACGTAGGGAAATTCGCACCTGAAACTTTAGCAGATATTTCAGATAATGTTGCTGACGAAGAAGGTTCTGTATTCTGTGAAGCCCTGGCATTGCTACAAAGATTGGAACGTGAATTAGTAAATGAGATAAGTGATTCTGTGACACTCGATGTTAAAGCCAAGAGCAGACCTTATAGAACAGACAGGTAATGTTAAAAATAATCACACCAGCTAATTTTTCAATTATTCATAAGCAAACCCATCTCATATAATAAACTCTGTGATTGTGCTCTACTTAGAATAATGATATCACTCTACGTTGCTCTTATTGTTAGATGGTTTGCGATGCAGTCTGAAAAAGACGTGGTGTCCTTATCAGTAACTCCGAGCGGATGCCCGATGTTCCATGAATTAGCTGCCCGTCTTCACACACTTCAAGAAATCCTTGCGCTGCCGCTGTTCAATAAGGCTTGGAAAAATCTAGCGGCTCAACTTGATCAGGTGAGTGATGTAATTCCTTCAAATTGTAAATTTCAATTTCAACAAAAACTAAACATAATAATCACATATTTTCAGTACCTGCTAGAAGAAGTTGCAATGGTGAACCAATTCAACTCAGGCGGAGCAGCGCAGTTGCACTATGATGTTTTTAGAAATCTGCTGCCGCTTTTTGGCTTATACACTAATACTCCAGATGCCCACTTTCCATTGTAAATATTTAGCGCAAAAAGATTTCTTTTATAATAGATTTTATTCCAACAAAAAATTTACTTGTGATTATATTGTTTTGTACTTTTCACACAGGATTAGAGAGGCTACAATTCTTTTGAATATGGCATTGGGTTCGGCAATGCTGTTGCTACAGGCATTGGAAAATGATGAAGATACTACAGAGGTACTAGCAGATGTGGGAATTTACAAACTCACGGTAGAAATTGTAATAGTCATACTTAAAAACAGAACAGACATAAGTTCGCAATAGACAATGAATAAGCAGCCGCTATCTGCTGTACATAAAAAGAAAATCATACTTGGAATTTAAATCTTACTATTATAAGGATGTTAGTAATCTGTATTTACATTATTAGACATTATAAAATATTTAATAATACATGATTACGGATATTGTGTTCATTTTTATCTGAATAGAATTACTTTTGTCAGTCATCACTGCAATTTTACATTATATACAAACTTTAATCACAGACAATTTTATCACCCTTTTGTCCTTTGTACGATTTGAAACTTTGACGGTAGTTTAGGAAAATAGAAACATCCTTTCTATCATTTGAAGATTTACCCTCAAATTGATCTGTTACTTTTTTGTGACACTTTCTGACATCATTGAAAGTATGCAGTTTTTTATGGGACTCCATGTGCGAATAATTTTTGATAACGTTCAGTTCGTTGTCAAAAGTGTATTCTAATTGAAGTGGACTTCTTACCGAAGATACTTTTTCCAAAATTTTTCTAATGTCATTTTTCATATTACTCAATGACTTTGCGATCGTGGTGGTATGGACAAGCGTTGGCTGAATATGACACACTATTTCTTGTGCTACATCTTGTATCGATTTTAGTTCTTGAACTTTAATTTCCTTTGTCTGTGCATCAGCTACACCTAAGTCTGGATATAACCTGTTAGTGGCAGCTCCCTTGACCGATACTTCTGTTGTACGTTTTGCAAATTGAGGTATCTGGAGAAATCTTGAAACATGCTTTTTGCGGTCATTACTTTCGTCCTGGAAGGTGTTTAATGTATCCTCAGCAATATCCGGAGGCGAATTATCTGATGTTTTTTTTTTTTTCAGAAGGCGGAACAAAAACATCTTACTAGATTTAAATATCAATATCTTTACAACCAATATTTTGAGATATGCACTCGGTAGTATACGATCAACAACTATCTGACCACTGCACCCAGGTAGCAATATATGAGTGACTACTATTCTCGAGACTTTCGCCATTGACGCGGGGTCCCGTTCGTACTGCAGTTAAAAACCGGGTAAGTACGTAAATATAAGCCGTTGAATTCCATCCATGTTTTACAGCCTGAAATGCAGTATGTAAACATGGTAAACATACATAACCACTCACTACACAAATAATTACTCGCCAAGCGTCAAAACTTTTGTCATCGATTTGACCGGAAATCCGAAGACGCACTCCCATGAACGCAGCCAATTTAAATGAAAATCGTATCTGTCACATGTGTAGAAGACAAGCAAGCTTTTGTAATCAAATACCACAAATACTATTGCGACCGATGGTGATCACTATGGACTCGCTCGAGTGAGTATTCGACAATTGAAAGGCTTATGATTCCCATATATTCTTAGATTATTCATTCAAGAATTATAGCCTACCGTTAATCGAATGTAACCTAACGTATCAAAACCGACAATAGCAATGAATTTGACAATAGGCTTGTTGTACATAAAAGCATGTGTAACAAGATCAACAAGAAGTATAACATCTTTTTCGCTATCAGTTTGGTGAAAACTATCGACCCTAGATTTTGGAAGAGCAATAGACTCGCCAGTTTCGACAATTGGCCATTTCAGACTGACTGCACTTGTACTCCCGAGCGAATGGCGGCAGCTGGATTTGTAATGATCGGCAGTAAAGACGAGCCTGACTTAGTTGAGTGTTTTATATGTGGAAAACAACTTGACGAATGGGACTCGAGTGACAATCCATGGTATGCAAGGAGCAAATTTTTTCTTTTTTCCATTTCAAGGTCGATTGTTTTACTGCTCATACTTCTTACTGATATCTTGAAATATTATTTGTTCAAAATTCTCAGGAGCGAACATATCAAGCATATGCCATCTTGTGCATACGTGGAGTTGGGAAAGCAGAATGAACTCGATTGGACTGTTGCAGAATTATTCACCTTGCTTAAAACATTTGTTAAGAAACGCTTGGTGAGTCAATTATTAATACCACAAATCAAGTCTTCCAAGTACCCAGCCTATTCTCTGAAATGCAAGAGCTCGTCAAAAAAACAATAAGACTTACGTTCATCGTATGAAATGTCGTATCCATTCTAAAACATACATTTTTCATTTTCAGAGACAAAAATTTGAGCTTGCGATTCACGAATACAGAAAAGAAGTTGGTGAACTCACTGGTCAGATACCTCAGAGCCAGAAGAAAACTCGAAAGAGTCATAAAAGCTCAACTAAACGCTCTGTTACGTAGATCTGAAATACAAAATATCCTTATCCTGTACATAATACCCTAAATTGTTTTTTGCACATTCGTAATAACTTGTAATATAAATGGTTTTTTTACTTTTGTCACTTGTCACCGACACGCAATAATAATGAATATATTTTTCACTGAGCATTATTTCACATCTAGACGATAACTTTTTCATTTCTAACTCACTCTCTACATGTCTTTGGTGAATTTAATTCCATACACTTTCGATAAAATAAATGAAGCAACAATAATCCGAATGAAGGAGTCGAGATCTGTTGTTACAACTGTGAAAATAATACGAAAGCAGAGATTTATTTTTCCGAAGATGTACAACTTCAATTGATATCCCCTATTGTGCTATGCCTAATTTATTTTCTCGCTCGCTAAACTTTTTTTTTTTTACAACATTCTGTACAACGGAAACATAATTTTCACAAACCTCGTCTAGTCTTCGTATCTAGTCAGGTTTAAATGAGTTATGCTTATTTACGAATAAAAAAATATACCTACATGAGATGACCCGCTGCAGAATATACGCATAAAAAAATTCAGGAAATTTAGTGACGACCTTTGGAGTATTCGTCTATTAATAATTTCCCCGAGACTGTAAGAGATTTGAATAGTTATTTACAATTCTCAAGCATAGGATATCAGATGCTGATATGTCTTTTTCTCAAATTTTATTATCTTGTGGGCTTCACTTCTTTCGATTTGTGTTAACTGTTTTTGAAACAGCTGAAAATCCGTCGACAAATTTAGTTCTGAATAAAACGTTTGCGTTGTTGAACATCCCGTCTTTTAACGACACTATTATGAACTGAGATTTCGTGAAGTGTCGCTTCAACATGGTTCCTATATTTTGAGTGTGCGACAAATCTAGGGCTGCGTCAACCTCGTCCAAGATGTAGAGAGGTGCGGGTTTAAACCGCAACATAGCTAATATAAGCGATAAAGCAATCAGCGATCTCTGGCCTCCAGAAAGTTCACTCAGAGATTCTTTCCAGATACCAGAAAACCCGATTTTCACTTCCAATCCATCTAGGAATGTTTTGTTTTCCGGTGGCTGAAGCTTAGCATCTGCTCCAGGCAAAAGACTGCTGAATATTGATCCAAAGTCCTTGTTTACCTGATAAAAACGGCAGGGTTATCAGTACCTTATGAACTACTCATTGCTGCGACTCATATTTTATTTTCATTACCTGTTTGCAAGCCTCGCATAAGATTTCCTTCTTTCTTTTGTCAAGTTCTTTGATTGTTTCGAGTATCTTGCTTCTGTCACTTTCAACTATCTTTTTTTTCTTCATAAGACTATTAAACTCCTCTTCTTCTCTACCCAGAAGATCCATAGCCCGACTATTTATATTGCGACTCAATTTATCGTGCTCATTTTCCAACTGTTTTATTCTGTGGCCCATTTCTGCTGGTGGATTTGCTTCGAAATCGTATATCCCACCTTCAAATAGAAAGTTACGAAAAATCAAGATTGAAGGCAGGTATTGCGTTACCTTTGCAAACCCAGCTTCTGATACGTTCTAGAATATTCCTTATTCAAATTTATTTTATTTACCTGATTTCCCAAAGTAGCTCTTATCTTTTTCGATCCAATCGTATTTTTTCATCAACTCTTTGATCTTAGCCTGGCTATCGGTGGCACTACTTTCAATAGTGGACACTTCATGTTTTAATTTCATTATTTCCAGTTCAGACTCGGTTCTCTGTTTAGCGATTTCTTCTTTCCTAGCCAAAAGTCTTTGGATTTCTTTATTCTTTTTATTAATAATTTCTTTCTTTGCCTTCAAGTTTTCCTGCACTTGTTTCACTTGGCGTTTTGCCACCGTTAAATTTTCGTCGCATGTAACCTTTGACTCTTTGAGAACGCGGAGCTTTTCTTGCGCAGTATTTATCTGTTCTTTACCAGCCTCAATGGCTTTCTCCAATTCCTGGATCTCCAGATTCAGTGTCTCCGATTCTTGTTCACGCTTTTGCCACTGTTCTTTACTGTTCGCTGACTTCTTTTTCAACTCTTTCATCTCCGCTTCAACAGCCTTCAACTGCCGCTGACGAATATTTGTCGAGTCCTTCAACTGCCCTTCAATTTCTTTTGCTCGTTTTCCACTTTCTGCTTCCAACCGCTTCGCCTCTACCAAAGCCTGTTTCATTTCTTTCATCGTGGACTTCAGAACTTCTACCTGTAAACCAAAAAAAATGAAGAATGGAGCGGTGAATCCCCAAATGAAAATTTTACCAGAAGCTAACAAATTCCGTGAACACAAACCTCTTCTTGAAGTTTGTGGTGTGAAGTTTGCTGTAACCTCTTACGCACTAATTCAACCTCATGATTTTTGAGATCAAACTGTTGTTTCAAAGTCTGAAACTTGGCCGCAACCGCAGCGTTATTGGCAATCATTTGATTAATTTCTGCAAGAGCTTCCTCTGCATGTGTAAGCTTAGCTTGGGTGGCCTTGAGCTCAACCAGTTGTACCAGCAAGGATCCAGCCTTGGAAGTAGCACCTCCGCTGAGAGTTCCCGCAGGATCTACAACGTCCCCGTCCAAGGTCACGCACTTTTTCATTATGCGTTCATGAAAAGTTACTTTCATCGCGGTCTCCATATCTTTGCATACAAAAACTTGGCCGAAAATTGAGGTCATCGCTGGTGTAAGTTCATTGGAAAAATCTATGAGCGATAATGCTGGGCGTACATTTTCCTTCCCACCTATCTCCTCAGCCAATTTTATCGTTCTCGGGTCCATCGATCTACCGCTGATCTTATTCAAGGGTATTATTGTCACTCGTTGTTGTAGTTGCCCCTTCTGCAGCAAGATCTTACTCGTTCTCTCCGTATCCACTATCACATTGAATAGCTAAATGTAGGAGCAAAATATTAACACAAATTTATTTTTATTAGTAATTCCAGTAAAGGAACGTTGGAAATTTACCCGGCCACCAGCAGCAACTTCGAGAGCAGATGCAGCACCTGGATCTTTCACCGTGAGCAATTTGCAGACCAGACCTTTGACAGATTTCCTATTAAAGTTGGGTTCAGGATCTTGGTATCGAAATCTCAGCTGCGGATGCCTGGCTTCAAAGTTATCCACATGTCCCTTGAGCTCCCTCACTTTTGCAGCTAAGAGCCTTGCCTCCTCTTGAAGATTCTCACGTGACCCTTCGGTATAGTTGAGTTTTGTTAGCCCATTCTCAAGGTTCTTCAATTCCTTTTCGATGTTCTCCAAATTTCTGTTATCCTGTTTATATTGATTATCAGTGGTTTGCATATCAGTCTGCTTCTTTGCTAGCTGTTCTTCGCTGTGTTTTATTGTCATTTCGTACTGTTTCATTTCTGTTTGAGATTTTGCATGGTTTTGCTTCGCAGTCATTAATTGCTGCTCCAAAGTCGCATTCTCTCCATCTTCGCTGAGTAACAAACCAGAGCTAACTTTTTCATAACGTTCTTGAGCAGCAAGATATGCCGCGGAATCCTGCTCGCACTTTTCCTTTAGAGTTTTGAATAATTCTCCTATATTTCCGAATTCCTTTTTCTTTAGCAGAAATGCGGCCTCATCCTCTTTTAAATTCATGTTCAGTTGGGTAATCAACTTCTCCTCAGCATCTATGTTTTCTATCTTACCATTCATTTCTGCCATGAGCATATGCTCCTCCTTTTCTGCTTTCTTCAACTCCGCCTCTACCTGCTCTAACTCGCCTGCTTCTTCCTGTAAGAAAAGCACAAGCATAATCAAGGTCAAGGAGATCCTAAACTTTTGTTACAACAAACTCACCGCTTCTCTATCCTTGTGAATCTGGGCAATTGATTTCTCAATATCACCAATTTCCTGCTCTCCATTAGTAATGCATTGTGTCTTCTTAGACAGCGCATCTTTCACCTTCTTAACCTCTGCTTCTGTGTTTGTAATCTTCTCCAAAATCGATACATACTTCCAAGCTATATAAATTCTCTGGCGTTGTTCTAGCTCCCTATCTATTCTTTGGAAATCGAGATACTGTGATCTTTGATCCTTGAGTTTTCTCAGTCGAGGTTCTAACACCTCTTTGATTATCTGAAAATAATTGAAAAGAAATCAGAAATACTTGCAGATACTTGTAAGTGTCAGAACCGTTGGATTTGACAAGTTTTTACTCACCGTTGCAATTTCTTTGAGCTTTGTATCTTTTTTTTCTATAGTCTTCAGCGCGAACTGTCTTTTATTCTCATATAAACTAGTACCCGCAGCTTCTTCTATCATAGACAAAATCTCATGGGGTTTCATGTTTAAAACTTTGGTGATCCTTCCTTGCATTATCAAGAAGTGTGGATTATTCACGTTCAATTGCACCGAACAAAACATATCGTGGGCTCTTTTGTTTTGTACGGTCTTACCATTGATTAGATACTTATTTTTACCACCTATTTGCACTTGGCGAGTCACCGTTATTTCTTGGTAATCCTCGTATCCCATTGGTGATGCACTAGGATCACGATTGTCAAACTTTATCGTCACGCTAGCAATTGTAACTCCTGCCTGACCAGATTTGTAGACCAAATCTTGTAGCGAATTTGCTCGAATCTACTTCGGGAGGTAATAATTAGAAAAAATCCACAAGAATTTTCCACAAATTGACAATTGACCATCCACATTATGAATTTGAAATGAATTCTAATGATTGTTTTATATTGTTTGTGCCAAATTTACATTCTTTAACCCGTAATTATTACTTGTCAAGATAACTGTCAAACTTGAAACGCTTCGAGTTCAGCGCGAAAGCGCGCAACCAATCAGAGTATGGCAGCACTGACGAGAAATTTTCAAATAGCAAACAAAAACGGACGTTAGATTAGGTTAGGTTAGTCAGATCATCAATTTACTTTGTAGAACGCTCGTACGAGATATTATGTAATTTGAGTGAATAAATATTACCTGTCCCAGATTCGTGATTCCTAGAACGAAACATATCGCGTCTAGGACGTTAGATTTCCCACTGCCGTTGAGCCCTGTTATAGCATTAAACTCCTTATCGAAACCATCTATTTCAACGCGTTTGCCGTACGATTTAAAACCATCTATGACCATAGATTTTATGTACATTATGGTACGGTTGATGGGTGCCAAGGGCACGACACAATAAATTAATCCACACTGTTCGTTGTTTATTAACAGAAAATTGAAGAATAACAACAACGCGGGAAAAGATTGACGCCATATGCACACACGCTGGCGATACTGAAGGAATGGCATTGGCCGTTGGGATTTGATCCAACCAATCACCGTCATCTCGTGCAATTTGATCCTCGCACCGTGCATTTACCTCGTATACGCTAGAATTTTAAAAGATTCCTCTCTCTGAACACCATCAAGGTCTTCCGAATGTCAATGTCCAATCCCTCTCACGTAGGTATGTAGTGGATCTGGAATAGGCCATGAATAATCAGGGGCTGTGACAAACCCTCGACGAATCCCAACTAGTTACTCATGCAATTATGCATTCAAACTGCTGATGAATGCAAACACATCCCTCTAATGTACGTACTCCACATTTCACAATAAAGCTGTTTTGTAATGGCAGTGAATAAGTTTTTATTGGTACTTTAAATACTTGTATGTATGAACATGAAAAATCCTAATTGATAAATCCATCTTTGTATCCTGGAAAAAAATCATTCAATACTTACTGTTATATACCTAATATATCATTGCACAAAATGGAGGTAAGGTTTTAAATTCTTTATCGAAAGCCACGTCGACTTTGAACTCAGACTATAGTATATTTGATGCTGTATTACTACGCAAGTTGGCTTGCATCAAAGATGTATGAGGACGTAGAAGTGGATCTGCGTAACAATCTCCACCAGATGTAGCTCGTCTTTCAAAATTGAGAAGCTTTATATCGCGGCCCATATTTTTATTTCTGAAAAATAGATTTACCAGTTAAAACGTTGGAACAAAACAATCAAGTGATCATCACTCTCAACTCACTCAATTATGGTATACCCATCAGCGCTTTCGTCTTTATTGCTGGTAAAGAGTACCGTGCCATAGGGAACATTGTTATTCAGAATACCGTTGTAAACCAGTAAATCATCTACTAGGATCTGTGAAGAAGATTTTTTTATCTCGTTATTAGGGACCTAAAGAGAAAAATAATCTACATCGCATTACTGTAGTGAAAAAAGATCTTCACTTACACCAAACTCTTTAACACCACGATGCGGAGTTTTTTTGTAATTCCAGAATCGAATCATAGACACTGTGACACAAGTGTCAAAAATAATGTAGACCCTGTTAGTCTGAAATTTAATTTGATATTAATCCTCTGCAAATTTACAAAATGGAAAAAATAAATCATGTCCATCGTTACTAGGTGAAACGTGGCAGCTTTACGGTTTACCTGATTTGGTAAAATTGGAGCAAGCCACATATGATGACCATCGGTGGTATCGTTTACTCCATCGACTAATTTGTCTGGGGTCCTTACGTCGTTGTCGACTCCCTCAATCACGTTAACGCTTTCTGGATAAGCGGCGATATCTATAAATCGATCATTCGAAAATGAACAATTTACATAGGTGCACATCCTTTGGGGGCGCAGTGTTATCAGTAGCAGCGAGATGAATAATTATTGATAACCGAATCAGCATTATGCTTGAATGTTTGTCTATGGTTTGAACTTACTGTCTTTCGTTAACTGAATGCAAAAACCATGGGAATCGTACATTTCAATTCCAGTTAGACCAACGTAATAAGGGTCACCCCAAGTGGAGAATATGATCACCTGATAGACAAAACCCTGCGGCATTAGCGGAGCTTCATAGTCCAAATTGACACATATGCTGGCTGGAAAATTGTGTTCATTTTTTTATTTCAGTTTAAAAATTCTGCGGTTGATTAAGACTATAGTCAATTTGTACCTTTCAATAATGCATCCAAAGGCACAGAATTACGTTTCGACGATTCCGACACACCAGATTGATCGGTAAAGTTGATTTCATGGACGTAGTCGTAGTGGCAACAACCAGGAGCTCTTCTTAGTGTAAAGCCATCGTGATATTCAGATACGGATTTACCATCTAATTTTATGAGTAGTCGTTTAACCTGAATAATAAAATACACCAATTTACATGAATTTTTTTCTGCATCTGTAAACAGGTAACTCACCCCACAGTATGAAAGCTCCAAGGAGCCGTTATAGTTCCAAATCTTTACGCCGGTGAGGAAAACTTCTGTTTTAAATGCGATTGTTACAGTGACTGTATCACCTGGTGAAAAATATACTGCCCACATATGATTAGTCTCAGTTGTTAAATTATTGTTATCCAACAATCGATGAAGATTTTCATTACCAACGCTACAGTGTAGTGTGGCCTGTGTCAAGGGTATCGCAGAATCTTGGTCACCTATCAGCTCGATACCACTGAGCCCTAAGTTAATAAATATTATTGGCTTGAAATGATTAGAGATAGAGAAATTTTAAAAACAGAAGTCTTTCATGACTCACCAATAAGAGAAGGGTGTCCCCAATTAGATATGAGCACCAACTCGATCTCTTTGCAGACGTATGAAAAATTGTTGCTGCTGGAGTTAGATAAATTTGATTGATTTGAACTTGCGCAAGTTAGCGGCCGTTCACCCTGTTTATGGTACAAAAATATCATGTAATGATACCAGAGATAATCATACAAATACATAAGTCAAATTGTTAGATTTCTGCCAATAAGCATATCAGCTCCTACTAACGCCTGTATCTGTTGTTATTGGCCGATCTATTTCTTTCATCGGAGAGTCAGTGTTTCCTGAGGCAAAAGAATACATTACGTCGTGATGCGATATTAGCTCCAAGATGTGTTCATCGGTTGTAAATAGAATCGTCTAAAATCAAATGAAAAAGAAAATAGTAATCTTGATTATATCTTTGGGGAAATCATGATAAAAACTTCTATTCGAGTATTTCTGAAGCGGCCGAATGATGACTCAAGATTAAAATATAATCGAAGTGTCGAAAAACTTACATCCCCAAAGGAATCAACATTCCCAAATACTCCTCCAGATGCTCTGGCGATTTCGCCGTCGAATATGACTACATCGTCAAGTTTCATTACGATATCCCTAACTCCTCTATAAGAATGAATTCTGGATTTGTTGTAGTTCTGGAAAAATAAGAGAATTAATACAAGGATAAAAATATAAATTCAATGAAACAAAATCTCATAAATTTTGACTTACCCAAATTCTGATCATTGCAATGCACGAAGTAGTCTCAAATACCATGTAAATATAATGATGATTCCCACTTGTATACGGAGCTAGCCATAAATTGTGATCATCCGTTGTCTGATTTATTCCATTTATTAAATTTCTAACTACACGAGGATCGTTGTTATACTCAGGCAGAATATTTATATCTGTGGGATCAGCCCATATCTAGAAATTTTTATAATCATACATAATTTTATGTTCTACGTTCTGTTTTGAAGTCTGTAATTGTTATCGGATATCGAGTCTTTTTTTTACACTAAATACTTCACCTTGCAAATAGCAACAGATTCGCCTACATCTGAAAATATCTCGATACCATTGAGACCGACATAATGTTTGTCACCCCAGGTTGTTGAAATATCGATGATAAGCTCGGCACCACGTGGTAGTTCAGGTACAATAAAATCATGACGAACATTATCGTCATCATCTGAAATATTTGATCATGCTCCTATTTTGTTAAATCACTGAAATTCGTTTGTTGAACTCGACCGATAACACTGCTAGTATTCGAAATTAAAATACCACAGTTTCTGTTTTACGCGAATTTATTAAAAGTAAGCATAGTGGCATGGGCTACACATCAATTAATTTGGGAAATTAACTACCTACCTCTGGGCGGATATCGCTCAAAATGATACAAGGGACGTTGGTAACGAGACAATGCTGGATCGGGACTGTTTTCTACCCGAATTACATCAGCTTGTACACTTTTTTTAACAATCTCTGTGAGATTCGGTTTTCTAGAAGCCTGTAGATTCAACTGCGCAACCTTATCTATTAATTGAAAATCACTAGCATTTTTCAGCCTTGAAACTGATGGACGAGATAATCCCTTTGTATCAATGCGTAATTCATTCCCGTCTGTGCCCTCTGTTTGAATATCTTCCCTCGAAGCAACGCCTGCCAGATAGTCTTGTCTTCTTTTTATCACTCCTGTGGAACACAATTCAGTTATTGTAATTATATATTTTTTCTTAATTTCGTCCAAATGTTTCATTAATACAAACCGATTGGTAGATTTGGTCTGCCTTCTGCTGCTGTACATTGCAGCTGAGCGTTCGCACCCTCATGAGGAGGGATTCGACCCCTTGATAGTCGAGCATTCAGCGGCTTTTGATGTCTAGATGATCTTCCATTCTCTTTTATCTGTACGTTGACTGTGGGATGACTAGTAACAAATTGCTCTGTTGGCTTTTTCGCAAGTATTGTATAGCTCCGTTGATGTTCGGGTTCCAATAATTTTGAAGCAGAGGATATATACATGTGGTCATGATTTTTTACCCCACTATTCGAGTCTGAGCTTTTTTCAACATCTTTTTTATCCAGATACTCATCCAAAGTACTAAATCCATTCTCATTCATATCGGGCAAGTTGAAGGCTGGGAAAGCGGAAAGAGCCCGAGATAGATTTTGTCCATTCTTTGGTGTATTGGGGAGCGAAGAACTAGTAGATGATTGCGTAATTACACAGCCATCGCCACTGTTAGAAGCTTCTACCGCAAAAGATAATCTACGAGGTTGGTCGATTGTTCTGAACAATAGAAAAACACAGTAGTTCACTAGATGTTATACAAAAATATCGATATCACAGTTGATTTCCAAAAATGCATTCAGTAGTTGATTTGAAAAGTTGAATACCTATCATCCTTTATCTTTATAACACGAGGAGCTGCCGAATAAACTTCAGAGCTGATCTGCAGGTCATCAGGTGAAAAATATGTAGCTGTTGAAAAACTAATTTCTTTTTCTGGATTACTCAATTTTTTCACGTTTCTGAAAAATCAAACGAAATCAATAAAATGAATATTACAAGTTTTTGAGACATTAATAACATTGGAACATACTCAGACATTTCAACAAGCCACGGAGGTAATTTGTTGAACATTACACTTGGTTCTGTAATCGATGTATCATCACTTGTTACTCTCTCCATCATTTTGAATGGTGCTCTATTTACACACGTCTTTTGAATTTTGACGTACTATTTATATTGCATTCAAACAGAGCAAATTTTGGGAACAAGAAGATTTATGAAAATATTATTTTGATGAATTATTGAAGGTAAGAAAGTTATTAAAAAAATGGCACATCGTTACTATTTCTTAATCGAAAATTGAGCCACCAACCGACATGGCCATGCTCCTGCTACATGCTTTCTGACTCCGAGCAATGGACTGATGACAGGTGTGTTTACATTGAAAAGCATATCCATTGCCATGGTTACCCTGTTTTATACAAATATGTAGATGTCTATAGGTATATTCGGCTTGAATAGGCATGTCATAAAGAAACTAGGAAATAATAAGATTTGAAGAATGAATCAATTATTTGATGATTTATTATCCCTGTAACTTGCACAAATTTGTTGTTATATTTGTTTTATGTGATAATACATTTACGTGACTTATCTTTAGTCGGAAAATGTGTTTCATCATTCGATGAATATTAGATAAGTAAATATTCTAATGTATATTTTGGTTCAGTTTAAACTACTACTCATCGTGAGAATATATTATTTATCCGTGTAAGTCCAGTTCTGAGATTACTTGTGTAGTATTATTAAATTAACTGGATCAACGACATTTGTCATTGAGATTTAATGACTCGGTATATTGACCAGGGCCTAGCTTGGTATGGAATAATCAGAAAATCAATACATCGTCTGGATGAATTATTATTCCTACTTTCTTCTACAACTACCGGAGCTAATAATAATCGGGCATGCACGTAAGAGTCACTGAATGAACTATTATTAATGCTGGACCTGATTATTGAAATATAGTAAGGAACGTACTATGCGAATTTTGAAATTCTTATGTGTGGCACATTTTCATATTCTCATTACTTGATCAATATGTTCCCATTTTCTGTTTCCTTTTTCATTTACAGTACTTAAATAAGCGTAAAGTATAGCACAATGCTGTACATTACGTACAGAATTAATTTGAGCGAACGCTGTCCCGATTTAATCAATCCAGTTATCACTTTACCACGCTCAACATTGATCTAATCATTTATTAATTATTTATGAATAATATTCGTGAAAAAGCGCGTATTTCGCGCATATTCAGGAATGGATATGTAATAATTATTTATAATTCGAGTAACGAATCGAATTTTTAAAGCCCGAGGAGATGTGGGAATGATGAACACAATATATAATTAAACAAACCTACTATTAATTCGTTAATTCGCTTTTCCACGAAAACACTAAAATAAAAGAAATCGTATCCTGAATCCAGTCTTTAAAAATATAAAACTACATTTCGGCTGATTGGCCTGTTGTAATCTTCATATTTTCTTTCATCCTAACTTCCATCATCTGAGAATCATATTCAGAAAATAAAGAAGTAATAATTGTAATTATGCCTCGTAAGCAAAAAATTGCACTCATAATTAAATTGAGAACCTCCATGTTATCGTGCTGACGAAGCATTGATTAAGACTCTCTTGCAGTGAGTCCACCGTTTAGTTCCTATGAAAATTCATTAGATGTATACTAAATTATTTAATATCTACAATTTGGTCTACAACCCTTTCACAGAATACTCTTGACATGAAGCAGCGTCAAAAGAATGGGGGTTTTTTGAGCAGTTCATAGAATTCATGCTAGGGAACTGACTCTAACTATATTCTTAAATTTTCATCCGTTTAAAATGTAAACGATATTCTTAGCATTTACATTTGATCAATCTAGCTACATTATCAATAAGCGAATTTGTACATTTGATGTAATTAACAACTAAAGAACAACTTTGAATATCATAATCTAATTTTTTAGGAAAAATTTGGATAGACAAAGTCTGATTTAATTTGGCAATATTAAAATTTTGTATCACTTTCATTCTTCGAGAATACTATGGTCAGCTTTAAACTTGAATGTTGATCAAGTTCAGATTCAAAATCATCCCTATATTTGGAGCCTCCTGAAATAAGAGAGAGACGCGTAAATAGCAAAACTCTGTGCAATCTAACTAATTAATGCTTCATGAGTTATCAAACACGCTTGCCACTCCTCTGCGTTTCTTTCCGGCTAGTATTTACAAATTGTCCAACCTACAGCTCTAGGTGAGATTCGAGAATGTTTGGATGTGGCGATGCCATAGGGTTCTCCAATTCTAATTTATCCATACTTGGGTAAAGATAGTTTAAAATTGCAAAGTAGTGAAACGCGGCGGCTGCAGCCACAAACAAGTGCCATATTGCATGTGCACATGGTATGCGTCCGTCTGACTTGAAGAATACCACACCTATCACGTAAATCAAGCCTCCAAGTTTGAGCTCTCTGATACCGCTGATCTCAGTCTGTAGGCAAACAATGAAACGTGAAATTATTCATTATTGTCTCGACACTGGTGTCTTTCGAAGTAACTTTGATAAGAGATTTGCAAAAATTTTGAAATATTCTCGATGTGGTAAATGAAAACTTACTATATTGATGATAGCGATACTAGGACCGATGCCCATAAACAGATAAAAGATGGTCTCGAGCATTTTATAACGCTCATGAAAAACTTGTTGGTACAGAATGCCAAGCATCGCCATAATCCAAACCATATAACGCATTGCCAGTAACAATGCGTTGTCGGAGAAGTCTTTCAACGTCAGCCATGGAAAATAGGTGGCTGCTATAAAAACGTATATCATTGCACGATCGCATCGGTGAAGCGTATCTTTGAGCTGTCTGCAAAAAATATGTTAGTAGTTTTCCCGTTAATCATTTTTCTCATCGACTGTAGTTCGATCGGTAAATATTATTGAAATGAAATATTTTTCCAACTTATTGTCATACTCGTACCTGTTATGATTGCAGTAATGTACGCTATGAAAAAACGTTGATACGGTGAAGACGAGAAGAAGAGATGTTCCATAAACTAAAGCGGAAATGAGCTGCATCGGCGTTGAAGAACGTTGGATGAGAGTAAGGCCGGCCAAAAGCGAAGGCATTACCCACATTCCGTGGGTGATAACATTAGCAATATGTTCTACCGGTGTTGGTTGATATGCTTCATTGGTGGGCGCTCGAGGGTTCATCCATTTAACACTGTGTAAAAGTGTTCAGATGAATAACAATGAATCAATGAGGATGGATGTGGCGAGTGTTGATCTACATAGCAAAATAAAAGAACACTTAGTACGATATGTATAATCTATTGAAAAATAAAAAAAAATTCATAAAACAAGCTAAGCCTTTCATTCGAATCTAATTTGCAGCTGATATTACCACCAAATTACAGTATCTATTGAAGGATATTTGGAACATGCATTTTGCATAAAGAAATGTTAACAATCATCATTAAACTTATGTGTACTTACTTTTAATTACACACCGTCATCCTTATACAATTGCTCGGTAATATGTGAATGCAACATGGGTTGTTTAATATGCAGGAAGACCGAAATTAAAAAATTTTGTCACTCTCTCTAACATGCAGTCATCATCTCGAACATTAGGTTTTACCGAACCTTCGATTTTTTTTCTTTTTTTTTTATAATACATAAACACCAAGTACAATGGTATAATCAGATGTACGATGAGATAAATTCCATTTTATATAATAATTTAACGAAGGGTCATTTGTATTCACCAGCTTGCGATAACTTATATCTTAATAATAATGTCGATAAGAATAATAATTCTGATACGTACTTAGAAACAAGAGGTAAGGCAATAGAAATTTTAGAATAAATAAATTATTTTATTCGAAGTGTAAAGTGAATGGTAAGTTTGCAAGTGTAGTAGATGGAGATATCCAATTGAACCATGAATAAAAATGAATTAAATTTTTTTTTGGCTGAATAAACATAGAAAGTACCGAAGTAATCGATATCATATAGTTATCTGGTATCATACAATAATGTGGTTTGTAAAATCTAAAAAATCCATATACAACATGCAATCATTCCACATCTTATACGATATAATATATGAAGATCGATATGATATAAGATACAACTACAAGCACATGCATTTATTTTACAGCCATCGAACACTCAGTAATAATTGATAAAATAAAAACAAGGAATAAAACTTGTAGTTTTCCATGATCCTCTGGGTCATGCATTTATTACATAATATTGGAAAGAAAAACATGAAAATAAGTCAAAATAACATTACTATTTCATATGTCTACTCAAATAATAAAAAAGTGTCTAAGTTTACTAATGTATGGTACATCGTATATCCATAGCATTTTTTGCAGAGGAACAAGATTTTTTTACGAGACCCTACCCCACTTTTACAAATTCACATTGCTCTGCACGTGATCTGAAGAGAAAAAAAAATGAAAACATTCCCACACCTGCTATTGTTTGAGTCGTTCATTTATATAAGTCATAATGCGACAAAGTTGTACGCAAGAGAAACCCATTTCATGCATTATGCCTAATTAGATTATTATTATTAACTCTACAGACAATGTGGATATACTACTGACGTTGATCCTGCTTTGATTATGTAAGTATTACATAAATCTAAGAAAAGCAATAATTCTGATTAGAATATGCTCCAGGGAATTTATCCACATTAACCTATTGTTAGTTTATAAAAGTTGGATAGTCAATTTTGGCTAAACGAAAGTTGTTATCACATGAAACGATCAATTTTCAATAATACTCCATCACATAGCAGATCAAGTTGTCTTTTTTTCCCCCTCCCATCGTTTCGCAAACTGCTGAAAGTATAACGACCAACAAGGGGTCATAATGATAAGCTCCGACAGCCAAACGCAATGTATGTACGTAGATACTGTTGCTAACTCAAGCGTGAACTTTGAGCAGATTCCTAGCTCAAACCTGTGAGTAAAATGTCTAAAACAAGAAATGTCAATTGAGCCCCCTTAACTGTACTTTACGTATGGATTTGTGGCTGTTTTTGGAATAGTCTGCAATCAAATGCTCGTAATATGGAACTTCAAGCTTTCAGGAAATTCGATAATTATATTGAAGCAGGAAATTTTTTTTTCTCAATATTACTATAGATCAGAGATCATAGATCAATATATCTGTGGTATTACGCACTTTGCCCACTTATGAGCTAATGAAGCCGGCTATCACCTTTCATTTACTACTTCTACCTACTTTACATCGACACAGCAGTTCCTTATAAACCTGGTGTACCACAGGGATGGGGGTCGACAAAAAGTTCAAACTATGCCGATAAAGATAGCAAAGTTATTGTCAAGAATTTTCATATACCTCTGCGAAAAATTAAATGCTTAAAAAATTTCACCATAGCATTAACAAAAACAATACAAGCGCCCTCAATTTGCTTATTGCTCTTGGAAAAAAAATAATAAACCAACACTTCTATTAACAGCTACTCATTTTTACATCCAATATCTATCCCTGATAAATTCACTTCTTACTCTTTGATCCATTGGAACTGCAAGAGATTGGCTATAGGAACCGAGACCACTTGATGAAGCCGAAATCCGTCCATGTTGAGATCCATTATTATATCGACATCAAGGTGGAAGACATTGGATGAATCTCCTCGTTATAATATACCTACGGCTTTCTCTGCCAGCCACATCTCTTCAAAAAGTTTCCCCGTAGCTGTCACTGTGAAAATGGAATTACTATTTAATATTGAAGGAACTTGTGTACTTGCTGAAAGATCGAAGTTCTCATTGTTTTCATTTAATGCCTGGTACATGTGCCTTAAAAGTAGGATTTTAAGAGGACTGTACGTTGCCAATCAATATTTTGGCAACCTATTCCACGTACAAGGTATGTATTCGTTTTCGACATGATACATGCATTTCTTTCAGCAGAGACAAATTTATCTCAGATTCTATGTACCTGTGGATCCTACAATGATTTGTCAAATTGCTGATTCGAAACTACCCTTATTGCCTGCTATAGAATTTGATCCTATCTCGCTAGCCGCTAAGATACAAAGTTAAGAGCAAAACAGGGTTCTCATGAAAATAATTGATTGAAATATGACCTTGATATACAGGGGGGATGAATATGAGAACGTTAATTACTACTTAAACATCATTTGATCCACAAAAGTTCATCTACTGATTAAAAATTCTCTATATAGTCCTGGGGAAACAAGATGATCAATGGCTCAAACACTGTTATGTGATATCTTTTATTATTTTCATCTAAAAATAATAATAGTAAGCTTAGATTCCAGAACCATGTCATGCATGTTCAATCCTGTTAATGGGATTAAATTCTTAGTTGCCCAATAAAAGAGTTAGTTGGCTATCTTTATCACTGAATAATGATGAAATCCTTTATCACATTGACAATTCGACGGTCTTTTTTCAGGTATACAATAACACAAATTATTATTTGATGAAAATTGACTTTAATCCTTTACTGATTGTGAGTAAGACGGATGTGATGAATTCGGGCTAGTTAACGTTCGAAACCGGATATTTTTACGATGAAAATAAGGGAGTGACCATTCCTTAGGCGCTAATATAATATTCAGGTAAATATTCCTCGGGATTAGTGTAATGTGAAAGAAAGGTACTCGATGTATTACATGTATATATTTACCATCAATTTAACAATCAACTCCGACTTCCGCACCGCACGACTTCGCGAGCAGCTCTGTTGTTAGTTCGCTGCTCTCCGCTCGCTCTTCTCCGTTCCTCCCAAGCGCTAAGCAGGCTTCTGAAGAGCCCTAAACCTAGAGGCTTTCACAAGCTCTACAACGATCTCTAGCACCCAACCACAGTTCGCACACTGGCTACAGCGAAGCCACTTGAATTTATCATTGGTGGTTATATTTCGTAGCTAGAGGGCTCGGAAGTTTGCGTCGTTGCATTCGATCGCCCTCGGCGCTGAAAAAAGGGCATAGTAGGGTTTCAAATTTCGGAGTTCGTTCGAGCTTTTGCTAACTGAATTTTATACGAAAGATAGTTATATCGTAATTCAATGACAACACAAAGGGTGGTATTTGAGAAAGCTGCGGTATATTGACCCTGTATAAATATATATACGTATATTACTATATGGCTGCTCTAAGGTATATTCAAATCTTAGAACATAGAAGATTAAAATTCAAGTCAAAACAGAGTATGGATAAAGATGATAAGGTAATTGTACATAGAAACGTATCATAATATTATCACAGCTTGCAAAATGTTAATAACATAATCGCGCTGTATTATCAGTGAATACAAAATCTACGATGAATGTAGCCTCAGCTAGTTTGATTCTGAACAGTCTTGACTGAATTCTTTGAAACGAGTTGTCGACTGTGCCAGATCCAACTTACTTCTTGAACCAATAGAAAACGTTCCTTAAACGTCAGCGGGAAATTCAAACTTTACCATTCCATTACAAATCTTTGATATGAATTTTCAGCGTTTTTTTAATCAATTTTCTTTGTGTGTTTCAGTTGTGATTTGTTTGGATTTCGTTTTGGATTGACATTTGAGTGGTGTGAACGTGGCTGAATACTGAAAAAAAAGAACATCAGGTCTGTGGTCTGGGAGGGGGATATGGGAACGGTAGATTTTGGTCTGATGTTTCATTTCGTGCGTTCCAAAGTCAGCGAAGAATGTCAGCTGTTCGCAGCTCAATATGGATGTAGAATAACAGTAGCAAAGAGTGTTCAGTGTGTGTACGCGTTTTGAGAGTTTTTTTGTTGCCAAGGTCGTATAATAAATCCTACGAAAAATTTGTTTCTTCGAGGAGTCCTTCGATTTATGCAAAATCTAGCGCGCAACGTGGATGTGTTGACACAGGGATTTAAATACGGTATATCAGGACTCATGAACCTCGCAAATCAAACCGCGGATCCTCAGAGTGGTGTTTTCTTTGTAAATTTCAATCAAGATTGCACGTAAGTACAAACAATTCCTCAATCAAACAACAACCCATTTTGAATCTACTCTCATTCTTTATCGAGATCCTCGATCAGTTGTGAGCCCAACAATAAATGACGAAACATTTATTTCAAATTATTAGCATTTAATTTCACCAGCTTCGCTACTAATGTGTAAACAGCACGTATTGTGATTATTATTGTTGTTGTTATTATTATTTTTTTCCCGTCCTCGCTTCCTATACAGAAACCATATGCATATTGTTATTATCTGATCATATTATTCATCGCGAACGCATTTTCTTTTGTTATGTTGTTATTCCATAATTTGTATATTGAGACGTGGGAGTAAAAAAAAAAAACATGTAATAATAAATAATATTTGACAGTAATCTCTGTTATACGTAATGCGTATTATATAGATATTGTAAAATATATTTACTTTGGAGGCCAGTAAATACGTGACGATGATGCAACAATTAATGCAAAAACACAAAGTAGGTCTGACTATTGCATATAAGTTAAAGGCTATCTGCTTTTCCTTTCTAATTTTTTTTCTCCTTCACACTTTTTTATTACCCTTGTCCCTCTCTTCCCTTTGTTCCTTGTATGCAACGACCAATATGCATTCTCTCGATTCATGTCAGTGCTTGATTTGCTTTGGTTATAGCCCACAATTTATCAACGTAAAAAAATTTCTCTCTTTTTCTTAAAATTTATAGCAACGAGTCTCGCGAAATACATAGGCCAATTAAAACTAATAACGACGTTTCGTAGTTTGACACATTTGTCAACATATGTTATATTGCGTGGAATTACTTTGCACAGTGAGTGATATTTTCTCACTATACCAAATTAGTTGAAAAGTCAAAGATATAATTTGGCAAACTTACACCTTCACATTTTTTCTTTAAAAGCTTTAACCAATTTTCATTCCATCTGTGCTGATTTATGTGCGCTGTATCACTATGATACAGAATATGTACGCTCGACGATCATAATTACTAAAACTTTGTTGGTAATTTTATTTCATAACGATTAATGGCGTGGATTAATTTTTTATATCTGTTCTTGCTTATTCTTGGAACAAATATTACATATTTCAATATCTTATGATATTTATAGATCCCTCGCGGTTGGTACGAAATCTGGGCACAAAATCTTCTCCCTCAACTCTGTTGACCAATTGGAAAAAATCTATGAAAATGGTATGAAATGTTTTTGCGCTTCGAGCCCATGGACCGTTCGATGATATTCATTGTTGATTGTAGATTCTGAGGACATATGCATCGTGGAACGTTTGTTCAGCAGCAGTCTTGTGGCAGTGGTCAGTCTGTCCTCCCCCCGTAAGCTGAAAGTATGTCATTTCCGAAAAGGCACCGAAATCTGCAACTACAGTTATTCCAATACGATTCTGGCTGTGAAACTAAATAGAGCGGTCAGTACTTTTAATGAGTGAATCTGAGAAGTCGAAGCGATCGAATGAGGCATAATTTTTCTTTTTTTTTTCTTATTATACAGAGATTAGTGGTATGTCTTGAAGAATCACTGTATATCCACAACATCCGTGACATGAAGGTGCTGCACACGATTCGTGATACCCCTCCAAACCTTGCTGGCCTTTGCACGCTCTCCATAAACAGCGATAGCTGTTACCTCGCCTATCCTGGATCCAATACTATAGGAGAAGTTCAGATATTCGACGCAATAAACCTTGTAAGTGAAATTATCTGACGCAGAATTAATTTTGGTATTATTGAGTTTGAATCCAGGAATTGTATCGATAATTCAACGTCGCTATGTGGAATCTTAATTCTTTCAGCAAGCAAAAACGATGATACCGGCGCATGACAGTCCATTGGCAGCCCTTGCTTTTAATCCAACAGGAAACAAAGTAGCAACGGCTTCGGAAAAGGGGACTGTCATCAGAGTATTTCATGTAAGATTTAGTTCTGCATCTTTGAGATGTCGTCACTACTGCCTTCCCATTTTCGTAAACGAAAGTTTTTCAATGTATTCAAGGTACACGATGGTGCTAAATTATTTGAATTCCGGCGAGGTGTGAAGAGATGTGTATCTATCAGCAGCCTTGCATTTAGTATGGACTCTCTATTTCTTTGCTGTTCTAGTAATACTGAAACTGTACATGTCTTTAAACTGGAAGAACCCAAAGAAGTGTGAGTTGTCCTTTGTTATTAACAACCGTAAAGATGGAGCGAGTTAATTTATGTTCCCGACCTTTTTTTGTTACTCAGAAATGTTTACCGCTGGTTTTGTGCATTTTGAATATAGACCAGCTCCAGAAGAAGCCCAAAGCTGGATGGGCTATTTGACAAAGGCAGTGTCGGCATCGGCGAATTATCTACCATCCCAGGTGACGGATGTCTTTAATCAAGGTCGAGCTTTTGCCAGTGTACATCTTCCGTTCCAGGGCCTCAGGAACGTTTGTGCCATCACGAAGTATGTATGATAAACAAACATCGATATCGCCTACCACAGATATTCAACTTGAACTATTTTTAATCCCTATTATTTTCTTTTATTCCGTAATAACCTCTACCAATTGTATAATTACATACGATAACTGATACGTGTAAAATATATTTGCTCAGTCCAAACAATCGTGTAATAAAAACGTAAGGTTGTTCTTACGCATCGTTATCTCTGCAAAAATAGATTTTAACATTGTTTTCGTTTCACTATCGTACAATGACGTTTGTTTCAATCAGAATCCAAAAAGTACTGAGGTTATTGGTGGCCAGCGCAGATGGATATCTCTACGTTTATAATCTGGATATGGCAGAAGGGGGAGATTGCACGTTACTCAAACAGCACAGGTGAGTCATACCAACGCTCGCGATCTACATGGATCTATCTAAATAATATCTGAGTCATGTTATTCCATTTGATCGTCAATTCTGTTCGCTTCGATATGCAGATTGGATGGAAAGCAGGATGAAGTAGACGGTCCAACTGTATCGACGATGGCGCCTGGGTCAGGCGAAGCACCGGCAGCAGCTCAGACAGTACAAAATACAGGTATTTTCAATATATCACCAATAAATTTCAATTTAATGCTCCAAAATCGATTTGCATGGTATTTTAAGTTCTCTTACATCAGTAGTACTGCCAACAGTAAATTCTGGCATATCAAACGCTCGAATTGTGTGAAATTTATCCGTTATATTCGAATATTGAAACTGATATAAAACCTTGATATTTTGCTTGTCTAATGCAAGTATTGAAAACAAAAGAAAAAAATTGGAAATCAGACATTTATCGGATCTATAATGGATACCGAGTTAGTTTGTGGCGCAAATGTGCAAAAATTTTGAAATATCAAATCCTATACTTACTTTAGTCTTTTTCCCTTTATATCGCGCAAAATTTGTGAGTTGGATAAGAATTTCACATAAGACGAGAGCTGACGGATTAGGTAAATCGAACCTCTTCTGTTACTTTTATGCCATACAATTAAATACGTATAAATATACATCACATGGAGAAGTAACATTTGATTTGTCTTTAATGTTTATTTATTTATGAATTTTTTTTTTTGTTCATATTTTTCAAATGCATGACTGTTTTATGGTTCAAAATATTTTCCAATTTATCGTTTGAGATATTGAGTGTTGTTAAGTTTTGTTTTTTTTTTTTCTAATTTTTTTTTTCTTTTGAGATACCTGATACTGACAATTGTGACGAATTATTATGCATAATAATTAATATTCATTCAGATTGTGTTACATGAAAAAAATGCACTTTCTCCTCTACCTCTAACGGAGTCTTCGAGGATAAGAAACAAATCAACGCAGGTTTTACAAAACTATAAATTGTTCAAAATACGTGTAACGTGCCACTTTTATTTACTGCTAAATTTAAATTTACCGTAATTTGTAAATCTATATCAGTTAGTGAGTAGGAATTTTCTCACAGTAACAGTAGACATACTTCGATAACTTCTAGTTGAAATTTCAATTAAACCTGTTCAGCTGTGATTCTAAATTCATAAGTTAAGTAAAAAATACAATATCATATTGTGCATCTATGCAGCTGACTGTGATGGATGGAGAGAGAAGAAATATCCTATCCTACTTATTCTCCAATCACTCAGAACTCGCAGTTAATTTTCTTTGCTTTTTTTTCCCAGCTCTTCTTCTCTGTTCTATTATAATTTTTTTATTTATTTTATTTGAAGAGAAAATTTTTTTTTTATATAATTTTTTTATTACTGCGCATACTCATGCACATTTCTTTGACTGTAGAGGTAAAAAAGAATTCAAATAATCGTGTGACACATTCAAACGAGAATTGCAGTCGAGAAATCTTCGATTATATGTGCAAAATATTCACATCACTATGACGCTTTTGTTGCCGTGTAAAATAGTCCCTAGAACCGCCAATTTTTTGAAACTTCTATTATCGTTGTTGACATAATTATAAATAATGGAAGTACTAAAGCTTGGTAAGATTTGTAGAAAAAAAAATGTTCAAGCGAACTGCTTATTGATATAATTATTTGCATCATCATCTGAAAATCGCGATTAAAATTTTTTCACCCATTTTGTTTTGGCTGTAGACGATCGATGGGATCACAGTTATCGAGCACCCATAGATATCGAGTATTGGTGAAGATATTTTGAACCGTACATCGGAGTAGTTCCGCATGGTTATAAAATTGTGATATTACAAGAGTAGAATATAATCCATATAAATTTTTTCAATTCTCACTTACAATTAGATTAGTTGCTTCCTCCAACTACGATGAGAGCTGTTTTTTTTATCGTACCTTCTGTACGCTGCGATAAAGTCCAAATATAAAATTGAGACATTATTGCTAATCTTCTTAATTGCTTCTAACCCCCTTACGATACTATGGATCTCTTGGGGGATAGCGAGCCTCAGTTTACCTCACTTGATGTATATATATTTTTTTTTCTTTTTATTATCTGCGGAAGGCTGCATAAATAGCTACGCGGGTGCATTGCGCGGCCGCTCGCCAGACTCCATGTCAGGTACTGGTATGTCCTCTTTCTCCCCCACTTCTCACTTTCTTACCATAATGTGATTCAATCAATGCAATCATTCATACCTGGTGTCCTCTCTCTTCGTCTCGCTATATATACCATGATACTTTTTACTTTGCCAACGGATTAGCTCACTATTTGACTTCGACACATGCATATGCATACTTATATTCCTAGAATCTCACATCATATCTAGCCATTCGGATACACACTTCGATTGCATCATTTTTTGAGGTATGCTTGGACGTTTGTGAAAAAAGCTCTTAACGTATTAACCCCCTTGAAAATGTATTGGACTATCGATGCGAAGGCTTTTGAATATCTCCTGGATTGTTATTACTTAAAATTCCCCTTTGTATTGCATGGAATCATAAAAGAAATTTTTTTCCTACAAGATGTGGACCAAGATCTGATGTGCAATAATGGATAGCGTGTTACAAAATCATTGAAATAAAATTTAACAGTCGATTCAAATTTCGTAACTCATATTTACATACCTGTACATATGTATTGATCTAAACATATCAATTCCAAATGAGAAAAGCATACACGTATTATCGATACAACGATCATTTCACACGACTGGAATAAAAGCCATCGATTCTATTCCTAAGACGACGATAAAAAAAAAGTTAGAATTAAATAAAACTTCGAAAATGGCAGTAAACAATAGATTTGGCAATCGATGCGATGCTATTATTTAGTTTGAAATAGAGAATAGTTTTTGTGGATGACTTATCTTGCAGCTGATTTATGTTCAGTCTAAAAGGTATTTATATTTTATTATATGTTGATTCGTTAATTTACTTTGTTTTTTGATTATTTATAATTTACTTTGTCAATTTATGTCTCACGCCACGCTTTGACATTTAAAGTACATCGGATGTCTACTATCTATGGAGGGATACACACACCGGGGAAAAAGAACGGCTTCGATTCGCTTTTGTCTTTTTGATTTGTTTACACGTGACGATATTAGAGATTTATCATGTTCTCCAAGAATTTACATCGCTAGAACGCGATACGACGGGTGCCATTGTCAGAAGCGTAAATTTTAACTTCATCAACTTGATTTTCATGAGACCTCATAACGTGTCGATTGAAAAACTTTTCTTTTCATTAACAATTCGCGCTTCTTTTAAATATGCATATTATATTCCCTATCGATAAAACCATCGAAACTCCGTGAACCAAATTGAAAATCTTTAATTCACCCGTGGAATCATTAAATATATCAACTGTTTATATCCCTCGTTTATATCGTCATATAATCACAGAATGTCATTGCGTATATTACTCATACTTTAATTCAATTATGTAAAGAAAAAAAAATTAAACTTCAATATTAATAAAATTAATAAAATGATTTATAGAATCAGAAAAGTTTCACGAGATGGTAGCTGCTACAGAGAGTCCACCAAAAGGTGGATTTCGTTTGGACGACGACGCTGAATTTCCACCGGTTACACAAAGGACCGATTGAATGCTTTGTTTTACATATCTTGTGAGGAGAACTCGAATAATGAAAAACGAGAAGGCGGATAAAAGAAAAAAAAAAAGGCACAGTGGACCATTTTCTGGCAATTTGATCAGGCGGATAAGAAACACGCCTATTTCTTTCATTTATTTTTCTTTCGAAACATGATGTTGATGTAAAACTGTTTTTACGAAAAGATATAACATGAGATTTATAAGTTGAATAATCGATGACACAAAAATAGAAGAAAAAACCAACAACCTGAAAACGGAAAAAATATAAATAAATAAATAAATAAATAAATCAACATAATAAATAATTACGTGAGTTTTACTGTTTATCAAACATATTAGGGGTTGCATATTTTCTTTCTTTCTCTTTTTTTTTTCAATTTATCTTATTTAGTTCAATAACAAATTGAAATTGGTGCCAATTGTAAACCTACTCGGATGCAGGAAGAAAAGAGTGATGAACTTTTCAAGTTTGATTAATTAATTAATTATTAATTTTATTGTATATTACGTAGAGCACTGTGTTTACTGTAACCGTAATCTGTATGTCACGAAGTGAACTTGTATCTTCATTTACTATAGTAAATAGACAGGGGCATTTGGCATTTTTTTGCTAGGCCAGTGTAATAGATCTACGATAATTTGAAAGTTTTATACTAACTCGTCTTGTTTGATAAATAGCGTTAATTTTATAAATATTAAGTATAGAAAAAAACAAAAAAAAAACAAAAAAAAACAAAAAACGATGAAGAGGAAAAAGCCAATTAACCACTGTAAATACGTAAGCTTATTGTATTAATATTGTTATGTATAATTTCTTACCAATACATATTATATGAGTACGCTAGCAAATTATAGCCAATTGTTTTTAATTTTCAAAATTTTTGGTAAGATCCTTTTACATCTAATTATACATACTGTATATCCTGTGTCATTATCTCGAATAGATTTTAAATACATAAGTATATGTATTAGTTGAGTATTACATTAATAATATTAATAAATAATAATGGTTAGTTGAATCTTTTTTTTTCTTTTGTTTTTCTTTCTTTTTTTTTTTTTTTCTTTCTTTCTCTCTTTCTTTTTTTCTCTGAACGAAGAGGTTGTGCAAATTGTGCATTTTATCGATAAAATCACATGTGATTTTAATTATTTTTCACGACCAATAAACGATAAATGTTGGAAAAAAATATATATATATATTCGTAACGATATATTTGAACGGTCTACCTTATATTTCCGGATTTGCCATTTTTTTTTTCTTCGTAGATTCCAAGTGTCGAACCATCGATTTGTAGATTATGCAAAATAAGGTCAGTTTTCCTGGAGAAATAATTCTTCATTAACACTTTGTCACGGGTTCTTTTTTATCGAGTGTATATTTATTCTTTTTATTTCGTTTACTTGTTTATATTGTTTGTTTTTTTTTCTTTTTATTATTTTGCAAGAGCATACATCAACACAAATGACCACACAAATGGCGGTCACCAAATATTTATTTCATTTCAACAATCAGAAGCAACTTCACTCAATTTTTGTTTCTGTTTCGTTTAATTCTTTTTTTTTTCTTCTACAGCAAACGCAGTACAAAAGAAACTCGCTGATCACTCATAATGTTATATGATTTATGTGGAATTAGTTGCAAAAAAGAAAAACAAAATCGATGAAGAACGAATGACAAGGATTCTGAATATGGTATTTTTTTTTTTTTTTCAATGAATAATATTAATTATAATAGTAAAAGTTTCAATTATATTATCATGTATATGTATTATAAGATGGAGCACGTAGATGATCTCTAGATTGGGCTTTAGCCTGCCTTATGCCGAAATTTTCTAAGAATTTTCTGTCTTACACAAATTATTGGTCGAACTCTACTTGAGATACCGGCACATTTGATGATCTTACGCTTGGAAAATTTCACGGTTATTTAACGCCAGGGTTTGAAGTAAGTAAAAAATATGTCAAATATTGAATATCATCGAGATAAGTTTTTCGACCGAAACGGTGGACAGTGCGAAGATCTTTTATTTTTAGCAAATTTTTTTAATCAACGAATAAAATTGTTCAAAAGATTTGGCGATCCTGCGACGCCTCGACTCTTGTACAGTTCGACCACATCCGGACACAATCCACTCCGGTTACAAATAAATCCAGTCTTCCGTTTTGGAACAATGTATCTTATAACAAGAGGTAGATTGATCGTAGTACATGGAAAAGGGTCTATTCATTATATTATGTTTCGAATTCGAGGTGGCAGTGTTGCATTTTTAATCCAAGTTGTGATGAAAATCACGTATTTGTTGTTGAGCGAAAGGCAGGTGTAGTTCGACGAGTTATGTGTCGCATAGATAAATGGAAAATCTTGTTTGTGCATATGTCATCCAATTTTTCTTTAAATTAACACAAAAGTTTTTTTCGTTGTTCTTATCGTGTTACAATATGTTCAGTTAAGAAATTTTTCCAATTTATTATTCAATCAAGTTTCTGGCTTTGTTTTCCTTTTTTTTTTTTACCTGTTGATACATAAAATGTTTGATAATGTATATTTCAATTACAATATGTCTTAACCTACTAATATACATTATATAAAATTTTATATCAATCAAATCTAATTTATCCGGATATTTTCTTTTTTGTTTATTTATTTATTTTTTTGTTCACCAACTATAAAAATGATCTTCGGATAAAATATGCACCGATCAAATAGACCCTTCATACATGTACCCACCAAGATGAGACACTTTTATATGGACACTTAGCTATATAGATCATCATCACCGTCGTCTTGGAACGTTTGGTCACCCTGCGTCGTGTCCTGAGTACCTCCCGCACCGCTCTGAGGGAATCTGAGGAGATAATCAACAAGTTACCGATAAGAGATCACGCCTCGTATTGAAATTGAAAAAAAACAAATAAATAAATAAGCGAACCATATCGTTGACTTACCTGAAGTTTGTTCCGAATCCTCGAGACTGTTGGAGGGTCTGTGCGAACATTTCGTACTTACGAATGTCGTTGTCGGAAACAGAACGACGCGCAAACCTCATTGCTTCCTCGAAATGAGCCCTAGTAATTTCGGGAACCGGGTCATCCTCGTCCATCTGAAATGAATTCGTTAGTGAAAAAGTGATATAATTTCTATACGGAGCGGATGAAAATATACGACTGTACGCTCACATCCATAGAAACGTTGGGGTTCGCAGCACGTTCTCTTTCCCGGCGAATCTCGGACTCGATGCATTGCCTAATCGCTAATTTACAAGCCCGCTGACAAACCTCCGTTAAATCAGCACCGGAGAAGCCGTGCGTCACCTTAGCGATGTAAGTTAGGTCCACGTCCTGATATGCGGAAAAACGAAAGAACGGTCATACAATGTGCGTAATCAAATGTATTCTGTCATTGCGCTGACTTTGCTCAGGAGAACCAGATAGCATGAATATCATTTTGCACACCTTAGCAACTGGAGATTTGCGTAAATTAGCCTTGAAAATTGCCTCTCGTGACTTTTCGTCAGGTAGAGGAATATAAATTAGTTGATCGAGACGACCAGGTCGCAGGATTGCTGGATCGATGATATCGGGCCTATTTGTTGCTCCGATGATGAAAACGTTTTTCTTAGCACCCATTCCGTCCATTTCTGTCAAAATCTGATTGATCACCCGATCGGCCGCACCTCCAGCATCGCCAACTGTTCCACCACGAGATTTGGCAATCGAATCCAACTCGTCGAAGAATAATACACACGGTGCCGCTGATCTTGCCTGGTTATCAAAGAAGTTTCAAAATCAGAAGGACCGTTTTATCGAGGGAACTGCAGTTCATCGAGACGTACCTTGTCGAAGACGTCTCTGACGTTGGCCTCGGACTCACCGAACCACATCGTCAACAGCTCAGGTCCTTTGACGGAGATAAAATTGGCCTGACACTCGTTGGCAATTGCCTTTGCCAGGAGTGTTTTACCACAACCAGGTGGTCCGTAGAACAAAACTCCTCTGGACGGCTGCATACCAAACTTCAAGAATTTATCTGGATGTTCCACGGGATACTAAAATAATCAAGATGGATTTCAGAAATGCTATCAGACTAGAGGTATCGATGGAAGAAAACATTCCAATTTCAAATGGGTTTTCACTGACCTGAACCAATTCTTGCAGTTCCATTTTGACATTTTGTAGACCCCCGATATCTTTCCATGTAACCGTTGGCACCTCAACAATAGTCTCACGCAGTGCACTCGGACTGCTTTTGCTCATGGCGTACTGTTTAGTTAGAATAAAGACAAATGCGATTCATGTGAATTGAGATAAATGGTCTGCCTCGTTTGGGGGACAATTGCTTACCTTGAAGTTTTCCATAGTCACCGCTAGAGATGAAAGAACCTCAGCATCGATCTGGTCGTCTTCCAAATCGATGAGATCCATCTTTTCACGAATTTGCTGTAGAGCAGCCTCGGAGCACAGTGAGGCAAGATCCGCACCAACGTGGCCATGACTCTCGGCCGCGATCTATGGGAGAAATAAATGTAATGAGTATACACTTAACGAAGAACGTAATTATCAAATTACCAAAATTTAATCATAGTGAAAATTAATACTAACCTCTTCCAGCTCTACATCATCGGCTAATTTCATATTTTTAGTGTGAATACGCAAAATTTCCAGACGTCCAGTAGCGTCAGGGATACCAATATCAATCTCTCGGTCAAATCGTCCAAAACGACGCAAAGCTCCATCGATACTATTCGGTCGATTTGTAGCAGCCATTACGATAACATGGGAGCTTTGTTTCATACCATCCATGAGCGTAAGCAATTGTGATACAATACGTCTCTCGACTTCTCCGTGGGTCTTTAAAGTTTAAAAAATACATGAACGTGCGTGTGCGTGTTTGAATTATGTGTATGTATTCTATGCAACATTAATAATAAATATTATTAAACAATTGACGTAATAAAATATGAATATTACCTTTTCACGCTTGGGAGCAATTGCGTCCAACTCATCGATGAAAATGATGGCAGGAGAATTTTTTTCAGCCTCTTCAAAAGCCTTGCGCAAATTACTCTCCGATTCTCCAGCCAGTTTGCTCATAATTTCAGGCCCTGGTAATATATCAATGCATTAATGGCATGGCCTGACAGCAGGCATTCTTAGAATGAATCGTGCATATCCAAACATAGATTCGAAATATTTGAGGAAAGTTTTCCAAGCTTACCATTGATGAGGAAGAAAAATGCTCCGGTCTCATTAGCTACCGCACGAGCAATAAGTGTTTTTCCAGTTCCTGGTGGACCGTACAGTAAAATCCCACGTGGTGGCTTCACTCCGATTGCCTTGAAAAGCGATGGGTGCCGTAATGGTAATTCCACCATCTCTTTGATCTGAGCTAACTGCTTGCGGACACCACCAATGTCGTCGTAACCAACTGCATTGAGCGCCTCCTCCTCTTCCTATAAAGCAACAGGTAATTTATACAGCTGCCATTTTCTTAGATTTAGGTAATTGTGTAATTTTCTATTCAAACCTCTCTTTTGATGGGATCTCCCTCGCAATGTATGACTGTATCAGGAGCAACTATACAGTACGGGCCTGGATCAGTCTCAACAACTTTGAATTCCACAGCTCGCATCCCTCCGCGCACGATAAAGTTGTCATCCTTATGGATCGGGCGATATGCCTCCAGGAAGTATGGTTTCAGATAAACCTCGAATAGGTTACTATAAGAAAATTAATGATCAGATACATTCCTACAGAGATATTGCTTGAGATCCTTGAAGCATAGAGATTTTAGAAAATGACTACGATCTCATATCTTTGTTTTTCTGCAAATTCATATTTAGCGTACCCCGTGAGACCTTCGACGGTATCGTCCATTGGCAGGACATGGATACGTTTGCCATATTTGACATCAGGGCATGGTTGAACAGAGACAACGTCGCTGAGTCTGACTCGGAGATTGTTTCTGACGACACGATTCATGTGGATTTTCTCATCCGGGCACGTATCATCTGACAGCACAATACAAACCGTTTCTTTGCGTCTCTTTCCTTTCAGAAGCACCGTATCTCCACGGAACAGCTGTAGCTCGTCCATTTTTTCCTGGGAAAGTCCGACGACCGAATTATCATCATTGATTGCCTCAGCGACCAACAACCTGTTTGGCCTATCCTTCTTGCGCAAAATCGCAGTTGCCAAATCATCTCCTCTGAAATAATGAAGCAAAGAATAATAAATATACCGGCGACTAAATGCCTAATAGCCTCTATATTTCGCCTCACAGATATCTGTTCCAAATAGATCCAAAGTATGTCGAAATATTTTGCAACGGGTGAGACGAAATATAATTCTTATATTTCAATTCGGAATGATAGCGACTCATTATGAGTAGGAATAAATAATAATAATAGACTTATATCTATGGCAGGAAGACTGGAGCAGTGGTAGCACATGAAAGTCCAAATACTGCTCATCATGTAGTTTAAAATAGAAACACAGTTATTTTGATTTCTATAGAGGGAGGAAGAAGAAACTCTAATCTTGCTTCGGCCAAGCCAGACTTTGACAGATGATGTCAAATCATTATGCGGTTCAGATTATTGTTTGAGAGGAAAAAAGAACAAATGCTGAACTATTGCATCGAAATACCTGTGACGCCGATTGCAAGGATTGCTGAAATTTGAACACTATAATTTTGACAAAGATAAGCTTGATTCTGAAACTTATGATTGACTATAATAATGATGGAGATAATAATAACAATAAACTAGAAAGTATTAGATGAAAAAACTGGTAATTTTGCAATTATAATTGAGAGATTATTGCTCTACAATAGGACAGACTTTGTTCATTCTCTTTTCCCTGCCATATCGTAATTTGAAAATAAGTTTTTTACAGTATAAAAAAGTCATTTTCAACCAAAAAATCCTTTGTCATGTTCTGCGTGTTCTAGTCATGACTGTTTTGGGCAGAAACTTGATAAGTCATTAAACTTTATGAAAATTAAAAAAAATTTATTTGGTATTGATGGGTAATGAGAATTTTGGAGGAAGATGTGTAGTAATTCTACAGGACCGAAAGAAAGTTTACAATTCGTCAAACTAGAGTCGGCGTCGACATGATGACAACGTAAAATTTGGAAGCGGAGGCCGTGATCAAAAGCGTTGAGAAAAGCAATAATTTACCAGATATAGGATAAATATATTTAATCGGTATTACTGATACTATGTTCAGTCATTTCATCTTATAACTCACCCCTTGGAATCACCCATTGTTTTTTGATTTACTCGAAAAATGCAAACGTAACGATCAGAATCCCCCTTTACACTACACGAGTCACCGACAGCCAGCTAACCCAATGAACATCTTCCACTCGTATGTGTCATGGCCGCTTATTTGCGTTCGTGAAACCTTTCAACCGAGTGTTTCAGGTAGAAATTGGTAGAAATCTAATGTAATATGACTTCGATAACGCGTAATCGGTGGTTCAATTTTTTCTCGTTGTTTTCGTAAATACCCGCGTCCTTTGGCTTGATACGAGAATAATTTTGACGGAATGTAATCGACGACGATTATTCGTACCGAATAGATGCGGAAAATTACAGAAATCAAAGGCTCGAGTAGTTTGATACGATTCTTTTTTCATAGATCAGTTTGAATTTCCGTTCTATGACCATAGAGCTGTCGGTAAAGAAATATCCTCTTTTGTTTTGCGAGGGCGGTGAGTCATTCGCAGCCATGTTCAGAACTGTCACAACTATCCGTGTTGTAAAAATTGACAATTCGCATGAAGTGGGATTTCAACATTGTTTGAAAAACTGTTCACAATTAAAATGGCAGGAATCAAAGGTGATGCATTTAGTCGATCCGTAATACGGAATCATTTGTCAGTGCATTCATACCCAGGCAAATCTGTGCTTTTATCTCAAATTTATAAATAGGTATTTCTAACATGACGTTGACACATAACCTCGTCACTCGAACAAAGCTATTGCTAATCTATTTCCCCTCATTCCAATCTTCCGTCATTATTAATTCGATTATAGTCTTTGACGGTAATCAGTTCTCTCCTTTATTCTCACATCTACCCGTTTGGTGGTTTCCGAAGTAATCAAAAAACTACATTCGTCATTGTCCACCTGTAAAATGTCTGCAATGAAAAGTGGGTTTTGTTTACAATTATTTTCCTTCCCTCTGATCGGCACAAATTTCTACTTATTCACTTCCATCGCTCCCAATCGTGAAATATCAATCTCTGTAATATAAGAATCCACAAATTCCCTTATCATGTAAAGGCTACCCCCAGCTTTCAAATCATAGCTTTGTGTCAATATGATTTATTTGATATCGATGACTGCAGGTTATAAATTTAAATTCATTGAATTAATATTTTCATCTTATGTTTCATATCCCTTGGCTACTGGTACTTGACAAATAGCGTGAGTATATCTTTTGTTCCATCATCATTAAATATGAAGTGGCTTTTCCAAATTAGTATTAAATTTCAAATTGGCATTGAAATTAGGCTCAACGCTTCAGTCGTACATTTGAAATGAACGTTCATCTGGGAAAATAACTGATGTTCTTTTACACAGGTTGGTCACCTTGGCTTTTGCCGGTTCAATTGGAATGACTTTCGTCATCTTGGGCTGTGCACTTCCAGCATACAAGTGAGTTAAAGTATGGCCTCATAGATATGCATTGTATAATCTGAAAAATAAAGAAAGTTTCTTACTTAGACTGATACAAAAACTGTTAGATCTATCTCTACAAGCCATGATCGTTACTTTTTTTGATTTGAGATGATTTTGTAGAATTTATGTGGCATAAATTGTTTCAGAGTTTGGTGGCCTTTTTTTGTCGTGTTATTCTACATCCTTGCTCCAATTCCTACATTGATTGCAAAACGTTACACAGACGATTCTGGAAGCAGTAGCAATCCATGTCTTGAATTGGCAATTTTCATCACGATGGGTTTTGTTGTTTCATCTTTTGCTCTGCCTATAGTGCTGGCACGCTCGCCAGCTACTGAACCAGTGGTATGTAAACTCATCGTTGTATGTAATCGAACATTCCCTTAACGGTTAAAAATTTTCAGATACATCCAGGGGCGTGTTACTTAACTTTAGCTGGTAACGTAGTTGTGTATCTAACTTTGGTTGGATTCTTCATGGCCTTCGATCAAGACGACGCTGATTATAGCATGTGGTGATCTGTCTAAATATCGCGTTCTCGTCAAATGGTACTTCAGTGATTTTTCTGTTCTGCAATGGGTAGTTTTCAAATGTAATAACATATCAACAAGTACCTCTGAATTTTTCCAGGATGTTCCAGAAAATCAGCAGAAAAATTCAAAAAGATATCCAGTGATCCAAGTGTAGTTTGTAGTTATAGATTTTTATTAATTGCAGACCAGTAAAAATCTATACAGTCGAGACGCGAATATATATCCAATCGTCTGCAATTACCTGCAAAGCCCTCTTCTTGAGTAATCAATTTTTCTGTCAGTCAGTTGAAATAGTAACGCGAAGCAATATCGATAAATGGGAAGATTCCAATATGCGGGGATTGTTTAATTCTGATAATTCCAGAACAAGATCACCGTCAAAGTTTAGTCTCGCGTTACGGAAAATTAAAATTTGATTCATAGATGAAGGAAAACAAGTTCGAAGGCCTGGGTGAAATGATTGAAAAAGTCATTATTAGAAATACTGGTATCAACTTTCACCATTTTATCAATTTATGCATCAATAGTCGATTCAAATGTCATTCATTGTGTTTATATCATATCGATTGGATATAAACAGGTGTAAACTATTAATTATTGCTAATACACATATGCGCGAGCCTAATATCGCACCGTTAAATATTGTGATAAGCTTTTCTATACAACTTTATTCGCAGCTTACTCTTAATATTATCAAACTTTTGCATTACGCTATAACATGATAGTTTTCAGATTGAGAGTAAAGATCTGTGCAGTTGATGTCGCAGTAACAAATAACGACTGATGGCTACGCCGTAATTCTGATGTTCGAAACTTATTATTCTGTTATTCCTATAACATTTAAGTAGGTATGTGTGCGTTATAGTTAGTTGAATCTTAACAATTGGATGATAAAAGTGATGCATTATTATTTAACAATATTCACTAAGGAGGTGGATGTTACTACGAAAAAAAAATAAACAAATAAAACAAAGAGATTGTAAAATTAATATAAACTTTACTAATGGTATATTATAACTGTATGATTCTAACGCGATTAGTTCAGTTGATTGATGGTCTTGAATATTAGTAGACAGCATTTATGAACTAATATAACTATAAATACATTTACTACGTTAAATTATGGTATAGTGAAATTCAGATATAAATTATATCACAGCAAACAACTATGTCTAGCGGCACTTCACGCATTAAAAATTAGGGTCAAACTTAGCCTTCGTAATCTTTGGTCTTACTTGAAGCCATTAATTTTAACAAAGGTAATACCCATTGAAAACTAATCGTTAGTTTTTCTCTCTGTCGGATTCGAAGACCGTGAGAATATTTGAATCTATTGCGACGACTGTCCAATTTTGTACGAAAACTTCATTCCTGTATTCCGATAAACGGTTTAAAAGAGAGTCCCAATTGCTGCTGATGATAAAAAATGTTCCAGTATTCAAGCGATTATTTTTTATGGTGCGTCTTTTTATACATACACCAAGGTTTGTACTGAATTTGCACGAATAAATACGTATGTTTAAAACAATCTTTTTAAGTACCTTTGCAAATTCACTTACAATTAGCACGTCCAATTCCATATGAGATTATCAATTGATGCACTTCACAATGATATAGAGCGCATGCCGCAATCAACAGCAGTCGTCGAAAAGTTTTGACGGGCGATTTTTTGGAAAAACCGATCAAGGTATGCATCAAAGAATAAACAACTTTTTTCTCAAAATAGTTTTATAATTCATACAGGTATGTGTATATACATATATGAAAAAAAGCATATAAGACTAACCGCTACCATGAGACATTGAGGATTAAAAAATAAAACAATTTCATTTAATTCTGATCTTCATATATATAATGATTCAAATTCATTATTTGAATTATTCTTTCGAGTATAATACTTAAGTTCCTATACCATGCAACAAAATTTTCCATAGACTAAACAATTGAACATGATAACACAAACAATGGTTAAAAAAATCTAATAAAACAGATAAAATGACAATTGAAACAGACATAAATAAAATCAAATGCTATGACGCCAGTACTGTAATTTGTGAACTTTAATCGCTAGTTACTATCTGTCATTTTGTTTAACGGATAAATTGAAGTAGTCTGCCTATCTCCTTCTAAAAGACAAATACCTATTTATTTATAACAAGTAACAATACGTTTTCCCTCTGTACATGTATAAGAATATCGCATAAAAATAATTTTTGGGGTATAAAGATTATTTGGTTAAGTCTAAATCTAAGTGTTTTGATTTACGTTTCTCGAGTAACCTGTTAAAAAATTCTTGCTCCGCAAACACAACGATGTTAGTTCTTACCCGTGGTGTTATAATAGTTGCAAAATGTGGAAGGTTCGACACCTGCGATGATATATATCAGATAAAAAGACAGCTCCTGAACTGGCTGATTAATTTTGTTTACAAACTTTCGATCGCTGGCAATCATTTGTTGTTGTTTTTCTTATGTTTTAATTATTATTGAGATTAGTAAGTCATACTTATACAGTTAGTACCGTACATCCACACACATGCATAAAAATATTTGGATGATAAAACAACATTTAAGGAATAATCATGTAAAATACTTTCATACCTGAAGTAGATAAATTATGAATAATTTGAGCGATCGTTCATCCAATTATTTGCACCATCGTTCACCCAATTTTCAGCCTCAAACTGGTCGGTTTTTGTAGAATACTTTTCCTGCGACACCCTGTTACCTGGGGCACATCTAACACATTTTTTAAGATTGCCAGATATTCTACTTCAGCGATAGTTTTAAGTGAAAAATTCTTGCATTAATGTTTTCCTTCATTCGTATCACTTAAGATGTCGATACTTGGAATGAAACTAAGGCTCCTTGTAACTATTGTCACATGATTAACTATATATGAGAGGTATTAAAAACTTTAAGTAGAGTTAATTACTTCTTTCGAGCTACCATGCCATTTGTATTGGCAACGATTCGCTGCCATGAATCTTGATTCGATAGGTATTCGAAAAAATGCGTCACTGAGACCCAAAACACTGGTACAATTTGAGTTATATCGGTGAATTTTTATGTGTATTGATAGGATATAACAGATGCTAATAAGTGATGCGAGAGACTGAAATAGTTTTAAGATTCCAGCTTAGTGATCCCTACGATATATTTTTTCAAGAAATTTGAAAAATAAATCATGGGGAAGACCACGTGATATTTGTTGAATGTGAGTATTCATCAAGTTGTAACTTTCTTCTTCATATACAGAATATGTCGTTGGCAAACCCAGGTTGTCGTACAACTGCTTAACTCGTGCAACATTTTCCGGATCACTTGAACCGTAGCATTCCTGTTGGGATAAGTTTTATCGAATTTATCGCTATAACTTTATATTCGTATTATTATGTGATCTACATCAAGAATAAACTCCTTGAAAATTATTAAATGCAGCAAAGGCGAAGGAGTTATTCAGAAAACAGCTGATACAGCAACTATTATTTCCTGAAATTTTTAATAGAAACCAAATACGTTGCGTTTTTGGTAAAGCGTCATTGGATGACTATTATTCTTTATGAGTGGGGAGTCTGACGTACACATATAGAAATGTTAAAAAAAAAAACTATTGACAATGATTGAACGAGCTCTACTTGTATCAAAGGTTAGTTAAATTTGTAATACTTACTTCTAAGATTTTTTTCTGTGCAGGTGTCGCACGTTGCAATGCCACAACTACCAACCAGGAACATTTTCCATCTTGTATGTCCATACCTGTTTTTCCTGTCACTTCCGGGTCTCCGTAACAGTCCAAGAAATCATCTTGAACTTGGAAAAAGTGACCCATTTCCAGTAATATTGTTTTGGCTTGTCTGTGCATTTCGGCGTCTGTGATACCGGCCTATTGGGATAAACAATTAATTGTATTTTATGAAGGATAAATTGCTTACATGCAAGGTTTCTTTTATAGTTCTTATCCCTAGAGTCGATGGAATAATTAATTTCATCACATGTGGACATCGGTTATACTTACAAAATACATGGCTAGAGACACTGGCATGACAAAAGAGTAAAAAGCAGTCTTATATTTCACAATAGAGTTGTATTGATTCATTGTAAACAATTCCAATTTAGGTTTTTGGCCAAACTGTGTCGAGAGTAAATCGAGAGTCTGACCCATTGTAGTTTTGAGTATAGTCTGAAAATTGTTTTACAAATGAAATATCTGAAAACTGTTCGGGTTCGAAAATGAGAATATTTGTTGTTTTAGAAGCTCGTGATGAAATTTACCTCGTGAAATACCTCTATGAGATTCATATAACAATCCTTGTCCTTGAAATGTGTACGAAGTAATTGGAATATTGACTGTTCCAATAAAAGTCCGTCGTTAATTGCACTCAAACCTATGTTATTTTGACGGTACCAGCACGGTTGTCCACGTCGATTCGTTGCTCCATCCATAATGTCATCTTCCACCAGGAAAAATGCTTGGTACTACACAGACACACAACATCTCCAATCATTACGATCAATCCACAATTCGTTGCCAGAATCAACAGAGCATCGGAACAAGTATGCTGATTATTTATTTGATATTTCAAATACCTGAATGCAACGAATTATTTCCTAAGCTGGTTTGTGTTTAATTTTTTAACTTGTTCATACATCATGACATAATTTCTAACGCATACGGTACAATTCTCCACTAATAAGCACAGCCCAAGGAATCAATGGGACACAGGTAGGAGTTAAGAAAGAATTTGGTTTTTCTAGAGACCTGCGAGCCACAGATCTTTTTTTGATGTGACGCATAATTTATATTTTACATTACTTTTTGAGTAATAGAAGCGAATATTCGATAAGCAGAAGAATAATTAAATTTTTTCGGGAAACAGCACCTTGGTCTAACTCAATTTTTAATTCATGGCAATAATAGATTGTGAGCATTTCATTTGGTAAAAAAAATTAACAATGATCGGTGATATTGTGTGAGAGACAGTGCCATCACTGACCCTGGTAGAAGACGATTTAGCAATGAATAAAATACTTTGAATTTCATCATCTGAACAAATACAATATTGATTTAAATAATTTGACTGCACTATGCGAAATATTGTTGATAAATTACGAACACGGATTAATGTTTCATTCAATGCGAAGAATTATTGAAATCATTTTTCTCTTCAATCCAACAAGCGACAAGGTCTTTTATGTCATCTAATTAGTTAGTAACGACAAACATGCTTTTGATGTCAAATGCAAAGGGATAATAAGTGGCCTCAACAGAGAATTCAATTTTTTCAAGATTTCTACAAGCCAACTGATTGTCGGATCAAACTCAATGGATATAAACCACAAGTAAAGACAAGAAGGCTGTTGGATCTGGATGCGACACATTATTTTGGATCGTTATTTAGAAAAAATGTTAGTATGCAAAAGTAATTACACAAGCAAGATAGCATTTTTTATATGAATATACCAAGGAAACGAAAAGGTGGCAAATTATGTTTAATGACACTCAAAACGATCACTTCAACATGCCAACTGCACAATTACATAACATTGCAAGATAAAAGCATAGCCATAAGTATTCTTGACTATGAAGCAAACATGTAACAAATCACCATATATTTTAGGAAAAAGTAAATATACCTAAATTAGAGATATAATCACTCTGTACGTTCACAGTGTAATGACAATCTTGTTAGACATACCAACTCGACACACCAACCCAAAATCCTAGCCAATCTGATATTGTCTTCGGTAAGCTTCTCTGGCGGTGCCAGCTTTTGGAACGCGTAGACGAGAGCAAGTCCCCTATTCTTCTTTCCATTGGGAACGTTGTACTGTAACACCTAATGAATGGAATAATCAAATGAATTGATTAATCAAATTTTTGAACAAACAAAGTAGGGCATTAGCAAAATTCGTATAGATATTGTGTCTTACTTTTGCCATCCATTTAGTGGCATGAGGAATGTCGAGGTGGCGTCCAGCATCTGTAAGATCTCTGACTACGTCTGGCCACACAGCCATCATTTCTCGGCTTTCATCTTTGGTGGTTACCAATCTACTTCTAGCTTGCACAACTGTGTGCACGGAGTGTGAACTGGCAGCGCTGAAGTACAAAATAATTAAACATTGACAAAACTTTTCGAGATCATAATAGTCCGAGTTTTTGACAGCTGAGTGCTTCAACTGGGTCTCAGAAATAGTTCCTGCTGCTTTAGAACTGACAATGAATTGACTGTTTCCAATAAGGAATACCGATCTATTGAACAATAATAATAAAACTCTTACGCTGTCATTACTTCAGATTTACTTATCCTAGAGAAACGGTTATTAGAAGTGATTTAATAGGTGAACTTGCAACAGTGGTAAACGGAATAGATATGACGGAGCCGTGAATTTGCAAGTTATGATGGTATTCAATTCACAACGGTCCGATTGTTGGTGGCAACAATGAGTAGGTCAAGCAAAGGTTGTGAACAGGGACGAACACAAGGACGTGAAGCGAATATTTTTACCATCGAGTATTTACTATTTCATTGTTAAAAATCTCATTCATCAGAGTAGTAACTCTCCATGTAAAACGTAGTGTGCTTCAATTGCTTTGAGACAACTGAAAGTATAAAACATTCGATAGAGCTTAATATCAGAACGACTGGTTATATGTATAATAATGATGAAAAGAGCTATGTCTAAGATAAGCGAGGAGGAAACAGAAATTAATAAATACGAGGTATTATTTTTTTGCATAGACATTGCGTAGCATCAACGAATTTTATGGATTTGAAAATAATGATGCGTTCTTATCTTATACTTTATTGAAAAGAACAATGCCAGAAATTCAGATCCTGACATTAGTAAATCATTGACGGTTGCGGTCAAATACGTCACGCATCGTGGGACTCAAACTGTAATACATTGCGACCCAAAATTGTCTCGAAACGACTTCTTGGACCTCATTGTGAGAACAAAAGTATAAGTACTCAATAGAATTGGATAATTGATTTCTAACAAACGATCGGCTGTATGTATTCCTAAAAAAAATCTGAGAACTTTTCCTTGATTTTCGATCGTTCATAAATCTTCTTTCTGAGATTAAAAATCAATATCTGTTCATATGAAGATAACACGGGGATAACGATTAATGAAATTTAATCCCACTAGCTATATACAACTTCGTATCTTCACAAAATCAGTGCGTTTAATTTGTTTCTTATACTAAAATCCTAGAGGTTTTTGATACATGGATGTTAAAAGTTCGAGCCGAGCTACATAGGCATGAAATAATTTTCGTGGTAGTACATAGGCAGGAAATATCAATAAATAAATATGTCCTATCACAGGAAGAGTTAAGTAATCCGTAACATCTGATAATAATTAGATATTTCACACCCGTATGTGACATTTACAAAAAATATCGCAGCGTTTCTTGACAGATGTTTCATGTTCGCACTTACCTAGATGTTGCCATGCACATGTGCATTTACAGAAGAGATTATCACACATCTACAATAGTTTTCTCATATCGGGACTTACGAATGACTACTTGTTAGTGATACATAGAATGTAACAACTAGATTGTTATTATTGTATGTATTGAACGAGTTATTAGGTAGATAAAATACAGTTGCTCAAAGAATATCTTAAAATAGAAGCAGCGACCAATCTCCCTGATAAGCATGAATACTAGTTTAGTCATGACTTATTGAAAACGTTATATCAGCTATAGTTCCTCTATACAATACAGGAGTTATTATTTCATTTGTATGGACAATATTTTCAAACATTAGCAAAGAATATTTGGACCATATCTTTCAGTAGTGTCCAAAATAGTTTGAATCTAATAATCATTAAAAAAATATATTATCAGATATAATGGAAACGATTTATTGCGATAAAAATATACTGAGTACATAATAAATCAGCTACATGTAAAAACGATGTGTTTAAGCTAGGACTTACATTTTGGTACAAAGTATACATAAGATAAGATGAATCAAAGGTATGTCATGTTACGTGTAGGCATGCGAATAAGCGTAGAGTAATTTACATGCATGTACGTAGTACATTGGATGTAGCAGTAAAGGAATATGAAACGAAGTAAAGCATTGAAAATATTAGTGGAATAATTTCTAATGAACATAATGTAATGATAATGATAATGAAATTTCACGGCCAATAATTTTACGCTTTCCAAACAGCCAAATAGATTCATTTTGTACCGTCTTTTGAACTGAGCATTTCATGACAACAATGGCTCGGTTTATCAGAGGGGTTGAATCCAGATTTGAGATCACTAATTCAACTTAGAAATTACTGTCAAATTAAAAACATAATAAACAATGTGGAGTCGAGTGACTGCGGATGTCATGACGCGAAACCAGCGAGATATAATATCAGCACTGGGTGAGATGAATATATTAATAAAATCAAAACACGCTCATAGATTAAGCTACACACTATCGGTTTGTGTTTACAAACCGACGGTGGAATGTGGTGAGCAGCGTGATAGAATCTATGGAAATGCATCGCCCGAGGCATACAGTTAAAAGATATACGAAAAGACATAGAAATCTGAGAAAAATTACCATGATTGCTGGAATAAATAATTCCCTGCTTTCCTCGTAGAATTTTTGATTTTTTGTAAATTTATATCAGCTGCTTGCTGACCGACCGAATGCTGCAGATTTATTCTGAGAGGATTGTTCAAGAACGCAAAACACCTTCGCACGGAGGAAGACATCGTCGCTGACTGAGGATTGACCGAATTGGTTGAACAGAAGTCAGCTGACGGGGCTTGAAACACCGTTGAATCCGTCAGCTGGCGCTCCCCTCCCAAAATATTAAACATTTGCCTTAAAAAATTCTTTGGTACATAACCCATACTGCCCTTACCCGCGAAACTTGTTGGCATAGTCGATAAACTAGAAAACCTCAGCTGAAAGCAAATACCGGTCACAAAATTCTAGGAATCAAATTGTTTCGATTCACCAGGAAATTAACTGTCCAATGAATCCTGGTCCCAAAATTGTGCATCAAATCTCTTTATTCGCTGCTGAATTCGCTTCCTCGTCATCGTCCGCAACTTCTGCAACGAACCCTTTCGTTGATGCGGAGATGAAAAAATCAGCCCTAAAACCCTTTTCATTTCTGCCTTTCAGTTCTTGATTTTTAAAATTGGATTCCTTAGATGCAAACTGTGATTTGGAAAGCATAAATGTGGTACCCTAGAACATAAAGACCGGTATCGAGCCGTACCTAAGCGTGGCCAATGCATGAGACAAACGCACGTGTTCCATGCGTGATTAATGTTGTATACAATAATAATCGGTGTGTAAATATACAGTTTGAAAATACATTACAGCTACCTCTGCGTGCTGATTGAATTATGCATGCGATGTTGTATCAGCTGCTACAACTGTGTTTACGAGTCACCAAAGGTTTGCATCGAGTCTGTCATTTATTGAAAATTTTCTCTGCTGACCAAAATTCCTCCTATTTAGAAATCCTATGGCATAATTATATTCTCCGGATGTAGATAAAATTGATAAAAAACTATCACTCACTGTGAATATCTATTCGGTTCGAAAGTAGTGCATCGCGATTTTAAATATGATTTTATTCTACAATTGCGAGAATTATTGGCAATTTAATATCTCCAATCCATTCAAACTGACTCGAACGTGAGTCAGTTGGTATGAGTCAACTTCATGATATACCAATTAAGAAAAAAGGTATTATCAACGCGAATAAGATAAGTCATTTTTCTATGTACAGTTGAAATTTATTTGGTTATCTAATATCTGGGTGCTTTTCCTCACACAAGAGTTTGAGAAAATATAAGACCACTGAATTCAGCTAATACAAAAATGATACTTCATCAAACATCACACAGGTTTGAATTATCATGCGTTGAACTAGAACTTGTATTTGAAGATCATTGTGATCATTTCACTTGCTGGTTTTCTTTTTATTGGATGGGGCTGGCAGTCGGAATTTGGCCATTTCCACTTCTGCCTCTGCAAAACTCATCTCGTTGTAACAAAAGTACTCTGGGTTTTTGTATTCACCAGACTTTGACGCACTGGGTCCAACAGCTGAAGAAAACGTCAAATAAATTTAGTAGGGACTCAGGACTAGATAGGAACTTTCCAAACCTCGTGATCTGATTCAATTACTTAGCTATGGTAAGCGATCATGTAAACTTAAGAAATGTAATAATCATACTAGTCTTTCACGGAATCCCACAGATCACATAGAATCACCCAATCATTGCATACCATAGACAAAAATTTCTCATTACCATTGGTCATCTATAGATGCAGTTTGGATAATTAACTTACGGGTATCAGGAATATCGACACACTTTCTGCTAAGCCCGGGAACATTTGCGATTGCCGAGCCAGATGTTGATGAGCCGCTGCTACTCGTTGGGGACTGTTGACTGTACAGTCTCATCGGAAGTGTATATCGGACATTCTGAAAGTGAGAAATTAATTTAATGTTATGATTTTATTTTTGAAAAAATTAGTTGACCTCGTATTTGTATTAAAAGGCTACTTTGTACGCTGAAAAGAAAATGTAGGGGAAAATAAATAAATCTAAATCGATATAATCAGGTTTGAAATACATTAATCTTTCATTATTTGTTGATTATTCTAATTGTAATGGAGAACAATGTTTGAGGTTACAGAGACAAATTAAATTTTATGGAAAATTAAAACTTTGCGCTAGAGTAATGTCATAAAAATTTCGATGCCATCGCGCTAACCTGAACTGTCGTTTTTCCAAAAACCCGAATCATTTTGCAAAAATATTCGTTAAATATTGTTCGGGGGTTATTACTTAACAATCGATATCCGCAATTCAACTATCGCGAGTGGGTTGCCGATACGATACGACACCGCAGTGAACATTAGCCGTGACGCACTGAACCAACTTCAAAGCGAACAAGTTTTGACAAGTATCAACAGGTCACCACAATAAATGTCACTTGCCGGGTGATTTTCGTATACACTGGGTGTATGGTTATTCCGGTTATTCACGTCTTTTTCAAATTCAAGTAACCTCTGACGTTTTCAATATGACCGAAGATCTTTCAGCGAAGGATGCGGAAGACAGCTTGAGGTTGAACCCTATCAATGACTTTGAATCTGATCGGACAGATAAGCCAGTATATTGTGTTCGTCAAGGGGTTGTATTCATTATCGATGCCACGGAACCGATGTTTGAAATTGATCCGATCACGGCCACGTCTTACTTCTCTCAATGTCTCGAGGTAAGCCCTCTTAATATGTATTTCATAAGAACTATTACTGGTTATGTTATTGATAATTTATACATGATGTCATAATTTCATCCCTCTAGGCTTGCAAAAATATATTGTCTGAAAAATTGTCGTGGAACACAACGGATCAAATGGGCATTATATTGATGGGTACAAACAAATGGGATCAAGATCCAGAGATCAAACATGTTCTTTCTTGGCTACCCTTTCAAGAGGTTTCTATAGATCAACGCAAAAAATTAGATAAAGCATGTACGTAATTCAGCAATGTTTTCACCATTTGTTCCTACAACTGGTATCTGAGTGAGGGGCCATAAGAGACTAAATGAACAAGAATCTTATTTGTTGAATACATTTTATCTTTCAGTGTCAGATATCGAGACATTTCACAGCGAAATTGGCTCCTCCAAGACTTATCCTCTTCACGATGCGCTGTGGCATGCATCTCGATGTTTTTCCACTGTCAAAATCAAAATGCCATATCGTAGAATTGTATTATTTACAAAGTCTGATGATCCTTTTTCTAATAATCAAAAGGAAGGGTATCGTATCAGAATGAAAGCAAAAGACTGCTCTGATATGCATGTACCGTTGACTGTTGTGGGATTGGGAGAGGAATGGAAACCTGAACATTTCTTTGCGGAACTCGAAGTACACTCTGGGAAATTCAAAACAGTTGACGACTATCAGAGAACATTTCTAACTGATATGGTAGAGGAAGTCAAACATCCCTCAAGAATCAGTGCAAAATTCGAATGGGAACTAGGCGGTGACGTCAAATTAGGAGTTGCCATGAGTTCTATCATATCGTATGTTATATTATATCAGTTTGTCTACTGTCTTTGTTAGAAGATTCTCTTCTCTATCACGCAGTTTGAGTTATGCAAAATCTTTTTGTCACAAAAGATCCAAACTTTAATTACCACGTGTGTTTGGCTTTAAATAAGACCAGAGTATCATTGCTTGATACTCAGACTTTTCTTTACAAACCCATAAGAACAAAACTATGGGAATCGAGGTTCTTGTTAACTATGGGTAATCTATCTTAATTATAGAAAGACGAAATTTCCGCGAAAAATTCATCTAAAAAAGGAAAATAATGAACCACTCGACAGACATACATTTTATAAGGCAATGCAGGATAATGATTCCGAGGTATGATGTAAAAACATAGAATTTCGTATTCCTCAAATATTTATTATGGACTGCATGTTTGACAAAGTAAATGATTACAGAATGAGGTTAGTGAGGATGAAGGAGATCAGGAACGTATAAAAAGTCACGTATCCCTAGAAGGGACAAATGTTTGGAATTACGTAACGTATGGTGGAAGGAAAATTAAATTTACCAAGTCGGAAACCCAGAATTTGAAGAAAATTTATGAGCCAGGAATCAAGCTGCTGGGCTTTAAACCACGAAGCGCATTGACTATATCATATCATATCGAACCGCCTCAATTAATCACTTATGACGAAAGAACTCTTGAAGGTATGAAATTCTGCAACTTCACTTTTTTTCTGTCTTAAGAATCTCGTTATATTTGAGCAGTCACAAACGCTATAAGTTTTCAAACATCAAAAATCCATCGACATATTTCGTACTCCAGGAAGCAAAGCCCTGTTTGCCTGCTTATTAGCACAGTGCATAGTAAAAAATGTGATGCCAATTTGTGTTATAACAAGTCGTCCGTCATCGTCTCCAAATTTGTTCGCATTGATACCAGATAGCACGTACGAAGGATTTTACGCGTACAGATTACCCACTAAAGGTTCGTATGTTTTTTTCTAAAGGTAAAGTAAAACAGTATTTGGGAAAAGTGAATATGAAATGAAGCTAAAGTTGCATGAGTTGAAATAAATGGTATTGCGATTCAGCATATGAAATCAGACTTTCTTTTCCAGAAAATTTACGAGACACAGCTTCACTCGTCGGTGAATATCTTTATGACAAGCAGGAATGTCCAATAGACAAGAAGACTGTGGATCTATGTCGCAAGGTCATAAAAAAATCGACTATTGCCTACGAGCCTACGATGTTTCGCAATCCTAAATTGCATACCGAATTAGCTAGCATAGAATCAATGGCGTTGGATGAAGATTCATTGAAAGCACCACCTGATACAACAAGTAAATTACATTATTACCTGTCAAAAATATTCATATTGTATCAAAGGAAATCTTCCATCAACCGTTATGATCTAGAATTGAAAAACATCGTTTCCTGCGGTTTCAGTACCTGATAAGGAGGTTCTTTGTGAAAGGTTGGGTTCGCTGAAAGATGAATTTGAATCTGCAGTTCGCATACATGACACTGTCCCTCTGAAAAGACCTGCAGACTCGGCTCTGGGTGGACCCAATAAAAATCCTAAAGTTGAAGAAGAATTTAACTTTGAACAGCTTGTGCGTGATAAACTTGTAAGTTTTTTCTGTACAGCTCATGTTGATGGAAATCTATTTCAACCTCTTTTGTAAAACAATTTGTCATCGAACTCCGAAGACGTTCTTTTTGCATCGATTTATATTTTTTTTCAGGTTGAAAAACGTACAGTAAAGCAGCTGAAAGATTACCTACAGAGTGTCGGAGTAGAACCGGTTGGCAGGAAAAACGAACTAGTTAACGCAGTGTACAGTTTCTTTGATAAGTCCTAAAAGACTTGAGGTCTTTGAGGTGAGGTTGCTGTCCACTTGAAGGAGTTCTTATTGCAACTTCTTTTACATTATTTTTTGTAATTTGAGTGGGTTGATATTTCATTTGTGAATAAAAAGAAATTGTAGTTCTAGCTTCCGATGTGAAGGTTTTATTTTTCTTATCGAATTATTAAAAATTGTATTAGTTGGTATTTTTCATCTTGATGATGTTTTATAAATACAGAGAGAAGTGATGTTTTCTGCTGAGCTGAAAAATATCTCTTTGTTATCCCGTTTCTTGAATACATGATGTGATGTAATAAAATGTTTGTACTGCTGTAACATTCACAAGTGTTCCGTTGACAGGGTAAAAATTGTGAGTCCGCAAATACTTGATAAATTAGCTTTATTGAAACATACGCCATATAAATGAAAATAGTTCAATATAAATACTGTTGTTCGAGTGCACATGAGGAATGTTGTTTGATACATTACTATGTCAAGTAGTGTTCACAAATTTTGCTGGAAAAAAATAGTATCAAGCAGGGTATATGCACCATAAATTGTACGCACAATATTCTTTGCAAGAAATGTTACAATTCATCTTTTTCACGCAGCAACTGTATGTCTCTAATACTGCCCACAAAGATAGGGATATTACTTGGTTTATGCTGGATGGTGAACATGAATGGGCGATCCACTTTGAAAATTTCTGGTGGATCTGCCATTCTTCTTGATCTGATTTGAAGGACTGAAACAAAGAACAGAAAATTGGTTAACAGTTTCCGTTGGCTTTTTGAGTCTAAAAATCTTTACAGTATCGTTCAGAAACTCGGAAGTAATTTTTACGGTAAAATTGACACTACAATATAACAGAAAGTTGAATTACCCGTAGCTGCAGCAGCTTCGCAGCCTTTCTCGTTGATTTCAATAAATGCTTTTTGAACAATTTTACTGACTTTTAAAGGACCTTGCGCTATACCCGTAAGGTCTGCAAGATCAGAAAACATTGTGCTCATCCCCATCTACAGTAACGGCAAATTGGTAAATAATAGACAGGATTCATTGATACTTTGGCGAAACAAAAAAGATGGTAATTATTGTGATTACTATTAGCTGTTACCTCAGTGAGAACGTCTTCAAGATCTATAGTTGACTCCACTTTGAATTTGGGAAGGTATAACTCAACTTCACTAGTCTTCCACTCGATATGTTTTATGCTTTTTGGTTTGAAATTTTGTTCTAAAGATCGTAGTCCTTCGATTTCATTTGGCAATATGATGAGCATACTTAAGTCCTTATTCTGAAAAGGATATCACTTAAAACAATGTTTCTCAAATTCGGTTGTATGACATTAGAAAATAGGACTTACTGAATAGGGAAGTTCAATTACTTTCGAATTCAATTTTGTTGCTCTTCCGTGAGCATATTTGAGTTTTTTAAACATTGTAGGAACATGCCTTTTTGTATCTTTTGATATATAGAAGGGTCTGTTCTCTGTGAATGTCACATCGAATGGATGCTCCCAGTTCCCTTTGAAATATATCGCATTTACCAAAACTATTTTGGTTGATTCATTCAAATCATCTGGAGGGGAAAGAAGAAAATAGCATCATCACGGATCTTAGTATTAAATAAGACGAAAGAGAAGACAATTATGTTTGACTAAGCCATGTGCAATAATATCACTTAGAAGAATATTTAAATAGGTTCTTATATTACCAGCAGAGATAACGTCTTTGATTTTGTTGTTAGTTTTTTCTTCGACCCAAGAATTTATCTGCTTGGACGATTCGACACTGTTTTTGAAGTCAACAGTTGGCGTATTCGAATAAAAGAATTCGGAATTTATAGTTAGGAAATCTGGGACTATAGATAGATTTTCCTGAATATAAATGTTGTTTGCCACATTGAGCTCAACATCCATAACATTCTATGAAAGAATAAATTGACTATTTACTAATATTGTACAACACAACAAATTCGATTAACAGGTACAAAGTTCTAGCAGTTTGTGAAGTATTATGTTCAACAGAATTCAAAGAGATGATCATTGATCAATTCTGATCAAAGAATTATCTGTCCATTAATTTTAATGTTGAAGGATTAATTCACAAAACTGTACGAGAAATGTAAGCCTAATTACATTTAAGGCATCCAATAAAGACTTGAAGCCATTATGCTCCAGGGAATCTTCGCTTGTCAGATGAAGTCCACTTCTCAGTTCTTCGGCGGTCTTTCCTCGTGAACCGTATGCTACCAAAGATAAAATGATATGCGCACTCAATGGAGAGCAAGCAACATTGTCGGTAATTCTAGCTGCAACATTCTAAAATATTGAAGTAAAGAAGAAAAACTTGAAGTAATAGCCCAAAAAATCAATGTTATCAATGCGATAGATGATATTTTATCAGACATAGGTATTATGATAGATGGCAAGAGTGAAAAAACAGCCACCTTCAAGATGAAATTATTCTAGTTTAAACTAAATGTCAAAGTAAAAAAGAGGGAATTGTATTTACCGGATACAACGTGTCGCAAAATTTATTGCTAGATCTAGAAATATGTTGATAGATATTTTGTTGCTCATTGGTAGCTGATGCCATGGCACTGCGCTGCGAAAATACCATAAGAAAACCAATTATCACGAAAAAGATTAAACTGAAGAGTTTCATTCTAAAATGATTATCATTCCAATCGATTGTTTGTAACAGTAATTCAGGTAAGAGAAATAAAATTATTGTGACTATTCTCGTAGTTGTCAGTCTCTTAATTCAAAGGTTAAGGTAGATGTCAAGTTCCATTGGGTCCATTTATTCTGAATTACCGGATGTCGAAATTGACAGAAGTCGAGAAAAACTTGTTTGTGTGATGAGACTCCGGTAAAACCCGGATTGATTTGCAACACAAATTTTTTTTAATATCCAGATTTTAATTATGTTATGTAAAATTGAGAGCGAAATTCTATGCAGATGTTATAGAATTCAGGCATGAGAATCACCGTCAGCTGACAGTAATAACTGTAATCCTGTGTGGGTTTGGGCTAGGCCACCGGCTAGGCTTTAACTAAAGCTGAAGATTGGGAAGACAGCCAGCCATGGGAGAAATATTTTCCATGGTAGGCGGGCTTGAGTGGGCTAGAAGGCACGAATGTTTCCTACAATTATCGACCAAACATCACAAAAATTAAAAAAATAAAATAAAATCTCAATTAATTAACAAGAATTAAGTAATAAGGAGTCGTATCAATAGCCATACAATAAATACAGCAAATACCATAATTCAGTATTCGATTATTCAACTATCATTTTGAACAATGGGTATTTGTTTTTATGACGTTGACATTCCTTCGATTCTATATTTTTTACTGTTTGATTTGTTTGATTTTGTACTGTTTGCGAAGGAACCAATTATTGAATTGCAATATATTTTTGTAGGAGGTTTTGGTATATTTGATTGCACAAGAAGACAAATTAACTACGTATACCTCCCGACTAATTTACGATGTACCATTGAATCGTCGCTCATCTTATTTTCAACGATATCCTTGTTATATTCTTTCAGAATCTCCAGGAATCTTTAGGGAGAAGTATAATTTTTTCCTCTTGCAGCCATCATATTGAATATTATAAAGGGGATATATATTTTGGAAATTTTGAAATATTCACGCTACGGATGCTTGGTGAATTCAAACTGTGACAGTAGTGACTTCTGAAGAGAATTCTATTTTAATTAATGACAGATACCACCAGTATTTAAACGGCGGACGTCGGCTACCTGCGAGCATTTGAGGGCGTGTCATTGGTTGATGGAATAGCAAATTTCCGAACTTTGCCGATTCCTTGCCATGGGCCCGATTATAAATTCTACCCATAGATTTGGAGACCCCAACTCGGTCCACGGTTCTGGTTGTCAACTGATTATTTCGTACGACTCAAGGCACGTCAATTGTGCCCCCCACTATCGGGATTCTAAACCCCACTACGCATTTTATCCTTCAGGTAGAGCCTTACACGGAACCTAGGCCACCGTGTAACTTATCTTCCCGGTAGGACCGGTTACCTGGAAGATAACTTTTATCTAGAGGTAGAACAACTCGAATCACAATTTTAACCATCGGATAAACTACCTGACAGTTTACCCGGAGGTGGAACAACCGGCCCAAAGTGTATTGGGTTCAACGATCTCGTCGAGTGGTAGAAAAGTGTTCAGTAAATTTGGAGTGCACGTCAGTTTTAGGGTTAGTGTGCAACATGATTGACTTGTCAACTATACCACTTGTTGCACTTTCAAATGGAACGAAGGAGTTAATTTCGACTTTATTGAATCCCATAAAATGTATACCATCGGAGGATGGATTGCTGAGGTAAAGTACATAAACCTCTCGATACAAGTATCATTTTTCTATATCCAGGCGTTCAAAGACCTCAAAAATAACGATTTATTTTTAATTAGTTCTCTTGTTTATTTTTAGAGATTGGAGGGGATTAGCCGATTTGTCCGGTCTGGGTTGTAAAGACTTGCCAAATCTTTCGTCAAAGCCTGATCCATGTGGGTATATTCTGAGTATGATGCAGGAAAAGGCCCGAGGCTTCACTTTGTCAGAATTCCAAGCACTGTTAGAAAGGTTGGATCGATGGGACATTATCGATGATACTATGTGTTTGATGGGTGAGTGAATTTAATATCAAGTGTAACCTGTCGGGGACCTTCAATTATAATTGAAGTTTTCACTTGTATTACCACTTTACAGAAAAAGATGCAAGGGCTTACAAAGAACGCTGCGAAAAAATATTAACATCCGCAAATGTGATTGAAGACGACGTTGATGAGCAGGCATTAACAAAAGGTAAATCTTGTCAGCTGTTTCATGTTGTTAGTTCACCAGAAACTAAGCACCATAGTTGCTTAATTCAAATTTCTGTACGCAATTATTTCAGATGACATTTATCGGATCGCACAAGGGCTAGAAGTTCAAAATTACGATGCGTTTCTCTTATTTGACGACGAGGATGTGAATTTTGCCAATGAAATTTGTGACAACTTGGAGAATAAAAATGGTCTCAAGGTGCTACACGATACTATATCCTTCATACCACTTGATAATCTGTGAATGTGTTACAGAAAATATAATTCTGTAATTTTCAGCTCTGTAGGAAAGACCGGGATTTCATCATAGGACTCCAGTTCGAACACACAGCTACCATGACTTTGATATCCGAACGCTGCAACAGATTACTTGTCGTCGTATCGCCTAACTTCCTCAAAAGTTCAGCTAATAAATTTTTTCTGAATTATGCTCAAGCAGTTGGAATAGGTATGCATGAGCTGTTGATATTTAGATGAATTGAGCGGAGAATGATCTGCCTCTCGATATCTGATAAATATTCTCATCAATTTATATTTATGTTACAGATAAACGTCAGCGTAAAATTATTCCCTGTCTCTATCAAAAGTGTAAACTCCCTCCAGAGTTGAGTTACTATTTTACACTTGACTACAGTAGAGGGGGACAGCTGTGGGACTTTTGGGGCAGGTTAAGAGATTCGGTACGAACGCCACAAAAGCCAACTCCAACAGCAAGGTGAATGCTGCTGTTTATTAACTCGTCGCTCGAATCTAAGAAGTTTTCGTCTTAAGTCACTCAGCAAATTATCAAATCGTACACACCTGGAAATCCATTCCTGCTGATTATCTACAGTCAGTTAGACACATAAACAAAATTATGTTTTTCTGTTCCTTCAGATCAATTATGCCTCCAGCTACGATACAGAAGTCCCATTCTAGTGAAAACGTATGTTGCGAAGTGAAGGGAAGATGTTGTGAAGAAACACGATGTCTCAAAGAGATTCATGATCAACCATGTGAAACAAGGCAAGCGTGCGTTACTGAAATTAAAGAAGAAAGGTCAGCACCAGTGCTGAAAAAAAAGAACGGATTACCTTTACGGTATTTTAAAAAAACAAAAATTCAACGGATGAAACCTACCACAGAACAATCGTCGTTAGCTGAACTTCAACCCACTGACAGTCTCCCATCTTTAGAATCTTCCACTTATTCTTCGACGCTATCTCTGCCTGAAACGAGTCGCAAGAAAAAAAACTTCGTTCACAAATACGTGAACAAGGTCAGGGGACTTATGAAGTCTCAGTGTAATGATTGATCGACTACTCAACTGAATGGGAGAATCAAAGATCTCTGGAGTTTCTCGTTCAGAACACCTATGGCAAGCAGTTCAATTAAATTGGATTTCCATAATTGAAACGTTCGCAAACGAAGTGACATTGTATTTCTTGCGGGTGTAAAATAGATTGATTCTATTCAACAATTTTTTCGCCAGGTTGGGAAAATGCGTACTTATGTATGTTTAATACGAGTGCTATCACGTATCGCTAGTCATATCATTCCTGTCCTTGTGGATGTTTTCCAATCAACGAAAAATGCAACTAAGCTCATTTACCAACACGTAAACCTAAAAAACCATGTATACCATTTCAGCATACAGCATTCACACCGTTATACTCGAAGTAATTAGTACACAACTTTATAAATATGAAAATCGTTGTACAGATTTTAATGAGATTATTATCCAATGTTATCTAATTGAATAAGATATATTTTTTTGTACGTATAAATGTATTTTAATAAGAATTCTGTACTCAGTGAAAGTGAGAACTTTGTCGATCTTCATTCAACATTCAAGCTGAATCAGCCAAACCATCTACACGCCAGTTATCAGTTGAACAGATTGATTATTTATCAGCTGAACAAATTTTTAGTTCATAACAAACTTTCTTTCCCCCGAAAGGTGGCGGCACCGACTTGTATGCGTTATTACTCTTGTCATTTTCACTGATGATTTATGTCAGAAAATTTGCGCGCGATATCTTCTCTCCGGGTATCCGACCGTTTTATTTCCTGACTAATTGTTGGTCAAATTCGTAATTGATTGCATCAATTGACTGTCAACGACTCAACGGGGCTGTTGAGTTTGATAAAAGTCTAATTTTCTCGCCCTTTCCGACTCAAAATTCTGGAACATTCTATGTGGTTATGGAATACCTTGCAAAAATTCGGCTTGCAAAAATTGGCTTCTGTTTCAAAATTGTATCAGGGACAACTCGAGGGCTTACAAACGACTGTACTATTATCAATTCGCTTTGAACGGGTAGCATCCGGCTCAAAAGATAGCGTTGATTTATTAATGAATAAAAGTCGTTTGGCGGATGATACAGAAATCACCGTCTTTAATTGTAAGTCAGCGTAATATCTTTGACTTGAACGGTCGCGCGGTTGCCGGACGCCATAAGTTAGAACGTTAAGAAACCCCGTGCTAGAATAAATCGCTGGTATAAAGTGACTGGAAATAACGAAATAATGAGATATAATTGAACTGTGTGCAACTCTGATTAATGACAGAGGGAAGTGTAATCAGTTGATCTCCAGATCGTACGTGTGTGGGCAGTGAAACGGATTCGTGTTAAAATAAAATAATCTACACGACCTTACGTAAGGCTGTGATATAAAAAAAGAACAAATAAAAAAACAAATCAAAGTAAATAAATATCTAAGTCAATAAATAATGAATAACAGCGTTGTGTACGCTAGTAATTGTATTTATGATCATATCTATCGATAAACCGAATTTCGACCCTCTGAAACATTTATTTTGTCATTAAATCAATGATAATTATCGTTTATCGATGCATCGAACCGTTGACCTCCTTCACGCCGCTCCGTGCTGCAGCTTATTTGCGTTCGGATCAAACGTGGAGAGAGGAATTTGAATATTTTAATTAAATATCTTCGTTATCATCCTTCGCGTGTCTGTTTAATAAATCATAAATTCATATACGCGGTTGCATCATTTGAATCGTGAACTCTAAACTGTGTCAACTTGCTTCAGTTGTGATACGTGTTTCTTACTTGTGGTAACGTTTTTGAGTTCGATATTCGAATGCATATTTGAACAAATTCCCGTATAGGGTTCTCATTGAAAACATGAGGCAAAACTGTTTATAAAATTTTTTCGGTCCAATATCGAGTGACGCAGGTTTCCGATAGTACAATACCTGTGACTCGTCAATGCGGAGGTGCGGTGGGTGTAAGAAAAATGAAGGAATGTGATGAATATAATACACATAACTATGTGCCACGCATATATGTATCTGCAGACAAAAAAAATTCACAATTTACAGTTTGCGTGGGCCGTTCGAAGCGTGAGACACTGAAACGCCATTCGGATGTTGCACTTTTTTAAAGCGACCATTTCGCTGGGGATTTTCATACCGACGGTGCATTGTAGTCGGAAAATTGCGATTTATACGGTGATGGCAATCAGAGATCATTGATCAATTATCCTGGAAGTTATGACCCGCGACCTTGACGGCCACTAGTGGGACGAGAATGACCGAGATCGCTTTGCATCAATAAGTGTCTTAATTATATATTGTAAGTTAACAAAGTGGCGCAGTGAAGACAAATAGGTGCTGTACATAATTGCATCTCGAGAATATAATCGTACAGACTATTATTTTTAATATCCTGCCGACCGCGCTGACCTAACAAAATCCTCGTCAAAGATGGCGGATTCCGATAATTACACCGCTAAAAAAACCATCTCAAGCAGCACCAGCTGCATCAATACGAAATTTCGAACTACTCACAGAGGGATGAAAAACGGGAAATTCAACAAACGAAGTGGAGTCCCCATCACGTCAAAGAAGGTGAGTAACAAAAACAAAAAGGAAAACGAAACTTTAATTCTCCTAATGATTACATGGTTACAAAATTCAAATATTTTGGTTCCCCTTAGCATATATTCTTGCGTATTGTCGAATCAAAGGGGAAAACAGTCGCTGTTGAAAGCCGTTGTGTTCGGCATCAAATAACGAAGTATGCAAGTCAATGCCGGGGGAAAAGTTTGATAATTGTGTTTTTTGCCTACCGAATAGAAAAAAATTGCGTACATAATTTTGTTGGGTTTGTTTTTCCAATTCAATATATTCAACTTTCGTAGCTTTATCAAGCCTGAAACTTCAGGTGAGTCATATATTTATAATATAGTTCATTGTCAGTATAGCAGAGGTCATGATGACGTATACGGTACGTTTGCCCTTGAACTTGCTGGCGACACATCATCGTACAGCTGATGCCGAATAATATCGTCTCGTTACAGAATTCAACGTAGATTTGATCGACGATGTGAAATTTTCACGCGAATATCCAGCGCATCGACTGCAGCAGCGACTGCTCTTCATTGTTCTCCAGATATTTTCCCTGGAAAAGTCGAAAAATTCATCCGACTGACTCACGGGATGAGTTTCGAGCGATTCATCTCCTGATGAGCAAACGTCATCGGCCAGATAGTCGAATAATGTTTATCGCGGGTCTCGATATATTGCGTCGGCATTCGAATCGCGTCGCGACGCTGATCTGACGTAATGTCATAATGTTTACGCTGGGCATGTGTGGTTTGCGCGTTTAAAGACATAAGACGTTGTAAGTAAAATACCTACAGTTCTTCGTCGGGATCGGCCAGGGCCAGTCACTTCGTACATACGTATAATGTGATAATAAAATTCCACCACACATCCGCAGACGATCGAATACTCCCATATGTCCCTCGGGGTATTTTTCTCTTCTTCGTTTCTTAGTTTTTTTTCTCATTCATCTCCGATCCCGATCGGGAGCTGCAGGTTAACCCGCTGCATCATGGGACGAAGAATTTTCGAAACGGATTATCCGAATACACGTCAAAAGATGCGCGTCGCGAATTTGTCGGGCGAATCGTTTACTTTCAGTAATACCGAGCGAACGAATACTGTAGACGCGGTCTCTTCGGTCTGTTTGAAAAATTTTTTAAACGTGCGACCGGATTTTACTGCCCGACTGTTGCAGCCGGTGAGAATCGCGCAGACCGAGTGTCAAAAGTGACGTAATTGCGCGAAATAAAACAAGTGAGTGGCGTTCAATAATTAATCGTTAACTATATACATACCTTTAAAGTTATATAATTATGTACATGTATAGGCAATTTGATAATCTGTGCAGCGTATGGTGTATAACGCGATGAAGAAGATTGTAAGAGAAACAAAGACAAAAAATAATAATCATCCGATTAACGTATGCGACATATGTATAGGGTTCGAAATTGAAATCCACGTTATTTTCATATCCGTATACTCGGAAAACAATAATTTTCGAACGATTGAGGAGGCAGAATCTGACCGTATGACCCGCGAACATTTCTCCGTTTTCTGTTTATTTTCTGTCCTTTTTATACTATCTGCAAGAACAAAAAGAAAAAGAAAATGTTGGCAGTTAAAAGTTTAAAGATCAGAATAATACGCGATTTAGATATACCCCTCTGGATTTTAAATTCGACAAAATACGTTCGAAATGTTTAATTCAAAATGCGTTTAAATACCTAATGGTAAATATTCGGGATGTCGGAAAGTCGCGGTATAATTTTGTAGTTATCGGTCGATCAATCGTGAATTACAATAATGCCGGTTATGTGAATTTGAAAAGAAGAAGAGAAGAAAAATCGGATCGATTCAGCGGACACGCAACCGACGATATACCTATGGATCCGTCGTGAAAAGTGAATAAGAATCGTGCGGTGAACCGGCGCGCGCTTTATTGGCAACGGCAGGTTATATTAGGTGTAAGAAATGGCGCGAAACGGTCCAACTTCGTTTAGCCCCTTCGGAGCGCGCATCTCTCGACGCTAATCTTGTCTAGCTTTCGCATTACTGTCATAGCCTATCTTTTCAACGTCCCTATAACGTTAACGTCCGCCTCAGTCTTCTGGCTTCATTTCGAGTTCGCGCGGGGCGCCGCGCCGCTCTCTATACTAAATCCTTATAGGTATATAAACGCTAAATCCATCATCCAGTTATTATCACTGCACTCGACCGCATCCGAAGTTCAGTGTTCCGAAATAAATTTTTAAACACACAACGTGCGACTCGTCGAATCAAATGTAATACAGTGCGTAACGTCGATTAAATTCTCGACTGTCAATTTTGCCAATTTTTGCAATTCTTCAAGAAAATTTTTTTCGCAACATCTTATATTATAAATTTTTATTTCACAATGTTTTCCAAACCATTAAAACTTTTGTTCGATGAGTAAAATTTTCGCGCACCTCTCACACTTAATATCAGTACCCTACCTACCCGTATGATTCGATAATTATAAATTCGCGCCATTTTTCGCTTTCAAATATTCATTTCGTTACTAATATTCGCGTTCAATTAGTCACCGGGCTAGTTCGAGATGCTCGCGTAATGTTAATAATATAACCGTGAGCTTCTTCAAGTTGTGTATCACGACCGAAAATATTCAGCATAAGCAACAACGCTTCATAATCACGGCCTAAAACCAGCTTTTAAAACTATACTGGACGATGACCACTTTGTACAATATTTTATTCGTTCTTTTATTTGGAGTTTTTTTTTTTCTCTCTCGCTATTCGTGCAGCGTTATATTCACTCGAAAAACCGATAAGAATACTCGAGTGTGATTGCGGAACCGCGTGTACGCGAGTTTTTCTTTTTCTTTCTTTTTTTTCTTTCGCATCTCATTTTCCCGCGCTTTTGACTTTTGACTTTTGACTTTTTTTTTTTCTTCTCACACACGGGTGAAAAATATATTCTGTACGGAGAACCTTCGATACGATACGATAAAAAAAAAAAAAAGAAAGACAAAAGAAAAAAAAATGAATAAAATCAAATAAAATAAAATAAAATAACTATCTAAAAATCTAAAAATAAAAATTCTTTCGGAATTCGGTCAGCGGCAGTTAATATACTCGTCGAATTTGCAAGGGGAATATTATGTGTACATTATATTGTATGTATATATATTTATATATGTACATATGTATGTATATATATTTTTGTAGAAGGTGAAAGCGTAATATGTGCGCACCTGTTCGCGTAACAAGTTGTATATTATACACGTATATTTTTATTTATACGTTTATTTATTGAATTTTTTAACGTACCCACGATATAATTTGAAAAAACAAAAAACGAAAAGACGCTATGTGATTGATAAAGTGGAAGATGTCGAAACGTTCCGGTTAATAATCTGAGATAAAAACAGAAGAACAAAAAAGAAACGAGGGAACAGAAAAAGAAGGTAAAATTAAAGTGCGAAGTGGGATAACGATTGCGGCGCTAAACTTTAGGAATTATGGGTAATTCGCACTGCTGCGCTAAACACAAAAAGGTAAGACGAATAGGAATTGAATTTTGAAAATTTTCAGTTCATCGCACATGTATGGATTAAATTTTCACGTGTCAATGGTTGCGAAGATTTGTTTCCGATTCGAAAATATATTTCTCTCAATTTTTTTGATGTTCAGCTACGTCACCGTGGAATTTATTTGGCGGTAAAACGTAATCGGACTTTGACGATAAAACAAACGAATAGTTGCGACGACTTTTTACCGTTGAAAGTTACGTTCGTACGCGTCACGTGGTGTGTGTCCCGGCAGACGTGACCCCTGCGGGTGTTTCGTGTGCGGAAATAAAAATGAGAGGAGAAGAAGCAGCGGCCGGGGCGTATAGGAATATAAAACCTGAAATCGAGGCCAGAGAAGGAATTTTCTTTGTTTCCTGAATCTTAGGAATTTTGACTCTTTGACTTTTTTGAATAACGCAAACTACTCGACTATACCTGCGGGCGCTTCGATCTTCGCACACCCGATTCCGTACGACATATATTATCCACATTTGCGACGCACACCGCACGAGGTTAATCTGTAAACCCCCGTTATTTTGTAACTAACAATTTTTATTATTTAAGTTTTTATTACACTTTGTACACACGCGCGATTTATCATGTCCTCTGTAACGATTCGAAACGGTTCTAATTGAGTCGTTTCGCTTGTCTCCGAGTTCCTTATACTTTGTCTCGCTGCAACAAATTACTTAATAGCCATCCGACGCGCTTACGTATGTATAAGCTTATGTAAAAAAATTGGGTTGAAAAAAGGCTGAGAAACATGAGGAAAAAAAAAAAAAAAAATCAATTATGATTGTAAAAGAGAAAAAATAAATCCCGTATCCGATGCGAACGGGGATAATCGGCGGTAATAATAATATGGCGACAATTAGTGTACTTGCATATCTCTGCATATAATTACCAATTTCCTGATCACTTAATTTATATATACCTAATTGATTCGGGTAATTATTTTTGAAATTTTTCAGATAATCGGTCAATATATACCATTACGTATTCGTATACATAATACTCATATTTGTTATAGACAGACGTTAATTATTTTACGTTCTTCGTTGTCGTTTTAAAAACCCATAAAATTTTTTTTTTTTACAGCTCTTCGACCTTGTCAATGCAAGTAAAAAAGCAATAAACAGAATAAAGAAAAAAAAAAAGAAGGAAGCAGAACTCGCGTACATCCAGGCGTTGATTATGAGTGATAGCCATCCTTTTTGTTTCGTTAATTGCAATGAATCCGCGTTGATTCCTATTCTCGTATTTTTATAATAGCTTAGGTTATATATAGAAATTTACAAACGAGCGCCAGTCACGCGATTTGAAAAGGTGAACGTTGCAGAAATATTTATCTTGGTATAGGTAATGGGCATGGACAAATAATAACGCATTGTTTCGCATTTAACAGCCTGGAAAGAATAAGTATATACAATATGTATACATATGTATCATAGTTTACATGATTGCAGTTTATATGTGCATCAGGGGCTATGAGCAGGAAGGGCGTAACCCTCAGATCTTGAAAATTCAATAAATTTTCGAGCCCAAATTAAGACGGATCCCGCAAAAGTTGACAAAACGAAAGAAAATAAAAAAGAACAATTTTAAATCAAGGGACGAATTTTTTTTGTTGTTACGATCGGAAAAGAAAATTTGACAAAAAAAAAAAAAAAAAAAAAAAAAAAAAAAAAAACGAAGGACAAATCGTTGGTAATGCAGGCGAATTTGAATTCCAAAAAAATCGATCGATCGATTTATTATTATATTGTTTAGTTAGCCCGCCAAAAATATTGCGAGACCAATTATGCTATAAATGGTTTCTTGCAAATGTACAAGATGGCAGCACTGTGCGCTAAAGTTAACTTGTTTTGCCGACAATTTTTATACGGGGCGGTAAAATAAGAGATTACCTAATTACGATTCAGGGATATTCAACGAAGAGAAGATAAAAAAATGAAGGGGATGAATTATTTAATATTTTCGACTTTCGATCGACGCATTATTTTCATAAATTTTTCTGACACACACAGGCGTCATTGAATGAAAAATCTCATCATCGTCATCGCCATTATCGAGTCAAGTTTTTAGCTGCATCGGCGGCGTCGCCCCTTGAGATAATTACTGTAGTTATGTCAATTAGGTACCGAGTGCTCTCAGCATATAATTACGATCTGTTTACCAACTCATACGTAATGTTTTGTCGCTACACATACATGCATATATTGCAGTTATACGTTGCATGTAACGCGTATCGTTTTACACCGTCTCAGTATCATCGGATACGCGTCCATGTGACATTTGAAATATAGAAAAGTAAGAAACGAAAAAAAATCCAAAAAAATGCATTGTTTCAACGGCCATGTAAAGTAATTCGAATGCAGCGGCGAAAAGCGTCTGGTTACTACTCGACGATGATTAAAATTGAATCGATTATTACGCGACCCCGCCCCCTTTTTATATGTACTGGCATTGCACGCGCGCGCCGCATTTATTTTCATTTGTTTTTCAAATTTTTGTCTACCATTTTTTTTCAATTCCATATCATTACATTTCAGACGCATCACATGTTGAGAGTTTTTTTTTTTTTTATCAATCTGCATTATTGTTACCGCAATTTGAATTTTATGTTCAGGGTAGAGGATTGGACGTTGGGTCGAAACCTTGGATTTGTTCCGATTTTGGCGTAAAACATCAACTTTTTATTTTGACAGGGTTCAATAGGGACTCATAGGCTACTTCGATATATTTTGGCCTCAGGAACACGATTCCGTTAACTAAATTGAGCTACGAATTAATCCTACCGAGATATCTCCATTTTTCCGCTCCAAAAAACGAAGAAATTGGCGATAACTCGATCAATTTTATAGATGGAACAATTTAACTTGCGGATTCGGATTCCTGAGATCAAAATACGTTAGAAAAGTGCTCTGCAATCGATTTTAAAAATACTTCATTTTTGGCCCGAAAATCGAAAAGGGGTATAGCTTAGATTTTTGCCGATTTTGGGGTCAAAAATAAAGAATTTTGAAAATTGATTGTAGGACACTTTTCCAACGTATTTTGACCTCAGGAACACGAAACTGTCGAGTAAATTAAGCTAGAAATAAATCTCATCGATATATCCTTATTTTATTACTTTTTCGAGCAATAAATTGGCGACACCTCGATCAATTTTACAGATAGCACGCCGATCACGTGTGTATTTTTGTAAACCAAATGTGAATTGATAATCTTGGTTATTGTCAACATGATATTGATATTTATTCGCTTTGTTATAACCAACTTTCAAGTTTTAACGCAGCCAATCATCAATCGAATAAAATGTCATCACCGTTCAGATCTCGTTAAGATGGGACACGTGTACACCCGATGAGGTTGATCGTGAATCGTTTCGCGGCCGAGCGCGCGTTTGGACAACTTTTTCGCGTAGCTGGGCCGGCCACGAAAATTTGTCCAAACGCGCGCTTGGCCGCGAAGCGATTCACGATCAACCTCATCGGGTGTACATGTGCATGGTGGCGATACATTAAAAACCATCAATGTCTGAGAATACGAATCTATACTGTATCGTCCAGGTAAGCGTATCGAGTGTTATAAATGTAAGAATGTTGATTAATCGTCGTTGATAAATATTCATTAGGCGGTTACTTCAAAAGCTTTTCTTTCCTTTTTTTAGTTTACATATTTACTTTAATCTTTTTCTTTTTCGCCGTTTACTTTTCCCTATCTACAGCGTGATCGTTAGTATTTTTTTTTTATCCTCGCTATTTTGAATTTTGAAATTTTGAATTTTGAATTTCCATATTTTCAATTAATTTCCCCTCCCCCCGTGACATGTACACGCTTTTGAACAATAATCCGCATCCTTTATTAATATCGCATCGTTCGGGTTCTTTTTCCCTGGACATTTTTTATTTAAAAAAAAAAAAAAAATTTTTTTTGTTTCTTCTAGATTTTTTTTCTCTCTTTCAACATGTCACAATATACAAATATACAAACGTTACATTACACGTAATGTGCAGCTTGAATAACGCGGCTCCGAAAATGGAGCGCGAGATCCGTCGTAAGACTCGGTAGAGTCAGTCAAGTCATTCATGTCAGTCAGTCAGTCAGTCAGTCAGTCAGTCAGTCAATCAAGGCGCAGGCAGGCCGCAGTCACGTAACGCGTACATTTCACATTACACGTATACTCGTACTCGAACAATGTAAGTAATAGTAATAGTAAGTAAGTAAGTAAGTAAGTAAGTAAGTGCTGAATACTTTATTATGATTGCAGTACCACTCGCGGCGCGGAAAATCAGTAAATACATAGGTAGGTACCTACGGTGGAAAAAAAAAAAAAAAACAAACAAATACCAATAAAACTCAAAAAGAAGAAGGAGAAAAAACAAATCAAAGGATAAAACGACGGTTCATTACGATTATTATATTATTATAAACCGTTTGCCGTTCACTTCGTATACGCGATGATATTGTATTATAAAAGTAGGAAAATTACTCCTCGATTTTAGTGCAAAAGTAATCGTTGAAAATATAGGTAACGAATGATATGTGTCAGTTGTTACATGTATATGTATAGGTAGGTATGTGCATATATTAGATAGTTTAATTTTTTCTCTGGATTCTTTTTTAAAAATTTTTTTTTTTTAAATTTATTTTCATTCCTATATCATTGTTCACATTCTAACCGACACAATGTAAGAATAAGAACGAGGATCGAAGATTGTTGTTGTTGTTGTTGAATATTTTTTAGTGTGAGTACGTCGCATGGGATATGTGCTCATATATGTATACCCATGTATGCAGTAGCACGTGACATGAGGCAATCCCAGCATCTTTGCGTTCTCACATCGAATTCTTCTTGGCATTATTACAATAAATCTCGGGTATATATCAGATACCTACTGCCTCGCTGCTTTCGTTACTCAGGTGTTCGCGTAATTTATTCGTCACAATACGAAATGCAGTCGGTCGGCATTGTATGGATAATGAGATTGACATTGTTTGGTATACATCTGTAGATATAAATATTATATTTACGTCCGTCGATCGCCGAACGTCAGATTTTAAAGCGTTGGGCGTTTTCGAGAAAGAAAAATTGAAAATGAAAAAAAATTAAGATCGACGAGCATGTGGAATAACTTGTAAAAAACAAAAAAAAAAACAAAACAATTATCTCTTTTTTTTCAAGTTTCCAACCAATGTTTATCGGTTTCGTTCTCTTCCCGTCAGTTTTAGACGCGGGAAGTTGTTTTATTCTATTTTTTTCTTTTTCTTACCCTTTTCTTTCTCGTCAAGTCGTTTACGAAGCGATAAAAAATGAAACCGGGCGGGGGAGAAAAAAAAATTGCTCGCGTTTTTTTTATAGGTCGACCTAAATTCGCTCACTTTGTACTTTTTTTTTTTTTATCGTTGAGAGCACCAGAATCCAACCGGTCGAGTGTACTTAAGCTGGACTTTTTTTAACTGCACGATAATGTCGCGTACATATTTACATAAGTATACCTATAGGTATACGTATACATAGGTACACGTTCCATATAATATTTTACCGTTATATTTACTCGTACGCTTTAATGGGTATATTTATTATTTATCACAAATACAACCATTCCGCACGAGTATATGTATATAGGGTATTATACAAATTGTTGGGAATGTTAATGCAAATTTAATGTGCCGAATGTTCCGCGTGGTACGCGCGTTATACGATAGAAAAAAAAGTTTGCATCGCAAGCTGCTTTCGATATCGGATTTCTGATGCCCGTCGTCGATGTTGATTGATCGATAGAATACATTTGACATCGTATATGTGATCGAAGAACGATTCGATTGTCATCCGCTCGAGTAAAAATATTTTCATCTAATGTATATGTACGTGTAAGTAGATATATTATACATAGAAATTTATGTAGAAACTTATTATTGCAAGACGGCATATATATATGTATAATATTTGAATACCCGTTTTCTCGTTGCGTTTATTATTATTGCAACAATGTGCCGTGAATATATATATACAATATTTATGTGTATATATAATGCAATATCTGAACCGTACGTCTAGTTCGTTGATGGATAAAAAAAAAAAAAAAAAAAGGAAGAGAAGAAAAAGAAGCGAAAAAGAATTGATAAAAAATTCACCTAAAAATCCTTGTACAGATATCGTAACGTGATCGACAACCGTACGGATGTGTAGGAATATAGAGAGAGTCAAAAGTTCCGGAGGAAGAGAAACGAAACGAATAATAACAATCGAGTTAACTTTGACAAACGTCTCAGGATTTAACGCAACAATGGATATGATCTGTGGTATTTTTGACGGCGGAAGACGTGTCAGGTTATATTACAATATTACTATCATGTGCGATACGCGTGATGAAATCATGCACTGTCCTCCGGATCCTCGGAAGGAACTTTCGAGTTTCAAGTCCCGTTACGTTTCATCCCGTTTCGTTTTTTTTCGTTTCATCTCATACATTCATAATACGTACACCCGGTTAGGTTGATTCCGAATCGCTTCGCGGCCGAGCGCGCGTTTGGACAAATTTTTCGTGTAGCTGGACCGGCCGAGAAAAGTTGTCCAAACGAGCTTGGCCGCGAGGCGATTCAGAATCAACCTAACCGGGGGTACAACCAGTCGACGTATTCGTGCGGCATGCCACGTTATGTGCCTTCGAATTATTTACATGTTATGCGAGATTGTCAACCTTACGAAGAGAGAAAGAAGGTTGGGAGGTCATACCGTATATGATATACGTATAGGATATATTTTGTATTACGTGAAATTTATAACCCGCGAAAAAAACAAAATTTCTTTCTCTTTCAATTAAAAAACATTCAAACATCGCCCGATTCGAATGTTAAAATTTTTGTCATTTTTTTTTATTTCCAAATCGAGAATTTTTATTCGCAGCTCGCAATTAACTCGAATCCCACGCGCCGTCGTGCGGTAGTGGTTTTTTTTTTCTTTCTTTTCATTCGTTATTCACAAATTTAGCACGATCTTACAATTCTTGAATGAAATTTTATCTGAGAACGTGGAGCACTTCGGTAAATGGAGGATCAGGAGGATAAAATGAAAAATAAATTAAACGGATCAGAGTAGGTGGATCATAGTGAATCCTACGGTTTTATGTAATAGGTATTACATATGTATGTGCGGGCGTATTTACTTTGCACTTACTAAGTCGGTTATAGAATATTTGTATTGAATGATATTTATCGCGTGTATACGAATTTCGACAAACTAATTCGAGCCGACGCGACGCGGCGCGTCGCGATGCTGCGATTTGATGTGACGCTTGTCAATTTTCGACGCGTTTAGCTGTGTACCGCGTACCTACACATCCACGTGAATCGCGGGCGCCGCGACGCCGCGCGTCGTCTGTCCTCATAACGCATTAATAATGCTATTACGAGAGCAACCCGATGGCCCGCCCGCCCGTCGTCAAAAACAAAATTATAAAACGAGCGTAGGGTTTTCTTTCGTATAATAACTTTCTTCATATTCTCCATCCCAACGCCCACGATTAATAATACCGCATCAATACACGTCGAAAAGACTGACAGCTCACACCTCATATTGTCATTATTACCCATATTACACACGCATACGCACATCACACGTGTGTAAAAAATATTGCGGCTAAAACTTCGAACGAAAATTTGAATGAGCGAGTAAATAAGTAAATAAGTGAGTAAATAAGTAAATAAATGAATAACACATATGAATGAACGGAAAAAAAATATACGCATACATTTCGGCGCGTGACACCCATGCAATTGCTGATTCATTGCTCAATCAAATTAATCAAATTTTTTCATTTCATTTTTTTTTTTGCTCATCTTTGAAAAAAAAACCTTTCCGCACTCATTTTCAAATAATTCGAACGCTCGTTACTACGTGAATCGAATGTGTCCGAGACGATGAGAAAAAAAGAAATAAAATTAAGACATTGAAAAAAAAAACATACCGGGTGACTAGCGCGTACTTTATCCCACATTTATCTCATCGGTTATATGTATAGGTATGGCTAATGGCTTTGCTATTTTCTCGCCTATTTCTTTTTTTTCCTTTGTTTTTTGTTTTTTTTTCTTTCTTATTTTTCCATTCGAACTATTCGCGATGCATAATTATAGCTACATTTCAGAACGTTGTTGGTTCAAAAAAGCTGCGATCATGAGATTCTTACATCTTTATTATACATGTACGAACTTTCATGCGCCAAAGGCGATCAAACAATTTGCTGCAGACGGCACTTAGGTGAATATACAATGTGTGTATAATAATGATAATTACATGAACAACAATAATAATAATGATAAAATTCACCTACGGACGTGTACCGCCAATAGGAGTGCCGAAGAGAGCACGTGATAATGATAATAATGGTAATAAATGATGAAGGAAAAAAGAAAGAACAGAATAATAATTGTGATTGAGATGCTATTAGGGGCAAGAATCTCCAACACCTGTCCATTATACCGTCGATGTGTTTGTGTGCGCAGGTGTGATTTGAAAATTCTTACATATCCTGGAAATGACTTATTATACGTGTGGCGCGCGGTGGAATAAAGTTTCAGGGTGCGGGTGAAGAACGGGTCATCTACGTGTAACGTATATAGATACATGTATTTACGATCTACGCTGAATTATTGATCAGCCGCGGTTACACTTTGATTACCCATTATTCACGGACACGGACATTGCGCGATGATATTTAAATGTATAGTACGGTATATGGAATTGTTGAAAACTATGTATATATGTATACGTAGTAGCCACATAGGTATATACATATGTGCGGTACAAATAGTGGTTGAGAAATTCTTTGGTACAAGGTGATTTAATCGATGATTAGAGATAATTTGTATGCCGTTAATTTATTGGAATCAGAGTTTAGTACATATGCGCGATTTAGTTAGATATATATATACATGAATCGCGATAATGAATTAATTATTTGTTCAATCAATTAATTAAACTGCACGATGTGGTTTAAATCGAATCATCATCATCGCGCGGCTCCATGCACTGCACAAATTTATGTACACGTGCATGAAATTCCTATAATTACACGTATGCGTGTATAGCGGGTGATACAGATGTGTGAAAGATTATGCAAGATGCACTCGCTGAATCTGTAGATACGATGATAAATTCATTGAGGAATTTTACTGTGCAGAAGCGCGATTTGTTTCGCAATATTCGAAGCTATTATACGATCAATCAGAGTCGCAGCGCTTGAACGATTTTTTTGTTTTTCTCTCTCCCTCTCTCTCTCTTTTCGTAAGTCGCAGAAGACGTGGTCCTTTTTTGACGTACGCACGTATGCGGTGATGCATTTAATTACGTACGCGAAAAATTTACCCCCTCCCCCGGTAATATTTCGAAGGCGAATTCGAAAAAAAATATTATATATCTATTATACATTTCGTATGCGGTTTTATAAATCATGAGTGTGAAAATGACAAGTGGATATTATTTTCTTCTCGGTTATAACCTATGCGTATTGTATCTAGGCATAATGTGATTTCCATGAAAAATGAACGTTGCGTTGATTATTTCTTCCTAGGATTGGGTCAAGGTGAAATCTAGGCCATTGTCTCCCGTGCATCTAGCGGTTCTTTTTCTTGGAATACATAAGTTTCTCGATCAAAGTTCATCACCCACATCTTTGTTGCCTCGCAGACACTTTTTTTTGTTTCTTCCTAACCTTCGATTTCCATCCGTTTATCCGAATAATCGTAGCTACGTTCGTCGAACCAAAGCGCATTTCAAGCTTCGGGCTGCCATCTGGTGTCGTTACTCAAAACCATCGACGGGGTTTGGTCATAATATCGCCATTTAGGCATCGCTGACTATCGGAATTTGCGATTCAATCGTAGTTCGTACCTCTGTAAATAAATAGACGGAAGGAAAATAATTTACTCAAAAATGGACAACTAAGTGCGGTTCGTTCGGACGTTTTTCACCGCAGTCCTAGTGCTATTTATCACCTAGCGAGTTATTTGTATTACCATAGAACATTTTATTGTCTATTTGCTGTGCATTGTGCTGCCCATGTCGCGGATATTATCGACTATACCTATAATTATAATATGTATAAGATATTGTTTGTAATTTATAAGAGCGTAGGAGGTTCGATCTTCATGGGAAAATATTCTACAACTGGAGGTATGCAGGCATTGGGTTGAGATAAAAATTGAATAGTTCATTTTTCTTCTCCTTTTCTTTTTCTTCTTTCTTTTTTTATCTATGGCGGTGTATAACTCGTCTCGACGATCCGTCTACATTCATCGACATTTTACAATTTGTCCATCACGCGTATATCGGTGATACGAAGTCCCGTGTGTTTTTTATACTCGACGGTTGTCGTATAATTCTATTATTTAAACATCGATAAATCATCGACGGAATTTCTGAAATAACACCGCCCATCGATACGGGGCTAGGAATATCATAGACGGATGTTATTTTCGTATCGTTAGAATACGACTAATATACCAACGCACGACGGAAGAGCTTTTAAACTTCTTCTATCTTTCCTTTTTTTCTTTCGAAATTTTGTTTTAGAAACATTCTTACACAACTTATGGATCCTACGATCCTTTAACTTGTGTAAAAATTAAAACTGGCGATACACGTCGGGGAAAAAATAATAAAAAACAAATGAATAAAATAAAATGGATGGAGAAATAAAAATCCTATACACGTAGGTATAATGTACGTATGACGCATAGGAGAGAGATTTCTGGATCTGCATGGGTTCGAAATATTATTTTTGATTTCGTTATGAGTAATGAATTGTGAAAATCAACGATTTCAACTATTTTTACAATTATGCAAATCCTCGGTTGATTTACGTGATGAATTATATCACATAATACGCGATCGTATTACTGCACACCTATATACTTGTATGCGCAGCTGCGAAGTAGGTGTCGTTTGAAAAGATACATTCTTATTTCTATTTTTTTTGTTTTCTTTCGTTTTTCTACAGAAATTTGAGTTTCGGTTTCGTCTACCCGATCCACCGATATCGTATCTATGGTTATATGTGTAACAGGTAATCACGTTTGAAAAATTTACACAAAGTAGAGACACGAGTGATATGATTCTCTCTATAATTACGCAACCGTATCATATCATTACGCTTCGACAGCACAATGTCAAAAATAACATAAACGAGTTTCAAATTAATCAACTACAGCGAAGTCTCTCCGAGCACACACGTGTGCAGTACAATTTCATTTGCGATAAACTCAGGGGTTCCGTTCGCGTTCGAATTTTTTTCTTTTTCTTTTTTCATTCCATCGTTGTTACCCGCAAACTTTTCAAATCTCACTAAAATCCTAACGAAATTCGTCGAATAATAATTGACACGCGAAATTGCTGTTGCAGATATTCTTCTTTTTGCTTTCCCGTATTATCTTCGAACTGACTTCGAACCTTTTCTGCGATAAAAACCGAACGCGGTTGGCCCCATTTTTTTTTTCATTCTTCTTTTTTTCTACACATCTATTTTTTCTTTTTTTTTTCTTTTCTCTCATGATTCCGTAACGTACGACATGTAAGAAGGAGGCGAATTCGGGGTGTGTCGCGGTCATGCACCGCACACTTTGAACGAAAATATTCTCTACGCTCACTCGTCGCCATTTCCTGTACACTCCTTCTTCTTGCTGCACGATATGCTGATTTTACACGTGATACCGGCACGTTGCAAATGTGCATATAGTTGTATTACGCATAGTTTTTTTGTTTTCTTTCTTTTTTTTTTCTTTCATAATTATTTCTTCACGCGGATGCCAAAAATTTGTCATTTTATTTTTTCATATATTTATTTTTTTGTTTTGTTTTTATATTTATTTCGCCAACTGACCTTGCGGGTACAATTTTATCTCCGAAGCTTTATATGATATTTTTTAACGATATTTAAATACTCACCGCGTGGCGTTGTATGATTTAACAGATTGTTCGTATTATACGAAATAAATTTTATTTTTCCCCAAGATTTTATCGCCCGCGAAAATCGATAACTATATATTTCGTATGTTGTTGTTGTTGTTATTATTATTGTGATTATAATGATTATTATAATTTTCAATATCACATGCAAATCGGCCAGAGTCGATTTTACACGAGTCTCGAGATTGAAAAAGATCGTTTTTTTCTTCTTCTTAGTCTCTGTGTGAATTTGCCGGACGCATAAATAACGGATAAATAATCGGTAGCTAACTTCGTACGGGTCGAATAATATTATAAAGTATACGTATACTATATATATCTGTGGCATATATATGTCGTCTACAAAAGCGTAGTCCCACAAATTTTAAATAGCCATTTTATGATACACATTTAGAAGCAACGATAAAGAAAAGAAAAAGAAGAAAAAACACATCGGATATAACCGCGACGAATTGCATAATGTGAAAATTCCGAAGTTCAATTGCGACTGACGGAAAAAAAAGGAAAAAATAAGTTTTTCTGTTTTTTTTTTCATCAAAATCCATATCGTCGTTAGATCGAGCCATCTGTTTACTATCTGCGAAGTAATTTTAATATCACCCGTGTTGGCATCGCGTTTAAAAAATTCCCTAAAATATGTATGAGAAATAAAGAAAAAACAAACGAACCTTATCCCATTAGATTAGATAAATTATATCGATCGTATGAGACCAAGGGCGAGTATTAGATTGAAAATAGTTTGGGTTTTTTGTAGGAACAATATTCGTAGAAATGAAATTCTATTATACGCGAGATAACGATCTAGTTCAAATGTCGTATAACTATAATAATAATATACACGGTCTCAAAGTACCGTTAGAATTTAATCTTCAAACACAAGTATTTTATACAGATCGTCATCAATCGTCGCAGTTGGAGTTACAGCCGCGTCTGCAGGTGTGTCGAATAATATATCTCTCAATTTTTGAAGAAAATATCGCGAGACAAAAAAATAAAATCAAAACAATATTCGAACAAATAATCGAGCATTTTTTAATCCTTATTAAGAAGTCTACGTCCGCAGACGCGTATCGATTCGCACGTGTGTGTACGTCGCGTACGAATATCTGCAGTCTGCCGAAGTTCGGAGAGCCTAAACAAAGAAGAAGAAAAAAAGACAAAAAACGAGCGAACGTTACGTTTGAAAACGTTCTAATCTCGAATTATTTTCCCCCCTTCTTTGCCGTCGAACGCGCGGTAAGTTACGGTTTCCCCCACCGCGAGCCCACGCGGCTGTCTGGGTTTAGCAGTGCAAGCCGCGACGCCATGCCGGATTCCTGCAGTCCGCGTTCGCTTTTTCGGTTTCCTTTGACATTTGACAACGGGGGTAACAACAAAGTTATTCGTTAAAAGTCGTCGGTTGCTTCCTCCGTAACGTACGACGCGCGTTACAAGCCCGCGATGTAATCGAGTCGGGAATGCCGTCCGTCGCACGTCGATTCTCCCGATTATGAATAATCCTCCGGCAGATTATACGAACGCTCGCGTTTGTCACGATTTTACTAGTTTAACGATACATCCGACACGCCGCAGTTCGATTGTTTCTCACGTTGCACGTGTAAATAATACCTGTTCCACGGTACGTTCGGATGGGCAGCTATTCCACCTCCGTTGATACCTTTCCATACGCCGACCGCGACGGACTTTTATCGAGATAAAAAGAGAAGGAGAAAAGAAAATAAATAAACAAAGAAGAAAGAGAGTGTGTTTCGCGCACCAGCTGTGAATGTGTCCATATGCCCCCATGTGTGTTACAATATTACGCGAGTGATACGCGATTCTTTTTCCCCCTGTTTACTTGTTTGTTTATTTATTTATTTAGTGATTTTTCATTCGTTCGAATTTATGCATTTATTTTCATTATTTCTTCCTTCCGTTCGTTCAGAAATATCAATTGTCACATCTGCTGCGCATTTTTATTGGTTATGTGCGCTATGGTATCGATGCGACGTTTCTGTAGTAAATTTTAATAATAATCAAATTCGACGCACGTCGCCGATAGTTTTTTTTTTCTTTTCTTGTTTTTTTTTTTTTATTGCCGATTACACCAGACGGCACCAATAAAGTTTATAATCCATTTTTTTTTCTTCATCACACGAGTAAAAAACGTGATCGCCGTTATGAATATTGTTATTATCAACGTTGCCTTTCGTTCTTCGTTATCGTTCCTTTGTTTTATTTTATGAGAGAAAAAAACGTTCCAAATTTTTAAATCATCGGCGCTGTGCTTCAAGTTTCGACGTTCGTTTCGACGAATAATTTTCACACGATTTGTTATCGTCGTAAGTTTTCTGTATAGTTTCTTTTCCATTCCTTTTTGTCTTCCTTTGCTCGGTTCGCGTAATTTTATTGATGATAATAATACTGATAACCAACTAGAGAAAAAAAGAAGAATAAATTAGTGAAAACTGAAATAAAAATTGAACAAAAAAAAGAAGGTGAAAATGCAGACGACGTCGGTACCACCTAGAGGTCTAAAACCGTTTCGTAGAAGCGTCACGGCTCCCCACGTAGGCGCATCTGCAGCCGCAGCTGATTACAGGAACAAATTGGTGAGAAAGACATTTGAATAAACGATAAATGTATGTTTGTCTTTTGTTTTTCTTACCTTATAAACATACGTTTCGTACGAGCTACCACACGTTCCCCCATTTTTGTCGAGAGAATTTGATGTGTAGAATTTTTTTTTTTACGCCACACGTTGGATTCCAATTTCACCGTCGGATAGGCCCGCGGTTCAAAGGTCGTTTTTCCTATCATGTAGTTCCTCGTCGAAAAGAAAAAACTCGATGGTTCGATTTACGTAATTAAAACTGGCGGTAATTTCGGTATCTCGTCATTCCATTGGTTTTATATTTGATTCCGAACGAGTCACCGAGTACGCTAATATCGTTCTCCTCGTTGCAGATAATAATGAAAAAGAAAAAAAACAGAAAAACAAAAAAACATACGCGAAAATTATGTACTTTCTCGATATTACAAAAACCGCGAAGAATACGTGCATTTACCTATACACATGTATTTTATCATCGCCCGAGTTCAACGTTTATTACGACGATGTATTCTTCGTTTTTTTCTTCCGATAATTCGATGTAAACGTTGAGGTTCTTTTTTTCTATTTCTTCTTCTTTTTCTTCATCTTCGTTTTCTCCTTGTTTTTATCGCCGGTGATTTGTCGGATTGTGAGTTAAGCGAGCATTGGCGATGCACGATGAAAGTAGCCGGTGAGTTAGGTCAGGTGGTGAAGGGAGATTTCAAACGGTGTTTAAAAAGGTTTGGGCATTCTTAAAACGACGACCGGGTCGTTGTGCCTCAACGGAGTTATTTTTAAACCTTCGAGTACGATCTCCTATGTACTACGTCGCCCCGTGGAGTATATGTACCGTAAAGTACATAGGTGGATGGATATAGGTATGCACATGTTGAAGTAGCGCTTCTTTGTACGCTGGCACAAAAATTTTATATCGATTTTGAAAATAATTGAATGAATAAAAAGTCAGAGTAAGAATTACTCGAATTTTATGCACGCAACGCTGAGCGTATGGAGAAATGTTTCGTTGAATCCGGAGAAATTATTTTTTCCCGTCTCGAATGTGTAAATGGAAAATTTCAGTGTCGCACAAGGTGAACGACGAGATGGTTTTTTCAATCGGTAGAATCGATCGTTGGTTCAAAATTTTTGTTAAAAAAGACTTCGAAAAAAAACAACAAAGAGTCGACAAATTTTACTTCGGTACCATGAGGGAATTTGAGTTTTTTTTTTTTTTTTTCTAATTGAATGAAGAAATAGAAGAAAAAAAACATAGTCAACCTTCGGATTCTCTTAACGAAGTGTAAATTTAACTTGTTAAGTAAATAATATCTTCTTTGCGCCGATCGATGGTGGGGATATAACTCAATTCAGGAGGTAACGAGGAACAAATAAAAATTGGTATCTTCGACCATAAATTAAATGGATTCATGGAATTTATATAGAAACGCGACTCGCGAGACGTGGAAGTGGATAAACCTGCGATTCTTTTTCTTTTTTTTTTGGTTGCGCTTTTTTTTTCGTTTCTCATTTATCAGGTTATCCCGTACCCTCGACTAGTAGTATACAGACTTTAAGTTCTGCTCTGTTCTCCGCTCTCCACGCTTCGATAAACTCGATTTTATATACTACATCTAGTTTGTTAGATCAGCTCGTTCGAAGTAGATTGATTTAAGTCTCTCCTCGACACAACTTTTAACAGAAGACACTTCACTTGCATATCTGTATAACGTCCGATAGCTGCAGTTACGATTTTTTCATTCACCTTTAAAATATTCTATTATCGTATTTTTAGCGTCCACCGTAGATTTGACTCGCAAAAATTTTCTCCCGGAAATACTGTGCGCAGATTTACTCGCGTTCACTCGCTCCTGACATTCATGTACATGTCATTAAAAGTCTAGCAAACGTAGGGAGGAAATATTGGACGAAAAATATTCGCCGCAGATGAAATATATACCCGATATCGCGAAAGTATATGCGGTTATAATGTCTAGTTAACCTATAAACGGTAAAATCGCGCGCGAAAACTTTGGCGAAATAAATGCCCGTTACTTCAGAGCGATCAAAAATTTGTTTTCTTTTGTTTTTCATACACAATGTACCGTAAAATATAACAGGAACGAAAAATTGGCGTTTTTTATTTATTTATTAATTTTTTTTTTGTTTCTTTACGCCTGTTGAGAAAAAGATTAACGATCGAATAAATGAGGAGATCGTTTTCTTATTTTCAAAATTATCGGATGTTTGAATTTTGGAAAAATTGGATGAATAAAAAAATCTCGTTCGTTGTTGCATACAGAGAGAATGCAACTAATTGAGAGCTCACACACCTTATGTGGCCCCATAATATTCTATAAAATGAATACGACCTGTTGCAGCCAATTAGCGCGTGCGCGGGGTGCGTAAAAGTATAAAGTTTCAGATAATACTCGAGTTTAATCTGATGAGAAACTAGTTTGTATGGTTGAAACGACTTTTTCTTGGATCATTGCGTAGATAAGTTGAAAAACTCTCACGCGCGTCGTACGCTTTTGCCTTGACAGAAATGAGATATTGGGTCGTTCGGAACAACTCTTTTAATTATATTTTCATACCGCGAACCAGCACAGAGATCCGCTGTGATATAGCAATTCGCAAAATGCGAGTACGTCGAATCGCCGTTCTATGTAAACAGAGAGAATTGTCAGCAATTTTGGGCATGAAATGTGAAAATTATTATAAGCGAATTTCTGGAAACTTCGGTTGTATAAATCGCTGGAGCGCGCTAGTTAGCGTGAATAAAAGAAACGTGGTTATTATTTATCGTTATTACCGGAATACTATTTTTCGCGTTCTATTTCAACGAGTTCTGAAAATAATTCTTTTTCACAACGAATAGTTAGGTAAGCGTGCATATGCTATAATTGCGTGAAAAATCAATCTCAATTGTAACTAATTTAAATTCATCAAAACTATTTTAACGCACACCGTACATGGATTGTGATTTCGTGTTCTATAAAAATTAAACAATGTATAGTCCCGATGGATGTTTCCCAAAAATTTTACGTCTTAAATTGATGGTATTTTAATTTCTCAAACCGTCCCAAAGTCTTGTATTAATTATACCTACGCGCGTCTTGATAACCTATAAATCATTGTTCAGCAAAAGCAATTCATAAATTCAGCCGAACTGTCCGCAAAGAATACGTTCTTAAAATTCCATTCGCATAATTTCATTGTTATCTCGATTTTTATTGTAGTCCGAAAAAAAACAGTTCGTCGAATTTAAAGATCTACGCGACAGCTGCCGGCGCAATTTATCATAAATAAACGATAATATATACCCGATATCGTCAGCCTATTAAAATTATGTCGTTACTTAATTAACGTTTCATTGATTTTCTATCAGCTCATAGTTGTGTGCGGGTTTGTAATTTTCCTAATTTACCGAGTAAATCGTTAACCCGAGTAATTATTTCACATCATATATTATATATATCTTAACGAACATCTTTAAATTATACTTATGTATAAAAACATGTATTACATTATTATGTACACAGGTATTTACGTAGTACTATAGTTCAGCCATACCTGCGTACAGCTGATAGTATACGAGATAATCTAACGTAGGAATAACGAAGTAATTGATAGTTATAAATATAATGCTAGTAACGTTAGAAAATTTATGGTCATTTCGAAACTGTGACAAATATCCGGTCAGACTTACTTACTCCGATAAATCTTGTATATATTCATTTTTTATTTATTTATATTTTATTATTTCTTTTTTTTTCTGACGTCTGATATCGGGACCTGATGTGGACTTTAAAATCGGTTCAATAAATTGTACGTATAGATAATTGGCATATGCCCGCCATTGGCTTTTTTTGGTTTTGTTTTGTTTTCGAGTGATATATCTGCGTGACAGCGATATATTATTCATTTAACATAATTGAACTGGAATTGAAAAGTAAAAAAAGTCGCACTAGTTACGGTGACTTTTGATTTGGAAGAATAATTTATTGGGTTTTTTTTTTTTTCTACAGAAGACGTTTTTTAGGGCCAATTGATCGAGGCCAACTGATTTTACCTTTTTTCTATTGTTTTGTCCAGTTTTCAACAAGATGTTCCTTCTTTTTGGACGACTTCATGGAATAACAGCGTAAGAGAATGGCGAAAGAAATGTTTAACCATGTTTTTTAAATGTCATGAAAACAGAAGAAACAACATGGCGCGACTATGAAAAAAGTGAGTCGATGTTTCGTCGCGAGGTGTGGCATACATCGAACTACCTTATAGTATGCTTTCTTTTTCTCCAAGCAGCTATGCCGTATGTGTATTGAATCGAATGTAACGTAGGCGTAAATTAATTATTATCCTTTGAAGCGGCGCTGTGATTGATGGTTTCGATGAAATATTGTGTCGGTACCCCCATTTGACAGCTGTGATTGAAAATTGTAGGCTTCCCTACATTGCCTGCGATCGAATCTCTCGCGTTACACGGATAGAGATCACAGAAGAGAGGAATCAAATAAAGCATACGGGTGCATTGATTTTTTCACCATTCATTTTTAAACGGTTGCAATGTTCGACGACCCCCGCGACCAAGCAGGAAAAAAATGTTGATCCAGAGATCAGCGTATTTTTCAACTGGAATTTCAGATATCATGTTCATATCTCTTCACCGACAATTAGCATCGATATTAACTGTCCAAATTTCCGAACGTTTCGTTAATTATTTGTTACACAAAAATTTGTATCGTACGGAGGTAATGTGGTAGTCATGCTCGTTTCTGGAGTGCTTCACGGCAGCTCGGTAGCCTCTTCAAGGTCTCATTAAGATCTCGGATCCGCAGAGTTGAATTTAAATCGGGAAGCATCTAAAATCACGACCCAAATCGAGGTCACATCAATTGCCCTTCAACAAGACGAAGATGAGGCATAAGACAATACATGAGTGTAACGTAGACTCGGTTAGTTCGATTCTAACACTCGTTATGATGGAAGACTGCGATAGATGAGAGCGACAGAATCGAACTTGTTCAGGTTACCTACATAGGTATGTTATTACGAAGTCTTCAACGAAGCAAAGAATCACTCCAGAGACACAATGTCGTACACAATGATTGACTAGCGAGACTGAGACGTCTTACTCAAGTCGAGGTATGTAGCCATAGGTCATTTAAATGTGTGGGTACTTATCATATGCATATAATCTGTATCCGGACGCCTTCAAGCATCGCTAGACTTCAGTTATGTATTTCGATTGTCTTCTTTAGACGTATACCTAGGCAGACGAAACGTAACCATGTCCATCTCACGATGTTCCACATAACAAAAATTTTCAAGCATTCGAACACAACTGAAGTCGTCGTTTCTTTATTTCAAGCCAAGTTTTATCGACATGATATCTTTTTATCTGTGTATAATGTTGTTAATTATGATCACGTACCAATTGAAGCGATGTTTATATAAGCCACCACTTATTACGGCTTCGTTTGAATATTTGTTTACAATTTCTACATGATCGTGAAGTAGCGAATGAGTTTGTATGCGTTTTAACGATAATTATTCCAGTTTATGCAGATAGTATGTATTTTATTATAGTATTGTATACTACGGGCGGTATTTCCTTTGATGGGGTAATCGAGGACGGGAATACGTTTCGTATAAGGTTATCGCGAATCGCATGGAGACGTCGAAGAAAATTATTCGCAAATGGGTCAGACGGGATAAAAAGTAATGGAAAGAAAAAAATGGAAACAGAGTTTTTTTTACCGTAGCACAAATTAGAAAGAATCGTTACTCGTGCGATCCGAATAAAATTTAGGCTTCTCGAACGCGAAGATAACAAAAATATCTCCGTGATTTTGAAACGTTACCTGGAAATTTCCATTTTTTTCCAACTAGTCAATCGGTTTTTAATATTTCCTAAAACCAGATGACGTCAGGTACTCTGGTCCACCACATCCGGACTCTCGAAATATCTTGTAACCAATCGAGCGAGTGACGTTGGATTGATCCGTTTCAAAATCCCTCTCTAATTTTGTTAGTATTTTCTTACACTATCGCTGCTGCAGCGTTATCCCTTTCTAGTTTACCCGGGGGTATACAGATCTCGGTAAGTTGTCCGCTTCGACGATGTATTCTTCCAACGCACGGTGCAACTTTCTATCCTGTTTAGTTCTGATCTCTCATCGGATTTTCCTCAACCGAGTGAAATCGATATTCGTTGTATTCAGTTTTGTTTTGGTTTTTTTCTTTTTTCAAACCTGATGATTTACATCGCATTCCTTTCCGGAGTCAATGGTACATCTGGAAGGTGATTATTGGCGGCCGTGATCATCGTCGTAATTTTTCTCTTTCTCCCTCCGCACGTTCAATTATAGAGACCTCTAATTCCTGGTACCGAGCAGCCTTCGTATATCACCACTTTGCAGTGCAATGGTGGAACAGATTGAATTCGATAAGAAATTCCTTAGTAGGGTAACTGGGATCGCTATCTCGCTTTGCGAACTTAAAAGTTCGTTCATTTCGTGGGAATGAACTATCCTCATTTATGGATACGAGAAAATTGTCTAAAGTTTAAGCTGTTCCGTAACTAAAATCAGATTTGTGATATTTGACATCCTACATTGGCACATCGATCAGCGTCCGGCTGCAGAAATTCTAACTGCATTTCTCTCCCAGTTTTTCTTTTCTTATCTCCCCACAATAGTTTGTGGATAATAAATGTTGGCGATCTCATCCCGGTAATGCGGCGGCAGCCGCATCTTCTCTTTCCTTTGTGTCGCTCACGGCGTTAGGTATAACTCGCAACTTCTTATGGCTCGTGGTCTCGAGTCAGTCGACGATGCTCATATGTTCGGAACAGTGTTGTAGACAGGCTACTGTGTAAAAAAATCTACACCCATATACTTTATACATTATCACGAGGTGTAGGTATAAACTTGGTATCACCGTACGTGTATACGCAAGTGTAAGTTACATCGGTATCAAACGGTATACTCTGAAGTGCGCAGCAGCTGTCCACAGCTGCGGGTATAAGGTAGACTTCGAGCGGGCGATGTGTACGAATGTCCAAGATTACAAGTGTCCGGTGTATAAGCTTCTCGGGTCGCAAGCGAGCGAGCAAGCTGCTGATTTAATCATGAATCGAGCCCCTCCTGGAGCACCAACGGCAACGGCAACGGCAACGGCAGCTTCACACTTTACTTTTGCTCAGCCGCAGCCCTGTCAGCTATCATGTTCTGCAGCGGTACTTTTACGTTCCCTGCGCTCCTCGATAAGAAGAGCACATAATATACCTACCTTATACCCCATACCTTTCGCCTGCACGCTCGAGTCGATATTCTTTTGCGCATTCGCCACGCATGGAATCATATTTCTAAACAAACCTTTCATCAGGCGCTGATAGCGCTCCAGCAGACGTCACGAGAATCTAATAAATATTTCTCGAGTTTCAACCGACGTGCAGCAACAGCATTGGCGAACTCGAACTCGATTTTTTGAAACCGCATCGAGCTGAATCGCGCAATGTAGCCAACGATTTTCGTAACTCTGAGCACCTTTTCCAAAGGCTTTTTTAATTGACATTCTCGAATTTATAGTCGCCGATCTCTTAAATGACGGTGGTCGATGTTCGCTCGGTAACGTTGACTTGAACTACGTGGTCTCAGGGTTCACGGTGAACCTACGCAGTCGAGTATGAAGTTGTCGTGTCTCGTGGCAACCGCGAAATGGTTATATACCCACTACTCCAGACCCGATCAAAGTCGCAGATTATTATACCTACTACCTAGCACTTTCATTCATTCGCGACCTAATTCAATTCCATTCAACGAGTCCGAAGTGTAGCCGAGTATTTCCAAGATATTTTCTTTATCACGCATGTGCCTTTCTTTTTTCTTTGGATAGACAATTTTCCTGTTGCTACGCATGGTGCGGTTGAGAAGAAAAAAAGATGATTACCTAGTCTGAATTTGCATCGAGTTGCCTTGAGTTTTCTTTTCTTATTTTTTTTTTTTAGTTGTTTTTTTTTTTTTTTTATATTACTGGATAAAAGTAGACGAGTATAAAGTGCCCAGATAGCGTGAGATTGATTAATCGGAGGTGCGTGTAAGGTGATTTTTTAGAACGTGATCCGCTGATCACCTCGATTGCGGTGCTGTCGCGTATATGTAGAAATAAACTAACGACGATAAATAACAGTTATATCTTTTAATAAAGTTGTTAATCGGGAATTGCGCCGATCTGCAACAGTATGATGAGAAGTTGTCGCATTGGTGGTGGTAGTGACGGTTCATCTCTATTACGGTAGGGACGATGTAGCTTCAGCGAAAAATTGTAGCATAGGATCACCGACTAACTGCAAAAAAATCATCGCCTAATTTTAAAAACTAGGAAAACCAAAACGAAGAATCGGAAATATTCACCGATGCTTCAATTGCAATTCAAGTGGACGCTAATTTCAATTTCAGAAATTTCGCTGCGCCTCATACTCGATAATCGTTAATTCTAGTTGAGCTTGAAGCCATCAATTAACTACCTGCACTACGTAAATTATTTCCTCTGCTCGGTCTTACGAAACAAAAAAAGAGAGTGAGAAAAAAAAGGATGAGGTGTTATCGACTCGCATCCGCTGCCCAGTTCCAGATATTCTCACGCACGCTGCATGCACGCGTTAGCTCGTGTCACTTTTGAATAATGGGTGGTAAATATCGGAACTGGGTTTGCTGAAGTCCAGTAGACTGCTATGGCCTTACAAAAAAAAATGAATGATCTTTCATTCATTGGTTCATTATTCGATGGACTTCGTAGCTCCGGTTAATCTTCATCTCCGTTCATTGATAATAATTATATTGAAGAGGTTCTCCGACGATGAGCCGCAGCAAACTGATTTCGAATTTCATGGTATGGACATTTGCATAGAACCTGGGAGCTGTCGTGTTCTAATGTTTTCTTTTTCCTGATCTCTTCACACCACGATGCCCAGCGCTCCGTCCGCGGTTGGAAATCTTCTGCGTGTAACGAGCAAACGTCTAGTCGAAAGGAAGTCCTAACTCTTTGAGCGCACCTTCGCTGCTACTGCTACTTCGGGCAGTCTCAGTTTCTGTGAGATACATATCTTGTGGCGTTAATTAAGACCTTTCTGGAAGAGTGGCGCAAACTTTTCTGTATTACTGTTACCACGATTACCAACAGATCCGTAACTGGTTATATATATTCACGGAACTTGAAAAGGACGAAAATCCACTTCATGAACTAATTTTGCAAGCAAATACGACTATCTTGATTTGTGCCGTATAGTGTAGGAAGTGAGAGAAGGCAGCCCCATCTGACTTGTGATTCATCGGCCCATTAGCGGTTTATAGCGATAGACCTGAAATAGGTTAGTTCTTGAATTGAGATTAGGTGCAGAAGGAGTTACGAATCTATTCTAGACCAGAGTTCTCTTCATCGCGTACGTCCTCCTACGATTTCGTTTCTCATAAGCAGTGCTTTCTTTCGATACTCGGGCGTGCAGGACCAGCTTCTTCACACATAAATGAATAAGCGACGTTGTTCTTTCCTTCACTTCATTTCAGGTCTCTTTACTTGAGTTAGTCTGAAAAACTTCTGCAGGAACATCAGCGTCGCCGGTGGTCCATTTGTTAGTTGACTACGGTTGACGGCTGCAAAGACCAAGCCCAGCTCACTTGCTATGCTATATAAGTCTTGAGCGAAGCTGATTTTCAGCGTAAACGACGACCACCCTGTTTTTCATCTTGACAAATACACATCGGACCATGTGACGTCAACTACTGTATATGCTCCATGAAACAAAGTCCGCCCGATCATATTTTAATCCAACCCAAAATCAATCGAGAGATTTAGACGAACATGTAATGCCTTTTTTCACGAGACTAAAAAAGATTCCGCCGTCGTGATATTCTGAATCGCCATTTCACGTGGTACACCTACATTTCATACGTGATTATATCTGAAGTTAGTTGTACCGGGAAATCCCGCTGCATTGCGAATCCCACAATCCCCAAAGACCAAAAAGGAAGAAGCTCATTGAAGATTGGTAACGCAGTTTAGTGGTGCTTACCGCATTGCATTTAATACATATATTGGTTACACTCGATCACCACACCACTACTTTGCCACCGTAATGCCCACCTGTACTTCGTATTTTTACGGTATATATTTAAACCTCTAGTATTCTTCAGCAAGTGTCGAATGTCCAACTTGCATTTAGTAACTTCCCATTTATGGAGTCAAAGACACACCGGCAAAAAGAACGAACCAAAAAATACCAGATGCCCTCTGACAATTTAATGCAAAAAAATCGTCTGCTCTAGACCCAATCGACACTTGCTTCACTTCGGTCTAATGACGTTGATGAAAATTCCGCTTTTTTTCATCACGTGGGTCGACAAGAAGTCCGAAACAATTGCAATGCGATGGCGATGGCGATGTAATGGTAATCAGGTTCGGCTTTGAAACTTGCTTCCACTTTTTCTGGTATCTAATTAGAGTAATGGTGTCCCTTCAGATTGTGCATTCTAGCTAATTGCGCAAGTTATTAAGTCAGATTAGGAAGTGCGGTATAAGTTGTCTCCGGCTATTGTTAAGGCGCTGTAAATCTGAATCTTCGTTGCTCGTTTGTCCCGTGTGTATAATATCTACCGACAAAGGAATACCAGGCGGATTGCTACAAAGAGAATGGTTATACATCCCCAGTGGGTAATTTACGTCACTTTAGTGTTCCTGAAGAACAACGTAAGCCCAACAGCTGCCTCACTATACTTACGTATACGATTTCGTTGTCGCATTTTGTTAGCAAGAAACTTAATACCATAGGGTACAGCTTCTTTTTCGTCGATACGTAGGATCATTTCTGGCATCTTCGTTCTATACATGGAGAAATGTCCTTCTTTCTGCGGGGTAGAACTTGTTCGAAAATAAATCGAATCAGGGGGCAGTTCCGATTCTGATTTCGGTTCTTCACCACGTGCAAACAGATCATCCTTATTCACGAATCATCTTTTACGGAGTACGCTGAAATTCGGAGTACCTACCGCGTTTCCATATTAATTTTTCGACTTCAACACGTTTGCTTCGAACAAATCCGCCGAGCTTTCTATCGCCCAAGAATTCTGCATATTGTCGTTACTTTTTGTCTTTCCTCCATCCGAGCCTGCTTTGGCTTTTCAATGTCCATAGAATGCCATTCAACGCTTCAACGTTACCTACATGTACACATATCGATAGCTGCAAAGAAGATCGAAGACTCGAAGAAGGCTTTTGCAGACGAAGAATTTCGAATCGAACCTGCAACGGCGATGTAATAATTATAGGTGACGGGAAATTTTTGTCTCATAATAGTACGTTACAATTGACGTTGAGTCGGCAGTGTTGATTGAACAAGCATCGGTCCTTGATTCTCTTTTTGCACTTTGTTATGTCGGACGTCGTTATCATTTGAATTGCAAATTATACACACATAGGTACAGCATATTTCAATAGTCGCGCAAATTTCTGTGTGACAAAACGGTGCGATATACGAACGAGACGTTACTTTGCAAGTATAATTAGATATCTCACGCATCGTGAACCACCGATTCTCCATCGATTTCTACCGATTCAAACAGCTCTGCAATGCGGTGCCAATTTTGCGCACATTTTTCAACACCCTATAAAACCTCCGGTGAAATTTAGTAGCAAAAGTCGATAGAATTTTTCTGACTGTTGTGCTGCACTAGACTTTCAAAAATTTGCATAGCTTGGTTAATTATTCACATAACCTACGTAGATTTGTGGCCATATGCCACGCATGATTCGTTCTGCATTTCAAACATTTCGTTCCACTTGAAACGTTTGACGAATCTTGCGGCAGCAACTAAAACTAAATTATGACTCTGGTCGCGTAAGAATCCTTAGCGATTTCTTGAGCATTGCAGTTCTGTTATTACTGTCCTCATCCAGTGTACACCTCACACATTACAGGTTAATTTTAAAACTCGACAAGTTGAAAAGTTGGACGAAAATTTCATCGAAATAAGTGAAGTGTGAGGGTGCGATCTCGGGTGTTTTCTAGCCACGAATTTTCAACCATTCAAGAGCGTCGTGGACTTGAATTTCGATGAAAATCGATGAAGACATAACCACACGTGAAGTTGGTATAACGTGATTAAATCGGTAGTACGGAGTGTGCACCACCTGCAGGGATCGTCGCGCACGTGACACTTTCTTTGAAACTCGTAGCAGCAGCAGCAGCTACGTGAGAAGGAAGGAGGGGAGCTGCTGCTTATTGCTGCAGTTCGCAGCGGGACGCCAAATATGTATTCAAGACTCGAAGTTTTGTTATGCATTTCTTTGAGTCGCTTATAAAACTTCTGTATAACAGTACAGGTATACACGTTATACGTGACTCTGCAACAGTTGAGAACTTTTTATTTCCAACGGGCGCAGCGCTACACGCTGACATTCCGCAAATACCAAAGATAGCATGAATACCACCTGGAGCACCCGACACGATTATAATATACCTGTCACAATAGATTCTATGGCTATGTTGAAGTCCATGATAAATGAAAACCGTCTATGATATTTTCTTATTCAATGGAATACGCATCAAGGATTCAAATCCACATCAACGGACTCTGCGGCTGCATTCGCATAATTGTCAACTTCCAGACCGCGGTTTTCTTCGGTCACTTCGACCTAAAATGCGGAAATGATTTCGTAGAACCGTCTAATTGTTGATGTACAATATATTAATTTAAGAAAAAAAAAAAGAAGAAGCCATTAGGGCTGTAACTCGTGTCGCTCGTGTAAGATTGTGAAAAAATAATCAGGTCGTCCGCACAATTCACGAGCAATTGAACGTCCTTACGTAATAATGAATGTTGGCTAGTTTGGACAAACCATTATGTTACATCGCGTATCGCCGACATCAGATAACTTCTTCGTCCAGACGACCGTAATATAAATGAAGCGATAGGTAATTTAAGTTCCTAAATAATTGCCGTCTCTCAAAGTATCTTGTGAACTATTTTCACGGACGTATAATCGCGAGAGACGGAATGAGAAGGAAGAAAGAAAGAGAGAGAAAAAAGCGTTGTATACGTGTGTAATTATTATGTAAGAAAAACGTCGCGATGTTATACACTGTCGCGACTCTTATTATCATATACTATAGACCGAAGTGTTTGATATAAGAATTGTCGAAAAAAATACACCCGGTATATTAACGTGTTCATTAAAATATGTATTTTGAAATATGGACTAAATATGTGGAAATAATTGAACGTGTCTATCTTCATCGGACGAATCAAAGATCTGCGCTCTAAAATTACATCCTGAATATTTTTTTTTTTTTTTTATCGTTGCACAGGCGTAGTAAAGTTTTCGTTTATTTTTCAAACGCGATGAAAATTAATAAGGAATATAATTATAAATGATTGTGAATTGAAATCGCTCGGGTGTGTAATACGATTGACAAAAACAAAAACGAGAACACAAAAAACGACAGAAAGAAAAAGAAGGAAAAATGATTGTTTGGAGAGCAAAACGCATCGATCATCCGCGATATCGCATTGTATGTGTATTATTACGGTCGGTTGATTGCAATTATTATTTTGCTCATCGTTTCGCGCCACCCGCACGGTAACCGTTATTAAACGAAATGGATATTATTATCATTACCTCGCACATTAATTATCGCGATGCCGACTCCGCAATACTTTGGACAAATAGACGGACTTTATTTCGATTCAATGGACCTTTATTGTACGCGGTAGACTTATTATTGCAATGTTCGGTTTTATGGATCCCACCCTTAATTGCAGTTTCAACTGATACATTCCATTGTCGACGACCGCTATGATGATGATGAAGATAATGCGGCTTATCGATCAGATAAATATTCGTTTTACCGATCGATTTACACATTGTAACGGTTTTCCGACGCGTCGATCAACAAGTTTACAAAAAATTTTTAGCATCTCTTTTGTTTTGCTACTTCAAGTTCTGCTAAACAAAAATTCTACACGTTTGCTCATCGAAATAAAAGGGAATCAAAAAATTCCGTGTGAAAAGTTTGAAAGAAAAATCTTAGAATAAAGTGCTTTCTATTTTTTTTTTTTTTTCCATATTTCCACAAAAAACTATCCGAACGTCTGAATTATACATTAGTTCTGTGGCTAACGTTTCGGTTAATTGTTCTTCGTTCTTAGAAATAGAAGTAGGTACGCTTTTGACTAGCCTTGGTTGACTTGCCAACGTTAAAATAACCCTAAACAAATATATAGCGCGGTACGTATACCTGGTAACGTTCATACGTTGCAATTCAAAATTTACGATGCTGTGAAGTTGGATCATTTATTCGCAACCCCCTTTACACTATCATCGTAATCGTGATCGGTTTAATTTTTTTGCGTCGTTGAAATCCATTTTTTTCTTCCCTCTGGTTTTCGGGGTTTTTTTCTTTTTTTTTCTCTATACACGACAGAAAAATTGAGCAAATAAATCTATGCAATAATTTTTTTATCATTAAATGCGACAAAAGATTGAAGATTATGCGATCCCATTTAGTTACCGCGAATTATTAATCTCGCTTTGAACCGAGCCAGAAATTACAACTCGACTTCGAAATATTCAAATAGTTATAATAGTAGGCAATTTCGGAATGCTTTTGAAGACGAAAATTTTGGCACGCTTTCAAAATTAATATACCTATATAGAGGGTGCAAGGCACACGATAAAAAGTCTATAGTGAATTTGAAAAATATTTCTCATTTTATTGTTGTTGTCTTTGAGCAATGGTTGCAAAAAGGAAAAAAAAAAACAAAAAAACAGAAAAAAAAATGAATACCTATTTTCGTTGTTTTATAAATATATAAACCTCGCGAATGTCAGAGCTCTTTAATAACGACTAACGGTTAATGATTACAAAAATTGAATTTCACGCTCCAAAACTAAAACATCCAATTTCATTTTTTAATCGTTTCCCATTGAATTTTCTGTTTCAGGTGAGTAACAGCGCGGATATATCATCGTTTATGTTAGCCACTTGGTTAATTTCACCGCGCGATTCGGTTCGGCATCGGTTGACTTTTGTGGAATGCAGAGTAAAACGTAATTTCGACCGGATGAAAAAAAATATTTTATCTAGGTACAACTTGCATATATACTTACATATAATATATACATATATACATGTCACGGAAAATCAAAAAAACAAAAAATTTGTATTTCTTCTCTCCATTTTTCATCGCGCATCGGATATCGCGGATGATGTGTGGAATTAATTCAAGCACAGTTTCCAAAAATTCGAGATCGTTGAGGTGTGAACTTTGTCGCGATAAATCGTCGAAAATTTATATCATCTAATTAGGAGATCTGCAGCTACATATATGAACTACGAAAGACGAAAGTACGAGTCAGAGCTTTGAAAAAAAAAAAAAAAATTGGCCAAATTGTTGCGAAATATTTTATTGCCACATAACATAATATTCTATTCCGAAGGATGTTCGCACGTTTTGTTAGAATGTTTTTTACGATCCTCCGATGTTCGTACGCCCGGCATACCCACTAAGTTTCGAATTGTCGAGTCAAGGGTCACATTCGTTTCAAAAATATACGACTGCCCCGAATATTATTTCTGCTCAAGAAACGAAAGAAAGGAATAAATAAAAAATACATCAACGAATAAATGAAAACTCGAGAAATATTGCACATAGGCATACCGCAAGATACGTTTGTAAATGTCCTAACTCATCGTTTATTCGTATTATTCGTCTCGTAAAACTGAAACCGACCCAGCTTAGCGTCCGCAGATAAAATTTCAAATTTACGATCCTCTGCACCTCTGCACGGTGTACACAAAATCTTATTATACAGCTGTAACGAAATTTTCACAATTGGAGTTTTTGAAACTTGAAAAAAAAAGAAAAGAAAAAAAAAAAGGTATTCTTACAATAGTTTCAAACAGTATTGTATCATGATATAGAAGAATTACATCCGTGATTCTAGGTAACGCGATATATGTTGGGTTGTTTTTTTTCCCTTCTTTTTTTAATTTCCTTTACCGCAGGTTAAAAAAAATTAATAACTTGTCGTCGCCGCAGCGCGACACGCGTTTTTACGGTACATTATATCCATGGGTATTTAATATTTTATACGACTTAGTACCGCATTTAATTTACCAGATTATCGAAGTTGTACGAAAGTTGTTTAAAATCACCGGTTATATTTCATATTACGTAATTATAGTGACGGAAACGATATAAACTGCAATACAGCGTCTACACGATTAACTACTGCAATCTCTTATACAACGCACGGGTGAATGCTAGAAAAATACACGTGACTCTTATATACTTACAGTGGCACGATTATGGAAAAATTTGATTTACTCGCATCATTAGGAATCAATTTATCTAGGACATCCGAAAAAATAATTTTTTCGAATTACGCAATGCATACACCATTTCGTAACATGCATTTGACAAAAAATCGAACTGGCGCGGTGCTCCGATTCTCGCCATTTTCACTTTCGTTTCCATTTTTCATTTAATTTTTTTGCAATTTTCGTCACCCCCTTCTGCCGCCGTCATACCACATGGCGGCAACCTTGACTTTTTTTTCTCTTTCGATACATGGGAAGTTTAAAAAAAAAAAAAAAAAAATTGCCGACGCGACGCGGTGTAATTAACAACGCAGATTAGTATTTTTCTTTTTTTTTTCATTTTCTTTGTTTCCTTTTCATTCAACGTATTTTTATGTAGAAAGAGAATTTCCGTGTAACCGGAAGCGACTTTTATTGCGATTTTTCGTTTCGTTTTTTTTTCTCTTTTTTTTTTTCTTCTTCTTCTCACAGTCTGAGAAGTTTAAACAAACTTGAAACGAGGAAAGAAGTGAATATATAAATAAATCTTTGTGACTTCCTTTGTCTACATCACAACGTTATCGCGCCGTGTATGTTATACGTAAAATTTTACCGCCTTATTCTCTTGATTATTTAGAATCAGAGGATATCGCGAACACTTGAATCATTGGAGACCAAGGACGAGATTTTTTTTTATGTCCCCCTCAATGAAAGAATGAACGAATTCGAAGACAATTATACATTATATCTTCTTCTTCTTCTTTTGTTTTTTAACATATGCGGCGTGTGGGCAGTTCAGGGTCGCAATTTCTGTAGATATATAGGTTTACATGTACTACACCTATATATGTGGTATGCACACACATATCTATACATATGTAACCTATGTTATTACTATATAGCGCGTAGGACGATTATGCGACGTTACAATATATTACTTACCGATATTATGCAATTATTAGGAAAAAAAAAAAAAAACCAAAGAGAACAAAAAAAAAATGCGTTTCCGGATTGTCTGAATCGTTCATTCATGTCGATATGAAATAACCATACGTACATAGGTCCTTGTGCAAATGATCTTTAGATAAAAAAAAAAAAAAATAATCGTTTTTTTTTTTTCATAATTTGCGTCTTGGTTGTGTTGTTTTTTTATTTTATTTTATTTTTTTCAGCTACATTAAGATGCGAGCGTAATGAAACTGTACGAAGTACCTACCTATATATATGCGTATGTATAATATAAACGATCGCACTGTTTGCATAATTAATTGAATACACATGAAACATGTTGTACTTTAGTGTCTAATAATTTAAGATCGCTGCATATATATTCGACCGCAAATATGATCTCTTAATTGCAGCCGGGACTGGACATTATGCATATAATTATTATTATTATTGCGTAATAAGTGCATATGCAGTATATACATATGTATACATATATATACAGGACGTTGCATCCAATTCCGTAATCAAATATTGCATTATTATAATTATCTTCGCAGGATTTAAATTGTCTGACATTTTTTATTGTTTTATTTTCTTTTTTTTCTCGACTTTTTTTTTTTTCTAAACTATATGTAGTACACGAATATATTTGCACAGCTGCGGTCGTTAGATTTGTTTAGTTTTATGAAGAAATTTTTCCAAACTTTATTCGTTCTTACAATCGCGACGCATTATAATATACGCGGTGGATAATGATGAATCTTTTCTTGTTTTTTTTTTTCTGTTTTCTTTTTTTCTTTTTTCGGTTCGCCGTCGAGTTTTGCAATGAAACGAGAACGATGCAGATGTCGGAATTGAGGACGATGTCCAATTCCGGGTTCTCGGTACGTGTTCCAATTGCAAGACAAACACGGTTTTATTGCTTCTGCGGCAATTATTTATGCCGCAACGAGCGGTTTTGTTCTCTGTTACACATATATGTATGTGTATACCGTATTATATGGATACACGGTGTACATATGTACAATATCACAATACATATGTATATCTAGGTATATATGTAACGAACGAGAAATATTCGTTTCTATATACTTATACTTTCGGTGAAATGTAAAGAAAATTATTAGGTATATTTCATGTAATACACATAGATAAATAGATACGAAAAAAACATGTACAACAATTCATATGGGGTATTTGACGAGTGTATAATACCAGTATTTGCATACATAGCATTACATTACCTGTAACGATTTCCCTTGTAAATTAAATCGATCCATTTATTATTATTATTATCATATAATGCATGCGGATTCCGAGTAGGTAATATTATAGCGTATAATACATAGGGATGATTTACGGTACAGGTTGCCGACTTCTCATCTCACCCTGGCCTATTTTACGAAGAAAGTATAATTTACTATAGATCCGAGAGGTGTTTTTTTTTTTTGTTTTTTTTTTGTTTTTTTTTTGCGTCGCGCGCAGGTATATATTATTATTTTTATTTTTATTATCATTATTACCATCAACATTATTATCGGTGTTGTTGTTGTTGTTATTATTATTGTTATTATGGGGAGGATTACAATAATGATTATCGACGAGAAACTCGTGAAGTAAAAATATTGTATATAAATTTTTACGGTTCTCGATTGATTTATATTCGCCAGTTAACTACCGTTTGGGAACTGAACCTTATATGCAAGCGTGATTATACTTGCGATCACATATATACCTATGTGCCTATATACCTATAATATTATAAACGTCTTAACGGTTATATTGTTTTTACGATCTTAAGAATATATTAATTTCATCACTGCATTTCCAACTACATATGCACGTGTTTTTTTGTATGTATTACAGTAATTATGGTGTATATAACGTAGTTGTCATATACTTATATCGATATAACGATGTAATGTCAATGTATGTAAAATAATGCATCGTACCGTGCGGTGTGGTACTTTCATTTTTTATACCCACCGAGGTGATGAATTGATTTTTAAATATACAAGTATATTTTTACACATGTATATATAGGTATAGTCCTGAGTATATTCTGTCCTGAATTCTCCTTGTTTTCTGGTTGTAAGTTTTTAGTTTTTTTTTTTTTTTTTGTAATTTTCCGAGACCTAATATATAACCGCGAAAAAGAAGAAAAGAGCGAAATCAAATGTGGGGGAGAAAAAAAGAGAAAAGAAAAATGAAATAGAAAAGATAAAAATAAAACGCGGTTAATTCAAATTGTTGGTACGAATATAACGGCGATTGAAGCGTCGTATTATAGATATAATAGTTGTATAACAGAGGAGATCGTACCGTGCATACAAAATAATGTCTGAATCTAATCGTCGGAAACATCAATCCATATTACGAAAAGTAGGTATAAGTATACGTACATATGTATATAGGTATATAGGTATATATACGCTACAGTGTTATTATTAACATACCTGCGCCGGTTATGAATGAAACAAATTATGCCATTTGGTTATCTGTGTTATAAGGGCATAATGATATCACGTATAACGACGCGTCGCTACGGGTGACGAAATGTTTTTTTCTTTTTCTTCTTCTTCTTTTTTTTTTTTACATATTTCGAAAATGCATTTTTTCCGACAATTTCATGTCACACTCTGTACAGATTCTTATTTCGCTATAATTCTTTGCAAAAATTTATACATGCAGGTAATTGTGTAGAATTTAATATATACATATAATCGAAAGATGGAAAGGAGGAAAAAAAATGTGGCAAACAAAAACGAACGAAAAAACTATACGGCGAAAAAATTGAGTCACCTTGTATTGTAGTATATAGTACAGTGTACGGATTAACGCGAATAGATCGAACGAAATTTTATTCATTTAACCTTTAACGTAATCGACGTTCGATTATTTATTATCTTCGACGATCTCCGTCTTTCGACTCGTTATTATTTTCTCGATCGAAAATTACGAAAATCGAAAGAAAAAAAAAAAAGGTAAAGACAAAAAAACGCTCCGCCATAGATAATGGTAGTAACTATGTAGGTAGGTGTATGTATGAATTTTTGTTTGTTTTTTGGATTTTATCGATGCGTCGTTATAAAAAAGAAGAACAAAAAAAAAAGAAAAAAATGAAGGAATGAAGAAGAGGAATGAAAGAGGGGAAAAGTTTTTACATTCCCTCTTCGTTACGGTCGAGTCGCACCTATTAGGAGATGTCTCAAGGATGACCGCGGTGCAGGTTAGGTTGGGTATCATTTATACATCTATAGAGCGATTAATAGTTAAATGTATAAATAACGCGTTAATGGGTGTTACGGATGTTACGAAACTGCAATCATGTATTTATGCAATTTTTGCTGATTTATTAATGGTAAATTGATAAACATATGAGTATATAGTTGTACGTATAATAAAAATTATCGAACAAAAAAATGTTCAAGTTTTAGGCAGCGAGTACAATATAAGTTTGCATTTATGCATTCCATGTATGATTATTATTATTATTATTGTCATTATTATTATTGTCATCATTATTGTTATTATTATTATTTTCTTCTCTTCCGGTATTCCATACGTTACAGTATTACATACACGTAGGGCGCAGATTTTTTGTTTCCTCGCGAGTAATTTTGTTTGTTTTTTAATATTTGTGTGTGTGTTTTTTTTGTTCGATTTCTTTGAATTTACGAGATTTCAAATGCGCATGCCGCACCGCGTTACAAACATGATTATCGGGTTGCATAGGCTACAGGTGTTCGGAGGAACAGGTAATCTTGTTTCGTTCGAAATTAGATTATTACCTACCAATGCGGTGCAGGTAATTTCGGTGTTGTTTGCTGTCAACCGAATGTTATACACGTATTTCGACGATAAACGCCGAAGCCGCAGTAAAAATAAACCAATTTATTTGACTATTTATTTGATTATTCATTTATTTATTTGATTTTTATCTCTATAAGTGTAACGTGGATCGTATCGCGATACGTGTGTATACCTAGTTTTATTTTATTTTATTCAATACCGGACGTTGAAATATCGGCGCCTTCGCGTCGCTCTGCGTGGGTTGGCAAAACTGCAGCATTATTATACATATTATGGATTATGTATAATAACGATATACGTATATATAACGCGGTCTTCGGATGAAAACATTCGATATTATAAATCGATCGGTCCCCGATGCAGGTATAGAAAAATCATCCGCTGTTATTTTCTTAGGTTTTTCTTTTTTTTTTCTTCTTTTTTCTTTTCTCTTCTTTTCAACAGATGACAAAATAAAACGTACTACAGCGTGAAACGCAGCTGTACACGCGATACTTTTTCTCACTTCAGACTTTTCTTTCGTCGTACATTTTTTTTTTTTCTCCCCTCCCCCCTTCTCTTCTCCTCAACCGATTCAATAATACGCCCGATTTTATATTCCATTAGTATACATGGAATGAAATCGATACGCTGCGGAACATAAATTTCGAATTTTTTCTACCGAGGACAATAACAATCATCATCATCATCGTCATTATTTTTGTTGTTGTTATTATTATTATTATTATTATTATTATTATTGGTCATTTCTTTTCATTTTCATCGGCAAAAATGTATCACAGGTATTATCATCCGCGTCCCGTTCGGTTCGTCGCGTTTTTCCGGATGATTATATAATTTCTCTGTATGTGTATATATAAGTTTGTATGTATATGTATGTGTATATGTAGGTGTACACGTGTATATCGTACATGTATAATAGATGGCGATGGTCAATTATTTAATTCGCGCGCGTATCATAGATTTTATTACCTACCGCATGGATCGGAGATGTGTAGCATAAATGATCGTATTACTGCAGACCGCACGTATACGATGACAATATGAACTGTTGTAACTAGACGTAAACGATGTGGTATTCGCTCGTTTTGCCGCCGTAGCCTCAAGTACTACGGATAAGTCGGATTTCATTTATTACAACCTGTTAACGAGTGTAGTAAAAGATAATAATCGACCGTATATAGGTACGCCGGTTGACCGCAGAAAAATGCAATTCTCGTCGATTATAGTATCTGTGCGGGTAGGATAATATTCTTATCGTGTGTCAACATAATATTCGGTCAATTTTTTCACACCGCGTCGAATAAAAAATTTATAAATCGAACGAATCGATTGATTGCTCATTAATTGATTATTAGAATTAAATACAAAAAAAGAAAAGAAAAGAAAAATTACAATTCTTCAAAAATCAATTCTCGGTTATACCGAAGAATCGATAGTTTTTTTTTTTTCCCCATTATTATTGTTGTTATCATTACTGTTTTTATTCTTCGATTCATCTTTGGCAAATAAAGTTTTTTTTCGATCGCAAAATTATTTGAAAAACAAAAAAAAAAAAGAAGAAGAAGCGAAATAATGGGAGAGGCCAACTTTGGGTTGTATGTATGTCTGTACTTTAGGCTAGAAGTCTAATCGTTTAGATAAGAAAATATGCGAGCTTATGTTTCTCGTATCCGACGAGATCGGGAGCAAAGATTAAGACGAGTTCGTACGCAGTCGTTTCCTAGAGCGGCGCGGGCGGTCGTTACGCGTAAATTCGCATCTCTTCTCGCTTCTCTTATATATATCATTATTATTTTTCAGACTTAATTTTCACTTAGTTAGTTAGTCGGTTAGTTAGTTAGTTATAGTTTTGTTAGTTTTACGACGCAGCCTAATTCTCGTCTAGCCTCCTAGTTGAGACTCGTGTGATCGCGTCGCGTTCCTCCGTTTTACGAGTAGAAATTATATAATAAATCTAGACTAAAAAGAGAAGAAGAAGAAGCGATGATGATAAAAAAAAAAACATGGAAAAAAAATACACACCGCAGCGAACTACAAACGAACCGCGTTCAAATTTTCATCCCATCTTTCTCATGCAACCTAAAAATTAGCGCGCGCCATTTTATTTGCGACGGAATGATCGAAAAATGTGAAAAAAAAAAAAAAACTTGACGAACGAAAGAATCAAATATTCATTCTTCTTCGTTGTTTTTTTTTTCCCGTTCTTTATTTTATTTCATTTCTTTTGTTTTTCAATGAACTCCGATGAACCCAGAAGTAAATTTTCTACATAAATGTGCATCTACTTACGTGACACAAATTCCGTAACGTTGCAAAACATGGTTACTAAGCAGAAGAGTCAGCACAATACCTAATTGCGAACGAATGCAATATATAAGTTATTACACTAATAGTTAATTTGTTCGAGGATGGTTTTACAGATATGCTGTAAATTGATTGCTTAATTATGGCAAAATTGTTCGTTAATTGTTTTTTTTCCTTTTTCTTTTCCTTTTTGTTCATTTGTTTTTTTTCTCTCTTCTGCTTTCGTCATCGAATGCTAATCGAGTCAAAAATTAACGACCGACAAAAGAATTTTTGACAACGTGATCGGAGATCACTAATTATCGATTATACTCCTCATCAGACGAACCGCCGCGCCGCCTAGATATATGATCAAAAAATATTCTTTATTCGAATATACATATATGTGTAGTTAATTTTATTGGTACCCTATTAATATTTTATTATTCTATGTAGTTAGATACATTATATTTTTATTGAAACCGCAGGCTGCACAGCACTTCGATATCGGTACGATTCGATTAATGTATAAATTCACATTCTCTCAACACCCAATAGTTCACGGCTGACAAATCATTTTCAACTGAAAATCATTATTATACTTATTTCATTACTTATTAGGTACCCATTTTTTTTTTTTTCAGTTCTCTTTCTCGCAATGGCATTTTTTTTCTCACAATTTATCGTTTACATTTTGCATAGTAATGAAACAAAAAAAAAAGAAAAAGACAAAAGTTAATACTATCAAGTCATCGGGTGAGTTGACTTGTTGAATTTTGTTTTTTATTTTATTGAATTTTTTTTTTCCATGTTTTTTTTACTCTACCGTAGTTTATTTTTTCCGCCGAACGCGTGTCGTTATAACGAATTTCTGCAAAAAAAAAAAAAAAAGAAAAAACCCAAAAAAAATAAATGATTGTCATTATTGAAATGTGATACATTTTGCTTGTTCAGCTTACATTATAGTATGTACGTATCGGTATGTATATCGCGTTGCAAAACACAAACCAGAAGCTCTTTTTAGTAGAATTACATGTATACTTACACGTACTATATATACCACGTATCGTATTCGAGATCAGAAGTTTTTTTTTCTTTTTCTTTTTTTTTTTTGTTATTTGTCGTTTTTCAAAAATCGATACGATTCAAAATTACAATGACTCGAAATGCCGGCGAACAAATTGTGTGGAGATTATGTTTTTTTTTTTTAACGTTATTTTATTTATTTATTTTTTATTTATTTATTTATTTTTTTTTATTTTGGCGGGATCGGAATTGTTCAGCGAATCGAATAATGACTCGAGAGAAGATGATATTATTTTGAGTCCGATATGGCGCGAAGGCTGCTGATTTCATTCTTCTACTAAACGCCCACACGATTTTGTCTCGTTAATCGGCTTACGAACAAAATTGAGAGAGCGAAGAATGAAGGAAAAAAAAAAAGAGTAAAAGAAGATTTTAATCAAACGAAATGAAATTTAAATGAAATGAAATTTGCTAGTCGGTGGTTCCTTGAAACCTTGAAAGATCGATTCGACGTGGTGCGATCCATGCAGATCCTTAAAACAAAAAATATACAGTTATCCTTTCAGCCACTCCTAAAACCCACGATGTTATTCAGATTGCCAAAATTAATTATTTTCTACTAACGAGCACTTTTATACGTAATAATTCTTTACCGAAATATTGTAAGAGTAAGATTTTTTTCAACTCTCATAGTCCTAGCATCGAAACCCGGTTTTTTTCCCCCGCTTTTTGTCCTCTCTCTCTCTCTCTCTCTTTTACTCTTTTTTTTTTCTCATTAATGATCCCACATGATACGTCGTAATTAATTCGTCCTTCAAGATATCCTGCGACAATTGATCTACTTGTATACGTGCTGAAAGTAAATTGAAAACAAAAAAAATTAATGAATAAACAAAAGAAAACTATGTTACGTGGCTCCGTATACATATATGATGCATTTCCGTACCATGTCAGATGTGCAACACCTCGAATTTGCGATACGATTTCTCATTCTCGGCTACTAATATATGTATATGCGCCTACTGCTATAACCGATGTTTTAACGCTGATGCTGCTACCGTGGTATGGATCGTGTCTTGTTAAGTGGGACGCAATATTCTGAGAAGTACGGATATATCTTCGCGCGAATATATTTACGGAGGTACTGCAAGTATGCGAAACTACAGGTATGATATACTCTCGGCTTTAAGATGCATAAGATTCTCGATTGCGAATTTTACGGGAGGCGGCGCAGCGCGCCCAGCGACCTCGAATTTTGCGGAAATTTAACTAATCCGACCGATCGCAGCTGTGCGTAACCAGACTTGATATTATGCAGACATGTAATGTCAGGATAATTACTGAGAAACTGAAATCATCCGATCAAATACTCGGCGAAATTGGGTGCCTACGAAATTGCAAGGTCCAAGGGCTGAAACCCTGAGGTTATAATAGCAGAAAATGACGAATACGAACAAACCTGTTTTTTCGAATTTTCGACCCCCGAGTTCATCGATTTGTAGATGATCCGTGGAATTGTTCACCGTTTACGCATCGCGGTCGTAAGAATTTATTTAGTATTCAAGATGTGAACGTAGGACAAACGGTTGACACGGTTAAAAAAAAATAGCTGGTTAGTCACAGCGATTCAGGATTCTCACGCGACGCGTGTGTTCCTAATTTCATTTAACGAGAGAAAGGAGGAAAGTTGAGGATAAGGTCTGCGAAACCAAGGCGAGGCAGAAAGCAGCTTGTATTGCTTATTAAGAATGTCATTTGCCCTTCCGGTTTCAAAGCGTAGTCGAGAACAACATCTGTACGTTTATAACTAGTTGTAAGGAGAATTGCGCATATTTGGAAAGAAAGACAAAAAAAATAAAAGATGATAAATAAACAAACGAAGATCCTTAACCGTCTTGTTTGAAAATTGGCGAATGAGAAACGAGGGGTAAGAAGAACAAGAATACTTCGAAGTCTGTTCTTTTTAAATATTTTCTTTCTTTCCTTCCTTCCTCTTTTTTCCTCTTTTTCAATTTATTTCCAACGAAGATACAATTCTGGGAATGAAAAAAAATGACGATCGTTGCACATGCGTTCCGCGACAGACTTCATCGCTGATCAACACACTGAGATCGTCGAACCCTCGTCAGCGTACGCACATCATCGTAGAATTCTTGTAAATCACTTGCAAAATGCATCAGTTGTTTTTGTTATAGATGTAGTGAAAATGAGACGTATGCAGAAGACTCGATTATCACCCCATTCGATCGGAATTGAATTACTTGTGAAATAATAACAAACATTGACTGAGTCATTCGCGATGTTCTGTCTGGTAGGCGTGTATTATTTTTGTATTCATTAAGTCACCTGACGACAAATTGGCATTCTGAACAAGAGCGAGACATGAACACGTCATGAGAAAATTTGTGACTTTTTTTCAACCCGATATGTTCGAGTCTTTGTTTTCTTGGAATGTAATATTCGGAAATTCAAGCGTACCGCCGATATTCTCGGTTTTGTATCGGTTAATAAAAGAATACCGGCAAGAGGATAATTTCTGAGTGGAAGAAGAAAAAAAAAAAAAAATCCAAGTGCGACTTTTCTACGGTTTGAAATATGACAAGTTCAGGAATCATGATTAGGATTCGTCATATCGAGTTCGGAATATCGGCCCACGCTTCGCTAGACTCTATTCAGCGTTTGACTCGATCGCCTGTGTACAAACACGTGAGAATCGAGTCGAAACGAATACAGATGAGTTGAAAAATATGGGCGTGTATGTTGCTATAAATACGTGAGTTGAATCAGCTCGTAGTTTCGACGTAACACATCGCGCATTTCCGATTATGCAAAATATTCAGATGCAAAAATCTGTTTTATGGATATTGAAAAAGTGAGTCAACACACACCGCGTATTGTGGGTACGTAAAATTATGAATTCTCATATTTTTCTTAGAGCTGCCGGATCAGCGATCGTAGAAATCATACGGCTACGGATTGGGTTATCCCTTTTTGCTCCGAATGTGAGAATCAGTTCGTGCTTTAAAGCGACTGTCATATGAGAAATCTGAACTTGTTTATACTATGACCACAGCGAACCGCTAAACTACACTGCGTGACTCTAGTGTTTTGAAAAAAAAAGGAGAGAAAAAAAAGAGCGAGGAAAAAAGATTTGTACTCTCGGTTAGTCATTCGTTCCACTCTTCAAAACCAAATTCCAACAAAGTCACGACGCGATACTTTGGACCAGAATCAATAATATCGTAACTCTGGATTTATGGGAATAACATTTCGTATACTGCCGTTCGTTTGGTTACGAACATATTCGTGAACAAAAAAGCACTGTTGAAACCAGATTCCAAGATAATCTGCAACCTGAAGTTGGCGGAAAGAAATTGTTGGTTCGACTATCGATTCGAATCGAATGTCTTTCGAAGTTTTTTTCTGTCACCGAGTTGAACGCACGAGTCACTTTCGACATGAATAAAAATAGCTTCAAGTCAGGATGGCAAAAAAGGCTGGGCCAGTAGCCCTACAAACTGAAGTGGCAATCGACACGGAATGGGCGTTGATTTTGGCACGGAAGGGTCTAGTTTTGGTCGACGTTTACTCCGACTGGAGTGGCCCGTGCGTGGCGATGATCAGTAGCCTGAAAAAGATAAAAATGGAACTTGGCGGTGATATTTTGAGCTACGCAGTCGCCAAAAATGACGAGATAACGGACCTGGAACGATTTCGAGGGAAAAGCGAACCCGTCTGGATGTTCGTGCAGAACGGTATGATGGTCAATATGATGTTCGGCGCACACTGTCCAGATCTCACCAGACTTTTGATCGACGAAATAAGGAGGGTGCAAGAAGACGAGCCTCCGAAATGGAGTTTGCCAGCGTCTGAACGAGGTCCCGAGGAACAGAAGAGATGGGAGATTTTCGAGGAACGAAGGTTGTCACACTTTGCGGCTATTTTTATCAAAGTGTGGAGTATTTTTTTTTGTTACCAATGTTTCTTGACCTACAATTATCACGAATTCAAGGCTTGCCAGGGAAAAAGTGATTGCCGACAAAGAAAATGCTGAAAAACAGGCCAGATACGAGGCGATGCTTGGCCAGATGATGTGCGAACTTAGCGAAGAAAACGCGCTACTTCTCTACCCATGGGTCTTCGTTGACGAGGAAGGCAACCCTAGAGACAAGAAAAACTCCCCACCATACTACGAATTGGTCAATGATTTATTCGAACAATGTTTCGAAGTAGTCGAAGAAGTGCGTATCCAATTAAACGAGGATATTATAAAAGAAATGTTCGTCGAAAGCAACTTTGAAATCACCGAAGACATTATGTTTGGTGAGAATCGATCAACGTAATTGACGTGAGAACCAGAATTTACTTTTTTCATGCGAGCAAAGTTGGACTACGTAATTTTTTCGTAGGTTTGACCGATGGAAAATGTATGATAATGAGGCTGAAGGGCAGACCACCCCATCCCGATTGGCCGGTTAAATATCCGGCAACGTGTCCTGAAAATTCGAAAAACTGTCCAACGCGAGAAATAAATGACGTGGAGAACTACTTGTTGAAAATAATCTACGACGAACCGCCTCCGTTAGTTCACGGTGCGGGATCTTTGATCCCAGCAACGAGAACAGTTTACGAAAAAGATTTCGCCAGTCGACATGTGCACACTCGCGAACCAAATCCTGAAATCGAAGGGGATGTTCAAAGATTTTATCCAGCGGTTTGGGTTCCTCCTCAAGTAAAAATAACATCGTCTTCAATTGGCGCGAAGTTGATCGCGGATTATCGTCGAACTTTCTTCATGCGAGTATCGTTGTTTCCCCATCTAGGCCAGAAGTAAAGTCCACGTTTTCAAGGTGATATTTCCGCACTACATGGAGATTTCTCATCCGTACGAAGAAACACCGCCGCCATTGCCTAAGTGTTTCTTCAAATTTGAAGCGAACAAACTAAAGGAATTGTCGGAAGCTGTCGCTGCTTATTCCGAAGCCGTTGACCATTTTGGGGTTTTCGAAATGGACAACCCACCGATTGCTAAGAGGATCGCTTCGTCACCGGAGAGTTTTGAGAAACAGGTAACCGCGATAATTTCCGGTACTGAAATTACCTCGCTTCTTTTTTCCGCCCCTCAACGGGAAATTGACCAAAAAATCGTTTCCCTCTTCAAGGTGAAGTACAAAACGGGGTACGAGGTGTTCGTTGTGGTATTAGAATACGTTAGCGAAGAAGCTTTTCTGGGTTTCGCTGGCATCGAGCCGTACTTCGAAAGCCAAAGTCAAGAGGAAACCGCGGAATTGGTAGAGCTCTATTTTCCCGAAGGGGCCGTCGACGAATTGCCGTTAGAATTGGAGCGTGGCCTGTACGGAGACACGGAGGAATATGAGGAAGAGTACGATTACGAAGAATACGAAGACGAAGAAGGCGAAGACTACGAAGAAGTCGACGAAGCCGTGCATTTCGATTCTTCTCTGTAATTTTTCGAAACAAAACCATGTCAGATCTCGTGCTATCATCGCTGTTTTCATTCCGGCCAGATCTTGGGGTTGAAAAAAAAGTAAAAAAAAAGTCCTTTTAAAGTCGCAATGAATCCCGAATGAATTGCGCGCCGCGTAAACCACTACAGGCGCCTAGCGAGAATGAATCAAGCGGAAACTAACTCAGCTGCGGTAAATAGAAAATCACCGTAACCACTGCTTCGTGACATTAGATACACCGAGATAATTTGCAAACGCATCTTAATATCATCATCGTTATTATGATTATCATTTTATTTTCAACCGTTCCATTCTGACGAACCACGTTGGAGAAACTTTGCGATTATGCACGCACGGCTATGAGTCCGACCGACATACACGTCTAATACCCATACGATGGGCTGCGCGCTGCTTTGTTTTGCCTAGCCTAAGTTGACTCAGTATTTTATTTATAATATTTCGCGGTAATTATTACATCGAAACAATCGTCCGAGATTTTATCGGCACATCTGCATCGCGTTTAATGGTTCAAGTTCCTCCATCATAACTGGACTCTCTACGTCGCGTTACTCGAACATACTTTGCAGCGCAATTAATAAACTTGGAAACAATGACGAACGTTTATCAAATCCAATGTCATTGAAATATCAAACTAACGCACATCGTCTTACTTACACATTTAAAGCCTCTCAATGATTCACACGATTAGCATATAGTGTGAATCTCGTTGTACATTCTGAAGTAAAAAAAACAGGAAAAAAAAAAAAAAAAACTATCGTTACGCAAACAAGACAAGATCGACCGCCCACGACAAAAATACACTTCGGTCTATATCGCGAGTTTTATTAATCATTACAGTAATTCTTCTCACCGATATAAATAATCAGATAATGTTTTGTCGTATATTGTTTAAAAAAAAAAACACAGAAGAAACAAAAGAAAAGAAAAAGAAGAAAAAAAGCTAACGTGTCCGAGGTCGATGATTCTTTTGTTTTTTTTACTTGCCATAACAAGTGAGTGAGCGAGTGAATGAATCGGAATGAATGAACGAATGAATGAACTAATGAAGTCATTTCCGTGGGCATGCAATGAAAGATGTGTAGTAACAAGTGTTACATTTAGCGGTTACTTTCTACCACCGCAAAAACTAGAGTCATGTCTTATTGATTGTGAAAAACGCGCCTCAAATGGACTCGAAGGAATGCAGATAGTGACGGGGTATCGATGACTCCCTCCTGTTTCTCTCCTTCATTTGGTTCGCTACGAATTTCCTCAATTTCCTTCGCCAAAGTTCCTCGCTCTGTATTTTCTTTGCAGTATAGATGAATTGATTGATTCTTCGCCATTACGAAGAGGCTCAGGTATATTATGTCAACGTCGCCGTGTTATCCGCGCAAATTAAGATCACGAGCTTCCAATAATTTTCATTAAGAATCGCAACGATCGAAGGTTTGAGATTCACGGCATGAGTAAATGGCACGACTATAAATAATCTAATTTCATCTTATGGCAGACCGCTTGCCCGCCCGCCTCTGCCCGCAAGTTCAATTGTTCGAGTCAAACGAGTCCTGAGAAATTAGTCACTTTACATAAAAGATGAATGAGCAGCGGTTCGTAACATATATATATACGTACGCCTATATTAGTAAGGAACAATTTTCTCGCGCACACTTTCTCGAAGAACTTATATTCACCATTTGTCTGATTGCGAGACTGAATCAGATGGGTGACGCACGTCCTAACGTATTCGAGATGTGTTCTCATTGTATGCTAAGTTTCCGGCATCGACTCAATGGGACTGCAGCAGGTCCCAAAGGTCCGTCGTTCTCCGAAGAGACCATGTGAAATTATAGCGTTCGATCCTCTCGATCCCCCATCGAGAATCGTGAACACCATGCGTACGGTGTCCGTTCAGGTGACGCGATTTGAAATTTTGAAAAATACGTTTTCGCTTTTTTTTTGTTTGTTTCGCTCTTTTTTTTTTGATAATTCATTCTTCGAAGAGTTAGTTATCTCGTTTTCCCTGACGCGGTGATCTCACTTTTGTTATCTAGAATTTCTCAAATATGATACATAAACGTTCGACTTATTTCATATTATATAGGTACTTACGTCCGGTCTAACGATATATTAATTTTTTATGGGATGAGTCACTCGTTCTTAGGTTATAAACCGACCGATAGAACTATAGTCGATCGATCTCAAACGCGATATGACTTGGGGAATTTTGCCTTTTTCCTTCTCGGTTTTTACCCCCCCCCCCCCCCCCCCTTCTTTTTTCTTTCGGAGACTCGAAATATGGTACATTGAAAGAAAATGTATCGTTAACGCGATGCAGCTATTTTTTCTTTGATACTCAAAAGGTGGACGGAAAATCTTCTTTTTTTTTTTAGGTATATTATTTTGAAAAATATTATTCCCTATTGTTTCATCGGGTCATTCGATCACGAGAATTTGGTATCGCGATATGGGGTGGAATAATAATAGCTGATATTTTTTTCGCGACGTAACAAACAAATGAATAAATAAATTGGTCGACAACTTGAGAAAATATTTTGATCTTTTGACGTTTTGTGTATGAAAAAAAAAAATATACACACATAGGTACCTAATGTAATTCTCGTACTTTTTCCAGTGAAATTTATCGCCACTCAGAAATTGTCGAATTTCATGGAATGTTTTCTCACTTTATCGATGAAATTATTCGATTCTGAAAACTAGACCCGATTTTCATTACACTGAAATTAATATAATGGCCGATCGTTATCGCACCGGTGCAGGTGTAATATTGACACAAATGTCTTATCGCATCAGAGTATATGAGTTATAGAATTTGTGTTTGGTTTTTTTTTTACATTTTGTTTCTTTTAATCTGGAAGTTTCTCATCGTTGTTTTTTTTCTTTCTTGGAACTCGAAGGAAGAGAAGAAAAAAAAAGAAGAAGAGAAATACCCTTTTCATCGGCGCGTTTCTAATTATTAATACATTCAAGCAATTAACCCGCGCATAATTACGTGCGAATACACCTATAGATATACCTGTATACTAAATATTTGATTAATTTTTCAGTGAAATCGAAATGACGGCTCAACTTTGCCCGTAACATACGCAATTGCAATTACACATGTTATGTGGCGTTCCCATAATGTGTTGGTTAAATTTTCTTTCATAATTATCCGATTAAACTAATTATAAGTGAGGTCGCAATTAACGAGCGTCGTCGTCGTATACGCTGTGCAGTTGTTATGTAAGTCTAATGAATTCGTTCCATTCTTAATATTCCGATTCTGTTTTTTTCATACAGGCAATTATATTTTCCGTAACCGAATGTCGTCAATCAATGACAATTGTCTGCTGTTTTATAACGGGGATTGATTTATCGTTAAAAAAATAAATAGAAATAAATAATCAAATAAATAAATATCTACTTACGATTAGAATTAAGTTTTTGATAATTTGACTATCGGATTTGAATGTGAAAAAAAAAACAAAAAAAAAAACACACGCACCGGTGTTACCGCAGGTTGATTTTAATAGAATATTATAATTAATGTTGCATAAATTGGTCCCTTTACATAATTTCATAGGTTTGAACGAAGAAACTTGTTTTCTAATTAGTCGGTTGCCCGGCGTAAACAAGTGCAGCAGGAAAGTGTCATTTCGCGATATTCGTCGCGGTGCAATTTTCATGCGGAAAATATATATATATACAATACCAGTCGCTATACTATACAGTCGTAGGGAAGAAAAAAAAAAAGACTATAAAGAAGAAGAAGAAGAAGAAGAAGGAGCGTGGAAGTAGAAAAAGAAGAGCCGAAAAGGAAGCTGGGAAAGAGAGAAACAAAGAAAAGGAAAAGAAAAAAAAGACGAGCGGATCGGAGGGTGTCGCGCGAGCTATCGCGCGCGGTTCTCTTTTATTTCTCGTGCATATAAATTACCGGCAAAACAAGATGGCGGTCGCGTTGTACAGCGAAGTGTAGATACTCCGCGGCTGAAAAAAAATTTTTCAAGAGACCCTTTGGTCTCGCCTTAACTCCGCGACGAAACGACGCGACGTTTACTCCGCTGCTGCATGAGAAGAGCATGGCGAAGATGGAAATAGCATCATAACCTGTTGCACCCGTGCAGCGTAAAAGCCGCGGCGAATTCTATTTCATATAAATTTATTTGTATCGCGGACATTCGAAGGCGCCCGATCGTACACCGCTGCAGATCGTACGGAATCGGAAATGAGGAAAAATCATCGAGGGAAATGTGAAAAAAAAACTAATAGAACCCATCGCGCGATTCGGTTTACTTTTTATCAACCCTGAAATGCTAGAGGATCGTGTTTCTCGGCATGCTTCGAGAGTCATTTTTTGACATGTTTTTTTTTTGTTTTTTTTTTCCACTTTTTCCCGTGTAGAAAAAATTTTCATCCATTCGTAGATAAACTTTCCACTCGTTACATTCGTCAAGGCTGCAACTTTGTTTTTTTTTTCTCCCATTCTTCGTCTAAGGATCCGATCATCGCGCGGTTGCTCGAAGAAAAAAAAAAATGAAAGTGAAAAAAGAACCTTCGATATTTCTTTTTCATTTTTTGCTCGTTAACAACACATCCTAAAAACAAACGTCCGCCTCGTTCGATTCGATGAATCAGGTACACTAATTATATGGAATCATCGCGGATCTTCTCAAAATATTGGGCGTATCCTCGTGGAAGGTTTATTTTTTGTTGTGTTTTTTTCCTCTACGAGGTGATGTACGACTTGGCTAAACAGTCACCTTATTACTTTATTACTCGCCGAGGGCGTCGCGACGCCGAGAGAATCAGACGTCGCGACGCAATCTATTAAGCTAGCGATGATGTAGATTTCTCATACGGATATAGTTCCTATTTAAGGGTAGGGTAAATCCGAAATAAGATTAATAGGAAGATCCGCTCAGTCTTCTTCTTCTTCGTCTTCTTCTTCTTCCTTTTCACGTCGATGCGAAGAGGGGGACGTCAGGCGTCGTCTAACTTTCATGTTATGTGGCGGGCGGGCAACACGAAGAAGACCGCGACGACACGCGTGACTCACATCGGGAAAACGACGGCGTCGCGACGCGTGCTAGCTTGAACCTGGTCGTTGCACATACGACTTACTTTCAGCAACCCGACGCGCGACGTCGCGTCCTTTCTTTCTTTCTTTCTTCTTCGTCTTCTTCGTCTTCTTCTTCTTCTTCTCGCGTGCTGCCGCTGCGGCGATGATAAATTTATCTCTCGCTCCCCACAGGCTGCACGTTACACATATAGAGCGTCAACTGTTGTAAACCGCGATACCAACTACGCGAGGACATCGTAATCCTTTCTGTACATGAGCGACGATAATTATTATATTATCGCACAATGTTTGCGGAAACCGACATCCACGCGCCCTACGTTCGCCAACTGTTTTTGCACGAAATGGTGGAAAAGTGATCGTCACGATTTTGGGTCATCAAGTTTTCTGTAGCATGTATAGAAATATTGCGTAATTCGTTTGAGAGAGAGAAAAAAAATAAATAAAAGAGAAAGAAAGATACTTCTGCAAAGTATAATAGTTGACGATGACATTTTTTCAAAACAAAAAATTACAAGCGCTAATTCCTCCCTATATATAATCTTTCAGACCGAAACGGTGACGAGGTGGAGGATTTTCTAAGTATTTTCTTATTTTCATCGTGATATCGTTTCTTTTTCTTCATTTTCATTTTACTTATTTATTTGTTTTATTGTATTTTTTTCTTCGAAACGCGCCCAAAATTTGTACACGATTTATTTATTTTTTTTTTCACCAGAAATTTATTTATATATCTACACAATGTTCTTAAGTATGTATAGAAAAATTATCATTGAAATCGTGCGATTCATGATTTCAAAAGTATTGATTTCTTTCGTTTTTTAAATCTACTTATTACTTCCCCCACCCCCGTATTAAATTGTAGTTGTTACTGCAATCCTATACATATACGTATAATACATATATATTACACCTACCGGATGTCCGCGCGATATCGATCGAGCCACGTAAGGATTGAAGATTATAATTATTATTTTTTTTCTCTCCTGTTTCATCGGTATTTTTCCCCCAATTCCTTTGAAATTCCTCGTATGACGTGTAGGTACGTAGGTACGTATGCATATAAGTATATAACACGCCTCGATATTTCATCGCTTCGGATTTCTTCAGACGAACAAAACTCCGTTTTTATTTGACATATCTTTTTTTTTATGCTCACACGAATATGTGGCAATATCATATGCATGTAACATACACTGGACTCATCGTCTCCGGCAACTCGTACAAAGCTTACTTATGTATATATATATAAGTTCTTTTTTTTCATTTCGTTTTCTATCATTTATTTATTTTTTCTTTTTCAAATTGATTGATTACATGCAATTATAACCGTATATGCGTCTGATCAATTGCTGCGCGTATGTTTTCTAAGTTTTCCTATATTATGTATTATACGTATATATATACGTGTTAATTGTTCAAGTTCTTAAGTCTAGCTGCGGGCGTTTTGAAAAAAAATAAATAAATTTAAAAAAAAGGAAAAAAAAAAATTATTCAAATAATATAAATACATAATGATTAGATAGGTATTCATATGTGTACATATATGTATGTATGTAATGTGAATAAAGTAGTTGACGCATAATAATATATGATAACATATGTATATAACAGATATTCCGAAATAACATAACAAATCGTTCGATTATCAATCAATTATTTTTTTTTTTTCATTTTATTTATATATATTATTTATAAATGAAAAGCTAGAACATAGAGTTATAATGATAAATCTTATGCGGTCATCGAATAAACATGGGACCGAGCCGATGGCCAATTAATATCGAATTTTTAATTTTCAATATTATATGCCAAAACATTCATATATACGGACGTATTTCACTGTTGGCCCTTCTCTGACCTATTTTCAACGCCTGATGATGGGCCCTCATTATAATCGTAATCATCATCATCATCGTCGTCATCGTCATCCGCGTTACGACATGTCAACATTTTTCATTATAAATTCATCGTTTCACATACCCAACGTACAATTTCGAAGGTTCGAAGATTTTTATGATCATATAAAAAATCGATCGAATTTCGAAGTTCATCTGCGGAAGAAAAATTGATCGTCGGTTATCGCGTACGATATAGTTACGTACGGTTAACTTTGTTTGTGAATTTGGGCAGGAAGCTTTTAAAATTTTTCTCGTCTCGCTTCGTGTGATTTCATTTTTTCTATAGATTCGCGTTCAAATATGTATACTTTATACATGTACGGACTGAGGTTAACCGCGCGTCATTTGTTAGACAAATAAAGGTAATTATTTTTCTATACAAACGCTATATAAGTACTTGCATATACCTATATATCCATAGTGACACGTACGCACTATAGATGCGGGACTTTCCCAATGCTAATTACCAATCCCTGGCCGAAAAGCTTTACAATTAGTTTATTCGTATCTTTATTATTATTTTTGTTGTTACTTGTTTTTTTCACCTCATCATATTTTCGTCGGCGATAATAAACTTCGATTGTTGACGAGGGAAAAATTTTAGAAAAAATTCAAATTCACTAATTTAAGTTTTCAAGATTTTAAGTTTTTAGTAATTTTTTTTTTTCCCCCATTCATTACACGTACACACACGTATCGTATGATATTTTCTTGTTTTTTTTTTTGTTCGTCGTGTCGATTTTTTTCTTTAATTGAAATTAATTTTTCTTTTTTTTTTTTTCCAAATTTTTTTGTTGCCGATGCATTTTTCCGACAATTCGTAACAATCGGATGACGAAGTTTTCTGCATCGCCCCGGCGGCGGGCGCGCGGCGTGAGGAAAAAGTTGTTACAGATCGCGAGTACGAAACCTGCACTGAATCGCCAGAAGACACTCGTCGCTGATTGGCTGCGACGTTGGGAGGGGAAAATGTAATACTTAAAAGCCAGCTCCGAACGGCCGAGGCTCAGTGCGGTGTGATTCGCTGCGGAAGTTCGGTGCCGGGGGTCATTTTACAGCGTTCGCATAATCATTCTGTTGCCGAAGAGAAAAATAAAATTGAAGAAAAAAAAATACAGAAAAACAAAATAAATAAAAAGTCAATCTAATCGTTCGCCCGAATATTTCAACCGACAACGATAGCGAAAGTGTTTAGTCAAACTGTATCCGAATACCGAAGCAAAAGAGGAAAAAAATTTTTTTTTATTTTTTTTTTTCTCCGTCAATGTATTCGATTACGTGTCATAATGAAGATGAACTTCGAAATGAATATTTATATACGAGAAGAAAATTATAAATAAATAAACAAATAAATAAATAAATAAACGTTGTGTTTTATTTTATTTACAAAAGTGAGAGATCGAATTTAATGTAATTGATTTTCTTTTCTCTACTTTTTCTTGTTTCTTCTTTCGTCATTTATTTCCATTGATTATTATTGCCGATGATAATTACGACAAGAGAGTAAAGGAAAACTGATAGAAAAATATAGACGAAAACAAATTGTTTAGAATTAATTTGTAACAGAAACGTAAAAAAAAAAAAAAAAAAGGGAAAAGTTTAGTGATAAAATCGATCGATCGATTTTAATCATTTTTTCATCTTTGTTTATCAATCAATTCAGTGCTGATACGTATAACGTTGTACGTTGAATGATCCGGCGCAGTGTAAGGAAATACGTAAACTTTAATCTAATCGACGAGACGATTCGATAAATAATTGAAAGTAAAGGAACAAAAAAAAAATATTCGACGTTTAATCACGAAGCGATATTACCTATAGATATATATTTCGTTATCTTCTTCGTCTCGTTGACATTGAAAAATCGTATAGAAACTTTTCCCAAGTGTTTGTGTGCGAAGCTAAATTGATAAACCGGAAGTGCGATTGTTTCGTAAAAACTGATTAATATCATTATTATTATAAATACAAATATTTACTTTTAAATTCATTGTTTACCCTACCATGACAATGGTCGTCAACAAAATCAACATGTCTTCATATCCAACGAGACGATCAATTTTCTCTGGACTGCAGGCTAAGGTAAATTTATGCATGAATTTTTGGTGATTTTTTTTTTTTCGTTCAATTTCAGATCTATGATATATTGTTTTCGGTTTGTTGTTTTGTTTTTTCCTTCTGGTAGGAAAAAGAAAACCACAGATAACTTTCGGCAAGAATTTCGATGACATACAGGTTTAATAAACTATTTGATAATTTTTTTGTTTCTTTTTTTTCTTTTTTATTCAATTTAAACCGATACAGGATCGGCGAATTACTCGACTGAAACAAAAACAAAGGAGAAAAGAGAAAAAAGAGAGAGAAAAAGAGGTAGGGGAAAAAAAATGAATTTCGTTTTAGAAGGTTAAATAATATCCTCTTCGTAACGGTTTAAAAAATCATCAAAGTCTGCAATCTTGGAAGTCCCCTCTCTCCAAGTTTCTACCGAGAAGCCGGATTCGGTGTTTCCAGTCCTAAAATAAACTTGGCAGAACTTGGGACAAGTTAGAAGTCGGACGTCAAAAATTTTCTCTATCTCTCTCATACGCATTCCACGTTTTCGGCTATCCGAACGAAGTGGAAAGAGAAAGAAAGAAAGAAAGAAAAAAAAAGAGTCGATCCTCGAATCGAATCGAAACAAACGATACAAATCCGCGAAAGATCCCGCGGTTTTTTTCTAATAATAGTTGAAAAAAAAAAAAGAAGAAGCAAAAAAAAGAGAGTACTCAAAATTTGTGTACTTATAAATTCGAAAGGGGAAAGGATAGAAAAACGAAAAAAAAGCAAAACTCGACTGCAAGAAGATTTCCCACGCTAATGATTCAGATGTGTGTTTATACGTAAAATTTTCTAACGCGCATACCTGCTATTGAATTTAAAGTAAGTTATTTATGGTATTTTCTGCAAATTGCATTTATATAAGTTAGCTAACATCTGAGATACGTGGGTCTGTATAGGTGTGTGGCATGTAGCGTGCATGTGTGCGGAAAAACGGAAGACAGATGATCAAAGAGCGGCGCGAATGTCGTACGTATTTACAAGGTATAAATAATACATATCGAAGTATATGTGTGCAGAATAATTGAGAAATACGTAAACGTGCTTTACCGAGTGGAGTAATTGCTGTCCGGGGTAATTCCTCGATCCGTAACCCACGGTAGGGAATTAGGTGTATAGTAGGTATTTTCTTGGCTAACGATCGAACGGACGCTGCGGCAGCTCACATGTTGCGCGAGTGAAAAAAAAAAAAAAAAAAAAAAAAAAAAAAAAAATTAATATACACACATATACAGGGTGTCCGATTCTAAGTGAACCATTTTGATTACTCGAAAGGATGAGGTCGTACCAAAAAAACTTTTTATACAAAAGTTGTAGGGTTTCGAGGGGGAAAAAACTTGACCATATTTAATTTTTTTCAAATGACTTTGAAAGGGTCAAATCGAGGTCAATTTCTTTTTTGTAATGGAATGACATATTTTTTTCTCCAGAATCTGGAAGAGCGTTAAATTCTGCACCAAAAAGTACTATGTATAATACGCGAGAACTGCGACGGGACAAAATTTTATACTCATACCCGCTTACGTTCCTCTATACACGTAATATATTTCTATTAACTTTACGATTAGCATAGAAGTTAGGATCTAATCGTATCCGCACAGCCATATAGGAGGGGAATGGATCTCGCGGTTGCTCAAATATCAGCGAAGTCACGTCGCGAACGGAGTTACATGAAAACCACGCGCCGCTAAATTACGAACGCTATAAGTAATCCCGATCTTTTTTTTTTTTTTTTTTTTTTTTCTTTTTCCTTCTTCTCTTCATATTCTCACGCCAACTTTTCAAACTTTCATCGGCCGATTTTTCATCGCGATCTGTACGACCGATGATCGATGTGTTTCTTTTTTTGTTTTCTTATTTACAGGGTTTATTAGCTTCATTTATTTAAATCGCCTAGTCTGATTTCTCCGAAATTTATTTATCGCAATTCAATCGATCGTACGATTTTTTTTTTCTGTTTTCTCTTTTTCTTCTTTTTTCACGTCTCATCTATAGATGCCCTATGATTTTTTTTTCTCTCCAAGTAGATGTGAAAAATAACGAAAGTTGAAGAAAAATGAATAAGGAAAAAGAGATGAAAAAAAAAAAACAACAAAGCAAAAGAAAAAGAGTTGAAATTTATACATAAGCCTAAGTGTTCGTATAGGTGCAAGTGTATAGGTATGTACTATAGTATACATTAATTTATAACGCTGGCGATGCATATTGCGGAAGTAAAGAAAAAAAAGAATAAGACAAAACCAAAAAAATTTCAACGTTGCAATTACGCGTACACTATGACCGTATACTATACAAGAGATCGCACGTGCGATATGACTTGGCAAAATTTTTGTTGTCGCGGTGACCCAATAAAACAAAATTCAGGTGCAGGTTTAAATCGTAAATCGTGTCGTCGTTACGCTCAATGGAATCTGGGTCTCGTAAAATCGGTCGGTCATTGAGAGAAGAGGAAAAAAAAAGAGAAGAAAAAAATAATAAACTAAATAAGCAAACGATCAAAAATAAAAGAGATCGTAACAACACGGTATTAAAAATTCACATCCGGATCGTTTAAACTTGTTTTTTTTTAAAATTATTTTTTCATTTTTTCTTTTTCACCGTCTGTTTTTGATGTATATGTATATAGATATACTTATTTTTCGTTTCTCTCTCCATCAAATTGTGTGTATATATATATACTCTATGATCTATAATATTTCGTTAAAAAAAAAAAGAATAGAAAGAAAAAAATTCCATCTTATATATTTTGATTTTATACGACTGTAACAAAGTGCATTCATTATCTACTTTGAGATATTTTTTATTTTACGAAAGAAATAGGAGAATCAAAAAAAATAAAAACGAAAAAAACATCGACCAAAATGTCGATCCCATTCCTCAAATGTTGTATACCTGCTTCGCGCGTTTGATTTGTATGCAATTATTATAATTCCGAGCGCCCACACATTAATTTGGTATTTAATTATGAAATCTGGGTCGCTCGGAGTCCATCGAATATGAAAACTTACACGCGAACGATTATTATGCAAGAAGTTGTAGAAGCGAAGGATACGATAAACCAACTGGCGATTAAAAGTGCGGATTCTCTACTTGGAGAATTGAATTGGATAATGGGTTGGCTCGTGCCATAGATGATGACCGTATCCATTAGTCAGTTGTTACAACGACATTAATATCAATAGACGGACGCCCTGAGGCCTTTATCGCGTCCCTATGTGTTCCACATACACGACACACGTATACGAAACTCGAACAAAACGGCGCCCGCCCGCGATCCGGATGATGATATCGTAAAATAAAATATTTAAACATTACACATGCGCACGTAAGTCACATAATCCAGTGCGTACGCGAGGACTGAGTAGCCCTTCAATTATCAAACTATTATCCCTTTTTAAAAGACTCACTCTACACTTCCTGTTGTCACGCGCCGACGTAGCGCAGATATCCAACCTAACCTATAAGTTCGAACGCCGCACCGTAACCTGTGACCCTGTGACGATTTTCCCAATTTTTTCCCTGACCTTCTGATGGGAAAAACTAGGGGAAATCAAATTACGCTCGATAGATTTGACGAAATGCTATATTTCATCGCAACATAGATCGTTGAATTTTATTTTCTGTTTTTCTTTTTTTTTCTGTCATTCTACAATCTACAGTCATCTCGATACGCCGGATATACTGTATAGAGAGTCGTTGCGCGGAATTTGAAAGTGTAGAAAAAAGGAAAAGAGGAAGAAAAAAAGAAGTACCAAAGGGTTGACATGGGCTTCGTTTATAACGGGATTTTTCGAAACTTAGAAACTAAGAAAACTCGACAGTGAATTTTACTCCCCGATTCGCCCATAATGTGACGCGATAAGAGTTGACGATTTTTTTTTTTTTTTTTTTTTCATTCGGTGAAAAATTTCATCAGTAAATCAAAGGTCGAAGGTTATTATCTATATGATACATATAAGGTCGTTTCCAATTTTGCATCATTCATTTGATTTCATTCAACTTTCTTTTTTCTTTTTTTTTTGTTTCTTTTCTTTCTTCGCCCTGTTGTCTGATTTTTACGTCGGTCGCCGCGAAACGAAGGAACTTCCAACTCTCGGTAATTTATAGTATTTTTTATACGAGCCCGAGTTATTTTATATGTACGTACATTTAAATGTGCGTATAAAGGCGCGCGGTTGTAATAATTGACTTAACGAGGCCCTCATGTGTTGTTTTTTTTTTTCTTTTGGCTTTTTCTTTTTTTCTCTTTCTTTTTTAATATTCGCTCTATAAAACCGCGCGTCGTCGTCGTCCCTGTTCTTCTTAATTTTTCAACATCTTTTCTCTTTCCTTCTCTTCTCTCCTTTTTTCTTCCCTTCTCTTGGCTTTGGTATGGCGATGTGCAGTAATAAAAATATACGTAAGGCATATAGTATTTATATAGCAAAGAGAGAGAGACGCCCACTGACCGGATGCCGGGTCGACTACGGGGTCAAACTGTACACAGTATATATACCTACCCGTGAGTATGAAAATGAAAAAAAAAAAACGAAGAAATTAAGAACAAAATGAAAAAGACGAAAAAGAATCTCTTGCGATGTGTTTTATATATAATAGGTATACTTTGTTCTACACGCTCGTGTAACAAATTTTATGTAATAAAAAAGTCGTTTTTTGGAATTAATCAATTACGCGCACCAGATTCGATCGGATTTGTCAGAATCGTCTGTTGATGTAATAATTTTTCGGCACAAAAGAAGAAAAAAAAAAATGAAAAAAAAAAAATGAAAAAAAAATATAACGAATAGAAAAGAAATTAAATTGAATTAAATTTTCGATGATAATTATTTCGTCTCGATTTCGAGAGATGCAACGCGGGGATCGAAGCATTTTGAAGTTTTCGAGAAAATCTCGAGGCACGGAACACGAGGAAATTGGAGGGACGACTCGAACGAGCAGGTCGGTGTTTAGTTGTTTAATGACCCACTGCAGTGAAGCATCGTTATACTATAGCGCGCAACGTTGCGGCGGATGATTAATCAGCGTTAGTAATTTTCTTAGCTCTGTACCAGAAGTAATAACGTTCGTTATTATGAATGAAGGTTTAGCGGTTTCACGAAAGACCGCGGACGCGCGCGTCGAGAACCATAAATGAACGATGGAATGAATGAATGAATGAATGAATGAAGAAATAAACTATAATGAATGGAATGAGAATGGGTGACCAACCGGATGTGTTTAATCTTACTACAAGTATATTACTCCTTTCGTACGATACGACGTTTTACTACGTTAATTTTTTTATTTTTTTTTTGTACGTTTTTTCCTCCTCATTTTTGATAATCTTACCCAGTATACCGTTGCCTTCGGTTTAACGAAATCTTATTCTTCCCATATCGTCGCATAAATATCGAACGGGATAGAAAAGAACGGTATGGAATGGAACGGAATGTTGGCACATGCGGCGCAGGTCTGAGAAGACCCTTTTTCTGCATTCCGAAAGACCCCGGCTAACAATAAGTAAGCCCACCGGAGGTGATTGTCTAACGGAATCTTAGCACAATGCCTATTTACCACGCTGCGTACACCCGGTTAGGTTGATTGTGAATCGCTTCGCGGCCTAGCTCGTGTTTGGACAACTTTTTCGCGTAGCCGGCCCAGCTACGTCCGTCAAGTTGGAATTGCCAGATTAGCACAAGAAAACAAAAACTTGCACAGTAATCTTTCGCTATCTGAATGTTATGTAATTGGACAAAAATTAATTTTGTCCCTCCAGCGATTTTCGAAAAAAAAACTACGGTATATAGCCAGCTTGATATAAAACCGGCTATGCCAGATTGTGGAGAGAACGATTTCGTGAAGGAATTTTTCGCTTTTTAAATGCTATTTAATCGCACAAAAATTGATTTTTTCGCTCCAGCTATTTTCGGAAAAAACTACGCGAAAAATTTGTCCAAACGCGCGTTTGGCCGCGAAGCGATTCAGAATCGGCTTAACCGGGTGTACGCATCGCCCGTGAGCATTTTTCAAAGATTTCGAAAAATCTCGCCGATTTTCATTCTTCACAAATCGACACCCGCCATGCGGCCGTCGATTCGCAATAAGGAGCGCCGCGCGCTGCAGCTTATTGTGATCGTTTAAAAATTAATTAATCATTACGTCGTTTATCGTGCTTGTTGCACATCAGAATACAACTTGATACAGACTTATTGTACAAGTTAACGGGCTAATTGGCATACATATCGAGTTCCCCGCGCAAATATTAAACGCGGTGTTCGTAAAATTGACAAATTAGAATTATATTTTTTCTACTTCTTCTTTTTTGTTTTCTACCTCTCTTTTCGGCGTACGTAACAATATATACGTGAAATAAACTATTATGTGATCGTGAAAAATGGGTCTGCGTTTTACGAAATTTCTCACCGTATAATATAAAATAATTGAAATGATGCAAATTATTGTGACATTAAAAAATACTCTACGAATAAATCTATACATATATATCTATGCTATGAAATGCGTTGAATTAAAAGTGAAACAAGAAAATTCAAAATTCAAAAATTATATTATCCAAATAAATAAATTAGTGCGGTGCGGTCATCGGTATATTAATGTTGCCAAACTCACGTGTTTTATTATCACTATTAATATTATTTTTCTATTATCTGACAATAATAATAATAAGAATAATAATAGTAATAATGCAAGGAATCGGTTTTTTTTTTATACCAGAGCGTATATGTTGTATCGTAAAAGGGGAGCGATTGGAATTTTGATGTAGAAATTTTTCCGGATACTGCAGATCTCGATATGTACTACAAATAATAAGTATAGATATAGAAATAATTCCCGAAGGTTATGTGGATTTCCCGCGACATGATACGTATATACATACTTATGTACTACGGTTCTGATAGAGAATTGTGGATTATTACATAGAACGATATACACACACATGTATACCTTATATATAAGTATAATATCGTACGCATCGTGCGTAATTATGGTCTGGGTAATTATATAATTATTAATAAGAAAGACAATTCGTAATACCGTTGGTAAGTAAGTCAACGTTAATTGACCTTGTGCGACAATCCCAGCTGCAGCAGTGATTCTTCTGAAGATTCTCTCCGTTATTGGTTAACCGCGATAATTATCTTGCGGCTTATCGCGTAGACCAGCTTAAAGTCGATGATCTCAATCTCTCGCCTTTATATGCATTATACGCGAACTCTTGATTCATAAAAACTTCACCTGCGATGGTGAATAATATGTGTATATCATCGATACAATATACATACATGTATACAAAGTAAAATAAATAAATAAACGAACGGATGAAAAATATTTTATTCATTCGATGTTTTTTTTTGTTTTTATTCTTTCTTTTTTCTCGTTTTTTTCTTCATCGATCAACGATTTATACTTGGAATTAATTTTTGAAGCTTTTTTTTTCGTATTCATTTTATTTTTTTTTTTTTGCTTCTTTACGATCCAAATGATCGTTAAATATGACCATATCAGGATCGGAATACGAGCGCACCTCGCGTCAATACACATCGAAAATGACTAATTGTACACATATGTACGAGGTATATAATACACATCAAATATAGGTATATATTTATTCAAGTTTCTGTGGTGGTTTTTTCCTTTTTTGTTTTTTTTTTTCTTCTTCTATTCGAAAAGAGTCGACTTTTATGAAAACTATACTTTTACGGAATCTCTCCCGATGCACGTATGACATACACACCTTTAATACATACATGTTTATGTATTTATGTGTATACGGTACATAAACGGTACGTTACGTTTTATACCATGAAGTGTCACAGTCATAGCTGTTAAAGTTTTTACTTCTATTCTTTTGTTTTTTTTTTCTCCTTCTTTTTGCTTTTAATTCCAAGAACTTCTTCGCTGCACTTCCTGAAGTCATACCTTTTACGATTAGATTTTATCACCCCTCCTACGTCGTTAATAAACGTTACACGATCGGAATAGTTATTATTTCTAAACGTCGTCGATGCTGCGGTGAAAACTTGGGAGGAAACATTTATTACCCCGTGCATCTAACCGTCGTCATCGCCGTATAATATTCTATACGCCATCGATGATCGGCCGGGAATTCGACACGCGGTTTTGATTTTCCTATAACTATTCTTCGTTTTTCTTTTCTTTTCTTTTTCATTCTCATCGTCACGTTTGTTTGTTTTTTTTTTTCTTTTGCTTCTCTCTCGATTTCGATCCAAAAGAATCGAAACGTACGCGCACCTATACCTCGTCGATTTCCATACACCTGTCCGTATGAGAAGTTTGTTTTTGTTTATTTCGTTTCTCCCGCCATCGATCGATTCTTGTTTGAACCTCGATCCAGTTATACGTGGAGAGATTCAACGACTAATTACCGCATCAGGTAGAACGGCAGCATGTTTGTATAATTTTAATGCGAGAATTAACGACGACTACAACGACGACGACGACTAAAACCGAGTCCGTTGTGTTACATACGCTGGCGTCAGTAAGGCGCCATGTGCAATTGACGCCGCCCACGAACTTTTTGAATACCATATAACACGAATATCTACCATAGGTAAACGAACATATATGTGTTCGTGTGTGAAATAGGTGCCTCGTACTTTTTCTTTTCTTTCATTTTTCCCTTTTTTTCTCTCATCTCCATCTCTACGATCTCCCTTCGTTTTTTTTTTTTTTTTTTATTCTGTTTTTCTCTCGCCATTTCTCTCGGGATTCGATCTTTCGAGATTATCCGTAAGATTCGTGTAGATGTACAATAATTGCGAATCGAATCGCAATCACTCGAATGTTGCATCGTACACCGCAGAAGTTGAATTTTAAGTTCGTTTTCCGTTTTTGTTGTTTTTCTTTTCTTTCTTCTTCTTTTTCTTCTTTTTCCTCTATTTAATTTAATCGAATTGTTTCTTTATCTTCTGTTTCAGGTGAGTTATCCGTCAGATACTACACGTGCGCGACGATGGCGGAAGAAAACAAAAGAAGAAAAGAAAAACAGAAAAAAAACAAAAACAAAAAAATGAATCTTGGTAAAGTATTATTAAAAAAAAAAAATTTGACGTACAATATACAGGTTATGTAGGTACGACGTACTGTATATATGTATACGTACCTAAATTATTGAAAATACGAACGAATATCTAAACAGATTTGATCGAATTATTTATTTAATTCGATTGGGGGGGGGGGGGGGGTCGTCGCTTCGACCCGCGCCTTTTTGTCCGATGACGATGAGTTCGTTTAGCACGGACACCCCCAACTTGATGCGCGTGCGGAGAGAAATAGAAGAAGATAAAGAAAGAGAAAGAGAAAGAGGAAAGAGATAGCAAAAAAGAGAGCGAGAGCGGGCGACGTCTCACGATCGGCGTTGCCGATGGCCGAGATCGCGTGAGTCACGCGAAGAAACTCGCGATGTATCCAAGAGACTCGACTCGACTCGACTCGACTCGACTCGCTCGCAACGGTGGATAGTGTGTAGCGGCGGTGAGGAAGCGTGCAGACGTAGCGCCCGACGAAAACAAATGAAAAGCGAGAGAGAAAGAAGAAGAATGAAGAAGAAGAAGATGAAACGAAAAGAAAAGAAAGGAAAACCACGAGGGACGGCGACTGATCCCCATTCATAACGTCGCAGGTCGTACTTGGTTAAATAACATTCCGCTGACTCTATGGTCTTTGATGCGGTTTGCTGCTCCCGCCGCTGTCGCTGCTGCCGCTGCTGATCCGATGATATTATCAATATTATAATTTCCAAAATGACTGCATTGCACCGGTGGTGTTCCCTCGGTCGTGAAACAGTCCGAAGTTGACGCTGCGTTAAATTCGGATTACCGCGGCCGCCCTTCAGTCTCTCTTTTTTTTTTTTTTTTCTTTGTTTTGTTTTCTTTTCTTTCGAACACCGACTATCGTATAACGAAGACGCATTAGATACTCGAGGAATTTTTTTTTTTTTATCGCTTCAACTGCATGCATCGATTGAATTACAAATTGATAAGAACAACAAAAACAGAAGAAAAAAATAAAAATAAATAAAAAAGAAAGATAAAACATAACAATTATACATAAATTATTGGGTTTGTCCGTATATAATAGACTATATATATAGATTATTTTCTATAAACGAGCCAACAAATAGGTGCAACATTCGATATATATATATATATATATATATATATATATATATATATATAATTTTTGGATTCGATCGAACAAATCGTAATTCAATCGGATCTATAGTTTTTTTATGATTAAAAATATATATACATATGTGTATAAAAATATTTATCTGACATCATGATATAATCATATACATATGTATATACATATATAGGTATATGGTGTGTGCTCGTTATCGCGATCGTATGTCACATATTATTTTATTTTATTTTATTTTATTTTTTTTTTTTATATTTCAAATATTCTTATCGCGATTCATTTATTTCTGACGTATTAGATAATAATAATAATAATAATAATAATATCGACGTTACATATATACGTGTATACCTATGTATATGGCGATACGTGTTACAACTTGTTGTAAAGCAAGAAGATTATATATACTGGATCATGCATTACGTAGCGACGCACTGCTATCTTCCTGGTAAAAATAGTTGGCATACCGATTCTCTTTATGTACCCACAGGTATATAGTGTGTGTTATTGTATGTATATAGTATTTACCGAATGCACATTGCTCGAAGCGTTAAGGGCCGAGGTCTTCCAATACGTACGAATCGCAGTCACACGTATAATCGCATACAAATATACGCGGGGGAAAACGAATTCCTGAATAATCGTTCGACCGCTCGTCCGGGACAATGGTCCACTAACCTGGGGTAAGAGCGAAAAAAAAAAAGGAGAGAGAAAAAAGGAAAATAAAAAAAAAGACGGGCCATGCTCTGCACCTGAGGAATTTCTGCATTCTTTCGTGACTCATGTCGCATGTGAACCGTTTTTCTTTTACTTTTTACTTTTTACTTTTTACTCGTCAGTTGTAACACGTCAAATAGAGTATTCACCGATACTCGCGCAGATAATCATTCGCACGTTTTCTTTTCTTTTCTTTTTTTTTTGGCGCATTTTTGTCTTTGCTAACAAAAAAAAAAAAAAAAAAAGAAAGAAAGAAAGAAAGCGCAGAGGTTCTGAAATATCACGATAACGATTATCCGTACTTACAATTAGCGGTCACTTGAATTCGGAATAGATCTCGATTAGGAAAGAGGAACTAAAAGTGGACAAAAAAAAGAAACAAAAACAACAAAATGAGATAGAAAAATAGAAAAACACTGATATTCGAATCGCCCCGCCCCTACGCCCCTTTGGCATCTATACCTACCTGTCACTTAATTGTAAACCTGTCTCACGTGAATTACCGTTCGATCAATTAACCGCATGTGAGTCATTGAGTAATTTTTTTTTCTTTCCATTTTCTTCTTTTTTTTTTTCTTCTTCTTCTTCTCAATATCGCCGTCGGCCGTTTATATTTCATCGCTCAACGACTTGACCCGTGATATTATGACAACCAGCTGCGACGTTATTAGGTATCGAGAGGGTGCGGTTTGGTAATAAACGAGTGAATGATTCGATAGGTAAATACGAACACCACATATACGTATATATATATAGATATAATGATAAATCGTCTTACCTTATACATGTACAATATTTTAACAGTACCTGTATATATGTATCATGTATATTACATCAAGTTTTATACAGCGTGAATCACAGATCGGTTTTTTATAATTTCTGAACTCTTCGCTCTCGCGTATCGGTTGAATAAAAATGAAAAAAAAAACAAACACAAAAAAGATGAAATAAAAAACATTCCGTTGTTTACGATGACGATGATAATGACACCGATGATTCACGTGTCGTATATAATACAGATTATAATTAAGCACTTAGATTCGTCCGACTTTATTAATTCGTTATCTCTTACCGATTTCTTTCTTTCTTCTTTTTTTTTTTTTTTCGATCGGACTTCAATAAGTACGTTACGTAGACTTTGAAGAATTTCAACGTACATATCATACTTCCGGGCATCGCCGTAATCGGCGTTCGGGATCTCGAGATCGGTAGCTATACACATATACAAGTGTATGTAATTTGAGAAAGCAAATTTTTCACCTAATGTGTAGGTACACATACACCTCTATACCTCGTACCTACACACCTACATACTTTTATACAATTACCTTTTCGCACACACTTTCAATGAACCAGTTTATACCGATGAGCAGGATCTTTCCTGCGTATACTTTTCACTTAAAACCCCGACCTCAACCTCGAAATATATCTACTGACTACTCTTTCTTTCTCCAGGACGTGACGATGCGGATCCCGAAATTCTAAAATTCTAAATCTCGACGCTCCGAATCCGAATACGATGTACACCCGGTTAGGTTGATTCTGAACCGCTTCGCGGCCAAGCGCGCGGTTTGGACAAATTTTTCGTTTGGACAACTTTTTCCAATCGAGTTTGGCCGCGAAACAATTCGGAATCAATCTAACCGGGTGTACGCCTAGGTGATGCCTATTTGTGAATCATAACCGGACCACCATTTTCTCCCCCCCCCCCTCCCCCCCCCCCCCCCCCCCCCCCCAATATTTTCCCCGCGATTCGGTCGAGGCGTGAGAAAGCGAATGAATGAAGAAAAAAAAATTCTAAAAAGACACCCGCGCGGTGAATACGAGATTAAGAGGGAGGGAGGGGGAGAGAAAAATAAAAGAAAATGGAGAATGGGGGGGGGGGGGGGGGGGGGGGGAATCACTAAATGGACCATCGGCACGAGGTTAAGCCCAAAAATTTCTGGCTCTTTGCCCGCCGCCGATTAGGTGTATAAATAGTGAAACGGCTGAGGCGTCGCGTATAGTTCATTGCACAGCAAAGTCAAATAAATTAGCTATATACCATGTGCGGTACGTGTACGTGTACAACGGGGATGATGTTAGAGCTCGGGCAAAACCAGCGTCCAATCATTGACCAATTAACTATGAGCAACCAGTTCGAGAAAAAAGTTGAAAGTTTTATACGAACGTAATGTATGTACGTACGTAGGTACCTCTCACCTTGTGTCAATTAATTCTATATTAACAGACGCGATAACAATAATAATATATTATAACGACCCCATTATTATTATACCTATATGTATACGTGATTAAACGCACGTCGATCGAATTAGAGCTGTGATTAATTAGTTATCTTATATTGATACATTTATTTATTCGTTCACTCATTTATTTATTTATATATTTATTTCGTCGAGGCAACAACGGCGATTATTCGTATGATATTGTTTGAAAAAAAAAAATTAAGAAATCAAAAATAAAAATAATTGACGATCTGTGAACAATTGTAGCTACACGTACCGAGAATCGATTCAATCAACGTTATGTGATAATTGACAGAAAGTGCAGATCGGGGGGGGGGGGGGGGAGACCGAAAAAAAGGAGATCTAACCGAAATGAAAATGTTGTTCCGTTATAGGTATTTGATGCATCGGATATACCTGTTTGTTAAACGAGATAAAATATCGATGGATTAATGTAATCAATTAATTAACACATGCTATTATATATATATTGAATATGAATCAGAACGCACGAGCATTCGGGGAATGAATGTTGGATGATTTCTTCGAAGATGAGTTATAACAAGGAGAGCGATAGCCGCGGTAATTCACGTTGCCGTATCAGTGTTGAGTTGCGTTTATGACATCATCCGTGCAGTGATATAATAGAAAATGACACGTACAATTTTTCTCAAAAAATAGATCGTATATTATTGTATTATAATTTTAATAATAGTACTCGGTCGTTACTGGGAAACTTTGATAAAATTCGAAGAATAGAGTGAGAATTACTATTTCATACCGCAACGTTTATACGACTTGTACATGTATACGATAATATACATATATATATATATATATATATATCTATACGCATATATGTATAATACCTATGGTATGTACACTTGTTCAACCGCAACAGGGTAATGTATTGCCGGTGCACATCCGTTCACGCGTTGAGGTAAAAGAAAGGAAAAGAAGAAAAAAAAAATGAAAGCAAGAAAGAAGGAAGGAGAAAAAAGAAAGAAGGAAAACAAATAAATAAGCAGAAGAAGAATAATCTTTCATTCATAAAATTGCTGGTTAATTCAAACCACATGTATTACATACGTACAATTTACACTACGTCACCTGGTTTACAATAAATCCTATGACGTCATCGTGCTATACGTGTATACTAACTTTTTTTGCAGCACGTGTGACGGCTGCGCTTTATAACGTAATACTCACCTTCTTCGCTCGACCCTTTCTTTTTGATTTTAATTTTATTAATTTTATTCGTTTTAGTTATTTGTTTAAATTCATTATTTCTTTTTTTCTTCAATTACTTCTATTCACCCGACTCGTCGTTGTTTAATGGGGTGTAGGGGGGGGGGGGAGAAACTATAAGAAATAAGAATACAGATAAATTAATAAATTGTATTTAGAACAAACAAATAGAAAAAAAAAAACAACCAAATCTAATGCTGAACGATACGATGTATCTAGCATGTACGGTATAATTTTTCGTGCGAATCATTTTGTAAGGAACAAAAAAAAAAAAACGAACAAACAAAAAGAAAATAATGTTACGACAATAAAAAGAATGAAACATCTAATCGTCGCGCGCTTTGTATATAGGTACCTATATATGTATGTACGAATGTGACGCAATAATTCTGACGTACATACACATTTTACGGTGCAATGTACTCGGGATTTCTCTTATCTCTGTTTATTTTAATAGATAAATTCATATTTGTACACAACATACACGTATTTAATCATTTTCGATAAGATTTATAGAGCGCGGTGATGAACGATTTTTTTCTTTTTTTTTTTCCTTTCAATTTATTCGATTCAATTTAATTTAATTTTTTTTACTTCTTTTTCTCTCTTTCTCGTTTGTTTTTTTGTTATTTTCCTTTGGATTTCTTCGATTTTGGGGTAAAATATGAAGTATCGCGAAAATTGATTGCGGGACACTTTTCCAACGTATTTTCACCTCAGGAACACGAATCCGTGAAGTGAATTAAGCCAGGAATAAATCCCATCGAGATATCCTTATTTTTTCACTTTTCGAAGCGATCAATTAGCGATACCTAGATCAATTTTATAGATCGCGAATTTAGAAGCACGAGGTTCATCTCGAATTTCGAGTTCTCATCTCGTATTTCGATTTTCGATTGGTTCATCAACTTTTCGAGATAGGATGGTTAATTATTAGAAAAAGAAAAAACAAATTTTGATGGGGGAAAAAAAAAATAAAAAACCCAAAGTCGACGATGGTGTCACATTATACATCATATATATATTAATGTATGAATGATAATAACAATAATAATAATAACAATATACACGGAGGTTAATTGATTAATTTTCATAATAATATATGTAATATTGTCGAATATATATATTTATAATACGTGACGGCGACGTGTGCGCGGCGAAGTTGTAAAAAAAAAAAAAAAAAAAAAAATTTCAAAGATTAGCTCTCGCAGATTTATGACGTCTGTATGACGATAGCCGAATATCGCGCGATGAGTCACTCGCGGATTCGCATGAACCGGCGGGGAGTCGCGACGGTCGATTAGGACTATCTTGTCCCCCCCCCCCCCTCGCTCCCCCTCGCCGTCCAAGTTTTCCTCATTTCTTCCTCTTCCTCTTTCTCTCTCTCTCTTCCCCCCCCCCACCGCCCGCATCTCGCATCTCGCGTTTCTTCGCCTCTCGTTCTCTTCACGCATACGCGCGAAATAATTCACTTTGCGAACAGCTGATTCTCGCCACCAATATTTTTACCTTCGAATCCGTTCCGCGAGTCGAGTTTAAGGTCGCGATGTTCACATGCAGTGTAAGATATTACGCACACGTGTTTTGCGCTGTGATATCCGATACACACGTACAATGTATATTATGTATGTATCTGTATATTATATACCTGTCTAGGCAAGTCGAGTTTCACGATTCGCGAGTCATCTGCAGTCGGTTAGTCAAGCGCATGCCACCGTCGGGTCGCGTCGCCTACGCTTCGCGAGATTCGCATGCGATCGTTCGATTTTCGATTTGTTCTTAGAAAATAGGTATATAGTACCATTGTATGTATAATAATGACGGATTTGTGATTTTGTTTCTTCTTTTTCTTTCCCTCGGTTTTCTTTCCATCATTTTTTCATTGGAAATTGTCTGTTTTTTTTTTTTTTTTTTTTTGCACCTCGTTTTTAATTCATTCATTCCGGTTTTCTTGGTAATAATAAATTGCGAGAAAGAATTATTCTCTTTATTTTGTTATTTTTTTTTTTCTCGCTTTTTCAAATCGACGAAAACATTACAAATCGTACTCACGGCGAGATGTTATTGTTATTAATTTCGTTTTTCAGCCTTTTTGTATTCGATTTATTACGTTTTCATTATTTTTCATATTTCTAGAATTGTATATGTATATATATATTATTTCATTGTATTTGGCGCAACAACTGAAAATCTTATGTTATTTTATATATATTTGACGTGTGTATCATATACTATACATGTATGTATTACAATACTTATAAATATAGGCTGCTGCATTGTATTATGAGGAAGAACCTTTTAAATGTCGCGTTGTGTTTATAACCCCCGCGCGCACGTGACTTCCGGAAATGTCCGGAAACAAACGTTACAACTTCCTTTTTATTATAACACACATATATATATATCAATAAACTATACTGAGAAAACCGAAATTATGGGTAGGAATTAACCGCCATCTTATTCTCGTATATTTCAAGTATAACATACCTGCGGTACCATCGGGAGAATATATAATATACATATGTTGCAGGAATTTTTGTTAAAAATAAATGAATAAAGAGAAATGAAGAAGAAATTAAATTCATAGGAAATGAGAGAGAAAGGAAAAGTGAAAGAAAGAAAAGAAAAAATTTCTAGTAAGTAGTATATCCCGTACACCGCGCTGCAGCTTACGTGTTCCAGACTATTCTGTAGATAATTTTTTTTCTCTCATTTTCATGTATGTGTTTTATACACACGTGTAATATATTTAATCGTTATCTATAGAGATTGTTACGAAAGACAATAACGTTTAACCTTGCGCCGTCGCACCTCGTTAAATTGATAAAATTTTCATTCGCAAGTCTCGAACGTAACGATCATCACACGAATTTTCATCCTGCGTATTCACGGCTGTTTGCAATTAATGGCGAAATTCTTTTATTTTCTTTGAACAAATTTTTCCGTTTCTTTTTCTTCTCTCGTTTTGTTTTTTTCGTTTTACATCCTTTTTCGTTTAACAACTAGTAGGTCTCTGACCTAATTCGAGCCGATAAAATAAATCGATTAATTTCAGTCGGTATAAAAATGCCGTTGCGAAACGATCGTGTGGAATGAAAGAGATATAAAGTGAAGAAAGGAAGAAACAAAAACAAAAAACGAAATACGAAATAAAAACTTATAAAAATGTCGGTAATGTAGATTCTACGGATATGTGAAATAGTTATGTGCTGCTGAAACGGCGAAAAATCTGTTGATAATATTTTGATTCTGTAAATTTGTGGAAAAAAGTAAATATACGATAGAGAAAATATAGAAATACAAAAACTAAAAAAAAAATAAGCAAAGAAACGAGAGAATAAATTTTCAAATATTTATACACGCGATATACGTATACAGTTTGTATGAATGAGTGTCGATCGTGGATTGAACATGCTGCACATCAATGGTGGATACCAGCACCGTAGCAGCATGTATAAAGGAAGGGGTGCTTTTTTAAAATCGGTAAGAAGAAAACTTTTCTTGTTACGTATAAAATAATTTCGGAAAAACAAAAAAAAAAAAAAAAAATACACAATTGACCGGTCAAAAATTATCGTATCATCTGTATATTATACATAATTGCGTAATCCTCGTCGACGCGGTATTGCAGTGCACACATATCATGTGTACGTGAATACCAGCTACAAAATAAATAAGTAAATTTAAAAAAAAAAAAAAAAAAAAAAAAAAAGTAACTCGCGAGTTACGATTGGCGGTTTAAGACGCGCCCCTTTTTTCATATAAGGAATCGCACGTGGGTCGAGCGGTCGTAGGTGTATATATATATGTATATATATACATACACGTACAATCCGGTTTAACTTTCCGCCTATTCGATTAATGAAAGTAAAAAAAAAGAACAAAAAAAAAACCGCTGATTCGATGTTTTTTTTTTTTTTTTTTTTTTTCAATTCCGTTTTTTTTTTTCTTCTCCGAGTTATTCTAATCGCGATTTTAATTATATACCGCAGTCTTCGTATACATATACGTTTTGAGAGGAGAAAAGAAAAATAAATCGAAGAGAAAGAAGAAACAAAAGAAAGAAGAGTCACGTGTATAAATTATATGCTTAGATAATTGAATTGAATAATTTTTGGGATGTTTGTACGAAACAATCGCGAACTATCATAAATTCGAAATATTACCCATATCGATTCCGTTGATCGATTTTCACTTTGAATAGAAAAAAAAAAAAAAAAAAAAAAAACGAACAGAATACATAGAAAATAAAAAAACAGAAACAGCTTCGATTACATTTTACGAATTTTGGTTTCGGCTTTAGAAAATTACGATGAGACTGAAAGAAATGAAAATAAAACTAATATCTCTGGGTATGTGGAAGATGATTATTTTATCATACATAAATATAGCTATATACGCGTGATATTTAATTGTGATGTATAAAACGTAGGTGATTTCCGAGAAAATAATCTATATATAGGTGTATATATATATGTAATACCTACGTCACGAAAATCGTGTTGTTTTTTTTCATTATATAGATACAGAAGAATTACTTACTTACTTACTTACTGACTTACTATCTGCAGTACGAAATGACATCATCGTAATTCATATTGAAATATTTCGCGGCGTCATTCACGCGTCCGCAAATTCACATCGTTCGATCTCTTCTATTCGAATGATGCACCCTTGTCCCTGAATACGTGCATATGTAGCACAAAATTGCAACGTACCACATTCCGTAAGTTTTGTATATTATACGGATAGTTACATTCCTAATACGTATAATTTTTCCCACGACATTTTCAAATTCCGAATTTTTTTTCCTTCGGCAGGACTTCGTTTTATGATGAAACAAAAAAAACGTCCGCACAAAAGTTCGCCCAAATCGAAAGGGGTCGATTTGAGATGGAATGACCCATATATACGTATTATAGATTCGAACAAATGTCATTCGGCTGTTCGGAATTATCATTTATATCCACCTGTCATTTTAACTACTTGACACGATTAAACATTATTTTCAGTGACTAATCGCCACGCGACTCCCCAGGTATAATGTCGTCATCGTCTGCATCCGCGGCATCGTCATCGTCATCGTCGCAAACTGTTCAATTCAATTGTTATTACGTATGTTATATACCTACAATTTCATAATACAGTCCGGCCGTATGACCCAATGATTGAATACTACACGACTACGACGATGACGATTGCGACGATGACGCGGGATCGTTAACCCGTACGCGAAACTTGAATTTCGGATCTTCTTTTTCGTTCGACTTTTTTCTCCTTATCTCTCCGACAACGAAGAAGGGCTGGTATAAGTTGGTATTTTTCTAGTTATTTTCGCAACCGACAAAAAAAAAACCAATCAACCTGAGATCATGTATTATACTATGTTAAAATGTCGAATCAATTCTGCCAATTTGTAATATAGAATAATGACGATGATAATTTGGAAAAAAAAAAAAAAAAAAAAATACCAGTAACAATATCAACAATAATAACATGATATTACAAGCATCGTATGGATGAATCACTGCAATCGCACGAGACACACGTTTAGAAGTTACGTAACATTTCGTCGAGTCATCAACCGCCGGTGTCGTATACATATATATATGTATACGTATAATACAGGTGGTACAGCGTGTTATCGTATTTTCAAAATATCAACCCGAAACAAGAAAAAAACAAAAGCAAATAACAATAATAATAATAATATCAACAGCGATCGATAAGCGAATGAATTTAAAAAATCATCAGAAGATAACCAACCGCGAACGTTTGTGATCGTTACACATTGAAATGAATTTTCATTAATTACACGTGAATAACGAATGAAAGTGTTGAAAAAATATGCAAATTGACAATATTTGTGTTCAATATAAAACATGTATGTGGACAGTGGTGTATATTTTATATACATATAAATATATATATACAAATGCGAATGCAAATGAAATGAAAAATGTTTACGTTTATACCGTCGTCGCGTGAGTTGTTCATTACAATTATTATTATCTGACGTACATTTATTAATGTGTTCGAAAATCGTTCGGAAATTGATGAAAAACAATCGTATACGACGCGATCTACGAAACGCACATATAGGCATAAGCGGGTAGAATGAGAAATATTTTTTTTCCCCTTACGATTAATTAACATTTCATTATAACGCGACGTATCGGATTGCGTTGTACAGATTATTATAACATTTCTTTTCCCGTATCAAATGAATTTCAATTTCAATTTTTTGTTTTTTGTTTTTGTTTTTTTTCCGCAACAAAATACACACGTTTCTACATATGTATTTACATGTGCAGTGTATGATATCATAAATGTCTTTATTTTTTTTATATTCGGTCGTTCGATTTTTATTCGCATCTCCAGCTCTTCTCGCGATCGGTCGCCGAGCGACATTCCATCCGTGCGTTTGTCCGCCGCGTCTAGAAAATATTTTTACGAAATGGCCGATGCATTTTCTTTCCTTCTGCTTCCCCCCCCCCCCCCCCCCCCCGCCGCGCAATCTCCGAAGCGCGATATTAATGGATTTCGAGAAATATACGGTCGTCGAGAGTTTTCTATCGGATTATAGAATATAAAAATAGAAAGAAAAACGAAGCGAAACGGCGGTCAGAAAACTCGGGTAATTCCCCAAGACTGTGAGTAAATATCTGCATGTACACGATGTTGCGTTTAAATGGAATATATTCAACGGGATTTTCCTTCCGGAACTTCACGGTGACCGCCGACGGAGCGTCGCCCGCACGGCTCCTGCGATGATTCAAAAGAAAAGAAAAGAAAAGAAAGAAAGACAAGAAACGCAATTTTTTCCAGTTTTGGAAGTACAACCAAATTATGAGAATGATTAAAAATGGTGGTCCTCATCCTCTTTGATTTTGATAAATTGTTGGGAAAATTAATTAAAATTTGGCACTCGAATGTTTGAAGTTTGGAATAGGAATGTGTAATGCTAATGATATTAATAATCATAATAATAACAATAATAATTTTAAAAGCCCCTTCGGGATGTACGATTGTTTTTTTGCCCCTTTTGCCAGCCTATATTTATAAAGAGACAAGAAGGGGGGATGGAAAGTTCACAAATTTGACGTTAGAGCGTCGCGCGGCGCTTCGATCGGGAATATTTAAACGTTAAACCAGTCTGACATCGAATGTCTGTTGCTACTTTGCTCACGAGTCTCGCGTTGGCGATACGTATGTAAAGTGATTCGTAAAATTTTGCCACGCCGGTTATTACTACTTTTCGTTGTCAATCCCGGCTGACCATACGAACGATATAAGGAATTTACTACGAATTTTCACAATCCCGTTCTTATTTGTTTATTCATTTCTGTTCGATTCTATGTTTCGTTACGATGAAACAAAATCCGTACGACTTTTAGAAAAAAAGACCAAAAAAAAACACCTCACAAAAGAACGCGAAAACTCTTACGTAATTATACACATACAAACGGTTGAAATAGTGAAATAGTGAAGGAGTGTGCAAAGTTATTGTAATTTTTTTTTTTCTTTTTGTTTTTGTCAATCTAAAAAACGATATTAATAAAAAATTGATAATTAATTGTTATCAGGTGGAATGTGAAACAATACTTAACGATGTACCCGGTCACAGTAAATCACATACATAATATATGAGGCGGAAAAGTTATCTGTCAAATTTTAAAAACAAATTAAAACTTGAATTAAAACAAAAGAAATACTTTGGATTTTGTTTTGTCTTCTTTTTTTTTCGTCCAACACATACCAATATCCTAAATGCGAATCAAAGTAAGTTTTTTTTTATGGTTGTTTTTAGAGTAATTATTTTGTACTTATTTGTCTTGAATTTTTTTGTTTCACCGTTTTTTTCCTTCTTTTGTTTCGTTCAACGGTACACCCTATCGGACGCATCCGTGTGGATGTTTGAGTGAAAAATAACGCGGGTAAAATAAGAGAGACGGAGAGTCGGGGAGAAAGAGAGAGAAACTCTATGAAAAGATGCCTGTAATATTCACGTTGTCTATTTTTAAAATGAACATTAATGGAACAGAGGTATTTTCAGGGTGGTGCTTTAAATACCATTTCATTTGTCGAGGGCGAGAAAATTCTTTTTGCCAAAATTACTCGGATCGACTTTAAATATCGTCAACATTGATTCAATGCACCGACTATTTTTTTTTTTTTTTTTATTCTTTATTTACGTTATATACTTTAAAACTTATACTTCATTATACCGACAAATTGATGATTGATTACATTCGCTGGAATTAGTTGGATATAGTTTGTTCCGACGTGGGTTTTTATTTTTTCGTTTTTTCGATTGCCTTTATTTTCTCGTCTTTCTCCGTAATCCAAAATTCTTTTTTTATTTTACAAGACGCGCGTGCGTACGAATTTTTCTTGACCGACCGACACTACGCTATAAGTACTATACTTATATACCTAGTGATATTATTTCTGATTACAAAAAAAAAAAAAGAAAAGAAAAGAAACTTACGTTACATGCACACGTATTACTTCGATTTTTTTTGAATTATTTATCGGCCATGGTTACATAGGTGTATTGAATGTACGTGTCCATCATTTGTATATCGGATAAATTGTCGACCATTACAATTTAATTCTCTTCTATTCCCGATGCCTTTTCCTCGTTTTTTTTTTTTTTTTTTTACGTGATTAAAAAAACGACGACGGAAAAAAGAAGGAAAAAAAAAACAAAAGAGTAGGATCAATAAATTTCAATAAATATACGTACGTTGTGCGATCCAGCAATTGAACATATTACTATGTACGTACATATATCGTACACTCATTGATTATAATTCGTATATAAATTACATAATGAGGCTGTGAATGTATATTCATAAAAATTGATGTTGCATAGACATGCATAATTTTTTTGCATTTTTCTTCTTTGTTTTTTTTTTTTTCTTTTTCTGAATTATGTGCGATCATCGTATTATTGCGATTATCGCTATTGTTATTATCGTTGTCGTTGTTATTCAAATATCTATATTATGTATATTACGAAGAAAAGAAAAAGAAGAAAAAAAAAAAAAGGAACTACGTCAGAATTATTGAATTCATTTAATTCAGGTACAGATCGCGCTGTACTTTAATCTCTCAATTATTTCATTCGTGTATTTAATTTGTACATATTTTTTCTTCAACATTCGTAGCAGATGTATAATAATTAGGACATTCATCGATGCGATGAGAAATTGAATGAATGAATTTTGCGTGGGGTTGGGACGTGTTTCTGTGCGTGAAGAATATAACGAGTTCTGTAATTAAGAAAAATATGATTTTACAGCACGTTTCGCGCATAAATATTGTAAATCGAAAATATACACGTATCCGTTGTATTATGAATATTGTAAAAGCAGCAGACTGCAGACTCATTTGTCAAGTCGAGGTCTGTCCGCCCTCTGCGGTCGTCCACGAAGTAACGAGAACGAAGAAAGTAAAAAGAAATAAAAAAAAAAAAAATAAGATATAAAGAAGAAAAAAAAAAGATAGAAACCAACAGTGAAAATAGAAAGGAAAAGAAAATTTAGATTCGGATAGTGAGATGAGAATTATGATTTCCGAATAAAAATTTTCATCGTTTCTTCGAACGAAACGTTTAAACGGAGATCGTAATTTTTTTGTTGTCGTAATTTTGATAAGTTTTTCTGATCAATTTATTGAAATATTTCGTGTTTCAGATGTCAGAGTTCCCAGTGGAGGGTGGTGAAAATGGAGACATGCACTCCGTCATTGAAAATTTTCAGAAAAAGAGCAATCTCATTTCTGGAAGAACCACCGGACATCACACCCACGTATCTCATTCCCATCATCCTCAGGTTACGACGTCGTCGCAGGTAAATATCGTAGCTGTAAAATCGCTACGAATATTATATTCCGATAAAAACGATCGTCGTCGTCGTAACGAATAATGATAATAATAATCGGTGTACTTCTGATTTTCTAATTGGCACGACTTCGCTAAATCACGGCCAAGGTAATAGGTTATTTCACGCCCACCTTCGTCTGAGTGCACAGGATATACTTACGATATAAATACTTATCTATGATTCCTAGAGAAACTCGAGATTACGAAGTGTTGTATCTAGATATTATAAATGAGATAGAAAATTTTCATAATGAGCCAATTCTTCCGTGACCGTGCAGAGGCGGCGTCTGTCTAAAAATAAATTAAACTCAACCCACAAAATTATATGCACGTACACATGTTCAGAAAAATTTCTGATTAGTTGCCGCAGGTCGAGACGCGTTCCGATTCCGATGAATGAGGAAAAAATACTAATAATAACAATAACTGAATACAACATAGTATATAAATTGATGATAAGTTACGTAATTTTGCATATTATATACGACGTGAAGTTAATCTACGCCCACACACTTATGTATATCATCATATATGCACATTATAATTGTACGCGACGAGTTTAGGTTTCGGTTTGAAAAAAGTGGGGTGGGGGAAGAAAAAAAACCTTGAAACTATACCGCGTTTCCTTATTTCATTTCGTAAGATACAACGTATACATTATACGTACGTATACGTATACGTTTATTACATATAGATACGTTGAAAATTTTTTTTATTTCTTTTCTCTTATTTACACTTCAAGTCGTCACTTTCCCACGAAGCTCAAATGCGATTGGTTAATTTCCTCTTGCAATCGTTACCGACGATGTATTGGATATTTTCCAAAACTCATATTACGTAGACGTGTAGCATATAGTTTGTTATTTATTTTATTCATAATCGTTATTGTTGTATTGTTATTATTGTCATTGTTGCATATTTATAGTTAGCTTCTTTCATTCTTATTTTTTCGTTTAGTTTTTCTATTTCTTTATTTGATTTTTTTGATTTTTTTTCGTATAGTTCGGTGACGTATATCGTACCGGCGAACATGACTCACCAACGTATACCGAAAAGTTTTAATAGAATCTTTCTCACTCTATTTCTTGGCTTCGCAGATGCTGACAAATCAGAGTCAAACCAGCAGTACTTCGAGTAGAGTCGCTCAGCAGACCTCCCAGAGGATTCTAACCTCCTCGTCGACGAGGGAGATGAACGCTAGCAACGTCAAAGTTAAGGACGAACTGAATCAATTGAAAAGAGGTATTACGGAGATGAAAAATATGTCAACCAATTTCTCGCAACGTCTGAGGAGCAGCATGGAAAACCTCGTCGACAGGTAAAAACCTCTTTTCTTTTCTTTTTTTTCTCTCTTTTTTTTTGTTCATCGAAATCTTTTTCTTTCTTTTGAAAAATTGTAACTTTTACTACTCGAGTGGCCTCGGCGTAGTCGTCGTCGTATTTTTTCTTCTTTTTTTTTTTTCTTCCCATGTATTTTGACACGTGTCGAAGTTAAACTTTAAACAAGATCGATCGTTACGCTTTTTGATCGCTGATAAATCTCGTCTTTCCTTGGAATTTTTAATTTTGAGAGATGAAAAACAAAAAAAAACAAATGAAATAAGTACCTAATCTTTAAATTTTCTACGAGTTTCGCATTTTTAGCTTTTTTATTTATTCTTTTATTTTCTCCAATTTTTTTTTTCTTCTTCTTCATTCCAGAGATGGCAGCGGTCCCGAAGAAAATCTCTCGGAACCTCTGGTTACATTTCCGGATCCAGATACGCCGCCGCCAGTAACTGGAACTGTCACGTTAACGGGCGGATCGCCTTCGCAGCTAAATTCATTGAACTCTTTGAATAATTTACACAGTATGAGCCCACCCATGAGCATGTCGAATATGCCAACGATAACGAGCATGTCAAGTATACCGGCTGGACCAGAAACTATGAAATTTGAACAAAAGAAAATGACCAGTGCTTCGAAAACTAAGGTAAGAAAATTACATGCAACACATATGTTATAGTTTGAATGTTTTTTTTTTTTAATCTTTCTTCACGATGCAATAAATTTCTGAATTCATAGACGTGATATTTTTGGGGGATCCTTGAAATGTTGTTGTTTTTTAGTTTATTTCTGGTCAAATTGATTTAACCCCTTGCATCATGCAATTTAGACGTTATCCGATATGCATGTAACACGTCTGGATTTAATTGGAAAAAAAAAAGTTTAAATTAAAAAAAAACAAAAAAAAAAAACAACGAACAATTTGACATTACGTTTGGTAATATGCAAATTTTATGATTCATTGTTGTGTTTGACATGTAATCTGTAATTAGTTAATAACGAATTCTTTTTCTTTGATCGTAATGTGAATTTTAATTATTTTTATTTAGGTTGTAACCGACGGATTCAGCGCTGAAAAAGCAACTGCCAACAGTGCTGAGATGAGGGCATTGCAAACCGGTGATGTTTCTTATAAAGAACAAAGCGCCGCAACGGCAGCTAGAGCACGAGTAGAACTCGATGGTGTTTCTGCAGAGAAAAGTGTCGCTTTGGCGAGGGTGAGTTTATAGTTTTGTGTTAAAGATTTTCGAAGATTTGGAGAAAAAATAGAAAAGAAACGCGGGGGTGGGGGTGGGGGAAAAAAGGAAAAAGAAATCAAGAGTGTTTTCGATTTTTAGGAAAAAATTATTCACCCCGTCGTTGAATAATTTTCGTTTTAAATCTTATTACGTGATGAAAAACTTATTTTGAAAATTCTGATTCATTATGAAAATTCATTGGAAATCCTCCATTACCTACTCCATTTCCGTCTAATGCTAAAATATAATATAATATACATAGGATAATTTTTCCTTTAAATTTAGATTCATTTTCAAATCCGTATGTTAACCGTTTCTCCGGCAGATATACATATCACACGTACTCCGAACTTTGGTGATTTGTATTAGATTTTGAGTCACGTAAGTTATTTGGAGTCAGTGCCAAAAATTACTTGCTGTTACAATGCGCCTGTCAACTTTAGAATGACTGGCACTACCCACGTTTCTTCAACATCATCATTTGTTCTTTTTTCATACCTTTTTTTTTTATCTTCTTCTATTCCTTTTGTCTTTTTTCCTCAACCGTTCACTCTTCTTGTTCTCTTATACTATTTTCATTTTTCTTCTTGGCTCGCAAATCACCGCAGAGTAACAGAGTAAGATGAATTGTATTTCGCGCGTATATAAATTGTGTAAGAAGACCTCCCTCGGCGATGTGGTATAGATGTAGTTTTCTGTATATATCTAAATAGGTATGCTTACATGTATATATATATATATACATACACCTGGCTACACTGACCCTGAAAATAACAGAGAACTAACTACTCCGTCCACAACGTAGTGTCGTCATCCTAATAATAACAAACAAATAACCAAATGCCGCTGTTACTTCGGCGCAAAAAATGAATATCTTCGTCAATTCAATTTCTCTTTCTATCTTCTGTCTTCTCTCCCCCTCCTTTTTCTTTTTACTCTTATTCTGTTACACCTGTTCATCGTTCTTTCAAGGTCGTATGTAACTTGCGTTTAATTACCTAAGCGCTAATACTGTAATTTTTTTTTCTTCTCAAATCGTTGTCAAATTTCCTTCCCTTATATGACGTGTTATCCGTAAAATTGACATTTGATTGAATTTGTTTTCTTCTCTCTCTCTCACTTTTATTTTGGAAGAAAAGAAATTCTACCTTTCCAAGGTCACAACTTTGATCGACCTTCTTGGAAACATCAGGATCGCATAAACTTCGTGGGGTTGTAAATTCTCCACGGAAAATTGATCCTGATGTGGGAAGAAATTTTGCGCCTGCGCATGTACCTCGGCAGGTTTATTATTTATACCTATACCTTCGAAAATAGGTTGTATATGTCGGACAAGGCTAACCAATCACGTGTTACAAACGACAAGCTAGCCCTTAACGAACTAACACTATGCGTAGGAATACCAAGGCCGAACGATTTCACATGATTTTCTTTTTCTCTTTTCCTTTGTGTTTTTTTATCGTACGGACAGAGATTTATTCGACGGTTGCATGCGCGCGTTTTGTCTAATTTCATTCCTTTTATACACATGTGTACATTTCACTCTTACCCTATCACGCGAACTGGCCTAATACAAATGTAGGTTAGGTATTTATAATTCGAAATAAAAACAAAAGGAAGCAGAAAGAGGAAGAGAAAAAATAAAAAGGGTTGAAAGCTTTCGGCACACCCTTTGTTACGCCAGGTCAAATAAAAGATTGATTTTTTCTTGACGTAAGTTTGAATAGTTTCTTTATACATGTATGAATTATCTTTTATTTCGATTCTATTTAACTTCGAAGGATTGATTTTTTTTTGTTTTCTTTTGTCATTTTTTGTCATTCTTTTATCGCGACTACCAGAAAAGATTTTATCGATTCTGTGTCCCCGTAGAATTTTAATTTAAATGACGACTGGACAGACCGTGTATTATTATACATACAATACACGTCGCGACAACACGCCTGAGCTATAAAACTTAACTTATTTTTGCCCTTCGTTTAAACATCTGGTTTAAAACATTTGAATAAGATTAATCAAATGACACTAACACTGCCATCAATGTACCGTAAAATGAATTACGCATTTCACAGCGTACACTTTATATATACGTATAGGTATATTCGTTTTTAACACTTCCACGAACAAAAAAAAAGCGCAACGATGATTATTTCAATTTAAATGCGGGTTTGAAACGTGTTACCTGAAAATCATACATACATACCTGTATCTACGTATATGTTGTCTAGTTGCGCGAGCACTCGGTCACTATAAATTTTAGTCCTTGAGGATGATGATTTCCTGGTATAGATTGAAATTTAAACTGTATACGGTAATTTATTACTTGTAAAAAGTTAATTTATTTTTGAAATTTTTTTTTCTATTTCTTGTATTTTTTGAAAATTTTATCCATCATTTGTTATATTTGTTCAGACCATTGTTACAGAGGTGTGCGTAAAGTGTATTGTATAAACAAATTATCCATTTATATGTATACTTTATATGCTACAATAGCTCGGAGGGTAAATTGACGATGTAAATGAAAGGCAAATAATCGAGAAAAAAAATGGCGGGAATTTTATTTAAATTATTAGAGATATACACGTTTTCCATGTCTGCATTGCAGTAGCACGCATGTTTTCCTGGTTTAAAAGTTCGTAACGGGAAATAGATAGAATGTTGTTTCTACTTGGAATAATAATTATTTATCACTGGAATGGGAATGAAAATTGCAATGTATATACATATAGATATACATATACACGTACGTTGACCGGTTATGTATCGCTGAAATAATTTTCAATCCGCATCCAATTTCGCAAGAGAATTTCCGGGTATTCGGACATCCCGTTGTACCAGGAGAGCAGAAAATTATTGTTGTATTATGTAAAACGTGTTTTGCGTGTGAGTCACTTGGAGTTGAGCGAACCACCCTTGCAATATGTATAGGAAAACATGCGGTCGATATTTCCAACATCCCTGCGCGGCGACAGTTTTCACCGTAGTATGAAATGGTTGTTCAGTTTGCGAGGTTTACCAGGAGTTTACTCCCGGCACTTTTCATGTGCCCGAAGGGTAAAGGCAGACTTTTTTCTATCTATAGTAAAATACCCTTCGAATTTTCTCAAACGCGATCAAATGTGCGAACAAGTGATTGCCGCATCAAAAAAAACGACGGTCTACTCCTCCGGCGTGCCATGGTACGTTGACAATTTTTCAAATCAATTTTCTCCATCGATATAATTCGATACGTGCAGGAAATTGTGAGTAAGGAAAATTTGCCATTTTTGAATTTGTTGCCTAAATTATAATACGCCCGATCATATGTTACATTCAAATTTTCTTGGAACGGACACGCCTTTCTTCTAAATTTTTCCTCTCGTCTTTCTTTATCAGTAAATCAATTGATTATAATTGACCGCGTACGCGTTACAAAATCCATCGTAGACCTTTTTTCTTCTAATTATCGTCCTTGGTGTTGTGTAATTCTGACAGATTTTCCGTTCGATTTTTAGCCAGTCGTAAATCACCTAAGAAAAACAGGAAAAACAAAATAGAGAAGAATAAAGAAAGATACCCCCCCCCCCAAACTGTTCTAACAATCCCGGTTTGCTGGACCAAGAAATTCTATTTCCGGTTTTCACTGTTCGCATCACTTCCACAGGCTGCAATGAAAATAGTATATATGTATATCTGCGGGAAAATAAATAATCTTTTCTCAATTCGTAACTACAGTATTATTTTACAAGGAAAAGTTCAAATGGTTAGGTTAGGTTTTTTTGTTTCGACCGTCTCAAATTTTCTTTGGGCTTTAAATCTTGTTTTTTTTTTTTTGTTAAATTTGAAGGAAAATATAGGTACCGTTTAAAACGTGTAAAATAAAGTGAAGATTGATGTCGTCCGAATTTGAAATATTTTATAGATAAATCTTGGGGGGGGGGGGGGGGGGGACTCGGCGAACCGTACATAATCATAATTTGATCGACCGCATATAAGACGTGACTGCAACAAAAATTATACTAAAATAGAATCTAGATTTTGGGTGCGTTGCCAGTTGCATTCTGTGTATGTGTAGATATCTATGAAACAAAATATAATCCCAAGGTCCGGTCAACTATTAAGATCATCCGAACATCTCGTCATCATTATTCACCGTCACAACTTATCGTTAATTAATTAAAGCATTTATGATGAATATTCTGAACAGTTCGAACAAAGATGCGTATCGTTAATTTTGAGTATACATATCGTTGGTTTTGCGTAGATTATGATTTCTTTTTTTTTTATATCCATAGTTTACGTCCGTAACGATTGTTGAGAATAGCGTTATTGAAAATATTATCTTCAGATTTATCCCTAGAGTTGAGAGAAATTTTGGCACAAGTTTCACACGTTTGTATAACTTTGACGCGAATCTAAGATTATTAGACATTAGACGTATACCTATATATAGGTGTATGTATTTTATCTACTTGTATACATAGTTTCTTGTGGATCGAAATACAATAATCGCAATAATCGCAATCTCTTATAGGCATACCCTGCCGTATGAAATCTATGAGAATTATATTTTTAAATCTCAATGAAAAACGAACAACAATAATAATGATGACAATAATTTCTTCCGTTGAATTTATTTATAAATTTCATTGTAAATAGTGTTATGCATTATATACTTTTCGTTCGGGTTTATTGATCGAGACACCTGCTCTGCGTGTGACACCCACGCGTTCACAGAATTGGCGGGAAGGAAATTTGTTTATGAAATTTTTTTAGATACACATATATATACATATATCTATGTAACTCCAACATCTTTGTTTTTATTGGCTGACCGCCTCTGGGTCACGTGGGAATTCTTCTGTCGTTTCTTTGGTCGGTTAGGTATTGCCGCGACAGAATTAAACATCTCAAAGCAAGGGTGGTGGGTTCCCTGATCTACAATCGCAGCTTCGATTTTCGACAGTGCTTCGACGAACGCCGCGTCACGCTATAAAATAGAAAAAAAAATTGAGAGAAAAAAAAAGAAAAAAAAATTTTGTCACGAAATCGATGGATTTTTTTTTTCGTTCGAAAGTAAATCAATTATTTACACACTCCCACGCGAATTAATTGTGCAGTGTGCGATGGTTTGTGAAATGGATCGATCAATGATGATCAAAATTATAGGAGATTGATTTTATAGATCGGTTTTATATTGAACTATATGGTTGTATTTATTTATGGATTAATTGAGTTTAATTCGTTTGAATTTTTCTACGTTAATTGAAATTCATTATAGGAATTAAATTATTATGATATACGTCGAGTTTACGTGTACAGAAATGTAATGTGATGGGATTATTTCGAGCCGGAAAAGTGGGATCGAAAACAGATGATTTTATTAGTGTTACGCTAGTACGAAATAGACGAAGAAAAAATGTGAAGAAACTGCGAAATAATTCTCGAACATGCGACGGTATATCTGATTTTAACTGTAAACTATTTAATCTGTAAATTTTGACAAAGTGAGAATAATTGTTTGAAAAATGAGTGCACCTTGGCCGGTTCGCCGAGGCATTTTGCGACGTAAACTTTTTCCGGTGAGTTTCTTTTATCATCGAATTATGTTAAAATTCAGGTAATCATTTTTAAAATGCTTCGAACTTCACTTTACAACTTTTGCCCATGGAAGTGGGCACGAATATATTTAAATCGCCATTTTTTTTTTCTATTTTATGAGTAAGAAATTTCTTCTTTTTTTCTTGTTTTGTTGCAACGTATTTTTCTTCCGAAGTTTATTTCCGCGTTAATCATTAGAAAAGAAAAGGAACTCGGAAAATTAATAAAAAAAAATTTAAGACGAAACGCGTACGCTGACGACACACACCTAGCACGGTATATTTAGCAGAGCTACGTCATCGAACTCACCAGCGAATCAACACGCGTGCGAAAAATTTCAGTAAAACTGTGACGCGACCGCAGATTTTCGCCAGACGGTTTTGCCGGTTACAACAAGCCACACGGCTTTTAACTTTGAGCTTTTTGCGGACTTGTAGTAAATAGACGATATACGGAGCGTAACTAAATTCATTGATATAATTGCATATTACGTGACGATATTAGTTTCTTGCTGTTACTTGCCGGTAGTAATTAGGTGTAATAAACAGACGACTTCATGAAGGAAACAATATTTCTAAAACCCGCACAGTGCTATGTTAGCACTCAGCACTCGGCAGACGTAAGTTTTCTGAGGAATCTTAATAATTCAAAGGAATATTTTTCAAGGTTTATCTGATCGTTTTTGCAACGCGATTATAGAAAAGTATTAATTCCTAATTTGTATTTTCTTTCTGTTACAGGAGCAGCGCAGTCTAAAGACTGGTGATCTGTCGCACCAGGAAAGCAACAATATGTCCCAATCTACTATGAAAGTCCAGAGCGATTCGTACAGTTCCGAAAAGGTGAGATTTCTAGAATGATATCTAGTTTTTTTTTCTAATTTCCAAAAACTTTACAATAATATAAGTGACGTGAGGACGTCCGACTAACAGGAAATAACGATGTAAAGGGGATGAGTTTATTTATAAGCATTATAACGCGCGAGAATCCTTTAGAGATTTTGGCCAAACTTCAAGAATGTAATCCCACTTCAAATGCGCTGTGTAAAATTTATTTCGTTCAGTTTTACCGTGAAGTTTTTCGCAGTACCTGCGATACTCCATCAACTCCTTCTTCTCTCCAGCGGTGGTTTTTGCAATTCTGCTTACCAGATTCTTTTTCAAGACGTACACACAAAAACATCTAATCTTACTCAGAATCCGTATCTACCTATATTGAAATAAAATGCTGCGCAAATCGAGTCTCGATTCTAGAATGGTAAACTGGAAGATTCCAAATATTGAAGATATCGATATCCTTTTTATTAGTTTTATTTCTGTTTCTAGTGTTAATCCTGATCCTCAATTTTCAGAAAGCAATGGCCGCCCAACAACAGAGACAAACTGTGACGTCGACGGGGATTTTCAATCACGAAAAACATATGGCAGCGAGCTCTCAATCCAGTGTGACGATTGCCTCGAAAGGTGTGAGCTCCAAGGCATCAATGATCTCAGCAACCTCTGCAGTAAACCAACTCATGAATGGCATGAGACCAGCGGAGGACGAACTTTTGTCTCTCCCACTTGACGATCTGGATCTTTTGTGTTCAAACTCAAATCCTCAGGATGTGGAACGGGCCATCACCAAGTACTCCACATTTTTGGATAGTCTTGTTCAAAGACTGAAGTCTAACGATGGCAAGAACTCCAAGGCACCACTTTTACTCGATAGGGTCAGTGAAATCATAAGAAAAGCTTGGGCCGTTCCAACACATGGCCACGAACTAGGTTACGCCCTATGCAACACTTTGAGGGGTCGTGGCGGCCTTGATATTCTTATATCAAATTGTGTAGACGTGAACAGTGAACTTCAGTTCTCTTCCGCTAGACTTTTGGAACAATGTTTAACTAATGAGAACAGAGCTCATGTCGTAGAACATGGTCTAGCAAATGTTGTGAGGGTTGCCTGCGTATGCACGAAAAATGCTAACTCTGTCGATCACTCAAGAGTCGGTACCGGAATACTTGAACATCTTTTTAAACACAGCGAGGGAACCTGTAGCGATGTTATCAGGCTTGGTGGATTGGACGCTGTACTTTTTGAATGCAGAAAAAACGATATCGAGACGCTCAGACACTGTGCCGGGGCGCTTGCTAATTTATCACTTTATGGAGGTGCTGAAAACCAGGAAGCAATGATCAAAAGGAAGGTACCTATGTGGTTGTTCCCACTAGCATTCCACAACGACGACAATATTAAGTATTACGCATGCTTGGCTATCGCAGTCTTGGTTGCGAACAAAGAAATCGAAGCTGCGGTCCTCAAGTCTGGTACACTCGATCTTGTAGAACCTTTTGTTACATCTCACAATCCCTCTGAATTTGCAAAATCGAATCTCGCCCACGCTCATGGCCAGAGCAAGAATTGGCTCGAGCGTTTGGTACCAGTGCTTAGTTCGAAGAGAGAGGAAGCCAGGAATTTGGCTGCTTTTCATTTCTGCATGGAAGCTGGTATCAAAAAACAGCAGGGCAACACCGAAATATTCCGAGAAATTGGTGCTATTGAACCGTTGAAAAAAGTGGCTAGCTGTCCGAATGCCATCGCCTCAAAATACGCCGTTCAGGCTCTCAGACTTATCGGTGAAGAAATTCCACATAAACTCAGTCAACAGGTGCCTCTCTGGTCTACGGAAGATGTACGCGAATGGGTCAAGCAGATCGGGTTCGCGGAGTATGCATCGAATTTCGTAGAAAGCAGAGTAGACGGCGATCTCCTTTTGCAATTGACAGAGTCGAATCTGACAGAGGACATTGGACTGACGAATGGAATCAGGCGAAGGAGGTTTACGAGAGAGTTACAGAACCTTAAAAGAATGGCAGACTACAGTAGCAGGGATCCTACCAATTTAAATAGCTTCCTGGAAGAGGTTGGCCAAGAATTTTCCATTTACACCTACGGTATGTTAAATGCTGGCGTCGACAAGGACTCGATTAGGAATTTATCTGAAGACCAGCTAGTCACGGAGTGCAGTATAACGAACAGCATTCACAGGTTAAGGATACTCGACGCCATTAAAAATATTCAGCATAGTCCGGGCTTCAATTCCTCCGAAGATGAATCCCTCAACAAAAAGCTAGACGTTTTCGTTAGCTACAGAAGATCAAATGGCTCACAACTAGCTAGCTTACTAAAAGTTCACCTACAGTTACGCAGCTTCTCTGTATTCATAGACGTCGAGAGATTAGAGGCTGGTAAATTCGACAACAATCTTCTACAAAGCATCAGACAAGCCAAACACTTTCTACTAGTTCTCACACCTAAAGCCTTGGACCGATGTATACAAGACACGGAATGCAAAGACTGGGTGCACAGGGTGAGTAATTGTAATCGAGCGATGTCTCTCTGATATCCTGACCAATTACTCATCGACTCTATTTATTTTTTTTTCAGGAAATTGTTGCAGCCTTACAATCACAATGCAATATCATTCCCATAATAGACAATTTCCAATGGCCAGAGCCCGAGGAACTTCCAGAAGACATGAGGGCTGTTTGTCACTTCAATGGTGTTCGTTGGATACACGATTACCAGGATGCATGCGTAGACAAACTTGAGAGGTATGTAACTGGTGTCCAAATCAAAGAAAAAAATAAATAAAATAATCTCACTGAGGCTTCGCTGAAAGATCATGATTAATGTCTTATCTGTGTCATAGAACTGGATTAAATTTTACATTTAATTTTTGTCGCGGCCGTAGGTTTATGCGTGGTGAAATTCCTACGAGGTCTGAGTTGTCCGGTGGTATACCCAGAAGCATTGCCTCGAAGGATGTGACACAGCCGAGCACGCCAGGAAGTACGAACATGCGGCAACCCAGTTACCAACGTATGCACAGCAACGAAAGTAGGGGGAGCGATAAAGATTCAACGAATGGTAGAGATTGACTAGATGGCCCTCCCACAGCTATACCCAACAGGTGCGAGTCTCTTGATAAGGTTTCACTGATGCATTGTGTCTTAAAATGAAATATTTACTAACTAATATTATAACAACAAATAACAGTACCAAAACATTACTAACAAAGTTGTTATTTTTCTCTTTTTTTTTTTCTTTTTTATGTAGCCGGGAATAGAAATCGCAGTAACGCTAACACGATTAGGTTGGTTTCCGATTATCCACTTTTTTACTTTTTTAGAATCACAGTGACGTTAATTTATCGTACATCATTCATCACCTCTCCAATTTCCCGCTATATATTCGTTCTTCTTTTTTTTTTTTTCTTTTTTTTCTACGCAGTTTTCATCGTCTCGACGTTATTCCATCCGCTTTCACCTAGTGCATCTGGATTTACATATTTCTCATGGTTTATTCACGTCTTATTACAGGCTAAGGAAATCTTCTAGTCCATCTCGCTGGTTGATGGGTCTTCCGCCAACATCTCCGCGTCTAAAATTTATCCACACACGACCAGGAGGCAGTTCCATTCCTCGACGACCACCTCGTCACCCTCCCCCGCCGTCCGCACGTTCTCGTTCGCTAGAATTGCTCGATCAGGAGCAGAAGGAAACAATTCTTCCGATTGCAGAACCCGAACCGCTTCCAAGACCGAGATCTAGAAGTTTAGACGGTCTGCTAGACGAAGATGGCTTAGGAGCAGTTTTGAAAGATCAAGAAGAGTCTTTTGCCGATTGTACAAGGGTGGAAGTTAACCAAGAGAAAAGGCCCAGATCGAGAAGTTTGGACGGATTTTTAGATACGGCAGATTGCGAAGCCAACGAAACTATTGGGCACAATATCATTGAATCTTCATCGGAAGGTGAGGAAAAAAATATTGATGTAGAAACGACGTCGGTTCGTGAGAAAACAACAGATTCTGCAAGCGTAAAACTACACACAAACAACGATGAATCTGTGTCTACTAGAAACGTCAATCCTATGCCTCTGCCGAGAGTTAAAACAAAACCACCGAACGTCGAAGTGATGGTCGACGGTAGTTCGGTTGGAGTAACCGATGATGAGATCAGATTATCATCCTCTTCTGCAGAAGAAGCGTGTAACGATAGAAATCAAACGATATTGAATTGCCAAATACCATCTAGATCAATTAGCACGGACGGCCTGTTGGATTCGGAAACTACGCCGAACGAGAAGGAGGAATCGTTGTCTCAAGCCACAACCTCGGAGTCGATACAAGAAAGGCTCTTAGTTATGGGTGGTGAGAAATCAACGTTACTGAAGGCTAAAAGTTGTGGTGCAGGGTTGGATTCGGATGAAAATTTTTCATCAAATGATTACAAGCCTCCGAATAAGGTTCAAGGCTCTTTGTTATCACTGCCTACCGGTGCAGAGCCTAAAAGAAAACGTAACTTCATGGACAAATGCGTCAATAAGGTACGGTCTTTTATACGAAAGTAATATAAAGCTTCTGAATAATTTTTCAGATGGTGATACTGACTTGTTATTTTATTAATGTTATTATTATTATTATTTCTACCGTTATCATGATATTCATCATTATTACCATTATTATAGGTAATTATTTTTATTACTATTAATGTTATTCTCAACATCAACGTTAATAATGTTTTTATAGTTAGAAAGAATCGATGTTTTTTATTTTACGAAAACGTCACGCGACAAAGACGAAACCCGTGTTAGAAATTTGTATAAAAATGAAATATTATATATTTACGTAGACGTATTACATATATTTCAAATATTGATCGTGATATGATAACGCGATAGAATGAAAGTATAAATTCCAGTATAAATATATACACATAATATGAATGGCAGCGTGGAAGAATATGTTATGAATTGTGCCTGTAATAAGAATAGAAAAACAAAAGTGTCTTCTTAGGTATCTAATGGCAACTATCATTGAATAATTGATTCTATATATTTTAATCGTTTGAATGCATTACGGTGATCTATGATTACAAATATTAATTATATGTAACCTGTTTTTCAGGTATTTATTTTATTTATTTTATTATTACCTATTCTTTTTTTTTCTATTCTAAGGTATATTGTACGCGTTATTTACCCTAATTGTAGTCGTATTATTACACAATTTATTATAACACGATGATATTTTTTTATTTTATTTTATTTTTATTTTTTAGGCATTGTTTAGAAAGTTTGTTTGTTCGTTACAATTTTTAATACATACTTAGGTATGCACATGTATGTAGTTATCTTTTCATAGGCAGTTATTTTTAGATTATTTTAATTATAGTAATTGTTATTATTACTATTATTATACGGACTTAGACCGTAAACGACGGTTGTTTTTATTGCAGCTAACCCGATTATGATGAATAGATTGTAAATTAGATATTAGACATGTTATTTTGCTATTTAACACTTTATGTATTTCTAATTTATATTTAAAATAGTTCACACGTCGACAGGTTAAAAAATCTACAGAGCCAATATAAATGATTATATATATATACATAAATATAGTATACATACCTATTGGAATATATAGGCATTTGATTTCGAAATTTTCTGAACTGAATGTTATTTTTTAATGAAAACAAAAAAGAGAAGAAAAAAAAATATGAGAACATCGTATAAATTGTATAATAATTTTACCAAAGTTTCACAGAGTGGAATAAAAATAAGAACTTTATCGAAATATTTTTAATGTTTCTCGCAAATAAAATTTTATTTCGCAAGTATCATTTTCCTGAGTTATTGTCTTCATAAAAAAAGAAAAGAAAATAATGCTAACAAGCCTAAACAATAAGGAATTTCAGATCAGAATTATGAGTTTGATGATTTTTCTTCTGTATTACACCACAATGCATTTTATTGTTCTAATGTTTATTTGGAATGAATCATAATGGAGGAATCTAGAGACCTGAACTGTGGCGCGATCTTTCGTTGGTATATTTTAGCGAACAAGTCATCGATATATGTCATTGTGTCATGTGCGGTGAGTCTATAAAACATGCGCACTTCCTCTTCGCCCCATCATTCGACGTTAGTTCGTCGGCTGTCGAGTGTTGTTGCGTACGTTCTGCACAGATCTGGTCTCTTTGTTCATTCGACAACTTCTACAGACGTCAATAATAGCCAACTTTGTTTGTAAACAAGCGGAGAAATAAGCAGATAAGCTTTCGGAATCATGGAAGGTATTGATGCGGAAGAATGGAACGCTTTCAAGGTGAGATATTTAAAATTATTTCTAAAATTGATTTGACCCATTAGTAAGTTTAACAATCAACTTCAATGGCCTAGAGTGTGAGATTGTCAACACGACGTATAGTATGGAAACTGATGACATTTCTATCAATAATGAAAATCTATCATTCCTACCAGAATATTGTGGCAATTCTGAATCAGTGTGTTATATCCTGCGATGAGTCAGAGTTTAAAGCGCGAGTGACTCAGAAATGTAGCATCCGTATTTATAATTCTAAGATATCAAGTTCAGAGAATCATTATTAGTTGTGACGTATATTTCAAAATTGGAACGCAAATTTGCCTTAAAAATTGTATCAAATGTGCCCCTCCACAGGATTCACTAGTAGCACGTTATTAATCGATGGAAAGTTCTCATTTGAAGTTTTCTCAAGAAATACTGGTTTGTCGTTATCGTCAATTTTTAAAATAGTCACATGCAACAATGACGTAAGATTCTTACAGCATTCAATAAATATTCGTACTCTACACAGTAAGTTTATATAAAAATGATGTCATGTCTTTGTAACGATTTATCCTTGCAGATGCAAATAATGTAAATTCAAAGTCCATGTAGTGATAAAATAATCAATCTGGCATTTCTTTTATCTGGTAACAATACTCTTCCATCGCTGGGTGTTCTGTTATTTGTTTGGGAATGATAGCAACAGTTATCGGAATAGCACATAATTATGTCACCCACAACAATTGTTATAGTAGAATTATTTGTCACAGCTCAAATTTAACAAGAAGTACGAATCCGAGGAGGAAGAGAAATCCAGGATGAAAATCTACTTGGATAATAAAAAAAGATTTGCCGAACACAATGCCAAGTATGATAAAGGTCTTGAAACCTACACAATGGGAATCAATCAGTTTGCAGACATGGTTAGCCAAATTTTTTTATCCATTTCATTTTGCCGTAATTACTCCATGTGTATAGCGTTCTTAGTTCTTGAGAGCTGATCCAATGAAACACTTTCAGCATCCTGGCGAACATATGTGTTGTGGAAAAAGAACCAAATGCCCTCCACCAAAACGCCCGGAGCCCGAACTACCGGTGAATATACTGAAGTTATTATTGACAAAGATTAGTTACTTTGACGCAGATAACAAACTTCGACTTTCTTTCAGATTTCTGATGAGGCTGCCGGTAATTAGACAAGCAATGCCGCAAGCTGTGGAGGGAAAAACGATCATTGCCATAAATGAATATCCGAGTCTGTAAGCAACAGCTTAGCGGAACGCATGGGACAATGATATATTACTAATCACAGCAGCTACAAGTCCGAAGTTGGAAAGAACTCGACTGTTTACAAATCTGAAATGATACTGAAAATATTCTGCTTGGAAAGAAGTCTCCTTCATATTTACGAAAGATGGAGAAATTGATTAAATTATAACTGATGTGATATTCGAGTCATTTAGCTTTGACAACAACCAATTTTTATAAGAATATGAAATTATTTTTGTTGAGATTCTATATTTTTTTTATTACCTTCAAAGCAAATAAAAAATATATATATATATTGTGATGAACCTATCCATGTGTGCTATCTCCATGTACAAGCAAACCGGAAAGTTCTGAGGTCATTCAAGATTTCGTCACTTGTCAAGTGTGCAGAATGCAGCGTGTCAGGTGTAGTAAACCTAGGTCAGTTATGAATTTCCCATTCCCAGGTCGATAATTGGAGAAACCGGTCAATATTTTTCAGCCAATAGCGCTAACCTAACAATTGCGGTAGTCGTCGTGATACACCGTGGCGCAGAACGTTGACTGATACAAATCTTCAGTCAACGCGTAGAATATTTAGTTTTGTCCGTAGTGAAATCATTTCAAAATAAAAAGATGCCTGTGCCGTGTTCAGCAAGATGTGGTAAAAATGCCACCTTAAAAGTGAGCTAAGACTGTATAAAAATTACTTCTGTATTCTTCATATGATTATTTAGGTTATGAAACTTTGTAAATTCTTACCCACTAATTTCTGATACAGAGACCAAAAACTGGGGATGCTCTCTGCAAGGAGTGCTTTTTTTGGGCATTTGAAATGGAAATTCACAATACTATTATAAATGGCAAGCTCTTTAAAAAAGGTGACAAAGTGGCGATTGCAGCCTCTGGTGGAAAGGATTCTACTGTCCTCGCTTACGTGTTAAAGTTATTAAACGAACGATATGATTACGATCTTGATTTATTCTTGCTCTCCGTCGACGAAGGTATCACAGGTGGGTCTTCACACGATTATTGAGATATATCTAAGTTTTAAGAATTGTGCACACTCATCACTAGTCAATTAACTGATTTCCAAAGGCTATCGTGATGATAGTTTGCAGACCGTGAAGCAAAACCAGACTGATTATGAAATGCCACTGAAAATTTTGTCGTACGAGGAACTGTATGGATGGACAATGGATGCAATAGTGGCACAGGTAAGTTTGTTTTCTGTCACAGAAATTGAATCTTTTTGTTTAAATGCCGCATCTCAGTACCAACTCCTATTCGATTGAGCTTTTGAAGTCTTGAATAAATGTTAGGTAGGACGCAAAAACAACTGTACATTTTGTGGGGTGTTCAGACGACAGGCACTGGACAGAGGCGCGGCTTTATTGGGTGTAGATTGTGTCGTCACAGGACACAATGCAGATGACATTGCCGAAACGATTCTCATGAATGTTTTGCGAGGCGATATTGCTAGATTGCAGAGATGTACCTCCATCATTACGGTAAGAAAAACTACATTTATTCCACAAAGAAAAAGCAGATGAAATATTATAACTTTCCTATGCTTTCTCTTTTGTGTTCCAGGCTGGTGCAGACTCAATAATGAGGTGTAAACCATTGAAGTATACATACGAAAAGGAAATAGTCATGTATGCTTACTTTAAACGTCTGGTATATTTTTCAACCGAATGCGTCTTTGCCCCTAACGCATATCGAGGTCATGCTAGAATGTTTCTCAAAGATCTTGAAAAAATCAGACCTTCTTCGGTGATGGACATCATTCATTCAGGTAAGATTAGTAAAGAGGATGCCAAGACTATCATTCGTTTAAAATCGTGGATATTTTGCGGTTAACAATACTTGCGCTCTAGGTGAGAGATTGTCTATAAGAGAAGGGGTCAAGATGCCAGAAAGGAGGAATTGCACACGCTGTGGATTTGTATCGAGCCAGGAAGTATGTAAAGCTTGTGTTTTACTGGAAGGTTTAAATCGAGGCTTGCCCAGACTTGGAATAGGAAAATCGAACAAAGCTAGATTACTTCTAACTAACAGTGAAAAAGACAAAGGCAAGAAAAAACCAATAGATTTTTAAGTGTGCGACGTAGGCTAGAGTAACAATTAATAAAACTTTTATTTTCCAAATGACTGTATCAAATTTTTTTCACATCGTTCAAATGACTGTCATTAATTGAAAAAAATTTTCACGTCCAATACGCTGTAGCTATATAATATATGCAGGAGCTCTTTGTGAGATGGGGGCCCTGCAGACTGGGCATTGAGTAATGATGCCATCGGCACAATCTTCGCAGAGGCAAACGTGACCGCAAGACAGTAAAATAATCTCCCTCGGGTTCGAACAACATACTACACAAAGTTGGTCTTCTCGTAAATCTCTGTCTCTGACTCTCTGTCGTCTTTCTTTACGTGACGCGGCCAATGACTCACGTAATTGTTTAGCTAATCTGCCTTCCTCTCTGTCCTTCCAGTATCTCCGAACCACTATTCCACCAATGATTAGACCAATGCCACCGAACATCAGACAAAGCCATCTAACAAATGAGAATTTCGTCAAAGACAATACGATTTCCTTGGGTGATGAACCTTACCGATATGTTCTCCTCCGATCATCCAATTTTCTGAGAAGTGAGGTCATAGACATACTAGTGAGGTAAAATGGTGTGCCATCCAGTGGCGGTTGTAATTTGATATTACCAGATCCAGTTACTGTTTTTGATAATTCTCCTATACCAGTGATGATTGCTCCATCCCTCAACATCTCTTCCGTTGACTGAAGACCCCGTTGACGAACCCCTAGGTGATTTTTAATTATTAGCACAATGTGTAGCAGCAAATTTTGGTGTCCTGGATCAAAAGTAAGCAACGAATGGAATGTTGAAATAATTTTCTAAGTATGCATAAGTACCTGTAAAAAAACCCCAAAGATGATCTGAGAATGTTGGGGAGCTGGGTTCAAAATAATCTGATATTGTATCCAGGTCTAGAATTTCTGCAGCCAGCGCATCGACGACTTCCACCTTGAATCTGCCTCGTTGCAACACAAACGGAACGCTGTTGCAAGCTTCTTGTATCGTACGTTCTTGATCGGACCTAATCATGACATTAATTCCTAGTTCTCGCAATCACTGTGTTACTAAAAATCATCATCAACATAATCGAATAAAAGTCGAACCAGAAGCCAGTAGTTGTCCGTGCGACGACATGTTCTTTGACACTTAATTTTTGTACAACTCCCGTCAGTACTTTATCATTTACACTGCGTAATGGTTCTCCAAGTGGTTTAACGATTCCTCTGACGGCTACGTAATCTAATTTTCCATCCGATGTCTCGTCGAGTAGCTTACCGAGGTTATCACCCACCTCGTGAAGCTCTGCACTCTTTTGTAAACAGAAAATTTTCATCAGTGATGTTATAGGAAATCAGTCGAGGTGATATTGCAAATGAGGGTGATAGAATACTAATTAAAAATGACATGGATGTGAAATTCTTCAGGTTACCTTGACAGCTTTAAGAGCATTTTTACAGTGAAAGTACTGCTTCAGGCATATTCCAAAAATTATGCTGTCGACACCCAGTGCGATTAGTTCACCAAAATATTCCATAATGAGGTTATGTTACTTTTTGCTATCGAAATTGTGTCATACATCGTTTTACTGTATTTCTCATGCCGGAAAATTTGGCTTTCGATTTGGGTTACACTGACCCTATCTAACTGGGTCACGCTTTTGACAAGTTACCCAAATTTTTCTGAATTATGACCTTTCAAAATCTAAAAATGCTCTTTTTTTATTTTGATTATGTTTTATTATTGTGGATTTCTCTGATAAACCATAAGCGCTGGTGATGAACCTAGCAAATCTCTTCTATTAATTGTTGATAAGTTAACGCGTCGGTAAATTATCTATGCGCAGTAACCAATCCCACATTTTTTGAGAAAGGTCAGTACAAAAAATGAAATCATAACCGTCTCTGGCAGTGAAACGAAAAAAAAACCACCCGCGTTCCATTCGGAATCTTCTGATAAAGTTGGCTTTGGTAAGAAAATAATTAAAACTTGTACGAGAAAATAGATATAAAACTATTTCGATAGAAATAATTAGGATTATTTCGGTCGAAATATTACTCGGCGAAAATTGTTTTACGGTTTAAAAAACCGCATGGTGTCATCACCTGATGCAATCATGATTATTAAATTTGAAGGAAACCGTTATTTAGTATAGTTTATAGTTTCTAGTAAGAATTTTGTCGACTAATAAATGTGCGGTCATTAGATTAAGCGTGTGCTGCGTACCGTTTCGCGATTATATCATGAATTTAAATTGCGCTCCGTACGTTTGGATTTTAATTGCAGGATATATTTAGAATTATTAGATATACCGTTTAATTCTGAGTGCCGGATACGGAATATTTGCTACCTATTTCTTGGCATACGAAACTCCACAGGATTGTTACGGAAAGAAAAATGATGAATTGTTAGAAATAGCATTGGTCATAATGACTTATTTTTTGATTCTGAAATATTGTAGAACCTTAACCAGCTTGAGTTTTCTTATTCGCAGGTAAAATCCAGATTGACCTCGAAGATAAATCTCCCGACTGACCCGATGAATTTCTCAGCACGAATAGCGTGATCTCAATCGGTGTTGGCAATTTTCGAGGACATCGAAATTTCAGCCTTTTATATCCCATCAAGGGCATCTGCAGGATACGTTATTATTCAGGTATGGCTAGGTGTGCACGTGTAATTAGGAGAATTCGTTACAATCACTATATTGTTGTAAGAAAAAAAAGGAAAAGAGAAAAGAAACCGCGACAAAACGTTCGAGTAGTATTATAACACGCGCAAATAGCGGCTGGTTCTTTTTTTTTTTTTTTTCTTCGACTCAATATTCAGCGACAAAATAACAATTTACAATTAGTTTATCTTCTTCATGTACAACACATTATTACGACACCGGGAAGTCAAGTTTTCATCTTTTCCTCTACCGATTGATGATTCAATGGACAAATTGTAGATATGCTGACGCCTCCTCATTATTGTAATACGATATCGGCGTCACTTTAATTGCTTTTCAAGTAATTCTCAGACATCCAGTGATTATATTGGATAACAATCACAGAAAATTTGCAGTATAGGTAATCCAGTCGTCTGCGAATATGTATGGTATAAGTAGAGATGATAAAAGGCCAGAAGAGACAAAAAAAAAAAGCAGCTCTGTAAATAATTTTTGATTTCCGCATTCGGCGAACTTATCGATTCTCTTTTAACTATGTATCCCATTTCATGTACAATGTCTTTGATCATTTATTGATAGGGAAAAAGACTGATATACCTGATTTTGTGAGACGGGATCGATGTAAGGACGCAATTTTTAAGAATGAAAAAACCATCGATACAAAGTTCAGGAAACGAAAAAAATTCTTAGTCCTAACGATAAGAAATTTTAATTAAATACATTTTTGGATTCGTTGATGAGAGTTTAGGCAGAATACCTACAAATCTAGAACGGCATAAGTATTGAACGTTAATTTTTTTGGTGGCTGTTGAAATTTTGAAAAAATCACGTGAGGTTAAAGTTAATAACGTTGAGGCGAGCCCAACATCTCTAATTCAGCTAATAGATTCAAACATTTCAGGAAATATTTAGTAATGTAGTACGGTGCACAAGATTATGGTGTGTATATCTATCGCAAATCAAAAATTTACATAAAATTCAAATTCTGAGTTTTTTTTTTCTAATTAAATTCTTTGATTTTTTTTCTTCTGAAACGTTCAAGAACTTTGACGACGCACATTGATATAAAAAAACGAATCCTTGAATGGAAATTCTTGACTGCAATTCTTGAACATAGTTCATGACGTATGTTATTTCGTCATACGGAAATGATAGATGAAATCGTCTAAGCTTATTAGCTTTGCATTTAGCTTACATACGTTATCGGTCTCATCCAACAATTAGATTGGTATATGATACTATACGTGGAAAACTCTGTTAAAAGATTATCCATCACGATTCTGAAGAACATGATGCAATAATTTCTCCTCATCTCGAAAATCCGTGATTCCGTTAGTCATGCGAATACACCACGTAGGTGAAATGAGTCAGAATAAAAATTGCAAGTATAACATGAGGTTGTTCTGCAACTTCTGTCACATTTTCATGCACACTTTACGTATATACGATACGAAGTCGTATAACGCATACACAAGCGATTGTTCATTCATTCATAAATTTTATTATTTCCGGTTAATCTTTATTTAAAGTAGTATTATTAATCAACCGTATAATTGCTGTGAAAGTGAAATTCGAACTTAATATGTATTATGTACGAATGATAATTCCCCCCCCCCCCCCCCCCCCCCCCCCCCCCTCTTTTATAATCATTGCCTATCCTCTATCCTAATTAACGTTACCTAATGAGTTGTCTAAATGCTATAGAGCAAATCGTATAATCTTATCAAAAAAATATCCAGTCCAAATGTTCATTCAAATATAATTAGATCGTGTACATGATTTATATATCATGCAATTATTAATGAAAATGAATATCAAAAATGATCTTTTGTCTATAAATTTCTCAATATTATCAGAAAACTGATAAGTAAACTAAGATTAATTATTATGTCTTTCGCAAATTGACTTAGGTATAATACCATAAAAATTATCCTTGTGCAGCTTATAATAAACTGTATAAGGCGTTACCAATTGACGTCATTAAATGACCATAGAACGTGAGTCAGGCCTATCTACGGATGTGAGAGGACACGATCAACTTTATAGTCCGGTTTCAAGTTACAGGCAATACTTACCTATAAAGTCAAGCGTTACGATCAAAGTAGAAACAAAGTGGGGAAAAAGACAAGAAACTAAAAATTAACTCTTCAGAGATTGATATTTTCTCTCTGAACTAAGAGAATTCATATTTTTTTCGCCGTTTACAGTTGTTGGGGAGTAAAATTTTTGCATCAAAGGGATTATTTTCAATCGATGAAAAAATTTATTGTAGATATTATTGCAATTGAATCAGATCGGCAAAAATTAACGGATAGAAAAAAAACAACAGTAAGAAAAAAACAACAACAAATAAAATTATTTTCTGTAACGCAACGGGATTTGTTAAGAAAAAATCCTCTTTGAATTTTCAATACCAGGTATGAATTATAATCACGAATTTGACGGCGTTTGCGAGATTATTTGGCGGAAAAGTGCGACTTACCCTCTCTCCGAGGATTCTGAAAAATATGATCTGAGATCGGACGGATTTTGGTTACGTGAAATCGCCCGTAATCGAACGCAGAGAGTGATATGACGTGAAAAAACCATAAAAGTAATAATAATACTAAATAATAATAAAAGCTGTTAGATTTGATTTTCACTCTCCAAGGCAAATGACCTGATATAACATTCCAGATATATATAGAAAACAAGTGAACTTGTACGTCAACTACCCCAATTTATTGCATTATGTACTCTTGCAATATTGTACAATCTTGTCTGTTATATTAACATTCGATATTCCATGGTTCTTTTGTCCAGTATGTATGAATTGAAGTCAACCCATTTTCAGCTGCCCACTCTGCAAGACATTGTGGAGCATCAGGAAGAGTTACTTCGGTGGCACCGGGTGGCAGTACTTCAGACCAATCACGATTTACTACATCCAAGTTCCCATAAGTCTGGAATCCTACACCGTTAAGCACATCTTTTGTATATAACAAAAATATGGGACGGAAAGTACCGCAATCCAGGGTTGTACTCATGTTGTAGTAGAAGTGAGTACCTGAAATGCAAATCAAAAAGATAATTACTAAATTATTAGCAGTATTTCTCTATCACCTCTTCATATAGAGATGAATAAAACAACTCAGATGTATTAAAATAGAAAATCGTAAGTATACATTACTACAAAAAATCAAGTCATACCCATTCCAGGAATACAAGCTTGTTTCACCCAACCAGAATCCACATTATCTACATTTCTGGGAACTGCTTTGAAGCCGGTTTTAGTTTGAATCCAAACTCCGTTGGCAGCAATCACTCGATTCGTTTTAGCACGATTACGAACTGCAATGGTATCTGGACAGAATGTTTTTTATGAAATTTGAAAACCAGAAGTTGGAGAGACTGTTCGATAAAAGTATGGAAAAAAGCTATTTTTCAGATCAGAAGGTCCTAGTTTCATTGAATTAATTAAACCATGCGATATACCAGTCAATAGAAATTGTGAATTTTGAGCAGTTGCTCAAATAATACTGGACATTGAAATGAATGACGGATAACGACTTACTAGGTGACACAACGAAAACTGTGACGGTCCAACAGTCTCTATCAAATATCGTTTTTCTGATGAAACAGTCAATGGTTGACCTATCATAGAAGTCCTGTTCTCCTAGCTCAGCCAGTGATACTCCAATCTATAAGAATATTGGTAAATATTTTTGTTATTACTTGATCATATCAGACAAAATGATTAAATGATTCACATTGGAGTTCCAACTGACAATGGGTTCTACATGGAATGCTGAGGGACTCGCATAAATGTTTATTACGTGTTTACCTGTTTGTTTCGTTTTTTCAGTCTACCTGACAAAAAACTGGATTAAGGTCGTAACGCGTTACATATTTCAATTTTGAATCTTAATTTGACCGCAGTGACAGGCAAATGTTCACCGCCCCCCAAAAGTGAGTTTAATCACCAGGTTGCAGTACCGGCTGGCAACCAAAAACTCTTCATGACTAGGGAAAGGGCAACCAAAGAGTCAGTAACGCGAGCATCGTGGACCGAATTCGTCTTCCCATTCAACGTTGACTGAAGATTCAGTCAACGCTCTCAACACGTCCAGTAATAGCTGACGGTATGCAATATTTGGCAGGTAATTGAATATATTTTATCTAGTGAACATGTGATGAATTTGATTACCTGGAAACCGACAACATCACCATAACGGTCGTAGAGAATGCAAAAGTGATGGTCATTTTTCTCACAATACAGAGTTAGTGCTGGATCACGAGCTTCTGATTCCTTGACCCAACCGGCTTTTTTTGCTGCTGCTCGTGTCACTGGCATCCTAAACCAGCTATTAGAATGTGACGGATCCTGGATTGGAAGACTCCATTTCACTGCAATAAACATTGGAAAATCATCAATTGTCAATAGTAAGTAGACAAAAATCACTATCTTTAACAGCAAATCACTTACCCGTCAGGTCAGTATCAGCGAACACCGGTGTAAATATTAAAGCTCCCGCTGCCACAACTATTCAATGAAAAAAGTAGCCCTTATTCTTACACTAGTTAGCAGATAGATACTCTTATGTGTTTCACTTAGTTTATAGACCTCTGCATTACATTGGGATGTTATTTTACATAAGTTACTGAGGAATATTGACTTACTTGCTATTGACAGGAACGCACTTGTCTTCATCTTGACGAGCTAGTTTCTAATTCTGTCCTTTAATTATCAGCTATTTATATTCATTGTCAAGTACTCTCTGCAGCATTTGGCATATGAGAATTTTTTCAAATTCTGTTGAATGATTCCTTTTTTTTTTCTTATTGCTACAGAAACACATGATTAAATAGTGTAATCTGGGTAGCATATAGCATTTGAGCTACGAAAATTTTTGCAAATTTGCACACGGATCCAGTTGGATGAAAACATTTCTTTCCTTTTGTGTATTGCTCCGTAAGGATATTACGTTGAGCAAATATTCAAATAGCTGTAATATATCGTTTGTGTTGTCAGATCTAAACACAAAAAATTGAGTATTGAGCTGGAAAGATAAATGTATGTGGATCTGAATGTGAACAGGTGATAAATATGGCTGATTTCAATTCGTCCCTCCAAAACTTCCTGCGCGGATCTTCTACTTGGCGGAACAAAAATTTATGTGTCACGTCTTCAAGTAATTGAATACAGATTTTTCTCAGGCCACGATTTTTACTCGACGTAGACAATCACGGGTGATGACACCGGCGCTTGATGATATTCTTGTTTATCCACCGATGCTGCATAACGCAATAATGCGAAATAAAAGTTGAGACAAAAGACAGAAAACAAATAATAATGCAAGTTTACGTGGATGCAGCGTACGTACATCGGTAATTAATTTTAAGTTCATTAAGTACGTCAACGTGAATCCTAGGGGCGTCAACTTTTTATATGACGCATATTTTGACGGTGAAAAATCTTCTGAACGATTTATCAGTTGTTTATTGTCGAGGGATTTCCTGTATTACGACGAAGTCAAGTGTTTGCAGCGACGGGTTTTTTTTCTGTTTCAATTTGCTTTGTACGAGTACAATTTAGAAATTGTAGGCGCACGTCATTTTCTATTTTTGTCAAGTTTTGTTCGGTTTTTAGAATGTAGACTATCAAATGGGTTTGTGTGCTGTCTGGACAATATTATTGGAAACGATAAGATTCGAAGATGCATATCTTGAGTCAAATAATTTTTCTTTGTTTAAAAATAAATTGATAATTAATAAACAACTAAGCAAATAACCGGCTCACTGATATTTACACTATTTTAACACCTGAATTTCTACAGTGAAAAAGGATGATATCTTCTTCATTTAAAGTAGTACAAGTTCGTAGAACATGGAATTTGGTAAATCTATAGTTCATACGGCACTTTATTGGCCCCAGGTGTTTGTGCCTATTATCTAATTACTCGTTATTTCAAATTTCAACATTTTCCAAAGCAATTAGTTTTTCATTTTCACATACCTAATTTTTGCATGATAAAGCGACATTCTCACTTCAATATATCCATACCGTCGATTATACAGCTATACAGGCAATTGTAAAATGGTTATCATTTGAAAAGACGAAAATCTGCGCAACATAAGTGTCGAATAATTGAACAAAACGATAGGGCCACATGCACAAACTTCGGCAATGTATTAAATTACTAGCACTGCAAAAAAAAGTTCCCCGATCCGTTGTCGGATAACGATCTGAATTACGCTCTCTGTTTCGTATATCAATACATGCTGAATTTATCCTCATACCTCTTGCTTTCTTTTTTTTTTCTTTAATTTTTTTTGTCGTCGTTCTGTTTTATTGATATTTACCTATTTATATAAGTTTATACCTATGTGCAGTTACGCAAGGTGTAAAGTCGAAAGCAGGAAATGCAAACATATAATCTGTGCTGCAGTATTTTTATGCAAAAAGTAAAGAATTTGAGAATAACATAATACTCGTCGCATAATGCATGTGTAGACATTTGACCTTTTTTTATGTAACATAATTTCATATTCTCTTAGATTTTCTAGGCATATATTGCTCAGACTTTTTTTTTCTTCTTTACGACAAATTAACGATTAGGTGAAAAACTTCATTCCAAATGCAAATACAATAGACAAGAAAAAACAAACAAACGAGATCATTTTATTGATAAAACAATTATTTTTTTTTTTCCTTGTTTGAGTCAATCGCATGTGAGATCAAAATACTTCAATTGACCCATTCATCTTCGATATCTGAAGATTCTACGCAACTACATGAAGTATTATGTATTACCTGATTAATCAATTGATTGATTGACTCTTTTTTATACCGATTCTAAAATGCTGATTTCCTTATTCTGATGTCATTTATAGAAATATGTTCGTATTACGTTTCCCATTTCAGGTGACATATAACATCACCTGCCGATCATGAAAACTGCTACGGGATTGACATTAAACAAACCACATAATGTGAGCATACAAGGATTCGATCATAGATTTCTTGCCTGATGATACTTTTCATACTCAACATCGTGTTCATCATTATTATCGAGATGAAAACAACATTTGCAAAAGTTAAGTCAGCAATTACCAAAGTACAGCAATCGACCGAATTTTTTTTATTTTTTTTTTTCATTCCTTCCGATTTAAAATAATCGTCACAAGTGAATCCCACATTTTCCACATTCACACATACAATTTCCACATTTTCCGTACATAAATTTAGATAATCACGTAGAATATCTTCATGTGATAATTTTGAGGCCCAAAGGCTATAACTATCTTTATATTTCCTCATGTGTAATTCACCTACACCTGCGGCTGCAAATAAATCGGGTACTAAATCTGCGCGAAAAATGTCAGCAATTGAAGAACTGATCGATTATATCATTATCGTTGTACATCAAGATCATTATCATCCTAGCTGATTTAATTACAGACGGTTACGAATGTGATTTAAAAAAAAAAGGTCATTACTTTATAAAACACCGTTTTTATCATTTCCCAAATCTTACTATCGATTATTAATTCGGTCCTCCCCCCCCCTTTTCTACGTATATATAGAAATATATATAGAATATATAGAAATATATAGATCTTTTTTTTTTACTTTGATACATATATACATAATTGCTGCTGAGTAAACAGTCAATGTGTATATATAAATTTTTTTTCCACGTCGTTTGCTCCATTTTATACGATACATACCATAATTATTTTTTTGAGCCATTTTATGATAAGAAAAGATAAAATAAATATTCATAACAAAACATATGTACTTAATATATATATATTTAATTTATTATTTTATAAAGCTTCAAAGACTGATCTTCATGTGAATAATTTAACATTGAAACGACTTACGGGAATAGTAAATATACATATATAATCGGGATGTGATAATCTGAATTTTTAAACGTATATACCAATTTTGAACATGATATCAATTATTGTTCGATTCACCTACCTATATGTATATTCAGATCGTATATCATCAGACGTGATACGAAGTAAATCGTAAGTTCGCATTGTGTCTATCGGTATAATTGCATCAATAGGCACGTATGTATAATACCCAATACAAGTACGTACTATAAATCATACGATTTCACAGATTGTTTCAATTAACAGGCGACGCCAAATTATTATAGATTTTCTTTTTTATCTCGTTGCAGAATTTCGATGAGAAGATATATGCGGCCTATCTTGAGACGCCTAAGTCAATTGGAGGTAAAGATTTCATCATTTTCACGCTGCGTGACGTGATGTAGATTCAATTAAAGACAGAACTGGAAAAAAAAATGCCGCGCAAAAATTATTAGGTTGGTAACTTCTAAATATCTATTTTAAATTTACGATTTCAAGTATATTTTTCGTCTCAGCAAAAGAAAAGAAAAAAACCACAACGAATATTCCAAGGTCGTTCAAAGGGAAGTTGGGAAATTCTATTCTCTTTTCTTTTTTTTTTGTTGATTTTTTTTTTTTCCTCTTGTCGCAGATATTGCGTAAATTTTATTTTTTCATTTGGCACTCGATCTTGAGGTATTTTTTTTTAACTTTTCGTTCGCAACTTATTTTGTAAGGATGAATTTTTAGTGCGAAACAATTGAAATTCCGAATGCCGATTTGGATGCTTCGTATTTGCATTAATTTTTAACGACCAATTATTTGAAATACATAATGAATCAAATGATGAAATACGCTAAAAATATCCTTCGATTCTCGATAAACTTCCTAATGTCACTTTTAAGACTATATAATTTCTCAAAATGAATACAATGAAAAAATAATTCCTTAAATAACACGAGACAATAATTGTTGCGATACACGTTCGTGACGACATAACAATTATTTAAATTGAATATATAGAGTAGGAAATTACCTGGCGAATCACGAGTGACAATTACATATTATCAACTGTTCCAAACGTGACAAGCATATAGGCCTCATGTATTAACACGCAAAAAAAAAAAAAAAAAGGAAAAAGTAAGAAATGAAATATGATCGGAAAAAAGACGGGACATGAAAATCAAACGTTCCTCCATTCTCGTAGACTGTTGACTATTTTATGAGAAGGTGGCGTCGAGATTAGATACATAGTGGTAGACACCTATAGAAGCGTATACCCAACCGTTCGACGTTCGACGTTCGAATGACTCAAAGAATTACCAATAAATGAAGAACAAATTCCCGCGAACTCGACGGCGAACGCTCCATGAGGAACTTTGAAGTGACGCGCGTATTCCACGGTGCCAGTTGTTTCGTATATTCTCTTGTTATAAAAAGAGGTGGGGCATCAGCAACAGCGGCAGCAGGAACAGCAGCAACCTACAGCACCAGGAGAAAGAAAGGGGGGTCAACGCGAAGCGTTCCTTATCTTTAACCGTTCTCTCTATATTACAATACGGAAGACCACGCCGTCAGCATCAGTTACTCGCAAGCTCCCACGGCCGCAGAGTCTGGGTAAAAGTTGTCAGTTTTTTTGATAAAACCAACAAAAAAAAGGGGGGAGAGAACCGGAACAAACACATCTGATAAAACTGCCCCATGAAGACCTCATAAAATTATTAAAAAACGAAATTGAAACCAAAAAAAAACAAAGTGTTGAAAGTGTTGAGCGTGTTTTTGTTTGTTAAAAATTTTAAACATTGAAAACAACAAAAGAAATAAAAAAAGATTGTTCCACAAGAGTCTGATACACATAAGGATGATTTAAAAATGGTGTTAAAAAAGTGTTTTCTCGCTGTAGAATTATTGACGTTTATTATATTCTCTATCGAATGGAGCGAAGCTTTTCTCACTGCCCCGTTGCCAGGTAATGGTTATTTAATTAATTGAACAATTAAAAATATTCTTTTTTTTTGTACCTTATAAATGTCTTCGTTCTGATTTTTTTTACCAGTAATTATTGAATGAGAAGGTTTTTTTGTAAATATTTTATGGAATATCGATGCGTTGATGTTTTCCTTGTGATATAAATTACGATTGGTGCAATAGTTGCAGTTTCACGTTCTGCAATTTATTAAACCGGTAATAATCAATTGAAATGGAGTAACGAATCATCGAACAATTTACGCGGAGTTCGATACGTTCATTGATATATTTTTTTTTTTTTTTCATCCTACGGAAACGCATGATATGAGTATATGAAGTTGTGATAAAAATATACGATATAGGGATTTAATCTCTTCCTCTCTTCTTCCGTGTTCTAAATAAGCGTAGTTTCGTAATATTATGAAGATAATAAATTTAATAATCAAATGTGGCATATGAAATACAACCAGATATTAACCCAAAGAAAGAGACTAATGATCGCGTGTTTAAAATTTGTCCCATCTGAACTCATCGCATTTCAATTATGACAGCGTTTAAATTACACACGTACCTAATTGTACATATCACCCTACATATCAGCTTTTTATAGCGATTTACGAAAGGAAATAAATTTTGAGAAAACGTGTCATCGATGATTTTATTAATACGTGCATATACATGTGTCGTGATTGAAAATTATATTCATGTAGAATTTTGTCTCTGATAACCAAGACGTATACAATATAATATAATTAACGCTCCGTTAATTAATTAATTATTTTCTAATGTATCATCTTCCAATCGGCATATCGGCACGATTTTTGCGAAACAACGAGTTATCGTTACAACAAACAAAATGTATTGTACCTATCCATTAATATATCTATTTTAATTAGGTATTGTTCAATTTTTTATTTTTATTATTCTTTTTCTTCTATTATAATAGTTATACAGTGAGTTTGAAATTGCACAACTCTTATTATATTTTCCGAACAAAAGAACAAGTATATCTATATAATACATCCCTATGTATAATGCACTATAGAAAATGAAATCACAGAAATTCTACACCCATGAATGAAGTTAGTACACGATGATGATCGCCACACGTATAATTTCCAGGTAATTAAGCACGCGGTGTTAGTCTTTTTTAAGTCAATAAGTTGCGTCACAATTGTTGTTTACCCCTAACTATATAGTAGTCCCGGATGATTTATTCTCACGTATAGATCTGCGTGATGCACGAGGAGAAAAAAAAAAACAAAAAACCAAAACAGAAACAAGAAAAAATTACAGATTATTATCTCATTTGTTTGTCGTATAACAGTGGATGTTTGATAAAGTTTGACGAGGTGTGACAGCAATTTTTACCGTTTTTGTCACACGTGTATACCAAAAGTTGTATATATACTGTTAATTCAAGAATATGTGATAAAAAAAATCCACGTGCGCGTACATAGGTGGATTACATATGTATCCATATGCATACGTGCATGAAAATTTTGTATCACAAGCATAGATTTGAAACCTATATATCATCATACATGAGAGAACGGGAATAAAAAAAAGGTTACCGGTTTCTTTTTTATTAACCTGTGACGATCGATTCATAAAACTAAGAATTATGTATCATCGTATCGTATATGTAAATGATGAAGATAAATTGAAAACGGATTGCAGCATCTACCGGGAAAAAACAAGATAAAATATATAAATGAACGGATAAATAAATAAAATAAATCGATGAATATATATGACATATGGAATCGTAGAGAATCAAAGATATGAACGTACGTATAAATGTAGAAGTTGCAGAAAGCAGTAACCGGGTTTCCAATTAGTAGTCCACAAGTAACTCGGAATTCGCAATGCGTCCAGAAATAGCTACCAGGTGAAGCGAACTGCCATGCCCGTTATAAGTGAACGAGACGTGTATATAGGTATAAGTCATCTATGGTGCGCATATGTATCGATACTATATGTCTATATAGATGCGCATTATATATACCCATATACTTCAGCTAATTAGACATTTATGTATCAAGCAAAACCCGATTCATCCATGAGTCAGACTATATATGTATATAAGTAGCAGATCGAGTAGCAAGTTTCATTGTTCGATTTTTAAATGGTATTTTTTTTTCTTCAACACCGTATATGAAATAGAGTTGTAATAATTGATCGAACAGCGAATTACTTTCGTTAATATGAACAACAATAACAATTATAATAATAATAATGATATTTCGGACGCGCGCGCGTTTAATTTTGTCATGTCTAAACCCACACAAAGTTAGTGTAGAACGTTTGCAGACAGATAGAGAGAGGGAGGGAGGGAGGGAGAGAAAAAAGAAAGAAAAACTGGTTATTCAAATACGTTGGGACATTTCGGTTGACTGGGTATATATGTACAGATATAGATATATGGTATACGTAAAAGAAGGCTACGTGCATCTGTACACGCGTGAGTAATTTTACTATAGAGACGCGTTACAATTTTATGTATAAATGGGGTATTATTCAGACGTAAAAAATGGCCGCGGGCTATCTTTTGTCTCCTTATAATGATAGAAGTTCTATCTAGGTATATCTATGGCATTGAACGAACCATATAACGTCATACGTCACTGGTAACAAAGTGTTACGTTGAAACAGAGAAAGCAAATTATATCCACACGTATATATCGGTGTACGAAACGTAGTACGTATAACCCCGCGTATACGTCCTACAACAAATTTTTGCCTTTCTCACAATCGGTTGTAGTTATGGCTATATTCGTGTAAGGTGACCTTCGAGTTCGGACAAATATGCAGACGACAAAATTATAAATCTCTCAAATAATTATTTAAACGATTATATTAAATTTATACATATACATACCTACTATGTTTGACAAACTAAAATATTTCATCCGTTTTTAACTCGAAAACAAATGAAATTCCACATCGGAATATCTGTATATTGAAAGGCGTGGATATACATTTATAAATTTTCAATTTTTCAAACGTATCGTATTAAAATTTGAATAAAAATTACACGCGTGAAAATATGTGCGTATCACGCGAGGGTTATTATTAGATATATTATATACATATATAATTTATGCGAGTGATAAATAAATATTGTTATTACATATAAATGCACATATTCATGCCCGTGTACGTATACATTTATTCATGTGTTACTTAAACAAACAGATAATCAGAGATTTCTCGTTTTCATTGCTGCATGAATTAATTTTTTTTGTTATTTTCTTCTTTTCTTTTTTTTTCTGTTTTTTATTCACTTCCAACGGAGTAGATGCAGAATTTGTAAGGGTGTACGTGATAATTACGGTTTTAAAAGGTGGGGCTTCGGCGGCCAATGATTGAACGGGTCAAACCAACGTCCTTGATAGGTTATTCAAACTCGAAGCGGTTCTTAGCTCTGGCTTTAGCTATAATAATAATAATAACAATGATGATAATAATAACGATAAAATTTTAAACCTGTTGTTTTATGTGTCTTTTTTTTCTCTTACAAAATTAGCATACGCACGGGGATTGGCGAGTTATGACGTTACAGCGACGACTAACGATCACCGATCACGACAGATAAACGAAGTTCTACAACGAATAGAAGATGACGAAGATTCGGCTATTATGAAATCAAACGTCAATGGAAGAACAGTAGAAGAACGTGGCGGATCAATTTATGTAATAGAATTTGAATCCGAACCAAATGAATTCAACGACGGTTCAACGAACACCACGACTGGTGAGTATAATAGAGATTCTTTTGATTTTTCTTTTTCAAGATTTTATGGAACGTTTACTGAAAAATTTTCATATTTTCAATTGGAAAATTGAGTCAACATACTCCTAGATACTTACAGAGTATACTATTACTATTGAGGAATACGTTTTATGATTGAGAAACTTAAGAGTAATAATTACGTATTAGGTACTCTGCATTGTTAGAGTTAAACTCTCGGTGAATTCTTATCTCGTTTTGTAAACATGGTGAATCGTTGATATAATATAATTAAACTAAAGAAACGCTGCTACCTTATGCTAACCGCATATGTATGTGCACGATATGTATTTGTAAAAAGTATTAGATAAAGTAAACGTTAGCATAGAAGACTGTACAGAGAAAATCTTGTAGACAAAGGTTTTATAAATTAAAAAAATTTCCATTCCATCTGATTTATTTATTTTATTTTTCCAGAAAGCATCCAAGTGGAGACGCATGGTCCTCTGGATCCTTGGTCGATAGTTTGGTACATCGGATCATTCGGGGGTTTGGTGGCATTTTTTTTGGTCGTCAGTTGTTCCGAGTGGTGTTGTCGTCGTGGTGCTCGACCGATTACAATTTCTTACTCTCAATCTGGAGAAGAAGGAAGCGGATCATCCGGAAGTCAAGATACTCCGCCGCCACCTTATCATCTTTTTGCACCGCCGCCATACGAATCTATTTATTACGGTGATATAACGGACAAAGATTCCGGTGAAAAAATGGACATATTTGTAATAGCTGTTCCGGTTCACGGATCGGCGCCCGTTCAACCGAATACATAGGATTGCGTGAAATTCGCCCATTTTGTAACTAAACTTCGAATAGGTCGATTATGAGACTGACCTTGACGCAGGACTGAAGAAACAATAACGATAATTGATCGAATCCGATTGGTGATTCACTATTCTTGCTGTCGGATGTTATCGAAATTTCTTACACAACTGCGGAAGACAAAGAGGACGGCCCTCCGAATGAAAAAGGATTTTGGGAGTCCTGGAAAGTCCTTGAAATTCAGATTTTAATCCGAGACCCGTGATGATAATTAATAGCTACTCGAAGAATTAACTGATTAAATTCACAATCTACGACCTACCCGGATTAAAATACAAAACCTTCTATTTAAAATTTTGAATAATATTTGTTCACCAATAAATAATTATATCAAAATATTGTACAGATATAAATATCGGAATCTATTTAATTACTAATGACGAATGGTTATCATTGACTTGAGTCACGACGGTGTCGTAAAATCGATGCAGATCGAGGTTGTTGTAATTAAATGACGTTGATTAGATTTGTACGCAATTTAGGCTACGCCGCGTCACCAGGTATATCGAATGACCTCTAGGGCGTTAACGCGCCTCGTTTTTATAACCCCTACGAGAAAAAAATAAACAAATAAATAAATAAATAAACAGATTAAAAAAAACAATGATGGGAAAAAAAAGTTCTACTGCCATAAAAAAAAATCATTGAGTATGTACATCACGTCGTTTATCCGGCTAACACACCTTCCCAATACTGTAAGATTGTATTCCCTATGTACAGGTGTGTATATATGTATATATGTATAAATATATGAATATTTCTTTTATCGATCGTTGACACGCACGTTTGGAATATTATAAATGCCTCCCAAATGGAATTGGATCGTACTATTACAAAATCGATTCCTGGAACAAAAAAAAAAAAGGAAAAAACTTATGTATTGTCATTTGACATTCTACGGTTTTTTGAATGTTGGATTTTTATATACTGTAATTATGAATCTATTGATTTCCAAGTGATAGTGTTTTTTTTTTTTTTTTTTTTACCGTTTTGTTTTTGTGGAACATGTAATTTTGCATCCGCGTAAAACGTACGTACGGTAAATTTTTCAAATTGCGTGTGTATTGCCCTTGTCTTATATATTATTATCATTATTATCATTATTATTATTATTATTATTATTATTATTAATATTAATGTAAGTGGAATATTTTCAGTGATGTGATGCAATTTATTCTATTATCATAATTTTAAAACACGGTGTGGTAATTGAGCTTACCGATATTTGATCTCAACTAGTCATTATAATAAATGTATGCGATTATTTGCTCTGATTAAAAATGATAAAAATTAATGTATAAGTTGCGGTTAACATTCTATGTCAACATTCCAATTTGCGTCATATAGTAATTTAATAAAACTGTAATACAGCTGGAATGTGAAAGAAAATTTAGGTGCGCGACTATTTTTTACCTGTATGTATGCATTTATCTTACGAATTTAATTGAAATTATATTACTGTATGAATTTCTAACATTCGAACATGGTTATTATTATTATGGTCATCATCTTACACATTTTGCGACTTACAATGAACAATCAGTTCGATCAGTTCGCGCATTACAAGTTAATAGTGTATAACACAAGATCAATTTCAATATGTCATTATGTGAATTATTAACCGGCATATTATTATTTTTATTACTATTGTTGTTGTTGTTATTGTTATTGTAAAGAGTAGTTCTAGCTAATTGTAAGATAAATAATATTAATTACAAGCAAAGCGATTTTAGTCGCTATTTATTTTTTTATACTTTTATACAGAATGTTTACAGAGTAAAAGATATTGAGACTTTGTAAATAATAAACAGAAAGAATGGAAAAAAATGAAGCTCGCGATTTTACACCAATCCAAGTGTATTGTTTTCTTTTTTGTTTGAAAAATCGAATCATTAGGTGAAATAGCTGAATTTTTATGAGTTTCGATTAAACGAATAAGTATATTATATAGGTATGTACGTACACTTTATTCATACTCATACATGCGTACATAAATGATCAACTTGATACGATTAGATGTAAAATATATTTATGCCTTTCGATGGCAATGAAATAAAAACGCGTGATCTGTTTATCATTCTCAGGTATACCTTATTAGTGAGGTATAGGTAGGTCGTGACGTCAAATTATCGTATCCTTCGTCGGAATCATTGATACCCTAACACAAAAACTCAGTTATGGTGGAGTATTGATGAATCACGTGTAAGGTATAAGAGCTCGGCTTGCAGCTCGTTGTATCAACATAATTATTATCGAGATCTCTGAAAAGGCGCAATATTCAGATTGCGGTTTACGATAAAAATCTTCGTTTTCGAGTACTCCGTAATCCTTATCACTCGATAACCAAATCTAAGTTTAGTACAGACGAGTTCTTCGATCGAGGATTGAATGAGATCTTCATATCTCTGATGTAGGCTTTGAAATATCTATTATTAAAATCTTGTAGGATTGATTACATTTGTGATCGATTTTTATGTATATTCATTGTAGACGAGATTGTATCGTGCACTCAGAGATTGTCAAAGATTTTTTTAGCAAACACAAACTCGCGAGATAATTAGCATGCAAAATAAAATTCCTGCACATCCTATTGGTATCTATAGGTATGATATTTGAGTGCGTGATAAGCGTAAATAAAATACCTAAGAATGTTTGCTGTTGACGCTGAATATAAATAAGAAAAAAACAAAGAAATAAATACAAAAAATTTCACGTGCTTACGACGCATAAAATACGATATAACCATACGATTTTTTTCATCCTCGGAAATATATAGTTTTGATTTTTATGAGCAAGTCCGATTTAGGTTTACGGAAAATTTTTTAACATCGGATAATTAAATACGGTTGGTACGTGGAGCGAAGTCGAATTTGTTAAGCGGTTTCGAACCGGCAGTTGGCCTTCTCATTTTCAAGTCTCTAACATCTTTGTAACATTTGATATAATGATGATACACAGAATAGAAGTGTTTTATGGGTAATCGGGTGAGCAATAATCAAACGTCATGAAAGCGGTGGTTTCGTCTTTCAATCATGTAGTTAATCTTATCAAATTAACACGAAGATGCAATGAGACTTTTCTTTTCTCTTCGACAATATTAAATGAATCCTGAGCTGCGTTTCAGAAATAATTTTGCAATGGGGATAAAATTATTATTTTCACATTTCCTTTCATTATCAATGATGAAGACTGGGTAGCAGGGGTAGAAATTCTCTGACGGTGTGCGTCAGATTTCTGATGGAATTTTACTCGAGGAATACGAATCTGTTGAATAAATCAAGCTCGAACCAATACTCATTGAGATATTTTTTTTTTTAGTACCCTCAGGACATCTGACGTTCCACGAAGTCAGCAGTCGCACGGACTCGACGAAGAGGACCAGTGCCGAAATAATGACGTCGTACTCACTGGCGAGCATCTCCTCACCTTCAACAGGAAGTGTATTTACGTCTTCTAGTTTTCAATTCAGATATTAATTTTCATACACGTAAACCGGATAATTGTTAACGTATGAATAACTCATTACGTCTTCATGTCTTGTATTTATTAGAGTTACTGGATCAATATTGCGATGTTAAAATGAACAAACATCTTCCGAATGATATTCTAACGTTTTTTATACAGCAATAAATATTTTAATAAAGTAATTGTTAAATGTATCCTACCCGCATAATTTGTCAATAAACGAAGAACTAGTTTTGTACCAATTACTTGATTCTTATTGATTACACCCCTGCATCATCTTTCATTAACATCCTTCACAAGCAACACATCACATTAGATCCTGAAAAAATTTGAGAACCTCAAGTGGTGAGTCCTGCAACAACGGATAATGAGATAAAGTATGATACCATACACATGCATACATATGCATGCACATAATGGCTCGATCTTTCGGACTGGCTCCTCGCCTGTCCTGTTTTCCTGATACCAGAATAGAGATTTTTGGCCGAAATATGCCTTGCATTTTCAGGGCCGGTATCGTAGCGCTCTACCTTATCACTTCCGGTTGTGATGAAGCATGATGCGATACACACGCATGCACATGATGAGGCCTGCATATGCTCATACAATCTATCAATCATTCGGCACACGGGTATGATGCGATACACATGCATATACATGCATGCACATGATGGCTTGATGTTTCGGACTGGCTCCTCACCTGTCCTGTTCTCCTGATACCAAAATAAATTTTTGGCCTAAATTTGCCTAAGAGCCGGTATTGTAGGGCGCTACCTTATCACTTCCGGTTGTGATGAAGCATGATGCGATACACATGCATGCACATGATGAGGCCTGCATAGAACCATATGATCTATCAATCATTCGGCACACGAGTATGATGCGATACACATGCATACACATGATGAGGCCTGCATATGATCATATCATCGATTAATCATTCGGCACACGAGTATGATACGATACACATGCATACACATGCATGCACATGATGGCTCGATGATTCGGACTGGCTCCTCACCTGTCCTGTTCTCCTGATACCAAAATAGATTTTTGGCCAAAATGTGCCTATTTTCAGGGCCGGTATTGTAGGGATCTACCATATCACTTCCGGTTTGGCAAATTTTCCGAAAAATCAAGTTTGGTATCAGGAGAACAGGATAGGCAAGGAGCCATTTCGAGACAGAGCATGATGACAAGCATGCGTGTGTGATCAAGTATGCCATCATGTATGATGACGTTTACCGAGCAAATGATGAGGCCTGCATGACTGCATGCATGCATGTGATGATGTATGATTTTATGTACGATATGATCTATGTATTTTTCCAACAACGAATACTGGTGAATGAGGTGTGCAGGGGTGTGATGAATAATAGTTAAACAATCGTGTATTGATAGTAGTTAATGTTTATTGATAAATCAACGGTCAAAAATACATATTAGGACATCGTAAAGACTATTATGGATTCATTCTTACAGATACATTTATTTTTACATAATTATAACGATTTACAATAGTGTGGACAATAGTTCTATTTCGATTAACATTAGATTAATGATTTGATAGTTCCTAACAGAAAAGCAAAATGTACACTGGACGATCATATGCATATGACAATTTATTCATACAAATCATCTACTCCGAACATATGATAATTGGCTTTGTAGATGCTCCGAGGGTGGTCTTGTATCCCCGATGAGGGGTCAAACTGCTTCGAAGGCTGCCAGGTTGTCTCCTGAAAAAAAAATCGAACAGAGGTGAGTATACATGAAGAAAGGCACGTAAAGAGATGCCGTTGACTGAAATCATCAGTCAACGGAGATGCGGTACGTGTGCAACTTTTGAAATCCGCGCTTACATCTCACTGGTTTTCATCTTTTCGATTTTATAATTTTTCCGCTCAACTTCGATGAGGCTAAGTTTGGTATGTATTTTTTTTTATCGCCCTGATAAGTAATTGCATTAGAATTCTTATCGAGCTCAAATCAAACGCATAATTAAACAATATCAGTAGTCAAATTTTGTCGTGTAAACTTTACGCGTCATCTTATCGGCTATCTGGTAATCCACACTGATAATCTTCCATTTTTTTTGTCTGCATCCAAGAAATTCCCATTACCTATCATAATTTCACGACATGTCTGCGAGCCGAAAACGTGACGAAGCCTGAAGGAAATAATAAACAGTTACCCTCTACAGTACGCATGTGAACGATACATGATGTGCCTACATCTAGATTACATAATTTATCATTTGATCACAGCAAATAAGTTAAAATTACGTAATGTTTCAAAGGACCCCAGCAACCAACGCGTGCATTGAACTGTGGGAAGTGAAGAAAAGTCCTCTCAGGAATTGTTACGTCACCCGATGCATGTATACTCTGCTGTATCCGTAAAATACATGTAAATATATCTTACATATCGTATAAATGGCGCTGAATGTAGTCTCACGATAAATTTAGTCGCACAAATAAGTGTTTTGTAAAGAGCCTGCATCATAAAAGCGGGTCATTCGCAGCTGTGCATGGTATTAACAAGGTCAAATATATCTACTTAAGTTAAACAAGAAGGCATTATCAGAATATAGAACCGTTGGAAAGTTGGATCATTGTATAGGATAGACGAACCGATGTAATTATATTTATAGCCTTCACAATTCACTTACATTATATCATATTTGTTTGCTGGCGAGTGAAAAAAAGAAGTACAGCTATAAATAATACCTTGCAGCGTGAGTATAAAGCTCGTATAGTATCGCGTCACATGACAATTAGCGAGTTGCAGTGAAGATACCGTCACGTGTAAATCCACATCTATAATAAGATAAACATACATGTTTTACGTTACATTATTACGTTCAAACAGCATAGGCAGAATTTTTTTTTTTGGAGCAACTTTATTGCTGCAAGCGCACCTCTTCTACTACTCAAGGACTGTTTTCATCGAGAACAGATCAATTTTAATACACCAGTTGCGTATGAAAAATGAGACTTATTAAAAAAAAAAATCCCCTGAACATTTGCTGTTGCGGGACGGGCAGAAATCATCATAATCACCAACCGCGAATCGTAACATTATATACCTTGTAAAATTATATGCAAAGCGCGAAATCGCCTATGAAAATCCATAGATATTATCATTACGCAGATTGTATGTATTCTGATGCATAGAGTTTGATTTTTCTTCCTTTTTTTTTTATAATGAAGAAATTTGCGACGTTGAATTAAAAGCTGTATGGAAATTTCTTTCTGTCCTTGTTATTCATTCTTGTTAAATACTACGGGTGTAATACCGAAGACAAGTTTACGAGCAATAAATCTGGGATATAAATAAAATTTTTTAATTTTATGAGTAAAACATTAAACGCGGATGTATATACATTTTTCTACTAATGATTGTGGTATAGTTCAAAAATTATGAGACTTCTCGTGATTCTTCTATTTCAATAACAGCTGTATTCGCATTTGAACACGTGACGGTATTTGATTTGGAAATTGACAGCAGTGATCGATTTCTCGCTGCAGATGATGTAAATTTGCGTTTGCACCGAAATCGATCGCTTTTTGTAGCACTATACATACCAGGAGTTATTTACAGGAGATAAACTCGTCGTAATATACAAAAACAGCTAGTTAATATCGAGCGATGTCACGGGGGAAGAAAACCAAGAAGAAATTTCTTCGCCGAAGACAACTGGAAACACCGTCCGTTTTGGTGCAGACTGCGACGCATCGCTCTGAAGGACGTACTCGAGAAGGAATTGCGTGTAGGTATTAATACGTATGAAAAATAAAGAGAAGAGTATTCATTATATTCACGAATACATTGTACGTCCTTGTGCAGCAGACACCGTTGCAGAAACTGCGATAAATTAACAAAAAAAAATACTTACAATAATTTTTTAAATTGGCATATAACGGTTGAAACCAGCACTACATTCGAATTTCGGTAGCGAATTCCTGAAACCGGGTTTATAGGCTGCAGGCTTTTCAGATTCTTTTAGCCGAACTACAGAGCGCCGATTTATATGCATGGAAACGAACTGCTCCTGACAATTTAAGGCTGTGAAGAAAAATATGAGCCGAATGTTAATCAAATAAGAGAATTAAATTGAACGCTGAGACTATTCTATGATTCTAGACGTAACATAGGCACTTCTACTTTTGTGCAATTTATGGTCGCTACGCAGTGAATTAAAACGTGTACGTACTTACATACGTTTCATACGTTTCATTCTCGATTATACAACACGATTCCAAATGATATAATATTCGAAACGAGCAACGACGGCTAGCGGCAAATCATTGGCTAGTAGCCACGCGAGATGAATTGATCATGCAGAGCGCAGCTTATATGTTTTATTTTACATAAAAAAAAAACCAGTCGAATAACGAATTTTATTCCTTATACGGGCCACAAAGTTTTTTCCTCTTCTTTTATTTACACCCAATAATTATTGATTCAATGGAAATTTTCAAGTTTCCCAGTGTATTATTTCACTGTTGAACTTTACTATTGCAGGCTTAGGTACGAGCAAAGCTGGAGGATCATTTTCAAAATATTCTCCGGAAGGTCACAATCTTTATCCCCAGCGCCGCAGCAATCTAAATCTAAATAACAGACCTACAACCTCCACTTCGGTACCTCCGGACAATATGAGCATGTTATTCAACACTGCAGATCTTCAAAAATTGAAACAAGCTCTCCATGTGACTGATGTGGTAAAGTTTCTTCAGTTTTTAAACCGGAAACGGTTTCACTTCTGCTCCTTAGATGATTTCATTGAAAGATTGATTTTTCTTATCTCAGTCTTGCGTCCCACAACTTCTCTGCGCTGTTGTCCTGGAGAAGAGTGAAACGGTAAAAAGATTGTTGAAGGATGGACATTTCGTAGATTCCTGTGCAGAGGATAAGTCAACTCCTCTGATGTGGGCGGTGCATAACAAAAACCTGGAGATAATCAATGTGCTAATACAGCATGACGCTGACCCCACTCTTCTTGATAATAACATTAACAACGCTGCCCTGATTGCTATTCAGTCAGCTTGTTGGGATGAAAACGATTTCTTAGACTTTTGGAAGACGATCAGCTGCAGAATAGACATTGATCATGGGAACATAAGAGGCAACACTATATTGCACTATGCCATTAAAAGGCAATGGAATGTTCTGATGAAACAAATTTTGAAAACTACTGCAAATGTGAACTGCGCCAATGCCAAAGGTGTTACTCCATTGATGATGGCTGGCATTAGAGTAAACTCATCAATGGTAAGTGCTCTCCTCCGAAGTCACGCTGATGTTTTTCAAGAAGATTCGAAAGGTTGTACTGCCCTGTGTTACTCGATTGCTTGTAGCATGCAAAAGAAACTTGAAGCGCCACATCCCTCGCTGCAGAAACTCGTATGCACTGTAAATACGGTAAACTCGAACTTGACCATTGAAAGTTATCTGAAGGTGGGTAGATTACTGCCTGATTTGGACTTCTTCATTGACTAATCTAACAATAAGTAATCTGTCCCTTGATCTTTTCATCTCTTATTTAGAGGCGTCTAGAGCTTCTGATCCATCCTTCTGTGTTGGCAAATAATTTTACATCAACAGTAAACTCCATTATTCGATCTGTATTCGAATTTTTCATCCAGCACATCCAGTCTGGCCTCAAGATCTTAGTAAATTTAGATGTCTTTGGCAAGATTCAAGAGGTAACAAGCTACATTCACAAAAAATGCGCCTAAAAATGTTGATATTTATCGTTCCATCTCAGCACTCTCCATTTAACAACGACTTACGTAGGCTTCCATTGAAAACCGATCATCAGTTTCAGGCGTCTATATTTAGCTATCTCGCATATTGCATAGATGCGTTGCTGTTATTTGGCCCCTTAAGTAGATGAAATAATTTAGTGAATTTATATTCGACTGCCCCCTCGACTCTTCTCATACTAATTGAGAACGGCAACGTACTCAATAAAAGTAACTGACCAGTCAAATAATGTTATGAAACAGGCGGTAGATCAACACATAGGTAATTGGTTGCATCTTGAAGCTATACTAGGAATTTTGATTGAATTACTTTGTTACTCCAATTGCGGCATCAGTGGAGATATATCTAACATATCGGAGACCGAACTGATGGATTTATTCACCATTGCTGGGCTTCCTGATACTTGTCTTTGTATATTGACACGGTAATTTAATATTGCCATGATATGACCGTAGAACATTTCGTCAGAGACAAAAACTAAGAATCTGGAATCTCAACAGATATGCCGTAGACCCCAAGACTCGTTGGGTGGTGGCTTCTGAGTTGGAACCTCTGTTTGCTAAATGTACAACACATGGAAGAGCCAGGGAATGGTTGAAGGAGAATTACCACCATTTAGAACCATATTATTCTGGTTTTCCATCAAAAAGTAACACATTATCGCGAAAACTGACTAACAGAGATCAGCAGCGTAATCTCTTTGTTAAAACAATGAAATTTCGTTATCTCATAACGAAATATAAGCAAGGTGATAAGAGTGTAACGTCACAATCGTCACCGGAATCTGCTTGCCATGAGAGCAACCGATCCATCGGTGAACATCCATCGACCACAAGTGTGGGTTCTTCAAAAAGACAACGTCATAAAATTAAAACTCTGAGGATGAAATTGGCTAAAATGAGAGGCATGACATTAACTGAACGCAAGAGTTCATCTACTCAAAGTGAGGCTGGTATTAACTATGTTGCAACGAGTACTCGATCTACTTCGTCAAGAGATGTTACCGAGTGCTTTGAGTTAGAATATAGCAGTTCTCAGACAAATCTTGTATCCAATTCGTTGCATCTAGCAAATGATAATATTTCACAGAGGCCGGCACTGAATGCAGAGAAAATTGAGACTGTTTCAGGACATACTGCCAATAACATGAACTTGACAAAGATCCCTGCTGGTACTGTAGACCAGAAAACTCATACCGATGACAGTTGCCCTATGAATAAAATGGAGCAGTTAGAAGCAGGAGATACCAAGGGATTTCACACATCTTCTACATTGAATAAACCATTGGAGTGCATTTCGCAAGGACTCAATTCGAGCACCTCTTGCGACACTATTCCTTCATTTGCTCAATCGAATGAGAACAGGCACTGTCCAAATGACGACACTTTCCTCTATCACACCAATGATCTGGATGAAACTGACAATATAAGTGTCAGTAATATTGAAAATCAACTTTATAAGCTAGCAATTAATTGTAAGTCTTGTATAATATGTTCAGATTTTTGTAATATTATCTCTCATTATGTTCATCACAGGAATATGCTATTGAAAATGTAGAGAATACGATTTCCTATCTCTCTGCCTTGTTTGAAGGAATTATATCTTCTTACAAAAGAAACTGGCAGCATGACCGAGAACTGGGTTACCCAGGGTATAAGGGTAGGCGAGGTGATCATATGGCTACTACCGAGGAACAACTTAAAATAAAAACCGAGGAGATAGCCAGGCTTAATACCATACTACCCAAACTGGAAGATACTTGTATCCAGAAATTGACAGAAAGCTGGCTGTCTCTAATGACAAAGATTCATCAAACAGCCAATCGAAATGTGAAGAAATTCAAGAACGTCGTTGCTCTACTCCACTTACATCTACTGGCTTATCAAATTTGTCCAAAAGAAGATCTGGATCAAATCAACGATTCTAGTCATAAGGATGGTAACGAACGAATAACGAAAGAAGAGTCTGATTTAGTTCATCAATCCATTGGCAATACATGTGGCAAAGAATTTTACCAATCTCGAGAAATACAACACCATTCCACGGTACACAGTATCAACAATTTTCACAGCAAAAGTGTACCAGATAACCGTTTGGGTGAAACGATTGTTGAGCAATACCCACTAAAATCTAACATCTATCAGTCTTGCGATAATGATGAAAGTTTGGCAAATCCAGGTAGCACTAAAGCTACGGTTTACACAGCTCAAGTAATAGAAGCTCTGCAGACTCAAGTTACCGTAAATTCTACGACACATGCCGTTGCAGAGATGTTGCAAACGCATAGTACTGGAATATGTTCTTCCATTCCTTCTACGCATCCAGTTTTACACATGCATACAACCACAGCAGCAGCACTGACTTTCTCAGATCCTGCAAGCCTAATTGAAAACGATCGGGCTCTCGAAATTCATACGCAACCAGCAAACTGGGGTGTACCAATGAATCAAGCATGCATTAGCCGATGGAATTTATTGATAAGCGGATTAAAGGCTCGTTATAATCATAGGAGACATCCCAGCAGTCAAATTGTTCTCAGTGGAACTGAACAAAGAAAACACTACACTATATCACCTGGTGGAAATTTTGGACCCGTTGAAATGGGTCTGGATCAGAACGGCAGTCCTCTTGCTATAAGAAGAATACAGAAGGAAGAAAGTCAACTAATTTTACCTTGCTTAGCCTCTGTGCTCTCCCTCAGGCACAACCATCTGCTACCGTATCTGATATGCATGGACAATGGTACAGAAATAATCCTTGGCACGTCACTGTGTGAGTACAATCTTGGAGAATATTTGATGTTTCTGAAAATGAGCGAGGGACTAAAACAACGATCGCTAGTACTCGTGAAACAATTTTTGGCAGGACTAAGTTTTTTACACAATCACAACGTTCCTGTTGTCCATGGAAACATCAAGCCATCAAATTTGATGATCGATCGAGCAGGAGTACTGAGACTGGCTGAATTTGGTTTGTGGAAATCTTTATATTGGTGTAGCCGCCCACCAAGTTCGTCTATGATTTGGTTTGCAAGGGAAAGTTATGAGGCGTATGAAGATGGCGAATCACTCAACTGCACTTGTGCCACAGACATACAGGTGTCTGGTATGATGGTGCACTTCATATTAACCAGCGGCCTCCACCCTTTTGGTACTCAAACCGGTGAAATAATTGAGAATATTGTAAAGGGATATCCAAGAATTCAATACCATGACTGTGAACTCAACGATTTAATGTCATGGATGTTGGTATTTGACCCAGTGGATCGTCCATCCATGAATCAAATTCTTACGTAAGACCATTTTGCAAAATCGATACTCGTATGGAACATAAATTCAAGTAGACAAAACAGAAACGACATTATTAGTTATGAAACTAAAGTCGCCACAAAAAGTTTCAAACCACAAACATTTCCACATAAAGTTAGTTAATTAGATTGATTAATTGGTGTATTGAATTCAGGCATGTTTGTTTCTGGGATATAAAAAAGAAATGGTCATTTCTACTTGCCTGTGCTGGAATCACTGCTGATGGTACAGATCTGCCACTTCCATTAGATGCAGTTCATGGAGATTTGGAAGCCAAAGCAGTAGCCCATCAAGTTCGGGGGGACTGGGTAAGCACCGATGACGAAATTTCATGGAGAAAATTGTAGAAGTTAAATTGTCAAAATACAACTATATACCTACAGATTAAAAATGTGTAAAAATCTTACATTTTCTGTAGCTGTCGGTGGTGCAAACACAGTTTCACTCATTGACGATAAATGGAGATGAGTACTCGGATTCACCAACGGGGCTTCTAGTATTTGTGAGGAAGCTATTGAAATCGCAGCCAGCACATTGCCCATCCACCATCGAGCAGTTCTTCATGTGCGCATTTCCTACGCTATCTCTGTCGCTTTATCGTCTTCTGGAAACAACCCAGTGGCTGTCTCACCCTGTATTTGCACCTTTTTTCAAATTGTAATGTGCGTGAATGAAAATAAAATTACTATTGCAGTAACTATACAGTAACAGTACGATTAGTTGATGCTTTTTTTTATGATACGTGTATAATTACGCCGAATAAATATTTCATTATCAAAACAAAACAATGAACTGACCTCTCAATACATACCTGTTTGATGTGACCTTCATATGTTGGAAATAGATAAATTCGACGGAACTAGCCCATGGAATAGGAAGATGGGAACACGAGAGTGTAGAAATGAACTGTGAAGAGATCTAGAAGAGTTCACGTTTCATTATCGACAGCTCGAATCTAAAGAAAAACTGCGAATAATAAATTTTCGGAAAATTTATTTTACATATTTATGACAGTGTTCAATATTGTATGTATAGGTATACTGTGTAAAACGTCCATGTTTTTAAGACTTACAATATATGTATGTATGTTCATGATAATGTTAATATATTACAATTTCGTAAGTGTATGTACGAGTATTCGACTATTACATTCAACATCGCGCAATACTCAATCTGTTAAAAAGCATTTGCACACATGTTATAGTTGTCACGGAGCTAAATATATGATGTAGAAAATTGACTTAAACGCAAGATCGCAAGATGTTAATTATCCTTCATGGATTTTCAATTTATTGTACACGAATAGTTTGAGAGCCTAGATAATATGAGTACCGTCAAGTGTTTATTATGCTTTCTTCTTTGGTGCAGTAATTTATGTATGTACGTACAATCTATATATTAACGTCACACAATTCCTTTAATTGCACTGACGATCAGCCACACAACAGTGGCAAAATTATTGTACACTTTTCTTTAATTCCTGCAAAGCTAGCATTCAACCTTTACAGCAATCAAATTATATCTTAACGTTTAAACATACCTAATTGAATTATATTTATGAAGGCCGTCACAGTACAGAGTAAATATAGCAGTGTGCCTGAAACAGCTGACAAAATTTATCTAACATATTCTTAATTAAAAAGTATTATCGATCAACGAAACATTCGAAGTATTTTTTTTTTCTTTTTTCTCTTCTACTGCAATAATGCAAGCAACCATGGGTATTGTTACCGTGCAACAAAGTTGAGTCGTCGAATTTTGGGAGTCAAATTTAATTACACTTTTACCGCAAGTTACCTCAATATCCCTTCGACATTTGAAAGAAAATAAAACGTAATAATATCATTGAATAATACTTCACTATCACAGATGATTGGCAATTTTATGATAATATTCAACATGCGATGATGAATTATGATTTTAGATGGCGAAAACAATTTCGATAAGTAGAGAACATCATTAATTGACTGTACAAAGGATACATGAATTCTGATATTACATAAGTCATTAGATTTCAGTTTTTTTCGGTAGTTCAAAATTGAGATATTTCATTAAGAGATTTATTTCATACGTTGATTTTTCCAGACTAAAACGATGCGGCGTACAACTCCAATAAATAATTACTGATTTTTAAACCATTTCAACGGAAGTACTACAACAATATAAATTGGAAAAAGTACCAGTCACTTGCAAAGTTCAGTATTACAGTAGATGAAAGAAAATTATATTTCATACTCCCCACATAATTAAAATTACCTTACTATGATTATGAACGCTTTCATGATTATATAAAATTGCACATATGAAAATGGCAATATCCTATCGAATGAGATTATTGCAGCACATAAGTAAATCAAACCTCTCTTGTACAAATTACCCTTCACATTATTTCTAGGTACCAGTTCAAATAATTTTCAAACAGAGAAAATATACGTTATTCCCTGCAACAAAATCCCGTAATTTCTGATATTTTACAACATGGGCGCACCTTCGATACGAATATTAGTTATTTTCTAAGATCTACTTATTTTCAAAAGCAGTTCCATCCCAGTACCTCTGAATATTTCTTCCATGCAATGATTTTTCACATTTTATGGATTACTATATTTTTGTGATGCCTTCGGCCATAGTTGGACTATGAGCGTGGATTAAACATTATTCGCCGAAAATTTCAAACAGAAATTTCACAAAATTTGTAAAACATTACCATCCCTCTTGTTATATGCAACGAGTCATAGAAACATGTCAATGAATATAAGCAAGCGTTATAAGCATGCTATCCACATAACATTAGGCAAATCTGTTACAACTATAACGTCACACCGAAAGAATCACCTTAAGCAGCGAGAGATCCGTTTTTTATTCACCTGTTTAAGTTGCAATTTTCCAAATTAGCAAAGGTGGGAGGACAAGGTTTTTGTGAGTGAAAGCCAAAGATCAACGAAGCATTCGATCTGCACGAATTTCAACAATTAATAGGGACCATCAATAGATGTTAGGGATTTTACAAATAATAACCGATAGAAATGTCCGATGCAGTAAATACTTTTTCAAACGTATATTAATTTCTACCTATCTGACGTCTGAATATAAAATGCAAAAGAGCATGTTACCCTGAAGAGAGTTACCAATTCACATGTGTAATGAAAAATATCACAAACTGACGTGACTACGGTATATTGTATGTATACGTATGATATAGAAATATAGAAGTACAGAGTCGCATGTAAGAAAGCGCTAATCTTATGTATCTTATGAAGATTTACTTACAACACCCACGTGACAAAAAAAAAAAAAAACATTGCTTTTCTCCCTGTTTAGCACACAATGCGAAATATTGTTAGATGAAACAAGTCTCATGACTGTTAAGAATCACAAAGATATTTTTGTTTCGGGCGGTTGCATTTTCCAAAGAAAACCCACTCAACCAAGTCTGCATAATAGCCCAAAAGTTTTGAATACACAAACCAAGTAGAACAGGCATTAGATCATAATCAGAAGGGTGCAATTATCGCTGCGGCCTCACCCCTGCTCGTTGGCAGAGAGGCACATTCGTGCCATACGTTTGAATGTGGATCGTAACATTCGACTGTCGAGATTGTTATTTGAGTTCGATAAAAATTTATCTCACGCGATTGGTCTCCCCCTATCACATAAAGACGACCGTCGGCTGCAGCTACTGCGGGATATGCACGCCCGACGTTCATCGGGGCGACTGTAGACCATTTGTTCTGTGAAATACAATTGCCTCAGAGCGACGCACTAACGCTGTCGAAATAGAGCGAGAAATCATAATTGTAGAAACTTACCTTCTCAAACGAATATCTTTCCACAGATGTCAGGACCTCCTGATTTTTATTGATCCCACCGACAACGTAAATGTAACCATCAAGTATAGCGATACCCATTTGCATACGAGGAGTCAACATCGGTGCCAGAAAACTCCATTCTCTTGTCACTGGATTATAGGCCATTACATCCTGACGATGTCGACTGATGTGGGTACAACCGCCAACAATATAGATCAAGCCTGTCGTTTAAAATATGTTAATAGTAGTCCTCGTGATTCTGACTGTTCAGTGGTTCATTCAAGCATTCATAAATCCAATGCAAAAGCCAGCAGCTCAAATTGAAATTCAGTTCACCTTCGTATGCGACAACACCCATGCTGAAACGGGGTTCCGGAAGCTCTCCGTGCACAGTCCAAGTGTTTGCAATTGGGTCGTACGTCTCGATAGAGCCACCGATGTCTTCGCCAACCCATCCGCCAAACGCGTACAAACTGTTGTCTATAGCGCAGAGACCGAATTCACAGCGTGGTTCTATCATGCAGGCAATGGAGGTCCAAACATTGTCTCGAGGATCGTAACATTCGCCATTTGCTATTATGCATGATTCCAATTCACCACCTACAACGTACACTTTGCCATCCAGTAATGCCGTGCCGGGTAATATTCTTCCTATACCAATGGGTGCCACTTCGCTCCATTCTCTAGAATGATTTGTAGGTAAGCTTAGTCGAATACATATTCTTTCCAACAAAGGTTGCTCTCAAACACTCCATACGTTCGGTAACGTACCCAGTAAATGTGTCGAATTTTTCAATAGTTTCGTAAGTACTTTCTGCAGATCTTCCCCAACTATCGGCGGAAGGTTCTCGCTTCGAACCACCGATTACTAAGATGTTTTTCTTTGCACAGAGTCTGGGCTGTTCATGGAGTGGTACGAGACAGCCCTTATTGGTTATTAGATCTTTTAAAACAGATCGTAGGGCAACGTTCAGACTTGCGTCTTTGCTGTCTAGAATCACTCTTTCTAAACGTGCTACTGAACATAGACGCAGCCTCACGTGACGCAGCACCTCAAATACATAACAACGTCTCGCCGGTATATCATGAGCGATCCAATTGTGCGCCGCTTGAAAAACCTGTTGAAATTAGATGATCGATTGAACAAGATTGCAGGTGTTATAGGTAATAAAAAAATGTCGACTCGAGTGCTTGAACAAATTTATATGGGATCGGCCATATACCAAATGGGTGATTACCTGGAATTCGGTGTCAATGTGAATATATTCACTAGAGATGAATTTCACAAGTTGTTCTTTTGGAAGATCTAGGAACTCCTCTTCTTCTGATACTTGGGGAAAATTTATTTCAATAAAGCGTAAGGCAGTCATCAGCAAGTTAGGCGTGTTGTGTGCTTCAGCAAATCTGTGCAGGCAGATAAATTCGCTTGAAATATGTTGGTAGATTAAGTGCACCAATACTCAGCCACGGAGTATCAGTTTTCATGATTTACGGCCGCCCGATTAGGCGGCCGCAACGTGAAAAGAGAACTCTAGTTTAAAAATAGCATGAACACTGATTCCAAAAATATCGTAATTACCTATAAATTCCAAGGGCATTGCTGGAGTGGAGTTGCTGTTGCAGATAAGTAATACAACCTGAAACAACCTCGTCTAATTCCAGCATATCCGCAGCAGCAAACAATTCTTGAACATTGTCTTGAGTGATCTCTACATTTCCAGTGTATATGAAATCTATGAGTAGAGATAAAATCTTGGCCGATATCGAATGAATCTCAACCAATTCCTGTTGCTCCTCGACTAGACCTCCTGTGAACATTGCATTGAAATATGCACTGCCGGCAGCTAGGACCGATCTGTGAGCTCTGATGATGCTTCCCCCGGCAACTAAGCCGACATCGCTGAATTGGTTTTTCAGTCTCTGAGTGTTAAGATTTTTCAAAACCTTGGGCGCATATTGTCCCACGGCACACAAAGTACTAGAAGAATCTGCCACCTGCTTCATAGGCTGAGCCACAAATCCCATGGTTTTAGAATTGTGGCCACTTTTTAGTGGAGGCACCGAACCATCAGCCATGAAACCATCGAGTTGCCCTTTATCAACAGCTCCTGAATTACAATACACAAGTATCAAGTTAATATGAATAATTACTCACATGAATAAGTGCACGTTACAAATTGATACCATGAGACGATTCGGTCATAATGTCAATACTCTGTACATTCTTAGAAAGTTGGAATGTTCAATTTCAGAGCTAATGGCATGTAGGCAACGAAGCGGTAAGAAAAACTGTGTCAGTAATTAGGAGTAACGGAGATGAAGTTGTTTTGGAGAAAGTAGGGGATAACGACAAGACAGAGCTGCAAGTTTGACCGTGAATCTGATTATTGGATATTTGTTGATTTAATAGACAAATTTGCAACATGTATTAAATTGTGGTAGAACTTACGACATATACGGGACAGCACCTTGTAGACGCTGTTGAAAGACTTGTTGTTGTTTTTTCCTTTCAAACGCATCGTTAACAAAGCATTTTCATTTGGTTATTATTGTAACACTACGAAGATCGCACAAAGTTATTAAGCGGATCGACTTTCGGCCTAATCACTTTAATCTGTTAATCAAGAATTTGACATATGTCAAATAACCTATCCCATCCAGCCCATGAAGTTGCCTGCGGACTAGCGGACCAGCTGATTTTAAAATCTCACTAATACCGACAAACACGACCACACCTATATCAATTAATTTCTAAAAAATCAACAGCTAGAATGCGATGATAAGACGCATGAAAATCGATGGAGCCCTCAAAATGTATATAACATCAAGAGCAACACCATTTGTACAAATAATATTTTTTAAAACATCATAAATTTAATTAATTTGTTGCGGTGAGGCAGCTACCACGCGATTCATGAGGGCTACATTCACTCTACTCAAGTCGATTGGATACAATATCAAATCGACTAAAGCTTATATCCAGTCAAAGTTCAAATCCAACAGAAACGGCTAATCAAATGCTTGTGCGCGCAAATAGCGTGCGCGAACTAGCTGGACCCAGTGGAATTTTGAAGTGGCTCATCGCGAGCTACGCTGCATTTCACGTTTAGTTTTCTAGTCCACCTTTCGGTGCTGAGTGGTGTTTTTTTTTTTACTTTCAAGCATTTCGTTATTCGACTCGCTCAGCATCGTGTTAGCTGAAACATATTGAGAAGATTTGTTCGACGCTACAATTGAAGACTGCAAACAACAATCATGACTAATATCTCAAAGCGAAGAAAATCATCGCCCAAGATAAAGGTAAGCTATCTGTTCACCTCAGCAAAGATTTACCTGTACTCGGAAGCATCTTGTCAATTTTCATCGAAACTTTTAATCATTACAGACTATGGGCGACCACGATGAATTCCTGAGTCGAATAACGAAATCGCTTTACTATTCCAAATTGCCTGTGACCGACCGTCTAAGTCTGCCTGTAACAGGTTAGTACCATCAATTTTTTACACAATACATCACACGTCGAACATTAATAATAATCCAACAAGGCCATCTAAAATAAAAATCATCCACATATGTTTTGATTCACTTGTACAACGTAACATACTCTTGTGATGTTATGATATTGATCGCTCTGGTATTCAAATAGCAATCTTTATTTTGCTGACTCTGTCATCCCTCGTCACACAATGTCAACAACATAACCCAGAATGATCCAAATTCCAACTCGTGTTGTTTTATTTTTCACAAAGTTCCAACTGAAACACCATATACTAATCTAAAAATTATTTGTATCAATTATAGAATTAGCTGCAGAACTTTTTACCGAAGTAAGAAGTGGTCGGACATTGGATCGTCTTGATGTAGAAGAAGCAGGCCGCATATCTCGCAACGCTTGCGTGTCTCCTTGTTCTCTTGTTTTGGCTTTACTGTACTTGGAACGCCTGAAAGACTGTAATCCAGAGTATCTCCTGCGCGTTGCACCTTCTGAGCTATTTCTTATCTCCCTAGTTAGTAAAATTCTAATGTATTTTTGGTTAATTACGCTCAACCGAATCGCATCCGTTGCCAACTCTCATTTGAACGTAGTTAATAAAAATCATTGTTATTTCAGATGGTTGCCAGCAAATTTCTACATGACGACGGAGAAGAAGATGAAGTATTCAACACCGAATGGGCTGAGTCTGCAGGCTTAACGTTACCTGAAGTAAATAATTTAGAAAAAGATTTTCTCATCGCAATTGTAAGTTCTTCGGCTCAGCTGACAAAATTTCATCTCACTGCATCTTTGACTCATAGTCTAATCTATTTTTTTACTTTATAGGATTGGACCATTTTCGTTTGCAACAATGACTTCTGGAACCGTTTGCAGAGATTAGAGCGAGACATAGCTTACAAAGAAGGTCAAAAACGGGGCTGGTTTTCTTATACAGACCTCAGCCTTCTCATGGACTCGATACAACTGGCCGCGGTCATTCAAGCAGTAGTCAGTGTCTCCTCAATTTGCCTTGCAACTTACGCCGCGGGGGTAGCCACGCTATTTGGATCTGCTCTAGTAGCTAGTCAAATACCTGGCACATCGCTAGCACCTAGACAATCTCCCATATCGTCGAACAACACTTTAAATACCAATCAAGTTGTACCAGCCACTGAATCTGTTCCGAACGAGATGGCTTCTGTCAACGATGTTATTGCGACTCGAATCCTTCTGGCTGCTCTGAGTTGTAATCAGTCGTACGATCCTGATTACGAAAAAATGGATGTTGGGAACGGTACAAATGGTGGCGCAGTGTGGGAGTGGTGGCTCAGTTCGCTCATGACATGGCTTCCAGAATATTCAGGATTAGAATCAGAGTATCGCCCTGCTATAGAACGCAACATGCAGGATCAGCCGGGGACTTTTATCACCAACACAAAATCAGTATTCGATATCGGCTCACTCGGTGAAAGCGATCGACACGAAGTTACGGAAATTAATTGGAAGGAAACGCTGAGCCTCGATTTAGAATTCCCAACACACAATTGGAGACGCTATGCAGGCTACGTTGCAAAAATATCGCTCGGACACAGACATTGAAGAAAAGAAAATTGTGCGAAAGTTATAAGTTCACATATTAAGTATAATTATTCATAGAAAATATGTCGAGTATATTTTTTTGTACTAACTCCTACCATGTAACTCGAAATTACAATACTAATCCGCAGAGTAATTTTCTACAATAAATTAATGATCACCTAATCTGAACGTTGTCGAGTAGTCTTTGCTCCGTACCCACAGATTTCATTCAAGCAGTCCTACAAAACTGAAGGACTGTTTACGACCAACAGATAAGTCATAAATCTAAACCGTACCAAGAATCTTTTTGCATCGTTTCACATTTCTCTAGCTATATACACAAATACATACATTAAACACACATTACATCATATAATAGAACCTATGCAGTTTAACTTTGCAGTAATATATTACGATTCATAAATAATTATTAAAATCTGGCAATCTCTTAAACGTTCAGGGTTTGTACAATAAAGATTGTTGCAATGGCAAAAATATCATCAATTTTACTAATCACTGGTTTTAACTGGTTCTTCCGCACCTTTGCCCTCTTTATCTTTACCTCCTTTATGAAGAATAAGTAAAGGAGTCATTCCCAGCAGGCAACCGATCGTCACCCCGAGGACACGTCCCTGAAATTCAGAAACAGTGAAATCAAAATCCAGTCGATCATAACTAGTAAAAGAAAATTGAGCTGTCTCTTGAAAACCACTGACCAGATTAGCTGCTCTCCTCGACTTTGGCAGATCCAATTGAATCGGAGTCAACTTTGGTGCTTTAAAACCAATTTTCTGGACAAGACGTTCAACGTAAAATGCTGAACCAATTCCAAGTATATCAGAAATTGTATTTCCAAATGCTGCAGCTGCCATCGTGGACAAGGCTATGACGGCGCCGAGTGACGTTTCGATTTGATCACCCTGTAATTTTTACATTACAGATAGGAAATAGACACAAATACAAATTTAATACGTACAGCGATGATCATGAAGAAGTTGTCAAGAAAACCGAATCCAACGAATGGAATTGCATTAGTGAGCGATACTGAAAGAAATTCCAAGAGATATTACCAGTCCGCAACGGTATCCTCATGTCCAATACCGAATCGAAATTATGAAAAATTTAAACTAATAGAAAAATGCGATATTCAAAAATTCAAATTCTGCAAATAATGTTAATTACCTCGAAATAAATCGTTTCTAGTAGGTTGTGGAACTGTGGCGGCTGCAATAGAAAATAGAATTAAAAACAATTCACGTTGTTCACTTTTTTTTTATATTTTCTTCCAAATATAAACCGTTCAACGTATTTTCGAATCATTAAATACTAATTGGAGAGGCATTAGTTATCGCATGCGAACACAAAGTGCACTTAAATTACTCTCCGATGATAATTTCGTGATGACGAATGATGTTTCAAATCAAATATGTGAAAAATTAACGAATACCGTAATGGCAAAAAATAAATAAAATAAATAAGTCGTACTACGGATGTCTCATAAGGATTCGATATTGATATTTAGATATTTCATTGACATACGTCAATGCAATTACGAAACTTGTCAACAGACTCTGATACCGTAATCTACAGACTAGATTAATTCTTTTTAAATGTAAATATTCGCATAGTTTCTTGCGGAGAAAAAATGGGCGGGGGGAAGGAGCGAGGAACGGAAGCGAATCGCGGTTGAATTGCGATATGATAACCCTTTTGAAATTGATATAGTTTTGATAAAAACCGATGTTGTGGGTGGTCTAATAATTATCATGGATGAAATCGAGAAACTTGTACAAAGCTCTATTGAAAATGTGCGTTTAGTTTTTAGTTTTATTTTCGTGCAGTTGTGAAGGAATATTTATTGTCCATGCAAGATAGTTACGGTACAGGTTAATAGTTTTAAAAAAGTTTGAAAGACTTACATAATTATTTAAATCCCATGAAAGTGGAGGTAGGTAAGCAAAGTAGAAAGAAAAAACACAGGTAAGTTTGAAATAGAATAGACAATAGTTATGACGGATTAAAATCATATAAATATTATTGCAGTGAAGAGCCCAGCTTGAAAATAATTAATGAGAATAATTAATGAAATGGTGGCCGTTCCAACGGTGCGCAGATATATTGGGAATACAGAAGGTTAACTACTAATAATTGTACTCGCACTATACCTATATTAGTCACAGTCTTTTTTCCTAGATTATCTGCTAGAAGTAAATAAAAAAAATCTAACGTCTAAAACAACATTGAAAATCATCTACCACCCTATTCCGCATGCATATGTATTGGCTGGCCACATATTATCTTACTTGACGCTTCCATTTGCTGAAGATCCACTATAAGCATACAACGAGAAATACAAAAATGAAATTTCAGTTGTGAAACTTTCACGAGACAATTTTTTCCATGTAAAAATCAACAATTCAATTCTAAAATAATTTACTGTACAAAATTTTAGTAGGTTTATATACTTCGACCGTTATCGATCGATGTTCATCGTCAGACTAGAATAACGTAACATTAATTAATAAAGTATGAATACTCATTAATGTAATTCCGTGCAATTTTAATAAACGCAACTTTACAAACCCCTAGCACACGATAACCGCTTGCCATACCGCACTCCGTTAATTAAATACTATGTACTTCATATTACCCCTACGTCCCACTAGGGGAGTTTAATACGGAACCGTAAACTACGAAGAAGATTATAATTCGGGTGTAATTAAACATGTGAAAACGTACGTACAAAGCATTAAACAAATCCACAGTAAATGAATAAATGAAAAACTAAAATTCTGAAAAAGTCAGACATTTCTTTCGTTCAATTTATTTTTTTTTCTACTTTATCCCGCAAATTTTAATGTATGGAAATGCTAGATAGGCGTAGATATATCAAAATCAAGCACATTCAAGAGGAACCCATATGATGACCTGCACCCGTAATATAATCAACTCGAAACATGAGGACAATTAGTTTCTTCATTTTCAGCATCATCATCATTCCCTGGAGTCCACAAATCCGGCATCACCATCGCTGCATGCTATTAATTCCATGAAATCCACAAAGCTGGGATAATTAAGCGTACCGTTGTTGGGACGAAACATAATCACCAGAACAGAACGAAAAAACAAAAAAAGACACAATATGATAAAATAAAAATTTCCTGCCAAAGTAAGGAACATTTGAATGGTTATGGAATACCTGCCACCATTAGATCATTAAGTATAGGTTGATGTTTGTTTTACAAAATTTGGATACCCAGTAATTAAAAGCATCATGTTGTCATCCGGCAAAAAAAAATGTGCCTGATCTGACGTGTCCGGGGTTCATTTCATTTGTGTAAAACGAACGGGCCTATACATATGCACGATACATATAAGTATGTAGGTCGTAAATTTTGGTATCGACATTTGAATTTCCAGGTTTTCGCTGGGCTCCCATAAATCAGTGTTTGGGAAATATGTTCCCATCTCGTCATGCGCGTACCATACTTTCGAAGCAACCAATCCTCTGGCACCGCACAGTAAGTTCCCGTGGGATCCACATCTCCGAGGCTCGGTACCCGACTTGGTCTTCCAAATTTGCTCCTCCAACGAAACGCCGCCAGCTGACCTGCATCATCACCATCCTGATCAACGTCATTGCATCACACGTAAAATGAAAATGAAACAATAAACAAAACCAAGCTCAACATTTAAATGAAAAATAAATCAACCGTTCACCCACATGGAGTGATTTTTTTTCCACAAACAAAGTGTAGGTCGAACACAAATTTGCCACGTAATTTCCTCCGTTCGATTAAAATTCTTATCGGCACGGGGCTACCCGGTAGTCCCCAAGGGTAGGGCGATTCCAAGTATTGATGGAAATAGAACAGAGGGGTGGGTGAAATAGATAAATATTCATGATTCTACCCATGGCATATAGTTTATGTTTATGTATTTTTGTTATTTCAGTCCGTCGACTATCTTACCCCTTGGCCACGGAGTATATCCTGCAACGAACGTCGCTAGAGAATTGAAATTCAGCGAAATTGTAAAGTAATATAAAAATCTAATCAAAAAGATCGTCTCGTTTGTGTACCGGATACGGCAGTTTACTCAGAGAAAAACAAGAAATAAAAAGAAAAATCAATTTCTAACTCGATTATTTTTGCCGCACTCCGCATTCGAGCACCTTTTTCCCCCATGGAAGGTAAGACCTACTAACGCCGATCATTCTCCTTTTATAAATATTTAACGTAGCTGTTCGCTCGCACGTACTAAACTCGGTCAATCTCACGTTCCCCGTAAAAATCTATATACAGATATATAATCTGGTATATAATCGAATAGTGGCGCCAAGAAAGTCTTCTACTTTTTTTATGTTTTTTTCTTTTTCAGTACCATGCTGAGTGATATAAAAAAGAATCCATGTTTCACGTATGTATAATATATCAGATCGTGAGGGCGTGAAAAGGTAAAATTGAACCCCTAAATCTTGATTAAAATGACGCCCGAGGCTCTAAGGAAGTTAATCACCATATAGGTATATATGCGTACAAATAACCAGGTGCTGAAAATCAGAATGTAAAATCTTGACATATATAATTTCAATGAAATCAAAAAATATTTACCGAAAAAAAACCTGCGGTAATAATTAAAAAAATAAGAAACTCAGTGTAGTTTACACCGTTTTGAATTTTTCTTCAGAAAATTATCACCTCGTTGAAGGAAATAAAAATTAAAAACAAATAATCGTGCTGTACATTTAAGCCGAAGTAAATTTGGTAAGATAATGAAATTAGAGATGGAGAAATTAGATGACTTATTGGGTAAAAAATAGGACTCTAAAATTTCACTTCTCAAGCGTAATGAATCAATGCTGCAATTCTTGAGGGCATAATAAGATCGGATGAGTGATAAATTATTGAATAAGATTTTTGTAAATTATTTTATCAAATATTCAATCGATAGAATTTGATTAATCGTAAGATTACATTTAAGGTCTGCGTGACAATCGATATAAATTATTGGGTCAACGTTCATAGGGAATAATTAGAATTACTAATACATTTTGGTGTTACCCATAGAGATTGTAATCGCACGTTAGTTTTTCAAGGTTTTCTCTTGGAATCGGAAAGAATGTCAAGGTTACATAAGTGACGGTCTAAGCATATCGCTATTATAAATTATCGTGAAGCGCGCAACCGTCGCTACTCATTCAGGTGCACGTGTTGAAATATAAAACTATAAAAAAAAAAAAGAATTACTCATCTCTTTATCGTATTTTAATTATGCTTTCTTATCTATCGCCAAGATTGCATTGTACTATAGAAGTATACGAAAACGATTTACAAATAATATTAGTTTGATATACAGGGGAAATACCGAAACTTGCGAATTTGCACATCTTCACGTAAAATATAGAAGAAAAAAAAATTCATGTATTTTAGGTGAAAATATATTGCAGATATTAATGACAGGGTAATGGACATAGGGTGTTTTCTACCTTTCAAATTTGTAGATTTAAAACGAGCTGGGCAATATTTATATTATCCGGTTTCGGAATGACGCCATCGATTACGCTGTCGGCTTAGTCAGATAAAATTAATAAAACGCTCCACACTTGCGCGGGAAGAGTCGATGACGCGCAAGTGACGTCACAAAACTACCGGAGGGATCACTTTATTTCGATATCTCATTGCTTTGCGGCCCCTAAGAAGTTAGAATATTTCATCTACATGGAAATAAGGCCCAATTTTCATTCGTTGCTATCGAATTATAGAGCTGATCCCCAAGATCTATCACCCAGAATCTAGATCTAGACTTTTTGCTGGTTGTATAGTTTTTTATTTCTTTTTTTCAAAACGCTGCAAAATTTAAAATTCACGTCGCTGTTATTCCGATGTAAAGTGATGTAAACCTATAATACGGCTTAAGCGTCGAATTATAGGGTAGAAAACTCTTCAATTTTTCATTTGAATTTTGTGAAAATAGCGAAACACGGTGCACGATGGATGAAAACATGTGTGCCGGGCTAATTTGAATTTTTTTACTCAAATTCAAATTGAAGAATGGAGAATATTTCGTCGCGTTGACTTCGGGAATTTCGCACGAATGATATTTACATCCTGTTATATCGATAAAATACCTTCGTATTCCGCTTTTACTTTTTGCGACTGTGTTTCCTGTAGAGCAGATATAAGAACGTCCCGTTCCTCCGGCGTTAAACGAACGGCCAGATCCCTCGCCTGCTGTTTTGATAAAGTGGCCGGGGTCCCGTAGGACTCGACGGGTGCAGCAGGGGGAATTTCTGTAGTCATAGATGCCCGTAATCGCAGGTCTGTTGACCCCCGTGACGTAGCGATAATAAAACGTTTCGAAGTTCTGTTACTGCAACGCGAGAGCAATGCGCCGTCACAACAACCCTTTATTGCGGTTGTATGGAGCGAACTGTGCCGCTGCTGCAGCTGATGCAGGTGAAGAATGTTGTATCTGGATAACTTTTTTGACGATGACCGGAGCATATTTCTCGGTGCCGACTTCACCAAGCACAAAGCTGACGACACCGACGTACACATTTTTCCCTGAGCTACGCGACGGGATTCCTGGATTCTTTATTTTTACCGCAGCTTCGCTTCTTCTTTTTTGAATGAATCGAACGAACGAATGAACTCGTCAGATCCACACGACGCGCACTCGCCGGCTTACGCGAGCAAACTGAATACCGAAGTCACAGATAGTCGGCTATTACTCACTCCGAAATCTACGCTCCCTGCCGGCTTTTCAAGTACGACTAGTTTCCCCACTTTTTCATCTTTACCAACAATCAAATTTTATCATTTTTCGCAACTGATACCAGCGAAATATACTATACACATAGGTATAGGTATTGTCAATGAAATTTTCGACTCCGTGTATCGTATTGATCGGAAATCCGTAGATCATTAATGAAAAGTCACAATGAAAACTTATGATTGAATAAACATCTACATCGCGTAGGTTTTCTTAAAGTAGCCGTTCTAGGATCGAATTCGGTTTTTTCGATTCTTAGATTTTCCCTTGAAAGAATTGAGTGTTTAATTTGAATTATTAACGATTAATTAAGAAAAAAAAAACGATCTGCGATCGATTCGAGCATCATTCAACACCAGCGCTTGCTACCGCGGGCGTCACAACTAAACTTGAATCAATCCAATTGAATCAGAACCTGAAGAGAGTTGGACGGGTCTGGACTTTTTTAGGTTAGCTCTGTTTACGACTGTCAAACTGAATTGGAAAACTGTCGTTTTTCGGTTCGTTGGATAATTTGGATTGTTAATGATCCTATTAAGCATTCCCGAGCGTTTGCTTTATAATCTAAACTCGTTGATTCCAGATAGTTGCAGTTTATTTTTCGTCGATGAGTTTCCAATAATTCTACACTGTGGGTTTTGTTCGTTGTTGCCAATTATATCCATTGGTGAGGTTTTTATTCGCGTACCATGTGTCCAATTTGCATTTTTTTTGTAAATTCTTACTTTTTTTTTCTCTGCTTTTCAGTTTAAGAAAAAAATAAAAAATCATTGTTTGGAAGATGGCGAGCACCTCGACAGATCAGAATACAACGGCTCAGAAGACCTGGGAAATGTCCAACAATATAGAAACCATAAGCACGATTGACGAAATATATAGATATGATCGTCAAGAACAACTTGATATTCTAGCAGCCAAACCTTGGGAAAAAGAGTGAGGGAATTTAGCTAGCCTCATCCTTTGAAGTTAATGATATTTCCGGCACTACTCTTACATTCTCTTCAATTTTTCAGCCCCCATTTCTTCAAGGATATTAAAATATCAGCGTTAGCTTTGCTAAAGATGGTCATGCATGCAAGATCTGGAGGTACCTTAGAAGTTATGGGACTACTCTTGGGAAAAGTTACAGCTAACACGATGCTTGTCATGGATTCATTTGCCCTTCCTGTGGAAGGCACCGAAACTCGTGTCAATGCCCAGGCTCAGGCTTACGAGTATATGACTGCGTATATCGAGGCAGCCAAGCAGGTATCGTTGAACTTAAATCATTCTCCGGAGTCTGAAAACGATTGACTATAGTGACAAGTAAAAGACGACACAAAGTCTGGTAGAAGTGAAGGTAAATATTTGATTCAGGTAGCTCGACATGAGAATGCTATTGGTTGGTATCATAGTCACCCTGGATATGGATGCTGGCTATCAGGTATCGATGTCTCTACGCAGATGCTCAATCAAAATTTCCAAGAACCCTTTGTCGCCATTGTGATCGACCCCGTAAGAACCATTTCAGCTGGGAAAGTATGCTTAGGCGCCTTTAGAACATATCCCAAGGTCAGTGAATAAAATTTAATGCTATGATGTTGAAAACCATCTTATAATACTCATACTTATGACGACATTCCATTCTTAGGGCTACAAACCTGCTAATGAGGAGCCATCCGAGTACCAAACAATTCCCCTGAATAAAATTGAGGACTTTGGTGTGCATTGTAAACAGTACTATTCTTTGGAAGTGACTTATTTCAAATCTTCGCTCGATCGCAGATTATTGGACTCTCTTTGGAATAAATACTGGGTGAATACATTGAGTTCATCCAGTTTGTTAACTAACGCCGACTATACAACGGGACAAATATTTGATCTTTCGGACAAGTTGGAGCAATCTGAAGTTGCGTTGGGGCGGGGAGGGTTTTTATTGGGAGGGACAGACCCTCATGATCGCCGAACTGAGGATAAACTGGTAAAGGCCACCAGAGACAGCTGCAAGACTACAATCGAAGTCATACACGGTCTTATGGCGCAAGTTATCAAAGACAGACTATTCAATCAAGTTGGAACTCCGAGCAACGGTTCTTAAATCGACATCAATCTTCCAACCCTACATCTTTATCAAATGGAATGACCGTGTCATTTATACCAACCATAGAGTAAGGCCAAAACGATTACACTTGCAACGACAGATTTTGTTGCGATTGTACAACTATGTGAAATGTTAGGCGCTTTGATGGTAATAAAAAAATTAATTCTCAGAATTCTTTGTTGGAGTAATTTACAGTAAAACCTCTTCACAATCTGTATGATTTCTGTTCTAACATAATTGAAAAACGATACGTACGCAGCTGAGATACTATTACCTGGTTCATCAGACCAAGATGGTGTTGAGCTCGCGATCATTTTTGGCTGCTTTTTATCATTTATCGTAGACAGTCGCAGCACGTCAATGCTATAAACAAAGTAAGTAGAATTTATCGTGGAATAAAAATACCTTTTATTTTCACACCTTGACTCACTAAAAAGTATGTACAGCATCTTTATCATTATTTCATTATCATAACTGATAAATATAGATATAAATATATACACCTATATGTATACATTTATACTGTGTTCATTAATCTAAAATAATATTGAGAACAAGTAGGCAGGGTTCATCCCTTTGGAGGGCCGAGACTTCTTTATCGATATAATCTTGCATTCAAACTTATTTGATCTACTTTTTACGGAGATCATACATTCATTCGGTCTTTTTTTTTTGTCATCGTTAAGTACAATAATGCCCCAAATGTTAAACACAAAAGTTTTAGGCAGATAATGTTTGACCCAATGAAAACTGCTAATAATAAATTCTGAACAAGGGTATAAAATTAATTAGGCCCTGTCAGTCACAACTTCAGATATAATTGAATTGATTTAATGTGGGCATACCTCTGATTTTTCATACTCCTTGTTTTCCCTCTCGTTCGCTCAGTCATTCACACTTTTCCTTTTCATCCCTGCTACCATCTCAAGAAGCGCATGATGTACAGAGTTCACACACTGTAAGGCTCATGTAATCCATAACACTACTTCAAAACAGATTTAATTTCATCACAGGATTAAGAAATAAAAAAAGAAAATAAAAACCAATGTATTTACACATTTTCACTCAACGTAACCGCTACACAAGTAATTTTATGTCATGAACACAATATGATTCAACAGAAGTTAATTACCACGGTGTATAAGCATGAAAAGTGTGCGGTGCAAATATTGTAACAAGTAAAACAACATTATTTTTCAACATTTACACCACAATAAGCATGATGCATAGAACTGACACGACGAATCGTATTACTATTTTTAAGTACGCAGTAGTAATTTTAAATTTATACAGTAGAAATTTTGTTGTGCGCTAATGCCGCGCCAAGGTGCATCCACCAGTTAGGGATATGCGACATGTAGCAGATACGTTGTTAGTCAGTCATCAGCCCCCCACTGCTATCAAGTTTTTATTGATACTGAAAATGTATAAATGCTACGCTAGTCGCTGTCACAGATAGAATCCCATTGAATCCTGTTACAGAAGATAACCTGATAGCCATGTTACATAAATATCAAAAACAACTGTAGCAATATTCCCCTCTTATAATAACAAAGAGATCCCAAATCTGTTTAGTGTCTCACTTATTAACGTAGCCACATTTGCATGATAATTTCTATCTAATATGTACAAAGTAATTGAGTTCATTTATTACAAACACAAAAAAAAGCACGATAATACCAACGGAGGGGCGCGAGGGGGGGGGGGGGGGGGGAGTAATTTGGGCGGAGGGATTATGGAGATTTAATGTTGTGGGTGGTCATAAGAGTAGCAAGATTTTTTTTTCTTTTTTCTTCTTCACATAGAAAACAAGCACCCTTCACCTGCATTCAAATCTGCTCTTTTCCACAAACATTACTATGTCGTTTCCTGAAAATGTTTTACCATCTTCATTCCCTTACCATTAGCGACAAGTTCAACAAGTTTAGTTTTTCGTTGTTGAATCGATTGTTCAAAACATTTGCTGTTCACTGTCTTCAACTTTAAACACGGTATATGCGTGAATAGACAAAATAAAATGATGTTTTTAACATTAACAACAAATTATATTGCTTGCGATTGATTCATAAGGGAATAAACACGGTATCACAGTAATATAACCTTACAGGTTATTCCTAATCTGAAGTGTACCTAATGTTTTATAATACATAGACAACGGTTCTCGGATACGAATAAGCAACCGATTTTGAAAACGATTTCTAAATTTGTTACAAAAATTATTTACCTGTTATTTACAGGTTTCTTGTTATTAGTTCACTCGTATCACATCTCAGAGATATCTTGCCGTCGATTAACTGAATTGAAAAATATAAGTGGTTTTTTTTTTTTTCTCTCTATCTGTAACTTTTTTTCTTCTTACATACAAGACCCCAAGTCTTTTCTAGGCTTTTTTTTTCATGTTTGATTAAAAGGCGATCATCGGAGTGACATGGAGCTTCGGTCGGATCAGACTTGGATAATTAGGCAGACATATGTACAAGTGGTTTGTAAATCGTGTGCTGTCACTGCCATGCCAGAGGTGGGAAGTTGTTTACCTCCGCTTGTTCCAAAACAGGGCCCGATTCTCCGGTGTAAGATATACGCAACCTCATTCTCAGCGATGCCTATTGCCACATTATCAGATGACCGATTTGAAATAAGAAAATTTACGGAATAGGGTAGATAAGTAGAGTAGGACTTACTTTGTTGATGTTCGTTACTTTCAGAACTTGAGTTACTTGTCCCAACGGGGGAATTACAGTGCTCGATGGCGACAGCATTTGTAGTTGGAATGTCTGAAAATTGTCGGGGATTAATTAAATCTTCTGGATCATTGGATCGCGAGAAATTTTTACCTTGGGAACTGCAGCTTGGAATAAAAATTCGGTCAACTGCACAGATCCAACATTCTGAGCCACCATATTGATTACCAATAAGTCCGGAGTGTCTGGTGGTCGCTCTAATTTGAAGACTATTTTGAGGCCCAATTTGTCAAAGGCAACCAAATTTGGGATTTCTAAAATAAGTTTATAACACTAGTTTATAACTTATGTGATAACGTCTCGGAAGTAGTTTGGCATTTTTGAACACTTGTACCAACCATTTTGAACTGAAGATGAATTGAGAAGGCCATCGACGAGGAAATTAGCAGTATTAGTTGGGCTAAAAATTTGTGGAGCTGGTGGAACCTGGGAAATCGGTAACGGAGCTGATACGGGGGAGCTCAAATCCAGGCCCCCCAGTAGGTCGAGGAGATCATTATTGTTAATGACCGGTGAAGAATCGATGTTGGTATTCGTATTGTTGACGATAGCTGTTGGAGTTTCCGTATCCAAGTCCGAGCTTCCGAGTAAATCTAGCAAAGCACTCTACAAGAAATTAAGTGAAATTAATCAAACGGTCATCATTACGCGAAAGTCAGTTTTTATAGTCACGCACCGAATCTGCAGGAGCAGCAGAAGGCGAGTTTTCCAAAATTATTGATTTTTCATCTTCGACTTCAGGCTCTCCATTCGCTAGTCCAATAATACCATTCGCTTGTGGCTTAGCAGTTTCCATGGGAGGCATTCTCTCCAGCAATGCAGGCCTCAAGTGTTCGTACTTTCGGAAAAGGTGTGAAAATTCAACTCCACGCTGCTGAAGCTCGATGTGCAAATTGCTTCCGAACGTATCGATTATTTGACGAATTTTTCTGTAAAATGAAGATGGCATACTGCATCGTGTTACAATGGTAGCAAAAAAAAAGAAAAAATATGTTAATAAAATAAAATGAAAAAAGAATTAATTGTCCAACGTGTGTCAGAAACGAAATCGACCAAACAATTTCTCAAACGAAGTGGATAGGTAATTATACTTACTCGTTGCCTTGCTGGAAACGTGTGCTGAGCTTCATCAATGATAGTAAAGTGTACTGTTTGGTGACAACTGAATTTTGTGGGCTCCAAAGTAACCTTTGGTAAACGTCGATCACTTCGTCTTCAGTTAGCTAACAATGAGAAGGGCGTAAATATTCAAATAAAATTACTGACACGAGATTAGATGACGACACTTTTATTAATCTATGATTATTTCCACATGGATAATTTTTGAGTTGAATGAGTTGAAGAAAACTCACATTCACAGGAGTTTCAACGTCCTCGCTTGGTGTCCCGTAAAGAAGTAAATCCCCATACTCCCCGATACACCACGTAGCGACTTGCGCTAGCGGCTGTTTGTCAGCGGTATCTCTTTCCAAAGCAGTCCAGAGTGCGCAAACAGCATAATTTTGTTTTGACGTCTGGGCTTCGGAAATTAGCTGAATTGTGCAGGCGACGACATCATCTCGCACGTAATTTCCAGCCTGAGAAGAACAACAAAACATTGTTAATACGATGACGGTATATTTTTTCGATCACTAACGAAGCCTCCGATTTCGCCTCAAATTATACCCGAATATATGTGAACTTACAGCAACAAGAACTTTGAACAAAGTTTCTAGATGCCAACGTTGGTTGGGGGCGAATTTTTCAGCGGATAAAACGATATTACTGCTGCATTGTGCTTTGAATTCGGGATCAGCTCGTTCCAAAAACAATAGTAACTCTTTCATCATAGTCCTGATATTATTTGTATTAACCAATGCAAAGCTAAGTTCCATCGCGCGTCGTCTGATTGATACATCCGGGTCTTTGAGACACTCCTGTAAACGGGACAGGTTTGTCATTACACGAGCGATAACGAGTTTAGGGATGAGAGAAAATTAAAACTCACCAAAATCGTGGAGCGATGTCTCTGCACGGCACTGGTATCGACATACACAGTTTTCAAAAGTGTGTTTAAAGCCACGTAACGTATGTTCTTATCATTATTTAGCAAAAATCTACCCAGAATATTGACTGCCAACACTCTCAATCCACTTTCCGATTTGATATCCATAATCGAGAGAACAGTTTCATACAAGATTGTGTTACCAACGTTTTTGCTTGTTTCTGTGTTTGTTGCAACTTGAGCCAAAATGTCATTCATAGCCTCCGATGCGTCGACGTCATTACGGCCCAATATTCGCAGAAGTCTCAGAATTTTTACTTGAAGGAAAGGATCAGATACTCCGGATACGTCGTGTTCGGGGGAATATCCAGCAAGGATTAAATTCTTCAGGATCCGCACGAGATTGGGAACGATCTGCAATTCATATTTCAGGTTATTTTTATGCGGAGATATTCGTTCTATTCACAGAATATGGAGATGTGGTATCAAAATTTATTTTTACGTTAAAATAACAAACATTTAAAAAAGCGGTCAATTTGCGAAGAACCCCTGTCGATGAATAAACCATTTGTCAACTGAAATTATTCATGCGCATCGTTTTTATTTGATCCACTCGACCGTGATACCATCGATGTACGTGTTGGATTTATTCAAGAGTTATAAAAAGTATGACAATTGTATTATCACCTCGGTTGCATCATTATTCGATGGTTCGATACATAACTCACAATTTCATTATCAAGAAAATTTTCAAGAAGGAGAACATGATGAGTTTGTAATTTTGATTCCAAGGATTATAAAAACGATGATTTAAAACTTTTACTACCTAAAATATGAATGGTTTTACTAATCTTGTAGTTAGGTAGCTAAAAGGAGACGCAATATCGAGATCGTGGCCATAACTGCAAAATAATCGAAGGTGGAATAAGATTGAAAGAATGTACAAGGATTAAGCAAATGGAGAACTGTGCCATGCTGAACAGTAAAACACAGTAAATCTGAAAAAAGTTTACCTCTCGATGGCCGCATTCCTAAATTGAACAAAATTTATTTTAACGTTCATCCGAGTACAAAATAATACTGGAGTATTTTCTCATGGCATATGTATATCACGCGACATTCAAGGCATTCGTAATTCGATACAACTTGGAAATAGGTCAAGACAGAAGTCAGTTCTCAGCGGACAACGCGAAGAAATGTTATCAAACATTGCGGCGCCAATATCCTTTCTGTCGCGTCTTATTATAGTAAAGTCTCACCTTTTTGAAGTGATTCAGAGTGTCGACGCTGTTTTCACACATCTCCGTGATGAGAGTAACACCGGTAATGAGAACCCCATGATTTTTTTCTGTGAGTAAGCTGCGCGTTGCTGGCAAAAACATTTCCATCAGCTCGGGTACGCGTCTGATAATTCGAAACGCACATAAAGCTGCTTTTTTTCTAATGTATGCATTGGGCGATTTCATGAGTCTCTCCACTTCAGCAGCCAGATCTCTTGCCATTTCAGGTGATGCGATAGCCCCGAGAGTACATAGAGCGAGTCCGATTACAAACTGTGTCGAACTGTTCAAATCACTAAAACAACAATAAGATACAATTTTGATTAGATCATTCGTAGGTGACATGAAAAGAGGGAGTAGATTACGAGGATATTCAAATTTTACTCCTAGTTCTACATTCAATCTTTGGACTATTCCAGTGGATTTCATGTCCCACACTCAGAACAGTGTGATGATAATGCTATGCGGGAGTTATAAGCAGATGAGGGAGATTATGCTAGCTATATATTTTTATATTCTCAGTCAATTCTGTAATGAATAAAATAGTTCATCCTTTTTTTTTTTTCGAAAACTGGACTTACTTTTTTAAGCAGTTGGTAATCAAGAGGTGAACATCTTGTCGCTCGTCAAGTAACAGCATTGCTCCAAGGTAGCCGATACGTTTGTCGGTAAACCTTGGCGACGCTATCAACTTCAAACATTCAAGCTGTCCAAAGTGTGCAGGATATCTGTGTATTCGAACCGAAAATCAATAAATTACACAGCCACTAAATTTGTAAAAAAACGAAATACTAAATTCAAGGTGAAATTCATGGACTTGGTGTACTGACCCTAGCATGTGAATGTAAAGCAGCTTGGCAATATTACGACATCTCCAAACGCTATCCTCTTCTCTAAATGTGGACCGAATGTAGGCACATTCTTTGTTAACGACGGTCCGTTCCTCAGCTGCAGTTCTTGCAGCTCGTATTTGTCGGATCAGATCACGGAGACGAGTCGGAGCTGGCATTCTCACTGTTGAGACTTTCAAATTACCAATATGTTATCAGTGCACTGTGTTAGCTTGGTGGCGGTGCGTTAGTGCGGAAAGCTAAGCACTACCTGATTAAAGTATTCATTTCACTATGACGTGGTCTGATATCAGGTGCGTGCGTAATTATGACAGAAGCGTGGTATGAATGTGTGAAGAAGTGTTCCAAATAGGTGTATCAAATGTGTTTGGTAAATCCAAAGTTTTTCTTTGAGGTTTCTCAAGGTGTAATGTTCTTGTATATTCTTGTGATCTTAACCGAAACAAGTCGTCTCAAGCAAGAATGAAATTGATTGAAGCAGTGGGATGTTTATGGTTTGATCGATACAATGATAATGATGAAAGAAGAGTGAGGAATCGTTAGATATTCAACATGGTCATTCAAAGCTATTGGACGAATTGATTGCAGAACATGCACAAATAAGACATGGAACTATTTGCCATTCATCTCTAATGTATCAATTCGTTGAATAACTTTCAAGAACACTAGAAAGACAGGGTCTTTTATTTTTCAAGTGATAGGGAATATCAAAAACGACACCCATTTTGATCGGATATAAAGGTATTATACATGTTAGTACATGGGCAATTTCACGACCCAGGGTACCCACCTCGTTCAACAGCTTCGTTGATGGCCTGCTTTATGGAGGCCATATTGAAGGCTGGGTTAAACCTGGAAAACGCACACCATGCTGTTTTTAACACTCGCAATCTTTAGTTTACTTTAGTATTATCCGCCGACATGCATTGACACCTTTACTACCAAATCTTTTAATTATGCTACATTGATCGAGGCAGAGTAATTTATCTCAAAATACCTCTTCATATGCATATGATCAGAATCATTAACAGGAAAATCGGAATATAACAGTGGAATTTTGAGAAAAATTAGATACGCAATGACATTTATCGAGTTATAATAATATCACAGGTAACTATCCAGTTTTGGAGTATAAAATATAAGTTCAAGTTATTAAATCTAATGGCTTAGGAGCAGCTCGCACATATGCCAGTTGACGGTGCAAAGCGTAATTTTTTTGAACCATAATTGAATATTCTATAAAATGTGAAAGTACTGTATCAACTCTAGATTTTACTAACAAGTACATCCATTCGATTATTTACATGGAACTTTGATTAAGTCTTCTCAATTTATCAAATCCAAGACTGATTCGAAGATCCTCACATTTCAACAATGACTGGACATAAGGATTATGCATATTGAACAAACTAAATTTGCCAAATGATGCCATTGAACTAATGAATTATAAGTTTTGTTCCATTCTGTAAAATATAGTAGATCATCCACAAGACATGTACGAGGGCTGCAAAGGCCACTGGGTCAAGTGTGAGGGAGGCCCTTAATTGTTGAACTTTAAAGATCGATACTCTGTGCTAAAAATAGGAGTCCAATAATCCTGATCTACTTATCTTTTGAAGTTTAAATAGCAATAGATAGTCATTAGCTTAGAGACATTAAAGCGAGCTTTGAACTACTGGGATATCTAATATATCCTATTGGATATAAATACATTGATTATAGATTGATGTAGACATTTATCACCAATTACCCATGTTCTGAGGCATTCATGATTTCTCAACACTGTTCTCAGAATGTTTGGAGCCGGCAGCTCTAGTGTAAATGGATTACGGCAGATGGTTAACCAACTTGACACACTTTACTCCGTCGCACTGCTCTGGTCCTGTTAGACACATTATTTTCATGGTTATGTCGCTGTTTTTTCTCCAAATATTAAATCTTCTTTCAATGTTATTGTAAGTACGTGTAATGTCATGTTACATTATGTTGTATCGTATTAAGTAATGGGATGTCGATGAAACAAGAACCTTGCCGCGACACCCGCCAACTGCGGTGCTCATGTACTGTGCAGTAATCTAAGAATAAATCAATCAATCATTGCGAGTAGATCATCATTTACTTACATAACAAGTCATATTGTTACAACAGAAAAAATATTCAAAAAACGGGGGTATATTTTTAATTTAATGAAACCAGTGGGCAGTTTTATTCGTTATCGTGCTTTTCAAGTTCTCCCTGGAGCTTTGATGCAGGATATTTTGAGCTCAAAAAATTTTCAGATTAGCAGACGAACATATGAGTTATGGATAATGGAGAAAAGAGTAACGATACTTTGACATGGTCGAGATACGGTACACAAATAAATGTAAACGTGGTGTAGTTGAGAGCGTCTGGGCAGAGCATTTGCCTGTGATTAACTGTCAAAATTATTTATATGTTGAATAAAACGGAGAAACCAGTTGCAGTAGTGTTGAGCGAAAAGTTTTTTAAAAGCGAGGCAGGCGATCGTCAACGTCCGGATGCACGGTGTCACATGAAACGTGTCAGTTGCCGCTGTGACCTACCTTTACCTGGCGTATCAACGAGTCAGCTTATCAAAGAATGACAAATACGGAGGAATATGCCTCACCTTTCAACACAAGAACACCTTGCACCTCACACGTTAACACTTTTTACACCTCACACAACTCACGCCGAATACCGAACGTCGACTAGTTAGCTCTTTGAAACGGGAGGCCTCTTGATTTCCAGAGAAAAAATCACTCGAACTCGAACAATGCCGCACCTGCTTTTGACTATTCGCTAGTCACTTAATTTGATCCTTTTAGAATATCGTGATACCTTCCGCTATGTTTTCAGGACGGAAAAAAAAAGAAAAACAGTCAGAAATTAATCTTCAATTTATCCAAGCGCATTATCAAACACTAGAGGCTGACAAAAGCACCAAATCACGGAACGACAAACACTTGCCTCGTTTTGCTTTACCTCCAATCAACTCCAATCTACTCAACAAAACTCGACCACCGAACTACCTATTGCATATATGCTCTAAGCATACAGAATAGCAAGATGGCGGCGCTTTGTCAATTGATGCTGGTTGTTCGCTGCTGCTACTACCTACTAGGGGAAATTATTCTTTCTGGATTTCACTCCCTCGCAAACGCCTGTTAACTCAAAATAAAACCGACAGATATCAGTATCGTTGATTTCTTCTTTTTCTTCTTCCACCAGGTCCTTAGACAAATATTTATTTTTGAATTATCTCAAATGGTAGCAAAGGTGTCATTGCACAACTTAGTTGCTAAATGTTGGTATATAACTTGGACTGGGATATTTAAAAATGAAATATCTGACCACGGTACACATTTTTCCCTCCATGTATCTCTACGGAATTTGCTGATCTTCACCAAGTCAATGACGCTCAATAAGCAATCATTATAAATATTTCATCTATAGTTGCTAGGTCTAACGTATTATGAAGTAATGTAGCACCCGAGTAGCCAATTGCTGCATTATCCAGAATTGATCCAGAACCAGATGATCATACATAAAATATTACGACATGAGTAAACAATTGCACTTTTCGATCAACACTTCAATTATTTGAAATGATCAATGGACCTCTCTTTAATTCTGAGCTGGTAGGTAACTTCAAAAAGGTTCAATTACCTTCTGTTCAGCTCCGGAGGAAGAACGCTCCAATCTTCTGTTTCATAGTATGGCCACATGTTCTAATAATCTCACCAAACAACAGAAGTTTGCAATTTAAATGAACCACTGTAAATTCATAGGCTGTATATCATGTGCTATGGTGCTACGACACAAAGAATGATACTTATCACTAACATAACAGAGTGCTGAAAGTAAGGTGTTGCCTTTATCTCTTATCTGAGGGTACACCTTGTTATCAGCAAGCACAGAGTAGGCGGCCATTCCAGTAATCTATTGGATTTATTTATCCATTTTTAAATGTGAGTCAGAGTAAAAATGTCGTTGCCAGAGGCAAAGGATTATAATTATATAATTTCTTGTCAATTAGCTGGCGTGAATTCAATGAATACCAATTTTGGTGGCATAACTTTCTTCACCTAGAAACTTGTAATCTGAATATTTCTTATCAAAACTTGTTAGTACACTCGATAAGATTGTTTGTGTAATGTTTGATTTGCACATAGGAATTGGTGGGTAGAGCAGATTCTGAATCAAGAGCCATGTCATTGTTGTAAATAATGGTAATAAAAATAATATTAATAACAGATTATCGTTGGAAATGTACAAAATACTGAGATTTAATTTAATAATTTAAATTAAGATCACACCTGAATATATTATTGTTACGACAGTCCATTGTCGTCTTGATTGCGAGGTGGGCGAACATCATTGTTTCGTTTGATACAGTCAACCAGCCAGTGAATTCCTTCATCTACCCCGTCGCTTGAATATGTATTCATGTTTGCATTATTAATTTCATAGCAGCATGGACTTGGCCGACACTTTTATGAAATATTATTCTGTTTACCCATTGAGCGCAGAAACTGGCATAACCATACAATCTCTCCTCCCAATCAGATGAGCATTCTGATTGAATATTGGTTTCACATCTCTAACTCCCATGCAGTCGGGAACGTCCTGTTTATTTGCAAGAACCAGCAAGGGTACTCCCATTAAATGTTCCGAAGAGATCATTCTATCTGCACACATTAAATTTCAAATATTTTTGCTTTCTTACAACATCCACGGATCACCTGATTTGAATTTCCTCTGAAAAAAATCTCTTTTGCATTCGTGTAAGACTTGCAAAGTCGTTTCGGTCAAATGAGTTAGGCTGTACAGTAATTCTCATTGAGATTTAATGTAAAATTTTAAGAAGAATAGAGACCTTTACAAAGAATCTGCAAGTGATCGGCATGTGTTTGAAAAAATAATACCACTTTACCGAAAGTCTCCTTAGAATCTGGTATTCTTTCTCTGTCAGACGAATCAACGATGTAGATGACTGCATGGGATTCCGCATAGTACTGTCAATAAAATAATAAACACAAATTTACGTTTATAGATAGCTTTTGAGCATGTCAATCAATTCTTGAATGTCAATAACAGACGACTTCAAGCTAGTGAAAAGATCGCAAAGATTAATATGAACAAAAATGTGATATAATACTTTGTCCCATAGAGACTGTAGTTCCTCTTGCCCGCCAAGATCCCAGAAGTTCAATCTGACGCCAGCGTGATCAATTTTCCCTATGTTGAGACCAACTGTGGTGGTAATTTTGCTGGGATTCATGCCTTTGTAATTTTTGGTGAACTTTGTTTTAGCCGCTTCGAGGTAAGTCTGGGAATTCGGAAGCAGTATTATTGAGGCATGTAATCTTTTCTAAGCAAACTTAACGTAACCTGCAATAGAATCATAATATACGCATGTTACCGTTTTTCCAGCATTATCCAATCCCAATATCAAAATGTAGTATTCATCTTTTTGCACTAGGTACTTGTAAAGACCATTCAGCAAAGTATACATTTTAATATTTCCACTATATGACAATCAATCGCGTGTCATTTCATCCAAATGCTGCTCCTTGTTTCAGTCAAAATAGCTGTCAGAGGATCCCTATAGCTGTATTGCCGTTACCACTGATAAAGTATATATCAGTGGCCGTCACGGGAACTGAACTATATGTATTAATATTTCAGTGATTGCAGTGCGCGATGCGTCGAACGCGCGACTCACAAGATCTGTTTTCGAATTTCAAGAATTCTCTATGAAGACTTTCAAGAGGCATGTGACATCTAACTTTAAAATTATGAATTCTAATCACGAATTGCACCCAGGAGACGATTGCACTTCACTCTACAACAATTTACATGACGGTAGAGATTAGGTATCAAGTGGAGAGTTCAAATTCACGAGACCAGGCTGGATCTTCGTAGAGAGGTGATCGTAAGTCAGCGCGTGAGTATTTGTAGCGTCGGTGCAATGTTTTTTATTTACAGAGTTAACGAAATACGTCTCATGTATCGAAATTTCGGACTTCAGTATGGTCCATTTCGAAATTGATCAAACCATCTTATTCTTCCATTCGCAACGAAAAATAAATGCGTGATTGTCCTGGCCAAATATCAGCACGTGTACGTTTTGTTCGTGCTAGGCCGCAAATTTTAGTGCGCAGATTTGCGAGCGCTAATTCGGAACGAGAAATGCATCATAGAAAGCTTCATTGAATCTAAATTCCATATGCATTGGATTACAGTACTTCTCACGTCAATCGCGTAACCAGCACCATCAGAGCTGTACCAAATCAGCCATTCAGACGACAATGAGGCGCAACTCTCCAAAATATCCTCCCGGAGTATACTGGAATTTGGACCAATCATCACATGCTTACGATCAAAGGTCTTATTCGGGTCGTTACTGTCCCCAGCAATGGCAAATACCACCAGCCCCAACTTTTTTTGTGAGTAATTTTGAATGTTTTACCAGGACAATAATCAATGATGCGTATGATTTCTGCTCTGTTTACAGGATGAATCTACAGAGGCATATAAACCACAGGGTTCAAAGGCGATTCCTTCAAAAAATAAGCAACAGGCTACAGCTAATTCCACGTCACAACTGTCACATTCATCAAAGCAGTTGAAGCGGCCAACTTCACCAGAGATATCGGATCTGATGAAGCGGCAGAAGCTGTCAGAGCATACAAAAGTATGTGCACCATTGCAGACTTTAGGTTTGCCAGAGCCGTCAAAGGCTTTGGGCTTGACAGAGTTACCAGACCTGTCCAAGCCAGTAGAGCCACCAAAGTCATTGAAACCTGGGGAGCCGCCAAAAATGTTAACACTATCAGAGTCACTGAAGATTTTGACACCTGCAGAATCCTCAAAGATGTCGACAGACGCGAAGCTGCCAAAAGTGTTGACATCAGCAGTGCTGCCTAAAACATTGGAACCGTCAGGATCATCGAAGAAATCAAAATATGCAGAGTCTCCGAGCACATCGCAGTCATCAGGGAACACAGCATGGCGACAGCCACCACCGCTGCCAATGACACCATCCATATCATCGCAAACTGCAGTTCCTCCAGAAACACATCCTGTTGAAGTAGTGCTCACACCAGCAGTGAAGGTTTGTGGAAAGACATGATCAAATTGTAGCAACAAACGTAAGCCGCAGACTCAATTAAAATTGATTGTTACTTTCAGGCATACATCAGAGAGGTTGTGAGGGAAATGATCCCTCAAGTCCCCACCGGAACTGTTGACAACGGCTCACAAGTGGATGTGAACCACCAAATTTCGCGTCGTGGTGGTCGCAGAAACAGAGACTACAACGGAGGATGGGCGCCCAGGCACTACCGTAGGAAGAATCAAGTCAGTGTTTACAATATGTATTTTTCTTGAGTTAACGTACGTACCATAATAGATAAAGAAAACGTTATTCTTGGACTACTATTTTTGATAAAACAAAACTTAAAGATAAAAAATAAAAAGGTTTATAAAATTCGTTCTAAAAAACAGTACAAATAAATAATAGATACACGCATTTATATAAAGTATTATATTTGTTTGAAAATACAAATAAAAGTTATTTCATAATTTTCCTTGTAATCTGATCATTCAATTCCCAATCACCTTGTTAAACATGATAATGAATGTGAGAGACCCAAGGATTATAAAAAATCGTATTATTTTCTCCCACCTAGCACAAAATTGCAAGGGATCAATCTAACACTTAAACTTGATACGACCGATTTGAATGGGCGTATAGTTACGAAACAATTTCTAATCGTAAGTGAAGAGTATTATGTTTACCAGATAACGAATGTAATCTTGAATGAATGATTATCCACCGTCTCACTTGAGGGAAACATTCGCGAAGAAAACTCTTGAGGCTATATATGGGATCTACTTTTCATCGATAGAAGTGTATAAGTAATTATCTGCAAGACAATTTCTTATACTCTTTCAATCTAAGAAGTGAGCGAAATCGTGGCTGTAAGCAATTGTTAACACATAATCAGTGCAAATTTCGAGCATAGATTTCGAGCAGCCCTTATTAGGTCCCGCCATTCGATAATCGAAATTTTAAAAAAGATTCGAGTGAATAGATAAATAGTCGAGATACGCACCGATGCGGCGGGAGTAACGATTTTCATCGATTTCTTTTTCGAATTAATATAGGGGCAGATTATCCGATGAATTTCGGCCGTCTGCCAGTTCTCGGTCGTTGCCAGGAAGTTGGTCTCTTTTCCAACTGTTGCCCTTTCCCGGTCAGCGCATGATTAATGATTTAATTGATGCGCAGTTGGCGTTTCTTCGTTTAGTTTTCCCACGTGGGAGCGAGTTTATATACCGTTTACAAGGATATTTGAATTCACATAAATAAATATGTCGCGTCGTCGCAAAGCAGCGCACGTTTTTGCATAATTATTGATTATTGTGCCAACTCAAATCGCTTCTGGTCTGAACTAAACGTAAGCCGGTTTTTCTTCGCTACATTTAACTATTAAATACCGTTGACGGTAAGGGTGGTTGGTGATTCCTATGTAAATGAATAGTCTAGATTGAATCGCATTTTATCAAATTCGACGATCTCTTGACCTTTAAACTGATGCATTTCACGTTGCGCAACTATTTTAAGTTTTCTAGGACCGTATAACCCTATTTCTAGAATGAAGCTTACGTTCTTTCTCTAACAATTAATAATAGCAGATTTATTCCAATTAAGGTATATAGAGCGGTTCGGTTTCGTACGAGAAAAATGAACGTGCAGCAATCGCCAGATACTTCGGAGGTTTCCAACAGGATGCAGAGCATTTCTGATGAAATACCAGATGCTATGACGCCACGGAGAAGAGGAAGAGGATCCCATGTGCGTTCCGCAAGTATTTGTGGATCTACTACTCCTGCAGAAATTCAGAGGGTTCGTGAACGACTTCTCCGAACCCAGAGAACTCCACGTCCCTCTACCATATGGAGTTTTAATCGTAGGCAGAAACTGGCACTTCTGACTTTGTCGATTGTCGACTTTGTGAGTTTTTGCTCAATGAGCATTATGGCACCCTTTTTCCCTAAGGAGGTAAATTTTAGGGTATCACCATTATACTTATTCATATACTTTATCTTTATGCTATGCTTTTGCCAATTACGAGTTTCGGTAAGAACTTTAATTTTTCTTCGCAGGCGGAAGTGAAGGGTATGCCGGAATCTATTTCAGGTCTAGTTTTCAGCTTTTATGCAATGGTGATGTTTCTCTCCGCTCCAATTTTTGGAATTATAGCAAGTATTACTTGACTACACACCGTTAAAAGAAGTCTGCAGAGTGACTATATTTCAGCATATTACAGCTTCCAAGGATTGGTGCAAAATTCCTATTCATTTCTGGACTGATGGTAGCTGGTGTCTGCAATGTTTTATTTGGGTACTATAATTTCACATAAATTCATTATTCATTTTATGAACGCAAAGATGTTGAAGTAGTTCTTTTATTTCTGTTCTAGCTTTGTAGATGCCATCGTGGATTACAAAACTTTTATGATTTTCTGCTTCACGATACGAGGTCTGGAGGCTCTTGGTGCCAGTGCATTCTCCACAGCTGGATATATATTCGTAGTTGATATATTTCCCGATAATGTTGGAGCAGTTTTGGTGAGCAATCTTTCTTGGTCAACGACTTGTTAATTTCGGTTAAATTTTTTTAACTTAAAAAGGCTTTCTAATAGGGAATTCTGGAGACATTTGTCGGACTTGGGATGAGCACTGGACCTGCATTTGGAGGCCTACTGTATTCGGTGAGTTTTTCCCCAAAAGATTTTCTTACCACATCATTTCATTTGAACTTCTACAATTTTTTATAGATCGGTGGATTTGGTTTACCTTTCTATGTTTTGGGTGGCATACTGGTGGCTATAGCTCCCATAAATTTCTGTCTGATACCATCTGCAGATGGTGAGTTTTTTTAATGGACTTAATTTGGCCCACTAGCTGAACTTTCTACCTCTCTTGTTCAATAAGGCATTAGAAGAGGACAATATTTAGTAAATTTTTTGTTCCATTTTTGTTCTATCTACGAAGATTCCATAAGACCTATCAGAAGAGGCTCTCGTTTCAAATTACTCAAGCTCCCAGCTGTCCTGGTGATCGGCAGTGTAGTTGTTGTCGCCTCCAGCACATGGTCCTTTCTGGATCCGACTTTAGAACCACACTTACGGCAAGTATGTATTACCAATTCACAAGGCTCTCAAACTAATAAGTATCGAGTAAATTTTCAATATCTAAATATTGTTGTTTACTTTTTGCCACAGTATAATCTCAGTACCAAACAGATAGGCTTGGTTTTCCTTCTATTCTCCGCTCTCTATGGAATTTGCAGTCCTTTTTGGGGCTGGTTAGCCGACAAGACCAACTCTCACTGGTCAATGATGTCAGTAGGATTATTACTGTCCTCCGTTGGTCTAGCGGTGCTTGGACCGACATCTCTGGTATCTTTCCTCCCAAAGTACGTTACAATCTTTTTTATTGCCGTTTATATTCAGTATATGAAACATGTCGTGTTTCGAGCTCTCAAACTTTTATGTTTCAGTGCATTCTGGATGAACATTGTCGCTTTATGCATGTTGGGAGTTTCGGTTTCTCTCACTCTGCTCCCAACCTTTCAGAGTATTCTGGCCAACGCTATGTGAGTTTAAAAATTTTACATCGCTACAATTTCTGCCTTCCGCCATCTCTTCAGAATACAGACGTACCTACTCATACGAATTTCTAATTATTTATTGTTGTTCCTTACAGCCGCGGGGGTTGCGCCGACGAACTTTCAACCTACAGTATAGTTGCCGGATTTTGGTCCTGTGCTTATTCGTTAGGGTGAGTACATAATTGAATGAGACGCTGATACTGAAAATTGAAAAGAAATTGAACATTGAGCTGAACTATTAGTCGACATTTAATCACCATTGCAGGGAGGTAATTGGCCCCAGTCTAGGAGGATTCATTTCTGAACGATACGGTTTCCAAATTTGTTCGACGGTGATGGCTTGGTTAAATATCTGCCTCGCTATGATAACGATAGTGTTCTTCTCGTTTCAAACTAACAATAGAAGAGATATCAGTCGTAATAGCACATCAAAAGATAGTGGAATCCAATCTTCGGATTCACTTACACACTCTGGAAGTTCACAAGGTCAAGACGAGCAAACTTCTCTGTTACGTAAGTGTTTCTGGATATCGAAGCTTCCATTGTAAAAAATGATCATACCTCGCTACAGCGAATCTCCGTTTATTATACAGAAAGATCTTACGACCATGAAGATCATATGCGAGAACAGGCCCGGTATTACGCAAACTCCAGATCTGCCGATCGTTCAAATAACGCCGTTGATTGGAACACCGAAGTCACAGATTTTCGTGGCACTGTAAACGTTACAGCTTACGGAGCCTGTGAAGTATGAATATTATAGTCTACTTTATAGCACGTGGCAATTCTAGGACCACTTACGATTCCGGTAATTTTAGCCTCATAATCGAAAGTGGATCTCTTTGCATTAGAAAATTTAGTTCTTCGTAAGATAAAGATTTGTGATAACGTTAGTGAATTGATTTTGGATCGTCGTTGGTTCAGATTGGGATAGCGATTAATTCCTGGCGTGTTACCGAGTGGTTATACGTAAAATTGTCAGGATGTTCGTCCGCTAACGATGGATTTATAAAACGTCAGGATTATTATTACCTATATTAGGTAGTGCAGCGCCAAACTCTATTTACACTTCCCATCGATAAAAGACGATCTGAATCGCGATAAAATTGATTAAAAAAATAAAATAGGGGATGCTTAGCTCGACTGAGGGAACCACAACGTTCGACAGGATATAAAGAGCAGGAACGGGATGTATATTAAAATAGAAGTGATGTGTTTATTAGAGATATTATCTCTCGAGTGTGTCTATGATTGTAACTTATACTCGTTCGATTTCTATCAATATTTGGTAATCGAACGAAGATACGCATGACTGTTTACATATTTATTTTTTATATGAACGATATCGATGCAGCTAGTAATGTAAGAAGATAATTCATGTCAATAAACGATATATTTTAGTGCCTATGCGGTGAATTATTGTTACCTCCATATTTACGCTAAGTTTTTTTATTACATACAGCATGTTTCTTTTCGCTTCTTGGTTAACGTAGAAAAAGTATAAGTATTACAGTTACATGTATTCCGTCATAAATTATAATAATGAAAACTGCTGTATCGGGGGGGGGGGGGTCTAGGGTTTGCAGTACAATTCTAAGAAAAAAAAAAACATCTTATTCCACGCGGAAGACTTTTATAATAACATACAAACAAAGAAGGCCTGAGGGACGTCACATATCAGGTACAAAAAAGAATTATTCCTCAACAGCGATTGTCTAAATAGATTCCGATCTTATACTATGCTCGCATGAATTTCTTCTTTTATTACCTCACCGTCACTTCATATACCATTGAAAAATGTCAATACAGATAACTCAATACAATAGGAAAAAGAAACAAATAAAACAGAAATCTAACAAAAACTTACACCAAAAAATAACACAAAACTGAATGTAAAAGGGGTAACGAAATTTCGAAAGTGGTTAGGTAAGCATGTTAAAATAGTTAAAATCAGTGAGTATTCGTACCGAGAGATTTCACCTATATGAAAAAGGTGTTTTGATCAATTTATCATTACTATTATTATTATTATTATTGTTTTGCCAAAAATATGTACATTTAACAATCCATGGAGAAAAAAATGTAGTGTAGCAACTGATAACGAAAAAATTATAACATCGTGTTGCAATAGTTTTTCATCAAACTATGAGAGAGGGGTAGAGACATTCTCTATTATCGGCGATAATAAAAGACACAGTACAAAAACCATCGGTAGTAACAGTATCGTTGTCAAAATATAGCGATGAAAGGACTCAGCTATCAAAACCAACAAACAATACATGTATGTATTGCTTATTGCAAGGCCTGTTTCATACGATATCCCTAGAAATACTATCAGAATTATTAATCGAGTCAACGACAAGAATTCATGATAATTACCTCGGTTTACAAAAGCCTAGTACGCAATAACGAAGAACTCCTTGCATCTATCTTTGAAAAGATACGTTCAGTGGGCGTCTTCATATCGAATCAAGGCTCCATCCTAGTCTGATCGAAAAAAGCTATTTCGAGATTCGGTGAAGCTATTTGTTTGCAACTAGCAGACAATGAGTAATAGTATCGTAACAGAATTGCAATTACTCAGTTTTTCCATTTATGTTGATGTCCCATGGAACGTACCTATATTTTCTTTGGTTGTGTTAAATTTTTTCTATGTTTAGATTATTCACTTGCTTAGCACTAAATCTTAATATTAATGCGAAAAACCTTACAATGCGAAACGCTAGAAAAATAAATTTTCTTACAAACTTTAGAAACGCTTAGTCAAGAATATATTATGATATTTAATGAAAATAGAATCATTTAGTAAATTCAATAACCTCTTATTGCATTAAAGTACGCGACGGAAGGCTGTTCAGAGAACCTTAAAATATGGTTCGAAGACTTGTTTAAAATGACTTTGAAAAAATGCAATCATACAAATGCTCTAAAACTTCAATACTTTAGGAAGTACTTGACACATGTCATACTTTTACGCTGCTACTTACACTGGTATGAATGTTGCTTTCCTTTTTTTGTTTACTCCGCACCATCTCCGGCCCTTTCTGGAGCTGCCAATCTGAAAACATGACAAGGGAATTTCAACACCTGCATTTATATAAGTAATGACTGAGGCGATTCCCCAAAACTTTCTACTTACTGGTGTATGGATATATAATCTTCGGCTAAAATGTTCGAAGTGTCTAAGGGAGTCAGGAAAGCAAACTGATTTCTTGGGTGACTCCTCGCGTGGTCAAGGAGAATGTCCATAATGACACGACGATTCACTTTGTCCTGAAAATCGTATCGTATATTACATCGGGCACATAAGTAACGGGAACTAGCAAGTTTGGATTCGAAGAACAAAAAGTTAATTCATTTCAGCACTAGAAACCACGATCTCGGCAAATTTCTAATAAAGTATTGAACGATTTCTCACCATGAATACATCAAATTCATCAAGGAAATAAAATGGAAGTTCTATGCACTCCCATAATGCCAAGATGAATGCTACGGTGGAATACGATCTTTCACCACCGGATAAAGATCTGGCGTCATTGGTTGTCCTCTTTGCGGTACCCACAGGATTAACTTCCAGGTCCAGTAAACGATTGTGATGATCGATCTTCAAAGTACCCTGCGATCAGAATGTCCAGCGATCTATGTGCGAATTGAAATTTGGGATGCAAAATATTTTCTGTTGTAAAAATTTCCGAACTACCTGGTATTTCCTCAATGCCAGTACACTTTGGAAAGAATGTTGCACTTTGTTGGTTATGTGTTTTTTCATCTTTTGATAAAGATGTCTTCTTCTTTCCAATCGTCTTAGTTGTTCCTGATTAATAGACGGAGGAATAAAAAAACATCCAGAATGTAATAATTTATGGGATTAGAAAACAGCGACTTACATCGTTGTTAATCTCTATCGCAGTAGCAAATTCCATAATTTCGTTGTATTTTTTTTGTTTACTGTCCAACTCCGCAGTTACTTCCTCCTTGGACCCAAAATGTTCTTCAACTGAATCGATGTTAGCTTTCAAGTCTTGTATATTATGATTAATTTCATTTGGAGATCTACATGAAAATAACAATTGAGTTAATATCTGATTCGATAGTAAGTAAAGACGATTGCTTACCTCGGTGTATCTATTCGAGGGCACAGTCCAGCTGCATCCCCAACGGCTTTATCAGTCACCCTTTGTTGTATTTCGAGTTCTGCAGTTGCTTTCTGTAAATCTTGTTGAGCTTCTATCAAATAACGGTCGCTATGCTGGGATTGTAAACGAAGCGTTTGCAATTCGATATCATGATCCATTATCAGTTTCTAGAACATAGGGTATCGTTTTACAGAAACTGTGCTGTTGGAAGATGATTTATAAATACTCATTACAATGACGATAAGTACTTTGATTGGTTCAAGCTTTATGTCAAGGCAGTGTGCGAGATCTCGGCAGCGCTTGACCTCTACTTCGGACGTCTCAAGTTCGTTTTGGAGCTCTTTAAGTTCTTCTTTCAAACGTTCTTCTTCCACTGCGTCGGTTTCGACTTTTTTCAATAATTCATTCAATTCGCTAGTCTGGTAAAACACGTTAAAACCCATTATTGAGGCCGCTTATCGAGATATAAAGTTCTCATTTCTGGCCAATACACTACTGAACTGTAAGTGAATTGCTTCTTTGTACTTACGAAAACAGCAACGGAATTGGAATCATCGATTGTACATTTGTCGCGTAGCTCGTTCATGGCGGCTTTGATTTTAGTTTGACTTGTCCTGAGCCTTGTGACATATTCATTGGCTTTGTTCAAGTCAATTTTAGCCTGCTGTAAGTCTTGCTGAGCAGTTTTGTGCTGGTTAAGAACAACTTTTCGCTCCTGCTCCAGAATAGTTAGTTCTTCTTCCAGAACCCTTTTTTAGAAAACAGAATTCATTCAAGATGGCGTCATGTTGAAACGCATATTCACAGTAGTTTGTTGAAATTTTATTTAAAATTTGAATCGACTCACTTAATTGCTTCTGTTGTAGATACTTGTAAGTATCTTGCCCTCATGCCTTGTCTTCCACCATAACTTCTGTAGTTTGGATCAGGGAAAAATGTGTCACCGTGTTGCGTGAGAGCTCTATGACAATTTGGTGGCACTCTACGAACATCCGATAGCATTTCGGATGCTTCTTTACTTGTGGGTATCAGTAATACGCACTCAACTTCTCGTTGATCAATCAAACAATTGGCGACTACAGGGTCAGAGATTTCCATCGCCTCTAATAAATTGTGATATCCAGGTGCACGGGTGCAATTGCGGCTCACGTCGTGAGTCTATATGGAGATTTATGATCATGAAAAAGTGAAAGGTGATAGTAGTAATTCAAAATTAATATTATACCTTGTAGTAAAATTTGCTAGAAATAATCTGAGGAATGTTCTCGCCTCGAAATACTTCTTTCATTATTCTTGTCAATGCCTTTGCATCTTGACTATTATCCACACAAAACGATTGCAAAATGTTGGCGCCGAGAAAACTTTCAACCGCTGCTGCCCAGGCACGATCTATCATTTTTATATGAAGCCCTTTAATGACACGAAAACAAGTGCATAGTTAGAAAAAAGTCGAATCAAGATGAAGGAGTCTTAGCATATGTGGATGGGAAATGCGAGTACCTAGTGGGCCACGCGGCATCTGTTTGAATTTCCCTCTGTCATGCTCTTCTTTTATACGCTGTAAAAGGCGAGGCATATTGGGCCCGAAAACTGTTACGGCACTTCCAGACTCCTGGTTCAAAGCGTTCAACTGCCTCTTCTTGTTTCCTGATTGTTAAGTGAAGGTTCATTAGAGAGTAGAGAATAGAAGCGATAATTATGCGAAAATGATCATCAAGTTTGAGCTGAGAGACATGGGGTATTGTTAGAAATTGCAACTCACTAATTTTGATGTCAATTTTATCAAGATCTGCTCTGATTATTTGTTCTTCCTGGGTTATGTAATTTTTATTCCCCTCAAGATGCATTTGATCCGTCTTCTTTGTCAGCAGCATCGCATCAACTTCAGCGGACTGTTCTACGAGCTTGGCGAGTTTTTCTTTGACTTTGCGTTGCTCACTTTCAACTTGACTGCTGTCACTAAAAATCATTTCCCAATCGTTTTACTTGTTGGATTATGAAAAATGAAACTGATGACAGCAAAGGCTGGGTTTTGGTAATTAAACATTTCAAACAACTTGCAGATATGATACTCACGCTTCTAGTCGTTGAATTTCTTTACGCAGACTAGCAATATCTTGTTCCATCCGTTTTATTCTACTTTGTAAGGTTTTCAACTCCCTAACCTTTGTAGAGTATGCATCTTTTTTGCCAGATAAATTTTTTTTTGCGGAACTGTATGCTTCCACACTACCCGCAGCCTCATTTTCGATTTGTTTTATTTGTTCTTTGAGTTCCCTGTGACAAATTAATTAAAACCATGGAAATATTGTGAATATCGTCAAGATTTTAACTAGCCGGAGCCCACGTGTGCTCAATTTCTTGATAAAATAAAATATTGAATATATCTTACGCAATTTTGTTCCTTAGCAACTTTTCCTTCATTTCTTTCGATTTTATTTCCTCCTCGTTGTTAAGCACCTTGTTCTGACACTCCTCGAAGGTTGCTTTTGATTTGATTAGCTTACGTTCTTCCGCAATTGCCTGTTATTTGATGTGTGCGTATTTAGAATTCAAAACTTATATCGTCTACTTCTAGAAATGTTTTCTACAATTATAGTTAGATACTCACTATTGACCAGCGCATTTCGTTTTGCATGGCATTATATTTTGCACGAATACCTTCGATAGATTCTAACATATCTACATTTTTTTGCAAGTCATCAATTTCTTTTTTTGCTTCGCTCAAGCGCTGAAACAAATTATAATAATTATCCAAGAGTTCTCTATGGCATTGTAGATCGACGGTGGTAGATTCGGTGTATTGAAAAATTTTTTATCATAATTTGGAAACAGATAGATCGAGGAAATTACTATGGAGAGTACCTGTTTACTGTCCCTTACGCGTTGTCTGGCCTGTTCACTCAGAATTTGAGCCACCTTATAATTTTTACAAATTTTGTCCAGATGAGTAGCTTTCATAAAGAGATCATATTTGTCTTTGGGTGAAGAAGTAACGAGAAATGTCCTTGAGACATCTTGATTAAGGATGGAAATCGGGTTCTCAACTTGTATATTCATCTCTGATACAATACGTTCCAGTTCATCTTTCTTGGTAGAAACTACTTCACCTGTGAATGCGGGTCGCATGAGTTATTGGACGTAAACAGTGTTGATGAATGTTGCCTTACCATTCGCATTTTTCAATTTATATCCAGGACTAGATCCTATAGTACGTATGACTGTGATTGTGTCTCCATACACATTTGGCTTATATGCCATTGGTCCTTCATTGACAAGCGAGATTTCTACAGATGCTGAGGTCTTTCCTCTCTTGATGAATGCTGAAAATCCCAATGTGTTAAGTGCAATGAATACGATGACTTATTGAAACAATAATGATAATCACAGACAACCGATGGTGAGATACCTTTGACGGATGTCCCTCGGCTAGTGACAGTAGCCTTGGCTCCAAGCCCAACAACTAATGCAGTCAGAATAGCACTTTTACCACTTCCGTTGCGGCCAACAATAAAGTTCACATTTTGGTTCAAAATAATTTCCAACGCGTCATGGCACATGAAATTTCTGACGAATATTCGCTTCACCTTTCCTGCAGTAGATTCTGGCTAATATTTCAAAGAGATTGACACGTTATAATGAATCATAAAACAGCATTTACGATTTTACAAGATGTACTTACTTCTGGCTCTGAATTCTCAGTATCAGAAGAACTTTTGGCGCGCTTGGCATTTTGATCGTTAGGATCAGCAGTTTTTCTTTTTCTCCTCGTTTCATTAGCCATTTCATATGGAATAAGGTTAACGAGATCTGAAGGAAACTAAGATCTTCTATGCTATGCCGATAAATTTATCTGGGGAAAACAAAGCTTGAGTTAGGTTAGGGTCACGATTTGTGATGTGCGTTATTATTTTAACAAAGTCGGTTGCCAGGACGAACTTGCAATTGATTGTAGGATAAGCTGTAGGACAATGGAAGAACTATTCTCCATAATTGATCAACGTGATCGAATTCTACAAATCTCTGACGGTAAATAATTGGAAACCGCCTGACACGCAAAATCTCATTTCTTGGCCACTCCTAAACACACTGACTAAAACCGTAGGCTATAGTGGTTGACGCGTGTTGAAGCTAAACGCAGATTATTCCCGCCGGTTCGTTTGTGGGATGCGGGGTGAAGGAAATTCAAATTCAGCAGTTGTGTTATTAAACTCATTATAATTCGACCGCTAGCTGCGAGTTGAAGTGCATACTTTTTTTAGCTCTGCCTTTTTATTTGACAGCCAATTGGTTATTGGAGAGATGGTTTTGGACCATGCGCTACATGCGAGATTTCGCTTTCAGCTACAAGCGTTTTGACAGTTCCGCGCTTCTCATGTCGAAAGAAACTTCATATCATATTTTTTCAGTATTGCCAGGATAATTGTCCTCAAAACTGATTGATACGAATTTGAACACACGATGATTAAAGAAATGAAAAAAGTCACCAACAAGTGCAAAAGCTTTTTATACAACCGTTTATCCTCTCATGGCTTTTGAAGAATTGTCTCATCATTGAACAAAGATTCATCTAGTTTAATCATTATTCGCTAAATATGGATGTACTTCACGAGCAACTTGGTGTACCGAAAAAATATATGTGCCGTGCAAATGGGCGAATATCCATTACGGTTCACCGAAGTTGGTTAGCTAATTTACTCATTGTAGGCCCTATTACATTCGTAACCCACGATCAACTTTCCTTGGAAGAAATTGCAGCTCAACCATCTCTTGACGAGTTAGGATCCAGCTGGTTACGAGTCTATGCTAGGGTCAGCAATTATCGCAATAATACAAATTCATGTAAACATAGATCCCTGCAGCTCACTTGAGAATATTTAGGATTCAAATTATTTCTGTAAATGGTGAAACCATCTCAGTGCCAATGTCAACTAGATGGTATGACATTTTTAAAAAAATTTTCACAGGTTTACCAAAAGCAACATAGAAATGCCATTCCATTACCAAGGGCAAGGAATTTGGGACAGGGAAAAACAGAATCTGAGCTAACGTTCCCGCAACTTCTGCACTATGTTATGGAAACGAATCATCACAATTTATGGAAAGAAGCATACAAAAAGTATTACAGTACGTCAAGCCAGCAGGATTCATCTTTTTTGCACATGTATTTTCCCATACAAGCTTTCTGGTAACAATTTCTCATGAGAATTGAATATTTATAGGCAGGTGGAACCCAGCTGAGCATAAAGAGCAGTCTAATATAACAGCGACCAGTAGTGATGTGGCTGTGATGAAAGATATCATTAATCGCATGTATGGCTGCCCTATGGTGCAACTGCAGGATGGCAGTGTAATAACGGTGACGCCTGGGTCTAGTCGGGAGCCACATTGTAACTTATTACCGGTGTTGTTTACAGTTGAAACTGCCTCTACATTTATTACAATACATGAACAGACTGCTAAATATTCCCTTCAAGAGTGAGCTATGTTATTTTACAACAATCTACAAATATATTCAAATCAATTGCAAAGTAGTTATACTTCTGGAAATTTTATTGTGAAGATTTTGCAGAGAATTCTCGGTAGAGGATAATTACGTGTTTCATTTGATTAGCATGCTTTTTAATGGATTGGTTGCAGATCTGTGACGTACAGTCCAGCAGCATTATCTTCGAGTCATAGCAAACCACTTTTCCTCGTCTATCAGTTACTCCGTCTACTCAGAGACATGCATGATAGAGGACTAGCACTCGGAGAAATAACACTAGGAGACATATTGCTGACTGATAATTTTACTATTCAGGTAATTTATGAATCTTTTTTGATAATTTTTAAATACATAGTGCAGAAATAAATTTATTAGACACTTTGAAAGTGCTGAATGTCAATTGATTCTGATTGTAATTTGTTCAATTTAGCTGCATATATTACCTGTCGCAACGAATTAATCATGCGCTTCTATCTCCATTAGGTCCTGCCAAAAATAAGTGACAATGTATATTTAAAACCGCAACACGAGTGCGGAAACTTGACAAATATTCATAGTCAACGAAAGTCCAAGTGTTACGACCATAGCAAAGACACAAAAGTGTCATATGAGCACAGTAAAAATTTTTGTAGCCCGATGTTTGGAATGAATGAGAATATTGATAAGCTGTGCGAAATGTGGGTACAGGGGAGAATAAGTAATTTCGATTATTTAACTGCACTCAACAACTTAGCTGGAAGAAGATACGGAGATCCATCTTGTCATCATGTTATGCCTTGGGTAACAGATTTCACATCCCGGTGCGGGGGAAATTGGCGAGATCTTACAAAATCAAAGTTCCGTCTCAACAAAGGAGATAGACAGTTAGATCTCACGTTTGACTCGCATGTAACTGAGGTCTGTTGTGTTATTTTCCTAACGTATCCATGTTTTGAGTAGAATGTTAAAACAGACCGCTCATACTTTTACATATAGGTTGGACACCATGTTTCGGATGTTCTTTCAGAGATAACCTATTACGTCTATCTTTCCCGTCGTTACACCCGGTCTGTTTTGTGCAAGCATGTAAGACCGCAGTGGGTTCCTTGGGAGTATCCTGCATCTATTCAAAGATTACATCATTGGAGTCCAGACGAATGCATTCCGCAATTTTTCACAGACCCCAACGTTTTCAAAGTAACGATACCTTGAATATTTATGAGCAAATTACTTTGCGAACACATTAAATTGCTCTTTCTTTGCAGTCCATTCACGAAGATCTCCCAGATTTGGAAATTCCAGCCTGGGCAACGTCGCCAGAAGACTTTGTGGAAAAGCATCGAGAAGCTTTGGAGAGCTTATATGTTTCCGAAAGATTACATAACTGGATCGATCTCACATTTGGCTATAAGTAGGGGATGACTTTTATAATCATACGTTTTCAAAATCTTTTCTCTCATTGTTATAATTGAAGTATGATTTTATAATTCCTACGAGTTCTTGCAATACATTCTACTTTGCTTTTCAGGTTGTCAGGATTAGCTGCGGTGAAGTCAAAAAATGTCTGCTTGCAATTAGTGGATAACCACACAGGCCTCACAAATTCAGGCATAGTGCAATTATTTACTTTACCACATCCGCAAAAAATAGTGCCTTCTCCATATTGGAGTAAAACTCCTCCTCGTCTGCAGAAAACCAACTCTCGAGAGAAGATGAGTATGTAATTCATGCGAATAAAACAACAGAATCGTGGTGGGTGGATTATTTGCCGAATTCGCTAGTAATTCCTTTTGCTTTCTGCAGAAAATGATCGTTCCGGAGAACGAATCAGTGAAGATGAAGGGCACAGTTCAGGTATTGAAGAGGACGAATCTGTGGTCAATGCAAACCATTCTAGGTCTTCACCATTGGCTTTAAGCCGCTTACTCAGTCGGTCACGTGGTTCCTTGCTCGCTCCGGACGAAACTCCAAAATCCGATAAATCATTGGGGCAAATTATTCTCCCAAAAGATTTCAATCCCGTAGCGGCGCTTGTTCAGGTAGAAACGACGTATGCATTTCTGAACAAAGCAACTCATCAGATGTATAAACCGAGTATGACGACCCATGATAGTTCAGCGAATTACAAACAAATTATTGCATCTAGTCGGATCAAAGAACAGCAAATACTCGGATGTTTGATAGTCGAAATATTTCTTTCTTCGAAGCTTAGAGCCTCGGCAAAAGCTGGTCGTATGACGTTCGGTGAGAGATTCAGCTCGTGTCTAAGCTTGTTGAAAGCATCCCCAGATGCTTTGCCAAGATGTGTGAGAAATGCAGTAGCGTTGTTGCTCCAGGCTGATGTCATACCCAAAAGCTATTTAGAAAATACGGAAACAAGTAATACCACTGCCAATTTAAATAGCCCACAGTTTCGTTATTTGACCGTAACAAACATAGGTTTGCCTCCACCGTCTGCCCATCAGTTGCTGCAGTCAATTTTATCTGGAAGCTTATTCCCATTTCCTAAATACTTTCAGCGATTATTTGGTATCGTTGAAATGCTACAAGAATATAACAGTCTCGTTCAAAGTTTGAATCTGGTGACCCATGCGGCTAAAGATAGTGAATTGATGTCCTTTACCCGTACGCAATATCTCTGCAAGATCAGTGAGTGTAAAGTTAAAGCAATAGCAAGAGATTTGGAACTTCTTCTGCCCGAAATGGGTGCTACATCCGAAGCTTATCTGGAATTGATAGTGCCACACATTCGTCAAATAATGGAGGAACCATACTGCGCTGTTTTAGCAGCTTGGTATCTATTCGACCCCATTGCTAAGTAAGTATTCCGTAATACTTGGCATAGAATGAAAGAAATTTTCATTAATTCTAACAAAAAATTATCAATATTTCAAGGGTTATTGGTCCAAAGCACTCCGCAGCAGCCCTGTTAGACCCCATTGTTAAGCTGTATGAAAACGGTTCCATCATGGACAACGAATCTCAAATAGATATTCTGTCTTCCGCATCTCCAGCTAAGCACAGGACGGTTAGACTCTATCATCGTAGTTTCCTTTTAAAACTTATGGTCAGACTCGGATTACGACGATTCTTAGATAATTTTATAACACCACTAGTCGAGGCTGTCGGAGGTTACAGAGACGACTTGCAAAGCCTCACAAATTTTAATCATTGCCGAACTGGAAATTTGAAGTGAGCACCGAGTTTCATTCACTTTGCTAATATCTCCGATAACTTTTGATCCATTGTTCTTTATATCCGCGAATTTCCAAATCACTTTGCAGGACTTGCGACCTGACCGGCAGTTGCAGCGATGCTGAAGCAATGTTATCGCCATTGGATGAGGATTCTTCGTGTGATTCTGATAGAAACGGCTCAACTTCTGCGGGCCAGCTGAGCAATGACAATAAAATATTACCAACGAATGACAATGAGATAGAAGGTATAACTTCTAATACTCTAATTGTCTATCGATTGAAATTTCAACACTACATGCTAATTTACTGTTTACAGAAGTCTTCGTTTTAGAGACAGAAGAAAGCTCTCCCTCTTCTACCGCCGGTGTGCCCTATAACATAGATGTGCACTTGGAACTGAATCTAAGCTTAAATGATCTGTCCGAAGATATGACCAAAAACTCACCACCTGGTAGCATGAAGTCTCCGACGATACCTATACCCAGACGAGCAGAGGGTGGTAAATTAGTAACTGGATTTAACAGTATAGGTTGTCATGTTGGCAGCAAAACATCTAGCGAAGATATACCACTGAGCAGTAATTCATACGTAGGTAACATTGCTCTAGGAAATAAAACTGTCGATAGCCTAGGCGCAACAAATATTGACAGTGAAAAAGGTTCTGTTTCACACTGTGAAACTGAAGACCCGCTGGAAACCGCGGACAATGAGGAAGTGGCACAGATGGATTTGCCCTTGGCTAAGATAGTTCCAATTGATTGTAAAGTATCCGAAATGAGTGCAGAATCTGTGATTTGGCTGTCCCATCGGTTGGGACCAGTTTTGACAGCTCGTTATCTCTCAAGGAACCTTCTCAGGATGTTGACCTTATGTTACACGGGCACAGAAAACCTGAGACCCTTGTCCAAGGATGAGATCGTTCTGACGGCGCAGTGCAAATGGTCGAAGATGACGTTGGTAGGGGATCAAAATGCAACCAAGGTTCTCGAATGCCTCACCGCGATTGCAGGTGTGTAAAATATACGATCTCATGAATTATCACAGGCTTAACGACATCTTTCAATTGACTTCGTAAGCCATAAAATTGCTTCACTAATTTTAGGCTTGTATGGAGAGCAAATTATTTTACTTCAATACCTCGGTCACATGGTGGAGTTATTGGCTTTGTGCAAACGCAAGTTGACTCCGAATTTGGAAGGTGGCCTAGTGTCTTGCCTGGCTCTTTTGACACATATAATAGGATTTCTCAGTGACTCTGCTTTGATGGATGCCCTGCACGTGAGTAAAGCGATCTTGTCCGGAGGTAAATCTGGCCGAAGGAAAAACCGATAGAGTTCCAAAGTGAATTTCATTATTTGTTGGCTTGCTTTCAGGAAATCATACTCAGGTCTATTTTACATCCAGCAGTTAGAATACTTTCAACGACTCGTTACACTTTTCCAAATGGCACAATTGCCCGCAGTGCATTAGCGGATAAATACATAGCTGTGGCATTTTGCCTGAGTCAAAGATTGGGATCAGAAATGAGTAAGACTCAAATAGCGGTTTCTATTCAACGCTTTTTTTTAGCGTTTGACAAGGCATATGAGCAAGTTAGTAAGAATGTATTTGTAGAAGATATCGAGCAGAAGATTGCTAGTTCTGCGAAGAAAAATAATCCAACCAGGTAGAGTTGAATGGTCTGTTTTGAAATGAAGGTGATGCGTAGTAAGGTATTTGCAACTAATCTATTCTATGTATATTTCACCTGCACAGTTCTACGACAAATAGTGCATCATATGAGGAGAGTAGTTACTTTGAAGTATTGCAAGATGGTACAACACAGGAATGGGCTGTAATCGGAACACCGACACGTATTCGTGAAGTCCGCACTGGTGCTGGTGATGAAATAGCAGATTCCTTCTCACCTCCAATAGTTGAAAGTGGCGGCATGATTGACTCTCAAAGAAACAAGGTGAGCAATTTTAATCGCTTATAAAAAAATCATGGATTCAAACGGTTCATTATTCCTGAAATTATGCAGGCACTCGACGAATTAAAGTCGGTATTCACTTCAGAGTTGGCGCATAAGTCATACGTAGCATTTTATCGTTATATTGGAGATGATGGGATGGAGCAGATCTTAAAAAATCATCAGCTAATAAGGAATCTCTGTCACGAATACGAACAAGAAATTCAACCTCTTGGTTTCAATATGGGTACGTCTGTAAGATAGAAGACATAGAATCCTACACATAATGTTATTCAAGGCGTGCAAAACATCATATTTACATCCCTCCGATTTTACTTCGGCAGATTTAAGTCCGGACAGAAAACAACCGGAAAGTTTTGGAAACATTTCTATCATTGGAAACCGTATCGAGGTGCAAGTAAGATCAATCGAATTTTCGTAGCAGATTAAATTTTTTTTTGTTTTTTCATCTAATTGAAATCAATGCTTGTGATTCGCAGAGAGAATCTCCATCCCCGCAATCGCAGTCTGTCGGAGAATGTACGTCACCTGTTAGTAGGGAGATGATGTCTACCAGTCGCCATCTCCGAGGCAATTGGTTGGCGTATTGGGAGCACGAAATTGGTAGACCCGACAAAGATACCAGATTCAATATAAAGCAAATCAAGCTACAAACTTTCACGGGTCATACGAATAGCGTGCGATGTCTCTATGTACTAGACAATGAAAACAGTTTTATGAGTGGCGGCAGGGACAAGAGTGTAAAACTTTGGAGTCTCAGAAGCCAGGTAATGAAGCTTCATTTAATTTGAGAATTCTCTTCGTCGTTACTATCCTATAAGATCTTTTGATAACCCTCGAAATACAATCAAAATGTTCGTGCTCTTGTTGTGCAAACATTTTTTACTACAGGGAGATGGCGGTGCGATATCACAGTGCCAGTATACTTACACAGGGCACAAAAAGTCGATTCTTGCCTTAACTTTTTTGGAATCTCTGAGATATGCTGTTACATGCGACGGATCCATTCATTGTTGGGATCCGTTCATGGGATCTCTATTAGGGGCACCGGAGTGTGTTCGACCAGCACCTGTTAATACTCTAGCTGCTTGTCCTGTACCATCGACAATGTTGCTTGCTGCAACTACAGACATAACTTTGAGAGTTATTGACTGCAGAACATTCCAATACGTCAATGAAATGAAGGTGAGTAAGCAGTTAAAGGTCGCGTATTGATTCGTAATTGTGTTAAATTGACTAAATTATTTTGCTTTTAGGTATCCATGAATCCTACCGGGTTGATTCGATGCATTGCAGTTGGCCCCAGCGGACATTGGATAGCTATGGGTCAGGCATCTGGTTTTCTTACAATATTAGATATCCGTACCGGACTCATAATCGCATCGTGGAAAGGACATGAGTGTGAAGTATGTTCCTATCGAGATTACCATGTTTCTGGGTCATTCTATTTGTGGTATTGCGCCTGTTGCAAGATATTTCACGTTTTAAATGATTCTTAGGTATTACAACTTGAAGCGTTGAACGATACGACCATCATCAGCTCTTCTCTGGATCAATCTATCGCAGTATGGAGTGCGGTGGATGGAAAATTGAAATTCCATTTGAAGTGAGCCCCACAATTGCATAGCATGTAGCATTGTTAATCGTTAAGAAATAATCCTGAAACAAGTTTTCGACCTTTCATTTCAGAGGCACCACAGAACCGGTACACTGTTTATCCATATACGAACAGGAATTGATTTCAGCAACAACTGCAAATAGAATCGGTGTTCATACGTCCGTGGAGACAACAGCATCATTTTCTTCCACCAAACTACGATCGGACACATTCAAAGGAGTTCTTACCGCGATGACTGTACTTCCACTTAATCGTCTTCTTCTATTAGGGGCTGACAATGGGGGAATTTCATTGCTCTGTTAAATATCAAATGAAAAATACAATGCTACATCTCATCATTATCAGTTAACATCATTGCGCATTGATCTTGACGTAAATCTGATGGATGAAAACACAATTTCGTACGTTCGTAGGTTTGATTTATGGCGTAGTCTCTGTAAATATTTATTCTGAATACCAAAATATACATACGATCTAATTACGTGGAGTTACTTTTATCAGTGTTTAAGATTTTATGATATCTCAACGACCTGTCGAAAAAGTTTGGTCGGCGACTGGAAGATATATCAGCCTTTAGGTGATATTTCTCACAACATGGAAAATGAAAAGTACTCCATGGTACCGAGTAATTTTTCTCAGGCTTTTTATCTGTATTATGAAATCTATACTCGATGGTCTATTACCTGTGAAGGTCATGAGAGCTTTTTCATGATTGTCCAAGTTGAATCATCGGTTGGTCTCCAGCCCAGAGAACCAAACATGTGTTCGGAACGGGCGTTGCCTTTTACTATAGACAAGATCGAATCTATTCCCTCCTTTCCGAGTTCCTTGGCCAAAGCATTAACAACAATTTTGGCATAGCCTCTTCTTTGGTACTCATCTCGAGTTTGAACCGCTGTTATACCGTACCAATCGGCTTGAAGACCCCAAGATACTAGAACATTTCCTTCTTTTAAGAAAAGTCCTAAACCCTTGTTCCATCTAATTATAGTTTCGAGATATTTCGTTGAAGCTTCCGGGTTGTCCTTGCTGGCATGTGGCCACAACGAATGTATTAAAGGGACATGAGATAGATTTAGCTGGGCCAAATAACACTCGTCAGGCACCCTGTTAATTTGATATTATTAAATAAGCAGTGAAAGTACTTAATGATTTGTAATTGTAATAAATTGGTTTGAAATGTCTACATTACAAATAACTTTAGAATTGTGTTACAACAATTGTAGAGTAATTGTACAAACGCTGTCCATAGAGGGTCATTTATACATACCTTACTTCTACTTTTGCAGCGTCATTGGCAGATTTAAAACGAAACTTGCCTGGTACGTCTAAAGCTATTTCGATCCCTCGTTCAAATTTTAGATAATCTAGTGCGGAATGTAAAATGGGTATGACGTGTTCGTGAACTGCGCAAAATATCGTGTCCCGGCTCCAGTCAAATCGATTGGACTTTAACAGTGCTTCACGAAATTTTCCCCCTGATTCGTCGGTCGTGAAAACCCAGACCATCGTCATTCCAAACTATGAATATGCGGAAATTCAACCAATCTATTAAGTTTGTCAGCAATACTCATTTTTGAATTTAATGGTCCATTTAGTGTTAGAAGTTACGCGAGCTTTTTTCAAATTTTCAAAGACAACTCACATTTGATATCCCCACGAAAGTTCCATCGCGTTGATAATCTCCTTGAATGGAGTAGATTTGTATTTCCAGGTTTGGAGACAGTTTCTTCCATTTTATGCTGTTTTCGATCCAGTAATAATACTGAAAGTGTAGTGGTGACCTAGATTACCTATACGCTCAATTGTCATCCATTCTCTCTTATCTAATGTATTAATACACCATACATTAATTTAGAAATTACCAAAGGGACCGAAGGGCGCAAAAAATAAGTGAGAAAAGCTACGCCCTGAATATTTTTTAACTCACGTTTGAATATGTCGGCCAATCATTTTTGAAATACTTTTGAAGCGAAGGCCATTCTTCGAACGGAATGGGCTGCAGAATGTCTCTAGAATCGTTGCTCTCCTCTAACGACATAATTGTGGTAGGCCGATAAAATCTTGAAGGTTGAAATCACTCGCCTGACAATGAATTTATGAAAATTATACCTCTCCTAACACTTGCACAATTATTATTGATTCAAAAAGTAGCTCGATCAAATAACACGGTGTTTATTTTATTTTTTAATCTGGTTCTCAACTGTTTCTCTTATCGTCTGCTATTCGCAAAAGTCTGATCTGTTCTACGTCAGTACGAAATGTGTCAAGTAACGTCGACTTCGTACTCCGTGTCAAATCGGATCCCCAGCGATATGGGCTGGGAATATACACCGGTAACAGCATTTCGAGTAATTCTATCTGATAGTAGATAAAATATGGCTCTTACAATAAATCGTTAAAGATCCATCTCACGGCGGAGCGCGATGTGACGTTAGGACAACGGAGCTTGTCAACCGAATGACATAGTATATTGTAGGATAAAAATTACGCGAGGAATGCGATAAGACCAATTGATATTCTGCAGCGTGATTGCTATGCGCCGTTATTACTAACAATAAGCTACCGCAGTTATAGAAAATGCTACATATTTGCACACATACACACACACACATTTATATTCTATTTGAAATAAGCTTTAACGTGGAGATAAGCTAGCTAAATGTCTCAAATTATGTTGGGGTCTACATGATCATTGTCACATACCTATATTATATTCAGTGAAGTTACAAGCGATACCTCAGATGATAACAAGCCAAAATACACGTATGATCTGATTGAACCAAGTTAATAATATATAATCTATACATCATAAGTACCCAAGAGCCAACGATAAAGATCTTTGAAAATCGTTCAATGGGTGACTCGAAGATATTTTTTTAGCTGCAACATTTTCTATAACTTGTTATCCAAAAGATTTCTTTAAACTGTAAAATAAATATTTCGAATATTGCCTAAATGATTTTTCTTTGTTTTTTTTTAACAATTGCCCAAGTCAAATGATCCATTGATTTCCAGCCAAGTGTTTCGAACATATGTTCGGCGGGCGTGTTGCCGTTTACTATGGCCAATATTGGATCAATTCCTTCCTCACCGAGTCGTTTAGCCATGATATTAACAACAATTTTGGCATATCCCCTTCTCTGGTAGGCATCCCGAGTATGCACACTTCCTAAGCCGTGCCAATCAGACTGAAGACACCAAGATACTAGGACATCGCCTTCCTTCAGAAATAGTCCCATACTCTCATTCCACCTTATCATAGCTTCGATGAATTTTGTTGTATTTTCTGGTTCTTCCTTGCTGGCAAGCACCCATGACGAATGTATTAAGGGGACATGAGATTGATTCAGCTTGGCCAAATAACACTCTTCAGGCAACCTATGTTCATTTGAGATTATTATACATGAGCAGTAAAAGTATATCGGATAGTTTTCAATTACAATAAATTGGTATCAAATATCTGTGTCAGAGATCATGCTATGACGATGGCAAACATTAGTGCGGATGACTATAAAAGCTCTGGATGTCCAACTGACCAGATTACACATAGTAACGTTGTCATGATTCAGATTATGCTAGATAATTCTAGAGACATAAAAATACTGACCATGTAAAGTCAATTCGTACATACCTTACTTCGACTTTTGCAGCTTCATTGGCAGATTTAAAACTAAACCTGGCTGGTATGGTCGAAGTGATTTCGATACCTTGTACGGTTTTTAGATCATCCAATGCCGTGACCAAAAGGGGTACAACATGTTCGTGAACTCCGCAGAAAATAATATTCCTGCTCCAGTCAAAACGTTTGGACGTTAACAGTGCTTCACTAAATATTGTTCCTGATTCTTGGGTTGTGAAAATCCAAACACTCGTGATTGCAAACTGGAACAAATTTTATTGATTTATTTTTTTATAACATATGAGAGAACCAAACTAAATATTTGATATATTTTTCAGCAATCCTCATAAACAGTACTTCAATCATGAGTCAATTTTGAGGGCATTCGGTTGTTAACTGTTGAGCGGATTTTTTTGACATTTTGAAAAATATCAATACTCACACTTGATATCCCTATGAATGTTCCATCGCGTTGATAATCTCCTTGAATGGAGTAGATTTGTATTTCCAGGTTTGGAGACAGTTTCTTCCATTTTATGCTGTTTTCGATCCAGTAATAGTACTAAAAATAAAATTACGATTTCTCAATCACTTATCGTAAAACTAAAAATGCGGCAAAATTAACGCTGCGATTTGAATTTATTTTATACTCACGTTTGAATACGTTGGCCAGTGAGCTCTAAAATGGTTTTGAAGTAAGGGCCATTCTTCGAAAGGAATGGGCTGTAGAATATCTGGATCGTCTTTTTTTTCTTCTAACCGCATGTTTTCAATGTTGAATGCTCATAAATGTGAAAACTCCTTTACTTTTAAGCACTTCCAGCTAGATAAATATTAGTTCAAAAAATATCAGGGTCGAATAATTACGTCTTACTCTCATTGCTCTCATATTTGTTTTAAGATAATTTGTCGTCAGTTGTCAATTCCAGGTTATCCAATTGACTATCCAATAATGTGGAAGCATTTTTATGGAGTTTGTTTCTATATGCATGAATATATGAAGGACTATATGAACCAATTCTGTATATGAATAATACTCAATTCTCGTGTTTGACCTACCCACGTTACTTATTCTTGCGTCGTATATAGAAATCAATATTTAAATAAGAGTTTCAAGATTAACTAGTAACGACGATTTTATTATGTAATTAATGTCTGGGATGGGTAATGTTGATGGGATATTTATGTAGTTATCGCAGACCCCTGGTAAATCTCATGTTCATTTCCGTTCATCGGTGACATCGGTGACGTCAGTGGTAACTTCTTCTCCTGCAGGTGCATTTTGTCGGTATTCCATGTCTTGAGATTGGGAATTATCTCTTTTACGATTCTGCTTAGAATACGGCACGACGACTCTGCCTGACGAAGGAGGTGGTTTTGGTGGCCTAATTAATTTCTTTGTATATGTAGCTGCTTCCTCGTCTATAACCTGTCTAGGGCTACGACTTGGATAACATGGTGGCTCCAGATCTTCGTCATCATAATCTTCATAACAATTATATCCAGGATCTATAAATACAATTATCCACGTTCCAATTTTGCTCTACTCTTCACCTCCTGCAAAATTTTAAAAGTAAATAAGCTCGTTACCTGATTTTAGAGCTTCGATGTAATCCAAATATTCGGGATCGATGCCTGCCGACTGCATTCTCTGAGCACCTGGAAAGTACAATTCGATATATGAGTAAATTTATTTTCGTACTTATATATCTGACAGTTAGTTAATTTTCAAAAGTTTCTGAAACACAAGTAAAAGATCCCGTTTTTATGTATACCTTTGGAGCATTTAGACCTTTCTCTTTGTCTGTAACAGGAAATCATTTTCGGTTTAAACAATCAGGTCTAAAACTATTAGAGAAACCTATAAATTTTAATTGATTCATTAAAATGTCTACGGTTGCGTGTGGTCGATAATTTCCTTCCATCGATGGGTTTTCTCGTGTACTTCTGGACCGTGACTTGTCGCTTCTCGGGATTTTTCAAATCTTCGTCGTACAACAGCTACAGACGGTTCAGCGTCTTCTATATTTGAAAATTGCAGGAAATCAGATAAATTTTATCTGACTCTGGAAGTTCGACTACATTCCACGATCTGTTTTTTTTTTCTACTTCTAATCACTAGAGAATTAAACTCACCATTGTCGTGTCTGGACCTCTGCATACCTCGTTCCCTTTTCAACGGATTAAAATATATATGGCAAATCATTTGTTTATCATCGATTATTTAGTAAGACGCTTATTACCCGCTATTTCCTGCACGGTAAGATCTATCTTTGGCGAAACAAGATGGTGGCTGTGGCGACGGTGATGGACATCTTCGCAAATTTGGCTGTATATTAGACGAACGCATTCGCCTGGCGACTGCATGAAGTTTATAATTAAAAATAGAATATATCGCTCAATGAAATGTAATCACAAAGATTTTGGATCTATAGATTCGAAGCCCATCGGCCTGAGAAAAATAAAATGTCATAATTAATTTTTTTACCTTGAGGCATCAACTGTTCAGGATGAAGTTCCTCGTCAATGGGCGGTTCGTAGTCAAATTCTGAACATACCTCTGTATCTATGGTTGCGGGTGTTTTTTTTTTTGTTAATGAATGTTATTATAATAATTTAGAGACAGACCCGTATTTTTACTAACCATTTGTCATTATATCCGAGAACGCTGGCATCGCGCTTGCTCTGGAATTCCTGTCGATGAATTGATCAAGGTTTGGAAAATCATATTGCAATCTACAGGTATAATTAATTTCCAAGTGATATTTACGAATTTTCGAAAGACATTTCAGTAGGATCCGAAAAAGTAACGTGTTCCATATCTTCGAGCCACTTGAAGTTACCCGATTTATTTGGGTCTATGTATTTCGACGTTGTTGTAGCGTCGTGTATAGAAGTATCGACGTCCAGAGTGTCATCTGTATCATCGAAGATAGGGCCTTCAACAGCACATAAAAAAAAGGAATATTCGTAAAATAATATTGGATTACTACGATTACTTAAAATCTATACCAGCTAATCGAGACCTTTTTTTAACTTTCTACGGAGCGGCTGGATAAATCTGTCGGGTGAAAGTTTTAATCTCATTGCTGTGTGGATGTGAATGCAGCGAAAAAAGAAAAAAATTCTAACAATAATTAATAATCAATCATTCAAATTAGTATTTAGAAATAGTCTGGTGTGAAAACTGACCGTTTCGAGTAGTCTGATTCCTTGGATCAAATGACGAGAATTCGGGACGATACCGGCGAAAGCTCGTATCTGCAAGAAAAGAAATTTTGTTTTCAGCCGCGTGTGGATTGCTTCCTTTTTTTGAAAATTTTGAAGGCTCTGTGCTCACCGGTATTTCTGCTATCGCTGGAACTTCGAGATCTATTATTCGGATTTTGAGGACCGCAACAGCTTCCACTGTCACCTGAAATTCGTGGAAACGTGTGGCTCGATGATATAAATATATATCAGAAGATGACAGTCGAGATTCGAACATGATTTGAACTTACTGCCTCCACGAAGGGACAATCCAGACCTTTTTCCGCAGGGGTAAAAATCACGTTCATTGTGGCAAATATCAGTGTGCGTTTCGATGAATTGTTGTCTCTTCGGACAACACGTGTAAAACGGACCTGAAACAAAGTTGAAAACTTATTGTTATCAATTTTTGAAAATCAAAAACGTTAAAAATAAATTTAAATAAATAAAATCGCATACCACGACGTGGTTTCACCTCTCCTGGATCAACACTGCAAACAACAGAGATAAAAAATACGACGAAAAAAAAGAATAAATCAATAAATGTGGTAAATATTCATATGATATCCAAACTGGAGATAAAACAATATAGATAAGAGCGTATACTTACGCACACGGTGGAAGGTCCAACATTCTTTCAACGTGCCGTCTGCTTTCAGATATCGCACAGGGACCATAATCTTCTGCTTTTTTGAAAGTTTTCCCACGTATTCCATGCAACATCGCATCTGCCTGAGAAACGTCAAGGTCAGCAACGAGGTGCGCTGCAACGAAAATCAAATCCTCTTATCCGTGTTTAATTTTGTTATGATTTTCTGCTCGATAAATTATACTAACGGGATTCATCGATGAGCCTTTCGATGTAACGACTCCTACCCCATGTTGGTCTGGACTCAAAACCTGCGATTTCCTTCCTGTAGGTCCTAGAAATTGTTGAAAAATATTAGAAATCTTGCTACCTCATGCTTAGCTGGAAAAACGATTATTTATTTTATTTATTTTTTTCCTTAAACGTATTCAATTCGGTTTATATCATCCCGATAAAATATTGACAGCTCGGAAACGAGGTGCTTACATATTTCACAGCAGCAATATGAGAACTTTTTTTTTCAACTATTAAAACTGATATTTAGAATCTCGATCTGCATCGCGACTCGTACTAATCCACACTCGGGTATTTCTACTATTTCCATAATTGAAACCCCTAATTTTTTCCAAATTCTCCATATTTTAATTTCAACGAGACATTCTCTTGTTTTTCAAGACGACGATGTAAAACAGTAAATAAAATTTTATGTATTTTTTTTTTAATTGTTTTGATCATCACGTCTAGAATGAATGCGGAATGAGTATATTTTATAAGTAAAAAAATCGGCCAAATAATCTGAACGAGTTTTACTTACTGATATGGGATTGGCGGCAGTGTAACACACTGAGTAGCTTTTCCTGGGGGTAATTTTTCGCAGTCATTCGGTTCGTTTTTATCGTCTCCGTTTTCCTCCACCTTCTGTTGGGAAGCCGTTTCTGGAGTTTGATCGTCCGATTTTTTTGGGCAGCGATTAGGATCGGCAAATTTACAGCTATCCTTGAAGCAATTCGCAAAGTGTTGAGGCTTCATCGACCCTTTTTTCGCTGCATTCGTGCTGGCGTGCGACCATTTTGGCAATGGTTCTATTGAAATTGCGTAGTAACCGTGGAGTCCGAAATTCGGTATCTCTTGAACTGCTACAAATTGACAAAGGTCACCTCCAACCGATGTGAACACTGGAGGGTAAACTGGAGGCGATGATTTCTCAGGCTTTACTAAAGAAAGCATATCCGTCGCCTGATTCGGGATAAAACAAAAAGATAAATAATTTTAAATCACTCAGATTGTGTACAATAATACGTATAAGTATATGGTGAGAATAGATCGATTGAAAGATTTTTTTTTTCGGAGAGTCGTTTCCAACAACATATAATTAGCTTGAAGACCTTGTAATTTGGAGGAAAACTCGACAGGGCTCCTTCAGGGGGTTGTTTTTCGAATATGCCAGTAAGTTTATTACGCTGCATTACGAATAGAAGAAGTTTTAAGTATTCGATGCGTAGGTCCGCTTCTGGTCCATCGGGTTGCATTTCCCGTAGTTTTTTTACCCATAGTGCAGCGATTATTCGGTCTGAATATTTGAGGAAAAGAATTGATTAAAAAAAAAAATAACAACTTCCTTTATTTAATAGTTTAGCCAGCGAGCAACTTACTTTTTGCATCCGGTAGGTTAAGCACTAAAGGTTTGGCAAATTTTAGGTAAAAATTAAAGTCATCCATGTCCCCGATCATAATTGCGATTTTAAAACGGCCAATTTACTACGGTCAATTTTAAATAAGGTATTAAAAAATAATCACCAAGTTATTTTCGAAAAATGATATTCATATCAAATCTCTGGTTTGATGGTTAGAACTCAAAACTAAATAAAATAGACAGGTGAGTAATTAACAATAGACAAGAGATTCTTTATATAATTGCATATGCCATTCCATTCAAAGTCTACGTATTATCAAATCCCAAGAGTAAAAAGTAAAAAGTTCATTTCTAGGACGCCCCATATGGTTATTCGAATTTTACAGACCCTGAGAGAAAGTTAGCGTTTATTACATTGTGTACGTAGCTTAACAAATTTTCATATCATTGCTAAGTTGTCGTGAACTTGCGAGCTGAAATAGAAAAATTAAATAAATTTGAAACTGTGCGTAATGTAAATTTCAGTGGCGTACCTTTGAGTTATTTTTTTTTGGAAACGGTTCGATGATGCTCTTATCTGCATGAGGAATTCCTTCGGAAGATGTTGTCTGAGAGAGCTGCGTTAGCGAGTGACATGGAATGCTTCTCCAACTTTTAAATGAGGCTATAACATTCTTTTGCGAAGGACTTGTCAACTTGCTTGTTTTCCGTTCGGCAGTAGCGATCGAAGCTTTTTAGACGAATTAAAAATATGAGAAAAAAAACAACTAGCTATTGTCATGGTGGTACATGGTGGAGTTTATTTAAAGTATAAATTGTTTCATTTACGTTTACCCGATGCGCCGTATCCATATTTTGTAAAATTCGTTTTTATACCAAACGATTTTTTGAGAGCTTCGAGAATAATAGTCGCATCGGATACGTCGGAGAAGGCGTCATTTGGTTCATAAAGCCGATAAATAACTTTGCCGATTTTTGCTAGATACGAATTTTCTGCATCGCTGATGTCAGATTCTTTGTCACCATCGCACTCACAATTTTCTTTATCTAGATGTATTTTAAATAAATGACCACTGATCGCATATCCAGTTCTTTTTTATAATGCAGAAGACTTTCTTTGATGTTCTGTTTATACTAAACGTCATTACTTTGATTGGCTGAAAGATTGAAATATATTTCGCATCGCCTTAGCTTAGAAATTTAAGTGATGGATTGTCAAATTTGATCCGAGTTTAAAGTCAACCTATAGCTATAGCTTCATAGGAAATTCACATATATGTTTGATATCAGTTTATCCGATATTCAGCATCTCCTCAAGTTCACCACTTTCGTACAAAGCTTTAACGTCATCGCCACCGCCGATATAATACCCATTAACAAAAACTCTTGGCACTGAAGTTCCTCCGGTAATTTCACCAACGATTTCTTGTATCTCATTTCCGTCATCTCGTTCATCCAACTCTAACAGGGCGTAGGGTTGATCCAGTTCGTCGAATATTTCTCTAGCCGTGACGCAGTAAGGGCAATAAGTTTTCGAGAAGATAACCACCTGTGTATTGTAGATCAAATTTTCCACCATTCTCTTCAGCCCTAGGTTGGAAGTTTCAATGCTAGCTAACGGTTGGTTTTTTTTTTTTTTTTTTTTAAAGGCGAAAAACGGTGCAGAGATATTCGCATGTATGAAATATCTACTTTCTTCGATCCTTAGGGTTAATCGAATCACTTAAATTAGCGGCAATTATAATACAATAATTTTGACAAATGTTTACCTGCGTTTCCTGAAGGTTGTAAGATTAATCTTTGCGACCCCCTCGGTTCCGAGTAATCGTAATAATCTTCGCCCAGATTTTCCTGGTCATCATAGTCCTCAAAATCTCCAACCTCGTCGGCTGAGAGAGAGAGAGGGAAGAGGGTAATAATAAAATGCAATTATTTTGACACAAGTGAAATAACAAATAATACTAATTACAGACAGTTATACCATCGCTCCATGAAGTAAATGATTTTGTTTTTTCTAAAGCAGCTTGGACGAATTCGGGCGAGTAACTTTGACGAGGGTATCGGTCATCTGTGGCTGTTAGATTCCTCATAACTCTCGTATCGTATACTGACAATTAAAAATGAGTTTGATAGTGCAGAATTAATTAATTATCGAAACTTTGTCGCTTTTTCTCATAGAACTGAAATACATACCACTGGGGTCCAGATAATAATATCCATCTTTTTGTTTCAAGCATGAGTGCTTACCCAAACCTCCCGAATTACTCGTGGAACCGGAAGTGGAACATTGCTGATGATAAGAGCAGTCCTGTCTATAAGATTATTGGATTAATTATCGGCATTAATTTTATCAGCTCTAGGTAAAGGTAAAGTAGAATTATGCACTAGCAAACCTCGTCAGATTCTGTCCATCAAATTCGTAGTCTTCGTCTTGAGATTCATCTTCTGGTAGCCATCGCGAATCATACTGATTTTGATATTTAATAAAATCGTCGTAATTTAAAGCAATACATTCGTTATCATACTCGTCGTTTTCTTCGCTGTAAACTTCGCAACTTGCAGGGTACCAATAATCGTATTCGTTTCTCGAGTGCATCTTGGCATGTTCTTAATGCACATGCATTTATTGTTGTATCGTTGAAAAAGTAAAAATTTATAAATTCTGGAAATAGCGAATTTCTTGCGCTGTCAAACGAGGGCCCGAAAGCAACCTCTCAAGCTATTTATCGAGAAAATTAACAAACGACTTCAGCTTTTAATATGGCAAAGAATTTTCAGGGGATAAGATTACGCCTAAGGTGCCGCAAACTGGGACGCAGATATAGGAAAAATAATAAATTCTGTTCTTCTAACCACGCATTCTCTAGAAATCAACGAGATTGCTGTGACGGATTATTATTGAAAGTATCAATTCGAATTTGAGAATATTTTGGCATACCTACATTTCCATAGTCTGGCCACGGAGGAATACTTTCCTCTGTGGTCTGGCGACTGCTTGCTCGATTTCTGTCGAATCATGGACGCATTTTGCGTCGAGATGACGGGTCCCAAAAGATCATCGGTCGTCCCTGGTATGTGGAGAACCTGTTGCATCTCCGATGTTTCAAGTCGCACCACCCCCACTATCAGAACTTGGACTGTTCTCGGTTTAAATCTCCGTCCGTTGGACGGTTGGGTTTCACACAAACACGTCTCTGTTCTCATCCAGTAGTTAAATGGCCCGTGAGTGACGAGCGTGGGATCGTTGATTTTGTGTGTAAAGTGAGAAAGAAACCGACAATAAATATGAGTGATTCGAGTGACAATGTAAAATACAAGTGGACACCTGAGAGTACTAAGTTGTTGGTGTCAGTTTGGACCGACAAGCAAGTCCAAAAACAATTAGAATATGCAACAAAGCCGCAAATGGTTTGGGAGAGCGTTGCGCGTTACATGCAGAAGAAGGGCTACAATACCTCAGCCAAACAATGCCGATCAAGAATGAAACAAGTACTCGTATGCTACAGGGAGGCCAAAAAATCTGGGACTCGTGCTGGCGTCGAACAATATTACGAATCCATCGACAAGGTTTTAAAAGAGAAACGGCTACTACAATCGAATATAAATGGGGTTGATACCGTTGGTAAGCGTCTTCTGGACCGAATCCTGATTATATTTATCATTTATGGATTCCACATTATACGTATCCAATATCCAATGCTTCTGTTCTTACGTTCATTTATCGTATTGCATACTACGTTAAGGGTAGAGTTCAACGAACGAAAAACGATCGTCGATCACGATTATTTTCCCACTGTTTGTTTTTTTCTTTTATCTGAACCGTTGCGTAAGCCCTAAACTTATGGGCCCTACGATGTACGTTTCCCTTTCCAATTACTTCCATCACTTTCCTCGAATTTCGTTAATGAGTTAGCTCCGTTGTTTGTTATTGACTATTTATTTTTTTTTAAATACAGACATAGGTGTAAATATAAAATCACCGCCCAAGGATGTCAAGACAAATAAAAATATGCAGATGCGTTATCAGTATCAAGATCCCATTGAAACTCTACTCCGTACCGATGCTCTCTCTCCATCGTGGGAACAAAGTACGTAGGCTCATATTTTTGAAAGATTAGATATTATTAGCAGCTGCTCAGCAAAACTATAACATTTTCAAACGGATTTTTAGATGAAGAAGAATATCCGGATTCACCAGAATCAAATGAAACGGTTCTGGCTCAACCATATCGTCCCTTTTCACCAGTCAGGGACGTCGGTACAAATACCGTACATCGCTTGACTCCGATAATGAAGAAATCATCAATGAGGCAGAATTCAATTCCAGTTAAGGACTCGCCGATACATCAAACGTTTTGCCCGAATTCCGTGCCAAATAATCGTTATAGCGAAATTCCATTTCAAAACACCGTACAAAATGTTCAAAATCATATAATTCAGGAAAATATGCAGCAAAATCAAGCTTTACTTCAACAAAATTTGCTGCAGGCTCAAAATCAATTGTTACAACAAAATATGTTGCACGGTAATCCAATGTTACAGCAAAACTTACTTCATAACACAAACCAGATTTTACAAAGTCAATTGCAACAAAATCCAGTGAGACTGGCTAATGACATACAGCCTACCATCGTGATGAACCAGCATCGGATTCCACAGAACATTCAACGAACACAAAATCAATTCCAGCACAGCTCCGCAATTAACAAACAAGCCATGCCTCAGGAACCGAGAAAGAGTTCTTTCCGACAAAACTTGGCTGCAACTTTTAAACAATATCAAGATACAGTTCCATCACAGAATTATCATCCAAATCTAAACCAGATGGGCGTTCAATTGTCTCCAGGTTATATGGCTGATATAGCGCCCAATTTGAACGACGCTTTCTGCGAATCTTTGAAGCACGATAAATCCCAGAATTTAAACGAAACTTTCAATCAACCTTTGCCTGCCTATAACCCAATATTTCTGCCAAGTCTCGATGCCACATCTTTAACGACAAATGCTACTTACAATGACGATACCATATCCATTGAGTTTTTACAAGACTCACCAACACCGTCAGAAAATGCTGTCAACAAGTCCAAAGACTGTGCCATAAATACAGAATCTGCACCTGATGCACCGTTCAGGAAAAAGAAAGCACAAAAATTGGAACAACTCATGATGAGTGCACTGAGTTCACAAAATGAAGTTGTCAACAAGGTGAACATACAGTTTCCCAAATTTTTTTTCTCAAATTATCAATACCGCGGTATCATTGTACATAACATACAATCGGCTGTATCTTAGCATGCCTTCTTGTGTTAATGATTTCTACCTTCTTTATTTTCAGATTTTGGCAGCGCAGAGTGATATGGTTACACGCTTCCTGGACATCGATAGGGATCGCCAAAATAGACTGGAAAATCGTTTGGACCACTTACTGAACGTTGTCCATGCCACAGTGCTTAATAAAAGTACAGAAAAAGATGTTGAAATGCCTCCGCCTCTCCCGGAGCCTCGAATAAGTCGTCTGGCTCCACCTCCTAAGCCAGGAACTGTGCCACCTAAGTTAGATTTAGTTCCACCAAAACCATGTCGGGTGCCTTGTACGTTACCACCTAATTCTAAAATAGAATTAGTCAATCAAAATCCATTGTCAACAAGACCTGGGGTCGTAACTCCGGTTATGAGTCCGAATGGAAAGTTGGGTACGGTGTGGTCAAAACTTGGTCCAGTTTCACAGTCTCCTTTTATAAGAGCTCAGATGCAGCTCGGATTTCAGCCAGTTATGAATGCAGACACGCGTACGCAGTCTTCGGCAGAGAGACGTATAGCAAAACAAGAAGGTTTGTTTATGGATACGAGAACATTAATTTCTGAGACTATTGTTTTCCTGGAGTCGGAGAGAAGACTGGAAGAAAAAATAGCGAATGCTAGACACCAAGCTCAAACAAGTCAAGATCGAAATGCGAGAAACCAACAAATCTGCAATAATGAAAATGAAGTTGCAATAATTCTGACCGCTGCTTTCCTCGATATGGAGAGACAGGTTGAGGAGATGATTGAAAATGCAAGGATTATATGGCAACACAATATGGCAGTAGATATGCGCAAAGATGCTCGTAATGATATGAAGCGTAATCAATCGGAGAAAGATAAGTTGGTTGCCGGACAGGGCGAAGGGTTTGAAAACCTAAGAGATCTGAATGTGAAGTCGCAGTATGCCAACGAACCTATGGATAGTTCTACTCCAGCAAAACCTGCACGTCAATTTCTCTCAAACGCTAGAAAGACAACGAATCAGTACGCTGTAGTCAAGGAGCACGAACGTCGAGTGAACTTCAATGAAGATCAACAGGAGAATTCTAAACAAACAATTCAACAGTTAGCTCAGTTGGTGATGAATAGTGGTCGCTGGCGCGATGCTGCCAGTCAAAATCAACGAAACAAGAACAGTGCCATTCCAAATACTGGTTTTCAAACAATTGCGCAAAATGCAGGCTCCGGTTCAAGCAAAGATCCTAGCAGTACATCTTCGGACAGCGACATCCAAGCCATGAGAAAGAGTTTAAACACTTACTCGCAATTCAGATCTGGTGCACAAAATGGAGAGAATAAATTATCAACGTTAAATCAAGATAGATATTCGTACGGAGGGCGACCTTCGTGCAATAATCGTAGAGGAGAAACAATGGGCAACGATGCCAGGCTGTCGTACAATGGCCGTACCATGACTACTCAAATTCCAATGGGTTTCACAACTGCCAACCTGTTGACCGATGATGACCTTGACGATGTACCAATCATGCAGTATGGTAAGCAGATTGGGTTCGTCAATATTGATCCTGCGAACTACAGGCAGCAAAAACGCTACTTCCCGGATATGGATAAGGAGGAATTTGTCAACCAGCAGCAGCAGCAGCTGCGAAATGCTTATAATAAAAATTTCGAGAATAACCCAAGGAACTCACAAAACATTCCTCCGTTCATGACTAGCAATGGGCAGATGGTCATGGCTCAGACTGAACAGATGATTCGACAATATGTTAACGGTGCAATATCCAGGAGAGGTAGGAACGATAAGGACACTGATTCAGATAACGATGACGTTTACCTCGATACTACGGGAAGCATGCCACCGACATCTTCGCGTAGAGCATCGTTAACTTCTATGGGAACAGCTGTGTCAGCTGTCTCTTCAAAATCTGGAAAAACAGAAGCTACGAACTGTATAATCAGCTAGACTGATCAACATCATTCGTCATTTCATTCTTTTTCATTCAAATTAATTTCACATCTAATTTTATAAGGGGTTCTAATTTCTTTTAGCATTAATTATGAACCGCATACTTAGTTGTCCTCTATTTTATCCACGCAAATAGGCCATATTATGTGCGTTCATTTTTTCCACGTATCTTCCATTCATCATAAAATATATGTGATAAGTGAACATAATGTCACTGTAATTTTTTTTTCGTACGTTAAGTCGATGAGGCTAAAAGTATTGTTTATATCTTATAGAATATTTCGTTTAGATTATATTAAATAAGAATAATCATTATAAGATACTGCTCCATTTTCCGCAATATTGCGGACCATCTAAACAATAACCCAGAGAAATAGCATTGCCATATTTTTAAATGCAGCAAATTAGACTATCGATTTATTATTATACACGTTATTTCGGATCAAATCTAAATGGGTCACTCCGTTACCGACACCATAATTGGCAGTTTTTTCTACCTTCTAATTTCAACTGTTTCGAAACAGATTACAATATCATATTGATAATTATGATATCTGGAGGACTGATCCTTTGTTGATAAAGATGCCATGTCTGAATTAATCAAGAGTAGTGCAATACTCCGTCGAGTTACACAAAATGAAAATAGTTATGTTATCAATGAAATTATATCATATAATCATTTTATTATTATTGTTAATCAATTTTTTTTACTTTTATTCAAAGAAAAATATATACATTAAAATTATATTCCTACGCATATTAAAAAAATAAACGAACCAGAAAAAAAAGCATGTGCGTTAATTTCTCAATCTTGAATGCGATGAATTAATAATATATTTTATACAATTCCCAACAGTACCTCGATAAGGTCCTCGGGTTCATCACATTGTAGAAAAGGCAAAGGCTGACTCTGGTATATCGTCTTTAAGTTTTTACAAAGATGTTCCGCTGGAGGTGAATTTTTCTCACAGCGATGGATCTGTTATCTGTCCAGTAAACAATGGCACGATGGACTCATCTTCACCCTCGACACCTCTCGTCAGAGATACAATCGCGTAAACAAATGGACGATCAATTATCATTTCTGCTGAAAACACCATGCATCGGGTCATCATCACCATTCCTGGAAGTTGAAATATTATTCATATAGTTAGTATAAGACATTCAAATTTTTTAGACACTTTAATGAATAGTGAAAAAATTGTATAATGTCAATGTGATCAGAAGGGAAAGGTTTATGTGATTATAATTCGCAAATAATGAAGAAATCAATTTTTCACCGGGCTCGTCAGTTTATTGTTCTTATTTTGAGATTCTTGAGTACGAAAAAATATACATGAGATTTATTTGTTCCTGTAGATTTTCTCGCGCTATCGTAGCTTAGATAGCTCATGAAGATCAGATCCTAACATAGTGAGATTTAAAATTTGACGGTAGAATTATAGCGATTAAATATGTTAATTAAGTTATCCCAATTTTGGTAGTTTTACAACGCCGTTGAACAGGCGCATATCAAAGCCGGTATGGTATATCTCGTAATAATAAGGGCGATTTATTTCGAATTTTACGGGAGGACCGTAGTTGAATGATGCACATTTGAAAGCCACCTGAATCACTGCAAAATAAAATTCGAAAAATTCAGACGAAATTATCAAAGCTTAATAAAAGACATTAGATATCAGTTTGAAGAAGTAATTGTTCGTGGTGGAAAGTGATACGGTTCGTGATCAAAAGTAGAAGTGTGTCATGGTTTGCCATCTCGATTAAAGAAAAAAATATTTTTTCAATTATTCGTTTCACGAGATGATGAATTGTACTTACGCTACAAGCTCTTCGTTATCTTCTTGCACGATATCACCTACAATAACTTATCTTTCTTGCTAGGGTGCAAGAAAATCAAAATCATTTTTAAAGTCACACTCGTATCGAGAGATCGACATTACCGAGATAGTCTTCAAGAACTTGATTAGCGAAGGAATTTCACCAAAGTTATGATGAGCTGGAGGTTTTTACAACATTTAATGCTTTGATAATGCAGATTGCTGATGAGAATGATGGAGTAGTAGCAAGTGATGTGCAAAGAACTTTTCTGACCTGTAACAGCAGCTGCTTCGCTACCTTCTTCGTTGACTTCGATGAATGCCTTTTGTACAACTTTGCTGACTTTAAGTGGGATGTCAGTTATACCAGAAAAGTCCGCTTGATCTTCAAACAAATCTACCATTCCCAACTAAAATAAATGATGGATTAGTAATTGTTCAGTTATTCGAGACTACAGGATTAGAGGATCGATATTCTACGATCATGACACATTACCTTTTTTAAATTTTCTTTCAAGTCCAATGTACTCTCGATTTTGAACTTTGGTAAGAATAATTCAACATCGGCAGGAAATGATTCTGCCAATACCTGGCCTAGACTTACTCGATGGAGGTTTTCCTGGACAGTTTTCAATCCGTTTATTTCATTCGGTAGAATTATGAGCATGCTGAGCTCTCCACCCTACAATTTAAAATGAATACTTCTGTAACGCGAGTGTATTGTTTTTATTGACAATGGCGCCGAGTGATGCCCCCAATTTGTATTCAACGTTTCATACCTGGTAAGGTATTTCAATAAAGCGTGCGTTCACTTCACTAATTTCTCCAAAACGATACTTATTTTTTTTGAACATTGTAGGCACCATCTTAGTAGTTTTTTCGTCAATGTGAAAGGGTTTGTCCTCAGTAAGGGCAGCGTCGAATTTTTTTGCCCATTGGCCCTTAAAGTACACTGCGTTCACAAGAACTAACCTCGTGTTGCTATCGACGCTATCTGTAAACAGTTATTCGACTTATGCTCGATAGAAATAGAGAGAATAAATTCATTCATAGACAGTTGTCGCGGTACAAAGCTTATGACAATAGTGCCATTCTATTAGGCTCAGAAGAGTAAAAATTACCTGGAGTGATCAACTTCGTAATACGTTTGTTGGTCTGCTTTTCACACCAAGCATTTATAGTCTCAGTCGCAGTTGGTGGATCAGCAAAATCCACTTGCTGACACTCGGAGAAGAATTTTGCAGCGGTCAATTCTTTGTATGCAGATTTTATTTCAAAATGTGACGCGGTGTATAATTTATTAGCGAGGCGTAGATCAACTCCTTTAGCAGCCTGAAATGAAAATTTTTCCAATTGCTTCACTGAAATCACGGTGCAATACCGATGCCACTTAACTAATCCAGTGCACAAAGAGCAACGCACGTGAAAATGAGTGATGTGTGTATCTCACCCTTAACGCTTTGATGAGAGATTGATAACCAGACAGGCCCAGTTCATTTTCTTCAGGAATAAAAAGAGCTTTACGAATTTCAGTGGCAGTTTTTCCTCCAGCTCCGTACGCAGCCATGGCCAGCACAATTTGAGCGCTTAGCGGAGACATAATTAAGTTGCTGTGAACATCGTTGCTAACAATCTAAAATAGCCAATTCAAATTAGAAAACTTGATGAAGTGTCAGTGAGACCATCTGAAAATCGATGATAATTATTATCATCAGCAATCGACCGTATAGCTAACTAGGTTCTATGATTATACCTTCAAAAAGTTGTTAGCAAATTTGCCAGTAGATTCTGCTACGGCTTGGAGTCCAGCGTATTCTCCCATGTTATTGATGTGGATTACAGCCGTTACAAGGAATAATAATTATTCTGAAATCAATGGAAAATGTCAACGCATCATCGCATAAATAACAATCGGATTTATACGACAATCATAACAGGAATGACCATACATTGTCCTTGCAAATTCCCAGCTCTAAATATAAAATATTTTACAACAGCTAGGTCCGTGACTATTTATCTTCGTGAAAATTATTAAAGAACTCGGATACAATAATCCCAACCTTCTCAAGTTACCCCGACAACAATTCGGGTGGCACTGACCTTTTGACAGTTGTCACTGATTGTCACAGTATAGCGCGTCAACGGCGATTTTATAAACTACATTTGTCGTAAAAAACCGTCGCTCGTCGTTTTTTTTCAATTTGAATAGCGGTGATTTTGAAAGCGTTGGATTCCGCAGGTAAAATACTTTTCAAATCAGTACGGTACGTGTTAGCGTGATTTTCGGATTTAGTTTTCCCTAAAGATCCCAAAAAGCTGTAAATAGAATTTCCGGCCAACAAATTTTCTAATGAATCTTTGCAGCAACTCTAGCCACGTCCTTGACGGTCAAATTCGGACATCATTACGTCATAGTTGGTGATTCGTCGATCGATTATGAAATCAAAAGATTGTTTAGCTCCCCAGTTGCTTTTTTACCGTGTCTTCATGGCCGCGCCCAGTATCGCCGCGTGGCAACACCTAGCTAAAGGTACTAAACCACTTAGTTAGCTACAATATAGGATGCCGCTATAAATTTTCGGTAGAACAAATAAACTTACGAGATTCGAGAAATTCAGTATGTTCACGAATAGCGCGTTCAAATTCCACTACCATCAGTCGAACGTATCAACGATTAAATTTTGTAACAATAAATGAAAATGCAGCTCTGATTGAATTAAAAACAACAATATTATTTTTTTTTGTGTATATCGAGGATTAAATATCGGTGTATGTATGATATAACAAAGTGGTAATATGATGAGATTATCGGAAAACCTAAGAGTGCATCAGTTAAAATAAAAATTCCGATTTATTGTTGGTTGTCAATGTTTAGATTCAAATTATGTTCAATTGTATAGTTTTTTAAAGTATATTATAGATCACCAGCCAGTTCAGAACCGCTCATTATTCTGCATAATTGTAATATAGGGCGTGACATGCAAAGATAAAAAAATGATTCATGTATGAAAATTCATTTTGCCTATAAAGCATCACCAGAGCAATGTGAAACCATGAATTTTTCTATTGTTGAAGAACGCCTTACCTTCGGTACAGTTCCTATTCGACGTTTGGTAGTTTTTTCCCCTTTTTTTCTCTCCTAAATATTCATGCGTCAAGTGGAAGTACTCGTGATGCGAAGCTAAATTTTAGAATTCTATCTTCGCAAACTGACCGCCGAAAAGAGAATACGTCGTTGCGCTATGACTTCACCGTTAAAACTAACCAAACACGAATCTCAGATTACACATATATCAGTGAAAACGTAGATGTATTGTAGGTACACAATACCAATATCCGATTGTTTCGGTTTGACGTTCGCCGATAATCCTATCGATGATTGATAAATCTGCAGTGGCGAGTGTTATCGTCGGATGACGTTTCAAAATTTTGGGTAGTAATTGGATATTCGAATATTTTGCATCTTGATCGACTCAATTTGAGGAGATGAGACGTTTTAAAATTCTCTGAAAACAAACAAATCCTTTTTCGGGAAAAACTCGGTCGTTATGGTTTAAAAAAACTAATCAATTGATAATAATAATGGTCAGAAATGACGGGCGCGAATTTCTCAGAATTGATAAGATACGTCCTCTCTGCATTTGCAAACAGCTGATGAGATTAGTTTATAATTATATCATAGATATAAGTACCTATACGACGAAATCAACAGCCGATTAAAATTGCAATTATAATTAATCGCTGCGTTTCGAAGGAAAAAGATTACTCACTTCACAGACATTAATAAATTTCTATATGATGGTATTTATTTAAAGATCACTCAAGTGTAAAACTTGTACTAAAAATACCTCATATTGAAATAGAATTACAGACACAAGTATCAAGAGTGTCGCAAGAATATAAAATCACTTATAGATATTCTGAAAATCGGATTATACCTTTAAAAATAAAATGTGTACAAATCGTATTGGAATGTAGATAAGTCATTACTTCGTTAAATTTTCGGATTTGTAACTATCCCACTGAACAGCGCATCCAAATGTTGATGTCTGATCAAGTAGTAGAATGGCCGGTTCACTCTGAATTCATTTGTCCAGCTGCTGAGAGACTCAATTACGAATTGTATGCCTGTTGTAAAAAAATAAAAAAAGTGAAAGAAAAATTTCATTAAAAACATGAAAATGTGAAGAAACTTAGAATAATTAGTAGAAGAAGAAATAAAAAACTACATCTCATATCAATGCGCTCAGAAGCGATCTTTTTATTCGATGATTTAGACGATGACGCTACCAATAAAATTTTTTTTTCAAATGCTGGGGTAAAAAAAGAGATGATACGTTGCGTTCTACGTAGAACAGCTAAGTTAAACTTTGTAAGTATGGCAGCGGGATTTTATAGATGGAATTCCGTTCTGTAGTGAAACATCGAATAAATTGATTCGGCAAAAGTGGCTGATATTAAACCCCAATCAATTCAAGAACATTAATAATAATCCAACGCCATGCGTATGCAAAACACACAGAAATGAAAATAAAGAAAAGAATGAAGAAATAACATGCAACAATTGTAAAATTATACGGAATAAAGATATGACATTAGGATTAGAGATAATATTCCCAAATTAATCCGCTTATCCAAAACCATATTTTTATAGAGTAAAAAATAGAGACGAGTCGGAAAAATAGGTATAATATCAAAATGATTCATCACGTTATCATATTGAAGGGTTCGAAACTGCTCCACAGAACAATGGTGTGTCCATTGCATGATGTAGAATGAAATATAAGTACGGTCGATCCACTTTGAATACCGGTGTCGGCGGTCGAAATCCGCTGGATGCAAGTGTGAATATGACGGCTACCGTGAAAAAAATATAGGTACATATAGTTATACGTTGTATTAAAATAATCCTGAATTCACATGTAGAAAATTATGCGTTATTCTGATTGCGAGTGAGGAAAGAAAAACCATAAAATTCCAACACTATTGTACGTGTGCAGAACTTGCGTGTTTTGTTTTTTTTGTGTCCAAAGCATGCATTAAAAAAATTTCGAAAAGAATCAAGGCCGTTCATTCCTGCACCAGTGTTAAGTCTTATTCAGATACAACATCATCCGAAAACATATACTTATTACAATATTTTAAATTTACCTGTAACGGCAGCCGCCTCGCTACCCTCTTCGTTAACTTCAATAAATGCTTTTTGTAAAACACTGCTAACTTCAAGTGGTACGTCAGTGATACCACTGAAGTTAGCTACCGGTCCGAACATGCTTCTCATTCCTAACTGAAAAATCAAAGAACATCATGGAGATGTTGAGGATTTCTTGTATAATTCTGAGAAGAATCATCTCAAATTTTTATATGATATTTTTTCACATTATTTTATTCATACCCTTTGCAGTGGCTCTTTGAGAGGTAAAGTACTTTCGATCTTGAACTTTGGGAGGTATACTTCGATTTTCCTGGGGCGCTGGCCTTCGAAAAGTTCAGATATATTCACTGTATCAAGATTGTTGACAACGTTTTGCAGCTCATAGTTTTCATCTGGCAAAATTATCACCATGCTCAGTTGATCATTCTGCAAGAATAAAGTGAAAACACATCAGCAGTATTGTTTCTGATATTCTCGAACTTTACTTCCGTTGAAACGCTCAACAGCAATTACTGTTCTCGTCACCTTGTATGGTAGCTTGATGATTTTAGCGTGCAGATTAGGAATATCACGATATACGAAATCGCTCTTGATGTACATTGTTGGTACGTTCTTTGTGGTAAGTCCATCAATGTGGAAAGGTCTGTCTACAGTGTTATCCGGATCAAATTTCGTCTGCCATTCACCTTTGAAGTAAACTGCGTTGACAAGAACCATTTTTGTGTCTCCATTGACGTCATCTGGAAACCAACGGTAGATTCGTTAATAGAATCAAAATTTTCGAAAAAAATTTTCCCATATAAAACTTTTCTTTTCAACGTCATAAGTCACCTGGCTTTATCACATCTTTGATCCGGTTGTGCGTTTTTTCTTCGCACCAAGCGTTTATTGTGCCTGCAGCAACGCTCGCATCAGCAAAATTGAGTGATTGGCATTCCGAGAGAAAAGAATTGGCGGTAATGGCCTTGAATGGGGGTTTTACAGAAAACCCTTCCGCAACGAACATCTTATTAGCCATATCGAGTGTAACATTTTCTACGCTCTGAAACAATAATTATCTTCGTAAATGACTGTACTATGTGATTGCTTTTTCATGGCTAAAAGGCATAAATGAGGAAACGAGAAAGAGAGGGAAAGAAAACCTAATTATTCGTTGTATAATCGCTCACGTTCAATGTTCCGATGAAAGCCTTGTAGCCATCTTGGCCGAGCTGGTCGTCCTCGGGCACGCCAAGAACTCCCCGCATTTCACTTGCAGTATCTCCTCCGGCTCCATAAGCAGCCATGGCAAGAATAACTTGTGCGCTCAACGGAGAGCAGATCAAGTCCCCGGGATTATGGTTTATCACATCCTAAAAAATTTCATATAATTTATATTTACATGTAGTTTGGTGTAAAAAATAACAATAAAAAGGAAAATCAAAAATCAGCTGACATATAATTATTGTATTCACCTTCAAAAATTTAGCAGCAAACACGGAAGTGGTTCGAGCTATGGTTTGAAGGGGAGTCAATTCCGGTTTTTCTTCTTCCATGCTTTCAGCGCTAATTGCTAGCGCAAGGAGAGAAAATAACGCAACTGGAACAGATAAATATTGATGGTTAATTCAGCCATTAATTCAACATAATAAGACTTCACTTCCTGTTCGGAGACTGTAGAAAATACACTGCGGGAACCCCAGAGATTACGCAAATTGTTCGTTGGCAAAGGTGATCAAAGATAACGTCACCGCAGCAGTCGCGATATTACCTTTGAATTGCTTCAATTGATTAGCAATTTACGAGCGGATCCTGAGAATTGTCGACAATTATCTTAATCTAAAAAAATGAACATGACGTCGTCGACATTCGTCGTAGGAATCTTCGAAAACTTGAAACGTAAACTTCAGAGACAAAATTTCATAATTCGCAAATGAATATTTGGCGCACGCAAAAATCACGTCAAATTATAGTAATCGAATGGTATGAAAATTGTTGGGATTGACGTCACTTGAAAAGTTAAAAGATCAGTAAGTTCATTGCGTAAAGTGTTACGTCAAGGTCTTTGAAGAATCTGTTAAGGTTATGAACTTAAATATGTATTATTTTATTTTGAGCCTTATTGAAAGAGGGCAACGGTCGTCGAGTTAGCCTGCAATATCCGAACGATTCTCCGAATTTTTTGAAAACTTCATTTTGTTCAATCAGGATATAGGAGCTTGAAAATAAAATTTAAAAGGACCAAATTTTTCGGCTAATAAAACCTTTCGACGAATAATTAAATTGTCTGACTATAGCCTAATAAATGGTTCGAATATATAGATTTCTACTTACGAGTCCGCATCTTGAGATCAGTTCGGTTGGATTCCAAGAGCTAAACTGAAGCTCTGACGGGAATGTGATAGCTTTTTCTTCAGTAGTCTGCAGAGTATAAGTTTTTATTATTCGTAATAGCAAAATTATCGATTCCCACCACTTCTCATCAACTCCTCATCGTCCAATCTTCGTGAAGTGCTTCCCCTCTCGTGTTCTTGTACGTCATAAAAAGATGAATAAAATTAATCAAATAAATGAACAAAACAAAATAAAAATTGAAAATTGAAAATTTCAGAAATAATTGACAAAAAAAAAGAGAAAAAAGAGAATGCCTGTTTTCGGGGTAGATCCCCTGACGATCGTGATTACGAAGAGAACTCCATTATGATTTACGATTAAGATTTTCGAATCCGAACATCGAGCGTATAGAATATATAATTATGAATAAATTATTGCATAGAGCAAATATCAGTCCATTAAAATTCAGATCTTTTCGCACACGAATTTTTTGTTATTGTTTTTTTCATTGCCAAACAGCCAACCTAACACGTATTTACCTATTTGATATTTTTGTTGGTTTACCTTATTTTTTTTTTCTTCTTCATTCGTTCCGAAGATATTTGCTTTTGGTTGATTTAACGCACGTCAATTTATTGTAACGGAAGAAAAAAAAACAAATAAATAAATAAGAAAATATTTCTTCAGAAAAAATATTAGATGGAACTGAAACATAAAATATTTGATGAGTTGGCACGAAAAATCCAATTCTAAAAAGACTCGATTGATTCAAACGCTGCCTTTTTTTTTTTTCTCTTTAGGACGTGCACATTACGTCTGACTCTGAATTCCCGGAATAAAGTAAGGATAAAATAGGCAAAGAACCATACCAATAATATAGGTATCTAGCACGCGTGTATAAAACAAATAATAAAAAAATCGAAGAAACAGATAAAACGCAAGACATTAAATGTAATCATCACTATGGGTTTGCAATAACCATTTTCTTGCCGCACTTTGAAATTCGATAAATTTTAATATCATATGTCATTTTATTACAGATATACTCATGTCTAAAATATTACGCGTTACGTAATATTTGAAGAGACAAAAAAAGAAAAAAAAAATTACATGTTTCACATGATCAAAATATAATTGGTTAATCATTTAAAATTATTATACTTATACAACGTAATTTATTATTCACGAATAATAATATAATAATATATCGGAGGATGGAAATATCAGGGTCACTTTATTTGTTCAATTATTTATTTGTGTAATTAAAAATTACAATAAAAATTATACAGAAAAAGTTGACGAATAAATTTTTTTCATTTCATTACACACTATAAGCGAAAGAAATTTTATTTTCAATCAGATCCATAATTGGTACAAACAGCATACATAGTTTTTGGTCTATGAATTTTTTTTTTTCTTTTTCTTTTCGATATTACAATTTTTCATTTATACAAATCATCTTACAATATGTATATTAAAAATAATCGTACATTGCACAGTGTCATGGAAAAATCTCTTATTAGTAAGAAAAAAAATAAAATAAAATCAACACGTACAACAATATAAGAGAATATATTATGTAGTTATGATTAGTATAGAATTGTTCGTAAAATGCATATTACAAAAACAATAAAAAATGAATAGAAAAAAGGAACAGCAAGTAAAGTCAGAAGAAACAAAGCGCAGAAGGAGAAATTAAGGGTTAGTTAAAAGGCCATTGAACAATTCCGCGCCAGTTTCTTTGTGAATAATAGAAAAACGCGCAGGACGATCGACTACAAAACGAACTGGTGGGAACGTAAATCTTCCACTTCTTGCCCAGGCGTTCACAACTATAATATAAAAAATAACAAAAAAGAGATTATGTGTATCTCATTTTCTCTGGAACGGAATAATTTCGAAGTTGTATTTATTTGAACGGATGAAATCTCGTGTTACATGATATGCGACATGCGTGAGCTGTGAAATTGGTCCGATTCGAAATTTCGAAAATCTATTTTATTCCCCCAAAAATACTTACGTATTGCGAAATCGTTCTTGCGAAGCTTATATTAATTAAGTAATGAGCGTGAAGTTTATGCTGCAAACATTCAAGACAATCCGATTGTATACATTTTTCAAACAATTTTTCAAATTTTATAGCGATATGAAAAAACATGCGGATTAGAAAAAATAGAAAAAAATAATTTGCATCTGAAAATAAAAGTCATGCATTATATCGGCACACGAAAACAACGCAAGACATAAGTCATGTAATAACCACACTTTGTCTTCATGCAAGTGAATAAAATACAAAAATAACAAATAAACTTACAATCATGCAGGTATATAGGTAATTATAATCGTAACTACCTTCTGGGGGGCGGGGGATCAAATAGATGGGGCAATTATGAAAGCAATATCTAATTTATAAAATAAATCTGTGATGAAAATTCAGGGTAAGAATCTTTATGCCGGTTAAAAATTTATATTTTCCATAAGAACGTGTAGGAAACAGGGAAAAAAAGTACATTTTCAAAATTATTCAATTTTACATAAAAAAAGAAACAAAATATCACGCTACAAAAATCATATAATAATTAAAATAAGTCTTATTACGTTCGAATTCTTTTTTTTTGTTTTCAATTTTTTTTTTTTTTGGTATATATTTGTCATTTATTTTTGTTCGTTAGTTTTTCGACGTTTCTGCTGTAGATAAAAAAGGGCTTCAGGGACTCACAAGATTACCACGGAACAACATCGTTTCAGTCGGGGAGTGCCAAATAGCGTAAAATACGGGACGATCAACTTCGAAACGAATCGATGGGGGTTTCGGTCGCACAGCACTTAATTTCTGGACCTTAATACCTGAGAGGAACAGATAAAGAAAAAAGGAATACATCAAACGATCGATTTATTATAATTAACATTACATGCATCGTAGGTAATCCTAGGTCAGGTATATAAAAACAATAAAATCGTTTGTTAAAAAACAAAAAATTTCATCGCAATTAATAAAAACAAGAAAAAAAAAAACAACAACCAAAACAAGAAAACTTTGAAGCCACTGCACATAACAATTTAGTTTGAGTATTTCTACACCAATATGTATATCTGTATAAATTTGTATATTAAAAACCAAAAATAATAGAAATTCGAAATCAGATCCATGCATCGTACATGTACAAATCAAAATGACGATCGTAGTTACGTTAATTATGGTTCGGCGAGAATGCCTTGAAACAAGTAATTCACATCGGTATCAGATTGCCGAATAATTGCATAGAGAGCTGGATGGTCAACTGCGAAAAGATTTGTACGTGGTACTCGACTACTTTTCTTCCTGATCATCAAACCTATGAAAAAATAGAAATTTTCTCAATTTTTATCTGATCAATGAACTACGGATCGGCTGCACTATTACACATGTATAAAAACAAAATGCATATATACATAATATCGGTGGAATATTAGAAAAAAAAAATAATTGTATATAGTTCCCGATAACTTCAGTCATTGATAGGTGCACAGGTATAGTATATACATATACATAATATGTATAATTGAATAACTTTTCATTTATTTTTCATATTTGACAAAATAATTTATTATCATATACTATATATCTCGGGGATAACATGTCAAAATTATTGATGTACGTAACAATAACAATCATCATCATCATTATATATTAATAAACGTTGATTCGAAGTGGACATATCGTGTAATGTTTGCGGTAACACGAGTATGTGATATTTATAAATTTGGAAAAAATTAAAAAAAAAAACAATTCCAAATGCAAATTTTGCAAACTCACGAAAACGGTGGCGTTAGAATTCGAGATACGAATATTGGCACCGTTCTCCGATTAATTATTGCCAGAAATTGATGATCTACGTTAAATGATTCGGTACTATCTTCAAATAATGATCTTAGCCCGATCGATTCCGCTGAAACAAAGAAAAATCAATGAATAAATAAATAAGTAGATAAATTTAAATAAAAATACTTAATCGAATATATGTATAGATTGGTAAGATACAAAATGTAGTTTCTTCTTTTTTTTTTTTTCTCTCATAATGATTGACAATTACGAATCATATCGCGGACGTAAACTTGTATATATATATCTATAAAAAAATGAACGAAATACGCCAACGAGAAAAAAAAACAAAAAACAAAACAAAAAGTGTGAACGAAAGTGGAAACTAAAAAGATGAAAATGTTTCACAGCTCGATTGATTGATAATAAATAATGTGACCAACAGAAATAATGACGTGACGATGTACAAACACGTAACAATTTTAATACTATATTATATACAACATATACATATATTATACGTTAGCCACACGTTTTACGATTTTTTCGAAAATAAATTATCCCAGGTATACATATAGAGAAAAAAAAAAGAAGAAATTTATCATTTCAAAACCCGAACCTTTTCTTATTCAACAAACTGAACAGAAATTTTGCAATCGTAATAAAAAAATATAAAATATAGAATAAAATAGAGAAAAAATGATAAATTAAAAATGGAGTAAACATAAATGGGGCATACCTTTATAGTGCCGGATCTTTGTAGACACCTGAGAAAAGCGTTACCTCCCGAGTTGTCGATATAATTGAATAAAGGAATGGATGATCGACCTTGAAAGTCAGAGTATCCGGTACGTACGAGCTGTATGCCACCATCAATACGGCTGCAAGTTACAATTAAAGCGCTTCGATTTTGTCAATTATTCTATACAATATTGGTTCGTTCGTACAACATGTGAAGTATATTACAAGATAAACGATAATTGGATGAAAACGAAAACAAAAACAAAAACAAAAAAAATATGGCAATGAACGAGAAAGTAAAATGATCCAACAATATGGCGGAAACTGACTCGTATATTCGTCGTGCGTAATCGTGATGTCCGATTTCATCCTTGCACATCGCGAGGGTTGAAAAAACTTCTCTTGCGATCTACATTGCGATTCGTTCATTCATTATATTATCTATCGTTATCATCATTATCGCTATTTTAATAAATACTGTTTATCTATTGAATTACCTAATTAGTTATTGTACACACATGGTGATCAAATTCATACATATACTTCGAGCGGTATTAATTCATATATATGGCATTGAAATTGGATTTTTCTTTCTGTTTTTTTTTTCAATACAAATTTTAGATATATGTACAGGTATAGGTATATGTATTTACGTAATATATATATGTACATAGGTATATATATGTAATAATTACTTTACGTAATGTAATTCACCCGATCCTATATCAATTAATTCATTCATCCATTGTCAATAATTAATTAATTATTCAGGCTTACCGTATTATTAATATAAGAATATAAAATAATTGATTCACGATTTGTTCGTCGAGCACAAATAGGTATGTCGAATGACTATGGGCGGAGTGAGGGGGAGGGGGGAATTGAAAAAAGTGATAACTTTTCGATTTGAGATGTAAAATGTAGACATATTGAAATCGTTCGGTAATGTCGGTATGTATTGTATGCACGTATAATATATAATGATGTGGTGAATTTGATCGGTAAAAAATCGGAAGCTATTTTTGCGTTGGGGGGGGGGGAACAAAAACAAAAACAAAAAATTGTAAGGATTACCTAATCAGGGGGATCTTACTACAGCTTCGAGTATGGTGAAGGTTTTGTTTTCTCTTTTTTTATTGATAATTATGTAAGATAAAAATGGTTTGTCCACCGAAAATATTTTCGGGTCACGTGACGGCGGAACCAATGCCATAGGGCGTATCAGCAGGGCTGCAAATGAAAGACATTAAAAGTTTTTTTTTTTCAATCTCAACCCCCGATACGACGTTTTATTGCAACACGTGTACACGTTGGAATTAAGACGATCAAATTTTCTTTTATCAAAATCGAAAATAATTCGAATTTTCGATATTGTAATGAAATCTATTATGTATAATTTTCGCCAGAACAAATTAATTTTCTATTTTCTTCATTTTTTCTTTTTCTTTTATATGCGAGTGAGCGTGAGAAAAAAAACAACAAAATGTTAAAAAACGAACACACATCATAAGTCTGCTGAACTTTACATACATATTAGGATTGATTATTAGGTAATTAATGATTATGGAATTTATTTTCTCATGCGTGCGAATTATATCGATTCGATCCAGAGTGCGAATAACATGCTCATTATATATATACACATATATGTATAATTGTTATCGAATTTATGAGATTATCTAAACAGGTGAAATAAATTTACAGTTGCATCAAATTAAAAAGAAGAAAAAAAAATCAAACAAAAGAAACCGAAAAAAAAGCTTCTCAATTGCAAACGTAATTAGGTAAGTATCGTATAGGTATATAATATGTATGTATACATCGATGAATCAGATTTGAAATTATTATCTATACATAAATTAAGAACATCAACTATTCAATTTCCTTATTTATTTATTTATTTATTTATTCACTTTTTCCTCTGCAAAAATATTTTATATCCTCTAAATCCTTAATACCAAATTACTAATTATTAATTAAATGAAGAAAGGAAAAAAAGAAAAACAAACGTACAAAAAAATTGATCTAAGCGCAATAAGAAAAAAAAATTTAGAAAAAAAAGTTATATCTCTTGTTTAAACTTTCACATATAACGAGGCTCTCGTATGGATCCAATAAATGTGATACTACTGGTTGATTTTTGTAATATGATAAATAAAAACGATCTATCGATCGTAAAAGTCGTCGCGGGCCGTCGAATGAACGCCTGCAAGCTTAGTTTCTGAACACCCACTGAAACGGTAAGCAGAGATTATTTTGTTTCGGTGGAAAAAAAAAAAAAAAAAAGGTTCGAAAAAATTCTCAAGCAAGTCTAAAAATTTTACGATTAAAACAATTTTCACTTATATACAGGGTGGGGAGAATTTCTTTCATTTTTGTTTTCATACATTTTTCCTCGCCGATATTTCGATCTTAAATTATATATATGTATATATTACAGGTGATAATCGTTTTATGAAGATAGAAAATTGAATGTAGAGAGAACAGAAAGGGGGGAAAAATAAAAAAAATTCATGCAGCTCGTTGCGTGAACAAAATCTATGGTATGCAGCCATAATATTTATCAGATATTAATAACAACAATAATAATAATCAATTTTTGTTTCTTTTCTCAATTTCATTTTTATTCTTATTTTCCAATGCATGTCAATGACAAAGATTTATAAATCGATGAATTTAAAGAGAGACAGAGAAAAAAAAATAAGATATTTTTCTTTCATTCATCCGATACAAACATTTTGTTAGACAATTGTACATCGTGTGATTATATCAGGTTATTTTTCGTGCTGTTATTAGGGAATATCAAGGTTACACATGAATTCATGCTGGTTTGAAGGAAATTTGAAAAAAAACAAAAAACAAACAAACAGAAAGACTGAAAAACAGAAGAAGATAAAAGAAGAAGAAAGAAAAAGAAGAAAAGTGAAATGGAATAACGATGTAAATTAACTTATGGTTGATAAACAATGCCGGAGAAGAGGGTTATTTCTTTCTTATAATGACGGATCTTGTAAAGAAATGGTCGGTCGACCCTTATTGTTTCCGGTGGCTCGTCATCGAAAATCGCGCTCAAAGCGACAATTTGTGCAACTGGAAAAAGATCACATGTAATGATATTCGAACAGCAAATTTTTTTTATTTTGTTTTTTCTCTTGCTTAAATATGTAAATTTCGTAATATCCTTCGACACGTCACCCTCTCATACATTATGTAAATAAAAGCTCACAGAATAAAGTTTGAAAGAACGTCATTGCGACGATGACGATGATGATGATGACGACGATGCATGACTCGTTAGTGGAAAATTGAGGAAATCAGAAAGAACAATGAAAATCACCGTGTTGTTATTATTATTATCATAAAATGTGAATGATCATACAATGCAAAGTGTACAAAGGTGAGAATAGAAAAGAAATTTGAGCAAAAATAAAAAGAAAAAAAAAAACCAAACAAACCAAATAACAAAGAGAATCAAATAAACGAACAAAAATATCCTTGAAGAAGAAAAGGGATCGACTGTATTTAATTACATGTGTTGTCTAATGTAACGCATAACACGCAGAGAATCAGTTGAAATTCTTAATAACCCCGGTGAATAAGGTTACATCGTGTTTGTTATCTTGAATTTGGAAATAAGCTGGACGATTGATCGAAATCACCACAGGTTCCGGTTCCAAGATGGCACTTATCGCTACGATTTCGAGCTCTAGAAAATAAATGTAATGAGAACTTTCTTTCATTTTTCTCCCTTTTTTTTTTGTTTTTTATTCCTATAGTTTCTCGGTCAAAAACATAATTATGTGAATAGCATAAAATTATCGAACACAATTATAGATATGTATGTTACACGTAAGTTTAGATAGCTTAATTGTTCAATGCTAATATTTATTTACACAGAATGAAAAAAAAAAAAAAAAAAAAAAGGTTCGGTTAATTAATGGGGCGGATAAATAATCGGGTCGATATTGTTTCGATTATAACAATTGACGTTTAATATTTGTTTTGAGGAAAAACAAAAAGTAATAATAAATAAAATATAATAATGTTCGCAGTATTAGGTCTACGTAGACGGTGTGGGAGCTTCTATAATTTTTCATTGTACACGGTGGTAAAATTTGAACGGGAAATAACATCGATCGTGCGATATGGAATTGATCATTCGTCGTTCTCAGGTATTTCATAAACTAAACCTGAGAATAGCGGTGATTTAATATTGCGGTGATAAACAAAGCAATAAAATGGTCTGTCGACCGATATAATTTTCGGCTGTAAATCCCGCATCGGAGCGCTACTCCCGGGAAGAATCAGGAGCGCTGTAAAAATAAGAAAATTTTTCAACAATATCTCCGATACGTGTAATTCTTTTTTTTTTTTTTTTCTTTTTTTAAATAAAAGTATATCTCAATAAAACAAACTTTTCAAATTCTTTATTCCCATTGTGTAGTGTGTGTGTGTGCATACGTATGTATACTGTTCTTTTTTTCCCCCCCCCTATTTTACGCTTCTTCTTTTCCCAAATTTATAAATCGCATCACATTAGAACAAAAAAAAAAAAACAAACAAATTAAGAAAAACATTATAACCTATGTGTGTGTATATTATCATGCCAGCAGGCGAATTGGTTAGATTTAGAAAATTAGTTGTATAGTTTTATTTTTCATTCGATAGTGAGGTTGGGTCGAGAAGAGTGCCATAGAACAGAAGAATGTTATCAGAGCGACGATAAATCGTGAAATAGAAGGATCGATCGATCGATATCTTTCGCGGTGGAGGCCTAGCGGACATCTCAAAGAATTGTATTCCTGAAAATGAGACAATTCGAAAGTTTTAAAGAAAAGAAATATTTTCTTTTTTTGTGCGTTCTTCACAATCATAAAAGCGAAATTCGAACCGTGGCAAGAGCAAAATATTGTTATTCTGCAGCATAATCGTGATCCAAATAATGATCGGCGTTAGTATAAGTATATAAATTTTGGATGAACGTATGTGGCCGATGAGATAAAAAAAAAAAAAAAAGAAAAAAAAAAGAAAACCTCAACAGCGAATGATGATGATTCCACCCTGGCAGCATGTAATGTTAGTGGGAAGAATGAAAACAAAAAAAAAAAACTTTTGTTGGCAGAGAATTTTCTCACCCATTTTTATATTATCGTTTAACATTCTGGTGGGAATTATCGAATCCAGGATCTCTTAGTTGACCTTGAATTATTGGACCGACATTATTGGCGGCGTGCAGTAGATAAAATATAAATGGTTTGTTGACTTTCATGGTGATCGACTCGTCGACAATAGCGAAGGAACGTCGACCGCTCAAACCTAAATTGTACCGTAAAAAATTTTGTTTATTTATTTATTTGTTCATTTTTTTTTATTTTTTTTTCTTGCAAACTATATACGTACATCAGTAGCAATAATTTGATTCACCTTAACAATAATATCATTGTTATTATGGTTAAAATAAAGAAAAATGAAAAATAAAGAAAAATGTCGCAAAATTAAAATTCCCAACATTATATGTACTGTTTATAAAAAACCGGAGAGTGAAAGAAGTGCAAAATAAAACAGAACGAAAAAGAGAAAGATTTAAAAAAAATTGAAAAATCGAAGCACTGCTTGAAGAACTTATGTTTACAATATCGAGTTATTTTTATTACGTTTTGCAATATACCTATTGTATGAAATTCAATATGAGCAAAAATGAATAAGGTATTAATAAGATATTATATAGATATGAATTGAAATAGGTACTTTTAGATGTATTCAGGATCTAAAATTTGCCCATTGAACAGCGTCATATCCAAATCCCAATGTATTATCGAGTAGTAGAATGAATGGTCCACTTTGAAGTCTTCTGTCCGAACGAAAGACTCGGTCATGATAACAGCTGCGGCGTCGCAAAAATGATGAAAGAAACAAAAACAAAAGAAAAAAACAAAAAAAAATCACAGGTATGTATGAGTATGAATAAATATATCATTATTACTATTGTTGTTGTGGTTGTTATCATTATTATTATTATCATTATCATTATCGATGTGTTAATTTTTTTTCACGCATTCGCGGATCATTAATAATCGGTTGTTATAATTTCATCCTAACTATAAAATCATGTGATTGTAAATAAAAATAAAGGTATAAAAAATTTGTATTAATCGATAACTTCGCATAGAGATGTATATATGTATATATGTGTATAAATTCAACAAAAATAGGTAATAAATGATATTAAAGAAAAAAAAAGAAATAAATAAATTATAATCATAATTATTACTTATGGTAAAGATTGTATAAATTCGTTGTAATCTACTGTTTTTTTTTCAATAAAAAAGCTATAATTTACCACAGTAAAACGAGACATATATGTATATATAATTATCATTGGACAGTTTGATTATTTTTTTTTTTTTAATTATACTTGATTCAAGCGCCGTTAGGATTGGAAACTTTGCCGAAGAACAAATGTGATTGCGTTGCCGAATGAAGAAATATCGAGTAAACGAACGGTCGATCGATTTTCAATTCCTCTGCCCTCTTTGGAAGCGATGGTGAAATCGGCCGGAAAATAGTCCCTATACATAGAATAATACCAAGAGAAATATATAACGGAAAGAATAATGAGAAGAAAGTGAAGAATAAAAAAGTTGAAATGAAAAACGAGCGTACATCGAACGGACACGTGGCGCACGCGGCGTAATTCGAACATCGGCATTAAAAATGAATGAAAAAAAAAATAAATAAATAAATAATAAGAAATCCAAGGGCCAGTTTTATTGGAAAAATTTACGGCGTATGGTATACGAGTATACAGACGATAACGAAACTGCCATTATAGGGATGAAGGAAAAAAGAAAAGAATAATTAGCGCAAGAATGAAAAAAAATAGAGGAATCACAACGTGTCGTTAAAATTTGAAATTATCCCATTAAACAATAAGGTGTCCAACGTCCGTTGAAAGATGGAATAGAGGAATGGACGGTCCACTTTGAATTCTTCCGGCCAACTGATGGAGGGTGCAGCAATGAGAAAATCTGCCGCAAAAGAAAAATAATGAATTTATTTTATTTTAGTTTTATTTTAGTTTTTTTCATTTGATTTTTGTTCGCGCAGCAGATATCAAATTCGAAAAATGATCGAGCCAAAAGTGGGTTAGATACGATATACATGTATAGTGAATAGGTTAAAATGAATCGAGGTAAACGAAGGAGTTGAAACGAAAGAAGAAAAAGTTAATTTAAAATGTAACGTACGTGTATTAAAATTGATTAAAACTGGTAACGAACATTTGTTGAAAAATAACAGATTGATAGAAAAATTTAATAACATATACAATAAGAGCATACATTTTATTTTATATCTTTCTTCTCGGAGAATTTCTATTCGCAATTGATCGAATTCGAATAAATAAGAGAAGGTATTCTAATACGTAAAGTAATAAAAAATGAAGGAAGACAGAAGGAAGAATCGATGCGATAAATCAGCAACTCTATATCGAAGGATCCGTAACTATTCCATTGAACAAAGGAGCGTCCGTTTCACAATGCCGAATTGTATAGAAGAATGGTCGATCCACAATAAATACCAGCGGCAAATTTCCGAGGGAAACGTGCCTGAATAAGATGCCTATCGCAAAAAAGGATAAATGAAATAAACAGTAATACAAGTAACGAATTTACGAGACCACCAAAAATTTCAATGATCCGAATATAGCTGCTATCACAATATGGCGGGGTGCATCAGATTTGCGCGTTGTACAAAAAACAACCATTGATGCGGGTTTAATTTTTTAAACAAGTTTGAAAAAAAAATAAATATATTTTTGAATCCCCCATTACGTGTGCCCGAGCATAGATGTTATTTTTTTTATTCCTCTTGTAAGCATGCTGTTAAGTTTCAAAAAGCGTATCTATATAATTGGTATATTTATCTTATGTATATCATAAAAAATTCGTTCTCTCAAAATGATGGAAAGAAAAATAAAATATTTTGAGAAAAAAAATATTCACGCACATCTACTACAGGGGGAATGATATCAGGTAGATAATGTCCTAACAAATTTTCATATAGACAACGTTGAACTATCGAGTGTCTAATTTTCCAGTGAGTAATGCGGTATGGAAAAATGGTTTCTTTGTTAATTTGTTAATTGGCATTTCAACGGACGAAAAGGAAAAAAAGAAGAAAACTTTAGAACAAACTATTTTAAACATCCAACCAATATAATCATTTTTTGCCTATCTATAGATATACTTTATTCAACGGTGAACAAATTAGTTGTATAAATTATGAAACGAAAGAGAACAAACTCTGTTTTTTTCTGTTATTTTTATAATACTCATATTCTATACGTGTGTATAATATATATAAATTTATTGTATTATATCTATCGAGAATACTGGAATTTAAATACTCGTCTATTTATATGTAACGATTGTTTGTTCGAAAATTGTATAAATAAAATTATTAAAGGTTAATTAATTGATTATCGATCATCCTATTTTCCGGGATACGAAATTCTTCCGGCGAATAACGGGGTGTAATCCGACTGTTGGTGCACGATCAAATACAGGAATGGCCGATCGACGATCATTTCCATTGGAATCGACATAACCCTATTCACAATTTCAACCCCTGCGACAGAAAAAGTAGTTCCGATATTGACACGTATTGCTATTTTGTTATTTTAATCATTCATTTATTCGTTTATTTGCTCTAGATTTTGTCGAAACAAAGTCTTTGTATATTTCATTTGCGGCTCGAAGTGCGGATAATTTCAACCGGACGAATTTCACTTCCTTGGAAAATGAAAGATTACATTTTCGTTTTTTTTTATATATATATATTTTTTTATTCCGTATCAATAAATTGTTAACAGTATCGGTCAGTCTTTTTATGTAATATACTTGATAAACAATACTGACAGTGGTAAAAAAAAATTTCAAAAATCAAAAAGGTACGATGTAGAACAAAAAAAAAATAAAAAAATTCAGGAACAATTATAACGTACAATTCCAAAAAATTATAATACTGGATTCAAAATTTTGCCATTAAACAACTGAATATCTAAATTGCGATTGATTATCGAAGAGAAGAATGGTCGATCCACTCTGATTTCCACTGGCCTAGTGTTGGACCAACTCAAAGATTGGCACGCAATTTGAACGCCTGTGGCAAAAAGAGAAAAGCATATTCAAGAATGAGTGAAAAAAAAAAATAAACGACAACGACAACACCAAATATCATAAAAACACGATGGGTGGTATACACGGAACCAGCCTGATAATTTTCGGATACGAAATTGAGGAACAAAAAAAAGTAAGAAAAAATTTTGACACAACATAATAGGTACCATTACATATGTACATGTGTTTTATGAAGTGAGTTTCATACAATGCATACAGTATAAAATACCAGTATAAATTATGCGATTGTTGGATGATTAATTTTTCCGACGAATAATGGGCTTCTCGACGAAGCATGTTGAATCAAACAGAGGAATGGTCGGTCCACTGTGATTTCATCCGGCCACTGAAGAGAATCGGTTTCAATTTCAAGGGCTATCACAAAAACAGTTAACCACTGAGATCAGTCATACGGAATAAATAAAAATTCAAGCTCAATAACTATATGTTTAAGGTCTGTCTGGCAAGCCATACGAGGTATTATTTTCACGGAATGAAAAGTAAGGAAAAAAAAAGAAAAGAGGAACGAACAATCGCTCAAACGCATACGTCGGATGTGCTCGCGCACGTTATTTTATAAGTTAAGAAAAAAAAAGAATGAAAAATATGTGTGTAAGAAAAACGCATTTACATGACGTGACGCTCCCTAAAACGGTTAATTCATTCGATGATATTTTTGTTTGTTTACTTATTTATTTTTCCTGCAATGATTCGCATATGATTAAGCAAACGCGGGAAAGTACTGGCCGTAGACGAACGAATATGATAGGTTTTCTATTTAGGTATTTTTCAACATTATAGCCTTCAGAAAATTACAGATGTAACTTTTTCTCGGTGAATCAGTAATGCCGAAACAATTGAAAATTATTTGGTTGAATCTGAACTTTGAATATTTGTAAATTTTTTTATTATACGGGAGCAATAAAGATATCGATGAATTTATTCTGGATTACGAGAGAAAAAAAGAACAGACAAATTTAATTGGCTTCGATTCAATTCTGAATTTCTTTTTGTTTCGATAATACTGTTATTTGTTTGGAACAAGCACAGCTAGATAAAAAGGTACATAGATACGAGTAAAGAAATAGGGGCATAAGTGCTTAAGTATAGATCAGAAAATTGCATAACTTACTGTATGAATTGTTCATCGTCTTCTTTTATGATATTGTATATGATCATTACATTTCTTCTCTCACTTATACGAGCCGTATGATCGGATGTGAGTAAAAAAAAATATATAAATAATAATAATAATGGCCAGTATATGATATGAAAAATAGTAAAACTGACACTTTCACCGACAGTCAAAGAAATGCTTACGGTGAAATGAAATGTAGAAACAAGATGTTTTACGAAAATTTGCGAAGAAAAAACGTATGAGATAGTGTGACGTATCAAAAGTACATCATATCATGTATGGCGTCTATTATTACAAAATACTATAAAGCCTTACGCCTAAATAGTAGGTGAAGTATAACGTAGTTCATAGATATGTATAGGGTAATAATGGGTAACATGTCGGACCAATATTTGCGGAAGAAGGAGCGTCAGGAAATTGTTGCAGTTAAAATTATCCGTAGATACGAAATTTCTTTTGTTTTGTTTTTTTTTTCCTTCCATTTTTCATTCTCCATAAACCCATAAGAATTTTGAAAGCGTGAATGTAATAATAAACATGCGGAAAATTTCACTTTATAGGCCCGTTTTTGAAAAAGCGATCACCGGTGATGTAGTATGACTAGCGAAAAATTTCATGGCATCCCATGATTTACCCATCATACATGCCGTGTAATAATTTCAAACGATAGAGATAAGAGAAAAAAACGAAGACAAACAAAAGATAAGAAAGAAGAGAAAGTTTTATGAGTTTGGTATCGATCTGATTTGGATTTACTTCAATTTGTAGTTTTTTTTTTCAATTGTTTTTTCAAAAATCTGACTGAGATTAAAGTTCTTCCCATGCCGCGGTTATTCATCGTTATTATGATATTTGTATCATGAATAAATAGAACACGATTAGCGACTTTAATAAATAATATACGAGATCAAAGAACGTCGATTTATATTCGGATTCAAGCCACCCGTATTAAGTGTGAATTTAGAAAGAAAATAAATAAAAATTTTTTGATAAAATTAGCTCATTTTTGATCCGCGAAATGAAATTATATCATAGGAATAAAATGCAATAACAATCGACGAATAAACCAAAAAAAAAATTTTGAACTCACCGGTAACTGCAGCTGCCTCACTACCCTCTTCGTTAACTTCGATGAACGCCTTTTGTATAACTTTGCTTACTTTAAGTGGTGTATCAGCAATGCCAGTAAAGTTGGCAGAATTTTCGAACATATCAACCATTCCCATCTACAATGAAAAAAAGTCATGAATTGATACGCTGAGAAAAAAAAGACTGAAAGAGTCTTGAAAGATGAAAGCTTTCGGTATTTATTGTAATATTGTTTTCTGATTGTTAATTATACCTCCTGCAGAGTTTCTTTGAGATCCAAGGAACTTTCGAATTTGAACTTTGGGAAGCTAAATATGGTTTCACTGGGCCAAGCACGGTTCACAAGCTGGGGTATATTCACTGAACCAATGCATTCAATAACGCGTTGTAGTCCACTGATGGTGTTCGGCAAGATTATCACCATGCTCATCTCCTTGCCCTGAAAACAAACAAAAATAAATCAGCTCTTTCATTACCGATATTTCCACATATCATGTAACATCAATAATCATTGTTCTCTTTACCTTGTATGGTATTTCAATAAATTTAGCGTCGCACTCGGGAATATTTCCAGTTCGGTAACTGTGCTGGATGTGCATTGTTGGTACATTCTTTGTGGTATGTTCATCAATGTGGAAAGGTTTGTCTACAGTGTCTTCTGGCTTAAATTTCCTGTCCCATTCACCTTTGAAGTAAACTGCGTTGACAAGAACCAGTTTTGTGTCTCCGCTGATGCTATCTGGAAAGCAAAAGTAGATTTCATCGAGCGAGGTTTTAATTTTTGCTTCGAGTGAGTTTGCTTCGCAACGTTCACTCACCTGGAGTTATTACATCCTTGATACGGTTGTTAGTTTTTTCTTCGCACCAAGCGTTTATCGTGCCTGCAGCAGCGCTCGCATCAGCAAAATTGAGTGATTGGCTTTCTGACCGAAACTGATTGGCGGTAATGGCCTTGAATTCGGGTTTTATAGCAAATCCTGCCGCAACGAACATCTTATTAGCCAGATCCAGTGTAACACTAGTCACGCCCTGAAATGATCGATTTCTTTGTAAATCATTCGTCGTTATAAATGGATTTTTATAGATAACAGGGATATGGAGAACAAACAAAAACCAAAATTCATCATGTAATCGCTTACATTCAATGTATCGATCAGTTCCTTGAAGCCATTTTGGGAACGCTGGTCATCTTCTGGCATACGAAGAGTGCTGCGCATTTGCGTTGCAGTATTTCCTCCCGCTCCAAAATAAGTCATGGCAAGGACAACTTGTGCGCTCAATGGTGAGCTGATCACGTTGCCAGTGTTAGTCTTTGCCACAGTCTGAAATTCGTCGTGTAGATGAACGTAGAAAATAACAAAAGAGATAAACAAAATGAGCAAACATAGGTATTGTATTTACCTTCAAAAAGTCACAGCCAAACCCGTAAGTGGTACGGGCTATGGCTTGAAGCGGAGTTACTTCTGCCTCGTCGGCCATGGTTTTAGCGCAAATTGCGAGCGCAACGAGCGAAAATAAGACAACTGGAACAGATAAATATTCTTTATAAATAAAACACCTTAACAAGAGAACTTCTTTTCTCATAACTTCCATCACAGGTGATGAGATAGCTAGCTTCAAACATTTTCAGACTTCCATATTTTCAAAGGACGGAGATTCTACCGGTATTTCATCAGTAACGACCTACTTTACCGGCGCAGCAATATTGTATGAAACAGACAATGCGCGAAATTCAAACTCCCTGTTTATTATAGTGATTCATCATTTTCCGGGTCAGTTTTTATATTTATTCGTTAGTTCATCGTCTTTTGTTTTAGTTATCGATTTAGTTTCTTTTTTTTTTGCAGTAAGTGCGGTAACTGTCAAGTTATGAATAATGTCACTCGAGTTTGGAAGCCGAAATTCAATTAAAAATGATTACAGATAGATGATGAGGGCAGTCAACGAAGCGGGTTAAAACTAAATGAGATAAATTCTCAATTGATAAATACCTACACCTTTATAAGGTGGGGCAAGTGTTTTGTTTTTCTTCTAGTGTCGCGATATCGACGGAACTAGCGAATTCCACAACGTCCCAAAACAGAATGCGCGCCGCTCGCAGAATATACCTATAAAACTTTGGGAACGCCTCGATATTACGTAACGCTGTCTAGCAGTGCGCGAGTTGCGCGTATCGCACGTTAACTATACCTCGAATGATGTCATCGCCTAGCTTCGAACCGGTTCATTGTGTTCGTGCGTATGATTTACCTTATATGTCAGATATACATGCAACGAATTTATCAGCACGCCTGGCGCCGGTATGGCGACCATTGATTTCCACGTATGATTATCAAAAACCAACGAACAATTAAGGATCTTCAATTAATTATCAAGAAATATTCACCTTCGTATATAAAATTATCTGTGAAATGAGAAAGACGCTGTCAGCAAATGTTCAGTAGTTCCTCATTATCAATTTCTAACATCGATGCTCGTGATGAAAATCTTAACAAAAGTTGAAAGAGGGTTTAAAATTCGGAAAGATGAAAAAAACTCACTTTTAGATTTCAAAGGGATCCTATCGGTTCGCTCCTTGCCGTCAAAGGATCTTCAACCAAGTGACGAATTATCGAGCATTGGCCGGAGCAAAATATAAAGCCGCGCATGCGCAAATACTAAAATTTCAATCGAACGATGACCAATGATCAGAAAAAGATGTTCTCAAATTCAAAAACACATTTCTATACTTGTGAAAGATATAGGTAGCTACCTTATATATATACACTCATATCTTTCGCGGAGGAAACTGCAGTTCGCATCCTATACACTCTCTAAATAATAACAAATTCGTTATTGTTAATCCGTTCGTTCTATGATGGTGACACATCCGAAAATTACTCACTACCGTTGTACAAATTATACTTGCGCATAAACATATACGATTATGTTTACGTGGGACTGATGAGCTTCTATTTATGTTTACATATCCGAAACACACGTACCTATAATCTAATCATACCAGCCGGTATCAACGATCTGAAGATATCGCTGTCCATCTTCTATTTCTTCTTCGTATCATCAAATGAGTCGGAAGTGACAATTTATAATTGATATCAGAAATCCACTCGAGTATAATTTATAATTTATGCAGTCGCTATTAATTCTACATAACCGTTGTACACTTTGATTCGGTTCGGTGATTAGAATATATTATATTCGAACTAAATTAATGAGGTGCTGCTGAAAGTCTGTTCTTTTTCGTTCATATTTCATGGTTTACGGTTACTGCAAGTTTTTTTTTCCTTTTTCCTTTTTTTTTTTGTTCTATCAAACGTCGCGACTTAATTATATACCTTGCCTATACGTGACGAGTCGGAGGGACGGTATGAATTTTTTTTTACCTATGGTTGTTATAGCGATATAAAATTTTATTTGCGCAAAACGTTTGACCGTTCGTTATCCCTATTGCATTAAACGTATCATGTTTATTCAAATTACGTTATCTCGTATGCCTTTGTAATCATAGAGAGAAGAAAAAAAAAAAAAAAATCAGCGTGAATTTGATAAATAATTGACATTGCATAACGTTATTGAGTAATCCATATCATCGAGTGGCAAAAAATGTGGAGAAAATCAAATATACTTCGTTGGTTTGATAATATTGACATAAAAAAATGAAGATGAGTGATCTTGTTTTGTATACATATATACATATATGCGTATGATGTAATGTGAAATCGTTTCGTATTTTCACGCTGCTAACGATTATTAAAATCTCCATATTCAGTGTACTATGTATACGTGAGAGCGGTTACGACCGAGATGTACATACATCGTGTATTTGTATTGTATGAAAGATTTTTACAGACCGTATGGCGTTCTGCAACAGATCGAGGTGCAGCTACAGCGTTCAAGGTCTTTGAAGTAAGATCATTTCTGAAAGGGGAGGCCGCCAACTCGTCATCACTGATTTCGACCGAATTTACACTATATGTAAGGCATGACTAGAAATGAAAGTGAGCCAAGCGGGGGTGCGCGATACCCAAGCGTTTAGGAAATAAAATTGTTTAAAAAATTTTCGGTCATTATACACGAGCCTTTTGAGTTTGCGGAGCTGGATTGCATTATTTTATACTCTCGATTGCGAGGCAATGAATTCTTGAATCGTTGCTTTCTGTTTTTTGTATCTTTCGAAAGTTGGAAATTAATCGAATTCGAATTTCTTTTCACAGGTTGCGGAGCGCAACGGAAGGACATATAAGCTACGGAAGAATTGAATCGAACCGAAATTCGAGGAATCTTATTGCGATTAGAGAAAACAAAAAAAAATAGAGAAATCGAAAAATGAAATTCTACAACTCTACGACACCTACATCTATTATCGTCAAATGCTTCGGGTTATTAAGTCGACAACACGATTATGTCCGATGCATAATATTATTGGTGTTTTGATAATTCCGGTATGACGACAAGGTCGTAACGACTGTTGAAAAAGTACCTGAGGTTAGAACCGATAAGGATGAAATTTTATGTCTTTTTATACGCCCATACGTTCGATCGATTCGTGATGCACTATGATTAGAATTCATTGTTATCGATTACGTTATACCCCCGTTGTACGGAGAAGCTTAATCTCACTCTGAAATTATTATAATCCCATTTCTAGCGTGAACAAATGCTAATAAAATCGTTCAGCGATTCTTTGATTTTTCATCGGCTGCATACTTCCGTAATTAACACCTCGTCGATGCGTTTCTCCTATGCGCATACGTTGGTAATATCGTTATACATTACACCGGGAATTCCCGACGGAAATAAAAACAACAATAATCTGCACGCTGCGCATTAGAATACGTCAGAATCTTCCATTCGAGGTTCATGCAGATAAAAGTATTTCGCACGCATGTTCGAAAACAAGATAGATTCATAGAAAAACCGAAAATACTTTTTTTTCTCTCTTGTCTCACCGCACGTGAAATTTCGACGAAAAACTATAAAAATCATACGGCCGCATACATAAATCTTTGTAAGTTCGGTCGCTCTTTTTCATAAATATCGCTAACCTAATCCGATGTTACCTGACGGAATGATTCGAATGATAAGAATAAATGGAAAAAAAAAGGAAAAAAAAAAAGAAGCGTATATGTTACTCACACGTCCGCATGTTGAGGGGTCAGTTCAGTCCGGTACCAAGATCTAAACTGAAGCTCTGACGCGAACGTGGCAGCGTGTCATTTAATACACAGCACCGAGTTTGCTGTTCAGATCTTACACTATCAAAAGTCTTTGAATTCCCACCACTAAGATTTCTCAACTTCTCCCCCGCCCGGTTTAACACGTTTATGGATGTATAACTTATACAGTACATATCATACCGGTTGTGGCGGTGTTTCTTATTCGCAATGTGGAGAGATAAAATGAAAAAGAAAAAGAAAAAGAAACAAAAAAAAAGGAAGAAGATGGAAGAAAGAAAGAAGAAAAAAGAACGAACGTATGCGTATGTATACGTACATAATTCTTTATTGCCGAAGGTGAAATACGAAATGCTTCTGGTGAACAGCTCGGGGAAAATCCCCCGATCATAGTAATTGCTTACCGTGATGTTTGAAATGCTCGATCGTAAACACGGTGGAAACGAAGGATCATGTACGAGTAAATCGTCTAACTATTTGTATGTATAGGTAGATATATGTAAATGTGTCGCACACACTCTACAGTATTCATAATACCTGCGATGTACTATACACACCTATGCTTATGACGTCAGACTGGAGATCCCCGGAATAAAGAAAAGATAAAAGTAAAAAGACAAGAAGACAAATAAACGCCGTCGCAGACGTCCCTGTATCGTCATTTACCAAACTTACAAATTTCAATCGGATCGTGTCGAAAATTTTAATTTTAATTTGAGAAAGAGGAAAGAAAAAAAAAAAATGATTCGACTCTCCCAGCGAAATTTAATATCGCTGCGGATTGATTTGTCATTTCTTTTAACCTGCCTAGATGAAATGAAGCGATTTTTGAAAAAGGCTTTATATGATTGAGGAAAAATTTTGAATTTCGTAGCGGTAAAAACTATAATACATAAGCAGATGATTTTTAATATACTGTCAAACTTTTGGACGGCATAAAACAGGTTTGACGTTATAGTCTCGGGCGCGCGGTGTTACTTCACGCGTGAATTTTTAATATTTCGCATACATGCGTGCGTTGTGATTTTATTTTAAATTCTATTTGTTTCTATTTTTTTTCTCTTTTTCTCCAAGCCGCGGCTTCCTGCACGAAATTTAGTGGAATCGAAACGATATCGAATAATTTCTGCAGGCTTAATTATGTAATAAATTGAAAAAAAACTAAACGTTAGAATATGTTACAGAAATTGTATATGAAGAGAGTGGAAAAGTAATCCACGGATCAGAGCATATCGGTAACAATTTTATTATACTCTTATGTATTTACTGTGATGTAAAAAGATTACGATGTATAGCGCAAGCATTATGTTAGTTGAAAATTAATATCAAAAACTATTCGTGTCGAGGAGGTCGAAGTTCTTGGACAAAAACGCTTGAACTTTCGTATCTTCAATAGATAACCCAGAAATCATGGACACGAATACCGCGAGACTCGTCGAATGAAACTTCATACTTTTATGGTGCTGAACTGATCATCTAGGCGTACGAGATATAGTATGTGAAAATATGTCGTGGAAAACAAGATTATAAGAGCTGGAGAAACCCAAGGAGATTACACTATATAGGTAATAATATGAATGTGGAGGACGCTGCAACAATCGCAAGAAAAAATAAATGTTTTCGCTGCGAAACGGAGCGCTTTAATTATAAATCAACATATGATCGTAATTCGATTATCGGAACATCACAAAGTAACTGATTTTTGCAGAAAGTAAAATTTAAAAACCATCTCCGAGATGATACGCCCATATTTTTCTCATTTATGTACCTAAATTTCGTAAGCCTTTCGGGGTGATCAATTCTTAGAACGTGCCATTAGCTACCTAATTAGTCATACAGATAAGAATTATGTTGTCACTCGTTATTGCATTACTAATTCGTGTTCAATCGCGCCGACCAACAATTTTTAATTCACTGAGATTTCAAATAAAACGCTCCTCACCGTACACCGTTTATCTTATGAACTGTTTATCTATTGAAATTTCAACTTTCTTGCCTAAATACTTCACTTTCCGTACGAAATCGCCATTTAAAGTTTTCGAAATTATTTTTCCTGACAGACCACGTTTTCAAGACCGAGAACAATATTATCTTTTTTTCCGAAGGGATTGGAACATTCGATTTTTTACGAACAAAAATTTTTTTTTTGCTGTTCATTGGTAACGCGAAATCCGCCATTTTTTAAATATCAACTTTTCGCAAGTTACGCGTTAATTTTCGGGAAGTCCCCCTTCAAAATAATAAAATAAAATGACAGTGAAAAAAAAATCCACAAGCGCAGATGCTGAAACTATTATTATAATAAATATTTCGACCCCTCTGGAGTAAATGTAGAAAAAAGCTCCAAATTTCTCTTCCGGTGGTGTAAAAATACAATTTTAATTTATCGATTCTCATTCCATTTAGATAGGTTCTTCCAAAGTGCGGCGTATCCGACATGGTCTACAACAGCAACCCTTGGGGTGTAAATTCTCGGTGAAATTTTTGTGATCGTCATTTGTTTGTTCTTTAAATTCGTTGCAATCCCAATAATCCTCAAAAATTTCTTTATCTTCACAGTGTCCGGAATCCCAGTTCGGTTTGTATTCGTCTTCTCGGGATTTTTGTGACCCGATTTTACATCGCTCAGGTAAATTGTTCGGATAAGAACAGCGTTGGTGTGAAATACTTTTGTTGTCGCCGGACGAACGATGACCAGATTGGCAACATTTTCTCTGTGCGTTTGAATTAAATGCTGAAGATACGTCGGATTTCTCGCACCTCCCAGACCGCTTGACGGAGCGCCACTCGATGTGGAGAATCGGAATCTGCGGCCACACAACACAAAATTAAAACCAATTATGCAAATATTATAATAGCTAATTACGCGTACGGATATATATGAACCTTGATTGGTGTGCAGAGAAGCCGATCCAGAGGTTCCTTGATCAATTCTAAAAGCGAGATTTCATCCCCTTTGCATCGATCGTTTTTAAACATTTTTTCTAACTGTTTTTCTGAAAATTCCGACGAACAAGTTTGCGACCCAGAATTGCATGACTTACGTCTCGATGCAGCTGCAGGTGCAAATTTTGCTGCACGATAACGACAAAAAGAAACACAAAGAACGTGACATGAAAATTGATGACTAGAAAAAAATAAGTGAACAAATAAGTCGCCGATTCAAGAAAGTTTGCGGAGGTAAGAATTCGTTTCCTTACATTTTTCAAAGCTACAACTATCGGCGCTCTGCTGTTCGAAATAAATGATAAATTTTGTTTTTTTTGCTGTTTTTTTAGTTTTCTTTCTCAAAGGAAGTAATTTAGTCAAACATGGCCGCCGTTGGAGTCGAACTCCTCGCGGATAAATCAAATTTTGCTTCTCGATCTTACCTCTCAAGCTTTCTCGAAATGGGCTGGTGTTTTGGCACCTTTCTGACAGCTCGGCTCATTAGGCCCGCAGCATTTTCCATCTGGACATGCTTTTTTCTTGCATAAATCGCAGCCGCAAATTGGATCCCTTAATGGTCCGGGACGACACTCGTCGTCGCAATTATCTGGCGGAGGACAGCAACACGGCGCACAAGGATCCTTTTACAAATAGAAAAAAACAAAAACAAAGAAAGACAGAATGCGAGGACAAGTAATGTGACGATGAAGAGAAAAGTAATCATAAAAAATAATAAATTAGTAAGAAATAAAAAATAATAACAATTATATACCTGCATTTGAATGAAACAACATGGCGGCGCTGGTGAAATTTTTGGCTTCCCAATTTCAGGGCAAAACTCTTCGGGTCGTAGAGGTCTTATGGGCTCCGGACAACCTGCGTGGCAATGCGGTGATCGATTTTTCGGAGAGTTTTGAGCCAAAGAACTTGCGGCAACTTCGCTTTGCGGCTTCAAACAGGATCTCGCGTCAAACGAATAGGTGTGTCTCGACCCTTCGGAAGTTGACAAATTGTCTATGTGGAGAAAAAATCAGCAGCCAAATTTGAAAAATAGTCGAGTATACATTTTTTGAGGTTGTTAAAACAACTACGATTGCTCAATTTCCAACCTGCACTTCCACCCTCCAGAAGCCTCGACCACAAACTCTTGGGATTGTCAGCCATGGTAACTTTGATCGATGCAAAACTTTCTTGAAGTGAGGGGGAATTTTATTTCCCTAAAATTTTGACATTGATAATTTATTCGCACATTGCAGGCCAAAAAAAAGAATAATCAACCGAAACGATAGTGTTCTGTTAGATAACAGAATTCTTTAATTCAAAAGCAACGAACATGTGACGCTGCAGCTCACGTGGACGAAAAAACGTTCTGATTTCAGAATGGCGAAAAATTAGATTATTCATTTCTTATGTTTCAAGACCAAAATTAGACACTATAAAAAAATTATTTACGTTAGATAGTAAAATTTATCGCGAAGTAGAATTTTCAATAATTTTACTGTGAATTTTATCGCATAGATTACGTCTAATCTCTAATTGTCTGAACAATCATTATTTTTCAACTCATCAAATCAGGGCAGCCCATTTTTGATTGTCAGTAAATCCCGCCTCATCGATATCCAAACCTAAATTTAATCCATACTTCGAGAGGTATTCTTTTTTTTTTTTACATACCTATAGTCATTTGTTTAAAAATCTAGGTATTTTACAAAGAAGAGAGTAGTAGGTTTATATTTAAAAAACGTAATGAAATTTTCATACCTGCAAATCCAACGTCAATAATCCTCCAGATTTCATCGCCTCCGTTACAATTTAAAATTATTAGTCAAGTCTGATTCACGATAAATTGATAAATGTCGCCATCGGGATGATTTAATACGACGCTGCTCCGGTTAAAAGTAAACATCAGCGCGTGCAGGTTTTAATCCGTGAGGGGAATCCAATTAATGTGTGAAATCGTCTTATCACGAAACGGAAAAAGTTCTTCCCCTAATATATCTTTTCGCTGCTCGACTATAAATGCAGACGGTTGGCGAACGACAAGCATACTCACAATTCAGAGACGATCTCAGCTGCAGCAGGTAAGAAGCAATATTTCTAAGATCTATTCGCATTCTTAACTTGAAAATCAGTCTGAAATTAAATAACTCAATTAGAGGGATAATATAACTGTAGTTTGTGAATATCGTTGATGAAAGAATATCGAAGTGTAACAGTTTTGTGGGATTATTTTCAACAGATAAAAAGTAAAAAAATGAGGGCCGCCATTGTCTTGATTTTGACCATCGCTCTAACAACGCTTGCGGAGTGTTCTCCAGGAATAAGTAATGGCCGACAACCCGCGCCTTACGTGGTGAGTACTTATTGATTCTTCGTTAGCCATCAGAAATTCATTCCAGTTTCCAAAATTTTGCGATGATATCAACCACCTTTTGAATATTCCAGAATCGTTTGCCTCCTCCCAAGTCGCGTTATCGCAGATCACCAGATCCAGAACCTCAAGGGTCTCTGAGCGCGACCTGGGAGAAACATTCCAACGGACCGGAACGGACCAACATCGACTACCAGCACAAATTGTTCGAAAACAAACACGGGTCGATCAGCGCGACGGCCGGAGCACAGAAATATTCAGGTCAAAGATGGCAGCCAAACGTTGGAATCCAAGGATCCTTCCGTTTCCGCAGATCCCCGGAACCAGAACCAGAACCTCAAGGGTCGTTGAGCGCAACCTGGCAGAAACATTCCAACGGACCCGAACGGACTAATATCGACTACCAGCACAAATTGTTCGAAAACAAATACGGTTCGATCAGCGCGACAGGCGGAGGTCAGAAATATTCTGGTCAAAACTGGGAACCCAGTGTTGGACTCCAAGGATCCTTCCGTTTCCGCAGATCCCCGGAACCAGAACCAGAACCTCAAGGGTCGTTGAGCGCGACCTGGGAGAAACATTCCAACGGACCGGAACGGACCAACATCGACTACCAGCACAAATTGTTCGAAAACAAACACGGGTCGATCAGCGCGACGGCCGGAGCACAGAAATATTCAGGTCAAAGATGGCAGCCAAACGTTGGAATCCAAGGATCCTTCCGTTTCCGCAGATCCCCGGAACCAGAACCAGAACCTCAAGGGTCGTTGAGCGCGACCTGGCAGAAACATTCCAACGGACCGGAACGGACCAACATTGACTACCAGCACAAATTGTTCGAAAACAAATACGGTTCGATCAGCGCGACAGGCGGAGGTCAGAAATATTCAGGTCAAAACTGGGAACCCAGTGTTGGACTCCAAGGATCCTTCCGTTTCCGAAGGTCTGCCGAATCAGAAGATGATGAGGAAATCGAGCGCTAAAAGAATTTTCATCAATAAGTGATCATTTCAGAACCTAATTTATGACGTCCATGTATCAAAATCCATCTTCTTTCGTTGAATAAAATCTTATGAAATTTCACCTCGTTAAAAAATTAGATGCGTCTGACCCACATTCCTTCTATCGAATGCACCTGAAATCTCTGAATTATATCGAGTCCGGTTGATGAACCATCCCACTGACCAGAACTATTTTGGCTCCGAAATGATAAATCCAAACGCGCAGGTTTGCCGGTACGTCATGGATCACTGGAAAAAAAAAATTCACTAGGTTTTCACCAATGGTAACCAAATATTAATATGGATATGCCGATGATTGGCTCACTCGTAACGTCAGCTGCTTCGCTACCCTCTTCTTTGACCTTGGGTATTTTTGTGGTATTTTCATCGACGTAAAATGCTCAGAACATACAGACCCAGTGGGCATTGAGTTAATGATGACTGATACAAAAAATAATAGGTTCGGAAAAATGAAGAATTGTTTCAAACGGCAGAAATATGTTCGTATTCGTTTAATTTAAAACGGACTTCTATATCCAGGACTAAAATTCAACGATAAAGAGTGAAATATTCTATTGATTCGGTGAAGCGAAACAACTGGCACTAAAATCTGGTGAGTTATTTATCATGACACATCGTCAGACTAACGTTGATTATTTTTACGCGATCGACATCAAAAGCGTGTAGTAAGAAGCGGCCGTACTGCAGACCTGAAATAAAAAAACAATCCAAGTTTTCCTACACAGTATTAAAGAGGAGAAACTAATTCGATTCTTCTATTCCACAATGACTAAAAGCAAAAAGTGTCGAATCCGAGCTGTGCGGATTATTATTTTATCCGATTACCGTGCTAAAGCTCTCGAGGGTAACGGGGAAAAATTTTCCAGCCGTAAGGACGCTGGGTCTCTGAGTGCGCATGAGGGTGAGGAGGACTCCGTGTTGGACCGATTGTGGCGCCTCGAACCATCGAGAACAGTAAATCGCGGTCGCCAAATTCTCACTCTAGGCAAGAAATTAATTGTTCGATTCATATATAAAATATCAGTTTTCAAAACCCATTCCAACATAGTAATGTGCTGCAATCACCTGTACCAAAACTTGATTCGCCACCCAGCACAATACAAAAATTTCGATCACACCTGCCGAAAGATACATCACACATAGAACACGGTCCAGTGAGTCTTGATCCTGCAATGTGCGACGATTTTTATTCCTGTTGCTTTTCGTTTTTTCGGACGTAGGAAAAATAATTCTTCCTCTTTACTCACCGACGCTGAAGTCAACATCACAACGTTGAAACAGATAAGAATTGTGCTTAGTAGGAAATGAACTAGAAGTATAGGGTTGTGAATGTCTTCGACATCTTCGGCAAATCTGCAAATGAACAGATTTAAGCATTCGGAATTAGGCTAAAAATGTCGCCGAGTAACGTACTGTATTAGAAACTTGTATTCGCGGACGATTTCGATGAAGTCTTGATCGCTGGTAGAGGCATCGATGTTGGTGAATTTCAGGTTGAGTAGACGAAGTTTAGCACAAAGATGCATGCATGTGATAGCGTATAAAGAGACTAGGCCAATAGCAGCGGTCGTAGCGCAAAAAGCACCAACGAGTTGACTAAGATATGTAATCTCGAATTGAGGACTTGGCTGTAAGTGAAAAGAACATTGAACAAAGATAGATCTCTACATTTTATCAGATGATTCGACTTACTCTATGATCGTAGACATATTTGCCGATGAACGGTGTCCGGTGGATCGCGTTCACATCTCGGTATAAATCGAAATCGTTAGCCCACAGTGAGATTAGAAAAAACATGAAAACTGACCCATAGAAGCTCTGGAGCATGAATCCAGTAACGAGGGTGGCGTAGCGATCGAATTTTTTAAAGTGACCCCATAATATTGGAGATAATGATTCGGTCCACAATTCTTCTCGCATTTTTTTTATCAAAATTGTATACTTGTTTTCTTGATAGTAAAGGTTACCAAGCAAACAGATATCCTGAGTACATGATAACACGATGGTCGTTGTTTCCGACGCAAGACGAAGATCGTTAGAAAATTCTGTCATCGCTGTTAGCCCGGGAATGATTAGGTACAATATTGAACCGAAACAAAAAAAGCGAAGAAATAAATCCGTTTTGCTCGTATCACTCGTAGGATCATAATCTAGCAGAGGATATCCAAGAATACGCATTATGTTATTAGTAGCGCGAAGTCGGCTGACAACGTTTACGGTTTTTTCCTTTGATTTTACCGAAGTCATAATGCTGCCGAACTGACAATGAGTAAGATACAGATCGGAAAAACAATTCACCTAAAGCTGACACGTATGACTTTTACAAGTCATTTCGATAAAGAAGAATGTAGTTCATTTTTTTCTATTGTTGCAACTGTAATTTCTTTCGCTTTCAACTATACATTATTGATGCAACAGTTCGAGCGGTTCGATATAAAATTATGTAAAATTGTCAGCCATGCATCGCAAGTAGTAACACAAACTAAGAGAAATTTCCTCTGCAATTGAGAAGTGGTACTAGAACAATTTTTTTTCTATTGTTCGATAAAAATTACACGTTGTATATTAAATTGGTATTTTTTTTTCTTTATTCGATTACACTTAGTTTCCTCCCTTCGAATGACGCAGAGTCGGCAAGTTATGCCAATTCTGGTCGACTTACAAATCCATTAAAAAGCGTTGTTTTTGCCTCATGGTGGTAAATTGCGTAATAGAATGATTTGTCGACCTCGAATATCGTCGGAGGACGAATGGGAATGAACAAACTCGTCGCAACGGCTTCGAGTACTGAAAGAAGAAAAGATAATCTTCAAATTCAGGGGGACTTGAGTTCCGAAAATCGAGCTTTCAAAGATCCTCATGCTTACCCGTAACAGCCGCAGCTTCGGTACCATCTTCGTCAACTTCTATGAATGCCTTCTGCACAACTTTGCCAACGTGAAGTGGTACGTCAGTAATGCCGGTGAAGTTAGCAGTATCTCCGAACATCTCGGCCAATCCCAACTGAAAGTTAACACGAGTTGATAAAATGTTTACGATAACAAGACGTACACGAAGTGAACGATATTTCAATTATTCATAATTACGATACCTTTGTCAGTGGGCCTCTAAGATCCAATGTTGTGCTGATTTTAAACTTTGGCACGTATAAGTTTACGTCTTTGGATTCCGCTTCATCAGTGATTTGGCGGAGGTTCAGTCTATCGAGATTATCCTTTAGAGTTTTGAAACCGGATACTTCGTTCGGTACTACTATACATAAGCTTACGGGGCTGTTCTATTAATGAAGAAAAAATTAAAAGAGAAAAGAAAATCAGTATTGTAGAAGAATCAAATAATTGTTTTACATTAAGATCTACACGTTCGAATTGAACTTTAATTGCTTATTACCTTGTACGGCAATAAGATAAACTTAGCGTTCAGTTCAGGAATTTGTCCGATTTGGAAATAGCTGTTCACGAACATAGTGGGTACTTCTATCGAAGTTTGCTCATCGACGTGGAAAGTTTTATCGCGGGTTCCCCAAATCGGAAACTTTTTCTTCCATTCGCCTTTGAAGTATAGGGCGTTTACGAGAATCAATTTTGTGAGTGGATCGAGGCCTTCTGTTCAAACGGAACAAAAAAAAAAAAACGCTAATGAAATCCAATCATCATCAAAGTCGCGAGACGAGAGAAATAGGAATTTTTTTTTTTTTTTTAATATAAACCAGATTTATGAACCTACTGGGATCAATTACGTTCTGGATACGATTGTTGGTTTTTTCCTCACACCAAGAATTTATGGTATCTGCAGCTGCCTGAGAGTTTCTGAAGTCGACGCTTTGAATTTCCGATGAAAATTTGTCACGGGTCATCTGCTTGTACTCTGATTTCAATTCTAAATCAGAACCGACGAACAGACTGTTTGCCAAATTCAGTGTGACACCAGTTGTCGCCTGAAAATACAATCACGTGTTTTCACACAACGATTCCATTCACAAATGTGTCCGTTTTATGCAATCACCCATTAAAAGATCGAAGAAGAAAAAACCATTGAAAGAAAAAAGAAAACATTCCGCACCGCTTACGTTTAACTTTCGGAGTACAGCCTCGAAGCCGGATTGCCCCAACTCGTTGTTTTCGGGGATCGAAAGTCCTTGACGTAATTGAGTGGCGGTCGATCCTCCAGCTCCGTAAGCAGCCATCGCCAGTACAATTTGAGCGCTCAAACTAGAGGTGATCAAATTACCGGAATTTTCGGCGGTCACGGCCTAAAATTTCAGAACAAAAAGTATGAGAACAAATATTAATACATGATAATGATTCGTGTGAATTTTCAGAATTGAATACCTTCAGAAATGAATGACCGAAGGTTCCGATACTGTCGGCAACAGTCCTGAACGCGACATCGTCTTCTTCAGCATTGATTTGCGAACAGAGCAAGAACGCTGCTAGGGATAGCGCCGAAACTGGAAAGAAAAATAAAATTCGTCTATATGATGATGAATTACGTGCATGAAAATTTAGAAAAAAGAAAACAACTAACACGTAATATGAAAATATAATGTATATAAATGGAGTGAAAATTTACCGCAAGAGGGACTATAATCATTTCAATTGGGTATAGTTTGAAGATTAATTTTCAACAGCTAATGGACATACGGTCCGAAAAGTTCGGGCGATTAGAAAGATGCTGATCTACAGATTTCTTTCGATCATTCTAATTTTTGGTCTTTTATTAAAGGATTTGATTAGGATGAGTATTCAAATGGTACGACTTACAGGTCTTCATTTTGAAGTCGATCGTTCACTTGGGCAACGATTTGAAGACTGAAGTCCGGCAAAGGCTTGCGGTTACTTACATAACATTTACCATAATCATATTTTCTCCCACTTACATAAAATTTTCAGAGTACAAGGCCATCGTTGTAATGTACCGTTGAATTCTTCGGGAATAATCAAAGTGAAGTGTTAGAGAAAAAAAAGGAAGAAATAAAAGAAAAAACAAACAAGAAGAATAAAATAAAATAAAACTTTACCGACGGAGTATGGGCCGGTTTATTTGTTTTTGCATGTTCGTATTCCGAAGTGTTGTAAACGCGGTATGTTGATCTTAGACGATCTTGAGCAAGAATAATGATAATCGTCTGGTGCGATATCGTGTCGTTTACATATTAGTATATATAATTTTGACCTTGAACCCCCACAGAAGTAAAAAACGCGTCACTCTCGGCTTTTTACAGGGTTTTCAGATTATTTATCCGATTAATCCGATATATGTATAGGTGCGTATAGTATAAAAATGGAGATTCCGAAAACCATTCATCATATTCCAGAAATAATAGCCCAGTGAAGCCGGCTGTCGACGTTCATCTTCTTGTTGTTGGGTCGAACCGAGTTCATCTCGACGGAGCTGCACAAAAAAGTTTGAGATAAAATTACAAGCCAGATGGTCAGCGAAAAAACAAAATGAACGCGGTGCCTGATTCGAAGATACAAAGTCTTACTGACGAGGAAAAACAAGCGAGGATCAAACCCGTAATAACATTGTTCTACAAGCGCAAAGCGCAACAATTTTTTTCCTCCCATTCTCCATTTTTTTCCCCTCCAACACCACCGACTCCCTATTAATTAAAAGGTACGGCGCAGCGTGTCTTACATTCGGCACGAATTTTTTCTCATCCTCGAGTCGGTGAAAACTTGCGATGCACGCAGATCGAGTCAATCTACGAATTCATCGGTCGGTAGTCGCAGCTTTCACGGCTATGTGAAGATCAGGTTGGAATTTAATGTACGCGCCAAGTTTCGATGTACCCTGCAGGAAAAGTTTTCTTTCAATGACACGTTTGAAAAACCTGTTATTGAGTCGTTGAGGTGCCGTAGGTAGCCTGATAATTACGAGTGATTAGCCCGTAATGTCATTCACCGTATTCCAAATCTACTATCTAACTCTGTTCAACGACTCGAGATAAAATTCTGGAAAACAATTGTAAAAATAAAATAGGTATGGATAACATTTCAGAATAGTAAATCTTTTACTTTATTCGCATTTGTTATAATCGCTTATATTTTTTAGGTATATTATTAATTCGGTGATTTTAATGCGATGTAAAATAATGCGTACATGTCGTTTACGGCGGAAGTAACAGAATTCCATAAATGATTGCCGTGCTTGTTGGCCGCAAAGCTGTAGGTAAAAGAAACTATAGATTTTTTAAGCCTCTGTAATAAGCGGACATTTATAGGCATTTCCTCATTATCTGAAATCCACAAATCGTAGGGCCTTCGTAAATTTTTGATTTTCAAATCGGAAATCAGAGCCAAACGTTGGAATCCAAGGATCCTTTCGTTTCCGAAGATCTGCCGAATCAGAAGATGATGAAGAAATCGAGCGCTAAAAGAATTTTCGTCGATAGGTGATCATTTCAGAACCTAATTTATGACGTCCATGTATCAAAATCCATCTTCTTTCGTTGAATAAATCTTATGAAATTTCACCTCGTTAAAAAATTAGATGCGTCTGACCCACATTCCTTCTATCGAATGCACCTGAAATCTCTGAATTATATCGAGTCCGGTTGATGAACCATCCCACTGACCAGAACTATTTTGGCTCCGAGATGATAAATCATAAACTGGAAGGGCCGGTCGACCGACAATACTTTGGGGGGCTGCATCCAAACGCGCAGGTTTGCCGGTACGTCATGGATCACTGGAAAAAAAAAATTCACTAGGTTTTCACCAATGGTAACCAAATATTAATATGGATATGCCGATGATTGGCTCACTCGTAACGTCAGCTGCTTCGCTACCCTCTTCTTCGACCTTGATGAACGCCTTCTGAACAAATCTGCCAACTTTTAGAGGGATATCGGATATTCCAGAGAAATCAGCACCGTCTCTGAACATGTTTCTTATCCCCAACTGAAATGATAAACGTGTGTATGAAACTTACGGAATGATTGAGTTTCTTTTTTTTTTAATCCGAATGAAGCGTTTTATTCCACGATACCTCCTGCAGTGGTTGTTGAAGATCCAATGTTGTCTCAATTGCAAAATATGGTAAATGTACTTCAGCGTATTGGTAATATGCTTCGTCCAAACTCCGACTAAGGTTAACTTTATGCATATTATCAGTGACTGTTTTCAATCCGGTGATCTCGTCCGGCAAGATGATTATCATGCTCATATCTTCACCCTGAAAATGAAAGTGTAATTATTAAATCAACCCTCGTTAAATGGTTGCCAAAATCGATTCCTTTCTTTAATTTTTTTTTAATTTTTATTCCATACCCAAAATCGTAACTCGATAAATTTTGCGCTAATTTCTGGCAGTTGCCCGTTCCTGACAAAATACTTCATGTACATTGTGGGTACGTTTTTCGTGGTATTTTCATCGACGTAAAATGCTCTGTCCTGGGTTTCGGACGAATCGAATTCCTTGCGCCATCCGCCCTTGAAATGAACCGCGCTCACAAGAACCAATTGTGTGAACGGGCTGAGATCGTCTGAAAATGAAAATAAAAAAACACGTCATTGGGAACAGCAAGCGAATTCGTTTTTCAGAAAATCGCTAAAGATTTTCCGAAGGATCGGAAACTACCTGCTGCTACCACGCCCTTGATTCGATTGTTTGTTTTCTGTTCGCACCAAGCGTTTATGGCGTCAGCGGCGGATCGAAGGTCGCTAAAGTCAACCTCTTGGGACGGCGACAAGAATTTCGCACCGGTGAATTTCTTATAGGCAGATTTTACTTGAAATTGAGACGAGGTGAACAAGGTATTTGACAAACTTAGTTCGACTCCTTTTACATCCTGGAGAGAAAAAGTAGAAATTTTATCTCCTTTTCAAATACGATGCGTTTCACGAGAACATTCTCGTCTAGGTGCATGAAAAAATTTACAACCGCTCACTACCTTCAATATTTCGATGATGGACTTGTACCCGGATTGTCCCAACTCGTTGTCTTCGGGGACAAAAAGAGCTGTGCGCATTTGTCTCGCAGTCGATCCTCCGGCTCCGTAAGCAGCCATCGCTAGTGTAATTTGAGCGCTCAAAGGAGAGACGACAAAATTGCCAGAATTTTTGTTGGCTATGACCTGAAATTCGAAATTCGAAGCCGCATGATTTACGAAACCATCGGAATAGAATAATTCACGGAGTACTGACAAATGAACGAACACGCGAAATTCAATTGGAACGGTGGAACTTACCTTCGTGAAATTATGAGCAAAGTTTTCGGTACTGTCAGCCACAATCCTGAGCGCAACATCGTCACCTTTCGTCGCTATAATTTGACTCGAAGTCGCAAGAACCGCTACGCACAGAATCAAAACCACTGGAAAAAAGTTATCGCTGTTATCATCATCGACTGTATTCAATAACAATTAACTACTGTCACGAAAAAAAGATTTACCGGTTCCCATTTTGAAGAACGTTCGCCTCGGATACGATTCAGAAACCAACTGATACTCGATCGAGTATACACAGGTTAATAAACTCCTCCTGCTTTTTACTGGATGGAAGTTCAAAAGTGCCATCACTACTAAGAATTTTCACAACTACTATCTCCAATTAATAGCCATGAAACACTTGTACGTGAACTCTGCAGCTCGCCAAGTTGTCAGACGAGTCGTTCACCCGAGCAAACTAGTCCCATGCCTTCGGACTCGGAATTTACCTATGAAATACATGGACCCAGTGGACGTTGAGTTAATGATGACTGATGAGAATTGGTGAAAAATTGCCGTCCAGGAACTCCGAATTCACATGTCGCGACGAGTTCTTTGGAATATTTTCATGAAAATCAGTAGATCGACCGTATACGTTGGAACTTTTTTTGAGAGGAAAAAATCCAGTTTGTACTTCGCAGGGAAGTCTTCGTCAAACCGTATACCAAAAGAAGAAGAAAACCAAAAATGCGAACTTTCTAAAAATATCAAAAGTTTTTGAACGCACTTTTTTCGTTACTTATCTCTTGAGCAGAAAATCAGCCTGAGCTGGCTTGATATAAAAAAAAATTAAGTTCGGAAAAATGAAGAATTGTTTCAAAAGGCAGAAATATGTTCGTATTCGTTTAATTTAAAACGGACTTCTATATCCACAACTAAAATCCAACCATAAAGAGTGAAATATTCTATTGATTCGGTGAAGCACAACTGGCGCTAAAATCTGGTGAGTTATTTATCATGACACATCGTCGGACTAACGTTGATTATTTTTACGCGATCGACATCAAAAGCGTGTAGTAAGAAGCGGCCGTACTGCAGACCTGAAATAAAAAAACAATCCAAGTTTTCCTACACAGTATTAAAGAGGAAAAACTAATTCGATTCTTCTATTCCACAATGACTAGAAGCAAAAAGTGTCGAATACGAGCTGTGCGGATTATTATTTTATCCGATTACCGTGCTAAAGCTCTCGAGGGTAACGGGGAAAAATTTTCCAGCCGTTAGGACGCTGGGTCTCTGAGTGCGCATGATGGTGAGAAGGGTGCCGCGTTGCACAAATCTTGACGCTTCGTACCATCGAGAGCAGTAAATTGCTCTCGTCAAATTCTCACTCTAGGCAAAAAATTACTTGTTCGATTCACACATAGATAGCAGTTTTCAAAATCCATTCCAACCTAGTAATGTGCTGCAATCACCTGTACCAAAACTTGGTTCGCCACCCAGCACAATACGAAAATTTCGGTCATCGCTGCCGCAAAATACATCCCACAGAGAAGGCAATCCAGTGCGTCTTGTTTTTCCTGCAATGTGCGACGATGCGACGATTTTTATTCCTGTTGCTTTTCGTTGTTTTGAACGCGGGAAAAAAATTCTTCCTCTTTACTCACCGACGCTGAAGTCAACATCACAACGTTGAGACAGATAAGAATTGTGCTTAGTAGGAAGTGAACCAGAAGTATAGGGTTGTGAATGTCTTCGACATCTTCGGCAAATCTGCAAATGAACAGATTTAAGCATTCGGAATTAGGCTAAAAATGTCGCCGAGTAACGTACTGTATTAGAAACTTGTATTCGCGGACGATATCGATGAAGTCTTGATCGCTGGTAGAGGCATCGATGTTGGTGAATTTCAGGTTGAGTAGACGAAGTTTGGCACAAAGATGCATGCATATGATAGCGTATAAAGAGACTAGGCCAATAGCAGCGGTGGTAGCGCAAAAACCACCAACCATTTGACTAAGATATGTAATCTCGAATTGAGGACTTGGCTGTAAGTGAAAAGAACATTGAACAAAGATAGATCTCTACATTTTATCAGATGATTCGACTTACTCTATGATCGTAGACATATCTGCCGATGAACGGTGTCCGGTGGATCGCGTTCACATCTCGGTATAAATCGAAATCGTTAGCCCACAGTGAGATTAGAAAAAACATGAAAGCTGACCCATAGAAGCTCTGGATCATGAATCCAGTAACGATGGTTGCGTAGCGATCGAATTTTTTAAAGTGACCCCATAGTATTGGAGATAATGATTCGGTCCACAATTCTTCTCGCATTTTTTTAATCAAATTTCTATACTTTTTTTCTTGATACCAAAAGTTACCGAGCAAACAGAAATTCTGAGTAGCTGATATCACGATGCTCGTTGTTTTCGATAAATAACGAAGATCGTTAGAAAATTCTGTCATCGCTGTTATCCCGGGAATTATTAAGTACAATGTCGAACTCAATGCCAAAGCACGGATGAATACATCCTTTTTCCTTATCTTATTGGTAGAATCATAATCCAGCAGAGGATATCCAAGCATACGCGTTATGATATTAGCCGTGCGAAGTCGGCTGACAACGTTTACGGTCTTTCCGTCCGATTTTACCGAAGTCATGATGATGCCGAACTGACAATAAGTGAGATGTAGATCGAATGAACAATCCACCTAAAGCTGACACGTATGACTTTCACAAGTCAGTCCGATAAAGGAGAATGTAGTTCAAGTTTTCCTATCTTTTCGGCTGTAGTTTCTTTCGCTTTTAAATATGCATTATTGACACAGCAGTCTGATATGCTAAGACGTTCGATATGGAATTATGTAAAACTGCCAGCCATGCATCGAAAGTAGTAACACAAACTAGGACTAATTCCCTCCGCAATTGAGAAGTGGTACGAGAACAATTTTTTTCTATTGCTCGATAAAAAGTACTCGTTGTTTATTAAATTGGCAACTTATGCCAATTCTGGTCGACGTACAATTCCATTAAAAAGCGTTATTTTTGGGTCATGGTGGTAAATTGCGTAATAGAATGATTCGTCGACCTCGAATATCGTCGGAGGACGAATGGGAATGAACAAACTCGTCGCAACGGCTTCGAGTACTGAAAGAAGAAAAGATAATCTTCAAATTCGGGGGGACTTGAGTTCCGAAAATCGAGCTTTCAAAGATCCTCATGCTTACCCGTAACAGCCGCAGCTTCGGTACCATCTTCGTCAACTTCTATGAATGCCTTCTGCACAACTTTGCCGAAGTGAAGTGGTACGTCAGTAATACCGGTAAAGTTAGCAGTATCCCCGAACATCTCGGCCATTCCCAACTAAAAGTTAACAAATCTTTTGAAGATGGTCGTTGTCAAAATCCTTATTGGAATCATCTGATGCATGTATACGTATCATATGAAAACGGAGATTCCGGAAGCAATGCATCATTATATTCCAAGAATAATAGCCCAGCGAAGCCGGCTGTCGACATTTACCTTCTTGTTGTTGAGTCGAACCGAGTTCATCTCAACGGAGCTGCTGTAAAAATCGAGAAAAAGTACATGCCAAATGTATAGTTGTCGTAAAAAAAGATTAACGCGGTGCCTAATTCAGAAATACCAAGTCTTGCTGACAAGGAAAGAGACAAGGAAACTATAGATTTGTGAGTGTGCTATAATATGCGGACATTCATAGGTATGGGTCCTCATATTATCTGAAATCCTCAAATCGTAGAGCCTTTATTAATTTTTGATTTTTAGTTTTCCGATGTCGACCCCATTACCGAAAATTGGTGAACGACAAATTGTTTTGTCATTGATCTAGAAAACGTAGATATTCAGGTAAACCACCCTCGATATCTATTCTGTCCTCAAATCTCACCGAGTCTGCACTGATTCTTTATTTTTAGCATTTCAAATGCTGAAAATCCTATTATCGCAATATGCTAATCAATCGCATTATACACATGGTTACAGACACCCGCGTGTACGAATTATGTAGTTGATCATTCGTGAGGGGAATCCATCAAATGTTTGGCTTTTTCTTATCTCGCGACGATTTGAGTTATTCCCCTGCAGAAGTATCATCTCATTCCTCGACTATAAATACAGCGGTATGCGGATGAAGAACAAACTCGTAGTTCGAGAGCGTTCTCAGATCAGGAGGTAAAACACATTTATTACTTTCGCAATTTCTAATCCAGTAGTTAGAAGGTGCAACTTAATTCAAACACACCTGTGTCGAGCAAAAACTCAACGATACTTCGATCACTTCGATAAATATAACAATCGAGATAGCAGACTCAGATTCCTGGGTTCAAAATACAAGAATACACATAAAATATACTGCAAAGAAACTTGAAACTTCAAGCCGAAAATCGAATTGACAGATAGCTGCGTAAAATGAAGTTATTCGTTTCGTTTATTTTAATAATCGCCCTCGCGTCGCTTGCGGATTGTTACTCCGATGTGGATGACGACGGATCAGGATCGCCGGAGGTGGTAAGTATTTTAAAGTCTTCCTTAAAATTAACTACGATTCAAAAGTATTGCGTTAAAACACCCGGTTTTATTACATTCCAGAATTATTTGTCGTCCGTCGAGACACGTTTTCGTAGATCACCTGATCCGGAACCCCGAGGATCGTTCGGTGCAACTTTCGAAGATCACAACCTCGGACTCCATGGATCCTGGCAGGTCCCCAATTCTCAAGGAACCGTCACAGCCGGCGTGGCAAAGAGTTTCAAAGGTCCTGAACGTCGCCCTTCTTATAACATTGGCTACCAACAACCGTTGTTTCAAAACAAACATGGATCGGTCCACGCTACAGTCGGAGCTCAGAAGTTTCCAGGTCAGAAGTGGCAACCGAACGTTGGAGTCGGAGCATCCTTCAGGTTTCGAAGGTCCCTGAGGCCAGATTCCGAATCCTAAGGACCACGAAGTGCTCGCAAGCTTGGAAATTAGGCCATGTGAATTATGAATATTTAAATGTTATTTATATCGCCCTTACTTCTTCATTAATAAAATTCTCTCAATCATAAAATCCAGGACCATTTGCTCAAATATTCGCCGTAACGTGTACAAACCCATGAAATGCGTTCATAATTCTACGCACACAGGCTTTGTTGACGATTGAAATTCAAATGTAAAATTATCTCCAAGTGCGACATCGCAGCTCTTTCCAATCGGAACTGGAATCCAGACTGAATAAAAGCTGCCAGGGATATTATCAAGGCTACAAAGGAAATGAATTTATTTATTCATTCGATACACTGACCTGTAGGAAATTCAAACTCAATGATAAGTGACCTCAAAAATTAAGAGACACGTACAGATGTATAACTTGTCCGTTTATACCTATAGAAAAAAGGGAAACTAACGCAGACCCATTTAGAAGATTCGACGAACTTTTCCTCGTAACTTCAATGTGAGAGAATGAAGTGTGACGTGTGCAAAAAAATTATTTGAAGAAATACAATCCTGGGTACAAATGTTACCCTCAATCGAATAAAACTAGCGTCATTTCTTTCGCGTCATCTACTACATCATAAATAAGACGTCGTCATCGTGCTAATACTCAACCTGAAGCGACCGACTTCAAAAGTGTGTAATAAGACACAGCAGTCGTGCAAACCTGAAATAAAGAATAAACGACGTGCGTAAAAATGGTTTGAAGTGCGTCTCCAATCCTGTAGAGTCCGCAGATTTAGAAATTATTCCGTTTTACTTGATTTTTCGTTTGTTTTTTTTTGTTTTTTTGTTTTCTCTTCAAGTGCGATAATCTTTGTTCAAATACCGTGCCAAAGCTCTCAAGAGATATGGGAAAAAATTTTCCAGCCGTGAGTACGCTGGGTATCTGGGTGCGCATCAGAGTGAGGAGGACTCCGTGTTGGACCGGCTGCGGCGCCTCAAACCATCGAGAGCAGTAAATTGCGGTCGCCAAATTCTCACTCTGGGGATAAAACATGTTCGTAAATATTTTCGTCGAGTGAGTTTATCGTTTATCGCGAGTGATTTTTACTTTTTTAGATCGTCGAAGCAAGCCGTTACGTTACCTCCAAGAAAACTTTGTTGGCGATCCAACATAGTATGAAGATTTCGAAAAAAGCGCCCGCGAAGTACATCACGAAGAGCGCAAATTCCAATCCGTTTTGGTGTACCTGTGTGGCGGTTAATTTCAATTTCAATGTCATTCCGGATGTAATTGCCAACTGGTAGGTACTCACCGATACGGAAGTAAGTTTGACGACGTTGAGGCAGATCAAAATGGTGCTGAGAAGGAAGTGAACTAGAAGTATCGGGCTGTGAACGTCTTCGACATCTTTGGCAAACCTGTAAGGGAAATAAGAGTTGCACATGTTCGGAGACTCGAAAATCTCCCGATTTAGGGCTATACCTACAGATTAATTACGTACTGGATTAAGTAGCGATGCTCACGAACCATCTCGGCGAAGTCGTGAACGGTAGTAGTGCCATCGATTTTGTTGAATCTTACGGTGAGTAAGCGAAGTTTGGCGCAAAGATGCATGCTCGAGATAGCGTAGAGCGAAACGAGACCGACGTCAGATGTCATAGCGTAGAAACAACCAAGAATTTGACAAGCGTACGTGATCTCGAATTGAGGACTTGGCTGTATGGAAATAAAACAATGATAATTGCCATGATTTTCTTGATTTAGTTTAAAATTGCAGAGCGACGTCGGTGACCCGATACTTACGCGTTCGTCGTAGTGAAATTTAGCGATGAATGGGATCCGCCGCATAGCGTTCAAGTCTTTGTACAAATTGAAGTTATGGAACCAGAAGGGACTGGTCAAATATACGAGAAGCACCCCGTAAAAGACTATAATCATATACATTGTTATTATCTCAGCAAAGCGATCGAATATTTTGAACTGATCCCATAAACTTGGAGTTAACGATTCCGTCCACAATTCTTCGAGCATCTTTTTCACCAGGCATCTGTACTTGGATTCTTGAAAGTAAAGGTTCGCGATTAACGACAAACTTTGAGTGCACGATAGAACTACGCTCGTTACTTCCGAAAGGTAACGCAAATCATGAAAGAATTGTGTCATCGCTGTTATCGCAGGTATCACGATGTACAGCAGCGAAGCCGTCGCCAGAACGCGTAGAAATAAATCCGTTTTAGTCGTACTGGACGAATGATAATCCAGCAAGTGAAATCCCAGCATACGCATGACGACGTGAGTCTTGCGAAGCCGGCTGTCGACGTTCACCTTCTTGTCGTTGGGTCGAACCGAGTTCATCTCGACGGAGCTGCACAAAAAAGTTTGAGATAAAATTACACGCCGGATGATCAGCGAAAAAACAAAATGAACGCGGTGCCTGATTCGAAGATACCAAGTCTTACTGACGAGGAAAGACAAGCGAGGATCAAACCCGTAATAACATTGTTCTACGAGCACAAAGCGCAATAATTTTTTTCCTCCCATTCTCCATTTTTTCCCCTCCAACATCACCGACTCCCTATTAATTAAAAGGTACGGCGCAGCGTGTCTTACATTCGGCACGAATTTTTTCTTATCCACGAGTCGGTGAAAACTTGCGATGCACGCAGATCGAGTCAATCTACGAATGCATCGGTCGGCAGTCGCAGCTTTCACGGCTATGTGAAGATCAGGTTGAAATTTAATGTACGCGCCAAGTTTCGATGTACCCTGCAGGAAAAGTTTTCTTTCAATGACACGTTTGAAAAACCTGTTATTGAGTCGTTGAGGTGCCGTAGGTAGCCTGATAATTACGAGTGATTAGCCCGCCACGCGACACGGGATAGTTCTTCGAATGATTGCAGTAATGTCATTCACCGTATTCCAAATCTACTATCTAACTCTGTTCAACGACTCGAGATAAAATTCTGGAAATCAATTGTAAAAATAAAATAGGTATGGATAACATTTCAGAATAGTAAATCTTTTACTTTATTCGCATTTGTTATAATCGCTTATATTTTTTAGGTATATTATTAATTCGGTGATTTTAATGCGATGTAAAATAATGCGTACATGTCGTTTACGGCGGAAGTTACAGAATTCCATAAATGATTGCCGTGCTTGTTGGCCGCAAAGCTGTAGGTAAAAGAAACTCTAAATTTTTTAGGCCTCTATAATATGCGGACATTTATAGGCATTTCCTCATTATCTGAAATCCACAAATCGTAGGGCCTTCGTAAATTTTTGATTTTCAAATCGGAAATCAGAGTCAAGCGTTGGAATCCAAGGATCCTTTCGTTTCCGAAGATCTGCCGAATCAGAAGATGATGAGGAAATCGAGCGCTAAAAGAATTTTCGTCGATTGGTGATCCCTTCAGAACCTAATTTATGACGTCCATGTATCAAAATCCATCTTCTTTCGTTGAATAAAATCTTATGAAATTTCACCTCGTTAAAAAATTAGATGCGTCTGACCCACATTCCTTCTATCGAATGCACCTGAAATCTCTGAATTATATCGAGTCGGGTTGATGAACCATCCCACTGACCAGAACTATTTTGGCTCCGAGATGATAAATCATAAACTGGAAGGGCCGGTTGACCGACAATACTTTGGGGGGCTGCATCCAAATGCGCAGGTTTGCCGGTACGTCATGGATCACTGGAAAACAAAAAATCACTAGGTTTTCACCAATGGTAACCAAATATTAATATGGATATGCCGATGATTGTCTCACTCGTAACGTCAGCTGCTTCGCTACCCTCTTCTTCGACCTTGATGAACGCCTTCTGAACAAATCTGCCAACTTTTAGAGGGATATCGGATATTCCAGAGAAATCAGCACCGTCTCTGAACATGTTCCTTATCCCCAACTGAAATGACAAACGTGTGTATGAAACTTACGGAATGATTGAGTTTCTTTTTTTTTTTAATCCGAATGAAGCGTTTTATTCCACGATACCTCCTGCAGTGGTTGTTGAAGATCCAATGTTGTCTCGATTGCAAAATATGGTAAATGTACTTCAGCGTATTGGTAATATGCTTCGTCCAAACTCCGACTAAGGTTAACTTTATGCATATTATCAGTGACTGTTTTCAATCCGGTGATCTCGTCCTTCACCCTGAAAATGAAAGTGTAATTATTCAATCAACCCTCGTTGAATGGTTGCCAAAATCGATTCCTTTCTTTAGTTTTTTAAAATTTTTATTCCATACCCAAAATCGTAACTCGATAAATTTTGCGCTAATTTCTGGCAGTTGCCCGTTCCTGACAAAATACTTCATGTACATTGTGGGTACGTTTTTCGTGGTATTTTCATCGACGTAAAATGCTCTGTCCTGGGTTTCGGACGAATCGAATTCCTTGCGCCATCCGCCCTTGAAATGAACCGCGCTCACAAGAACCAATTGTGTGAACGGGCTGAGATCGTCTGAAAATGAAAATAAAAAAAACACGTCATTGAGAACAGCAAGCGAATTCGTTTCTCAGAAAATCGCTAAAGATTTTCCGAAGGATCGGAAACTACCTGCTGCTACCACGCCCTTGATTCGATTGTTTGTTTTCTGTTCGCACCAAGCGTTTATGGCGTCAGCGGCGGATCGAAGGTCGCTAAAGTCAACCTCTTGGGACGGCGACAAGAATTTCGCACCGGTGAATTTCTTATAGGCAGATTTTACTTGAAATTGAGACGAGGTGAACAAGGTATTTGACAAACTTAGTTCGACTCCTTTTACATCCTGGAGAGAAAAAGTAGAAATTTTATCCCCTTTTCAAATACGATGCGTTTTACGAGAAAATTTTCGTCTAGGTGCATAAAAAAATGTACAAACGCTCACTACCTTCAATATTTCGATGATGGACTTGTACCCGGATTGTCCCAACTCGTTGTCTTCGGGGACAAAAAGAGCTGTACGCATTTGTCTCGCAGTCGATCCTCCGGCTCCGTAAGCAGCCATCGCTAGTGTAATTTGAGCGCTCAAAGGAGAGACGACAAAATTGCCAGAATTTTTGTTGGCTATGACCTGAAATTCGAAATTCGAAGCCGCATGATGAGTACTAACAAATGAACGAACACGCGAAATTCAATTGGAGCGGTGGAACTTACCTTCGTGAAATTACGAGCAAAGTTTTCGGTACTGTCAGCTACAATCCTGAGCGCAACATCGTCACCTTTCATCGCTAAAATTTGACTCGAAGTCGCAAGAACCGCTACGCACAGAATCAAAACCACTGGAAAAAAGTTATCGCTGTTATCATCATCGACTGTATTCAATAACAATCAACTACTGTCACGAAAAAAAGATTTACCGGTTCCCATTTTGAAGAACGTTCGCCTCGGATACGATTCAGAAACCAACTGATACTCGATCGAGTATACACAGGTTAATAAACTCCTCCTGCTTTTTGCTGGATGGAAGTTCAAAAGTGCCATCACTACTAAGAATTTTCACAACTACTATCTCCAATTAATAGCTATGAAACACTTGTACGTGAACTCTGCAGCTCGCCAAGTTGTCAGACGAGTCGTTCACCCGAGCAAACTAGTCCCATGCCTTCGGACTCTGAATTTACCTATGAAATACATGGACCCAGTGGACGTTGAGTTAATGATGACTGATGAGAATTGGTGAAAAATTGCCGTCCAGGAACTCCGAATTCACATGTCGCGACGAGTTCCTTGGAATATTTTCATGAAAATCAGTAGATCGACCGTATATGTTGGAACTTTTTTTGAGAGGAAAAAATCCAGTTTGTACTTCGCAGGGGAGTCTTCGTCAAACCGTATACCAAAAGAAGAAGAGCACCAAAAATGCGAACTTTCTAAAAATATCAAAAGTTTTTGAACGCACTTTTTTCGTTACTTATCTCTTGAGCAGAAAATCAGCCTGAGCTGGCTTGATATAAAAAAAAAAAAAATAAGTTCGGAAAAACGAAGAATTGTTTCAAAAGGCAGAAATATGTTCGTATTCGTTTAATTTAAAACAGACTTCCGTATCCACAACTAAAATCCAACCATAAAGAGTGAAATATTCTATTGATTCGGTGAAGCACAACAACTGGCACTAAAATCTGGTGAGTTATTTATCATGACACATCGTCGGACTAACGTTGATTATTTTTACGCGATCGACATCAAAAGCGTGTAGTAAGAAGCGGCCGTACTGCAGACCTGAAATAAAAAAACAATTCAAGTTTTCCTACACAGTATTAAAGAGGAAAAACTAATTCGATTCTTCTATTCCACAATGACTAGAAGCAAAAAGTGTCGAATCCGAGCTGTGCGGATTATTATTTTATCCAAATACCGTGCTAAAGCTCTCGAGGGTAACGGGGAAAAATTTTCCAGCCGTAAGGACGCTGGGTCTCTGAGTGCGCACGATGGTAAGGAGGGTGCCGCGTTGCACAAATCCTGACGCTTCGTACCATCGAGAGCAGTAAATTGCTCTCGTCAAATTCTCACTCTAGGCAAAAAATTACTTGTTCGATTCACACATAGATAGCAGATTTCAAAATCCATTCCAACCTAGTAATGTGCTGCAATCACCTGTACCAAAACTTGGTTCGCCACCCAGCACAATACGAAAATTTCGGTCATAGCTGCCGCAAAATACATCCCACAGAGAAGGCAATCCAGTGTGTCTTGTTTTTCCTGCAATGTGCGACGATGCGACGATTTTTATTCCTGTTGCTTTTCGTTGTTTTGAACGCGGGAAAAAAATTCTTCCTCTTTACTCACCGACGCTGAAGTCAACATCACAACGTTGAGACAGATAAGAATTGTGCTTAGTAGGAAGTGAACCAGAAGTATAGGGTTGTGAATGTCTTCGACATCTTCGGCAAATCTGCAAATGAACAGATTTAAGCATTCGGAATTAGGCTAAAAATGTCGCCGAGTAACGTACTGTATTAGAAACTTGTATTCGCGGACGATATCGATGAAGTCTTGATCGCTGGTAGAGGCATCGATGTTGGTGAATTTCAGGTTGAGTAGACGAAGTTTGGCACAAAGATGCATGCATATGATAGCGTATAAAGAGACTAGGCCAATAGCAGCGGTGGTAGCGCAAAAACCACCAACCATTTGACTAAGATATGTAATCTCGAATTGAGGACTTGGCTGTAAGTGAAAAGAACATTGAACAAAGATAGATCTCTACATTTTATCAGATGATTCGACTTACTCTATGATCGTAGACATATCTGCCGATGAACGGTGTCCGGTGGATCGCGTTCACATCTCGGTATAAATCGAAATCGTTAGCCCACAGTGAGATTAGAAAAAACATGAAAGCTGACCCATAGAAGCTCTGGATCATGAATCCAGTAACGATGGTTGCGTAGCGATCGAATTTTTTAAAGTGACCCCATAGTATTGGAGATAATGATTCGGTCCACAATTCTTCTCGCATTTTTTTAATCAAATTTCTATACTTTTTTTCTTGATACCAAAAGTTACCGAGCAAACAGAAATTCTGAGTAGCTGATATCACGATGCTCGTTGTTTTCGATAAATAACGAAGATCGTTAGAAAATTCTGTCATCGCTGTTATCCCGGGAATTATTAAGTACAATGTCGAACTCAATGCCAAAGCACGGATGAATACATCCTTTTTCCTTATCTTATTGGTAGAATCATAATCCAGCAGAGGATATCCAAGCATACGCGTTATGATATTAGCCGTGCGAAGTCGGCTGACAACGTTTACGGTCTTTCCGTCCGATTTTACCGAAGTCATGATGATGCCGAACTGACAATAAGTGAGATGTAGATCGAATGAACAATCCACCTAAAGCTGACACGTATGACTTTCACAAGTCAGTCCGATAAAGGAGAATGTAGTTCAAGTTTTCCTATCTTTTCGGCTGTAGTTTCTTTCGCTTTTAAATATGCATTATTGACACAGCAGTCTGATATGCTAAGACGTTCGATATGGAATTATGTAAAACTGCCAGCCATGCATCGAAAGTAGTAACACAAACTAGGACTAATTCCCTCCGCAATTCAGAAGTGGTACGAGAACAATTTTTTTCTATTGCTCGATAAAAAGTACTCGTTGTATATTAGATTGGCAACTTATGCCAATTCTGGTCGACGTGCAATTCCATTAAAAAGCGTTATTTTCGGGCAATGGTGGTAAATTGCGTAGTAGAATGATTCGTCGACCTCGAATATCGTCGGAGCACGAATGGGAATGAACAAACTCGTCGCAACGGCTTCGAGTACTGAAAGAAGAAAAGATAATCTTCAAATTCGGGGGGACTCGAGTTCCGAAAATCGAGCTTTCAAAGATCCTCATGCTTAACCGTAACAGCCGCAGCTTCGGTACCATCTTCGTCAACTTCTATGAATGCCTTCTGCACAACTTTGCCAACGTGAAGTGGTACGTCAGTAATACCGGTAAAGTTAGCAGTATCCCCGAACATCTCGGCCAATCCCAACTGAAAGTTAACAAATTTTTTGAAGATGGTCGGCGTCAAAATCCTCATTGGAATCATCCGATGCATGTATACGTATAATATGAAAACGGAGATTCCGGAAGCAATGCATCATTATATTCCAAGAATAATAGCCCAGCGAAGCCGGCTGTCGACATTTACCTTCTTGTTGTTGAGTCGAACCGAGTTCATCTCAACGGAGCTGCTGTAAAAATCGAGAAAAAGTACATGCCAGATGTATAGTTAGTGTGAAAAGAAATTAACGCGGTGCCTAATTCAGAAATACCAAGTCTTACTGACAAGGAAAGAGACAAGGAAACTATAGATTTGTGAGTGTGCTATAATATGCGGACATTCATAGGTATGGGTCCTTATATTATCTGAAATCCTCAAATCGTAGAGCCTTTATTAATTTTTGATTTTTAGTTTTCCGATGTCGACCCCATTACCGAAAATTGGTGAACGACAAATTGTTTTGTCATTGATCTAGAAAACGTAGATATTCAGGTAAACCACCCTCGATATCTATTCTGTCCTCAAATCTCACCGAGTCTGCACTGATTCTTTATTTTTAGCATTTCAAATGCTGAAAATCCTATTATCGCAATATGCTAATCAATCTTATCATACACATGGTTACAGACACCAGCGTGTACGAATTATGTAGTTGATCATTCGTGAGGGGAATCCATCAAATGTTTGGCTTTTTCTTATCTCGCGACGATTTGAGTTATTCCCCTGCAGAAGTATCATCTCATTCCTCGACTATAAATACAGCGGTATGCGGATGAAGAACAAACTCGTAGTTCGAGAGCGTTCTCAGATCAGGAGGTAAAACACATTTATTACTTTCGCAATTTCTAATCCAGTAGTTAGAAGGTGCAACTTAATTCAAACACACCTGTGTCGAGCAAAAACTCAACGATACTTCGATCACTTCGATAAATATAACAATCGAGATAGCAGACTCAGATTCCTGGGTTCAAAATACAAGAATACACATAAAATATACTGCAAAGAAACTTGAAACTTCAAGCCGAAAATCGAATTGACAGATAGCTGCGTAAAATGAAGTTATTCGTTTCGTTTATTTTAATAATCGCCCTCGCGTCGCTTGCGGATTGTTACTCCGATGTGGATGACGACGGATCAGGATCGCCGGAGGTGGTAAGTATTTTAAAGTCTTCCTTAAAATTAACTACGATTCAAAAGTATTGCGTTAAAACACCCGGTTTTATTACATTCCAGAATTATTTGTCGTCCGTCGAGACACGTTTTCGTAGATCACCTGATCCGGAACCCCGAGGATCGTTCGGTGCAACTTTCGAAGATCACAACCTCGGACTCCATGGATCCTGGCAGGTCCCCAATTCTCAAGGAACCGTCACAGCCGGCGTGGCAAAGAGTTTCAAAGGTCCTGAACGTCGCCCTTCTTATAACATTGGCTACCAACAACCGTTGTTTCAAAACAAACATGGATCGGTCCACGCTACAGTCGGAGCTCAGAAGTTTCCAGGTCAGAAGTGGCAACCGAACGTTGGAGTCGGAGCATCCTTCAGGTTTCGAAGGTCCCTGAGGCCAGATTCCGAATCCTAAGGACCACGAAGTGCTCGCAAGCTTGGAAATTAGGCCATGTGAATTATGAATATTTAAATGTTATTTATATCGCCCTTACTTCTTCATTAATAAAATTCTCTCAATCATAAAATCCAGGACCATTTGCTCAAATATTCGCCGTAACGTGTACAAACCCATGAAATGCGTTCATAATTCTACGCACACAGGCTTTGTTGACGATTGAAATTCAAATGTAAAATTATCTCCAAGTGCGACATCGCAGCTCTTTCCAATCGGAACTGGAATCCAGACTGAATAAAAGCTGCCAGGGATATTATCAAGGCTACAAAGGAAATGAATTTATTTATTCATTCGATACACTGACCTGTAGGAAATTCAAACTCAATGATAAGTGACCTCAAAAATTAAGAGACACGTACAGATGTATAACTTGTCCGTTTATACCTATAGAAAAAAGGGAAACTAACGCAGACCCATTTAGAAGATTCGACGAACTTTTCCTCGTAACTTCAATGTGAGAGAATGAAGTGTGACGTGTGCAAAAAAATTATTTGAAGAAATACAATCCTGGGTACAAATGTTACCCTCAATCGAATAAAACTAGCGTCATTTCTTTCGCGTCATCTACTACATCATAAATAAGACGTCGTCATCGTGCTAATACTCAACCTGAAGCGACCGACTTCAAAAGTGTGTAATAAGACACAGCAGTCGTGCAAACCTGAAATAAAGAATAAACGACGTGCGTAAAAATGGTTTGAAGTGCGTCTCCAATCCTGTAGAGTCCGCAGATTTAGAAATTATTCCGTTTTACTTGATTTTTCGTTTGTTTTTTTTTGTTTTTTTGTTTTCTCTTCAAGTGCGATAATCTTTGTTCAAATACCGTGCCAAAGCTCTCAAGAGATATGGGAAAAAATTTTCCAGCCGTGAGTACGCTGGGTATCTGGGTGCGCATCAGAGTGAGGAGGACTCCGTGTTGGACCGGCTGCGGCGCCTCAAACCATCGAGAGCAGTAAATTGCGGTCGCCAAATTCTCACTCTGGGGATAAAACATGTTCGTAAATATTTTCGTCGAGTGAGTTTATCGTTTATCGCGAGTGATTTTTACTTTTTTAGATCGTCGAAGCAAGCCGTTACGTTACCTCCAAGAAAACTTTGTTGGCGATCCAACATAGTATGAAGATTTCGAAAAAAGCGCCCGCGAAGTACATCACGAAGAGCGCAAATTCCAATCCGTTTTGGTGTACCTGTGTGGCGGTTAATTTCAATTTCAATGTCATTCCGGATGTAATTGCCAACTGGTAGGTACTCACCGATACGGAAGTAAGTTTGACGACGTTGAGGCAGATCAAAATGGTGCTGAGAAGGAAGTGAACTAGAAGTATCGGGCTGTGAACGTCTTCGACATCTTTGGCAAACCTGTAAGGGAAATAAGAGTTGCACATGTTCGGAGACTCGAAAATCTCCCGATTTAGGGCTATACCTACAGATTAATTACGTACTGGATTAAGTAGCGATGCTCACGAACCATCTCGGCGAAGTCGTGAACGGTAGTAGTGCCATCGATTTTGTTGAATCTTACGGTGAGTAAGCGAAGTTTGGCGCAAAGATGCATGCTCGAGATAGCGTAGAGCGAAACGAGACCGACGTCAGATGTCATAGCGTAGAAACAACCAAGAATTTGACAAGCGTACGTGATCTCGAATTGAGGACTTGGCTGTATGGAAATAAAACAATGATAATTGCCATGATTTTCTTGATTTAGTTTAAAATTGCAGAGCGACGTCGGTGACCCGATACTTACGCGTTCGTCGTAGTGAAATTTAGCGATGAATGGGATCCGCCGCATAGCGTTCAAGTCTTTGTACAAATTGAAGTTATGGAACCAGAAGGGACTGGTCAAATATACGAGAAGCACCCCGTAAAAGACTATAATCATATACATTGTTATTATCTCAGCAAAGCGATCGAATATTTTGAACTGATCCCATAAACTTGGAGTTAACGATTCCGTCCACAATTCTTCGAGCATCTTTTTCACCAGGCATCTGTACTTGGATTCTTGAAAGTAAAGGTTCGCGATTAACGACAAACTTTGAGTGCACGATAGAACTACGCTCGTTACTTCCGAAAGGTAACGCAAATCATGAAAGAATTGTGTCATCGCTGTTATCGCAGGTATCACGATGTACAGCAGCGAAGCCGTCGCCAGAACGCGTAGAAATAAATCCGTTTTAGTCGTACTGGACGAATGATAATCCAGCAAGTGAAATCCCAGCATACGCATGACGACGTGAGTCTTGCGAAGCCGGCTGTCGACGTTCACCTTCTTGTCGTTGGGTCGAACCGAGTTCATCTCGACGGAGCTGCACAAAAAAGTTTGAGATAAAATTACACGCCGGATGATCAGCGAAAAAACAAAATGAACGCGGTGCCTGATTCGAAGATACCAAGTCTTACTGACGAGGAAAGACAAGCGAGGATCAAACCCGTAATAACATTGTTCTACGAGCACAAAGCGCAATAATTTTTTTCCTCCCATTCTCCATTTTTTCCCCTCCAACATCACCGACTCCCTATTAATTAAAAGGTACGGCGCAGCGTGTCTTACATTCGGCACGAATTTTTTCTTATCCACGAGTCGGTGAAAACTTGCGATGCACGCAGATCGAGTCAATCTACGAATGCATCGGTCGGCAGTCGCAGCTTTCACGGCTATGTGAAGATCAGGTTGAAATTTAATGTACGCGCCAAGTTTCGATGTACCCTGCAGGAAAAGTTTTCTTTCAATGACACGTTTGAAAAACCTGTTATTGAGTCGTTGAGGTGCCGTAGGTAGCCTGATAATTACGAGTGATTAGCCCGCCACGCGACACGGGATAGTTCTTCGAATGATTGCAGTAATGTCATTCACCGTATTCCAAATCTACTATCTAACTCTGTTCAACGACTCGAGATAAAATTCTGGAAATCAATTGTAAAAATAAAATAGGTATGGATAACATTTCAGAATAGTAAATCTTTTACTTTATTCGCATTTGTTATAATCGCTTATATTTTTTAGGTATATTATTAATTCGGTGATTTTAATGCGATGTAAAATAATGCGTACATGTCGTTTACGGCGGAAGTTACAGAATTCCATAAATGATTGCCGTGCTTGTTGGCCGCAAAGCTGTAGGTAAAAGAAACTCTAAATTTTTTAGGCCTCTATAATATGCGGACATTTATAGGCATTTCCTCATTATCTGAAATCCACAAATCGTAGGGCCTTCGTAAATTTTTGATTTTCAAATCGGAAATCAGAGTCAAGCGTTGGAATCCAAGGATCCTTTCGTTTCCGAAGATCTGCCGAATCAGAAGATGATGAGGAAATCGAGCGCTAAAAGAATTTTCGTCGATTGGTGATCCCTTCAGAACCTAATTTATGACGTCCATGTATCAAAATCCATCTTCTTTCGTTGAATAAAATCTTATGAAATTTCACCTCGTTAAAAAATTAGATGCGTCTGACCCACATTCCTTCTATCGAATGCACCTGAAATCTCTGAATTATATCGAGTCGGGTTGATGAACCATCCCACTGACCAGAACTATTTTGGCTCCGAGATGATAAATCATAAACTGGAAGGGCCGGTTGACCGACAATACTTTGGGGGGCTGCATCCAAATGCGCAGGTTTGCCGGTACGTCATGGATCACTGGAAAACAAAAAATCACTAGGTTTTCACCAATGGTAACCAAATATTAATATGGATATGCCGATGATTGTCTCACTCGTAACGTCAGCTGCTTCGCTACCCTCTTCTTCGACCTTGATGAACGCCTTCTGAACAAATCTGCCAACTTTTAGAGGGATATCGGATATTCCAGAGAAATCAGCACCGTCTCTGAACATGTTCCTTATCCCCAACTGAAATGACAAACGTGTGTATGAAACTTACGGAATGATTGAGTTTCTTTTTTTTTTTAATCCGAATGAAGCGTTTTATTCCACGATACCTCCTGCAGTGGTTGTTGAAGATCCAATGTTGTCTCGATTGCAAAATATGGTAAATGTACTTCAGCGTATTGGTAATATGCTTCGTCCAAACTCCGACTAAGGTTAACTTTATGCATATTATCAGTGACTGTTTTCAATCCGGTGATCTCGTCCTTCACCCTGAAAATGAAAGTGTAATTATTCAATCAACCCTCGTTGAATGGTTGCCAAAATCGATTCCTTTCTTTAGTTTTTTAAAATTTTTATTCCATACCCAAAATCGTAACTCGATAAATTTTGCGCTAATTTCTGGCAGTTGCCCGTTCCTGACAAAATACTTCATGTACATTGTGGGTACGTTTTTCGTGGTATTTTCATCGACGTAAAATGCTCTGTCCTGGGTTTCGGACGAATCGAATTCCTTGCGCCATCCGCCCTTGAAATGAACCGCGCTCACAAGAACCAATTGTGTGAACGGGCTGAGATCGTCTGAAAATGAAAATAAAAAAAACACGTCATTGAGAACAGCAAGCGAATTCGTTTCTCAGAAAATCGCTAAAGATTTTCCGAAGGATCGGAAACTACCTGCTGCTACCACGCCCTTGATTCGATTGTTTGTTTTCTGTTCGCACCAAGCGTTTATGGCGTCAGCGGCGGATCGAAGGTCGCTAAAGTCAACCTCTTGGGACGGCGACAAGAATTTCGCACCGGTGAATTTCTTATAGGCAGATTTTACTTGAAATTGAGACGAGGTGAACAAGGTATTTGACAAACTTAGTTCGACTCCTTTTACATCCTGGAGAGAAAAAGTAGAAATTTTATCCCCTTTTCAAATACGATGCGTTTTACGAGAAAATTTTCGTCTAGGTGCATAAAAAAATGTACAAACGCTCACTACCTTCAATATTTCGATGATGGACTTGTACCCGGATTGTCCCAACTCGTTGTCTTCGGGGACAAAAAGAGCTGTACGCATTTGTCTCGCAGTCGATCCTCCGGCTCCGTAAGCAGCCATCGCTAGTGTAATTTGAGCGCTCAAAGGAGAGACGACAAAATTGCCAGAATTTTTGTTGGCTATGACCTGAAATTCGAAATTCGAAGCCGCATGATGAGTACTAACAAATGAACGAACACGCGAAATTCAATTGGAGCGGTGGAACTTACCTTCGTGAAATTACGAGCAAAGTTTTCGGTACTGTCAGCTACAATCCTGAGCGCAACATCGTCACCTTTCATCGCTAAAATTTGACTCGAAGTCGCAAGAACCGCTACGCACAGAATCAAAACCACTGGAAAAAAGTTATCGCTGTTATCATCATCGACTGTATTCAATAACAATCAACTACTGTCACGAAAAAAAGATTTACCGGTTCCCATTTTGAAGAACGTTCGCCTCGGATACGATTCAGAAACCAACTGATACTCGATCGAGTATACACAGGTTAATAAACTCCTCCTGCTTTTTGCTGGATGGAAGTTCAAAAGTGCCATCACTACTAAGAATTTTCACAACTACTATCTCCAATTAATAGCTATGAAACACTTGTACGTGAACTCTGCAGCTCGCCAAGTTGTCAGACGAGTCGTTCACCCGAGCAAACTAGTCCCATGCCTTCGGACTCTGAATTTACCTATGAAATACATGGACCCAGTGGACGTTGAGTTAATGATGACTGATGAGAATTGGTGAAAAATTGCCGTCCAGGAACTCCGAATTCACATGTCGCGACGAGTTCCTTGGAATATTTTCATGAAAATCAGTAGATCGACCGTATATGTTGGAACTTTTTTTGAGAGGAAAAAATCCAGTTTGTACTTCGCAGGGGAGTCTTCGTCAAACCGTATACCAAAAGAAGAAGAGCACCAAAAATGCGAACTTTCTAAAAATATCAAAAGTTTTTGAACGCACTTTTTTCGTTACTTATCTCTTGAGCAGAAAATCAGCCTGAGCTGGCTTGATATAAAAAAAAAAAAAATAAGTTCGGAAAAACGAAGAATTGTTTCAAAAGGCAGAAATATGTTCGTATTCGTTTAATTTAAAACAGACTTCCGTATCCACAACTAAAATCCAACCATAAAGAGTGAAATATTCTATTGATTCGGTGAAGCACAACAACTGGCACTAAAATCTGGTGAGTTATTTATCATGACACATCGTCGGACTAACGTTGATTATTTTTACGCGATCGACATCAAAAGCGTGTAGTAAGAAGCGGCCGTACTGCAGACCTGAAATAAAAAAACAATTCAAGTTTTCCTACACAGTATTAAAGAGGAAAAACTAATTCGATTCTTCTATTCCACAATGACTAGAAGCAAAAAGTGTCGAATCCGAGCTGTGCGGATTATTATTTTATCCAAATACCGTGCTAAAGCTCTCGAGGGTAACGGGGAAAAATTTTCCAGCCGTAAGGACGCTGGGTCTCTGAGTGCGCACGATGGTAAGGAGGGTGCCGCGTTGCACAAATCCTGACGCTTCGTACCATCGAGAGCAGTAAATTGCTCTCGTCAAATTCTCACTCTAGGCAAAAAATTACTTGTTCGATTCACACATAGATAGCAGATTTCAAAATCCATTCCAACCTAGTAATGTGCTGCAATCACCTGTACCAAAACTTGGTTCGCCACCCAGCACAATACGAAAATTTCGGTCATAGCTGCCGCAAAATACATCCCACAGAGAAGGCAATCCAGTGTGTCTTGTTTTTCCTGCAATGTGCGACGATGCGACGATTTTTATTCCTGTTGCTTTTCGTTGTTTTGAACGCGGGAAAAAAATTCTTCCTCTTTACTCACCGACGCTGAAGTCAACATCACAACGTTGAGACAGATAAGAATTGTGCTTAGTAGGAAGTGAACCAGAAGTATAGGGTTGTGAATGTCTTCGACATCTTCGGCAAATCTGCAAATGAACAGATTTAAGCATTCGGAATTAGGCTAAAAATGTCGCCGAGTAACGTACTGTATTAGAAACTTGTATTCGCGGACGATATCGATGAAGTCTTGATCGCTGGTAGAGGCATCGATGTTGGTGAATTTCAGGTTGAGTAGACGAAGTTTGGCACAAAGATGCATGCATATGATAGCGTATAAAGAGACTAGGCCAATAGCAGCGGTGGTAGCGCAAAAACCACCAACCATTTGACTAAGATATGTAATCTCGAATTGAGGACTTGGCTGTAAGTGAAAAGAACATTGAACAAAGATAGATCTCTACATTTTATCAGATGATTCGACTTACTCTATGATCGTAGACATATCTGCCGATGAACGGTGTCCGGTGGATCGCGTTCACATCTCGGTATAAATCGAAATCGTTAGCCCACAGTGAGATTAGAAAAAACATGAAAGCTGACCCATAGAAGCTCTGGATCATGAATCCAGTAACGATGGTTGCGTAGCGATCGAATTTTTTAAAGTGACCCCATAGTATTGGAGATAATGATTCGGTCCACAATTCTTCTCGCATTTTTTTAATCAAATTTCTATACTTTTTTTCTTGATACCAAAAGTTACCGAGCAAACAGAAATTCTGAGTAGCTGATATCACGATGCTCGTTGTTTTCGATAAATAACGAAGATCGTTAGAAAATTCTGTCATCGCTGTTATCCCGGGAATTATTAAGTACAATGTCGAACTCAATGCCAAAGCACGGATGAATACATCCTTTTTCCTTATCTTATTGGTAGAATCATAATCCAGCAGAGGATATCCAAGCATACGCGTTATGATATTAGCCGTGCGAAGTCGGCTGACAACGTTTACGGTCTTTCCGTCCGATTTTACCGAAGTCATGATGATGCCGAACTGACAATAAGTGAGATGTAGATCGAATGAACAATCCACCTAAAGCTGACACGTATGACTTTCACAAGTCAGTCCGATAAAGGAGAATGTAGTTCAAGTTTTCCTATCTTTTCGGCTGTAGTTTCTTTCGCTTTTAAATATGCATTATTGACACAGCAGTCTGATATGCTAAGACGTTCGATATGGAATTATGTAAAACTGCCAGCCATGCATCGAAAGTAGTAACACAAACTAGGACTAATTCCCTCCGCAATTCAGAAGTGGTACGAGAACAATTTTTTTCTATTGCTCGATAAAAAGTACTCGTTGTATATTAGATTGGCAACTTATGCCAATTCTGGTCGACGTGCAATTCCATTAAAAAGCGTTATTTTCGGGCAATGGTGGTAAATTGCGTAGTAGAATGATTCGTCGACCTCGAATATCGTCGGAGCACGAATGGGAATGAACAAACTCGTCGCAACGGCTTCGAGTACTGAAAGAAGAAAAGATAATCTTCAAATTCGGGGGGACTCGAGTTCCGAAAATCGAGCTTTCAAAGATCCTCATGCTTAACCGTAACAGCCGCAGCTTCGGTACCATCTTCGTCAACTTCTATGAATGCCTTCTGCACAACTTTGCCAACGTGAAGTGGTACGTCAGTAATACCGGTAAAGTTAGCAGTATCCCCGAACATCTCGGCCAATCCCAACTGAAAGTTAACAAATTTTTTGAAGATGGTCGGCGTCAAAATCCTCATTGGAATCATCCGATGCATGTATACGTATAATATGAAAACGGAGATTCCGGAAGCAATGCATCATTATATTCCAAGAATAATAGCCCAGCGAAGCCGGCTGTCGACATTTACCTTCTTGTTGTTGAGTCGAACCGAGTTCATCTCAACGGAGCTGCTGTAAAAATCGAGAAAAAGTACATGCCAGATGTATAGTTAGTGTGAAAAGAAATTAACGCGGTGCCTAATTCAGAAATACCAAGTCTTACTGACAAGGAAAGAGACAAGGAAACTATAGATTTGTGAGTGTGCTATAATATGCGGACATTCATAGGTATGGGTCCTTATATTATCTGAAATCCTCAAATCGTAGAGCCTTTATTAATTTTTGATTTTTAGTTTTCCGATGTCGACCCCATTACCGAAAATTGGTGAACGACAAATTGTTTTGTCATTGATCTAGAAAACGTAGATATTCAGGTAAACCACCCTCGATATCTATTCTGTCCTCAAATCTCACCGAGTCTGCACTGATTCTTTATTTTTAGCATTTCAAATGCTGAAAATCCTATTATCGCAATATGCTAATCAATCTTATCATACACATGGTTACAGACACCAGCGTGTACGAATTATGTAGTTGATCATTCGTGAGGGGAATCCATCAAATGTTTGGCTTTTTCTTATCTCGCGACGATTTGAGTTATTCCCCTGCAGAAGTATCATCTCATTCCTCGACTATAAATACAGCGGTATGCGGATGAAGAACAAACTCGTAGTTCGAGAGCGTTCTCAGATCAGGAGGTAAAACACATTTATTACTTTCGCAATTTCTAATCCAGTAGTTAGAAGGTGCAACTTAATTCAAACACACCTGTGTCGAGCAAAAACTCAACGATACTTCGATCACTTCGATAAATATAACAATCGAGATAGCAGACTCAGATTCCTGGGTTCAAAATACAAGAATACACATAAAATATACTGCAAAGAAACTTGAAACTTCAAGCCGAAAATCGAATTGACAGATAGCTGCGTAAAATGAAGTTATTCGTTTCGTTTATTTTAATAATCGCCCTCGCGTCGCTTGCGGATTGTTACTCCGATGTGGATGACGACGGATCAGGATCGCCGGAGGTGGTAAGTATTTTAAAGTCTTCCTTAAAATTAACTACGATTCAAAAGTATTGCGTTAAAACACCCGGTTTTATTACATTCCAGAATTATTTGTCGTCCGTCGAGACACGTTTTCGTAGATCACCTGATCCGGAACCCCGAGGATCGTTCGGTGCAACTTTCGAAGATCACAACCTCGGACTCCATGGATCCTGGCAGGTCCCCAATTCTCAAGGAACCGTCACAGCCGGCGTGGCAAAGAGTTTCAAAGGTCCTGAACGTCGCCCTTCTTATAACATTGGCTACCAACAACCGTTGTTTCAAAACAAACATGGATCGGTCCACGCTACAGTCGGAGCTCAGAAGTTTCCAGGTCAGAAGTGGCAACCGAACGTTGGAGTCGGAGCATCCTTCAGGTTTCGAAGGTCCCTGAGGCCAGATTCCGAATCCTAAGGACCACGAAGTGCTCGCAAGCTTGGAAATTAGGCCATGTGAATTATGAATATTTAAATGTTATTTATATCGCCCTTACTTCTTCATTAATAAAATTCTCTCAATCATAAAATCCAGGACCATTTGCTCAAATATTCGCCGTAACGTGTACAAACCCATGAAATGCGTTCATAATTCTACGCACACAGGCTTTGTTGACGATTGAAATTCAAATGTAAAATTATCTCCAAGTGCGACATCGCAGCTCTTTCCAATCGGAACTGGAATCCAGACTGAATAAAAGCTGCCAGGGATATTATCAAGGCTACAAAGGAAATGAATTTATTTATTCATTCGATACACTGACCTGTAGGAAATTCAAACTCAATGATAAGTGACCTCAAAAATTAAGAGACACGTACAGATGTATAACTTGTCCGTTTATACCTATAGAAAAAAGGGAAACTAACGCAGACCCATTTAGAAGATTCGACGAACTTTTCCTCGTAACTTCAATGTGAGAGAATGAAGTGTGACGTGTGCAAAAAAATTATTTGAAGAAATACAATCCTGGGTACAAATGTTACCCTCAATCGAATAAAACTAGCGTCATTTCTTTCGCGTCATCTACTACATCATAAATAAGACGTCGTCATCGTGCTAATACTCAACCTGAAGCGACCGACTTCAAAAGTGTGTAATAAGACACAGCAGTCGTGCAAACCTGAAATAAAGAATAAACGACGTGCGTAAAAATGGTTTGAAGTGCGTCTCCAATCCTGTAGAGTCCGCAGATTTAGAAATTATTCCGTTTTACTTGATTTTTCGTTTGTTTTTTTTTGTTTTTTTGTTTTCTCTTCAAGTGCGATAATCTTTGTTCAAATACCGTGCCAAAGCTCTCAAGAGATATGGGAAAAAATTTTCCAGCCGTGAGTACGCTGGGTATCTGGGTGCGCATCAGAGTGAGGAGGACTCCGTGTTGGACCGGCTGCGGCGCCTCAAACCATCGAGAGCAGTAAATTGCGGTCGCCAAATTCTCACTCTGGGGATAAAACATGTTCGTAAATATTTTCGTCGAGTGAGTTTATCGTTTATCGCGAGTGATTTTTACTTTTTTAGATCGTCGAAGCAAGCCGTTACGTTACCTCCAAGAAAACTTTGTTGGCGATCCAACATAGTATGAAGATTTCGAAAAAAGCGCCCGCGAAGTACATCACGAAGAGCGCAAATTCCAATCCGTTTTGGTGTACCTGTGTGGCGGTTAATTTCAATTTCAATGTCATTCCGGATGTAATTGCCAACTGGTAGGTACTCACCGATACGGAAGTAAGTTTGACGACGTTGAGGCAGATCAAAATGGTGCTGAGAAGGAAGTGAACTAGAAGTATCGGGCTGTGAACGTCTTCGACATCTTTGGCAAACCTGTAAGGGAAATAAGAGTTGCACATGTTCGGAGACTCGAAAATCTCCCGATTTAGGGCTATACCTACAGATTAATTACGTACTGGATTAAGTAGCGATGCTCACGAACCATCTCGGCGAAGTCGTGAACGGTAGTAGTGCCATCGATTTTGTTGAATCTTACGGTGAGTAAGCGAAGTTTGGCGCAAAGATGCATGCTCGAGATAGCGTAGAGCGAAACGAGACCGACGTCAGATGTCATAGCGTAGAAACAACCAAGAATTTGACAAGCGTACGTGATCTCGAATTGAGGACTTGGCTGTATGGAAATAAAACAATGATAATTGCCATGATTTTCTTGATTTAGTTTAAAATTGCAGAGCGACGTCGGTGACCCGATACTTACGCGTTCGTCGTAGTGAAATTTAGCGATGAATGGGATCCGCCGCATAGCGTTCAAGTCTTTGTACAAATTGAAGTTATGGAACCAGAAGGGACTGGTCAAATATACGAGAAGCACCCCGTAAAAGACTATAATCATATACATTGTTATTATCTCAGCAAAGCGATCGAATATTTTGAACTGATCCCATAAACTTGGAGTTAACGATTCCGTCCACAATTCTTCGAGCATCTTTTTCACCAGGCATCTGTACTTGGATTCTTGAAAGTAAAGGTTCGCGATTAACGACAAACTTTGAGTGCACGATAGAACTACGCTCGTTACTTCCGAAAGGTAACGCAAATCATGAAAGAATTGTGTCATCGCTGTTATCGCAGGTATCACGATGTACAGCAGCGAAGCCGTCGCCAGAACGCGTAGAAATAAATCCGTTTTAGTCGTACTGGACGAATGATAATCCAGCAAGTGAAATCCCAGCATACGCATGACGACGTGAGTCTTGCGAAGCCGGCTGTCGACGTTCACCTTCTTGTCGTTGGGTCGAACCGAGTTCATCTCGACGGAGCTGCACAAAAAAGTTTGAGATAAAATTACACGCCGGATGATCAGCGAAAAAACAAAATGAACGCGGTGCCTGATTCGAAGATACCAAGTCTTACTGACGAGGAAAGACAAGCGAGGATCAAACCCGTAATAACATTGTTCTACGAGCACAAAGCGCAATAATTTTTTTCCTCCCATTCTCCATTTTTTCCCCTCCAACATCACCGACTCCCTATTAATTAAAAGGTACGGCGCAGCGTGTCTTACATTCGGCACGAATTTTTTCTTATCCACGAGTCGGTGAAAACTTGCGATGCACGCAGATCGAGTCAATCTACGAATGCATCGGTCGGCAGTCGCAGCTTTCACGGCTATGTGAAGATCAGGTTGAAATTTAATGTACGCGCCAAGTTTCGATGTACCCTGCAGGAAAAGTTTTCTTTCAATGACACGTTTGAAAAACCTGTTATTGAGTCGTTGAGGTGCCGTAGGTAGCCTGATAATTACGAGTGATTAGCCCGCCACGCGACACGGGATAGTTCTTCGAATGATTGCAGTAATGTCATTCACCGTATTCCAAATCTACTATCTAACTCTGTTCAACGACTCGAGATAAAATTCTGGAAATCAATTGTAAAAATAAAATAGGTATGGATAACATTTCAGAATAGTAAATCTTTTACTTTATTCGCATTTGTTATAATCGCTTATATTTTTTAGGTATATTATTAATTCGGTGATTTTAATGCGATGTAAAATAATGCGTACATGTCGTTTACGGCGGAAGTTACAGAATTCCATAAATGATTGCCGTGCTTGTTGGCCGCAAAGCTGTAGGTAAAAGAAACTCTAAATTTTTTAGGCCTCTATAATATGCGGACATTTATAGGCATTTCCTCATTATCTGAAATCCACAAATCGTAGGGCCTTCGTAAATTTTTGATTTTCAAATCGGAAATCAGAGTCAAGCGTTGGAATCCAAGGATCCTTTCGTTTCCGAAGATCTGCCGAATCAGAAGATGATGAGGAAATCGAGCGCTAAAAGAATTTTCGTCGATTGGTGATCCCTTCAGAACCTAATTTATGACGTCCATGTATCAAAATCCATCTTCTTTCGTTGAATAAAATCTTATGAAATTTCACCTCGTTAAAAAATTAGATGCGTCTGACCCACATTCCTTCTATCGAATGCACCTGAAATCTCTGAATTATATCGAGTCGGGTTGATGAACCATCCCACTGACCAGAACTATTTTGGCTCCGAGATGATAAATCATAAACTGGAAGGGCCGGTTGACCGACAATACTTTGGGGGGCTGCATCCAAATGCGCAGGTTTGCCGGTACGTCATGGATCACTGGAAAACAAAAAATCACTAGGTTTTCACCAATGGTAACCAAATATTAATATGGATATGCCGATGATTGTCTCACTCGTAACGTCAGCTGCTTCGCTACCCTCTTCTTCGACCTTGATGAACGCCTTCTGAACAAATCTGCCAACTTTTAGAGGGATATCGGATATTCCAGAGAAATCAGCACCGTCTCTGAACATGTTCCTTATCCCCAACTGAAATGACAAACGTGTGTATGAAACTTACGGAATGATTGAGTTTCTTTTTTTTTTTAATCCGAATGAAGCGTTTTATTCCACGATACCTCCTGCAGTGGTTGTTGAAGATCCAATGTTGTCTCGATTGCAAAATATGGTAAATGTACTTCAGCGTATTGGTAATATGCTTCGTCCAAACTCCGACTAAGGTTAACTTTATGCATATTATCAGTGACTGTTTTCAATCCGGTGATCTCGTCCTTCACCCTGAAAATGAAAGTGTAATTATTCAATCAACCCTCGTTGAATGGTTGCCAAAATCGATTCCTTTCTTTAGTTTTTTAAAATTTTTATTCCATACCCAAAATCGTAACTCGATAAATTTTGCGCTAATTTCTGGCAGTTGCCCGTTCCTGACAAAATACTTCATGTACATTGTGGGTACGTTTTTCGTGGTATTTTCATCGACGTAAAATGCTCTGTCCTGGGTTTCGGACGAATCGAATTCCTTGCGCCATCCGCCCTTGAAATGAACCGCGCTCACAAGAACCAATTGTGTGAACGGGCTGAGATCGTCTGAAAATGAAAATAAAAAAAACACGTCATTGAGAACAGCAAGCGAATTCGTTTCTCAGAAAATCGCTAAAGATTTTCCGAAGGATCGGAAACTACCTGCTGCTACCACGCCCTTGATTCGATTGTTTGTTTTCTGTTCGCACCAAGCGTTTATGGCGTCAGCGGCGGATCGAAGGTCGCTAAAGTCAACCTCTTGGGACGGCGACAAGAATTTCGCACCGGTGAATTTCTTATAGGCAGATTTTACTTGAAATTGAGACGAGGTGAACAAGGTATTTGACAAACTTAGTTCGACTCCTTTTACATCCTGGAGAGAAAAAGTAGAAATTTTATCCCCTTTTCAAATACGATGCGTTTTACGAGAAAATTTTCGTCTAGGTGCATAAAAAAATGTACAAACGCTCACTACCTTCAATATTTCGATGATGGACTTGTACCCGGATTGTCCCAACTCGTTGTCTTCGGGGACAAAAAGAGCTGTACGCATTTGTCTCGCAGTCGATCCTCCGGCTCCGTAAGCAGCCATCGCTAGTGTAATTTGAGCGCTCAAAGGAGAGACGACAAAATTGCCAGAATTTTTGTTGGCTATGACCTGAAATTCGAAATTCGAAGCCGCATGATGAGTACTAACAAATGAACGAACACGCGAAATTCAATTGGAGCGGTGGAACTTACCTTCGTGAAATTACGAGCAAAGTTTTCGGTACTGTCAGCTACAATCCTGAGCGCAACATCGTCACCTTTCATCGCTAAAATTTGACTCGAAGTCGCAAGAACCGCTACGCACAGAATCAAAACCACTGGAAAAAAGTTATCGCTGTTATCATCATCGACTGTATTCAATAACAATCAACTACTGTCACGAAAAAAAGATTTACCGGTTCCCATTTTGAAGAACGTTCGCCTCGGATACGATTCAGAAACCAACTGATACTCGATCGAGTATACACAGGTTAATAAACTCCTCCTGCTTTTTGCTGGATGGAAGTTCAAAAGTGCCATCACTACTAAGAATTTTCACAACTACTATCTCCAATTAATAGCTATGAAACACTTGTACGTGAACTCTGCAGCTCGCCAAGTTGTCAGACGAGTCGTTCACCCGAGCAAACTAGTCCCATGCCTTCGGACTCTGAATTTACCTATGAAATACATGGACCCAGTGGACGTTGAGTTAATGATGACTGATGAGAATTGGTGAAAAATTGCCGTCCAGGAACTCCGAATTCACATGTCGCGACGAGTTCTTTGGAATATTTTCATGAAAATCAGTAGATCGACCGTATACGTTGGCTGCTGTAAAAATCGAGAAAAAGTACATGCCAGATATATAGTTAGTGTAAAAAAAAATTAACGCGGTACCTAATTCAGAAATACCAAGTCTTACTGACAAGGAAAGAGACAAGGAAACTATAGTTTTGTGAGTGTGCTATAATATGCGGACATTCATAGGTATGGGTCCCCATATTATCTGAAATCCGCAAATCGTAGAGCCTTTATTAATTTTTGATTTTTAGTTTTCCGATGTCGACCCCATTACCGAAAATTGGTGAACGACAATTGATCTAGAAAACGTAGATATTCAGGTAAACCACCCTCGATATCTATTCTGTCCTCAAATCGCACCGAGTCTGCACTGATTCTTTATTTTTAGCATTTCAAATGCTGAAAATCCTATTATCGCAATATGCTAATCAATCGTATTATACACATGGTTACAGACACCAGCGTGTACGAATTATGTAGTTGATCATTCGTGAGGGGAATCCATCAAATGTTTGGCTTTTTCTTATCTCGCGACGATTTGAGTTATTCCCCTGCAGAAGTATCATCTCATTCCTCGACTATAAATACAGCGGTATGCGGATGAAGAACAAACTCGTAGTTCGAGAGCGTTCTCAGATCAGGAGGTAAAACACATTTATTACTTTCGCAATTTCTAATCCAGTATTTAGAAGGTGCAACTTAATTCAAACACACCTGTGTCGAGCAAAAACTCAACGATACTTCGATCACTTCGATAAATATAACAATCGAGATAGCAGACTCAGATTCCTGGGTTCAAAATACAAGAATACACATAAAATATACTGCAAAGAAACTTGAAACTTCAAGCCGAAAATCGAATTGACAGATAGCTGCGTAAAATGAAGTTATTCGTTTCGTTTATTTTAATAATCGCCCTCGCGTCGCTTGCGGATTGTTACTCCGATGTGGATGACGACGGATCAGGATCGCCGAAGGTGGTAAGTATTTTAAAGTCTTCCTTAAAATTAACTACGATTCAAAAGTATTGCGTTAAAACACCCGGTTTTATTACATTCCAGAATTATTTGTCGTCCGTCGAGACACGTTTTCGTAGATCACCTGATCTGGAACCCCAAGGATCGTTCGGTGCAACTTTCGGAGGTCAACAATTTCCAGGTCAGAATTGGCAGCACAACCTCGGAGTCCAAGGATCCTACCAGTTCCAACGACCTCAAGGATCCTTGACAGCCAGCTGGCCGAAGAGTTTCAGCGATGCTGGACTTCTCCCTTCTTGTCACAGTTTCGACCGACTAACGTTGTTTCCAAACAGTCCTGGATGGGTTCACGCTACAGCCGGAGCTCAGAAGTTTCTAGGTCAGAGGTGGCAACCGAACGTTGGAATCAGAGCATCCTCCAGGTTTCGAAGGTCCCTGAGGCCAGATTCCGAATCCTCAGGACCACGAAGTGCTCGCAAGCTTGGAAATTAGGCCATGTGAATTATGAATATTTAAATGTTATTTATATCGCCCTTACTTCTTCATTAATAAAATTCTCTCAATCATAAAATCCAGGACCATTTGCTCAAATATTCGCCGTAACGTGTAGAAACCCATGAAATGCGTTCATAATTCTACGCAGACAGGCTTTGTTGACGATTGAAATTCAAATGTAAAATTATCTCCAAGTGCGACATCGCAGCTCTTTCCAATCGGAACTGGAATCCAGACTGAATAAAAGCTGCCAGGGATATTATCAAGGCTACAAAGGAAATGAATTTATTTATTTATTCGATACACTGACCTGTAGGAAATTCAAACTCAATGATAAGTGACCTCAAAAATTAAGAGACACGTACAGATGTATAACTTGTCCGTTTATACCTATAGAAAAAAGGTAAACTAACGCAGACCCATTTAGAAGATTCGACGAACTTTTCCTCGTAACTTCAATGTGAGAGAATGAAGTGTGACGTGTGCAAAAAAATTGTTTGAAGAAATACAATCCTGGGTACAAATGTTACCTTCAATCGAATAAAACTAGCGTCATTTCTTTCGCGTCATCTACTACATCATAAATAAGACGTCGTCATCGTGGTAATACTCAACCTGAAGCGACCGACTTCAAAAGTGTGTAATAAGACACAGCAGTCGTGCAAACCTGAAATAAAGAATAAACGATGTGCGTAAAAATGGTTTGAAGTGCGTCTCCAATCCTCTAGAGTCCGCAGGATTAGAAATTATTCCGTTTTACTTGATTTTTCGTTTGTTTTTTTTTGTTTTTTTGTTTTCTCTTCAAGTGCGATAATCTTTGTTCAAATACCGTGCCAAAGCTCTCAAGAGATATGGGAAAAAATTTTCCAGCCGTGAGTACGCTGGGTATCTGGGTGCGCATCAGAGTGAGGAGGACTCCGTGTTGGACCGGCTGCGGCGCCTCAAACCATCGAGAGCAGTAAATTGCGGTCGCCAAATTCTCACTCTGGGGATAAAACATGTTCGTAAATATTTTCGTCGAGTGAGTTTATCGTTTATCGCGAGTGATTTTCACTTTTTTAGATCGTCGAAGCAAGCCGTTACGTTACCTCCAAGAAAACTTTGTTGGCGATCCAACATAGTATAAAGATTTCGAAAAAAGCGCCCGCGAAGTACATCACGAAGAGCGCAAATTCCAATCCGTTTTGGTGTACCTGTGTGGCGGTTAATTTCAATTTCAATGTCATTCCGGATGTAATTGCCAACTGGTAGGTACTCACCGATACGGAAGTAAGTTTGACGACGTTGAGGCAGATCAAAATGGTGCTGAGAAGGAAGTGAACTAGAAGTATCGGGCTGTGAACGTCTTCGACATCTTTGGCAAACCTGTAAGGGAAATAAGAGTTGCACATGTTCGGAGACTCGAAAATCTCCCGATTTAGGGCTATACCTACAGATTAATTACGTACTGGATTAAGTAGCGATGCTCACGAACCATCTCGGCGAAGTCGTGAACGGTAGTAGTGCCATCGATTTTGTTGAATCTTACGGTGAGTAAGCGAAGTTTGGCGCAAAGATGCATGCTCAAGATAGCGTAGAGCGAAACGAGACCGACGTCAGATGTCATAGCGTAGAAACAACCAAGAATTTGACAAGCGTACGTGATCTCGAATTGAGGACTTGGCTGTACGGAAATAAAACAATGATAATTGCCATGATTTTCTTGATTTAGTTTAAAATTGCAGAGCGACGTCGGTGACCCGATACTTACGCGTTCGTCGTAGTAAAATTTAGCGATGAATGGGATCCGCCGCATAGCGTTCAAGTCTTTGTACAAATTGAAGTTATGGAACCAGAAGGGACTGGTCAAATATACGAGAAGCACCCCGTAAAAGACTATAATCATATACATTGTTATTATCTCAGCAAAGCGATCGAATATTTTGAACTGATCCCATAAACTTGGAGTTAACGATTCCGTCCATAATTCTTCGAGCATCTTTTTCACCAGGCGTCTGTACTTGGATTCTTGAAAGTAAAGGTTCGCGATTAACGACAAACTTTGAGTGCACGATAGAACTACGCTCGTTACTTCCGAAAGGTAACGCAAATCATGAAAGAATTGTGTCATCGCTGTTATCGCAGGTATCACGATGTACAGCAGCGAAGCCGTCGCCAGAACGCGTAGAAATAAATCCGTTTTAGTCGTACTGGACGAATGATAATCCAGCAAGTGAAATCCCAGCATACGCATGACGACGTGAGTCTTGCGAAGCCGGCTGTCGACGTTCACCTTCTTGTCGTTGGGTCGAACCGAGTTCATCTCGACGGAGCTGCACAAAAAAGTTTGAGATAAAATTACACGCCGGATGGTCAGCGAAAAAACAAAATGAACGCGGTGCCTGATTCGAAGATACCAAGTCTTACTGACGAGGAAAGACAAGCGAGGATCAAACCCGTAATAACATTGTTCTACGAGCGCAAAGCGCAATAATTTTTTTCCTCCCATTCTCCATTTTTTTCCCCTCCAACATCACCGACTCCCTATTAATTAAAAGGTACGGCGCAGCGTGTCTTACATTCGGCACGAATTTTTTCTTATCCACGAGTCGGTGAAAACTTGCGATGCACGCAGATCGAGTCAATCTACGAATGCATCGGTCGGTAGTCGCAGCTTTCACGGCTATGTGAAGATCAGGTTGGAATTTAATGTATGCGCCAAGTTCCGATATACCCTGGAAAAGTTTTCTTTCAATGACACGTTCCGTAAACCTGTCATTGAGTCGCTGAGGTGCCGTAGGTAGCCTGATAATTACGAGTGATTAGCCCGCCACGCGACACGGGATAGTTCTTCGAATGATTGCAGTAATGTCATTCATCGTATTTCAAGCTTCCACGATTCAATTTTACCTGATAATTTGCGACAAACTTTCGTGGATAGCATTGAATGAAAAATTCAATTTTCTTTAACCCCTAGCCGAAAGTGCGGTCTACCCGGCCGTGGCTTTTGCGGCCTGCTCGAGCTAACGCGCGCTTTATCAAATTAATAAAGTTTCACTTGTATGTGCAAATTTCAAACAATTTCTCACTCGCATATGCTTCGCCTCGGCCTTTACATCACATACGCCAGGAAATCCAACTTATTATGTCTTTGGGTCGTAACATACTATCGCTTTTCTACTCTACTTTTGCCGAGTGCATTATTAACTCTGCCGTTCAATTCATAGGAAATCGTTCGATTGATGTAAGATTGTCATTTATTTTGAAAGTATAACGCCGTAAATTGTTGTCTCGGTCGTCGTTCAGCCGTGTAGTAAAAACGATAAACTATAATCAATTTTTTTCATTGCTCTACAAAACACTGATATTCGGGTAAACCCTCCATTTTCCTGTATCTCAAGAAATCGTAGAGCCTATAGACAGAATCATTTTTTCTTCTTCATATTTCTATACCCGCCCACTACCAGCAACCCAATTGCCCCTACTTTTAGGTCACGATATAGTTTTTGGTTCATGCATCCTTACTCGGTATAATGACCTCCCCATTTACAGACCGAGGTATTGAATAAATCTCCACCTGCCGACTACACCAGCCACGCTGTCACACTCCAGTAACACGTCGTCGCTAATAAATTCACGATTTTTGCCATTTTGACATAAAAAACATTTTGGACCTTCGAATAATTTTGCGGAAAATTTAGCGGGTCGAGAAATTACCGCTGAATCGGAAGGCCCTGTGATATGTCTTTTCGGTCAGTTTTCAATCGATTTCAAAATCCAGCAAACTTCATTTGGTTGAAAATGAAAACGAGTGCGTAAACATAAGCTAATCGAATCTGATGACCTGTTGGAAATTTCTATAAACGATAAAATTTCTATACGTAAATATTTGCGATTCGTACAATAAAATACGAGTACCGTTATTATACCGGAAGTTATCTCGCCAGCGAACGCGGCATCGAAGAGTTCCGACGCATTTCCCCCCGTCACATTGCCCGTAAGAATCGTTCAGTTTCCGACTACCAAACTTCGAGTATCTTCAGTCATCAAATCATGATCGCGATTCAAAGAGAGACGATCATATTTTAATCTCTTCAAAGTTTATTGCATTACACGCCTGTATACAGGGTACAATATAATCGAAAAATTTTCATCAAATAATGCGTTACTGCACGCATTGATATGGTTTACTTTTTTTATTTCATTATTTTTTCGTATACGCGTATAATATAAGTGGTCAGTGAGTGTGATTTTTCGTAATATTTAAACAAGTTTTGTCTTTTCGTCAAATCGCCTGAAGAAAACTGTGGGTAAATATTTTCAAATGAAAACATATTTTATGTATTTATTTATTTTTTTTTTGTTTCTAGTCAAAACTTTCTCATCTCATCTATGTACCGAAGACTATGTGTATATAACGTGCAAATTTCCATGTGTAGCAAGTCTGCACAAACGAATATATAGATGAGCGGATTTTTTCTTAATCATTGCCGAAAAAATAAAAATGCGTAATTTCAATGAAAAAATATTTTTCACTCAGATAGGTGTTTATTTGAGAATATATAGAAATTAGAACTAATATTTGATAAGTATTCGATCAGTTTCGAGTCCTTGCACTTGGAATTTAACGTTTGATTGTTTCGTAATAGCGGTTTTGTAATCTAGTCTGTATCTGAATTTCACTACCGTTTATTCAATTACCGTGCGATAACTGAGTACAGCTATATTACGAGAGCAAAACCGAATCGATCAAATTGATGAGTAATTGACTTTATTCGTGGGAAAGAGCGCGAAGCAAATAACCAAATAGTTAGTAGAGTTCGTATCTGATCACCCGTAAAATGCTTCTCATCGTGACACGCGACATTTTCTTTTTACCGGATTAATTAGCTCCAGGCTTAATTGAGCAATTTATTGATCGGCACAAAAAAAAATTATTTTCTTCTCTTTTTTTTAAAACTTTTTCAGACCATGAGGACGATTTTTTTGTTGCTGTTCTCATGCAGGATCATTGACATTTGTGTGGTTTGTGAATTGATCGACATTAAGGATTCTATGATTACTGCAGAGTCAGAAAAATCGAACAGGTCAGCCATTTTGGATAAAGCGATCCTTCGGAAAGATTCCGATCTATTGTTCGAGCGTACCCCAGTTTCCATGGACCCCTTGAACTTGAACCCGAACTCGCCCTTCTTACCTTGGCACATTAATAGGACGTCGCGGAACGAAAACAGATCTTCGATTCCTACGGATCCCAAACCCCCCGCGTCGTCTGCTACGACCGATTTTCTCTCACTTTCGACTGCGAGAACGTCCAAAGGACTTCAAACGTCCGTAAATCTACCGAAAAATCCATCTGTGAGAATTAAATAATTAATGAGTCAATTTTCATTTGAATTAAATATCATATTTCATTTTCATATTTTTGATCGCATGTTTTTATTTTTTTTCCAACTCAGATTCCAGTTCATCAATCGGTTAATTGGAACGAAGTGTCGACGAAATCGAACAGATCGGATATCAGAAAATTGGGTAAAGTGGAAGGTTACTACGAGACAAATGCGGGAAGCGACGATAACTTTGAAAAACGAGGGCTACCCCTGATCGCGATGGACGTCCTTCGGCGGAGAGAAGAAAAAAAAAGATACGAAGCGTTAAATCGTCAATATCCTGGATATTATGACGAGAATTCTCACGAACCCGACGAAGATTACGCATCTCCAGACAAATACTATTCGGCATCGATAAACTTGGAAGCCGATGACGTCGACACGAACGCGCAGAGTATGTGAAATAAAATTATCAACATCGAGTCATCCATATTTGCAAAAAAACAAAAAAAAACTCACCAGCATTTTCATCCGCAGGATATTATTCGGGCGAAGGCGGCCGTTACGATTCAGAGAATTACCTCGGGTATCCTACTTATCCTTTCGAGAATGGAAAGAAAAATCGTTATTACGAAAACAACAAAGCATCTGCCGATTATTACTCCGCAGTCAGCGCAGCGGAATCCTTACAGTTCCGTCCACCTCGTCCTGCTCGTTTATCGAATTCCAGATATTCGGTCGATTCGGGTAACGACCACGGGTCGGCCCCAACTTTAATCGGAATTTTTTTTTCGATCGGTTCAAACCTGATGCAATTATTCAAGATCGGTTTGGGCAGCGGTTTGTCTATAGTGATACCAATAATAGCGATCAAGCTTTTTTTAATTCCTCTAAAGATCTTGAAGATCATAAAAATCGTGAAAATTCTTCTTAAACTTTTCTTCGTCGTGCCGTTTATCCTTCGAGTTTTCGCGCCTTCGATATACTCGGCAATCGGTCTGCACCATCACGCGGGTTTCGCAAATAAAATGGAAGGAATTTCATCGAACCCTGAAAGTAGAGACTCGCTGGACCCTGGAGCGGAGCACAATAACTCTTCCTGGTGGAACAACGCCGGATTAGGCGGAGCTAATTCAACGGGGATTTCATTAATACCCGAAATTCTAGGCACTCAAAAATGTCCGAGTAAAGTAGCCTGCGAATTAGGTTCTTACTTGGCCAGCAGGAGCAGTATTCCTGAAAAACTTACAAAATTTCTCAGTAATAACGATCCTGGAGAAAGTAAAGATTTTGATCATCAGAGGAACGATAAAGAAGAAGTCACCAGAGTATTTCTCCGGGCGCTTACTCAACGATGGACTTACGATCGATGCGAAGTTTTTTCATGTGGAATTTCACTTTGAAGCAAATCTGATGAGAGAGAAAAAACATAAATATATAACCAGTAACTCGGGCAACAAAAGAACAATCTGTTTTCCAATCCGAGCATCGGAATAACGCTATTCTCTTCATTTAATTGTTATACTTGTATTTATTTAACTTGTAAGAAATAAAAACCAAACAATATAAAATATATCACCGAAATTTCGAAGGTTAATATTTCTCATGGCAACAATTAAACTGATTATGTCACCGCTTAGGACTTCGTAAGCTGCAGATCGTGTATATTTACATTTCATAGTCAGCTAGAATTTTTACCAGGAACCGTATAATACTATAATAAATCTTGCTGACCATAATTCAGAAATAAATTACATAGCTAGACAAAGGAAGCTGAAGACGTGCATTTATTTCAGTCTCATATTGGTCGCAGAAAAGTTACCAGCGTCTACGGTGTAACAATAAAATAAGATTAATTAAAATCAAGTGTCTGCATTATTATGAAACTTTCAGTAAAAAATATTAGCGTCTTAATCTTGATTCTCATCAATTCTGGTCTCCCTTTACCTCTGACGTCGAAGAACTACACAAAATTACTGTTGGAACCGAAGTTATTTCTTATGGACAAAGACCGAACGAATCCCGATGAAAAAATCGATGAGAAATCAAATGTCCGCGTCGGTAAGTCGTCTGAAATCTCTACCCATGAATTATTGAGATCAGAATCGTACGTCGATTGACACTAGATTTCTTTTCTTTTTTTCAGATACGGCTACCGGATCGGGCGATCGATTATTGATGTCAATAATTCAACACCGTCGTCCTCGAGCAAGACAAATAATGGAACAGTTTAGTCAGAAAAATTTGCCGAACAATCTTCACGACGACTCAAATATGCAGCGAATATTGTGGCAGCAATTTAACCGGAAAAATTTCGGATCAAAGTTTTCGCCGTTCAGTTCGACGAGTGTGCAACAAAGTCAAGCAAATACTCTTCAGAGTCAAGAAACCGCACAGATTGACCCCATTTACGCCGTTAAGAAGATAACGAGTAAAACTGACGACGAAAAATTGAATCCGAATAATTATGACGACTCAACGGAAATCGTTCCAACGTTCGGAAGTCTCTTCGTCGATCTATTGCACGATCCACAATCAAATTCTAATGCCGATTCGTTCTATTCGTTGCCCAAAATATCTCAACCTCTTTTCAGTACTTATTTAACCGCCTTGTCAAGTTCTTTCAACAGAATCACATATTCGGAGAAAGATTGTTCTTTGATTGTAAGAACCATGCCAGTTTTGCTTATCAATACTTTCATGAATTCGCTAATTGCTATCGGCAAGTTGCCAAAGTTCAATATTTTGATGATACCATTTGTGGTGTCGAGTCTGATGAATTTTATAATATCTTTTTTCATCATCGACGAACACTGCCCCGCTGGATCGGTTTAACTTTTTTTAAATCATACCCAGGACAGAATTTGTATCCGCGTTGTCAGTATCAAAATTTTGTCAGTTTCGAAACCTGTGTTCTTTTCATCATAGCGTGCTGAAAATGAAATACAATACCAAAACGTTACGTACCTCATAATCTTTTCGAAAGATAATTATAATATCATACCATTTGTATCGCTGGTCAATTAGTATTAATAAATAATCATTTTACAAACCGATGTGTTGCATGATTTTGAAATTAAGTTCAAAAACGCCGCTCATCCTTTCCTAAACCCCCATTGACTGAAGATTTGCAGAGATGGTCAGCCACAGTCTTGTCACCCTTGCTTGTCACCAACTGCAAAAACTCTAGCAAAGTCTAGCGAACTTACGCCCTCTCGCCGTTGAGTGCAGATGTACAACATGGACGTGGTAACCAGTTGTGGGAACCAACAAAACTTGACTGAAATACTCGGCAGACTTGGGGTGGCGTTTACCGACCGCAGTTAACGCGATGATCAATAAAGCAGCCGGTCACAACCACGGAATTTATTTGAAAGCACATTTCCGCATCTGACGCGGTCCCGCGAAGTTATCGCTGTGGCTTGAATGCTGTTAAGATTAGTTTAAACAAGCATTACAGCAATTGAACTGATGTTATCGTTGGAATTTATTGCGGTGATCATCAAATTGTTGGGAGCGAGCTGTCGTTATTAAAATGTCGAGCGCATCACATTTTCCATCGTTCTTGATTTGTACCGATGACTTTTATGTTTCTCTTGCAGTAAACAGAAATCAAGCCATAGTCAGGTTGGTTGCTACGAATACGATTTAGCAGCGCTACACCCAAAGAAGTCGATTTCACCGTTGACTTTTTGAAACTGAGAGATTTTCATGCATGTATTGAATTAGATCAGAGTCTCATACTGCTTTGTAGTTAGAGCCTGGCTTAGAGACTTTGCTCGAGGCATTGTCACTTGCTCATATTACATCATTGAATTTTTCAGGTGTTCCAGTGAGAGGTCCAAAGATCTCCGATTAAAAAATGCTTGGATTATATGGATATCTCAAATTAATCTGAATTGCTGGGTGTCGCAGGTCCTACAAAACTGCTGATCTAAAGTTGCAAAGGAAAGATACAGTGCAGGTAAGCATTGAGAATATGAAAGCGAAGCTGATAAGGGATCGGTGGTGGAGGCGCTTTGGGGCAGGTCCCCTTAAACGCATTGTCCCTAAAAATAGAGACCGAAGTGTAGTACAAATCAACATTCGAATATCTTTCGAATATCATCAAAATTTCAAATGAATATAGATTCTTCTTTATTCATTTTACATCGAACGACGTTATTTACGCGACTATAAAACTTATGCCGTAAGTATTAAATTATTTAGTATTCGATAAGGATTACGTAATAAATGTTCCTAAAATAAATTATCCAATTGATACGACATAATGTAATCAAAGTAGTAGTCATCTGTAATGAATAATATAATTACGTACGTAATAAATACATGGTAGTATCACAATTTTACGTCCGTGGGACGATTATGCATTTGATTGCAATAACTGCATCTGCAATATTATGTACAAGTATTTATGAATTTTTTTTTGTTGGTTTTTTATATAACATATAATCGTGGTACGACAGTCTGTCCTTATTTTATACCAGAAAAATAATACTGTACTCTTTGTTATCGGCAAAATTTTGTCTTCCGCACTCTGAGAATGCTGCAATATTATTTCGTTTGATTATTGTAGCTATTTAGTGCTATCTGCGAAGGCCAATAACATCTATCACTCTATAACGAGGTCAAATTGATCGATTTCATTCAACTATAATAGCACAAAAAGTAACTATCACTATTGAGAACGGTTTTTGTCTATCTATTCTATCATACTCGCTCAGTCACATTGTATATATCTTAATTTCCTATGTCTTATACAATTGCAAAAAGGAGAATAATTTCATCTTTTTGGATAGATTCTAATTGAATCGTTTCCAAGAAAACAATTATTATCGGTACCTGAGAAGAGGCTATAGACGACAAAAGGTAGACAATCACATGCCGTATCTTTACCAAATTGAGGTAGTAGTTTTGAGAGAATGAACATTATCCACAAATATTCATATCAATGTATTAGGATTACTTTAAAGTAAATTATTAGCATTTGAAAAGATAATTCAATGGATTGTTTTCCCGTTGTTAGTCTATAAGACTCCACACGAAGTAAAATAGAAATATTGTCAAATATTTGGCGATGAGTACAGTATATTATAAATAGCAACGTTAAACTTCTGTCTTAAATTGTAGGTATTACAATATATTTTAAGATCGAATATTTGCATATCACAAGTAAGTCTTTGAATATCTAATTGCGGTCAATATTGTGGCCAGCCAACCATTCCCATTCTTTTTTATTATCCCAGGCTCACCACCTTTTTTTTCTCTTTATTTTAACTCAAGCGCTTGTAACGGCAGATAAATTTTGAAGAGGAAATCGTTAACGGTTTTCACCTAATCTTGTTTTGAATATAATTGAAAAAGAAAAAAATTCAATCCCTTATGGCAGAAATCTAGAACGAGACAGATTTTTTGAAGAGAGCGTTGCATTTGTGAATGTTATTGAAGAAAATGAAAAAAATAATCATCATCGCCCATGGGTTATAATTCCCTGCTCGATTACAAAATCCAATTAATTGGTTCAACGATCATTTCTTTTCATTTCTTTTTATCTGCACTTCTTGTGTGCGTATTCAGCTGTAATAATTGTTCAGTTAATGCCCCTTTGCGTGAAAATAATAAAAAGTATAAGCTCAACAAAAGATCCTGATACACAAAATCTACATTATAACTCCACTTAGCTGCCGCTGCTATCTGTTGCACCTTCACATTTGCTTATCATAAAAATAAGAGGTGAATAATTCCTATGATTCAAAAGTTCATTGCATTATTCTTGGCTGCCGTTGTCTCTCTATATCTCTTTTCAATCCTTCACCTTGTAATTTATTTTCTTCAAATCTTAGATGAGCCCTGTAGCTGTGGCTGGTGTTGCTGCACATTCGCTCCAATTTGCAGCTGCTGTTGTTGATATTGCGGCAATTGTTGCTGCTGCTGAAGTTTGTAGAGTTGTAACAACTCCGCAACCGATAACCTGGTCATTTGATTGCTTTGGACTACGTTGAAACCATGGTCCGAAGAATTTCCACCAAGTGTCGAAGGAGTTTCAGCTTCGACTTGCTTCCCGCAATCAATTACCACCACTTCGATCCCTCGGCGTAGAGCTTGGACTTGTTTCAGCTGCTCCAAAGCCTCCTCATAACTGGGTAGTCCGGAGACCAAAGTATACGAAGGAAGACTCTCCGTGTCACCTCCTCTGCAGTCAGGATCTCTCGAGGCCGCTGCTCTCTGCTCCAAAACTACAAGCAGAGGAAAATGAAAAAAATCGTTATCGAATCGTCTGTGAATTTCTGCAGGTGCATAAGAAAAATATACGTATATGAAAAGTATATGAAATCTATATGAAAACGAGATAATATGAAAAAAACAAGTAGTCGATTAAACGACTCAAAAACGATGCGTAGTTGTCTTTTGTAATCGTGCTAATTATGGAAACGAGCTATAGATATATGTTTCTTGATCGTTAATTGTTCACATCGTATGAGCTATATGCGCGGAAATATCGCGTTTTTGGTCTTGAGACGTCCGTGTAATGCACTTTAATCTCGGTCACGTCCTCGAATTTGATGGGAGTTCCGATCCGAAAGTTCCTTAAAGGTCACTATGCAGTTTCACTCGAATATTTAAAAATTATCGAGTCCTTAAATTAAGAATGAAGAATTTCTTTGTATTTTAGCCACTCGTCTTTTACTGCATCAGCGTCAGCTGATTCCACAGTGTTTATTGTCAATTTTGACAAATTTTTTTCACAAACATCTACGTGTAAGATTCAATATTTTTTTTTCTCTCTAACACCTGTTGTGCAACCACCACATATCCATCACAATTTTAGCGTATTTGCGCTAAACCGAACTCGCGCTACACAGGAGCAATATTTGCGTCATATTGTATTTAGTATAATAAAACTAATAAGCCGAAGACTATTTCCGTACATTATTACGATAATATCTCAGTTGATAAATGCAGACAAAACAAATTGCGACAACAAATTGAATTTCCAATGAAAAAAATATTTATGTACGCCAGGCGATCATTTGTTTATGATAGGGAGATTCGTGACACATTTTTTTCTTTCTGTTTCTTTTTTTTTTTTTATCAAGCCGCAATTTGTCAGAAATAAATAAACCGATACCGATTGGGCTTATCGAACGCGTATATCACTGGACGACGTACTCTTCGAATTTTAATTTTTATGAAGCGCGAGGAATAGAAGACATCTTTGATTGTTGATTGTTCTAACTCATTGTCAGCATAATTCGTCACGTGTGTACGTTTTGATAATTTCCTGGAATAAAATTATGCATGCATGGTATACAATTAGTATAATACTAAAAGAAAATTTATTCTCGGTGCTACTTGTAAATTTAGATTATCATCGCAAAAACACGATAAAAATATAGTTCTGGAATACGTATATTGTAACCGAACTCCAAAATTAGCGTTTAATTTGCATGCTGATTATAATCTTCTTTCACGGCAGCGTATGAAAAAGTGCGACAACTTATATTATAAACGATCCGAGGTACAAAGGTGCATTGAAATCGGACACGAAATTCCATGTAAATTACTCGTCACAATATGAATCGAATATAAAATAATGAAACTTTTTTTTTTTTCATCAAACTAGTCCGTGATAAGACTTACGTTACGATCGAGTCGTCTTATAAAGAATTAATGAATCAAATGATAGATAGGAATTTCCCCGAAACATTCGCAGAATGATGTGACTAATTGATCTCATTGATCAGCAATTTTCAGTAATTTGTGTAAGACATCAATCGGCGGTTGACAGAACGCATGACGCAAAAGATCTTGTGATAGATTTTGGCAATTCTAAATCGTAACCTGACCAATACGATCGCCTGATTATGGGCATTACTGCGAACAATTAGTCACTGAGACGATGACACTTCGCTAATTATACAATACAAGGTTAAATTAATTATTCCGCGTTTATTATAATTTATACCGGCAAGTTTATCGTGACGATTTTTTTCTTCTATCTCTTTTTTTCTTTCTTTTTCCCGCTTTCGGTTGACTACATTTCATTTTTGTTTTTATTTTTGTTATTTTATTTATTTTTTTTCTTTTTCTCACAGTTTGTTTTTCTTATTACTCTTTTGCCAATAACTGAGACCCATGTAAAAATTTATTTACGAACAACACGTTACGCGTAAATAATTTTACGTTGCACTAACAATAAGATACAAATTATACATGTATCTTAATGTCTTTGAATATACATTATAGATAGGTATATACTTGAGTGTGATAAACAAATTTTTTTCAATTTTTTTTTTTTTCTCTTCACACAGCTCATGTATAGCAAGGACAAGACAAATATATTGATAAAATATATACATCGCATTTTATGTAAATTGAGTCGATAGCCGCGTGTTTTTACCGTTTGTTATTCAATTTTTTTTATTTCTTTTCTCTTTTTTCACCTTTTTAAATCTATAATCACACGATTTCATATTTTTACATTTAATGTACGCATACCATATATCTACATAGATGAAACAAAAAGTTTCATTGTTTTTCAATTGTCAATTTTGAACAGATATTTAAATACCATCGGCAATACATCGTTGATAAGCGATGTTTATTAAAAATATTAGTATCTGAGAACAAAACAAAAAAAAATTAAAAAAAAAAAAAACGAACGCCTGTACATATAAATGAATCCTATGCAATTTTTTTATTTATTTTTGTACTTGTATAACCGTGACGATTTATAATCTACAATTCAAAATTCGATTCTATTTAGACTTTTTTTTTGTTTTTTCATTCAAACAAGAAAGGAGGAAATATAAATTGATCGTTGGCAATCGGTTAAAATCCCATTATTTATTCAAACGTTGTATTTTTCTGCAAAGAAAAAGAAAAGAAAGAAGCGGAATATTACTTACGTGAGAAACGCATGGGTGACGCGCAGGTAAAAGTGTATACAAGCTGGATTAATAAAAAGCAAGAAAGAAAAATCGAAAAAAAACACATGGTTAGAAGTCAATCCGGAAGTATCGATAATAGACGCTTGTAGGTGTTTTATACGCTAATATTGATGCAGTTAAATTATAATAATCGTGTTATTTTTCTTTTTTATTATTCATATCGTTGTGATATTTTATATTCAGTAGAAAATTTATGTACCTTAACATATAGTCGTTGTACGTAAACGCTTCTCGAACATGAAAAAAAAAAAAAATTGAAATAAATAATTAAATCGATAAATATGTAAATAAAACGAATGAGTAGTAATAAGGAATAATAATTTGATGATTACAACGGTTGTCAAAAAAATAGAATATGTATTTATTATAATTATATATTTGGAGTATCGAGAATGTGTTTGTTTTTCTATATTTTTTTTTGGTTTTATTGTAATCCTCAGCTCTTTTTCATGTGCGTATTATAAATATTTGCGGCGATCATGTTACATGTAAGAATTCTCATACGAATCGTCTCTAAATTGAGAGAACAAAGAATAATATTAACAATAATAATACTGTTCGGAATGCGAAGAAGAACACGACATACACGCACATTAAATATAGTACAGAAATGTGTCTGTGCGTACATATATTTGATGTCATATCTTCTGGGTATACATTATGACAAACGCTACATGAAATAACGTGGAATATGAAACATGAAATTAGTCACATATGGAAATTACGATATATTCCGTAACGAACATCTCGATTAATAAATGCTGACTGGAGAAAAAAAAAAGAAAACAAAAAAAAAAACGAAAAGAAAGTTTCGGGACGTGTTATTTGAAATCTACCGTTTGGGTATTTTCCTCAAATAATCATCATCGATACTACCTGATAATACAACATATTGGTAATCAATTCTCCGTGTATAGGTACTTTGAACTTTTGAATTAGACAGAAAAATTTGTGCGTAATTATCTCATATCGCACTGTACATACAATACGTACACGCGCGGTATTCGAGATAAAATGGGGAAAGAAGTGATTCATTAACGAATCTATTTGAAATATTTATATTTAAATTCATCGGTAGTTACGTAAGTTACACGATTTATGCTAAAAATTACGTATTTCGACGTTTTCGCTATTTCCAATATTTCTGCCCTGGTGCAGAACTCTGAGCAAAAAAAAAATCGATGAAAATCGTATTCGATAGAATTAGGTATTAATAGGTCTGTACATTCGTATGCAAATATAAATATGACACAATTTTCTCAATATTATATAAAAACAGAACGTAGGAATTATCATTTATGAATTGCGTATTATCGAAAAAAAAAAGATACGGGAAATTTTGCTGAAATTTGATGAGTCAATCTAAATTTAGAATGATTGAAATATATTATCGAAAAAAAAAAAGATACGGGAAATTTTGCTGAAATTTGATGAGTCAATCTAAATTTAGAATGATTGAAATATATTATCGAGACATAAAATGTAAACTATTATAGATAAAACTATAATGATGTCGTATCTAATTGCAGTATATGACGTAATGAATTTTTATACTACGTCGAACGGGTCCGAAGACAATGCGATACTAGGTATTCATATTTTGAACGTCACTTTTCCCGAAAATATATTTTTTTTTGAAGAACTCCGAACGTGAAGAATTATAAAATTCACAGGTATTATCGTCTTCGTCACAAATATTGCATCAGCTAACAATAATCTGATGATCTATGAATCTTTGATGCGTCCAATAGTTACAGAAAATCTTTCATGAGCAAGGATACCAAGAAAATAATACTAGACAATAATAACAACAATAATAATAATCCTAATAATAATAATGAATTTGGAAAAAAGAAAACTAGTTAGGTTAGGTCACACATAGCATACCTGTACCGATTAGACTTTCATTCAGTTCAAATAATAATGGCAAATATATATTTAATTGTTCAAACAAGTTTTATTTGTTTTTTCTCTTTTCAGTGTTCTATTTCTGACGGTTTACTTTTATGAAAAATGTTATCAATGGTTCTCAAAATGATATTTATATACTAAATATACATAAATAGGGTCTACATATATCTATGTATACATATAATAAATAAAATACCGTCATTTTGTTATTCCTATTGTAATAACAAAAATTGTTGTAATGTTTAAAAAAATAAAATTAAAAAAAAAAAACAATCGTCGTTGGCAGTATGGTAGGTACATATTATATCGTCGCTGTCGATATAATAAAGTAATTCGTCTCGTTTTTTAAGTTGTAAAATGAAAAACTTCACATCACCTATACCGATTTTTTTTCTTTTTTTTCGTTTTTTTTCTTATATACTCAAAGAAATAATTTTTCAACTGAGTGTAATAATTGAAAAAAAAAAGTACAATACATGTATTATATCTACCTAACTACCTATACCTATTTATTTACTCTTTCGCTAAAATATCGCATGACATATTTACAAGACCGGTAGCATAATTTTAATAAACTGTTTACGTATTACTTACAAGTAACATCGGCCAAGTCAATTTAAGATTCCGATCACAAACGCGCACTACCTAAGTATACTCGTATTTATAACGATTTACGTACGTCGAGAAACTATAATCCCAAGGTTGTTGGCGCGGGGGGGAAAAAAAAGAAGTTGCAGGAAAAAAGAAAAAATGGGGGAAAAAATGACGGTTAAAATAAAATAAATTAAAATAACCGAGGAACACGCCGAAACGCCGATCATCCGTAACTTGTAATTTAAACGTGCTTAATTATAATATAAAATAAATGGGGGGGGGGGGGGGGGGGGAAAGAATGAAAGTAAAAGTGAAGAAAAAAGATCATCATTCACAATAGACGATGCTTCCATATTCTATACTTATATATATTCCTTCGCATATCAGATCCGTAAGAGAAGAAAAATCGGTATAAAAAAAAAAAAAAAAATCTTGTCCAATGAATCACGACAATAGATACTATGTACAGGTATAGGTATATGTATATTTACGTACACATGGAATAATATGATGCATTCTACTGCAAAGACAATGAATTGAAAAAAAAATGCAAATATCAAACTAGAAAGAGATATAAAAACCGCACGCAATATATTTCCATGAGATTACAAATTGATGATTAAACTTGACTGCCTTATAAATTTACAAAACATCTTCGCGTACGGTGGGATTTCCTTTGTTTTATTTTCTTCTTTGGTTCTCTTTTTTCTCTATATTTTTTGCCGAGCTGTAAGTATTATACGACAAATTTTCTGCACACGGAATCTATTGCGATTGAAGAAAAAATTATTTCAATAACTCTGCATTGTTGATACGAATATCTACACGTACATATATGTATTCCCAATTATTGTACATATAGGAAAAACATGTGAATGAAAAAAAAACAATTTTACATCTTATTACATAATCCGGCGCACTATTACAATGCGACTCGTTGGATTAGAATATAGAGATTAACCGGCTATAAAGATGTACCTATAGATATATAGATTATAGATAAAATTCGGTATTGATTTCACGGAATAACTTTGTAACATGAGCTATAATGATCAATCAATGGATTTGAATTGATGTGTAACGATACGAGGAAATAGAGAGAAGAGAAGGAAAAAAAATCACACCGATCTTCATGATATGCGCGCGTTTTTAAAACGCGTAGAATTCTTCATTTTTTTCTAACTATGTATACCTATATAATACATATGTATGTATATACATATGTATACTGATATGTATACATACTCAACTTATACGCGACTATAAGCACGTAATCCACATCATACATAGTTAATTATAAGACGCGTTGTGTTAAATTATTTTATAGGGCACTAAAATGGCGAGCGTATATATATAAACGTTTATAATTATAAATGAAAAAATAAGAAACAAAGCAAGAAAAAAAAAGAAGAACATTTGAAAAGAAAAAAAGCGAAGAAAAAAAAAAGAAAGAAAGACACATTACACGCTTTATAACGCGTAATAGCAGTAGCTGACGGTTTGAGAATATAAGTAATTAAAAAGTAATTAACTTCGATGTCACGAGTGTATAATAAAGAATATTATACCCATACACGTATGTATAAAAATATACATTATATATATATATGTATACAATTAAATAACTACGCAACGCGATGACGAGAAGGTTATAACTTATAACGTTATACTGACCCATTATTATAAAACAAGAGAAAAAAAAACAAAAACCGAAACAAAAAAAAAATTTACGCTCGATTCGATACAACGTTTACACGTTGCAGTGTGATTGTAAGAATGAGGAAAAAAAAAGGAAAAAAAAATTTAGAAGCAAATTCTGAAGCAAATTTTGAACCGTGCATATTTGTACAATGTTATAACTGGGTTAAATAATCGATTATACAAATATTTAATCCGTAATATTCAACCTTGGAAATTTCACGCTCACTTTTCCATGTAATTATATCCCTACACTGCAGCTTATTAATTCCGATAGAACGATATCGTTTCATCTATAATATTCGGCAAGAAAAATCAATAATTAACAAGTCGGTGATTCGCTTCTTTTTTCTTTTTCTTAGCGCGCGAGTGTGGAGCATCGACCTTACGTGAAAAAAAAAAATATATATATATATATATTTATATATAATAAAAAAAAAAGGAAAGACAAAAAAACCAAGACGAAAATAATGCCCCGATTTATCGGGCCCATATTATACAAGCGTTATAAGATAAAGAAATAATTGGAATCAAAAATGACAGAAGAAAAAAGAACAACGATGATAAATATCAATGGAATTAATATGAATTTCGAGTTCGTTAATCCTTGTTATCATCGATAACCTGCATATAGGTGTACATTATACCACGTACTATATGTATATATCGTTGTATACGATGGCCGGAAGTTGAAACGTACGAAATGAACGGGAGATTCATGCGATTGTAATATGAGCAAGTAGGGATAGAAATTTATGCCATACGGAGGTGTGCATACCTGTATTACAATTGAATAAACTTCGCGCAAGTTCACTGTCTTATTGTAATTATTATTCGTCGTCGTTGTTGTTATTATTATAACAATAGTCGCGTGCAAATTACCGCTACATGATATAGGTATATGTATATGTATATGTATATGTATATTCATTAACCGTTGCTAATTACCGAACAAATTCAACCTGGTATATATAGATATTAATACCACTAATAATAATAACAATAATAGTAATAGTATAATATTAATACAATAATAGTTTGAATATAAAATATAGAACATTGCGGTAATGAGATCTACGGATTAAAAAAAGATCCGTTGAGAACAATTATACGTATGTATGTACATACCTATACAATTCGTGTATAACTAGGTATGAATTTCATCTATTTTATTTATTTTTTTTTGTTCATTGCTATAACTGTGCAGGCGTTCGTTCCGAGTATATATATTCAAGGATAATTGTTTTGAGTTGTTTTTTTTTTTTTTAATTTATTTAATTTTTTCTTCTCCTTTCCTCTTCCGGGTTCTTTCAAGGTGCAGGTCAGAATCGAGATACGTAATAAAATTCACGTGGGTTTTCCGCGGAGGGGAATCATTTTATACGTTTGTAATACAAATTGGATATTCCGAAGTAGACGTTTTATCGCGTGAATATTATATGTACATAAAAATAGAAATATATAAATGAAAACTTATAGAGAGAAGATCTCTATCGTTTAATTTCTCTACATTCATTTATTTTAATATTTCTCTCTCCAATGAACTTAACCGTAGGTATAATGTGTGAGTGTGGAATGAAAATGATTTAACGGTGTGACCAAACTTACCGTGAAGTTTCCACTGTTGAAATTTATGGTAAAGTAGACAGGAGCACATGCAACAAATGCAGCTCAACACCATCAGCGTTAAAACAACGCCGACCCAAACGTCGGCGAGAAATTGTTCGTATTCCGCCTCGCTCATCTCTCGTTGAGTTTCCAATTCTTGGACAACTTCGGATACAACTTGGACGAGGGTAAGATTACCCTCGATCGCATCTTCGCCACCTCGACGATCGACCGATTCCAACGCCAATTGCGTTATGTTCAGTCCGTTGTAAATCGACATCTTATCTGAAACGGTCCACCGGAAGCAGGGATTGGCACGTACGATTTTTTCGAATCGTATTTTCAGTTGTTTTTCTTGTTTTTTCAACTTTGTTTGAATTTTTTGTCTTCTCCGTACGTATACGATATCAGATCCACTTGTGCGGGACGGATCGATCGGCGATCAATTTTACTTACAATTTTCACGATTTATAAACCACATAGGTAGGCTATATGCATTTATGGTACATTGCGTTATATCCTGCAGGGAATTGTTCACAATCAGGTGGATGTTATGACAGTTGATAGCACCAGCAGAAGAAAAAGCACAAGCGGCATAGTCACGGGTATACACCTTATGTATGTATTATACTTACATACGTGTTTATAATCACTCGGTTTATTTTGAACAGGAGAGAATTATTCGATCGATCAGCTTGTTCAGCTATTTCTATATACCATTTATACACTATACATGGCACACGTATATCTGGTGTTAAAACACTACCTCATAAGAAGAGAAAAAAAAAAAAAAACATATACACTTTATACTTGGAAATTTTATTCCATAATTTATACAGAGAAGGAGTGAAAATATTGTTCGCGGTATTTATAATACAACTTACACATATGTACTCGAGGCGCGAACATTACAAACACCATTTCACGCGTACAGTAACTAAAAACAAAAAAAAAACACTGACAACGATGTTAAATTTTATCAAAATTAATGAGGAAATGTTATTTAATTTATTTATTAATTTTCCTTTATCGTTTTTCAATGTTTCTTTTTTAGTTCCTCACAAAATGTGATGATAATTTCATAATTAATGAAAAGTGTTGTTGTTTTTTTTTTTTTTTTTAATGTTATATCGAACGATCGAAAATCGCTTTTACGATATTTTTTATAATACGTTTTACTTGTTGAGTTTGTTTGATTAATGGAGAACAAAAAAAACGAATTAAAAATTTGATTTCAAATTATTTTTACAATTGTAACGACGACTTTGGCCCGTCAGTTTCCACGTCACTCTTTTATTTGAATTTTATTTGAATTTAATTTATTTCTCTTCTTTTTTTTTTTTTATTATTAGTACAAAAGATCAGGCGATGTTGACGGCTCGAGTGTCGTCGCGATTCTGAATGCTTCGAAGTTCCGACTAATCGTAAGGTAATGTTGGATATGAGATACATGTAGTTACAACAACGTCAGCTGTGCAGTCTCTTTTGCAGTATTCAACATTTCTTATTGAACAACTCGTGACAAAACTACCGTAATTATACGATTTTGAAACGCAATGTAGCGCGAAAAATATAGACGAATAAAAAGAAAAAAAAAAACAATAAGTGAAAGAAAAAAACATTCCGAGAGAATGCAGTTATTGAAATTTTTGTGCTATTTTTTATTTTATTTTATTTTATCATCCATTGATTTCACGTCTCGATAACCCGCGAATTATATACATATATTGCACATTGATGACCGGGTATTCTTTGTTTTTCATGTTAGTTTTTTTTTTTTTTTTTTTTCCCCCGTTTAAATTTTATCTCGCGGATTATATACAGGAGTGAAAAATCGATCGCGGTAGCTCTTTTTACGTGTGATAAAAATTCTTCACGGCCGTGAATTCGATCATTAACACTTTGGAAATAGCTTACGGCCCAAAGACCTTTCTTCTATCTTGTATCTGGTGAATTTCCATCTTAATGTTCCTGCATGTGTTTCGTTTTGATTATATCTATATACAAGTATTATATGAAGCTGCGATCGTTTTGCGTTTCAACATTTTTGTATTTTTAAAAGTGTTGAAAATTTCACGAGGTAAAAAACAAAAAAAAAGGCAGCGGGCCAAGAGGTCGACAGCAAAAATAAATCAAATTAAACTCGCATAAGATGGTTGAAACGAAGATAATTCTTACTGTACTGCGCCATTTGTACACGTTTCAATTTGGTTTAGGAAAATTATATACACATCAGAGGTATTAATTGGATCGAGAAATTTTTGGTGCTTCCTTCATGATGTCTTGTCAAATTCATACAAAAGTTAAAAAAAAGAAAAAAAAAAAATAGATGAGATAGCCAAAGGAGAACAATTATTACATATTCAACTTTATTTGAGATTTGCTAGCAACAATCTAGAAGATTAAATAACATCTGGTTAGATACGATAATATCAGAAGTGTAATTTATAACAATATACATATTACAAGTGTAATAGACAAGATTTCATAATTGATAATAAATAAACAATTATTACAATGATTATGTCACTGTTCTTTATGAACAGCAGCGGAAATGAAAATAACGTAAATAAAAGTTAATTAAAATTTGAAGTAATTTGAAAGGATATTTTTATAATCCCGTAGAGACCAAATAATGGAGTCTAGCTTTTGATAATATCTTCGGTATCGGCGGCTTGATCTTCCGGTACATTTTCTTCATCGATGGCAACGCTTTCGGCAGTCATGACCTTGATCCTTTCAGAAGGTTTTGGGTGCATTAGAATGAAGGGTAATTCAGCCGAAAGTTCACCTCCGAGAGCTCCCAGGTAGAGTTTTACCTTAACTGCGTAAGAAACGACAATTCCAAATGAGTCACGAACGTCAGGAGATGTGAGGAGCGTGCTGGAGGCCAGATTTTCTTCATCTTTTTTCAAATGGCCGTCCAAAGCGATTCCACGACGATTTTTATTACTCTCTAAAGTTGGTTTCAAGTAAATAACTTTCTGCAATGTCGAACCAGGGTTTATCGGACACCCATCCTGCGTCTCAACGGCATCGATGACCGTTCGAAATTGGCCATTTTGGAATATAACAACGTCTATTCCCTGCTGTACGAGCGCCTTCATCTTCTTAACAACTTTATTACTCTGATTTCTGACGCTTATATTTACCATTATTTTTTCACCGTGATGGTAAAGCTGTTTGTCGAGCGTAACTTCCAATTCGAGTTCCCCTGGGCTTAGTAAAAAGTCCTTTCTAACAACGGTGCAAGGCTGCCTTCCCTGTTTAGTTGGAGCAAATTGTATCTTACGAATCCCGAGGGATACTGTACTTCTTTTATGAGCATTATCAGTCTCAGTTTCCCCCGAAAATATTTTAACGTAATAAGAAACGCCGCACGGTTCTCCAGCTTCTTCAGGTCCGGGTTGAAGCATCACGCTTGACGGAGCGCCCTGAGGGAGCGTAAAGGTGAAAGGGAACGCGCAGGGTCCCAATTTTTTTAAAAGACGTTCCTGCAGTTTCGTTACACCGGCTTCCATCTTCTTAGTTACCGGATGTAGCTGTTCGGATGCCAAGAAAAGATCCTTTTGAAAATTCAGCCCCATAACTTCGTCCTCTTCTCGCCCGTAACGAAAGCTGCACACAACTTGGCCCCAAATTTTTCTTTCAGATTCCACGTAGTCCTTATCCAAAAGGACTACACCGTCGATCGATTCGACTCCCGATAAATAATCGACGAAATCCCGCCGACCGAGGTAAATAGCGATTTTACCATTTGGGGAACACTTTTTGTACACCTTGAAATTTACTACCATCGTGAATTTTTTTTTATGATTCCTTTTTCTTTAAATGCGTATATATTTTTTTCTGATTTTTAAAAATATTTTCCTATTATTTATGAATTTGAAACCGAAAGGACCTAATTTATAGAGAGGCCAAAACGTTCTGTGGGAATATCGACGAACGGGCGCCCTTATAAGAGCTTTTGTCCGTGACGCCAGGAACTTTTAGTGATTCCTAATCCATTCAACGAGGGGGATAAACAGACACACGTACTTACTCTGCACATATCTTTTCAATTTGCACGAAATATCGAATGGTTCGATGAGCGAGGGTATTTTTTGTATTTTTCTTACACGCATAACTGTACGAATATAAGCGCGGAAGGGAATTAGGCGACAGCTGATGATGAGTGACCCTGAACTATGAATTTGTTTTTTTTATAACTTGAAAAAAGAATTCGACGAAGCTTAGTGTTCGACTTCTTTAGAAATACCTTGAGTTTAAATCCATGATTAATGATAAAAAAAAGGCGTTACGAATAGAGGCGTCAGAGTTTGTTTAATTTAAGGCTCTTATAGTTTCGTAGCAGGTAATCCTGTTGTCTTAATTAAGACTTTCTGACGTAGAATGTCGCCGTGTAACATAAGACGTTACAAATAGTTGCACTATCGTGTTTTTCCGCGAGTTATTTTCCCGAAAAAGAAACAGAGAAAAACAAACCGAATAAATAAATCAAATAACAATTCAACGCAAGATTCTTGCCATTTTTGCCGCATCATGGTTTCGATGAGAAATCTGATGCATTAATTATAACTGATAAATTGAAAATTACAATCGATCAATAACTAACTAAAAAACACCTCAAATATTCGGTATAATGTATAATGATACAGCTAACGTAAACGATCGGAAAAAGAACGAAAAAAAAAACAAGGGAATAGAGAAGAAATTTGAATTTCTTCTAACGCATTTTCGGCGAGGATAATTCGAATTCCGTCTCGGTCACGACGTTACAAATTCGCATTTTAATCGAAGCTTGAAGATGCTGAGGAAACATAGCTACGGTAAGAGCCATGCTTTCAAAAAAAGCTAAGGTAGCATCGTCTTGGGAGTAATCGCAGTAGGATCCCTTTGTCTTTTTTCGTCTTGCAGAAGCCGGAACTGCTACAGACGGAGACGCCGTTTTTGAAGTCCCGATTTTCTTGGAATTATTTGCAAAGACGATACGCGCGGGTTCCGATCTTCTAGGGCGAAGAACCCGCGAAGTTGAGGTGGCAGAGAAAATTTCCGGAGTATTTTGGGATGTTGGTTCTGCAGGCACGGCCTTGCTGATATCACGGTGAGTTATTTCAGCCCTGATTTTTGAGCTTTTCGAATCTTCGGATACGACGGATAAATGGGAAGATGATCCTCCGATTGAATCATGATCCTCTCGTTCAACGACCGCAGGTATTTCTCCGCAGCTTTTAGCGCGTTTCAGGATCCCTGATTTCCTGGAAGAAGATTTGAGTCAATTAGAATTCTAATTATAATCCATTCAATAAATCATGGAATAAGAAACTAGGTATACTTCGCCAAGAAGGATAACGCTTGGTCGTATGCGGGGTCTGTTTCATCGTTTTTTCCTTCCACGACATCCTTGCGTTTTTTTATGTAACCGGAGGACAACTTGTTCCATTGTTTTTTCAATACGTTCACTGAGGAGGAATAAATCAACTCGATCAATTATAACTCTAGAATCTATTTTAACGAAATCAAATATTACACAAACCCGGAGAGTTAAGCTCCTCGGCGATACTTTCCCAGAGCATATTTTTATGCGGTGTATCCTTAGTGAAAGGATGTTCCGTGTCGTATAGTACAGGATTTTGTTTAACGAGTTCAATTAACCGGAGTTCTCTCGCGGCTGAATTTTTTATCGTCGAACTAGACTTCCGCATTTCTGCAACTTATATTTATTAACTTATATTTATTATATTAATGTAAGCTAACTTTAACTGCTATAAGTATAGATGGTATATGACAGTTCACCAACCGATAACTGAATGTTGACTGATAAGGAATTCAATTTTTTTTCTCCTCGGCAAATCAAATGAAGAACTAAAATAACAATTACCTGTAGTTTCTAAATGAAAAGCGAAAGTAAAACTGGTTTCATACAAAAAAAAAAAAATAAATAAATAAATAAAACATATCCATCACCTCCATTAATTAACATGTACCGATATTCATTATTGATATATTGACAATTTCATTACATATTGATATACGTACACTGAGGATTTGGAATTTACCATTCGTATAATATGATGGAAACACATCGTACCTAATATACGCGATTAAATATTTCATATTTACCTATGCTTGTACAGTGCAATATGGTATACAGTTTCAATATTATTAATAATAATAATAATAATAATAATAACAACAACAATAATAATAATAATAATAATAATAATAAACATAGCAAGTGTGTACAACGTATACCTGATTTTCGATTTGATTACATTATTGAATGTATTCGATCAATTAAAATTCCTAATTATCAAACACTGTTATTGAAATGATCATAAAAACAAAGTTAATCATCAACAGTTTTCTTGTTTTTCATATTCCTTATCTAGAAGGACTCGAATCAATCCTCCGTGCAGACATACATATTTATCATGAAGCCACATGAATAATTACCCCTGCAGCGACGAGCTAGCTATGCGACTTTGCTTAATTATTATAGTATGCTATTTATAATATTTAAGTATAGTAACAGTATGTATTCATTTATGTATAATAATATTTATTAACTAGCTCTGGCATTCGCCACAATGGTATAATTGTATCAATGAAGGACAATATTTTCTTTATCACGCCCTTATTTAGTTCACAGACCACTGTCGAAGGGGATGTGTCTCTATCACAATCTAATAAAAGCGTCGACCATCTGAGATCAAGAATAAGGCGGAGTAAAAATATTCTCAAATTGACCGATGAGCCTTATATATAATTTTTTCATCAAATCAGCGCTGTGATTTTTTCTCATTAACGATGAAAATAGTGTTTCACAAAAATACTCAACTTCGAGTACCTTGATGGCCAGCTTTTCTAGGCTCTAACACAGGCATACCCCTTGGATGATCAGCTAAATTCATGTTATTAAACGCTTGGATCCATAATTTTATATATTTACAGTATGCATGCTCTAATCATAGATATATTGTCTATGCTAGAACATATATAACGGTGCTAGTTGGTTGCATACTAACAAATTGATAGGGGTGACTTTTTAACAATTACGTCTTTCTGTTTTTTTTCACCTTTGCTTTCTTTTTTTCTTCAACAATTAAAGTTACTTTATTCCGTCACTATAATGATTAACATCACCCGTATGGAAATACGGGTAATTTTTAATAATACAATTCATATATTTAGGTAGGCATCAACTTTTATACGTACGCTCGATGACCAGAAGCGAATATTGCCGATTTATATAAATAATAAATGATACAGTCACAATGATTATAACATGTATTTATATATGTATGTATATATAGTACGTATAATTTATATAAGTAATTTGGTTGACGCGTTAAAATTAAGCTATCAAAATTGGTTCCCGGTTAAATTTATTAATTTGTTTGAATGATGGTTCGTTAATGTACAACGATTTTACTATTATCGAATATGTGAATTTCTTTTTCTATGAAAATCAAATTGATTGGGAAATTTTTTGGAGGAAAATGCGATTCAGGGGTTGGGAATATTCAGAAAAAATATACGCGCGAGGATTATGTTGATATGACAGCTCGTTTTCACTGGAATTATATTTGTGACACTTGAGCCTATGGGTATATTATATTTTGTAATGACGAAAATAGCCTTTAGTCTTTTACTCTTAATAAATACATTATTCAATTGATTTGAGAAAATAAGATGAAACTTGCAACTCCTACATGTGGACAACAATAACAGCATATACCTAATAGCAAAACGAGCTTTTTTTATTACCAAAGATGTGTGAGGGTGGGTGAGTTTTTAAAAAATTTGGCAAGTCAAGACTTTCGAAAACAATACATAGGATAAATCTGCTAAAGAAAAATCGTAACAAAAGCATGATGTAGATGATAAAATTGACCTAGATGATTAAAAATAATATTAGGTACAATTAGAGTGAGCAATTATTATTATTATTGGCACATTCAGAATTTGAGGGTAAATTAAATGAACGAAATAGGGATCATAGGTTATTTGGAATGTGCCAGAATATCTTAAATAATGCCCTGCAACTAATTTTTCCTTTTCTCCTCCGCCAAGAAGTACAGAGCAATGAATTTCATTAAGCCTATTATTCGATAAAATTTCATCCCAAGATAATTGAGAGATAAAAATTTATCTCAGTCTAGGTACTTATTACAGTTACTGTGGCTTACTCTACAATTATATTGGAATAGGGTACTTCAAAGTAAGACAAGACTTCCATCTAAAAAACCTAGAAGACAGCGATTGGAAGATAATGACTCACGTGACAGAGGAGAAAGTAACCCATTGATATCCAACTATGGCTACCATAATTCTGTCTCTATCGTTTTATCATAACTTTTCAGAGTTAGGCCCATAATAATATATCGACAGAAGCGTCAGCACAACCGGTTTCACATTAGCAGCAATTCATAATCCTAAAAATGTTGAATCATTTAAAAAAAAAACAACTTGTAGTATTTGACTAATTATTATAATAAATTAAATTACGATTATCACTAAAACTGATCTAAACTGATAAAGGCCGCATTACTCTTGACGCAAGAATAAATTCCGAATTCGATTCAAGTTCAGAGAAGAACAAAGAATTTTAGTTGCCCAGGGCAGATTGACATGCTTGAGGTTCATAATCAAAGAGAAAAGGACGTCAATGGATCACAAAATAGAATACCTCAGTTATCAGTACAGACATATAAAGAACCAATTATGATACGTTAGGTATTGATCATCAATGATACTTATTAATCATCAGCACAGCTTTTGTTGGCAATCCTCAACACGAAATCATCAAACGCTGTTCAGTATTGATGTGTTTAATTATCAACACAATTAACGGCTAAGAGAATGCTTTCTAACTGCTCTTAGGATGACACACATCTCACTTTTTAAAAGTAAATTTACTTATTTAGGTAATTTTTGAACTTCAATACTGAATTCAGTATGATTATGTGAAGAATAAAAAAACAATTGCCTACTCAACTGATTTGATATTGGAATATTCTAACACATTTGAAAATCTAACTCTTGATTAGCTGAGTTTTGGAGCAGCTGTTATGTGTATTGAATAAAGTAGGCTAAAACATTCACTTTGGCATTCTAATGATAATTTACATTCTATTATCTCTCCTTCTCTTGTGACGATAATCATTTAATTTTGCTTGCCCCTTGTATTGAACCGAATGATTGTTATCATCAAATGCAGTGCATTTCTGAGAGTAACGTTAATCTGTAGAATATGAAAGAGATCATAATATATGCAATATTACAAAGGGAAGTTGATAGACTATCAGGGAGGAGAAAAATTCTTCAATATTTTTTCCCACAGTCGGTTCTCGTCAACTAAGAATAATATCGAACATCTACTGTGGACTATTTCTCAAGGATTAAAATTAAAACTTAAGATATATCTATGCAAAGAAATCACAAGTCCAGTTTGGGCTCCAAAACTCAGATATCATTATCATTCACTCCAGGCGCTCGACTTAGATGCCAATTTGTTACTAATAGGATCAAACATTGCTATCAGGTGGTATGGTGAGTCCAATAGGTTGTACATTTTCAACAAGTGTGGATCTCATGTTTGAGGACGTTACTTGCGATTCTGTAGCTGCTGCCATTCTCATTTCATCCGCCGAAGCCCTGGAAATATTCGTAATCGTTGGTTAAATAGTTGTAAATGAGAATCTAAAGCGGTGAACAAGAGATCAACATCAGTTACGCTAAAATATTTTCTCTATTAAAACATACTTACTTAAATACTGAATTTATTCAGCTGGAAAAATACATGCATTTTGCCGAAGAATAAAACATAAACATGAATGGATATACAACATAATCATGAAAGCAAAAATTAGCCCAGGGCCTTCGTTTCGGAGATATGAAAAATCAAAATAGAAGCACAAAATTAAGCACGGTGGTTGAGGAAGCGGACTTAGACTTACAATTGGAATCTAGCATGCAATTAGTGGTCAGAATAAACATTTGATTATTATTGCCTGATTAGTGAAGATGCAAAGTATGAATTTTGCGTTTATGTTGGTCTCCAGACATCAGGATCTTCCATAAGGGTGGTATGATGATCCGTGGACAGAGGCGGAGGGCCCTGTGGAGAACTCACCCCGGGAGAAGTCATTCCTGCCATGTCAGGTCTCGACCCTCTGTTAGCCATTGTATCAGTATTTCAGTATTCCATTGTTATGCATATATTACGAAAATTCATCGCGATAAAACCCACTGAAAGTCTACTCAACTAAAACGAGATCGCAGAGGAATGTTGTAAAATGAATTCAATAAATTCCAGACCTCCCAAACCCTGCAGACAAAGTGATTACACCATTTACGAGCAACCATTTTTTTTTGTTAGTACAACACATTTATGGTTTTTTAAGAGTTCCTAAAATTTTATGCCAAAAGCAACAAGTAACACTGGGTTAGTCTGAAAAACAGTTACCCAAACCCCAAAGCTGAATGTGGATTATAAAAAACATGGTAAATGGGTAATGAACACACCTGAAAAATTTGGACTATGCTTTGGAAAAATATGAAGTGAAAAGCATTTTCTATACTCACTTCTTCCCAAGGGACATCAGACCATATATAACTCCGGTTCCGAATATCAGTCCACTGCCAAATATCGTGTCAATACCACGAGAGAGAATAACAGCTGGAAGAGCGATTCTAAGAAAACCAAGAATAATCTTTGTTCAGATGGATTCCAAAGTATCAATTGCTTTTTGATGAGATTACACTTCTGTTAACGATACCTACAAACAGTAAACAGCAGCTCTGTTCCAATAAGGTCTTCTGTCAGCCATGTCGCTTACATTTTGTACAAAGTCGATAAAAAGACAGCAGCAAGGTGCCTCGACCATTATGACGAGAAAACCAGCCACCATCTGCCATATACCAGCGATCAAGGAAGCAACATCACCCCAAAGAATATCGACAGAACACCATGCTCCGAGGATTATGGCAACTGAAATTCGAGCGTGATAAATTAGGAAATGATCTATAGAAAAAATGTCAGCAGAAAAGAAATCCTTTGGACCAAAAATCGTTTTCGTTCTACGAATTCTCCTATCCAAATTAATATAAATTAATTTCCAAATAGAAGAATTCCGATTGGAGAAAATTTTTATTGACAAGAAAACATGTAGGTTAAATTCTTTTTTTACTTTCTATGCAACGCATTTGGCTGCGGGTTGTTGTGACAATTATTACTTACTCAAACCACCAACAGTTCCTAGACCTCGACCAGCATATTTCATCCACCAAGCTACGTCGTCTTTGGCCGCTGGATCCTGACCAGGTCGTTCCATGATTGACGCTATCTTCTCACCGAAAGACTAAAGCAATCGATTGATAAAATTAATCAGAGTTTATTCACGTGACAGGGTCACATGATGTCACATTGTTTGATATGTCATTTACCATTTTTAATTGTAGTCTTCGTTTCAAAAATTTCTCTCAATTATTTTAACACAGCTGACAGCCGAGCTAGGGTGAGCTAGGGGACGTGCTGTTGACGTACGAAAAATCGACCCACAGGTATGTTGTTAGTTACCTGCTTTCCCAATAGGGGCAATCTTGAAGTTGCTACTCCAATCACTGTTGCACATTGTTGCGCACTTCGATTTCGCGCCAATTATGTATATTCATACCTATGGAGATAATCTCCGACAGTCCGGTCTTGTACATCGACCTTTGTTTTGTTCTTCAAGTACGTATTTACGTACTTTATTACTCATCTAAATATATGAATAGCTATAATCCTCAGCAAGGGCATTTCTTTTGAGCCTGTTGAGTTAATTGAACAGCGACGGTGTATTGGTATATTTAAAAATAATTGTCAGTTCTCTTTGCCGAAATGCCAGTAATTAGTGATAACATTAAACTACCTTGCTACGATGCGCAAAAAGATTTAGAGGTCCGTGACTTATTGCTGAATAAAGGTACAACAATATACAGTCTTAAAGATCTCATAAAATTTCCTTGGATGTTGATAAGAATGAATACTTTCAGAATATTCCTTGAATGCAGTGAACAACTATGGAGATAGTCTCCTACATGTCAGTGCAGCAAAAGGATACACTGAATCGGTGAAAACAATTTTAGAACAGAATAGAAATTGTAACATTGACAGGAAAAATAAATTTGGCTGGACTGCTCTGATGCATGCCATTCGTGGCAATAGTCCTCAAACTGTCAAGGTACTCATAGAATACGGAGCTGATGTGACCCACAGAACTTATTTAGGTGAAGAAATATTAATTTTATTCATGAGCACATTCAAAAAATAGAATAGCAGTCATTTGCTAATGGTAATTTTTGTTTGGTGTTCTTAGGTATATCTGCTTTGACTATAGCAGCGGGTATAAGCCAGGAAATGTTTGAAATTATTCACAAAGCTTGTCCTGCAATATTGAAAAACTCGGTCCATGACGATATCTCTCCACTGTGCGTTGCTGCCATGAAAAATGATAAGGAATTGTTTTTCAAGCTGATAAACTGTGGGTTGGATCTGAAGGATGAGAGTAAGTTATTTTTCGGACCTCTATTCGATACTAATCATCATCATTTTTACGAATTATTTTCAGGTGTGTACACTCATTTGGCTATGCAGCAGTCAATTATCCCAGAAATTCAAATTCTAGCTCAACCAGAACTGAATGTTCACGATTATTGGAGTGATGAATCAGACAATATTAAAATTTGGAAAGAAAGAGAGTGCAAAGATGAAAACCTTGAAAATTCACGTAGCCAAACGGTTATGCAGAATGAGATAAAAAGAGTCGTTACACCTACGATCCACGTCCACTTTCCAATGGAAGGAAATAAAGAGTCAAGATCAGTGCTGCAAAAGGATGAAAAAATGAAATTACCAAGCCCCAATGTTCTCCATCCAGAAGAGGTTGCTCCCAAAAACAATTCCTGCATCTCACCGAATCTGGTCTATAATTTAGGATCATGGATGGCTAAATCACCAAATCTGTGTTATTCTCCAAATTACATTTTTCCATCTAGTCCAATGACCCAAAAATTCATCTATCTAAAGCAACAAAACCGAAACAACGTATTTGTATTCGATAAAATAGAGGACCCAGCCTTGCTAGGAGGTCCCTCACTGATTTCGAGGAGTGAAGATATCCAGTCAGTGGATCCAAAGATTCAAAATCGATCCAGCCACTGCGATACCACTCTGACATTTGAACCCGAATTCAGTCCTCCTCGATCTCCTCATCTCCCGCCAGATTTTCAGGAGGAAGATGTTTGCGGAGAGAACACACCTACGCCCCCACATTATAAAACACCGCCTCGTGGGATGGTGCTCAACTCTGAACAGGCCAAACTTGTCATAATATTGAAACAATTTGACTTGGCCCATCATATTTCGACATTCTTAACCGAAGAAGTGTGTGGTATACGTTTAACTCTTTATTCATATTTGTTGGTTCGATAATCATTACTCTACGACGTTATTTCTCAGGTTGACATGAATCTGTTTTTAACCTTGACTGACCAGGATTTGAGGGAGATTGGAATAGCCAACGAACGCGACAGAGAATTGCTGTTGGAAGTAATAGACGCATACACAAAAAATCAATGAGTAACGTTAAGAATCATTTATTGTTCTCAGAAACTTAGCCCACCATGAATGACATATGTTTTAACTGTATTCTTTGAATCATTGATATGTGATATTTTGGATTATATTAATAATTATATATATATATTTGTAGACCGTGAATTGAAGTATAGTAGATAATTGACTGAAAAAAAAAGAATAACTTGAAATATTACCCTATTTATATAATTTACAATATATCATTTTTTTATAACTGACCTTATTGAGATTATTTCCATCCCTGAGTATTCTTAGGAACTCGATGGCCTGTCTTTGTCACCAAGGTGATTATCAACCATTCCAATATGCTGGAAATTCAACCGAGTTTGAATGAACTTTGGTGCCTCAGATTTTAGCTTTAAAGTTTCCGGGATTGATTTCCCAACTTGTTTTTTTTTCTTGAAGTAATCAGAAATATCTTTCATCTTCAAGTTGAAGATATGTTGATTTTTTCTTGCTGCGTTCGATCTAGATGTCATTGGAGTCGTTAATTTCTTACGAGGCAAACGATGGAAATTTAGCTTCGTGGGCTCCTTCCCCTCTTGCGATGATTTTTTGACTTGCAACCGAGTAACAGAGGATCCAAGGTTCTCATTACCCTGCTTCGTACTTAGAATAATATCAAAATAGGGACTTGTGACCTCTGCACTGTTTCCGTGTGGTCAATCGGCCTCAACGCCGTCATCCTTGCCAGACTGCTCAAGAGCTAATTTATTATTGGAGTCACTTTTTTGTAATTTATCAGTGATCGAGTTACCCACCCATTGAGAATTAGTTGGCAATTGACGCGAACACACTGCCTGCTTCTTCCACGAGTCAAGAGTGATATCTATGATATTTTTTTGTGGTTTAATTATTGTACCCGCTGTTTCATTTGAGTCAGATAATCCCAAGCAAGTCTTTTTAGCAGAGTGAACAGTCATCAAGTCTTTCAAGTCACAAGCCTTGCAGGAATCTTTTTTCTGTATCGCATTATGAGAAGTCGTTGGGCCACCAGCAGTATTGGAAATAGCGGCTAACGACCCATAATAGGGATTGGCATAAGCTGCATTCTCCAAGTCACACGTACTGGTATAACTTCCAGATAAAGTCAATCGCTGGCTGGTTGGGAATGCCCTTTCATTGATTGAAACATTCTCTTTAAGATCATCCTAAAACAGGAGGTGGAGAAATAATGTGATTTGAAAAAATGCCGGTGCGATCAGAATTAAAATTACTGTATGTATATTCGACGTACCCCTTGATAAAGAGTAGCGGTGCAGGTCGATGGCACAGATTTTGTAAGTGTCAATGGCACGCCACAAATGGTAGGGACGCTGGTGTGCAGGTCAGAAATGAATTGATTCACAATGTCCTTCACAGGTGATATACGTAGTTCTTTAAGCTTGCGGGCCAAAATGCAACAGCTAGGATATGTGAAAGTTTCTGTTTTACGTCCAAAGTAACATATCTCGTAGTAAATCAGATTACTGTCACTTTTTGGCAGCTGGTAAGCATACTGAAGTTCAAAAAAGTAGACCGTTGTTATATATAGATTCGATCAATGATATCTTGTATGGTGAGAATATACAAACCATATTCTGCCAATGTTTTCTCATTTGCTCATAGTCTTCGAAATAAGTTTGTGACATCTGTTTTGTTATACGTACAACCTGTACCATCTTCATACTGAAATAAAAGGAACAGTAGATTATCATCAGTTATAAATTTAAAAATCAAATAATTTTATGTACAGCTTAAGTTCCTACCTGGGAAAAACTTGCACGAAACACTTGCCCGTAGTTCTCTCATCAATCTCAATGGTTTCATTTTTAGCTGCTAAAAAATCGTTTATAATCTTGGTAGGCAAAAGCAGGTCACAACCTTTAAGATTTTGAAGCGAGAATGACACGAAGCTACGATAGCACCTTGGAGATATTGAGAAAGTTGTCTCTGCACCTATTTGAAGAACTTATTAACCATGTGTGTATATATATACCCCTCAATCGACTACATACATTTCATGTGATTTTCATCAGTGATTTTCATCTTCACGGCCTGCAACGGTGATCTAGAAGTGAGGAAATTTCTCCCTTGAACAAGATCTTCACCAAGTTGGTTCCATTCGGGAGCAAGTTTATGATAGATGGTGTAGATCAAACAACTTTTAAAAAGTTCTGGGCTGACTCTCTCGGGTGAAGTTAACTAGGAACAATAGAAAAACGTGTGTCTTAGAAAAAATCGACAAATTCAAGAAGAAAGAATTGTGAAAAAATCTTTAAAACTTGCACACCCGTATATTCATTCTACGAAGCTTTTCCTGTATTTTGCCACTTGCCAACAATTCCTTGGTAGATGAAATATAAATATGTGAATCCCAGTAAGTCCCTGGGTAAGCAATGATCTCTGGTATTGCAGCGATCAACATTCTATAGTTGAAAAGAGAAGTTTGTTGGGATCAATCAAGTAACTGAAATTACTACAAGTTTCAACGACGGCACTCACCGGCATTTCAACACCCGCCGATGGAAATCCGACTTAGCTGATGGATCTGGACAGTCACATGGGTCAATTTTACCCATTATAAGCTCCATTATAGAAATAGGAGGAACAGTTGTGAAGAAAAGTTGTGGAGACGGAATCTGCTGGGATTTCGTGGACTGCATACTGAATATGATGCAAACCTCTTGGGCCAGTTCCACAACACGAATGAAACCCGCGAATTTACTGTTCAAACTCAGTTATGTAACTTTGCGTTCCGAACGCGTTCCACGATACCAAAATCTTTGGTATAGCGCGTGAACATATGCTAAACGCAGTTCGAAAATTCGAATTGGACCCCGGGAAGGTCTGAATTCATTCCTTTGTGGTCTAACGGTGGCGCCACAGAAAAAAATAGGACACCGTGATCGGCGATATGTGGTTTTGGGGTTGTGTATTGCATGTTATTAGGATCTTGCTCCTGTAATTCCGAGTTGCACAAGCAGTTAAAATTGACCGCCCAATTTCTTAAAGAAAAAGAGAGCAATACGTTTTCCCCCTCACTCCTCGTAATCAGTATCGGTGAAAAATGGGTGAAAATGGTATCCATCATAGATATCCAAATAACGCGAGAAAGCGCGAAAATAATTCGAACGTAACAAGGTAGAGAAACGGATCACTTTCAAGCTTGAGATCCTAGATCATTTGTTGACTTTGAATTTCAATCTTTCGATTTTCCATATCTGCTCGAGGCACAGCGTCAAGGTCAATTAATTCAATTAACGAGCGTGACAATATCAATGTACAGGGATAAGTTATCGATCGTGATTATGAATTATTATCGCGAAAACCTGAAAACAGATAAAAAGATGCATAATATTCAATGAACTATTATAATATCTCAAGTCGAGTGCTACTGTATGGCATTCAAATACCTCATGTCGCATCAACCGAAACTCCGTCCACCTCAAATTCTGTTCCTTAATAAAACATAAAAATATTCGAACTCAGTGGACCTGTGGTATCTGTTAATTATTCACGTACAATAAATCAGCTCTGTACAGCAGTTGAGCCCGAGGCGCGTATACCACCAATTGAGAAGGCAGACTGCAGACTTGAACGTTTGGAGCACAGCATCGTTGATAGTTGTCTACACATTCAACAGGCAAGAAAGCAAATTTGGTAAATGAACTCATATTCAATCATTAAAAACTATTCCCGTGTTATAAAAAAATATCAGTATACTTGGAAGTTAAGCTACAGCCCAAAAATCTGTCTTCATAAACTGTTGTATTTATGTCATTTATGCTGCGTCATCTAATTTCGAAGCTATATCTAACAACAATAAATGTTCACTGATGATTAGTACTCTATTTCATGAGTTTCAAACGCGTAAATATTCAACTAAAATTATTTCTGACTTTTTTGCGATGTCATTATGTGGTGCATGATCGATTTGAAGTCAAGGTCTTGACTTCCTCCCTCCGATGAAGTGCCGAAATATCATTGCCTTGGAATATTTGATTACACGTGTATATAAGTATATCTTTACCAATATAAGCAGATATGCATGATTCCAGTTGGGCGCAATTTTTGCGTTTCAACTCAATGCTTTTTTGCTTGGTCTATTTCATAGACGGTCCCAGTTGATCACATCCGATAGGTAATGGCGTAAGAGTTCACTAAAAAAAGATACCACTGTAAAAGATGAAAGATAAAAAAATTAATCTGGTGAGAAGGAGAGAGTACTGCCGAAGTGGGAGCAGAGCATTTTCTATATAAATGGTTGAGGCGCGCGGACTTTGGACCTTTGTACACTGGTCGGTTGACAATACCAGAGGTTGAACACCTCAATACTTCGCCGTCCACCAAAGCGTTAGATTCTAGATATATTTCAGACCAAATTAATTTATTTAACATGAAGTAGGTAATGTACGAGCAGAAGATGCACGCGAAAGTCTGGACGCGAAAGAGAAAGCAAATGTATTCTCTCACAATGAATGGGCTCTAAAGGCAGAATCCGGTTTATGATCTCGATTCCAAAGCGAAATATAATGGAATTCATTCGAAGTGCTAAGCGTGTCCTGACCAACACGCGTGTGAGTGGAGAATTTATTTTAGAGATGCCTGATCCTACCTGTCTTGGCTCCCTTAATGCCTAACTAACACCAATCTTTCTATTTGAGACTTACCATAGATGGTATTTCCGCGGTTCAAGGTTTCAAACTTTGTACTTCATGTCCTTCGAACCACTTTTTTAACTGAGTTGTTGAATATGCGGCTATCTATATATTACGTAAATGATTATTGAGCCTTTGTCACCATTATATTCAATCATATCACATTCATCGTCAGACTCAAATAGTAGAAGCAACGTACTTCTTCCAGATACTGCATACAATGGACCGTTCAGGGGTGCAGAATTTAATTAAGGACCTTCCTCTTGGTCCTTTGCAGACGTACAGAAAACGAGCCACATTTGATTGGAAGTTGTTGAAATTGAACTTGGAGGGTGAAGCGGTATTGAAATTCAAGGTGGGTGTTTGTATTAAACAGATAAAAACAAAGAAAGAACCAAACTCGTTGGCCATTTGGGAATAATTCCCCGAATTTTATACCCTTAGAACGATCTATGGTCGTACTTGGAAAACTCACCAGTATTTCAACATCCAGGCCAGGCTGAATCTCTAGACATTCAGCGCAGAACGTGCCAAGTTAGAATGCGAACCCTCTTCGAAGATGATCGTATACAAGCGCCTGGTGGCGTACCTGTAAGTACATCGGTGTTGCTAATATACCTTCTATATGATATTTCATTGAGTTCAAATGAAATAATTTCCGTTCTGCAATTTTTAAAAATCATTCGATAATTTCTTTCCAGCATGGTGCATGGATCGATGCACTTTTTCAATACGATGGGTCATTGCCAATAAAAACTGCCATTTTATTTGGCATGGTACCTGGCGCATTATTCAGTCTGGGAACAGAACGTCATGTTAAATACATAGAACAGTGCCAGGAAGGTGAGGTAAGAAGATCGTCTGGAGGTAACTGAAAATCAGTCTCAATGAAGAGGGCAGGAGTTTGGTCTCGGTATGATGACTTTTGATTTCACAGATAATCACGTGTTTCGCATTGACGGAAATATCTCATGGGACAAACGCTAAAAGCATGAGAACAACTGCCACGTACGATTTAAATAAGCGATGTTTTATTCTCCACTCTCCAGACTTCGAGGCAGCTAAATGCTGGGCCGGTGGACTTGGTAAGCTTCCCAAAAATATTCAACGATTATTACTATCTATAACTGGTATATATGTTTTATTTTGTATTTTTTCTCACCAAGTTCACGTTTTTTAAACTTGTCACAGGCAAGTCAGTCACCCATGCAATTGTCTACGCACAGTTGATTATGACGGATGGCACAAACCAAGGACTACATCCGTTTTTTGTACAAATTCGTGATTTGAAAGCGTTAGAGCCTTTACCCGGAGTAAAAGTAGGAGATATGGGTGAAAAAATTGGCCTCAACGGAGTCGACAACGGTTTCGTACAGTTTACTAATTATCTGCTGCCTCGGGAGAACCTATTGAATAAAAACGGTGATGTGACGGAGGATGGAAAATATGTTTCACGATTTAAGGATCCTAGCAAGCGATTTGGTAAATGCAATGAAAGCACTTGAGAGAACTGGGAGTCGCAGTTTTTTCAATTTGCGTGTACTATTTGGCTACTATTTCAGTGAACAAACATTACCTAATTATTTATAGGTGCAGCGTTAGGAGCCCTCTCAGTCGGCAGAGTGAACATAACTGTCATCAGCAACGCATATTTGAATGTAGCAATAGTTACTGCTATTAGATATTCGGCAGCGAGGAAACAGTTTGGACCAAAACAGAGTGAAGAATGGCCGGTGATCGAATATCAAATACAGGTATGACCCTACTTACCATCCGTATGACCTAGTTTTTTGTAAACTCTGTGAAATTGTAAATTATTGTGGAATTAATTCATATTTCAGCAACTTCGACTTTTTCCACACTTGGCAGCTGCTTTTGCTATCAGAATATTCTCATCCTGGTTTTCTGGCAGGGCGTACGACTTACAATTGCGTTCGATGAGTGGGGAAGATCGCGAGTTACTCGCAGCCGAAGGAATAGAAATCCATGCACTTTCTTCCGCTGCTAAGCCTCTTTGTACTTGGCTCGTCCGCGATGCTATTCAGGATTGCAGAGAATCTTGCGGTGGACACGGTTACCTAAAAGGTTGTTCTTTAAGTTTTATTATTGGTCATTACATGTGCAATATAAATTTTATATTGAAAACTGAGTTGATTGATCTTCCACTATTCAATTATTTCAGCCTCTCGCCTAGGTGATTTGAGGAATGACAATGACGCGAATTGCACGTACGAGGGAGAAAACAACGTCTTGGTCCAACAAAGCAGCAACTGGTTGTTGAGTGTAAAATCATCGATAGCAAAGGGAAATCATGTCTCCTCTCCCTTAGGTAGTGTTGACTTCCTTCCTGATTTTCGAAGGATCTTGATGTTGAAATTCAAAGGCTCTACCATCGAAGACACCATGGAGCCTAAAAGTACGAATATAATTTTTATTCTTGTTCATTTTTCGAACCTCATAGTACAGATCTGATTTCGTTATTTTCGAATTTTTTTTCTACCATGCAGATTTATTGGAGGCGTCAAAGTGGCTTGTTTGCTACTATCTGGAAGCAACCGACAAACGTGTGAAGGAATATCAGAACAAAGGGCTAGACAATTTTACCATACGAAACAACACCCAATCATTTTTAGCTCGATCACTGTCACTGGTCTACGCTGAGGTCGGTTAAAAGTACAAACTCAACATCTGTATTGTAAATCAAATATTCTTGCTGAGCTGTATACTCATTTCCTCAGCATGCTGTGATGAAAACTTTTATTGAACGTCTCGAAGATCCAGTTTGGGGTCCCGAGGAACGACGGGTATTGACTAAACTATGCTCACTCTATGGAGCCTCCACTCTTGAGCGAAGACTAGGCGATCTTTACGCAGGGGGATATGCCTCACCGGAATCTCGAATTGACACCTTATTACGAGATGGCATCATCTGGCAGTGTAAAGAACTTTTGGTGGATGCAGTTGCACTCGCTGATGTTCTTGCACCTCCCGACTTTATTATGCACTCTGCGTTGGGCATGGCGGATGGTCAGGTAAGACCATAGCGATTCGATCATTTGTTTAAGACCAGATAAATTAGCCTGTTCTTTTTTATCTTTGTAGATCTACAAACATCTCGAAGAATGGATTTTTAAAAACGAGCAAAATCTAGAGAAGCCTTCATGGTGGAGGGAAATTATACCTGCCAAATTATAAAACAATAGACCAAAGACACGGGGTACTGGGCTTTACGATTTGGGAAATGAAAAAATGTTAATATTTGTCCGGAAAGCAAAATAGCACGTTTATATTGTGACAGTGAAAACTGTTACTATATGACATATTGTTGACAACGGATTAATGTTTTTATATTGTTACTGTTATTTATATTTTCATATTGTTATTGTTATACTAGAAGTTTTACAAACGAAAGACATGGGGTGATATTTATTGTATATGTTAACAGTTTCGCAAGTTATTTCAACTTTGATATATTGTTCTTAACAATGCAAAGTATGAAGCTGTGGTGCTCATTATCTAAAACAGATCGGATAAATTGAATAAAATTATTAGCCGAAAATCTGCGTTAAGGAAAATGATGAAGTTATTTTCACTCACGTTGGTAAACAATTTCAGCGATACATCGGCAAACTTGTAAGCGGTAAGTTTAACGGGTCTTTGGGTTCTAGTCATCATAATCTTCAGGCAGCTAGCGAATGCTGCTTTATCTTGGTGAGCCGAGTACCAATCTGTATTATAAATGGCCCAGCCAACTTCAGAGCTCTGTTAAAATTGCAATTGAGTTAAATTTGTCAATGGTTTGTCATTAAAATGGTACAGATAAAACAAAGGCCACGACCTACCGCAAGAGTCAAAGTGTTCCCAAACCAACAATACAAAAGTACCTCAAAGACTTCCATAAAGAAATACATGAGAAATAATGCAATATTTCCATTGTGCCCACCCCTTGTCTACAAAAAGGCAAAGAGCTGGTAATTTTTGATATTTATTCGAAGTAATATATAGTAAGGCGTAGAATAGATTTAAATGACCAAAACTCACAACGACCGCATGGAAAATCACCATGCACATACTTAACGTGCTGATGACTCCGAGTCCTAAGATGATTGGACTGTAAATTTTTTCCAAAACTGCGCTGTGCCTATAAAATGGGAAAATAATTGGGATACTGTGTAACATAACGTAAATAATGATGCAACATTGAACTCTCACTTTATAATAGTGTTATGTTTTTCTACGCATGAACGTAAACGGTTCATAATTGACTCGGCGCTACCGCAATTCAGATGTTTGATCGGCCGCAGCTCGGTTAAAGATCGTGCCAAGAGCTTGAAATGAAGCACTATGTGTTGGACCGAGGTGCAATAAAATGAATCTATTCCAGCAATGTAATAAATCAAGGTGACGGAACATATCGTTGTTGGTATATATCCAATTGCGTGTTGCACGGGTTGATGTAAATCCAAAGGCAATTTGACCAAGTACGGAAGAACGTAGTGAAATTCTTCAGGAGGTACTCCCGATCTCCATTGATAAAAGACAGAAACAGCCGGAGCAATAAAAAAATTAGTTAGCGTAAATATGACTATGCTCAGAAATATGTAAGTCAGCTTCTGCGCCGTTTTTGCCGCCTCAACCATAATCTGAACATTGTTTGGGTCATGAAATTCCGCAATCCACATCCTTCTGCCCTGACTTTCAAAGTTCAGTATTGTATCTCGATTCCAAATAAATATAATTGTCTTGTGAATTATCAGGAAAGACGTAGTCGTGTTACATAATATTTCCAAGCAATCAAAGAAGTTATCCCAAATCAGGTAGACGTGATAAAATTGCGTCAAAGTCAGGCCGAATAATACGAGAATATAGGAGATTGTTAGCCCACGCCTCCGGAACGAATCCTTCCTCTTCTCATCCTAAGTATAAAGAATCAAAATTAACAATTTTTCTGTCACAGTTAATTTTTATTTACACTCTACTTACTTGTGGCCACAATCCGACGGTTCTCAGCAACTCTTTGTTTATATTTATGTACTTGTCATAAAATTTCGCATGCATCGAAACCTCCCTGTTCTGCATTGTGACCCTCGATGCGAACCGTCTCCACGAATAGAATGGTGTTGATTATATTTCGTCAAAGGAGAACATGGCATTTTAATACATCGTAGGGTATGTAAATACCTAGTATGTAGATGCGCACATTATATGTACCATACAAATCTTTTTACATAAAAATCAAAAATAAAATGTCGACAATGACTAGATGCAGACGGACATACCTGTACTTGGCGTATAGTCTGGTCGATCTATAGTAAGCACTAATCATGGACAACAAACAAGTAATCACTGTGATTTTCAGAAAGCCTTTCATTTTCTTTTAGGCTGAGAAAATAATAGGTAATCAAGATTCGCGGTAGCGAATCGCTGCCAAGTATTGAACTTAACTATAATAACGATCCGCTCTTACATAGGTGTAGAAAAAAGTTCCGAAAAAAGATTGCTTGGAAAGTAGATATTTTACATCTTTTATTATTATTTATACAGTATTATTTATTTTCTTTTTTTCTACCAAATTTAAATATTTTCAATTGAAAAATAATCTAGAACACCAAGTGTTTTGGATATGTATTTCATATAAGCTACTCAGTATCACTCTCTCTCACTTTTTTTAAATTCAATTTTTATCAAAGTTCCGTGTGCGGAACGGGATGAGAAAGTGCGGCATCTGCTTCGGCAAACCAGTCTTTGTAAACTTGTTCGGGGTCAACTAGCCAAAATTTATGAAACGATATCGGTTCGTGGGAGGCTAAATATGGCCTCGGATAATCAGCAGGCCTTGCCTGGAATAATACCGCCATTTAACTTTAGGCCAATTCAGGGAATATTAAAAAAAAAAAAAAGATTTGCCTGAAAATAACTAACCTGGTGAAAAAATGGTAAATGTGTTGGTTGCACTCCCGCACGTTTTAAACACACACCAAAAAGAAACATGTCATCCGGAGTGGATGCTGAGGGACAACTGCAAAATCCTGGTTGAATCAACTTCTTAACAAGGCTTGAGGATAGAACCAGACCTGCCCCACCGGTTAAATAATTGTATCCATCACCTTCCCACAAATGAAAACCATAGCGTTCTCCTAATGCTACAGATTTTGCAGGATTGTAGCATGTCAGCAATCGTAGCAATCTCCCAAGGCTATGAATTTTCAATGTGGTTTTTGTATCGTATTTATAAAAGTTTGATTTGACTTTTTGCGGAACTACAATATTTACCTGAGAATTGTATCGTCATCGGTTATCAGAAGCCAATCCAATTTTTTACTCGATAAGATGTCATTGGAGTGTTTCAAAATTGAAAATGTCTTTGCACAATGGCCCCGCTCCGTATTTGGAGTAACTATAGCTTCGGGTAAGTTTTCATCTGTTCTAGGAAATGAAAGTAAGATTTCAAACTCCTATATACAAATACATTACGTGTATTAGATATTTGCATCAACGGGAAATACAACACACACCTGGTAGGTCACTATAATATCCAATATTAACAGCATATTTGGCCCAAGTTTTTTTAATAACAGAAACTCTGTCTGCATGAAATTTACTGCAAGTTTTTATTGCTACGTATACTCTTTCCACCGGTATAGATTTACCCTGCGACATGAAACGATAAAGAATGGTCAAGAGTTGAATGATTTTTTGAGAATATTGATAAACTTACACAGGGGTGGAAATGCTGGGGATAAGTTGCACAATCATCTCCAGAGACGACGCAGAGCTCTGGAGCATGCAACATCCGTTTTCCTCTTCCGTCATCCCAAACAAATACTGCAAATTCATGAGCAGCATCTATGGAAAATTCACCTTCAGGTTTTTCACCTCTGACAATTCTTGCCACCAATCTATTGAAGGGAAACTATCATGAGTTACTTCTTACTACAAGTTACTGTGAATAATGCATGCAGAATACAATACTCACTATACCTCCGAACGAGCGGCAATGAAATAGCAAATCCAGACACACTGTTGGGGTACTTAAATTTCTTGGTATGCTCAGAAAAATGGTGAATGATTGTGGGCTCGTGATCATAAAGTGCGTGACCTATCCAAATATCCTGCGAAGGATGAATACAGATCATGAAAGATTATTTATATTCCATAGTGAGCAAAAAACATACCTGCGAAGAATTGAACCCATTCAGAAGTTCTACCAGAAAATTCAATCGGACAACTGTGCCTACTTCACAGAAGAAGTACCAGTTCGAGTTGGCAGAGTTGTCTAAAAGATACAGCAGCAGAGGTCCAATTGTCCAGGACTCACTGAAATTGAGCTCATGGGTCAAAATGATATCCATGGTGACCTGGGGAAATGAATAAAGCAGAAATTAATAATACTTTTTTTTTTAATTTGATCTGTGTGCTGATTTTGTAGCTCATACATCCTTGAGGTCTTCTGCTTGTTCCAATAGATAGTTTTTTAGCCTGTGAGCTCTGGCAGCATGGTAACCTTCAGGTTGACTCAATACAGTAATAGTTAATTTACTTGAACCTGTAAATATATGAAGAATACACCAGTGAAGAAACCGAGTCAGTACTTTATCCTTGCTAGTTTCTGAATGATTGACAGCGGGGACGATATGTTTCTTTTTTCCATTATTCTAAGTAACAGGTAAAGTTTCCTGGAGTATTCACCTTGCGGATCATTGGCCCAAATAGTATTCGATGTACAAACAGCGAATACTGCAATTGCCGAGTAAAAATTCATGGCTTGTTTGAATGTTTTTAGAGCATAGTACGGTATATGCCCCCGGTGTGATGACAGATTTCTGTTTGAGTATTTTTTTCAGGTTGTCAACATCACTTTTCAACGCGGCAAGGCTGATGTCAAATCAGCACTTAAAAAGTACGAGATAAGCGAAAGAAATACTCAATTTATGACTGGTGAATGACGAAATAATGATTGGACAAAAGAGACGTGTAATCGACACTAATTATTCTCTCTGTCCTTTTAAATCTCAGGGTAACTGTATTAGCTTTAAAGTTGATCTTCCATCAGCTGTTGATCTGTACCATTTCCTTTTCCGGCGTTGCAAGACATTTCGTCGCCATTACAGCGACGAGGTTGAGATTGAGGTGGACCGCAACATAAATCGTCGTTTACGGCGACAGGGAGTTATCAATCTCCCTAACGAGTGTTAATTCGTGTTACGTACGTTCTTCCCGCCTAAGTTTGGCATACAATTGTTTGGGATCACCTTTCTGAAGGTTTTATACTTTGGAACTGTCGAAGATGGCTTATTGAAAAGATGACGGGTCTGCAGAAAAGATACGTTTCTCCATACGGAGGAGACATACTCTCTGCCAACGATAATACACTCGGGTGCTTCAGCCCATCTGAAAATGGAAAAAAAATCACGATTGACGCAGTCCTCTGCCAAGGGGTCTGCTGGTGACGCTAAAAAGAATCAAGGTGTGTCCCAAATTCTCATCCCATTTGACCCATTATCCTCCACACCAACCTCTCCGTCCACGTCACGTGATAGCACTTTTTTTCACCTGGCCTGTTCAATGTCATTACCTAATTTTACCAGATTAGCAAAAATTCAGAATAGGTTTCAAATTTCTCTATCGACACATTTGATATTTTTTAAATCATGTATGTCAAGTATAAGAATTGATGCTTATCTATTATACTTTGCTGCAGACGTTGTAAACGGCAAGGTATTTCCTAAGAACTCACGGAGACGTGAACCGACCAGTGCCGTTAATTCTCCAAAAAATGAACAATTGCGGAAATCCAATGCACAGCGGGGAAAAAATGTTGATAAGAGACCAAAACCTAAAGGACAATATCATGGCGGTCCAAAGGAGGATACCAAGGTCACTAATACACCGCAACTTTTATAACTCCAGTCCAGGGAATATGTCTATAGGGTTCAATGTCACATGGATACGAATTACCAATAACTCATTTCTGCAGGTAGAGGAAGCTGAGTTAGCCGAGCATGGCTCGGTAATGATCCAAGGAAGTAAGAAGCAGAATTTGAATCATCTGCTAAATTTCCATTACGAGCCGCGTGACATACACGGTACTTCTGGTGCCTGGAGTCCAGGAAGATTGACCAGCAAGTACAATCGCAACAGCAACCGCTGGCTCCCACCTGTGCAGCGCCATAAGTACAACAAAGAGCAGTTTTTACAAGCCAAGTATGCAGTTTTTAAATGCGTCCTCAAATGGAAACAAATTATTGACGACTGATATTTTGCGTTCACCTGTGCAATCTCAATATCAAAATCCATTAATTCCAGCTGTCAGTTTATCGTGAAAAGTAGCGGCGATTATTCAGCTTACCTTGCCGATCCTGATATTCTGGTCGAATGGGATTTGATCGAGCAAATTGTAAGTCGCCGTTATATCTTTGCCAACTCGGCGCTGGCCGATAGAGAAACACGGTTATGACATTTTTCAATGACTTACAGAGGGTTCACAGCTCTGAAATCTTATCATGTCCGATTTGCTTATGCGTGCCGGTTGCTGGGAAGATGACCCGCTGCGGGCATGTGTATTGCTGGCCATGTATTCTCCATTATCTAGCATTGTCCGACAAACCTTGGCGCAAGTGTCCCATCTGCTACGAAGCTATTCACAAGGGTGATTTGAAGAGGTAGACTGAAATTTCAAATCAACGAGATTCTTCAGCTCGGTACATTATCTCATGTTATCATCCCTGTCTGTTTTTAGCGTGGTAGAAGTTACTCAGAAAGCATGGAATGTCGACGATACTGTCAGTCTACGTTTGATGCGTCGTGAAAGAGGTTCATTAATCGCAGTCCCCGTAGATCCCACTTCAAATACCTCTGTACCTACCACTTTCTTTACGCTGCTCCAGGATAACACAGATGTTATATATTCTAAACTGTTACTTGCCAATTCCAATAACGTAAGTTATTTTTGCGTGCAAACACTACTTTTGATATTTTAATATTAGTTATGTTATTTTATCACCACAGCTCGCAGATATCATAGAATGCGAACGCATTCAGCTCAAGCTCGAACTAGAAGAAGATCTGCAGTCTCCAGAAAATTGCTTCATCGAACAAGCTCTCGGTGAATTGGTTCTAAGAGAGGAAAATCTTTTTGCAAAAGTTGATGAGGTGTGTGTGCGTTTGTGTGTCTCTGATGGTTTCGTTCAGCATCGGAAAATTTAGCGTCGATTCGCAAATATCCTGAAGAATTACATTACTGATAAATTTAATCTTATCTCAAGGCGAAATCTAGCCCCGGGCCTGTAAAATGTTCCGATTCCGAACGTGAATCTCCACCTACAGAAATTGGAGGGAACGTCGATCCTTTCCAATCCGAACAGCCAGTAGAACTCGAAGATCAGTTGGAATTACTGCAGGATTTTGGAGATCAGTTCGGAGAAAACCAGGGTCATATACCGGATGCTGTGGATTCTGCTAAGGAGTGCCCAGCATCTTCTGCCTCACCAAAGTTCTTTTATTTCTATCAAGGTGAGGGCATCGAATGCGTCAACATGCCTGTTGGAATATAGATTTATGATCAGTGAATTCGATGAAATAATAATACTGTAATTAATTTCTTGTTGCAGCGGAAGACGGACAGCACATCTACCTGCATGCGATGAATGTCAAAATGTTAGAACTGCAATACGGTAGCTTAGAGAAAAGTCCCCCCATCATAACTGGAAAGTTGCTGGAAAAAGAAGCTGGCAGCATAACCGAAGAACTGAGACGCAGATTGCGCTATCTTCACCATTTGCCTCTGACTTGCCAGTTTGAGATTGCTGAAATAGATTTGAAGCCTCCGATTATATCGAAGGGAAATCTCGCGGTTTTCAATGGTACGTATCAAAGATGAACCTCGCGGACTGGATTACCACAAAAGTTTGTCCTCTGTGTTGCAGATCAATTGGAAAACAGGAAGAAACGCAGACAACGGCATGCACGTGAGGAAAGGAAGAGAGAGAAAAAGATCCTTGAAGAAGAAAACAAACGCATGGGAAAATATCCAACTCCCAAAGTGCATATTGAGTCGCAGCGTCACTTCCCTCAATGGCAGCCAGAGTCATCATTTGCTGGGTAATTATAGAGTAATTAATTATTAGCTAAAACGATTTAATGCAACATAGTTAATAAGTTATAGGTTCACATGCTTGTTTCAGAATAAATGTCCCGTCACCACCTGAATCTGTGACAACATCCAGCGTCGCTAGCAGTCCGACAATGAATTCTTTCGACACCCATCCAACAATTGCAGATTGTCATGATGTGGGACCTTCCTTTGCCCAAATGTTACGTACTACTGGCTCACGAGGTGCATCAAAAATTGATTGGCCCAGGGTCGACCCCTCTAATTTAGCTCGACATCCAGGTGAAGAAGCGGAGGGATATGTTTCTGCTCCTTCTTACAGTCAAAGCTTCGGCGATGCCTTGGCAGAGGCCTTGGAACATACAGAGTTGCACTCAGGTGCTCGAATCTACCTTATTACTAAGAATACTTGTAGTTAAGAGCATTTTATTTCTTTTTTTCCCAGTATGTATAAACAATTTTCGCATTTCTCAGGAAATGGTACCAACGGCAATGGTGGCAGCGGCAAGAAAAAGAAAAAAAGAGGAAAACCAACCGTCCTCTTCGCAACAAGCATGGCTCGAGCATCTTAGTAAATTACCTGGCCTTCTCTCCGTTCTTTTTCCAAAATTGCTCTTAATCTGCATAAATACATTACTAATTTAACAGCGTTAATCACTACTGATTTCCCTGTACTAGAATATCATTTGTTAGATCGTTATTTTCTGTATGCCTCAACATCTGGTTTCAAATAAAGTTCGGTTTGGAAGTAAAAATATTCTTTACCCTACCTGGCTAACATGTTACTTATTAGTGCGGGCTTAGAGTCTAGAGATATTTGAATGAGATACTCGAATAAGGTAAGATATTTTATTGTACTATAGGTTAAGTTAATTCTACTAATGGCTTGATAAGAAATTCAGTCAAGTCATTTTAAAATGACGTAATCGTAGATCTAACTTATAGAACCTGTGTAACACTTGGGACAATTAAATCCGTAATGAGAAGGAATGGCGATTTGTAATAGGTTACAGGATTATGAAGCTTAGGGTTTCATGAGATCAAAGGTTTGACAAATACGAAAATCAGTTATTCTAATTGTTGCATGTTCGTTTATTTATTCCCTGGTATCCACAAGTGGAGCAAATTCAAGGTAGTGTCCAGTGAAATCTGAGATGTGGGGTTTAATCGACTTCTTCGATGGTAGGTCCGGATGCTCCACCAGCACCAGGAGCTGCACCACCGGCTCCGGGAGCGGCACCACCAGCTCCTGGGAAGCCACCGGGCATTCCTCCGGGGACTCCACCTGCGCCTTGGTATAGCTTAGTCACGATGGGATTGCAGATGCTTTCCAACTCTTTCTGTTTATGTTCGTATTCTTCTTTGTCAGCCAACTGGTTGGCGTCGAGCCACTTGATGATGTCGTTGCATTTGTCGAGAACAACCTGCTTGTCGCTTGCGCTCAGTTTATCCTTGAGTTTCTCATCCTCTACTGTGCTCTTCATATTGAAGCAGTAAGACTCCAGACCGTTCTTAGCGGAGATGGTTTCCTTCTGTTTTTCATCTTCGCTGCGGTATTTTTCAGCTTCGTTGACCATCCTCTCGATATCTTCCTTGCTGAGACGACCCTTGTCATTAGTAATGGTGATCTTATTTTCCTTTCCGGTTGACTTGTCGACAGCAGAGACGTTCAGGATACCGTTGGCGTCAATGTCAAAGGTGACCTCGATCTGAGGAACACCTCGCGGTGCAGGTGGAATTCCGCTAAGTTCAAACTTTCCAAGAAGGTTGTTGTCCTTGGTCATGGCTCGCTCACCTTCGTAGACCTGGATCAATACACCAGGCTGGTTGTCGGCGTATGTGGTAAAGGTCTGAGTTTGTTTGGTGGGAATGGTTGTGTTACGCTTGATGAGAGCTGTCATAACACCACCAGCGGTTTCGATACCAAGTGAAAGTGGAGTAACATCCAAAAGAAGGAGATCTTGTACTTCCTCAGACTTATCTCCATGAAGAATAGCAGCTTGTACCGCTGCGCCATAGGCTACAGCCTCGTCCGGATTGATGGATTTGTTGAGTTCCTTTCCATTGAAGAAGTCCTGAAGGAGTTTTTGAATCTTCGGGATACGGGTCGAGCCACCGACTAAGACAATGTCGTGGATCTGAGACTTGTCCATCTTAGCATCGCGGAGTGACTTCTCCACAGGTTCGAGGGTGCCACGGAAAAGGTCGGCACACAGCTCTTCGAAACGTGCTCTGGTGATGGAGGTGTAGAAGTCAATTCCCTCAAAGAGTGAGTCGATCTCAATGCTGGCCTGGGTTGACGAGGAAAGAGTTCTCTTCGCCCTCTCGCAAGCGGTTCGGAGTCGTCGTAGTGCCCGTTTGTTCTGGGTCAGATCTTTCTTGTACTTTCGCTTGAATTCTTGGACGAAGTGGTTGACCATACGATTGTCAAAGTCCTCTCCTCCAAGATGGGTGTCTCCGGCAGTAGATTTTACCTCAAAGATTCCATCCTCAATTGTGAGAATAGAAACATCGAAGGTACCACCACCAAGATCGAAAATGAGGACGTTTCGTTCGCCAACAGCTTTCTTGTCAAGACCATATGCAATAGCAGCTGCGGTGGGTTCGTTGATGATTCGTAGTACGTTCAGGCCTGAGATGGTTCCAGAGTCTTTGGTTGCCTGACGTTGTGAGTCGTTGAAATAAGCAGGAACAGTGATCACGGCATTGGTGACGGTCTTGCCAAGATAAGCTTCGGCAGTTTCCTTCATCTTTACCAGGACCATTGAGCTCACTTCTTCGGGGAAGAAAGTCTTCGATTCTCCTTTGTACTGTACTTCAATTTTCGGTTTGCCGCCGTCACTGACGACATTGAAGGGCCAATGCTTCATATCTGCTTGGACAGTTAGATCCTCGAAGCGACGACCAATCAATCGTTTGGCATCTGCACAGACAAATGGCGTTTGTTAAATTCTATCGTATTAAATGGTACATCGAACTGACATGATTGAAGACACTCGATTTATATCGGTGAATTAGGAAATTGAATTGCAATTTCTTTGTAGAATGATATTTATCAGAGTGAAAATTATCGTGTCGTTTGTTCTCGAATGCTATATTAATCGAATGACGTAAAATTTCAAGAGAGTATAATTACCGAAAATTGTGTTGTTGGGATTCATGGCGACTTGGTTTTTAGCGGCATCACCGATGAGACGCTCGGTGTCTGTAAACGCCACATAACTAGGGGTTGTTCTGTTTCCTTGGTCATTGGCGATAATTTCCACCTTTCCATGCTGGAATACTCCAACGCAGGAGTAGGTGGTTCCAAGATCGATACCAACTGCGGGTGCCTTAGCCATTTTGTTGTTCTGAAAACTAAAAACCCAAATCGTAAGCTATAATTCTGATGAAAATCCGATGTAGAACTCTAGCAATCCGGCAAACAATGTTAAAAGCGAAGGATTGATGTGATATTTCGCGAATTCAACGAAGGAAATAATTTTCGATAAGTTCAGCACAATAACCTACCTTTCTTTCCTGAGTTTGTAATAAGACTAAAGCACGAGAGGAACCTCGCCCGTATATATTATTTGGCGGAAGGACGCTTCTGGAATGTTCCCCCTCGGTCGCTCTCTTCAGCCAATCGGCAGCCAGCATCCCCATGTTGGAGCTCCCAAATGGCCAAAATATTTTCAATACGCTAGTTGATGTAACGACCTTATCGTATTGCCCTATTTATTTCATCGTACAGATACAGAATCAATTCTATTGTAATTAGTTTTTTCATATTAGACACGACGTAGATTAAATGGTTCTGTCGCGAGCTTCCGTTTTTCATGTTCTAAGATTATACAGTACTTGCATTGGCCGGAAAGAAGCTAGGCGAATAATGGAGAAGAATCCAGATCCCATTCCTATTTCATTTCCTGGATACTTGCAAAGCTATTGAACTAGCGAAACGTGCGTCAGGCCAACGTCAGGCATTTGCTGTTTTTCAATCACCTCTATATGACGTTATCATGATTACGCACGACGGTGAACATCAAGTTTCCCATCCAATAAAAAAAAGACTCTGAATCCTCACCAAATTTTTGCAGCATTGAGTACTGATTGTGGTAACAATCAGAGCCCATTCAAAATTATTTAATTGTGTAATTCTCGCTGGATTCGGGATCTCCATCTTCTTTCCTTGATCTCGGAGCGCAGCTGCTTTGTTAGGGATCGCTTAGCCTAGCCTTGCTTCTGCCTTCAAAACCATCTGCCCCTGTCGCACCTTTTTGGGATTGCTTTTTTTCAACCAGGAAGCATTCTGTCGGAAGTAAAATAACGTCCTCCCGTTTTCTTCCATGCTCTTTTTCCTGGATTCGAACAATGAACGAAGGTCGGGTTTTTTTCGTCTCTACTTTGTTCTTCTAACATGGAGAATGGGAGGGAAAATGTTCGCACATGCAACGTTCTTCCCCCTTGCGTAAAATTGCAATTTAAAATTCGTACAATTGTGACGCATCACTTGGATCTGGAATAAGATTGTCATTCCCATGAAATATCATTTAATGATTGCAAATGTGATTCATCGACCGGTTTATAAAAAATTATAGGCAGAGACTTCGTGTCTCTAACACATCTAAAACTTTGCCACTCGCATATGACGTGACGTTAGCATCTCACGCAAATGGGCATCGCACTTGAGATTAGAGAATTCTGTATTAATAAAGTTAGAAAGATATTAGACGCAGTCATATTGCTAGCCAAAACTTGTTTATACGCGTCTGAAATAGATGCAGGTTCTATTTTAGGAATCTTAAATCGCTTGAATCCAGAGACTTTTATTAGCAGATTCAAATTCCACCATGCAGGAAAGATGTAGATACGAAACGTGTCGCATGCATTTATGCCGGCTGGTGTCCGTTAAAAAAAAATTCATGAGTGGATCTTCCGTACAGCCAATAGGTGGCAGATAACTGCTGATAAGGGTTAAGGGTTGATTTGAGAAACGTGTGAATTTATTGAATTTAAAGCACGGAGACCACTAGCGACCTGACTGATTCGCAGTCTAGATTGTGGCGAATAAATGTATAAAAAATATCTCTAAATGACAGTCCATTAATAGTAGTGTTTCATTTACAATTTAAGTGATCAATTAGACGCCGAGCTACGATAGTTAGATGTGTAATTGCGATCCTAACCTATTTGTGAATTTTTCCTTAAAAGCTGTGAATGATGACTGTGATACCATTGCCGGTGAAAGGCTCGCACGACTTTTGAATAAATGTCGATAGCGAACGACATTTAATTACGCTTAATTAGAAGAAAGATGCCGTGTTTAACAAGAACACAATTGCTTGGGTGGCAAACATATGTCTCTGTTGTACTTATCGCTTTCAGCAATATTCTTCTTCCTACAGTCGAATGCCTGGAAGTGATTTATGCAATCAACGCTGGCGGGGAGGCATATGTCGATAGCCATGGTGTACGATATGCCAGAGATCCACTTATGGGAAAGGTTGGGACTGCTTCGGATTACGGGAAGCAATTAATCATAGGCCGTGTAAACAGCGTTGATCAAATACTCTATCAGACTGAACGATACCATCACAGTACTTTTGGCTATGATATACCAATAAATAAGGATGGCGACTACGTTATGATTCTTAGGTTCTGCGAGGTTTACTTTAACTCTCCAAACATGAAGGTCAGTGTTGGTAGCATTTCTTCCATATGCTGGATTTGCTGAACCTATTATTACAATTCAGAAACAATTAGTCGAGGCCTATACTTGAACTTATCACTTCTAGTTGTGGTTAGATATCGTGTAGATAAGAACCCAATTGATAGTGGAGCTGGCTTGAAAATATGTTTATCATTCTCCATCAGGTATTCGATGTTGTATTAAATGGAGACCATACCATCGTCACAGATTTGGATATATTTGAACGTGTTGGACGTGGAATAGCTCACGATGAATACATACCTTTCAAAGTACAAAGGGGAAAGCTGATATACAATGACGAAGAATCTGACATACTTGGTGGAAAAATACGAGTTGAATTCATAAAGGTTTGCGGTCACCCATTATCCATTTCATATAACGGTGATAACACATAGTTATGTTAACAGCGGTAATGAATTATTCCAGGGTTACCGGGATAATCCAAAGATTAATGCCATAGCTGTAATCAGAGGAAAATTAGAAGGTATTTACAGCTACCACGACTTTGTGAATTGCTTACAATACCTGAATATGGTTTAATGGAGTCATTCCTATGTTTTCAGATGTACCACAATTAGGACCGATTCCTCAAGAGCCAGAGGAATACCGGGGAATGCAAGATGAGGAAGAGGAGGCTGTTATCCGTAGTCGACATACGAGCGGACCACGCACCCCAGATCCCTACTCGATAGACGACACTTCAATTCTACTTCCCATTTATGTGGCAATTGGAGCGTTTATACCATTACTTTTTTGTCTCTGCAAGCTATAGTGATGGCGTAGTGGATTATTTTCACCCTTTTAATTTAACTCACATTTCTTGTACTTAATTAACGTTACATAAGAAGAGAGTAATATTTTACCGAGTTTCCGTCTACCATAAGTAATTGAGATACGATCGGGTATAGCAGAAATATTATAAAATGTATTAACTTATTTGAATTTGTAAGGCTGATTATTTCAGTCTGTTACTATTTATTTGAATTATACATTATAGGCATGTATGTAAGGTTTGTTTGTTGTTCGGGTTGACGAGTGGAGATTTTTAACTCAACCGGAACGCTGTTGTGGATGTAACGATTACTTTCATTTTTTTTTTCATTCAAATAGGACTGGATATTTTAACGTATTTGGACTTTCGAAAAGCATTAAAATATACCTGTTATTATTGACTTTCGTTATTTCCTAAGAAAAATCAATCCATTATCCTGATCACTGAGGACAAACGCCGGTGGTTACTCGGCGAACTACTTTTACCGCAAACAGGGTGAGTCAATTTTTAAAAGTTTTACCGGTCGGAAATTTCGCACGATTTTCTTCAAATTTCAATGAGTCAGAAAGAACCACATCATCATCCTGGCCGTTCATCAAAAGTTGTTCGGCATTCCATAGAATTATAAGACACGGATGTCATCATATTGTCACCTATGAATGATTAAAAATTTTTTAACTTTTATGACAGTTATTGATGCACCATAACTTCGGAGTGAGTTTATAATTTCCACGATTCTATTTATACTTCGATCAGAGTTGGGTGAAAACATCATTAAACACAAACACAAATCGTTAATTATCGATTCCGTCAGAGATTTCCCCACGTGTCATTCTTTTCTCATTTTTATTATTATTTTCGTTACTTTGCATGGAGTTGAACGACTATTCGAGGTACGCCGCGTTAGAAATTCTACATTCAGTTTTTTTTTTTCGCAATTCTTATCTAATAATTCAACGTTTATATTGTATTTCCCCATTCATTGGGCTCGCGGATCGGGATTTCAATATGAATAAGTAATTGCTGCATAAGTTTTCCGCGTTTATCGCACATTTTTTTTATTGCCTGAGCGGACCGCGCGTGCCTGCCCGAGCGTACACAGTGATAACAATAATATTCAAGTTTTCTTTTTTTGTTGTTTTTTTTTTTTTACCTGTTAATATACAAACGACCTCATTATTATTATTTTTTCTAATGTTTTTGTTATTTTGTTCCTTGAATTATATTAGGTAATTATTTTTCTTTTCTAAACTTATTTTTATTTTTGTGATTTCTTACTATTTTCTTCTGGTTTTTCTCCTTTGACTCGGTTTTTTTTTTCTCCTTCGTATCCTCCTTCGGTAATACAATGACGATGATGATTATGATGACGATGACATTAATAATAATAATAATAGTAATCATAATAATCATAATATTAATACTAATAATCAATGATATTAGTCATAATAATGAAAAGGATGACGATAATCATGCGAAAATAAAATAAAACTAAAATAATGACAATAATAATAATAATAATAATATTAACAGTAACATAATAAATAATGGATTTTTTTTGTTGTTATTCGTAAGATAATATAAAATTCTGTTCTTTGTATTAGTAAATAAATTAAGTAAACGGATAGTACAATTTTTTTTGTTTTGTTTTGTTTGTTTGTTTTTTTTTGTTTTTTTTTTTTTTTTTGTTTTCAATTAATACAATAATACAGGTTCGTAGTAATATTAATAATACACTACCGGGTGGGGGAGGGTGGATTTCGGGGGCGGGAAGGGTTTTTTTTGGAGTGGGGTGCGGATGGCACAGTCGCTAATCGCTAACGCCATTCACACGCACACACACACATAGCTACCGTACAAATATAACGACGTCACGCTACGCACCCGACTTTCCTGCGTCTAGCCCAGTGATTTAAATTAGGGCTGGCCCAAGGGATGGATGAATAGGTGCGAGGCTACTCGCTAAGTCTCTATACAGCGCGGCGCTACCCGCCGTACAATGTTTTGTTTTATTTTATTTTTATTTTAGTTTATTTTATTTTATTTTATTTTATTTTATTTTACTATTTTATTTTAGTATTTTAATTTTTTTCTCGTTTTTTTTTTGTTTTTTTTTCCTTTTTTTTTCTTACTGGCGGCGGCGCGAGGGAGGAGAGGAAGGGGAGCGATAGGAAAATGTCGGGGGACGAGGAAGGGTAGTTGGTTTGTTGTGGTTTTTTAGGGTTGTTTGTTTTTTTTTTTTTTGTTGTTTTTCATTTTCGAGTGATTGAGTGAGTAGAAGGGAAGAAAAGAGCTGAGCTCGGACGCTGCTTCAATACCATCGAGCGTCACTCAGCCCCTTCATATCTTAGTAGTATAAAAAAAGTTGTTGCTGCTGCTGCTGCTGCTGCTGCTGCGAGGCAGTGGGACTGGAGTATGACGATGTGTGACAAATGGCAAGGGTTAGTTCCCGTTTGTGGAACGCTGCGTTGGAGGAATTGCCGCTTCTCGTTCCGTGCCGTATATTTTACCAGCTTTTCGTGCCATATTACCGAGTAACTCCATTGAACATTTATGCGCAGATCTAAGCGATAACGCCCATTCTTTTAGCCCGATTTCATCCTGGGATAAGAAACAATTTGAGTCTATGAAAATGGAAATAAAATGAAAAAAAAACAACATTTAATCAAATTGAGAAATTTTACTCACGGGATTCGTTAGTACGATTTTTGCATCTCTAGTACGAACTACTATACACTGTTCTCCTTTTACGTGTTGATAATCAGCAGCTACTTCTTCTACCTGAGATTAAAAAAAAAATATATATATATATATTAACGATTTATCGCGTAATCGATAATTCGATAAATAGTAGGGGAGATTCAGACTCATGGATGTAAGTATTCAAAAGAACATTAATTTTTCAAGTTTGTTTTTCGTTTTTCTTATTACCTGGTCCAAAAACACGAGCTCAGGTTTATTGGTTGTCGACTCCGGATGGAGTTCCAATCTGTTTGGATAAAGTTTGGCATAACGAGTTTGCCACGCACTCGCAAAAGGACCGCCCAACTTTTTTATATATCCGTGCAATATACAATCCGATTCTGAAAATAAATAAGAACTTTGATTACCTTACTGATTCGAGTAGTGTGATTATTGTTTTATATACATCGTAGGAAAGAAAATGGATTTGGAAATAAGACTGACCTTTTTCGTCGGTATCGAATCTCAGTTTTTGTTTCGCTTTACGTTTATTCTCCAGCTTGAATGAATAGAAAAGTAAATAAATAAATAAATTGGAAAAAGAAAAAGAAAAATCATTTGAATAAAATGAAATTTCAATTCTATATCGAAATAAAGTAGTTATTCAGACGTTGTTATTTCTTTACCTTGTCAGCTTCATTGTTAATGGTTTCAAATACAGTTTCGGCAACTTCGGCCTGCCACCTTTCGGATATAACGAGAGGAAAATTTTTATAAAGATCCTGATCAGCGTCAGTTAATTTAATTCCTTTAGTATCCTCCTCGTCAAATGAGCCAATGTCAAAAGCATCCGCAGCGTTTACTTCACCCTTGGGCGGTATCAACGGTGGCGTATATTTTTGAAGGTAGACCTGCTGCCAGTCGATTCCACTAAAAAATGGATGCTCTTTAAGTTCGTCTGCACCGCCACCCCGACATCCTAGTCTCTTGTCGATATCTCTTTGCAGCAATCCTTCCAAAAGCGACTGCAATTCCCTTGAGAATGTTTCTGGCAGTTCAACTTTCTAAAATAAAAAAAAATAAAAAATAGATAAATAAATAAAGTAGAAAATGAAAATCGTCTCGATATGTTACAATGTCGATATACATCAGAACTCGAGAATTTTACGAATGGAAATTGACATTTATATTATCGAAAAACAGATTATCATATACACATGTATATATGTAAAGTATATGGCAAGCATAAGCAAACATATTTACACCAACCATGGTGAGTGTCATACGGTCTATTTCGTGCTTGTCTTTAGTTTTATGCTGTCTGAATGGACTGTGACCTTTCAGAAGTTTGTATAACATACAACCGAAGGAAAACCAATCTGCGCTCGAGTCATATGGAGTTGCTTTAGAGAGTACTTCCGGTGCCATGTAACCATGTGTGCCCCTGAAAAAGAGCCGAAACAGAAAGAAAAAAAGAACCTCATTATAAATTTATAGAAATAAAATAGAGGAAAAAACGAGGGAATTTCATTGCAATCTATACTCACACGCTGGCGTGAGGTTTTTTCTTAGAAAAATCACAGGCGAGACCGAGATCTGATATTCTAACGTGACCGTGTTCGTCTAAAAGTATATTCGCCGGTTTCAGATCCCGATAAACGATGTATCTACGATGCATATGTTCAAGACCTAGTATAACTTCTGCAGCGTAAAATTTCATCTCAGGTTCATTAAATACACCATGTTGACTGAGATGATAATGTAGGTCACCTCCGTTCATCAGGTCAAGTATAAAGCAAAGTTTATCCGGTGTATGAAACGCGTACGTCATGCATACAATGAAAGGGCAATCCACCTGAGAAAAACCGAAAAAAATTCCATCAACTACATTCGAAGATTGTATTTATTCGAAATTAATCTAAAAAACCAAATGGAGGGGAAGACTCACTCCAGTACTGACTAGTGAGAGCATTATCCTTTCGTTGAGGGCGAGTGTTTCACCCTGCTTCATTTTAATGCGCTTCTTATCGAGGCACTTCATCGCGTACATTTTTCCAGTGTCTGCCTTACGACATCCGTAAACTTCACCGAATCCCCCCCTCCCGATAATTCGATGTACACTGAAGTCGTTCATTGTCAACTGTAACAGATTCGGGTTAAAAAATGGGATCGCATGCAAAGAATCCCATATTATTAAGGAGAAACAGGACCACAACGTGTTACGTCGTACGAGCGATTTCAGATTCAAAAGTTTTCGAGAAGAGAAACAAAAAATACGTATAAAAATATTTGCGGTTCGTTTCCGCCGTCGATAAAATTATTGTAATGTCATCGCTCTTCGCTATAGCATATATCTGTTATATACCAACTGATCCGCGTTCATACCGACAAATTGTTGGAAATTTTATGAAGATAAAAAAAATAATAATAAACCTTACAAAACACATGACAACTATATAATTCAACAAGTTGGAAGAAATTAATTAGTTTCCCAGCTGTGATTAAATATATGCCATCGTTAAAAATGCATTAAGAGTTGAAAAGCAAAAAAAAAAGAAGAAAAAAATATATCTAGGTATAATAAAATTTGATGAAAAGAACCGATTCCGTATAACAGGGGAATATGATAAGAACGAACATAAAAACAAATGTGAACAAAGGTAAGAATTCGGGAGAAAAAAAAGCGATAAATAAATAAATAACTTGACCGAATATGAATAATTGTTCATACCTGAATGTTGAGCTCGAGATTCTTCCATTGGCAGAAACGTGTGTACTTGTCACTGAAAGTTTTCACGTTAGTCCAGAGTCGAGTGAATGAGAATGAGGCAAATGCAATTGAAGCATTTTTAATCTCGGTTCTACTACTGACAGGCTTACCTCTCCAAGAACTTTTTGAACGGGTCCCCCCTCAGGTGGTTGAAGATCTCCTCGATGTACGGCTGTAATTTGAAAATTTTGAAAATAAATCAAACAAACGAATAAATAAATAAAAAATGAAAAAAAAAAAACATAATAGGTAATATTGTTTACATCGATTAATTGAAAAGAAAATTTGAAAGAGAAACAAGGAATCTGAATAATCTAATCGTTACATATCTGATTGATTGATTAATTTGAATCCCTGTGCTCAAGAGGTAAACAGAAAGCTGTATACATAGGCATACATGTAGGTATATAGTGTGTAAATATGTATATAGTATATATGATATTTATTCAAAAATTAAATTCATTTGAGTCGCGTATAATCTTTGAGCATATTGTTTCAAGCGATAATGAAGAAGAAGAATAATCATTCATGATTATGATGATTATCTTCATCGTGAGGTATACCTATACCCATACATTAGGTACATATGTACAGATAATAATTAGATGCTTAGCGAAACAAAATATTTTATTTGATAATTCGATGGTAAATAGAAATTGAGTCATTAACAAATGTTTGAACAGTTAATACCGTCATAAATAATGAGATAAAAATTAGATGAAAAAAAAAATTCTTACCTCAAATAAATTAACGGGAACTTCATTCTTCATTAGGTATTTCTGTACATGTGCTACCGCATCTTTCGAGTATTCCTGAAACGAGAATTGACGTAGGTGAGAGGAAAAAAAAAAAAAAATAGTTAAATAATTTCTTCAATTTTATATACGTATAATAAAAATAATGAACTTACGTGCGCGTGAGCTAACAATTCTTTCATAATAAAATTGTCGTATATTTCCCGGGCTAGTTTTCTCCTCTCCTCCGGACATTCCAATTTCTCGTACGCTTTGATCTGAGACGTGTGTGAAAAGAAACAAGAAAAGAAAAAAAAAATCGTGAAAGAAAAGAAAAATCATGTATCGTATCATATCGTATATATATGTGTAACAAATTTATAGAAAAGACTTAATCATATCGGATAAATGATTTTTACGAACCTCTTCGTAAAAACTAAGTTGCGGAATTGGTTCCTCCGCTACAGTCTCGCAGAAATCTTTGAATAAAAGGTACCCTGGAAAAATAAAAGAAGAAAAACGCAAGTTAAACTGTTTAATTCATGTTTTTTGATAAAAATAAAGAAGATAGTCATTTTCTACCACATCCGAGCAACTCACCTAACATTTGATTGAATATTTTGTCAAAGTTTACTTCGTTCTTCTTTATAAGATGTTTATGCGTGACGCTCCTGACACTGAAACATAAATAATATAACGAAGATTAGGGGAAAGAAATAAATCATATGTAAGAAATAATAATCAACGATCGTTAATCTTCGTTTTTTGTTTCTCTCTTTTTGTTCATCCAATTCCCTGGACACATACAGTTATACATTATCGCATCTTATAATGTATACGATGTGGACGTCGTCGTAAAGTCGAGCGCGGGATTTTGCGTGACGTAAAAAGAAACTAATAGGGGTCGGGCCACTTGACTAACATTTCGGTCAAGTGGTTAGAGAGTTAACCACCGATCCAGGATAGGCATATCGAACAAAACAGACGTGGCGCATCAAACTCTTGTAAATGATGATAACAAAAAATTATTTTTATTATCACAGTTAATTTTAGTCAAACCAGCCGCGAATGTTTTCCCGATCGTTTTTGTTTCGTATTTATTTTTTCGACCATTTTTTCTATCATTTTTTTTGTTTGAAATTCTAAAAAATGCGCTCAACATATAATATACTTATGTTCACGCACGATGTATATGTGACATGTACAGTGTGCATGTATTTAAATTAAACTGCTCACCCCATCCACTTGGCAATTTTCATCAGTACTTTCAGCATCGTAAAACATTAAATGCAACAATAACGATGAATGTTATTAATTTTATAAAAAAGGGTTGCATCTGCGGTGTAATTATAAATATCACATGTAACGAAGGCACAATAATAAGGACGTATATTGCCGCGGCGGCGGTAGAGAAAATTTATAACATACATTGTTCATAATCGGTCGACGAGCGCATTATTACTGAACTATTATTCAACAGCGATGTATAATTATTGTAGTCTTTTAACGACGCGTTATCAAACGCATTTATACATGGTGGTATATGTGTAGTTCTCGTATCAAGAATCCGGTGGTTTTTATCCTGTCCAACAGGATCTCGCGAACCATCCATTCCCTACGTCATAACCGACGAGCGCCATATACCGTACATTACCTTACGTACCACATGCGTACAAATAAAGTCAGACTTTCGATGAATGATTATACAAATACGAGTCGCGAGCCGTAGGAATGTTCATTTTTTTCTCCTCAGAGAAATTTCTCGCTACGCTACACGTGATGATATTAATAATAATCGAAGCGAAATTACGACAATCTCTCGGTACAAATATCGCCCGCTTGTAATATCGTCGGTATTTGTTTTTTCGTTTCTAAGAAAAGAAAAAAACAGAAAGAAATTCAACGAAATAATAACAGAGGTGCATCTCGTGACGTCGTGTTCTATGGATTACACGGTCGCTGCAGGATGCTAATTAACGCGTGAATTCTCGGCATACGCATGCATATAACATGCGTTTCGAAAAATATCGTCCACATAGATTAACAAGGTTGAGAATCTCTGAGCAAATGTTTCGTCTATTTCAGTAACCCCATCAATGAATTCTTTTACTTTCAACAAACATATCCCCGCGCGCCACGAAATCGAGAACAGCAGCTCGAGCCGCAGCAGCAACCAACTGAACATCGCACCGGATCGTTCGAACGGTTTAATGCGTTATTCGTTCGACACACCAACGCAATTTTCTTTTTTTTACTCTAGTTTTAGGAAGAAAAAAATAAAATTCGCTATTACATAACTCACGTTTCGTACATTTTTTTTTTTTGCGTCTTTTTCTCACAATCTCTCAACTTCATTTTACGTTTGATTTTCTATGTCTATATAATATATGTAATATATAATATGGTATATCGAACACCGAACGGCCTACGCCTATATGTACGAATTCCTATGTGATATTTCGTTCCGAGTTTTTGACTCACATCTTTTCTGATCCCGTTTCATCGAGTTCAGTAAGTATATATGTACATACATGACGCAAAGGGATTTCCCAGAAAATCGTATGTATATATATCTAAGTATACCTATATGTAAGTTAAAAGTTTGTAATTCGTTGTTTGCTCTACAAACCTGGCGGCACGCGCGAAATTGCAGCATAATAAAGATATATCTATATACATGTATGTGTATCCATAAAGCGCGGGAAAAATTCAAATCATCATCATAAATACATGGATTCTAATTTTTTACTTTTACTTTCACATCAGTTTTTTTACATCGATATAACATTATTGTAAATGAATCCAAAGTATACACATAACTCTATTTATTGATTGTATATTATACATATGGGGGGGGGGGGGGGGGGGGGGGGGAATCACCTGATATAACCGGACTAATTGGTCAATTGATAAAGCCCGTGTCTGATACATGCACAAGAAAAAAACAAAAAAAAAAAAGAACAGCGAAGTCAAAAAAAAATAAAATATATATACTATTGCATATATAAGATCGATATCGGTAGCGCGTGTTATGCATGTATAAATATAGTCTAGATCGCCGTTTAAACGGGGAGCAGAGAAAAAAAATAAAATAAATAAAAAAAAACTGCGAAAATATGAAAAACGGAATTGAGAAAAAATGAAAGGAAAAAAAGAAAATACACTATTTCGGTCTCATTGGATTGAATAACTCTTATCTTTCTATATTTCCTGGGATATTATTTTCCAATTCTTTCTTTTTATTTTCTACCCCTTAACCGAATGACGCACGTCGAGAGCGTTCAGATAGCGTTTTATCTGATTGACTCCGCGGTTTGCCTTGTGCAAGCTCTATTATAGGTACACATATTATAATATATGTGCACGCACGCACACATTATGTACATGTATGGAATAACGTAATTTACATAACCGCCAATATAATACCGCCGCCGTCCGTGTATTGTACATATGTATACATAACATCTCACACACACGTGTCGCTCGAGCTAGCAAAAAAAAAAACAAAAAAAATAGAAAATAAAAAATCAAGTAACCTCCCGAAAAACAAAAGAAAGGAAGAAAGAAAAGAAGAAAGATCGTCGTTTTATCCATATCTCGAATATTCTTTCCCGCTGAAATTTTTTCTTCTTCTCACGCACCCGCACGTACTACAGCGTTGTATATATATACAGCTGATATTTCCAACACCATTTATATATAACTATATACTATACATATGTACAGATAATGTACAAGCGAACGTACATGCACCGTAGCAAATTATTACCTGTACATGTATGAAGATGGATTTATCAAGTATACAAAGTATAAATACTCGTAGTACACGTACCTATGTACACATATACTCACGTATATGGAAGCGATTAAAAATGAAAAAGAAGAAAAACGATGAAAGGAAAAAAAAATCAATCGAGTACGTATCCCCTACACGTTGTACGAGTACATGTAGGTATACGGACGCTGTTACGCGTTCACGTGTCGAGCGGAAAAAAATTGAAAATCGAGTCAATTATGAAATATTTTTTGAAATAGATACTACAGCTGATAATATTGTCTGTGATAAATGTGACAAAAGAAAAAATTTCTCTTCGGTATAAAAGCTTGAGAGAATTTTTTTTTTTTTTTTCTTCAAATTTTTTATCAACAATCACTTTTTTTTTTTTTTTTTTATATACTCGTATGATTTTTTCCATTAAATTCATGCTATTTTTCGAAATAATCAATCTACAAATATCTGCGATCATTAGGTACACCATTTTCTTTCGTATTGAAAGGAAAAAAAAAAAAAAAAAAAAAAAACGTTACATCAAAGATATAATGTACAACGAAAATTTATCATCGTTAACAGTATGCAACAATATAATTGTTACTACATTATTATTACTGTTATTAATGAACTAGCACGTATATGAGTTGAAATAAAAAGAAGAAAAACCAAAACCAAAAAAGAAAAAAAAAAGAAAAGAAAGAGGGAAAAGAAGGAAAAAGGAAAAAAGTAAAAAAAAGAATAGGAAACTAGCGTTAAAATCTCCTTCGTACAAACAGTGCGTAATTTATTGTATAGGTAACTGCAGCCGGTTGCGTGGAGACGAATAGAGCCGGCCATTTAGATTGCGGCGAGGTTTGATGACCGTTGCGATAAAATATAAGGGAGGCATAATATGAGAATGTTCACGACACGATCGAGGGTATATATGTGTGAACATACAGGTGTACACATGTACGTAGGTATGTGTATATATGTGCAAAGGTATATACCTGTGTACATAAGGCTACAGGTGTGGTGGCAAATGATTTTTTTTCCCCCCTCGTTCCCTGGTTTTCTTACACTTATACAGCTTGTCTTCTTTTTTTTTTCTCTCTTTCTTTCTTTCTTTCTTTCTTTTTACATCCTCCGTGATCTGGAATAAACACTTGATTGGTATTAAACCGGGGAATCGTTTCCGAAGGATAATAAAAAGCAAAAATAACGAGTAATTTGCTGGCGCGTTATTCAATCTATTTATATCGCATGTACACGTATAATAGTGTAGTATATACACGCGTTCGCACCTTTTACCTTCCTTACTACCCTTCATCCTTCATTCATCACGCCCGATACGTACGCATAAGTTGTTGTTGTCTTTTTTTTGTTCGTTTCTTTTTTTACATTTTTTGTCTTCTCTTTTCCCAATTCGGTCGCACACCGCGCGCGGCTTTCATGTATATACGTACGACGTATATGCGATTTCACGATGCGACGTACGCGGGAATGAATTTTATTTACAATTAGTATGCATCTGTTAAAGGAAATATGGATAATTCATATACCTACACACGGATGGATCATGGGGTTGAAAAACCAAACAAACCGAAAAAACTGAAATAAACTATTAATATAAAACAATAGAGGTAAAATTACGCTGCGTTGTTATACGGCATTCATTAAATCTCCTAATTACGACGAACTTATAATACTCGATTAATTGCTAGGTATGTTGTTATAGTCCCTGTTATCATATTATCGTAATTATTATAATTATTTTCATTTTCAGTGTTCCCCCGGACGCGATAATAACTGACCGTGTATACCCAATTGTATACCTATACATACCCACACGTATATATTACATACGCCGAGTTTGCGACTCGCTGACCTCACATATGTGTAAGGCAAGTACATACTATGCATATAAATATGGTATATTTATGGTGCAGTAAAAAGTTTAATTTTAAATCTAATTTATTTATCATCATCGTCATTATTATTCCTATATCATTTTCAATATCGTATATTATATCTACATGTTATAATATTATAGACTCGCAATCAGCGGTGTAACAATAATTGGAGCACGCGCATGTGAATCTGATCGAGATTTATAAAATTCCGTACACATCACTTGGATGGAAATGAATTATATTCCATATATCTTATACGATAACATACGACGGCGCGAAATCTCTATTAACTAAAAATCCGCGAGCGATCAATGATATCTGCGTACGTGAGCCTTGAGCGTGACACAAATTGACTCACTTGAAAAGTAAAATCATATATACGCCTCGGGTCTGTACAGATATATATACATATATATATATATATACACATATATAAATACGGAATGTAATCATATCTTACATACATTGCAAACCTTCGTATATATCCACGTGCGCATGTACCTATCGGTTTCTAATTTTTCGCAGTTTCGATATTATATGTCGATGCTCTCAGTAGAAAAGTGTCAAACTCCACTTCTTTTCGAAAATCATTTTTTTGGTATTCTCTGTTGAGAAATATCACTCTTCATATGTCCTGAGCTCGGTAATAAGCGTCGTGTAATTCAAATTTTTCAGTTCGAAAACTTGCCGTACGAAAATTGTCTAACTCCTCGATCGTACGATCTGAAAAATTCCGGATAAAAATTGTCCAATTCCAAAAGAGCTTCTTAGCTGACATAATTTTAGTACGTGGACATAATATATATATATGTACTCGATGATAAACACATTTTTAACAATGTTCAAATTTTTTTCATTTTCAATTTTATCATTTTTTTATCAGTAGGAAAAGAGTTTTTGGCTCTCCTGAAAAATTTACAAAAATGGAATTAGACAATTTGCGTATTAGAGCGTCGACGCGTGTCTATGAGAATTATTATTTTTTTGTTTTTGCTAATTTTTCCCGATATTTCAACCATTGAATGAATAGTCGTTGCGAGAGGGCGGAGCGGAATGAGAAAAACTGAGTAAGGTGACGAAATTTTTTGATTTTTTTTGCAATTGCTGTATGAATATACAGGTAATAAAAATCAGCTATAACGGTACGTCTATGTATACCGTATGTATATACTGCAGTGATATTATGTATAATTGTTGAAATGACGTAATTTCATAGCTCGACAAGTGGAGCAATTATAGAATTAAGCAAAGAAGTTGGGAGTGTTAAATACAGTTTTCCCTTCTTAACTTTCATAGTTTAAGCATCACGCCGAGCTGGCAGTGTGTGGCTAGTATAGTGGGTACTTAAGTTTTTCTCGAGTAGCCGACAACGAGCCGTGCAGTTTTGAGATGACAACGGAAGAGAAGAGTAAAATTTGAGTAAGATAAATAAATGAATAGATATATTTGATGAAAAAAAAAAACAAGAATAAAATGAATAAACAAATTTATAAAATGATAGGCGAAAGTAGGGCGGAAAGTAATAACGGGGGAAGAGAGTAGAGAAAAAAAGAAAGCCTCGATCTCTACAGTTTTTCTTCAGCAGCAACAACATATAGATATATGTGTCTGCGTACGTCGTACATTTTGAGAAGCTAGGTTGTTGCTGACGATACGTAGAGATCGATGCAGGGATGCGGTGGTGAAAGAAAGACAGAAAAGAAAGAAAAAAAAAATGATAACTTGGGGGAAAAAAATGAAAAAATGAAACTTCACCTTTGCAAACTTCTTTTCTCTATGTATCACACTTATAGTATATGCGGCTAGAGCCCGAAGGTGGTTTTTCTACTGCAGAGTCCCTCGGAGCAGCGATCATTACTTCGTCTCATGCTTTGAATAAATGCTTGAAAAATTTATGGGGTTGCGTACACAGCGTATACATCGTTAATTAATCCTCTACGAGGAACCTCGAATTTCCTAACCTCCCTCCACCGCCGTTTTGTTTTTTTGACTTTTTGCTTCCGAAGGTCGTTGAAATGAATCTGAATAAATCCACGAAATACGAGCCGGCTGAGATTCATCGAAATCTCTCGGGTGAGAACCACTGAAACGAATCAAAGCGAGGCAGTTTCGTTGCACAAAGATTTCACCCCAGGCTAACGTTCAAAGCTTCATGAGCTTACTTTACCTCGCTGAGGGTAAATGTATATAGAGCCGCTGGACAAACACGATCTTAATACCTAGAGCATCCCCTTGGCCAAACCGTAAAGGTCGGCCACGCCACACCGCATGATGAAAGTTTCGAGCGTTCAGGAGTTAAAAATGTCTCTTTCTCTCTCGACCTTTTTTTCTCTTCTACTTTCTTTTTTGTTTTCCTTTTCGTTTTTTTCCTCCATCAATACGCACGTGGTATTCAATCTTTTCGACGTTTTTTCGAAGTACATAGGTATGTCAAAAAAAAAAAAAAAAAATACAAAAAATACAAAAATCTCTTCATTTTTCATCCGCGCTGAGAAAAAAAAAAAAAAAACCCGACATACACAAGCAAAAAATCTGCAGAATCGAAAGAAACGTCGGAGAAAGAGAGTAATTTTTTTTATTTTCTTTTTCACAACCTCGTCTCCGTTCGTGCGATATTACATATTGTATCGTTTTACGTAACGTTGTAATAATTATTTTTTTTTTTTTTTGTTGTTTCTTTTTATAATGCCCGAGGCAAGATCGTACAGCATCCGCATATGTTCCGTGTACAAAAATTCTATGCGTACACCCGGTTAGGTTGATTCCGAATCGCTTCGCGGCGAAGCGCGCGTTTTGGACAAATTTTTCGTGTAGCTGGGCCGGGGCTGCGAAAAGTTGTCCAAACGCGAGCTTGGCCGCGAAGCGATTCACGATCAACCTAACCGGGTGTACATGTGGATTTTGGAAACGTCTCATAACAGCTGATATACCGATCACGCCGATGCCGAGGTGCAGGTGGAAAACGTCGTCCCGAAATGTGAGGCGATGAAACGGGAGCAGCGAAATAGGAAATGAGGGGTACGTCGGTCGGTTCACATCGCATCGCATCGCATCGTATCGTATCGGATCGTATCGCCCGCTTACGCCGAGGTAAACAACCGACGCCGGCGCGTTACCTTTGCTCCCTTTTGTGTACGCCGACCTCAAAAACCCCACCCAGTGGATATCCCCTCCGCGATTCTCCAGCACCACCCCCGTTTTGATTTTGATTTTTATTTTCATTTACCTTTGTTGTTGTTGTTTTTTTTTTGTTGTTTTTTTTATACGATATCCCCTCCCCTCCCGCGCCCTTTTCGCATCCCGAGGTAACACAGGGGGATGTACCGGATGGATATATGGACGAATGTGGATCGGATGGAAAAGCACCGCTCTCGAAGATGACCTCGGGAATCAACGACCCGCTTTTCGCGACCTAACGTCGCGTTTTACTTATAAAAAGTCCGACAAAAGAAGAAACCCAACCGTATCACCCAGCTGGGTCTACACTTATATTTTTTTCTTTTCCTTATTATATCTATATATTATAAACGTATATTATATATTTTATATATTCCACTACTTAATTCGCTTAGCATATTTCTCAACGAACACTCTTCCAAGCCGCCGCCCCCCCCCCCCGCCCTTCCCCCGCCCTCAAAGCCTTAACTTCCTTTCGTTGCGATGACGCGCGCGGCTATTAAATTACGATGACGTTTATTTTATCTTCTACATTAACCAGTTATCAAAATTCACCGTACTGTATCTTAACGAGTGCATGCCATTTCCTTATTATTATTTTTTTTTCTTTTCTTTTTCCTCTTCTTCTTCCGCTTTTTTTGATATCAAGTATGGTGCGGGGAAATGTATGCGGTGCAGTAATGGGGATAAACTTTAGTCTCGTCGAATATAAGGAAATTATAAACTTGTCGCCTTTAAAATTCACCTTGTAACCCTTTTTTAGAACGATTATATATGTATATATATACATGGTATAAATGGAGTAAAAAAATTTTGAACGAGTGCCAATATTTTGGCGCGACTATAGAGTTTTATATAAGGTCCCGTCAGCGCAACGCTCACTATAGGCGTACGTTTAACGTCTACTCGTTCCAGTAAAATAGAAAATTGAAAATTGAAAATTGAAAGTCGAAAATTGAAAATTGAAAATGCTATTTTCAAAGTTAAACCGCGACGTCCTCCGTCTGATTTATATTTCAACGGATTATTAAAATAATGAAATGAAAATTCGAGGATTTTTAATTCACCGTAGGTATCGCGAATTTCGTACCAAAATCCGATAATAATAGTCAGTGGTGGGTATAAATGAACGATAGAATTTTTACGTTTTCCTCGCGTCGTTGTACCATAGGTTGAAACACGGTGGTAAATATCGTAAGCGAATAATCGGGGTGGTTACAACGTTGGTTAGGGAAATTCTATTCCGGTAGCATATTCTGCCCGGACATTGAGTAAATTACAAGCAATTAACGTCACGGCCTACAGCAAGCCCTATATAGAGCCGACAATTTTGCGTTTCGAAATATCGTTGCACCGCCGCAGCGCAGCAAAACCGTGAGAAATTGATTTCCGATAACACGAAGCGTAGAAAAAATGATATAACATACGGAAAACTGATAATTTCATTCAATTGTTTACATAGTACACGCTGCGTTTCTCAAGTTGGAGTCTCCCCCCTTGCGCATTCGTTATCCAATTTAATAATTACTATATATATACATATATATACAATACATAGATTTATACATATATTAAATCTATATGCGCACACAACATAGTATAAACAAAGGGGAGGTCGACGTCCCAATTAAAGTATACGTATTATAAACTCGGGCTGCTCATCTGAACGGCTAGGCTGCGGTAGAAATTTTCATCGAAAATCTGGAGGCTTCTTTTTTTTTTTCTTTTTTTCTTTGAGGTTATCATTAAAACACGGTGCTGACCATATGGGTTGATATAGGCTATGTATATACAACAGTCAAATCCGAGCAAGGTGGTCAGCGAAACCCAAAAAAAACAAAAAAACAAAAAATAGAAGGAAAAAAAAATGATTCAGCTGCTGAGCTGGCTCCGAACTTTGGGGAAAGACTTCTTCTTTACGCACGGCACAGGCTTCCGGGTGATAATTAAGGCCGACTATGTTTACACTAGGGGGGGGGAAGAGAAAAAAAAAATACAAATAGTAGAAAAAAAAACAAAAATAAATATATAGATGCATATGTACGTACGTGTATGTATGTTTTCAAGATCTAAATATATATCGTAAAACCCCGCGATAGCGGAATATCTTTGATCGCATTATAAGGTATATCGTTAGCTGGCGTTTGAATAGAAATTTTCCACACACATGAAATCGAAGCTGTTACGTATTATTATACAGTTAAATATGATACGATTTTTCGATAGTTTGTCAATACGTTGCAAAAAAGAAAAAAATAAATAAAAATAAAAAGATCAACGAAAAAATGCCGAGAATATGATAATTTATATTCTATCGTTTACGAATATTGTTCGTAAGATTTACGTATTTGATTTTTTTTCACCGGCAAGTTTGGGAATCCGCGGCGGTTGTGATTTTTCGAGGCGTGAGAAAGAATGGAATGGCGACGCATTAACTTCATTGTTATACAACACGTGCGGTGTAATAGCCGTTTGATAACGCTGTGAAATCTGGTTTATACCATGATATTGGTAAATGACTAGAACGTAGTAAATTACGTACGCACATACGTGCCAACTTTATCGTGCGAAAGGCTGATTTGCGCAAATTGATCATCGTCGAGCCGGAGCACGTCGACGTTGATCATCAGTTTTTCAGGCGTCATTTTATTTTCCCATAACTGCGCGACGTCATTCTCGCGGTATTTTCAAAATTTGTTTTCGGACGACAATTAGCGAAAAATATTTTTTAAGAAATTCTTCACGATCGATCGATCGACGAATTAATCGATCTACGATCCCTCCCCCTGCATATTCAACGGTGCATTATTAATTTTCTCCCTTTTTCCCATTCTTACGGTAATATATTTTATTCGATACTCCAAAGCGCGGTATAATTCGATATCGGTTACGAACCTTACTACCTCTCATATTTTATCCTCGTGTCTGTGAAACAAATGCTAGTTTTTGTTTAAATACACGTGATAGTTGGCCTTGAACTGTTGCCAAAATAAATTCTCCAAATCCCCGTGGATTGCTACTTTGCTTTTAAAAGAGGGGAAAATTCGTACGGGAAAGAAAAAATAATAAAAAAAATTCAAAAAATAAAATCAAAATATACCAACGACTCGATGGATATTTTTTTTTTTTTTTTTTTTTTCTTTTCCAAGTAACCCGCAACGATTGTTCGTTCGATGTATTTTTCCTTTTTCTGCATTTTTATCTTTTTCGAAAAGTTTGCCAATAATATTTTCGTACGGTATAAAAATAAATAAGAAAACAGAGAGAGAGAGAGAGAGAAACCCACTCGTGGTGTGTATGCAGTCGGTAAATTACAGAAAAAATCTCACTGTAAAATCTACGCCCAAAAATATATGTATCGGATAAGGTGAAAAATATGTACACCAATTATTATACCTCTATAATCGAAATAGGATGTGGTCTCGATATTGCGATAATTAAAAAAATTTATGGTATATGATGTGGTCTCGGGATATCGACCTTGAATGAACGTAGATTAATTGTAAGTTGCAATGCGTGAATAAATTTCAAATGAAAAAAAGAAAAAAAATTAAAAAATTAAAATTAAAGAAAATAATAGAAAGTGATTGATTTTACACACCCGCGAAATTCAAACATGAATGTAATATAAACTTGCCATCAGCATCTGGTAGGAAGAAAAAAAATATTATGCATATAATATACATATATCTGCGGCTGTATATAAATATTTGTATAAATACACATGTATATAGTACATATATTGTGGATATATATATAATACGTGCATACATAAATAACGAATTCGATTTTCGCCTTGAATAATGAAGAGAACAATGGATTTAAATGGGTGTTGTTATGCGCTGGAGTGCCAAATTCTCTTTCTAAGCATTGAATATAAAAGATGCAAGCTACTAAACCGTCGTCGGTTCGAAATGATATTTAAAAAAAAAAAAAGTTTTTTTTTCTAATACAGATCACGAATAATGAATGAAGTCTGACAGCTTTTTCGTTTTCTTTTTCTATTTCTTTTTTTTTCCACTCTATTCCAACTCTTCGCTGGTAAGGTAGCTTTATTTCTCGCCAATCGTCATCTGTTATTTTCTACATCTTTTGAACCGTTTGGTCTTCGCCTGTCATTTGTGTATACCCGAGGCTTCGTCGATCGAGAGCGCGATAATAAAAGGGAAAACTTAACGATAAACGAGAAACGGCACGCATCGTGTTACAAATAATAATCTTGATACTCGTCGGTGGCAAAAAAAAAAAAAAAAAACAAAAAAAATGTCTAAACTCATGTACTATCAGCTTGTTAAAACAACCCGAAAGTGCGTGAAAACGCACACGCACGTACGACACGCATAATTTTCCCTTTCTGCCGTAATTTTTTTTTAAATTTTTTTTTTGTTATTTCTTTTTTTTTACCGCTTCTGTCATGTCTGTTTGTAAACAATACCGTTGTTCTTTTGATATCGGTTTTTTTGTTTTCTTTATTTTTTTTAAACATTCATCGAACCTCTCGTTCGATTCATTCGTGACATAAAGAGAGAGAAAAAAAAGAGAGAGAAGGGGCGCGGGGGGGAGTGAAAAAACTCTTTGACTTTGCCGGAGGGATTAGAATTGAAGATGATAAAATGCGGGGGAGGGGGGGAGAGGAGAAAGCAAGAAGGATGAACTCCAAGGAGGATAGGAAGATACGGGAAGTGGAAGCGGTAAGGACCCACGGAGGAGAAAAAAGTCGATATATAACCTCCTGAGAAACGGGGTTAATAGGGTGTAACGGGAATAACGGGAAGAAGTCATAGATGAAGAAACCATTGTACCTAGGATCCGGAAGTATGATTTTCTTGCTCGCTCTTGCAGCGGGGGTGCATTTACTCTTTTCCATAGCCATCAGGTAGCTAACGTCGGCGAGAACCGCCTCGAGGTCCGCCATGTTGCTGATCGTCGGTGTTTTCTCCTCTCCTATACTACTATACTTTCCGGACGTCCCTCCGAACAGGAGTTCGACGAACACAACGCCGACGATGAAACGCGCGCGACACACAACCAACACTCGCACGGGAAAACACACACAAAGGCGCCGCGCGCCTATCGGACTGTCGACACCACCGACGACGCCGTCAAATCCCACGCGACGACGACGACGGCGACGACCAAGGCGACGTCGACGTCGACGACGACGACGACAACAACACCGAAAACAACACCACCGCTACCACCCTCGCCACTGGCCCCGCACTAATGCTCGTGTGTATCCAATATTCGGGGAGGAAACCCTACGAAATCGAAGATAAAAACGATATTTATCCAAATATATTTGTATTTTTGCTAAAACATGTTCGTCGAAATACTATTATCACTGGCACGATAACGACATCTCACTTTCACTGTACAGATATTGTTGTTGCAATAACTCCTCCGTCGCTTCTGTATTATTTTTTTTATTTTTATTTGTTTTGGTTTTCGTAGTTTTTTTTTCTTTTCTTTCTTTCTTTCTTTCCCTTTTTTCCCCTCTCGTTTTATGACTGGAACGGGTCTGTCCGGGACGTAGTGCGATTCTCGGATTCTCGGGGAACGGGCATGAATGAGATAGGCAGAGTTTTAGAAGCGAGAATTTTTCCGAGGTGTCCCCCGACAGCCCTTCTGCAACCGGGTTAACCAAACGGCTACGCAACCACCAACACCTTCCTCATCGTCTTCTTCGTCATCCCGTTTCACTGAATTATCTTTTTCACAATTGCAAAAGTAGCGACTGGCGAGCCTCGACACGATTATCGGGGGGGCTTATCCTCTAGGTCCTATAACGACGGCGACGACGTTATCATCGTGAAATTTTCACGCTCGCGGTGCTCGAGACTCCCGACGGAGACAAGGCGACCCGGTTTTAATCTCACCACTCGATATGTTGTTTTAATATTAATACGAGGTGACTATTGTCCGCTTCACCGAATCCCCTGTTTTTGGGCTATATTTCACTGACAGCCAGCGGCCAGTTCCAGCCACCAACTTCGACGTAACTCTGCCCTCGCTATCCTCCGCGACAGCCTGCCCCCTGATTGGCCGATTGGATTACCTCGGTTTACCACTCTCTCGCTACCATGACACTCGTCGTCTCTGTCGTCGGCGCGCCGGGGAAAAAGTCAACGAATACCGAGCACGAGCCGAGAACGAGACGACCATCGAGCCGTCAGCCGACTGCTGGCGACTAGGCAAGCATCGCTGAAGCGATAGATTTCGAATCGAAAGAAGGACTGCCTTCTCCACCTGGCGGCACGAATTTTCAACTTCATCGCATTCCCTTCTTTTGTTTCTTTATACTCCTACCCTCGCCATTTGAGCACTTTCAGTCGGTAACAATCTGCAACAATAAATGTCAAACTAGTTATCCGTCGAACTTTAGGGTTGCGAAACACGGGGGTGACAGGTGACAACAAAAATAGGATTTGAGGGTTACGGCTGTGATAGTGGCTGGCTCAGTGGATGACCGATGTTTCGATCTGCCAGAAGTATGTTCAGAAAAATTTTCTGAACTTACATTTCAGAAATGTATTTTCCACATCGCTTGTCATCTCCTTTTTAGGATATAATAATTTGCGTAACATTCATAATGGGGCCTTCCCAAGAACAGTTGACCTCAGACGTTACTGTAAAATTCTTAATCCTCACGAAAAATTTATTGTCCGCTACCCAGGGCAGAAGTTGTGATAAAGGATTGATTGTTTCTTATCTCAATGATATAAACGTTTTGGATTATAAGAGCACAATATCCTTTGACAGCAACGTAAGTCCAGTCTCTCCACCAGTTCCCTTTGACATAGTATTTTAGATGTCTAACTCCCTTCTGATCTGAAGATTTTTTCAATTACCCATTTGTTCCAGGCGACGTCACTTCTAATAAATCAATTATGCTCCGTTGTGCATACGTCAGAGTTAGAGCTTGTGAAAAGCACAAGCCAATTCTTAGTCAATCTGGTTCGGGCTGGACAAAGATTTTATGGGAGAACATTTGTCGCATGCAAAAGTTGGATCCTGGAGTGTCTTGAGTTTGTAGATCAGACAGCTTACGAAGATCTCCTCCTTGCTCTACAGAGTCTATTGCGCACCGGACCATTTGATATTATTAATCAAGTAAGTTTGTTGAATTCGTTACATTCCTAACTAGGAATGCTGTTACCAAAATATTGTTTCTAGGACCTGAGGAAGCTGCTTGGAAATGGTGGAATGCTTCTCAAGTTTGTTCCTATTACCAACGAGTGGACGGAAACCCAGTACCTCGCTATGTGTTGCCTAGAAGCTATCCTTGCAAATAAAGAAGCAAACTCAGCTAAAGTATTGCCAGAATTTCCGCTGATCTTTCAGAACATTGCCCTTGATATGATTTCCTTGGTATCGTACGACAGTCAGAATAAACAATATTACAACAAGGTGACAGATAACAGAAAATATCATTCATTTGTAGAGTTTCAAAGGTAAATGAATCAATTTTTTACTTGCTGATGTCTTCTTATTTTTCTAGATTGCAGGGTCGTGCCTACGTGTTCTTCGCCATATCGTAAATGACAAAAGCCTTACAAATAGCACTGATAAACTAGGTAAAATTCTTGGCGTAGTTCAGAGTTTTATGCTCCATGGAGTAAAGGGTTACCCACCTATGCGGGCCCAGCATTTACGACCAGCTGCCATGAACCTCCCTGAGGCGGTGCATTCCGCACCCAAGGGAAAATATTTAAGAATTCACAAATCCAAGTCCAGACGGCACCAGCCAAAAAAGGATACGTCAGAGACATCGGGGAACAGTATTTCCCAAGGCAAGGTGTACGGCAACAAATATCTTAGCGATTCTGATACCTCCGATACAGAGGCAGCAGCAAATCCGTCGCAGATGGAGTCAAAGGTTCGCCTCGAAGCTCTGCAGCTGCTGAATTCCATTGTTCAGAACACACCCAGCCGCGAAATATTCGGCTATTGGCCACAGTTGGTTGCCAGTGGTTCTCGAGCGGATGCCCGAGTGCTCACGAGAGTCATTTTGAAAGAGCCTGTGTCCAAAGTACGGCAAATCGCGTTGACCACTCTCACCGAGTTGCTTGTAGGAGCTAAGCTATTTTTGATGCACGCCGAAGATGTAGAAAGATCTTCTTTTCTCACATTTTTTGGCACCGTCAGTGCCATGATCCGAGAACTGCACTCTTCGCTCTCACTACTCCTGAGCACAGAAAGAAATATCGCAGTTTTAACACATGCCTTAAAATGTTGCGGAGCCTTGGCACAAGGTACGCCCTACAGTCGGTTGACGCCGGGCCTAGCCACCAAGTTGATTAGAAATTGCAGACTGCAGATTTATAACAAAGGTGAGCCTAGAACTATTGAATAACATATTTAAAAGAATGCTTCATGTAACTGCAGACAATTCAATTACAAGTAAATTCTTTTCTAGATCCTACAGTAAGAGTAGCTGCTTTGTCAGTGTTTGAGGCACTTGCTACGTCGGATCCAACCACCCCTGAGATACTAAATATATTCCTGAAGCAATCCAGATCCGATACAGACACGGAGCTATCGCAGTTCAATACTAGTGCCACTAGTGACAATGGGACAGAAAATGAAGTCGAGTTCCAAGATATCGAGGATGAAACTGATTACGAAGCTGAGTATACTTGTGACGAGAGCTTACAGGAAAAAGAAATGAGCTCGCTGCTCTATGCCTGTCTAAAAAACGTGTCGAGCGAAGTGAGTATCCAGATTATCTATTCAGATCTGCGACAAAACTAATAAAACGATAAAAAATTCTACTTGTTCCAGGCTGTCAGTGCCCCTGTTCGATTGGGGTCTGTAAAGTTGATCGGTGCCCTAGCCTTTCATGCCGAAAGGGTTGTTTTTCCTCATCTTGATATCGTGGCATCCGCACTAGTCTCTGTAGTATTTCAATCTGATGTACTACTCGCACTGCACGCAGGCCGTGTCATTGAAACAATAGCTGGCTGCCTTGCAAAGTCTACATCGAGTAGTATGAATGATCAGACGTTCTGGAACATAGTATTCGACTCTGTTACCAAACTTGCTCAGAATCCACAGACCACTTTGAGAGAAGTCGCATGTGACTGTCTGGGAAACATCGGCTCTAATACTTTGTCACTGCTACCTGTAAGCGCCTTGTTCATTTTCGTGACTTCATCTTAAACCTCTTGAAACACTTCATTGCCTAATTACAGAGAGAACGCAGTATAATGATAATCACAACATTATTTGGAGCTGCTCGGGACGAGGAAAGTGCTGTAAGGGCAGCTGCTCTCAGGGCGCTAGGCATGCTGGTGGAATCACCGTCTTTGGAGGATGACGTAGGTTTCCTCATGGACTTGGTTGACGTCGTTTGTTGTGCCTTGAATGACCAGAACCTTGGAGTCAGAGTGAAAGCGGCTTGGACAGCAGCGAATCTCTGCGATTGTTTAGTGAGGCAAGAGTAGGTGGATCATTTTACTGGTAAATATCATTCATAACGATATACGAATACGAGCAGTATCTCTTACCCTTCTCAGGGAGAATGAAAAATCAGAACCAATTCCAATAGAAGATGTATTGATGCGTCTTTACATGGCGAGTGTGAAGGCTTCAAAAGACCATGACAAAGTGAAATGCAACGCTGTCAGAGCGGTGGGAAGTACGCTCTACTTATGCCCTGACAAACAAATCTTGCAGGATACTTCGCAGGGACTAGATGTGCTTGTAAACTGTGCGATTACAGGAAATGATATGAAGGTATGTCACATGATAATATAAGCGCAGATGTATCTTGACTGGAAAGTCTGAGTATGCGGCTGAAAATATTTCCCAACTATTAATTTGTATTCCTTCAGGTGCGGTGGAATTCCTGTCGTGCTCTAGGCTTTGTTCTCAGTCACGATCCAGACCGAATTCTTCCGTCGTCGTGGAGGGTGAGTAGTAAAATTCGTCGAACCAAAATTTATTATGAATTTTAGACAGCTTGTGTGATAAATCGGTATAATTTTGCTCACAGGACCAAGTATTTCCAGCTCTCAGTAGCTTGATTTGTCTCAGTCCGAATTTCAAGGTTCGCACTAACGCTGCATGGGCACTTGCCGCCTGTCAATCATATGGGAAACATATCTTGCAGCTTTGGAAAAGTATTGTGTCAGCATTAGAGAACTCTCAGCATGTGCCGAGCTATGTTGAATACTCTCATCGAGACGCTCTCGTCCAACAGGTTGGCAAATTTTTATTTGTAATAGAGAAGAGTACGGCGAAGGTTAACATCATCACACAATTGATTTATGAGATGGTATTTGAATTTACTTATGTTAGCTTTGCCTCACACTGAGTCATCTAGCTGTCCATACCACAGCTGCCGAATTACCTGCGCTATGGGAAGAGATCAGAGACCACATTGAAGATACATCCGTCCAAATGAAACAATTTCAGGTATATCCTCAATTACATACATATCACTGATAAAAATTGTGAACTAAGTTTTAATCATTTCACAGGAACGTGTCCTGCCTGAGAAAGCTGGGGATCTAATCAAGGCCAAGGAGCAAATGATCAAATATGCTCAAAATGCCCCAACTTCCCACGAGAGACACATCGCTAATGCACTGATGCAAATATTTGAACGATCGGACTGCTACGATAATTTTGATGTCAGTTCTACAATAAATTGATCAAAATGTTGACCCTGCGCCTCCAGCAATTACTTCTGACATTATAATCATAGTGGAGCCAGAAGACGGAAAAATTTTATGTACATAGGGATTTTATTGCGCAACACAACCAACACCCTTACCCAGCTATTACTGAGTATTAAACTTAGAATTCGGAAGAATAATTCAGTCCAGACTTCAGATGTTAAATTGAAAACAGTTTGTGAATAATTTATATAGTGTATCCAAATAAAACTTATACATACGTCATCACGTGTCGTTGCTTTTCACAGCACTTTCACTATTGCTATTGCTGTTGTTTTGGGCATCTTCTGTTTCCGAATTTTTTTTAGACTCGCTACTGTCGTTGCTATTGTCGCCTATAATAATTTCACTCTTGGGCGAATTATGAGCCTCTGCTGGTTCGCCACTTTTCAATTCAATGCTTTTCTCAGTATCCTCCTCATCCGAAGTATCGGTGCAATCGCTCTGACTGTTTTCAGATTTGGTTTGCTTTGATTTTTTATTTGGTTTTTGCTTCTGTTTCTGTTTTCTCTTCAATCTTTTGGCTCGTTTTTTCGCCGTTGCTTGGTCTGCAGCTTTCTTATTGTCCTCCAACTTTCTGTGGTATTCTTCGTCTAAAAGTTCCTGAAATTATAGCGCTGTTTTTAGGCATTGTGTATCGAGAGGAAAAGACGAAAAAAAAATGATTTCATTGAATTTAACCAACCTTCTTTCCTTTCTCTTTGATAAATTTCTGTCTGGAATATTCCTTGCGGCGTAGATGTCTGTAAACATGAAATTCTCCACTCCCTGCACCTGCGCTACTTCCCATAACATTTCGAACAAATTCTGGTACCGTAGGGGTGTTTTTGGATTTTGGTCTTTCGGGTAACAGAATTGGTTTATCCTAAGCAAGAAAAGCAAAATTGAATCCACAAAACCAAATTCAAAAAATTTAATAACAGAAATATTAATCATCTTACAGGATTTTTCATCAGTTTCATAAGCTTCAACCTCTGCAAATCAACTGCCGATTTTGCTACGATCGGCTTCTCCGTTTCTTTGTCAGCCGATTTTTTTTCAGCCATTTCTTCGTACTTATGTCAAAATTTTAAATATAAATAGTTCAATAATCCAATAGGTCGTGTTTCTTATTTATCGTTCAATAACGAAGATTATAATCACTGAACGTCTTTCCCCTCCATATCACTGCAAGCGTTGACTGAAGATCCTCTGTAAGGCACTGTTAGATTTTTAGGTTACGTTTGACAATTCCAGCCAAGATGCGTCGATCATGGCGTCGATGGATGAAACTATGGAGGGCTAGGATGAAACATAGGATGAAATCGTAAACACTACGCGAGATGCCGCCACAATAGGAACCGCTGACCGACCTCGCGGGGTCATCGATTCCTGAAGGTAGTGTCACCTGACGATCATTTTCTCCTCTACTTTCGCCGCAAAGCCGGCCGGTGAGGCTAGGAAAAATAAAAAATTATGATCTCGTATCTTTGAACAAGCTCAACCCTTATTCGACATTGATTTACCGGATTGATACGCTTTTAAAAAACCTACGAAATATTCCAAATCTTCTTGCACCTGTTCAAGGTACTTTGCCTCTCGTCTTCTCACGACAAGAATAGCAGCAGCATTGTAAAATAGTCTAGTTCCACCTGTATCAGGAGCATCATGGAATTAGTTCAGATCTTAATTCGACATTATTATTAGCCATTTGATAAATGTGGGACATGTGGATCGCGGAATTAGATTTGAGACGTACGACTACCGTACGGTTGTGGCGCATAACTCATCATGGTTATGTATATTGCATCATTTTGGCCGCGGGTGGGTTTCGGTTGTTGCCTTCGCCGCATGAAGCCTGCGAACCGGGTGATGCGGTCGAGAAAAGCTCCTCATCTACTCTTCTCACCGTGGGGAAAATCGATAACAACCCTCCTCCTTTCTCCGCCTTTTTCCTCAATAATTTTCTGCCACATTATTCGGAAACAGACACCACAATTATTTACCTTAAGAATTGATGATCGTCGGTGAAAAAAAAAAAGAAAGAGATAAATTACAAAAAAATATCCAACAAATTTCCAATAGTTTTTAACGCGCATTCCTTATTATCTTGCGGGTACTATAATTTCATTAATTGAGTGCGGAAGCCAGAAATTCCTGGATCGTTCTATCACTGTGATAATTTCATGATTTACAATCGCTAAAATATTATGTGAGCATCGCGTTATCCATACGGAAAAAAAATAGAAAGAAAAAAAACAACCCACTGGTTTTACAAATCTGACACGACAATGATAATAATAATGATCCCTGCAGCATGATATAAGGGGTATCCGACAATCGGAATGAAAGCACCGTGTTCAGCCTCTTTCATGATTCACAAAAATTCGAAGATATAATGGAAGTCGAAATACTAGATTGAGGATTTCCAGATCAAGGGGTTGCCCAGGGGCATCGACGCGATAGATATACATAGGTATATCAGGCACGTGCCACGGGGTAACAAGGGGTACAAGATGGCGGGGAGAGAAGAGAGAGAAAGATAGAAAGAGATAGAGGGAAAAAGGGGAAGTGGAGAGAAAGGAGAGAGGAGAGAGAGGAGAGAGAGCCTGCAGACAGCAGTAGCGCGGTGCAGGGGTGGTTGCCCTCGTCTGCGCTTTGTGCGAATTGCTCGCTCAATAACGTGTTCTCGCCCTCTTCCCCTACTCTATACCAGCAGGAGCAGCAGCAGCAGTAGCAGCAGCAGCAGCTATATCAAACCACCGTGGCACCATCACCAAGGGCCGTTGCCCCAAAAGGCCTCTGCTCCCTCCAGAAAGGTCAATCATTGCCCTTAACATGCTCACAGTGCAGTACGCATGCACGTACTTTTAGTACCGTTAAAAAATCTCCTGCAACGCGCCCGCCAAAGACTTTTCGGTTCAAGTAGTCTAGAAGTCATGGAACCCATCATTTTATTCCCGATCGAAATACCGTAAGCCGATGTTCGCCCATCATTGTACCCCCTGAAAACGACGGGAAAAAAGAATCATCATATATCATTCGATGATCAAATATACGATAGGTTTCCAATCGATACGCCATTCTTTTTTTTCCTCCGAAATATCCTGACAATTTGAAAAAAAAAAAATTTCATAGTTTTTTACTTAATTCAAGAGTTTCATATATGAGTTTTGGCTGTACACCTATACCTACGCTTGCGGTTTTTCGACATTTTACGGTACAGGCTGCGGCATAAAGTGAAGGATTTTCCCCGTACATTATCTGAAATGCGGGGGATGGCGGATCAATAAATATAGTATATTCTTTTGTTTTCTGCATTCTAGAATAATACGTTCGAATGCGTATCCGCCTCGAATATATCGATCCTTGTAGCTCCTCCCCATTAAATTGTGCCTCCGCGGGTTTAATCGCCACCTATAAACCAGCCTCGGATATACGTACGTAGGTATCCACCATCTATGAGGTAATATTGAAAGAAAAAAAAAGGAAAAAATTTCAAATTAGAATACTTTGAAAAAATATGCCGTTACAATTCATGCTGCGTCTAATCCGTGTCTAATTATACGAGTCGTTTATAATAGTCCACATAGTACACCTATACCTGTATACAACGTTTTATATACCTGCAGTGGCTCTCCAAGAATTATTATACCACGAACGGAGTGAAAAAAAAACAACGCAAGATAAAAGGAATGAAAAAAAATAGAAAAATTACAGACCCTCGTTTGACCCGCAACCATTAACTGCATTAAATTACTGTGTATGATGGCCTACTGCTTCCGCGAATAACTATATGTATTTTCGCACATGTACAGGTATAACTATACATATCATATATACCGTACGTGCTGCAGTTGTGAAAAATGGAATCTTATCAGAATCGGCAAATCTTTTATGATCTATTGGTTAATATTAAAACAACAAAAAAAAAAAAGAAAAGATGTTTTTTGTTCATTTCTTTATTTATTTTCTTTTGCAGGCGTACGGATACGCATGTGTTTACGTAGTTTATAAGCCGATTTTCCGGAGATCCGATGGAAGGATTTGATCATGCTATGCAACCGGTTATAGTGGAACCACGAGATTCGCCACAAGGTCGTGATGTTGAGTTATAATATCATTGACGGCGTCTAGGCGATGCATATTGTACATAATAATAGGTATAATACGCTTGCAGATCTCATATGCACTGAAACGCTATATTGAAATTTTTTTTTTTTTTCTTCGTGTTCAAGATTCATCTTCGCCAACTTCACGACCCGCACGTAACTTCAGACTCCATTATTCGATTATATCCTACATGCCACACGACGATCGTGGTATTCACCTATAAAATGTGACGAATTCGATTCGATATGCTTCGATGACGAGGAAAAATTATGATAAATAATAGCCTGGCATATATACAACAACAAAGACGTGATCGTGAAATTCGTCGCGCGCGATTTATTCTCGAGTGAGTTTCACAGAAAAAAACGAGTACATAATACACATATATCCTCAATTATTGATATTTTGAATGTCTTTTTTTTCTCTTCGCAAGACTTACAGTCAAATTCTCGACGAAAATTTGCCGAGGCATGGAATGCAACTAACGTTTGTCTATTTTTCTTCTGCTAGTTCATCATTCATTTATGAACATCGACGTACCTCCCTCCATGTGTAACGAGATATGTGTGAGGAAATATAATAATAGGCGTGGATCTCAAGGCACGCGTGTCTATTTATACAAAAGATGGTAAGCCGCAAGGCAATCGACCTCGCGGCCTTGACTTATAACTCTGACCCGCCCGATACTGGAACATTATTATTTTATCGGAAGCTGGAAAATAAACCAGCTATTCGAGGGCTCTTTTTCTTAAAACATTTTACCCCCAATTATCCCGGTCCGACCAAAAAACAAAAAAAAACAAAACAATCCAATCCAATATTAGGTGCGGACTTTATCATAAAACGTTTTTATTCCATATACAATATGTGAAAATAAAAAAAGAGAAAAACAACAGAAATACATGTAGAACACAGGTAAATTAGTATACACACATGTATATACGCATAGCACGCGTGGGACACACGCTATTTAGTCATTACAGACATCATCACGTGTTTGATCAGCTGAACCGTTTTGTTTTTCTTACCTTTTAAATTTACAGTATATAGTCGTTTCCCCAACAATCTCCTCTACCCCTCTCCCTCTACCCCCCTCCCCCTAGTTGCGGTGCAAACTATATATCAGAAACATCGAGTATTATTAGATTACCACGTTGATTAAGACTTCCGGTAAAATGTATACATGTATGAGGAAAAAAAAAAAAAAAGAAAAGAAAAAAGGAAATAAATAATAATTAAAAATTACTGGTACGTCACGCACATGTACGCGTTTTTCACGCCGCGGTACTACCTATACATGCATGTATATAACGTGTGTATGGTTAAGATTAGAGTAACGACCGTATAGTTTCGTTAATTGTAAGAGCTGCACGGCTTACATTGGTATGTTATACGTATTAATTTATTTATATATATATTTTCTTTTTAATAAAATATATCACAACTATCGTATCGTGTGTTTGTACCGCGTGCGATGAGAATTTAATTCATAAACCATTCCCAAGTTTCATCCAATATTATTCAATGACTTTTAATAATTAGAAAAAAAATCATCGAGTCATGCAGATGTACGAAAGCATTCCGTTCCGTTGCATTGAATTTCGCATGAAAAATTCACATCAGAAATTGTCCGTCGTATATTTTATGCGTGCCAATATAGGTACACGGCGCGACGTACGTCGGCTTCCTGATCGTTTTGGATCGCTACTCGAGTCTCGGATATTATGGCTACATTTTTTGTTCGCACGTACGCACGATGTGCACGGACACATACGTTATACCTTATGTGTGCGTTCGTTTCTGTGCGTCCGATGAAAAGAGAGAGAAAAATAATCGCTCACTGCTATGCCGCTACTGCAGCAGCGGCCGCTGAAAACCTCGACCTTGACCTTGTCCATGGTCACGCGGAGAATGAAATACGCGAAGATACATCGGTCAAAACAAAATAACCGACTTTCTTATATCCCTACCTATATACCGAAGCACAACACAACTATGCGCGTGTTATAAATGTGTGTCTGTAAGAAAGACAGGTGAATCGCGCGGTCTGCCGTCGTGTCAATGCTGTTATAATAAGTGTTCATTACTCATATGTACCGTATGTTTATGGTTGTAGTTATAGTTATGGTTATTCCATGACTTTGGCCAGGTGGATGGAATAATACGTGTGTGTGTCGCACACCTTTGCAATTATATAGTATATACGCCCACGTATGGAATAGCGCATGTGTTTATAAGTTATACCTATATGTAGAAGCGTATTTATCCGGCGTTGGCGGCTCGGTATCTCGATTTTATCATGCAGGGTCTGCTGCGCGTTCGATATTACTGCAAAGGAAAAAAAAAGAAGTAAATAATTAAAATAACAAATACACACGATCGAACACTGATTAACTACCACCGCACGGTTACGGAGCAGCGATTATTACTGTACCCACCTATAACGTAGTTTCAAAAGTATGTATGCAATTGTGTGGATTTTGGATAATATCTGCGGATTTCCCTTATTCGAGGAACTGAAAATTTCTGCGGAAAATCATCGTCGATTAGTACGACACGTATATTATAACGATATCTCGAATTTCTGTATCCGCCGTCTTACCGTAGCCGTTTAAAATCCGTCCCCGTTTATATACCTTCCCTGATATTGAAGTTACATTTTTCACCTATGCATATATACATCACATGAGGTTGTGCGGCGCAACGACCAACGTGGGAATCCATAGGCCAAAGCAGAAACGAGGAGAGAAGAGAAGAGACCAGAGAGAGGCAGCAGCAGCAGCCGCAGCATCAGCAGCATCAGGGGTTGGTGACCAAAGGTCGTCGGCGGATGGTTTTGCGGGGGTGGTTGACTGCGCCCCCACCCCAACTTTTATTTAGCCACCCTGAAGCCCGTTGATTCCCCACCATCGAATGGCACCGTCGCAAAGCCTAGCCGGTCGCCGTTCGGGCCGTCGGATGGCGGCAGGCAACAGGATAGGCCGAGGCCGAGGGTTATAATATGAAATGGAAAAGTCGAAAGAGTCACGGGGTGGGGCTGAGGGGGTGGGGATTTGTAGAGTGAAGCGGGTGTCTTGGGTCTGGGTGGCGGCGCGAAGAAACAGGTGCGGCCGCCGGAGCCCCACCACGTGAAACGGTGGCGCCTCTGTCGGTTGTTAACTTCAGTTTCGGGCAAGATGGGCGAACTTCGCCGGGCAGTAGCTTAGACTCTACCTACAAGACAACACACACCTAAATGTTTCCTAACAAGAAGTAATTGTAAATTTATTTAATAAGATCTTAATACCTATTTTTGTAACATGCTGTATTAAAGAACAAGAAAAAAACCAACAACAAACAAACGAAAGAAGTAGAAAAACTGAAAGAAGAGAGAAAAAAAAAAAGAAAAAAAAACGAAAGATTATCAAGAGACAAAAAATAAGAATTTAAATAGATAAACGAACAAACGATAGATTTATAAAGGAGAAATAGTGTTGTGTGGATTCATACGCGGTTGTATAAAACAAAAGAAGAGGAAAAAATAAATTTAATACCCATTAATAGAGAGAGAAAGAAAAGAAGAAAAAAAAAAACAACAGAAGGAATTAATATCTGTAACGAGGTGAAAATAGAAGAAGAAAAAATAAAAAATTAAAATAAAAAAAAAGAAGAGACAGAAGAAGAACGCGAAATATAATTTAAAAGAACAAAACGAAAAAAAAAAAAACAAAACGGAATAGCAAAGGATATAATTATAAAGAAGCAAAGAAAGAGAGATAGTTCTGTTGATTAAAGGTAGGTGCAGCAGTCAGTCTCGGTTACCCTTTCGGGGTCGTGTGAGTCCTTCTTTTCGCGTAGGTGCGGGACGTTTTTAAACTAGTGTGTTTCGTTCGGTCGTCGCGACGTGTCTACCTAGTATCTTTTCTATATTCCCGTTTTTCATTTTTCCTTCTTATTCCCCGGTTTTGCGTGTGTGTGTGTGTGTGAGTTGCGTGTTTGCGCGAGGACGTGCCGCCCTATGTCTCCTCTGTGTTAATAGTGAAGTGCATAGCCGACACACCCTCTTGACACTCGACATCCGTCTCAGATCAGCTCTCTACTTCTATTTGTCTATTCGCACTATTATTTCCTCTGTTTCTATTCCATCTATTTCGCTAGAATTCTATACACGTATACGTGACTACGTTACACGGGGCATATGTAACATAGGTACATCAGAATCTCTCCCAACTATATATACTCCTCTCTCTCTTTCTCTCTCTTTTTCTCTTTCTCGCTCTATCTCGCAAGCGAAACTTACGACCACCGACGGTTAAAGGACGGACGGAACTTTAGCCAGATCTTCTCGCACGATCTTTTTTTTCTCTCTCTTTTATTTCACTCTACCACCGAAATCTTTTCTCTCGGTTGTTTCGTTCTTTTTTTTTTTTTTCTTTCATTTTTTTTTCTTTTTCTGTCATTCGTTCGTTTTTAACGCGCCTGCCAATTGCGGTCGATAAATATTTGATCGAATGTAGTATACTATAGATATTTTCTTCTTCTTCTTTCTTTCTTTTTATTTTTTTTTTCGGACAAAATGTCACGATCGGAATGTTAATCGTTGGCCTTTTTTTTTTTCTTCTCTCATTTCTTCTGTTTTCTATTTGAACAGTGTTCCGGGAAACGAAGTGGATTTCATTTCACTGATTGTTTCGTAGCTGCGGTACTGCCTGTATATTGGATAAATCATCCGTATTGTTATCCTTTCGGATGTTGAGAGAGAAAAACGAGGTGAGCTTCACGTGAGCTGCCTGCTGCTGCTGCTGCCGCTGAGCCGTCGCTAACTTGACTTTACTTCGGTTGACTCGAGTGACTGTGCGCGGTGGGAACTGCTCTGCTGCTGCTGCTGGGGTTTTAACTTTGCTGCTGCTGCTGCCGCTGCTGCCGCTGCTGCTTGTGTGCTATAACTTCTCGTTTGAAAAGAAAAGAAAAACTAAAAAGAAACAGTAAAAATAAATAAAATAACTAAAGAATTAGGAAAAACAAAAGAAAAAAAAAAAAACTCGATATAAATAATATAATATTTATTCTTTTTTTTCCATTCACGGAATTTGGTAAAAATAAATATTCGGACTTAAATAACGTGCGGATAAAAAAAAAAAAAAATAAAAGAAAAAAGAAAGAAATAAAGAAAGAGATTTAAAAAGGTTTAATTTACAAAATTTATACGTGAACGTGGGTTACGGTTTATAACAAGGTGCTGTTACTAGCTGCAGGTGACCAACGATTTTACGACGATTACCACCACTGTTCTGTGTGTTATTTTTGCTTCGAATTGTATTTATTTATTTTTATTTATTTATAAATTTTTTTTTTTCTTTTTTCTCTTGTTTTGGTTTCATCTTTTTCCCGTGACGTGTATAATATTGTATTCTAGTAGTATTATAGTCGTTTTTACTGACTATACCTACGTGTGATAGAAATATCTGTATAAGTATAATTGTTAAAAACAAAAGAAAAAAGAAGAGAAGTAAAAGTAGAAGAGATAATCGATTTGATGACCGCGAACGAGTGTTTCAAAATCTCAACGATCGTCAACGAAACGGAAGAAATTACGATATAGAAGGGAAAAGAAGAAAATAAAGTTGATCGAATTTAAACTACTCGATCAGTTCTCAGAGCTTATAGATCGTCAAGTTTCTGAAATTGTTCGTTAAAACACGACGACGGATACTTTCTACAACTGCTCATTACCACTCCGCTGAGAGATAACAAAAACTTATAAAAAAAAAACAAATAAAAATCAAGTAAAAGGAAGAGAAAGAAAGAAAAAAAAAACTATCACGATGGCTGTGAGAATGGAAAACGCTGCTCCAAGAAAACTCAACTATAAGGTGATGGTGAGTAAGACACACTGTTATTTATACACAGAAAATTGCGAATATCACAAGGGAAACCATCCGATCAAATTTCACATCAGATAATATTCACCCTGTGTAACGTTCCGCCATTATTTTATCGTTACAACGTTTATCTTGTTTTATTTCATTGACTTCTTCTTCTTTTTTTTTTTTCTCTCTTTTTCTCTTACGCTAAAACCGATTATTCTGTGGCGAGAAATCGCGTCGATTAGCCATTCGACCGGTGCATACTAATTTACATATCTATGAAAGCTAAACGTATGTAATTTCTACCAATTATATATATACACACATACATGTGCATATGTATATAATGTGCATACACACACTTTTATGTTCGCGGAATTTTCGATTACAAGTATGCGATGTGTGTGTGTAGGGGGCCGCCGGTGCTGCCGGTGTAGTTTGACAGCTTGCCACGGGGCGTCTGCTTTGCTGCCCCACCCAGTATCTTTTTCGTTCTGCTTCCCTTCTCGTCTCTCGTGACCGTTTGTCGCCGTATCCCGATATCCCTGGCTCCCGGTTCACGGTTATTCACCATACTTTATTCGATTTTATTTCATTTCATTTCATTTTCACCGTAGTTTCAACCGTACGAAAAGGTAAACCGCGATATGAAAGAAAAAAAACAGGACAAGAAAATGCTTTCAAAACGTTCGAAAATTTTTTTTTGCCCGTCATTTTCTTCACCACTTCCCCCGATTTTTTTTTTTTTTCAATTTTTTTTAATGATAATTTACAGTCGAAAGAAGAACGCGTCACGATAACGCCGTTTCGAATGTGTGTTTGTACGTACGTGTCGGAGAAACTGAGGTCGGTTAGGGTACAGTTTTAATCAGAGTCTCAATAACAAATCCCTAATCTTTATTGAGAAGAACGAGTGACGTTGAGTTAAACGTTGCCGTTACCGTTGCCGTTGCCGCTGCTGCCATTGCGGGTTCATGGTGTGTTTTGTGTTGAATTTTTCTAGCCAGAGATGAATTCTGTAACATTTGTCATGCGTAATCATCTTATACGGTGTAAAAAAAAAAACAATAAAAAAAATACGCGTCGAGATCGCTCGCTAAGAAATGGCGGATCATGAAAACGCGACGACGCTACGAAACACTGCGGGAAAACCCGAGGAAAAGAAAAGCGACTTTTTTTTTCTCTTCTCCGTATCGTCGCGACTGTAATAGACGAATGTACGAGTTTCGGAAATCGGTTGGCAATGATAAAAGGAACCGATTCAATTCGTATAGGATTATTACTTTCGTTGCCACTTTCTATTAGCTTTTATTACGCGTGTCTGGTTTGTATTTTAGAAATGCTTTTCATTCACTACATCGAATCAACGACCTTCGATACCGGGAGTAAATACAACTTCTCACCGGCCAATACGCAGGCTACGGAATTCGGATTTTTATCGTGCTGTGCCAGCGGAATTGAAGAGTAATTAATTTCAGACACGAAATTCCCACCGTGTGTTATTTAATTATCTGCCCATGTTTCGTTTATGCTCCATACGTATATGTGTCTGTTACAACCGACGCGACTCGATCAGCTACGTATACGTGGGGAGAGATCACTGATTGGAATTTCTGAGTATGTATCATAGACGTTTTGTGCACACGTGGTACATACGTATCGACACATATGTACTCTACGTATGTACACCGATATGTGCAACACATTTACTCTCATTGTCAGTGGAACGCGAGGGGGAGCTGCTTTGGATGTTTATTAGAGGAGGTCTTCTCGTCGTCCGCTATACACGCGAATCAATAACCAAGACTCGGAGTAGGCGGTTCTCTTACCGCTGTTTCCGACTCTCCTGCTTTTGCTTTTGCTTTTGCTTTTGCTTTTGCTTTTGCTTTTGCTGCGGGACCACGTCGTAAAGTTTGAGACCATGCGACAGTGATTGATATCCACTTTCTTGGAGGGAGACGGGCCATCAACCGCAACCTAAAAACTCCCAACCATTCGGTTCAACTTCACCACTCTCCATTGTTTTATTCTCACGTACATCGTGCCGTACCCACTGTTTATCTATTGTTACAGATAACAAGAGAGAAATTTAGGGTTGTTATTGGAGTTTTCATGCTCAAACAACAAATTGTCTCTTTGTTAATTTTAACTCATTAGAAAACAGGAAAATCGTTAACCCCGTTATAGTATGCTTGGAAGGGGTCAAGAGGTTTAATTTCGAAGTGGATATACAATTGTGACAAATGGACGATTTTTTTTTCTCCTTCTCTTCTTCGTTCCCGAACGTATTATATAACTCGGATGAATTTTGAGAAATTGGATCAGAAGATGAAGTAGAAAAAAAAATTGAAGAAAATCTATAAAACGTTTACCAGCCTCCGTACCTCACGCGCGGTACGTAGACCGGATTAGCAATCTCTCACTTTTTCGCATTTCCCGCAAAATTCATATTTGCATAATTAAATCTCATATTACTGCTATATAGCAGAAAGTGTGAATTCTAGTCGCATATAAATTCTATTTACTTTACCGTTGTACCTACGAACGAATGAAACTTTAGAGGGGATATAAGATTAACGTGTATATTTATGGGATATGCGATTTTTTTTTTGTTTTTTTTTTTCTCCTTTCTTTTGGTTTTCTAAATTTAGTTTTTGCAGCGGACTAAAATTTCAACTATTTAATTAACCAACGAGAGATGCTAAATTCTACAGTGGATAGAAGAATTTTGCATCGAATTATATTACGTTTTCGTTTAATTCGAAGCCGCTGCAGATTTCACGCTTTTCTATGTCGGTGTATAGCTCACGTGTCGACGCGTGCATGGGTATAGAATAATCGTACAACGTGACGTGATCATTAATTTTCCCTGTGTACCTAGAGCGCGATATTTTACGATATTTATATAAATAACTATTTCGCTTTTAATGTCGGCAAAGTTTACGACCTCCGATGTTCGAGACTTTATATTAGGGTCGAACACCACGTGGAGCTGCACTACCTCCGCATCAAAGTTATACCTTATCATTATTATTATCTTCGTTATAAGTACCGACGTTTGAAATTATACTATTTCGATAATATTTGAAACCGAATGAGAACATGTAGATGATTTCCGCAAAAACTCGATCGATACGCAGTGTTACACGTGCGCATGATGATTGATAAATCCTTTGGCAAAGATCCACGGATCTTACACCGTGCGTAAGTTGTTTCGATCCGATGCCTGCGAAATTCTTGACCCAGATCAGAAAAATCAAAGAATTTTCTTCGAAACCCCGCTCACAGCGTCGTGATCGGAGAAAAACCAAGGATGAGGGAAAGAATCGAGTCCCGTTTCGAGTGGAATAAAAAATCCGGGACGTGAATTTTGAAAGTATACGTTATTCGGACCGCCGTGCCGGGTGATTCCCCCGTATATATAGGTGCCTATGATACCCATGGGTTACGGGAGTTACGGAGACAGGAGCAAAGCTGCGGAGGTGGAGGAAAAGGCGGCGGGCGCTGCTGGAATATCGATTATTTGTGGTTGCGGCACGCTGCGTCCGTTTCACGAATGATGGCGGCGTACGTCGACCTACGCCCCATCCTCCTTATCTGCCGTTCTCGTCTCTTTTTCAGCGATCCAACCCTCCGGTTCCAGGGGTTTGTCGTATAATGAAAAACATCGCGAAACTCATCGCGCTTCTTCACCTTTTACGATTCGCGCTTTCTCGTATAATTTATCACATATATAATAGTACGTAGACATTATAATCTCAAAAAACCTGCTCTTATCCTACCTACGAATTTATTTTCACCATCTATACTCACCTATGTTATACGCGGTGGATTTTTTTTTTTTTTTTTTTTTTTTTAAATTCGCTTGTATTATTCATTGTTGGTTTTTTATTATAATCGGCATTTTTTTTTTGTTTTTTTTTTTTTTGCAAATATAGACTATAAAAAAAGAGAGTCGTCTACGGTATTTCACGTACCATGTGTGTATAAATATATATTAGGAGTAATTCTAGGTCATTTTGCACAACCTCTTTCGTGTGTGTGTGTCCATTAAAAGTGAATTCGCTTTGTCGACTGATAATATTTCACACACAGTTAGTTTACCCACTTTTAAAGCTTCTCCTTCACTTCTACAACGTCGCTGTACATGAGAATTCTGAAAATTCGTGAAACGAGTATCTCAATATCAAGGATAATATACACGACCGATATAGCCTAGCGGAAGCCTGGAATGAAAGAAAAGAAGAAAGAAAAAAATAATTGATGAATGAAAATTGAAAATGTGATCAATTTTTGATTGACATTTATAGTTCGGTTTATTCGGCGTGTATACATATATATACAAAGTCTCGAGGACATGCAATAATAATTACACCAATTATTAATTTCTCAGAAGTTTTTTTTTTCAAAATTATTATTATTCGTTCGATTATTATTGTTATTTTTCCTTCTAATCCGTGACGTGTAAAATTGCGGATAATTATATTCTAGTAGATCGTACGGTAAGATTAGCAGCTTGTACGGTACATTCATGTATATGATATTATACGTTACATGCAGTACCTATGTATATAATGTACATACATTTGTATAACTGTATTGTGATTTATATTAAGGTAGTATAATTTTACTCGCGTCGTATGGGGTGCGACAGAAAACAGTAGTACATACATATTGGTATATACAATATTGTGTGTAACATGCGGTATGTAAATATAATATAATAAAATATATTACACATATATAATACACACATATGTTTATATATATAAGTCGCGTGCGTCTGGTATGTCAATCATTTCGCAGAGGTTCTTTATTGTAAAGTATAATATATTTTATACATAACATATGTATAAATCAACGACGTACTCATGTACTATACGTATATACCTCATATATACATACCTCATGTATATATCTCTACAGTTGTCAAACTACGACGACGTTATGTACAGAGCTGGTATTCCAATCAGCAATGTAATGCAAGTATATATATAAATTATATTTTACGCATAGAATTCTGTGAGAAAAATTATATGATGAAAGCTCGATGAAACATCGCCATGCAGGTAAAAATGAAAGTGAAAATGAAAAGTCATCAAAATTATAATATATGAGGTGTAGGAAACAAAGTTTTTCACAAAATCCTTACGCATGCCTATGATTTGGAAATTTTCGCCGAATCTCGCATCGATATTCGCCAATTACAGTAGATACATATGTGGATAGGGTGAGTCGTTGAAAATTCCAAGAACCGGAAGAGTCCCGTTCGGTTTTCATGCCCAGTCGATGCGCCCCGCGTCGGTAAAAATGGGAAGAATGAAGAAAGTCGACTCGAAAATACAGCATTTACGCTCAATGAATGAGGAAGTCGGGTCGAGTCGAGGTCATCAAGCGCATGACTGACAAATCAAGCTCCTCCCAATCTATAGGAGTTTGGAAAAACTCACCCTGTATAATCTATAAAATATCAATTTAACGTCAAATATTGAAAGTTAACGTTAAATATAACGGTGGCAGCTGTAAATTTTTTTTTCTCTCTCTTTCTATTTGTTCGATATAATCGTGGGCTATACTTATTCTAATTCCGATTCAAGAATGGGAAAAAATAATATATTGAATATTCCTAAGAACTGAGAAAAAAAAGCGGAAAATTTTTTTTTGAAAACTATAGCTGTGATTGTGTTCTTTTCTTATATCACGTCGGATGTGCCGTACGTAAATGAGTCCTCTCTGAATCTGTCTTTTTTCCGCCTCGTATATATCCATTTTTTTTTCTATTGTCTTTCCCGAATAAAAAGAAAATAACTGTTATTTTTATCGACTCGAAAGCCCGCGGCAAAAATGAGAGGGTGCGTTTCGGGAAAAAAATCTGCCTCAAATACGAGTGAGTAATTTTCTTTTTCTTCTTGTTTTGTTTTTTTTTCTCTCGTCTCCTTTGCGGGTTCTTTGGCTTGAGAAAATTTCACTCTTCTTTTTTTTTTCTCTCCTTCCGTGAGTGGGGTTGAAATGTCTGTAGAGTCGAAGAATTTATTCACCAGTTTTTAATGTTCGGGGATGAATATATTATGTTATTTTTTCGACTCGCGCGATACCTGCACGCTGCTGTTGCTGTTTCTGTATCCGCACCAACGGAGGAACGAAAAAAGCACGCAAATATAACAGACGCATGCTCCACAGATTGAATTTAGTGTAAACTCTCATTCACTCGCTTATTTACTTGTCTCTTGAATGAGTCACTTGTTTTTCGTTCAAAGTTATAGACGCGCATACCCGCGCACGCCGAATACGATGTGACTGACTCGTTGGCTGCATTTTTTCTCCTCTCTTTTTCTTTTTTCATTTTTATTTGTTTTTTTTTCTTTTCTTTTTATTTGTTTTTTTTCTCTCTCTTTCATGTTTTCAACAGACCGCAAAACTCTCGCGAGCGTATGTATAGCGCATATCGGCGAACTTTACGTACATTTATATATTCACCTCGAAATTTTACTTCGATAAATTTCCGCATGGTATTGTACAGCGTATGCAGTTATACGCATATAATATAGCGAAATAAATGATAGATTATGGGGGAAATTTTGATAAACTCAACGGTGAATCGTAGGTCGCCTAATATATTTCACTAAAAATTGAAAATGGGGCTTAGTTCGTACCTTATAGGTACGTAAATACTCATATCGCCGTCATTTTACAAAGTCGTCGTTTTTATAGGTGTTATCGACGCGACTTGTTGGGATTCTCTTAAGGACTTTCAAAACTCGTATAGGTACATATATACATATATACTCATTTAGTATACATATACACGCGACTAAAAACGTACCGCAGACTAAACTATAATTTTTGTTTCTTTTTTTTTACACACCGTACTGAAATGTATATATATATATATATATATATAGGTATAATACTTCGTATAGGTAGATATATATTATACGTATTAATTATAGCTTCATCGATTCCCACACCGAATATTTCTCTCGTTTTATAGAAACGCGTGTTGGAATTTTTATTATTTATTTATTTATTTATTTTGTATTTATTCAGTTTTTTTTTTCTTATCTTTCTCTCTCTCTCTATAAATAGACGTATATATTGTGTCACGTCTACAATCTTCAGTTCCAGAGTTTTTATATTAGGCATAACTTTTTAATTATATCTTTTTAATTTCACGATTTTTCCATCGTTCATATTACGCGGTCCGGACATCAATATTATAACGGGTATCCTCATGTGGTGACATCTTCGGAGATCGACGAGTTGGAAAAAAAACAAAAAAAAACAAAAAAAAACAAAAGAAAAAGAGGGGAAAAAAAATAGTTTCTACGTTTGCGTATGACATAACCGAATTGTTTGAGATATAATATAATATGATAACCATTTGTTCGAGGATGGAACTTTGCATCGTGTGTATTATAGCTTATTATAAATTATATCTGTCACGTGTACTTTGATCACGTGGTAATGTACGTACGTACACAGCATCGTATAGCCTGGGTATATAGAATAAAACTGTAGGTATGCTCACATATAAAGATCTATACATACACGTATATTTGCGTACATATATGTGTGCGTGGAACGTGGGGGTTTTTAAGTCAAGGTAACGTGCAGGTAAATAAACCACCACCACCACCACCACTACTACTTTATACCACTGCTGTATACTGCCGGGTTTAAGTAACTGTTGAGAGAGAGAGAGAGAGAGAAAGACGGCCGCGGACGTTGCTCCTTCCTTCTCGCACTGCCTTAGTTTTGATTTTTTGATTTTCTTTCTTTCTCTTTTATCTCATCAAAAAGAGAGAAAGAAAGTGAAGATAGAGATGCGCGGACGGTTGCGGGATGGATGGACGGACACACAGACGCAGCTGTCGATGAAACAAACTTGCGCGGAGGTTCTTGAAACAATTGTGCGGGGATGAGGATAAATATTAACTGACCTTTGAAATTGCCAAAGAATAATTATGACAAATTTCCGCTTCGCATCGTCAACATCGTAATAATATACGCCGTCGTACGAATGACATTCTTTTATTGTCACAGGCTTAACTGCCGCTAAATAAATATCTGATTACGGACAAATATATACATATATGTATGTTTCCCGCATCGCCGTACCGCCTAACAAACTTTAGACTTTCATCCCCTGTAGACTATACATGATATACATATATATATATATATACACGATGTACGCATGCATATATGTACAATACAATTGCAGTTATGCCGATGAAAGATAAGAACCGTCGTTATATTTGGATTACCCATTATATATACCCACGTATAATTTATATCTACACAATTTCGGTTTGAACAAGGAAATTAGAAAAGCAAAATTCGTAATACCTTTGACTAAACTATACGATAAAATTATCATTCATTTTTGTTTTATTTGTGTTTTTTGTTTTCTCCTAAACCCGTAACGTGACTCCAACGTGAAAATATACAAAAACCGAAATGAATCTGACTTAATTCGAAACAAAAAAAGGAAATACGTTGTTAAATGAATACAATATAATAGTAATGATTATAATGTAGTAAAAAATGTTTCAAGTTAGCAAACGAATTGGTAAAATTATATTATTATTATTATTATTGTTATTCGTCCTGGATGCGTACATACATACGGTATACCTATTCAGTAGAAGACGTGGCGATGATAATTATATATATTATAGAAGAAAGGATTGGAGAAAAAAACCAAAAAGAATTCGCACATTCGAAATGGCTTTTGTCGTTGCGGTGATATATTTTTTTTTGTTTTTTTTTAAATGCACCACGATAACGACGAACCCCCAGGAAACTTGGCGGGGAGGGGGGGGGGGGGGGGGGGGGGGGAAAGAAAAAGAAAGAAAAAAATTAAAAAAGAGAAGAGAGACGAACGGTGGCGTGACTTGACGTACCTCTTGCGGGCGAGTTGCAAGCGGCGGTGGCTAAGAATATATCGGAGGCGCGCCTAGATCGGGTAAAATGGATTTCAGGTCGTCGTTGTCGTTGTCAGGGCTGATCGTTACGACCAACAATGAGTATCGAGAATAGGAGATGAAAATTCGGTCATTGTTCTTTTGAATTAGAAAGTATTTTTAATTTTTTTGCTTCGTTTTCCTTTCTTTGTAATTCTGTTATTATTAACCCAAAACCTGACCCCGCCGTCTAAAAATATATCACATACTATTCCGATGATCTATTATAATCCAAGCTGTATGTATGCTTATAGAATGTTAATTCTATAAATTGCCATTTTGATCGGAATCGCTAGGCTATAAATATAAACTTAATTCAATACACGGATAGAACGGGTGCTATTCTAATTTCGGAAAATCAAGTTCAATTTATACCGAAGTGGCGGTGGCAGCCGCGTACAGCGGCTGTAATTGACTTGCTGTATTTTCACATTCATTGACTTTTTTTTCTTTTTTTTTTTTTTCTTCTTGTTTTTTTTTCCAATTTTTACATCGTCGCTAATTCTTCCTGCGCGGCTCAAATATAGTTAAATTTGAGTAGCAGGTTTTTCTTCTCCTATTACTACTCGCGGGTTTTGTAACCATACACGTATACGTCGACGTAGTCGTCGTGGTATTGACGGGAGGAAAAAAACCTCTGCAGATAAAATGTCGCGAGAATCGTAACGATGGGCAGGGGACATTTGATACGCGTGCGCGAATCGCAAACTTTTATACGTTATGCCTACCTATACGAGTCGTAGAGAAATAAAGTATACCCCGGTGATGTGAAATGCGAGGAAATCGATTTTCAATATATAAAAATAAAAACAAAACGAAACGAAAGAAAAGAAAAAGAGGAAAAACCCGGTCGCGCATATGCATCGACGACAGCATATTATACGTACAGGATGTGTATATATATAGTTTAATTTTAAACGGTTCATTCGAGTAGCGAAGAAAGAAAAAAAAATGAGAAAAAAAAAATCAAAATCGATAAAAATATCGTGTATTACATATGTATACATATAGGAAATTAGTTCTCATTAATATGTAACATCGTTGCGATATAATTTCCATGGAAATATTTCGTCGAGAATTTTCATGGCGAACGGAGAAATATTTGATAAAATTTGTTCAATTATTTGTTTGTTTTGTTTGATAAAAAATCTCGTCGATTGCGAGCCAGCGTATGTATGAAAGGCTTAAAATCTTGGTTCTGGAATCTCGATAAAGACCAGACACAGCGGTGCGAGTGGCGCCTATATAGTTTCGTATTTAGAACACGACCCTGGCCCATTATTCGGGTTCCTTTTATGCTTTCTTCTTTTCCTCTTCTTTTGCCACGTAATTCTTTTCTTTTCAGCTCTTTTCCTCTTTTCCTTTTTTCTGCAACTCGAGGGCTTCCATGAAGCTTTAAGTATACCTATGTACATGTACATGGCTATATAGTTACTAAAGGGACGCGAAGCAAGCTTCGAGCATGTCGACAGAGCGATATGAAAATCGAGTCGACGTCGTTCGTCCGTTCCGTTCCGTTCGTCTGACTCACGAACGCCACTTACATTAGTCACTTTGCTAATTTGCCAGCAATTTAGGAAGTCAAAGCAAGAGTAGTAGTGGGTTGTATACAATATTGCGAGAGAACTTATGTACGCTTCTCGAAACTAAAATACGCAGCCTCTCACTTCACTTTTCAATATTATACGACTATAAATGGATAATTTCACAATAGGAAACGAAAAATCGTTCTCGTCGTGCCGATTTTCCTTTTCTTTTTCCTCGGTTCTTTCATTACGGGACCGACTGAACGAATCGCGTTACAATTTTGTGATGTTATATAAAAATATATGGAAATTATAAAAACGGAAACTGTCCCTATAAACTCGTTAAAAACTAATTAACCATACATATATGTGTGCCGGAATTCATTAACGGTTGTCACAAGCACTCCGTACGCCATTTTTGAGAGTTTAGAGCGACGGGGTCCTGCAAACGGTTTTCAAGTAGTAGGAGTAAAAAAAAGAGAAGTAAATAAATTTAAAAAATTAGCAGACTTCTTCGAACATTATTATCTATACGAAATATTATCCTATCTATATTTGTAACGAGGGGACTCCGCGTATGTAATTGATATCTATTAATATAGAAAGTTGATTGCGAAAATTCAAATATTTCGCTATATTTGATCTCATTTATCAACCGTCAGTTGTTTTTTTTCTCCTTTTTTTCCACCTCCGTTTCTATGAGAGCTAGAATTTTTCATATCTTTGACCTATAGTCTATATATGGTTCTTTTTTTGCTCGTCTTTTTTTTCTCATGCTACTTTTTTATTCGCTTTTCTATACGATAGAGATGATCGGCGGTTTTTCATTCACACTATGTTGCTTTTCAGGGTTCTATAATTATAATTATTGCATCATGTTATAATTACTATGACGAAAGTAATCGTAATATTATAAGTCGTGTATTACAATCTCATAATTTGGAACTAATTGTAAGTATACAGTGTATTCTCGATGGTAAAATACTTGAAACGTATTAATTGTTTGAAGTAAAATTTTCTCGTTGAATAACAATCGATTTGTAGGGTACGTTTCGATCGAACGTTTTCACAGTACAAAACCTTTTGTAAAACCTCCGCAAAGTGGGTGTATGAAGAAATTTGAAATCTCGTCGCGTTGAAATAAAACGAAGAATGATTATAATAAGATGATAATGAATAAATACATGGCATTCCATCGACCCTGAATTATTAACAAAGGTCAGAATGCAACCGATATCATCCTTACAGTCATACAATCCAACTGCCGTTGCCGCCGCTGCTGCTGCTGCCGCCGTTGTTGGCTTTGCCGTTGCACTCGTGCAAGTAGCACGCGTATACATCCATATCTATATTGCATGCATGCATATCTCAAGGTGAAGCACCGGAATGCCCGGTTTTCGCTTTAAGCTTTTATACGTGGCTATGGCTTTGGCTTTGGCTTTGGCTTTATGGATGTAAACGTCGACGTATGGCAGTGGCCCCAAGGCGTAACTGGTTCTGCCCTGTTCCGTATCGGTTCGATATATAACTGTGTGCGACCAGGGACGTCGTCCACGGCGCCCCGCAGGAAGAGACGATATGCAAAGTCGATTTTCAAATTTTCATCCGTTCGAACCAATCGGATTTTGGTGGAAGACGTTGCGACTCGCGACATCCATCTGACAAATGAATCGCAAATTAATGCCCGCGTCTAATCGGCGAGTTCCCATGGCATGCACTATAGATACGTTACCATACACATATACGTCTCTCGAATGAAGCTTCTAAAATAATCGAAGATGAAAAATTTACGGTATTATAGTGTTTTGCTCGATGCGATAGAAGTCAAGTCTCCGAAGTTGTTCGGTCAAATCGCATAGTGGAAGTAGATATCTGGAAAAGAAATGAAATGAAATGAAATGAAATGAAATGAAAATAAAAGAAAGGAAAACATGACCTGCATTAGGCATTAGCAATTGTTCACGTACTTTTATCTATCTGCAGTGGGTAAATATATCTGCGTATTCCTTACACGCATATATATACCCAGAGACTTATGTGTGAAACTTCTATCAACGGGGGCCAGTGAACGGTTTAGAATCTGTTAACCGTTAGCTGATGCGGTCGGGTCTTGTTGCTCGACGTCGATGTATAGGAGGTTGGAATTCACCTTGTGTACCTCTGCAAAAACCTTGTGCATACCTGTGCATATATGTACCTTGTATGTGTGTCGCCGTATGAACGTAGATTCTCAAAATTTACGCGCCGTTCCAACGAATCTGCGGGCAAAAAAAATGAATGAATTATTATAAACAAAAAAAAAAACAAAAAAATAATTGAAGACGAAGAAAAAATCATTCGTTGAAATAAAATGCAACAAAAAAATACATACTACTATGTATACTTTACATATATCCATATCTTTCGAGTTCATTTTTCAACGAAGATTTTTGTTTATTTATTTTTTTTTTTTTGGATTCATTTTAACTCTTCCGTCATCTCTACCTATCGGTTTTCACGTAGGCACGATCATATTTGTGTGTTCAAATTAATGGGTGAATTTACTGCAAGCTGCACATTAACGCGATGTTCTCAATCTTCCTCTTCTTTTTCTTCTTACAACCTGATCAAGTTCTCTCGTAATTCTTCCTCAATCTCTCCTTCCCTCTCTCTCTTCCTCTCTCTCTCTTTCTTTCTCTTTCAACTGCAGGTGGTATACCTATAATAAACGTGTTTGTTAGATACGTACATGCATTATAGGTATTCACGTATCTATATATGTTGTAAAATTATACTTACACACGTTTACATTTACGGTATAGAGAGAATTGCGGCGTATACCGCGCGTTGGTGGTCGTCGCCATGTAGACGTCCCAAGTGGTTCAATTACGCTTCGTGCTTGCAAGAAAAGGTCAAACAGGTTATCTCTTCCCTTCAACGCATCTATTTCCGTCACCACATGTTATACTTAGAGGATGTGTATTATATATCGATATTGTATATATATAATATAAAACGCACCGCATAGATCACGACTCCTTTTTCATTTTTTTTTTTACTTTTTTCCCACCGGAATATGGATATAAAAAAGTTTCAATTTTGTTCGTAAAAATTATGCGGGTAAATATGATCACGTTTGCAAAAAATTCTATACGTATACACATTGCGGGGAAAAGACGCGGAAATGAAATTGAAAATGGAGAAATAAGTAACTGGTTAATAAATTTATCAGGTGGGTGAAATTGACATTTTATGGAGTAGGTATGTATTAAACGTATGTAAAAAAAAAAATAAAAAAAACTAAGTCGCACGCGGACGAATACCGAATACCGACGGTGGTACTAGAGCGGAACTGAACTTGAGTTACTTAGATGATAATTTATAGATGCATCTGAGTACGTACAATATCAAATAGGTATATATACATACACTGCACCATTATATTATCTCTATATGTATACATACGGAAGATGTATAGCGTGACGCGTTTCGAAGGAATCTGGGACATCCTATTTACTGATAAAATCCTGATATGCCGGTGCAGCTGCAGTTATATCCCGGAACTATAATGTGGCTGTACATAGATCTTTATATACTCACCTATACATTATACATGGAAATAATGTAAAGGTATTTGGAGAAAGGTTTACCCGATATATGTATATAAATGTATACAGACCTTACCACCATCTCCCAAAGAAACTTCAATCGCATATTATTAAATACTTGCGCGAATAAGAACGTAACTCTGTACCCTTTTCCAATTTTCATTAATTGGACGTCGCAAAGAGAATGAAAAAAAAAAATGAATAAAAAATAATTAAAGGATATAATCGAATCCTTGTTGTAAGTTTGTTTGATTTTTTAACTTTTAAAATAACGGTGTGAAATCGAACATATACATATATTTGTATACTGTATACCTAAGTGATATAGAGACGGTGATAAAATTTTCAAAACCTTCCAGCGATGCTTCGACTGGCTTTATATTGTACATACATCTAATGGATAAGGGCATTCTTATCACGCTTATAAATGTGACCTCGTACGATCGGTGCTGAGTATTATAACGATTATTATTATATTATAAGTATCATCAAAACAGCTCGTATCGTCAGCTATTAGGAGACGACGACGAACGCGATATATGTGTTTTCTTTTTCTGTTTTTTTTTTTTCCCCCACGGTTTCAAATCCCCCGTATATAATGAAATTTTGATTCGGATACAGCTGAATCTTTTCCGAAGCGATTGCGTAGTACGTATTATAGATATGTCATGAAATGGTGAGAAATATGTCGAAGTTTGTAGACATCGAAGACCTTCTTCGACGCGATGCGCTTCACTCATCCCGTTTGCATCATTGCAGCGTTCGAACACGTCCGACTCGAAGGACGTGCTGCAGCGACGACTGAAATGTGAAAATCAAAATTCCAGATCAAATGAAATGTTTGAAATATCGTAAGTTGCATTGTACAGGAGGTGGATGGGTGCGCTCTGTGCGTGTGTAATAGCTGGTGACAAACCGATGAAATTATACTTTCGTATACCTACATCTACACGTATGTTGCAGCAGATATTTATCCCGCCGTGTGTTATAATTACCTAAACCACATACCTCGCTAAACATTTGCCCCTGTACCCAGAGTCGAACCGAAGCAGAGACCTCGGCCCAGACCAACAGACACGGTATAAGCAGGAAGTGACATCCGGTCGGCTGGTATCACCATGTCCATTTTACACGTCACGTCTATTCTGCTAAATAAACGCGCCGGCGCGTCGCGTCGTCTGCTATACGTATGTATATGAATATCGCGCACACGCTGAAAAGGATGCTCAATAAATCAGACGACTCGTTTTGTGTTATGGCAATCGTCGAATTGTAGCTACCGATGAATTGGCCACAGGTACGCCTGATGACTGAAAAAACCGTTCACATGTTATTGAATTATTATTTTGTTTCTTTCGTCCATGTATTTTCCGCAAGTCACGTGACTGCTGCAGGTGACAGTTGTACGCGACATACCCAAAGTGATTTCCTTGCGTATCGGGGGATCAGAAATTGCACGGGATTCCAGTTCGCAACGAAAATTATAGCGGACGATACGTTTCATAAAAAACAAAAGAAGATATCGATCATTCGAAAAGTTTGGATATGAAATCGATGAAATTGCAGAGATCGGTAGATCTTGGTATGTAGGACTGTAATAAATCATTCCAATTATCTGAACTCTATTCTCGTGTATTATAGATAGTGTAGGTATATTATGATCGATGTTTTCGATCGATTATAAGTTTAGTTATATTCCCTTATCGCTGCAACAGCAGCAGTCGCAGTGGCAAAAAAAACAACTGTTTTGCAGAAGTATAATTAGATATATATATATATACTATACATATACGAGAACAAATTTACATCGGATATAAAAAAATCAACGACGCGTCACGATAATCGAAGTGGTTTATTGAAAATAATATAATATTAATAATAATGATGATAATAATCATTTAAAAAAAAAAAAAAAAAATGAAAGAAAATTATGTATCACAAGCGTGTATAACTAGACGTGATTCCCCCCCCCCCCCCCCTCTCGCGGTCTCCATCTCTCTGTACATAAAAGTTCACATTAGCCGTGGGATTTAGCGTATGACGCAAGTGCCTATGGTGATATAAAAAGAAAAACACATATTGATAGGCGGTATATATACCTAATATCATGTGAATGTAATACCTATATATTAATATACATATATGTTTATGTATGTCAAACAGCACATGACTTGTATATGTACTCCGAGGTTTTATAAACTCTAAATACTGTGCGTCTCGTTTGTCAGTTCAAGCTCGTTGACAATTATTATGTCATACACACATACGTTTATGTTTAGTACACGTAAATATATAAAGCATAGTATTATATACGTGATAATGTGTGTAACGCGTGCACGATGACGAAATAAAAGAAGAGATGCGCGCGTGGGTGGTAAATAAACTATTTAGCTTATAACTGTAAGAAACTTATATCCTACTCGAGAGTAGCAGAATTTGATCTCCAGATTCACGTCGGTGAACGACATACGTGATACGTCATCGCTTGGAAACTAGAATGAAAGAGAAAAATCAAACAAAGTCGAGATAAATAACCGATCGTTATTTTTTACTTATCGCTCACCCCCTAGGTATGTATATGCGTATACGCACAATGTTCTAGGATGCTTCGAATTAACTAATTCAAGGTAAAGATCGTGTAATCGGGTGTCGCGTACGTTTGGAAGTGCAGGAGGTGGAGGTGGAGGTGAAGGTGGAACGAGCTCCTCGTATTATGCCAGTCAGTCGGTCGGTCGGTGGATCAAATAGCTGGAGAAGCGGCATATGAACCAAGAGGAGAGCGTGTACGGATAAATTAATGACCAGAGTGCCAAGTAGTATAATGGTCACAGTCTGGATCGCTAATCGCTGTTCAGTACTAGTATACTGCCCTCCACAGTCGGTCGACCCGCCGCGAACGCCTTGGCGGTCGTTGAACTCAAAACTCTTCTCTTCTCTCCTCTTTTCCTCCCCTCTCTCTCTCTCTCTTTTTCTCCCTCCTTCTCCGGTGAATTTAGCCCTTTTCTCGGAGTCTGCGCCCGATTGATTCGTCGCGCGACGACGATATACTGTGAAATTCATCGTCATAAATCAGGTGGTACACAAGCACGCTATACCGTGTGCAATATTGAACCGCAAAAAAAAAGAAAAGAAAAAGAAAAAAAACAGATGAGAAACAGAAAAATATTTACATTTTATGTTCGCGAAATAAAATTTCTCGTTAACTGCAGCAAGAAAATTCATATCGCACCTTTTACCCTGATCGTAAAAGCATCGATTAATTCATTGCTTGATCGATTTGTGGAACTATGGATTTTGGAGTTTTTACATCACGTCTGTACAGATCGTACGAATATTTTTCGGATGATGATAGACGTTTTTGTTTTTTTTCTTCTTTTTTTTCCGGTGGTCAAATGTCATTATATTCGATATGAATACACATATACGTATACCTATGTACGATACGCATATTGGCGACATCGAGTTTTATTGGGTGTTACGCGTGCTATTAACCTGCCATTTATGAATTCCACTCGCTGATTGTGTATCTATAGGTATACGTGTAACGTGTGTATTCAACAATGTAAGAGCAAGTAAGTAAGTGTACAACCATCGAGGAGAAGACGCACGTTACGCGCGTGCGCCAATCGTTAGTGAACACCCTGTACCGTATAGTAACGCCTCTGTTTCATATCCAACTCAGCTATTCCGCTATCATCGTTGACTAAAAGTCGTTCGTGTTGCAGATACCACTGTAGCCATGTCTCGTTATATCTATTCAGTATCTGTACGCGTTCCTCGTATTGAATATTCGAATGTCTCGCCACGAACGCTTCTCTTTTCAATATGGTACCGATGCTGCTGCTGCTGCTGTCGCTGCTAGACGACACACGGTGATTCGTCGTCATTTTGTTTTACGATAAAACAACGTACACACCCATCTCTGCGAACAGATAAAAATATATGTATATATAACGCGTTATATATCATGATAATAATGAAGATTCGTTCCACGTTTTAACTTAGTTTTTCTCGTACTCAACGACGACAATTATACGACGATGATATATATTATAATAGCGCATCATATGCATCATCGCAATTCCAACGATCATACATACGTCAAGCAATCCGCAATCGAATCTACAGTATAATAATGCAGAGAATATAATATCGACGATCTGCACTTCAACAATTTACCTTATCATTCGTCATCGTCGCACGGTTATGTTATTCGGTTAATAAATGGGATTAGTTAAAAAATTCATTGTTCAATTGTTTTTTTCTCCCAAGAAGATATTTCGTGAAATTGGCGACTATACGCCGATTCGTATATAGTTGAAAATTCATCTGTATATATATATACTGATTTCGACGAAGAAAAAATGAAATGAAAAAAAAGAGAAGAATTTTAGGTATCTATAGGTATGATGAATTCGTACCCCTGCACGATTGTTCGTTTCACACCATAACTCATTTATACGAATTCAAGATCACGGCATCGTAGAAATTAATAATAATAATAATAATGATAATGATAATAATTACAGTATAACAATACCCCGGGGAAGTTCGCGATTCTGATACAGCATAAAAATAACGAATATTATAGCGTGTGATATAGTAGCTCTGCATGTATATAGGTATAGATAAATATGGCTGCAGAGATAGTTATATATCCATACATGTAATATACATACTGTATAACTTACATGCGGATGTCACGGGTACAATAAAACTGTTATACTATACGGTTATGTGTAAGTATATATGTGCGATACGATGCGATGGAATGGTAACAGCGCGCCGCTAGTTTGACCAAGCCAGAGCAAAGTGTCTACAGTCTAGCGTTGTGCGTCGTCGTTGCTTGTCGTTGTCGTGTTGCGGTTTTCAAGTGTGAGATTCTGGACGACGTGATAGTCGTCGCATCGTCGTGGGTGTATAGATCAGATCCCAGAGTGAGTGGCTGCACGGAGTGAATGAGTGAGTGAGTGAGTGAGTGAGTGAGTGAGTTTTGTTAGTCAGTCATTAAATCTATACGTGCAACATACGTTGCACGTATATACATGGCATTATATCCGCATATGTGTATATATAGACATTGAAATGGTGAAATTTACTATAGCTAAAATTTGATTGAAATATCCACCGTGTATGGCATAAACGAAATATCTTAAAATACATGAACAAACGCACATGTTTCGATAGAAACAAAACGATAAACAAATAAATCAATTCAAAGAAAGAAAGAAAAAAAAAAAACGCCGGTAAATGTCCCACGTATGAATCGGAGCGGAGCGTCAACGCCCACGACGAAGTGTACAGAATATTATAGTAGGTGTATCATAGGTAAAAAGAAATACGATAAAATAATAAAATGATAATAAAAAGATAAGAAGAAAAAAAGCACAGAAAAAAAAAAACAAACAAACTCTGAATCTCTCGTGACATGCTGCAGTACCTCAATATGCAGGTATAGAAAGAAAGAAAGAAAAGAAAAGAAAAAGCAAACAAATTACATAGCATTAGATAAGGTGTAACATAATTATACACGCCGTGAAAAAAGAAGAAAAGCAAAAAAGTTAAAAAAAACTGTTGCGATCTTCGCGGTTTCGAATCATCTCGAATTGTATCTACTGTATGTTACATATGATTCTGATCTATAGAGGGCGTTATTATAACACGGTTCTTTCGAATCACTAAAACAATAATAATAACAGTCATGACGAATACGAGCTAAGAAATTAATTGACAAAGAGTCATCGGTCGTCGCTATATACTACTGTAGATAATACACGTTGATGCTGGGGAATCCGCTAATCGGGGAATTATAATGAAAATATTATATATCTGACTCTGCGGTTCGTGCATATAAGATAGTTTTGAATGATAAATATGAAAAAAAAAATATATATATATATAATCCGGCAACGTCGCCGATTCAGATCTCGTTTATATTTATATGTATTAATATGATGTATACATCATATTATATAAATAAGTTTTATATTATTTAATATCTCATATATATACTAGCGCACGGATTACCAAGAAGTATGACTTATTATTTGATTGCTACGAGATTAGCCGTTGCTGAGATTGCTTATAGAGGAGTGTAGAATATGTCCGTTTAAATTCATGTATATCATAACACCACGCGCTTCATAAATATACGTATTTATATTAGAAAAATTACTGAATAATAACTACGACGTATGGCAGTGCTGCAGTGCGTCGAACGGGCCGGTTGAAAGGTGAATTCTGTAGGTGACCCGATTACTCGATTAATCAGCTGTAGATATTACTGCGCGATGCGATGATATTATAATTACGACAACGCTCTCTATACTGCTCATCAAAACTGCAATGCAAGGCAGTCATTACAAATTATTATTCCCGCGCTGTTCAGTTATTTTCTATACACATAATTATAAGTTATATATACTGCAATATAGTTATACCCATACCGTCGTATTGTACACCCTGTACATGTACACATACCCATATACCCCTTGCGTGTACATACCACTTAGCTTATACTCGTAAATTGCTGTTTAATATACATTTTTAATAATTTCCTGGAGACCGGAGTAGGTACTCTAATTTTCATTTTTTCCATTTTTTTTTTCTTCAGTTTTTCATTTTCTTCCTTTCGTTTTGTTCTTTATATATTATTATTATTATTATTATTAGTATTTCATTCTACCTTTTTATGCATTACGCGCGTCGATTACGTGTATCTGGAACACCGCGCTTGGTGTCTAATTAGTCTTATCGATCCGCAGACATATTCCATGACAGGATCTGGAAAAAAAGCAGAGAAAGTTATGCAATGAAAATTTTTTTTTTATACTTTTTTTCATCAGAATAGTGAAATAAAAATCGGTGTTTTCAATCGATATTTAGAATTTTCCGTTGTAGGTATATACCTTATAACACACGAATATAATATGCATTCGTTTTGTATATAATTGTATTATGCGTCTTATATCCTTTCTTTATTTATTTTTTTGCCTATTTATTAACGAGTCACTGAAAATATTAGCGACTGAATATTATAATATACCCATGTAAACGAAACTGCAAAAGCTGATTTTATTTATTCATTTGTATCTACTTATATCTACGTATCTACTATCCCGAATTTATAACGAGGTTTTCAAATAGTTTATTTACAGGTTATCGAGTTCCAGTTTAGCTATCGACAAAGAGGTTAACTATATCTTAATAGGTTCCACGGAAAGTAGCTTACGAAAATTCGATCTTATCTATCGTCTGACGTACAGTAGAAAAAATAAAAAATAGAGAAGGCTCACCGGATTCTATGAAATAAATCAAACGACCATGTGAAAATACTTTGCCAAAGTTAATTCGTTCGTCGCGCTTTTGATATAAATATCTATACATACGTATGCATGATTATGTATAATGGGAACTACTCACGCAAGGCGATTTATCTCTAACCGTTACAGAATATGGAACGAAAATGTTTCATGCGTAAGCTTTTGTTTTAACGAAGAACATAAATGACCAACTGATAAAAAAGAAATGTTTTAACAATGAGCTTCAACTTCCGCAGGATATGGTCCATGACTAGATCACGATGACATTAATATACGGCACGTATACAGACAATGTAACAATGAATTTTTGATAATCGACGGTGCAGCAAAAAAAGAAAAAAAAAAAGAAAAGAAAAGAAAAATCATTCGGTCATAGAGCTTCGTGAATTTATATGATCTATAATATTACCTAATTCTCTCGATGTGCGGTTTACGTAATAAAAATTGTGAACGTAATATCGTATTCCCTGGTGATTCAATTTTCTCGATGTAATATACCCGGAAATATGTGTGTCATGCGCGATTGTGTGACGCGCGCATTGACCGTTTAATTAATTGCCAATATCAATTGGAACTAATCGATATTTTTCTGCTTGTTTCGTATGGTTACAGGGTACGAATGGACAGAGACCGACGTACGCGGGTGCCAATAACGGAAGTGCGGGTAACGGGGGAGCCGGAGGCGTCGGCGTCGGACCTACCGGGGGTCACGGGCTGAAGGGAGGCGCAGGCGGCGGTCCGAGGGGTGGAAATCCGGTGCAGTATCGCCCCAGCGGCACCGCCGCATGGGGCACCGTTCCGCCCCACGCAACGACACAGGCTTACCCAACCTATCCGAGATATCCAAACGCGGTTTCCGCTGCCGCAGCCGCAGCCGCCCAAATGCCGGGCAACGCGCAGCAGCTTCCTCCAACGGCTACACCCTACACGCCCTATTCACAACACGCATCGGTAAGTCACCCCAAAGAGTATAACTGTAGATCCTTCCACATGTATTTTAGAGATCGTCGTACGCCGAACCTGGAAACGAATAGAGAGAAGATCAAACTCGTAATACCTGTATGTATTATTTTCTACGTCTTATTATATAAACAGAAATGATAGAAAAATGTTAAATCTATAATCGAGGCACATGTCGTTTGGAGGCGATGACCTTAAGCTTGAAAATGAAGGAGAATAGTGTCTTTTGTATCACGTGTATCAGGAATGATTTTGAGCTCAAATTTTACTCATGTACTTCGAGGATACGCCCCATTCGTATGGACATCTCTTGATACGCTCCTGATGTAGTAAAATCCTCTCCTCTGCCTACGCCCACGTAGGGGTGCGAAGGCGCAAAGGCAGCAAGCAGGCCCTTCGTTATTGATCCGCTCACTTTCTTCACCATTGCACGTATCTTCAGGGGTCTTGTCCTATCTTTTCGTCTTCGTATTACTGCATATCTTTACCTTGATATTGGATTTTCTTACACGTCATAAAGCTGGACCTGCAGTTCAAAATGTTATAAATTATTCATATAAATTAGGCACATTTTACGAACCTATTCTTCGTATAAAATTTTCATAAAATAATTGAAACACTCACTATTCAACTCCTTTATAATCGGATTTTTGTTCTTTCACGGTATTCCGACCGGCAAATTTCACATTTTTCCTTAACACGCGAAGGCTCAATTTTAACCTACTCGCAAGGCGCACGTGCTGTGCTTGAGACGTTTTACAGGTGTCAACGTCGCATCGGTGTATGTGTAATAAGGTAGATAAAACATGCTTGAATTTTTACCTGTACCTAAATAAAAAACCGTTTAATTAAAATAGCAGCTATTTTTCGGGCTGCCTTCGAGTAGTTTATCTGTATTAATAGATACAAAACTTGCGGAAGAATCAAATATATGAGGCGTTAATCCATGTGGAATTTGATTCTACATATATCGTTGATACGAATATGTAGCAGGGAGAGAATAGATAGATCGTTCTGATGAAGAGTCGTTCTCGCAAAACTGCGTGTAACATGATATACGTTTTATTACTAGGTCACGACGGTTGCCAAGAAAGATGAGACATTGCCTACCACTGAGACTCCGAGGCAAATATCTACTAAAATTTCCAACCAAATTAATCTACCGTTCATTGTTCTGCAGGAATTTTTATCTATTTTTACCATTTCGTACATGGGCAAAGATTACTAATACGATAAAAGCAATGAGATGTTTTCATTACTTTTGTTTCTTTAATAAATGAAAGTCGAAATTACAGTGTAGGATGTCTATGTTATCAATGGTGCCCTCGCTAACTGCATCGCTGCATTGCCGACACATCCCAATCAGTTAGTATGCATTTACATATACGTGTTTTTCGTACATGTATTGGTATGTGAATACCTACATACCTAGCGAGCTCGAGACTTTGGTTCTGCGATTTTTCCTTTGTTAGTTCAGCCGTTTCGCCCACTTTTTCACACACGACAATGGCGTGTCAGTCGATTTTCAACATAAAGGTACTGTGCGGGCTGTGGTAGACGACGATCCAGAGTGAATTCCGCTCCATTTGTCAATGATATTATTACAGTTCTAATCATAGGGCGTTAGCTTCTACGTTTTGTGAATTTTTTAAAATAAATGATAATTATAATATAGGAGTGTTCAACAACGTAACTGTTCTAACTCTAGTTATTGATGTGATGTAACGCTGAGCGTGACAGATTCTTTTGATGTATGCATGCACTAATGTCATTTATCGGAGACAAAAACACGACGACGATGACGACTAATTTGATAAGTTAGGAGAGTAGCAGTTTTAAAACGAACAACGGTGACAACGTTATTATTTCCTTATTTCTTTTCTATTTCGTTATAATTTTCGTTTTCTGAAAAAGTGATCGACTGCCGAGTGGTGAAATGTTCAAGTAGATAAGTCTGATTGAACAATCAATTAATTCATAATAACAAAATTAAATTTTAAAATATGGGAGACTTTCAAAGAAACAGAACATATTTTTCCACGGCACCTAGAAAATATCCTCAGCCGTATTTTAATCACGTTTGTAACGAACAGCCGCCTGGCCTTCTGTCAACCAATTATTGTTTGCCAAATAGTTCCATGATGTCTTCCGATCGGAAATTCTACGATCTGATAACGCAAAGTATGAGGAAGACTAGGAAATTACCTAGAAACCCACTATTTATCAAGAAGGGCAACGCAGTCCATGCACCAAATGAAAATACCCCGATGCCTCCCCATGCCCGTCAAATGTTAGATTACAAATCTAATAAAAATTTTGGCATGAATAGCCTGGATACGCGTGAGGGCATTCCTACCAATAAATTTAATAAAACTGGACAAAGAACAGGGGTTTCATTGGTACGCTAAATCTGGTGATATGTTCAGCTTGAAATTGAAACATGGAATTTCATAAGCGACTTTAAATGTTATAACTATTGTTGCTATTGTTTGAGATGTGGATTGTTCATGATCCTTTGTGTTTTAATTTTTAATTTTTTTGTTTTTTCAGTACGGAGGGCAGAGAGTTCCCACCGCCTCGTCACCTGCTAACACAAACAGCAGCTCGAGCAGCGCTACAGGCAGCCAAAGCGGAACCATGAGTACCAGCCTCAGTAACAATGCTATGCAAGGACAGCAGACTGAGCAGCTCTCCAAAACAAACTTGTATATTCGTGGCCTGAACCAGAATACTACAGACAAGGATCTTGTTAATATGTGTGCTCAGTAAGTTGCCATTTGTTAAAATAATTGCAATCGATAGGGATGAGACTAGATGTCCACTTGTACTGATTGCTCAATATTTTATTTGCAGGTATGGAACTATAACTTCTACAAAGGCGATTCTGGATAAAAATACAAATAAATGTAAAGGTACTTAGTTGAATTTTACACTTTTTAGTTTTATGCTTGTTACGTTACGTTCATAATCTGCATACTACTCTGCCAGAGGTCAGACCCTACATTTTGAACCAAAGGATCATAATCTTGTGCATATTTGTCTATTAAATTTTTTCATTAAATTCTCGTAAAATTAAATCATTTTATTTGCTGAAAATGCTAAAATTTTAACTGACATCTTCTTCATCTTACAGTCATATTTTGTACGCGAGCATTTCAATAATAAACAGTTTCCAACAAGCTGAAACAGCAAACGTTAACGGACTTCAATTCTAATCTACTGTGTAATAATACTTGATCACAAATTGCTATGATATTTCGAGATTCCTATATCAAAATTTATATTTGCCATAGTCTGTAGATATTCGGGGAGAACTTGACTGGCATGGTAAAATCTCTGTGCCTTGTTCTACAATGTTATACACTATCATTGGAAAGGCGTGATAATATTCTCACAGTTATGTTGTTTTTCAGGTTATGGCTTTGTAGACTTTGAGTCACCGCTGGCGGCAGACACTGCTGTGAAAGCACTGATGGCCAAAGGCATCCAAGCGCAGATGGCGAAAGTGGGTATCTGGTTGCTCCGTAGACTGGCCAGTGTACGTTGGTTGTGCATGCAAGTACAGTAATACCAGAGTAACAGTAAACCTCTCTTTCTCTGTCACCCTGACCACAACCTTTTCTCATAGATTGTTTAGGAGTATCGTGATATTCATCATTTTAAATTTGTCAAAATGTTGTCCGTATTTTTTACACTCCGACGATCAACGATAAAACATCAAATGAATATAAACTAAAAAAAAAGGCTCTCTGCTCAAGGTACTATTGACAACGAGTTCTGTAATTTTGACTACTCCTTTGACTGAAAATGAAATTCAAACATGGTTAGTTGCGACAAAGGTATTACAGAATTTTAATATCTTTACGTCATCCTGAAACGATCTATTGGTCCTTTCTTATCAACCAACAGCCTAACTCACTTATCCAAAAACTTTCTAAGTTAAAAATTCTATCTCTTATTCTATCTTAAAACCTACCAACCTTTCGATGCTTGCTGCTATACCTCGGCCACTGATTGCTCATACCGCTACATCAACATGTCTAAAAATCATGTCTGAGAATTGCATTTTATCTCAGCCCTAACGTAAGCCTTTAGCAATCATTAATATTATTCCCATTAAATTCACACTGTGTTTTTTAAAAAATTACAAAAGTGGTCTTTTTTACCACTGCCATACTCACCCAAGTACGTGTACTAATAATGCATAAAGTGAATATTAATTCAATATTAAGAAGTTGCTTTGAAGTATGGCAGCACGGACAGAGTCAGTAGTTAAAGATGTTTTACCATAAATACGACGATGTTACATACATAATTTTTTTTCATTTCTACTATATTAGCTATAATATTTATTCATTATAATAGCTACCCACCTATATTAAAAAAAAAAACAAAAACAAAAAGAAAGAAAAACGGAAAATCATCAGTCAAACGTAGTGGTATTATTTTCACTCTTCATTTTTTAACATACATTTGGCTACGTGTATATTAAATTCACTCACGTGTCGAGATCCCATTTTCATTCACAGATGTATTGATCGCCAAACCAGAATTGGAATTTATCTGTATTATCCATAACTAACTCGGAATGGTTCGTCTGATCTGACGCGATATACGCACGTAGACAAGGTGCCAATATCAGCTGTGATAATGAGCGCAATATTCTAATGTATAATCAACTGTGGCATGTTGTATGAAATAACTAAAAACGATCAATCTATCGATAAACAAATGTTCAGATCAAACGCTACTCGTCGACACAACTCAGAATTGGAGATCGAAGGATATCCCAATTCAGATATTTGAATTATTATTCTCCCTGATTTAATATATCTAAATACAACCGGTTTGAATATTTTTTGGACAATGCGTACAGATACATTCGATAGAATTCATTATTCAATTTGTACATTAACCAAATGCCCTGTTCGCTGAAGTAATGTGCAGTAAAATAAAATCTCGTGTAAAAGCATGATCAGGCAACTGTCGCGTAACTTGCCTTCAGGGGGGATGAGTATTATTATTTCTAACATAAGTTATAGTAAATGCTTAACTAAGAAAGTTTTTGTTTTTGTGAATGACAAACAATGTATCGTTGAGCAACGTCAGCTTCACACGTTAACGATTCGTCCCTGATAAATGAGTGAATTTTTACTATCTGAATATATTCATACTGTATTGTTTTATGAATAATCTAAGAACCAGAAACGAATTAGCTACTTGCACGAAAACACATCAGCATGGAAATTCGCGTTTGGAAATCATTGAGATTCTAATAATATTGAAACTAAATGGCAACTGCTTCGTCCGTTTGCGGGGTGGGACATCTAAATTTTTTTTACTACCCTTTGTGTAGAGACACTTGGTTTACCTGCAGCCCTTGTATCGATATACATATAATAATCATTATTTGAAAATACATCAATGCCATCGGCTTGGCTTAAGCCACAATGTTTTCATTATCTGTTCTTTGTTTTCAATGCATTCGCAAGATTGAAGTAAATTGTCGTAAAGTATAAGTATATTCAAGTAATCGTAGATTTGATGATTGAGACTTGAGAGAAATGGTGGATCTCAAAATATGCTTACCGGTGCACATTTTTCATGACATAACCAGACACTGGTGCGGAGCACTGAAAATCGGGTAGTTTACTGTCCTGTTTCGAGCACTTCATGTTGTACAAGGATTACCAATTCAGCTCCCCTGTGAAAAACTTCATTAACATTTTGCGTTTCAATTAGAACAAATCAAGATATTATTCGTTCATATTATTCCCGTATCCTGCTCATCGCTCAAAATCCAGATGAAAAGAATTTTCTTTATTTCTGAATAAAAATGAAATCAGATAACAGTGTATGTGTGGATGAAACAAGATTAGATTTGGTACTCAATATTCCACTTCACTAAATTTCATGCAATCATTTTTGCATCGTGGGGCTATTCACTAAATTGTTAGAATTTGATCATTCGACTTACTCAGTAAAAATAACGTCATGAGATCACCGCTCAATAGATCTTTTTGTCGCATGCACACAGCAAATTTCGAGAGCCACCAGAATGTGGTAAAAAGTACTGCCATGAAGCATGAAATATCTATGAGGATAAAGACAAACTTACCTTGATTCATTCAATCGTACTTGAATAAATATTCGTTATTGAAATTGGTCAAAACAATGAATATAGCTCAATGATCTACTTGTAGTATTAATACTGTAGACATAAAATACAATTCATAAAACTCTCAATTAAAAAGTATGTCAATAATGTGAATACATGATGTCACTGAAGAAATCAATCTGCATCTTGTTTGCTCAATTATCTTATGACATCAAAACGAACTAATAACATTTCAGTACTTCAGCCTATAATTACAGTGGAATGGTTTCCGATCATTTTTTTCACCCAATAGTTCCTCGTCAATCGTTTGATCGTCAAAATTTATTATCTTTCATCTTTCGCCGATTTTTTTTCCATCACGCATACCTCTACTCATCTTAAACTTAAATTAATTTTTATTGTTGGATAATTAGGTCCGCACTAAGAAAACCAGAATCCATTTATGCGGTTTTGTAATTGTTCCGCGATTTTATTTCATATCCTCGAAAATCTGCGAGTGCTCTAACAATACTCGGTAGTATGGCTAGAGATTCGAAAGAAACGCTATATCATTAAATCTGAAAAATTTATTTCGCATTTGTTTTCTATGCCCTGCATAGTTTTCAGTTATAGTTCTACAATCTTGGATAATCTATTAATAATACAGTATTAATTATACTCAAAAAAAAAAAAAAAAAAAGAAACAGGAATACTCATTCGTCAAATTGAATCGTTTAACATTTTTGTCCATGTTTAGTATCTCTGATACATGTACTTGCTAATTTAGTATGTACCTATTGTACATAGATCGATGTTATAAATGGGAATTTAAAATGAGTGAAATCATTTCTCTGTAAACTTCAATGAATTCCAAAAATTTGGTTAGATACTAAAAAAAAAAATAAGTCAGTTGCTTGCATAGTGCTTTTATTTGTTCCGCAGCAACAGGAGCAGGACCCCACCAACTTGTACATAGCCAACCTGCCCCTCAACTTCAAGGAAAATGACGTAGAAGCTTTGCTTGCTCAATACGGCCAGGTGATTTCGACACGTATTCTACGTGATCCAAATGGTCAGAGCAAAGGTGTTGGATTTGCAAGGTAATTGATAACAAGATTTTTTTTACCTGGACGAGTTCAAGTTTCATTAATTGCATCATTTCGTTAAAGCTCCTCTTATTTATATATCTAATGACGTTTGTAGAATGGAATCGAAAGAGAAATGCGAACAAATCATTCAGATGTTTAACGGCAAAGCATTACAAGGAGCAAAGGATCCTTTATTAGTGAAATTTGCTGATGGAGGCAACAAAAAAAAAACTATATACAAGACCCCCATATGGAGGGAACCTGGCGATGTAAGTTTAATCACGTGTTTTTTGCTTTAGAAACGGAATGCCAATTTAAATTGACGTTTTTTTTCTAATGCCTATCTTTACAGAACATAGCTTTGAACTACGATGCAAGTGGAGTTGGTCAAAATGGCGTTGCAACGGCTCACATGCTGCCTGCGGCAACATTGGCTCAGTATGGTCGTCACTATGGCCAAGTTCCTGGTTACAGTGTTCCTGGAGGCCCTTGGGTCACCCCGTACCTCGTACAAACGGCACCACCGCACATGCAACAGGTTGACGTGAGTTTATTCGCTTATCGGGACATTGCTTAAATTCGAATTGCAACCAAGCTCATTGTGTTCAGATAAATTGCATCTTGTCGTCAACATTAATTAATTGGCTACTTTCAACAAACAATCCGATCAAAAATGCTCAGCTACAAAATTACGGTGGGGAAAAAATGGACAACCCATTTTATCGTATCATTTTTACAGATGATGCCATCAGCTGATCCAAGCAATGCGCAGTATAGCATAATGCCACAACTAACGACACAAATGTCCACTATGCATTTGGGAACAGCTTCCGTGAGTAGTGTCATGCTATTAGATCGTTAGAAAATATCATGAAAGCATCTCATAGATTCAGACAAAGCAGTATCAAGCCACGGAGTGTTTTTTTTTCTAGATTCAATGAGATTATTTTATCATCCAGCCTCAAAAAGTCAACGAGGGAGAACTAATATTCGATTAAAATTTTCAGTACATAGCGGCGAGCCCTCATCCATACCCGTACACTACATACCCCGCACCTAGCATTATCCACACCATGCCGATGGGTGATTCTGAACAGACGAGCAACGCGGCATCCCCGGACGACTCCTATCAACAATACCAGACTCAGCAGCCCAAGTAGGCCACAGTTTATAGGTTAGCGCGAGTATAGTTTTTTAGTAGCAGCCAAATTGACTAGTGCTTTTTTTATTTTCTTATTTTATTTATTCATTTTTTTCCCCATTTTGTCAGCCGAACTCCGTTGGACAGATAATTATATTTGAGTATTTTTTTTTTTATGCATTTGTTGTGCTTTTTTTTTTCTCTAAAGAAGTTTCACATTGTGGATTACTTTTAATGGTGTAAATATTTGCTGCGTAGATGCTGCGCCGCACGAAAAATGCTTTCGATGAAATAGCATTATTAGTTAACGCTCATCAGACAACGAATCTTTTTTAAAATAAAATCGGGAAGATTTCCCTAATTTTACAGAGCCACAAACATATGTATGAAAGAGGTTCTTTTTTGATTCTATAAAATTGGTTTATCCTAGCAATAATGATAGCCGTTATCTGATATCTGAAAAAAGATTTATTGTCTGGTTAAACTAACTGGAAATGAACTACAAGTGATGTTTATTCTGTTTCAGATACGACTATGCCGAGGGTTACATAAGTTAGAAGAGGTATACCTGTTTATATGAGGGATTATATTAACGAAGAATAGACAGAGTAAATACATAACGTAAAAGTCAGAATAAGATTCTTCCTCATGATAAGTTGACTTGCCAGCCATCTTTTATACATTTTATCCACCAAAATAAATAGGTGAAAGTAGTTAATATTTTGCAACGACAGTAGAGTATGAATGTTGACATAATACGGAGCGAACGCCGGTGCCAGCGCTTTGATTGATTGGCGCAGGGTTGTCTCTCCGCTGTACCGCCAATGCCAACGTGTTTACGTGTAGCTGACAAGTGACAATTAATAGGCGACGGGCAGATTTAGCGTCAAGCTGATAGGCTTCCAGGTTTAACTATAGGTATTACATTTACTACGGAGTTGATAAGTTGAAGCTGAACGCTTGAGATATGAATATGAATAAATATTTTAAAGAAAAAAAAAAAAAAAAAACTAAACTAAACTATAAAATGCTGCTCACATATACAAAGAAGGATTCTTCCCAAGAATTATAATAATAATATACAGAGAAACACACTTCCAATACTAGAGTTGATTAAATTCAGATTCAGTATGATTGTATAATAACAGTACCTACCGGACTAGTGCCAGCTGGCTGGCCGGTGACTTGGCTGCTGGCGAAGGGGTTGCGAATCGATAGGCGGTTGGCGTTTACTTTGGTTCAAAATCCCTTTGCTCTTATACAAACCGCCCCACTCGCTCGCACTTTCATCACATTGTTTTTTGTTCAGACATTCCAAGCTGGGCACATATATATGTATATATATTGCCACGTGGAGATTTTTAATCTAATATTTTCTACAACTACATTTATGTTTTGTTTTTATTCACGGACGATGTATTTTATGATAAAAGGAAAAAACAAAAAACAAAAAGCTTTATTTCTAAAATCTTCAGGATATATATAATTATTGTATGAAAAAAAAATGGAAAAAAAACAAATAAGAAAGAAAGGAACATAGTACTTTTTAGAAACATTATATTTATGCGTACGGTTACTACGAATCAATATCAATTTTAATTGTACAGTAAATACAGATATTTTTTTTAGAATTGTGCCTTTTCAGACTAATCCACTAGACAGGGATATGCTGAAAATATTATAATATATTTTTACGTCGGTATATGCGAAACTTGAGCCAAATTTTGATCTTCTAGTTAAGAAATATAATTGTTTCTGTGTTGTAGCCGGTTAACACTACGTTTGTTTGTTTATGAATTTGATAGATTTTGTATGTATAGTTGCCACTAACGGGATTGTCAGATTGCACGACGATCTGCAAAGTCTAGAACAAAATCAAACGGTGGATCTTAAACCTTTAAACTTTATAACCGACGATCCGCCGATAGCCGTAGACTTGTTGACGACGGGATACGATAGCTAGAGAGTAAATTAATTTAATATATTATTGAAATTGAAGAAAACACGTTGTTAAGTGGGAAGAAGATATATCGGAGATGCGGAGAAGCATCGGAGCTTCGTCGCGCTTCAATTACCGAAAAGCGGCGCGTCACTTACCCACGTCCCTTTTCTCCCTCATCCCCCACCCCCCACCCCCCGAAACCTCATAATTATACAGCCATCCAAGTCTCATGTGGTCTGGCTTAGATCAAAAGTCAAGGAATGAACAGAAAGCTTTCTACCAAATATGTGAGCTCCGAGCTCAAGATGTGGCGGGCAGGTAGTTAGGTAGCATAGAGGTGATCGTAGCTATTATTATAATATTACATGAATATGCTGTATTATTATAATTAACAATTACTATTATTGACGTCATCGTAAAGTATGAAAGATTTTTACACTGTTGAAACTTGAAGTAAATAATATATTTAGTTTATTTTGGTACATCACAATTTGATGACAAGAGATGATAAGAGAGTAAAAAAGAAAAAAAATAATAATAATAATAAAAATAAATAAAAAATGAAAAATGAAAAATAATAATAATAAAAGATAAAAAAAATGGTACGAACTATTTTTTAAGAAACCGATTATTACTCGATTCGAGTCCATATGCAAGTGAAATATCCAAATTTGTGAACATATTAATTGTTGCACAAGCGATTGTCACCATGACTGACAACAAAATCACATGTGATTAATAGTGAATTTCGAGAATTTTACTAAATAGACTTGTACTAAATAACTAATATTATTGTGACGACCAAACAAGAAGAGGCGCATAAGTGCCGGTTAATCGAATGCAAAACAAAGAGCGGCTTTGCCTGAATTGGCTAGCTCCGGCGGCTACGGAGCAAGACGGGGAGGAAGAACCAGAGTATAATTATTGTATAGGATAGGAGTGTAAGAGTAAGAAGTAAAATTAAAAGTAAAATTTAAAATAAAAATTTAATTAAGGGTATTTGAATAAAAGTAAGAGGACATGTGTAGCTAGTGTTGACTATGAATAGGATAGTAACTTTTAAGGCTAGCGAGTAAATAATTAATTAATTAAGTATAGATAGGTAGGTAGATGATAGTTAGGAATTAGAATACAACTGCCTCCCCTTCGTAGCATGAGGGGGGGCACCGTTCAGCCCATGCATCTCGCACCCGTCAAGACTGACTGGCTATTCATATTAATAATAAAAATATTATTATTCTACAACATATATTATATCTAATGTAATATAATAGTAAGGACTGCTTGCTGCGCACCACGGGTCAGGTGCTTGGGTTGGCCGGACATGTTTCCAACGGTTGGAACTTGATTTCCAAGCAATGCTGCTTTCTCTAAGCTTTTAGAAAATTAGCGGTAGTTACGTAGCTTAGATCGTAGTAGTTTAGGCCTAGGTTTAAGTAGAAAAAGTAGGATGTTTTTAAGTAACTAATGTTAAGTGATATCGGCTTAAGAAGCAAGTCCAGATTAGCTTGGTGTTGCAGTTTTACATCATTCGTCATACTCCGACTTCGTTCAGTCTTTAGTTTGCAGAGTTTTAAGTCATTGTTTTTATATTGTTAAGAAAGAAGTTTTACTTGTAATAATTTTCGTTTTTCCCCTTTACTTTATTTTCTTGTTTTTATTTTTATTTTCTATCTTTCTGTTGTTTTTCTATTATTTCTCTCTGTCCGGTTACGTACCTACGTGTCTCCTTAGTGTTTAATAAAAAATAAAACTAATGAAAAAAAACAACAAAAAAAAAACAAAAAAAAATAACTAAAAAACAACTTTAAAAAAAATACAAAAAAAAAATGGTAAAAAGAAAAGAAAAAACAAACACCAGAACATGTATTGTGAGAACGATGCTACAACGTCTGCTTATTTTTTGTGTTGTGTGGTTTGTGACCAATGAAAACCCAAAACAAAAAAAAACAATGTTAGATTAGTGAATGAAAAAAAAACAAAAAAAAAATAAATAAAAATAAAACAAAACAAAAAAAAATACCTTAGATGTACGAGAATCGATTTAGAATTAATTATTTTAAGATGGCGAGGCATAGCACGTAGCAAAAACCTAGACTAAGGCAAGTGTGTCATAGCTAGCTAAGGTAGGGACTCTTAGAAGTCGATAGGTGCTGTAATAAAACAAAGTTTAACAACGGTCAGAATTAGATTTTTCATGAAACTTGTATAAGGACAGGGCATACGCCACTAAAAGTGCCCTTAGTTTATTTTGGATCGTTTAAAAAGCTAGTCTTTGTGTGAGATAATGTGGGGATTAGGTAGGGTCTTCTAAAAACAAGAAGCGAGAACGAGAGCGCGAGGAAACGAAAGAGAAAGAGTGTGCGGCGTGTGTGGGTATACGCGTGATCTTATTGTTGGTGTAACGCGTTGATCCCGACAAACCATCAAATGCCTATTACACGACACGGACTGCAGACACACTGTTACTGTAAACTGCACACTGCGGGCGCATGCTCTGTGCAATGTTCTAATACAGAGCATGCACCAATCAGTCTTAGAGTTACTTACAAATATGGTTTGGTATTTTCAAAATGAAAAAATCAAATTCCTAATTATTATTATCCCTTATTTTTGATCAATAAAAGATCTGTTTTGGGGATACCGTTCGTTGAATTCATGTTTGCTTACCTCTCCCAGTTGTGTCATTATACTATTATGATATCTCCTCTAATCAACTGAAATTCAAATCCGTGAGGCAAACTGTTTAAATAAAAATTCTAAAGCTAACCAATTTTCTTGGTTCGGTATAAAATAAATCCAGAATGCGTCAGTTTTTTAGTTCACCTTTTCGGGTGACCTTTCATTTATAACGTATTATTGAAATAATTTACAAATGATCTTGCTTGTAGTCATCAATGGATCGCATGCTTAGACTTGAATATCCTGACGGTGTTATCAGCCCCACCAGAAACCATGAATTTGGGATTGGACCAGTTGCAACTCAGGACTTTGTCTTCGTGGCCAGAGAGATCGAATAATGGTGCTTTGGGGCTGTACAAAGAAACAAATTGGAGTTCCTTTTAAGTAAGATTCCAGTTTTACAAATCAATTATTTACTGCATACCTTCGTGTATCCCAAAGTTTCACTTGGTTGTCGTAAGCTCCAGACAGGAAAAGGTTCTCGTCGGTTGTGGACCAACATACTGATTGGACCCATTGGGTGTGCGAGGTAAACGTTGTTTTCACCACAGATCCCTCTGTAGAGAAATTTTAAATTTAATTAAATTCAATTAAATTTATTAATTTTTCTCTGTAGAGAAAATTAATAATTTAATCATGTTAGACATTAATAAAGACCAAGTGTGATTGGAATTTTTATTCAACTAGATTACTGGATTATTGACATAGAAGATTCATTTGATAGTTACCTGTTGATCTTGGGTCGAATAATCTGATGTGTCTATCTGCCGATGCCGCAACGAGGACCTGGGCTAGTGAAGAATATGCGACATCGAAAAAGCTTTTGTTGCCTGGAATTTCATGCTTAATTCCACCAAGCTCGGTGTCCCAAAGTTTCAGAGTGTGATCCCAGGACGAAGTTACAAGTTCGCTTTTGTTTGACCAGACCACACCACTGATTGCCTCTTTATGACCTTTCATTGTGAGTTCTGGCGTCTGCGACAGATTAATTACGAAATTGAAGATTACGAAATTTTATTTTTCAAAATCGCTCCGTATATGATACTGTGGCTACTCACTCGCACTTTTCCATGATCAGTTTTCAACTTTTTTGATGCAGATTCACCGTCATTGCTTCTGTCGTCGACAGCTGTAGAATACAAATAAACAAATTGAGGTAATTAGATTGGAACAATTGGTTTCTCAGCAATTTTTCTCAACACTTACTAGCAGACCAAATCTTGACCATAGTGTCCCAAGAGCCAGTGGCAATTAACTGCGCATTGTGATTAACGGCAACTGCTTCCAGCCCTCGTTCATGACCTCGACAGATCTGTACGCACTCTATTGAGTTATCAGTGATATTCCAGGCCCATAAAATTGCAGTCTGATCTTGAGAGGCACTGTAATGGTTAACGTTCGCACAGCAATAGTTTACTTAGTTCAGAACCTTTGCAAATATTCACTGATAAGCACCTGACAAACGTAGCCCTTTCATCTTCCAAAGATATCCAGGCAACGGATTTGATTGGCGATGTATGTCCAGGAATAGTAAGGTGATGTTTGCCTTTTGTGTTCCATATATGTAAAGTGTTATCGTAACATCCAGTTAAAATCCTGTCAGGTATAACAAGAGCAGTAAAATAATTTCATAAACATCTCTTTCTACAATATCCTGACACTGTGGCAAAGTATACCATTTTTCACGAACTGCTACAGCTGATACCCAATCATCGTGTATTAGACAGTCTTGAGGCTCTGGAGGAGGATGCCTCTCCAAGTACTCGACTGTGATTACTTCTTCAGTTGATACCCCCCGTTCGTTAATATGCTCCGCCAAAGAAGTCCGCAAAAATTCATTGCAGACCAAAAAGTCAAAGTCAAAGGCTGCGTTGGAGTCTATTGATTCTGATCAGGCATTATGGTAAAATGAAGTTAGCAAAGTATGAAGATTAATTAAAGCAAGTATTTTTCGCCAGTTTTACCTTTCAATAACTCATTCACTATTGTATTGAGCTGAGTTGTGAGAACTGTGGCTGGCACTGACAGGGGATAATCGGGAACTGCATATCTGAAAAATGACGATACTTGAAGAAAATTTATTTTTCGTTAAAAAAAAGTCTACTGTTCAGTCACGTCCTAGTTGCATGAAATTTTGATTGTTGACGTATCAGTTGACAATAATCATGGGCGGACTCCACGTGTTTAGGTGTCTGAAGAGATCTGAGCAACGCATCAGCGTATGCAAATATTTCATGCTGTACTTACTGCTCTTGTTTCGTTTTAAAACGTATCTGAATTTGAGGAACGTCATTTTCAGCACTAGCCATTTTATTTCAGTTAAATTAGGACAAAATCAGCTGAAATCACGGGAACTGTTCGCGACTCAGCCCACCTAACTTCAAGTTCACATAACCTGTAATTAAATACATGCATCAGTCCAATCGTTTGAGCCCACGTGAATTTGTGATGGCTGTGTACATAAAAATCATAAAAAGCTCTTGGGTGAGCACGTGCACGTGGTGAATAATGAAGTGACCGGTACTATGGATTGAATAAACAACTTGCTTCTACCACGGCTGTTCTGTTATTTCATACATCTGAGTTATTTTGTGCTGTAAACTAACATTTGTATATAATTCCAAAGTGATCTAAAAATGCGGGTAAAACGATCAACGGGCGCGAAGCCCTCTCCTAAAAAAAAAAGTACAGACACAAGTGATTTAATTGTTAAAAAAATTGGGGGTGGAAGTATTATTGATCATCGCCCTTTATTTTCCGACGACGGAGAGTAAGCATGTTCATAATTTTCTTTTGTACTTTGAGTTGGAACTATTCCTTAATGTATACTTCATTTCCTAACCTTATTTTTGCGTATGCCGTTACAAGTTCCACAATTCTTAATGAGTCGTTTAAATATCACAGATTATTATTCGTCGTATGGAAACACTCTCTGAGAGCCTACAGTACACGTACAGGAGACTTTGTTAGGGAGTTTGAAGGAATCGAACACAAAATTGCTGGGATATCGTCTCATCCTGATAACTCAGAGATCATCTTAGCTTGCTCCGATATCGGAGAGCTCGTCTTTTGGAACTGTTATAACGGTCTCATCATAAAGAAAATAGTATGATGCACAAATTCTCCTGAAATTTGTTATTTTCAACAGTCAAATATCTGCATTTTTGTTTTATCACTTTCAGGTTCTTGAGATTCAAGATAGTAAAGTAAAAGTGAAGACATTTCATATTATAAATTACCGGCTGCACAATGGAACCACCGCTCACCAAGTGCTCGTTACTTACTTTGTTAAACCGAAGAAAAGGATACGTGCAATACTGTTCGGTTTGGAGAATGGCCAAGCCGTAATACATACAGATCTGCAGTATGACTATTTTCATTCGACATAACTTCATTGATAATATTTATTCTTTTACACATGAACCGATTATTTATGAAATAATCTTGATTTTAGTTCAAATTCTGATGATTATTATGTGGACATTGTTGGGAAGGAAGGTGAAAACTTGATTGCTGTTGCGTCGGGTGTTGATTTACACATTTTGAACCCTACAGAAGACTTTGGAGGAATACTGTAAGCCTGATCTTGGTAGAATCTGCAATGTATCTACCAGGTTGTTTCCATAGAGAACTTACCTCCTTCTTTCTAATTTTTCTGCAGACATAAAACTGGTAGGCCGTGTACAGCTATTGCAGGACATCCCGACCAAGAATGTCTAGCCACTGGGGATTCGAGTGGACGAGTTTTGATCTGGACGAATATTCAACAGCGTTTCCCAATCCGAGCAACGTATCATTGGCATACGTTACCTGTGACTGAAATACGTTTTAGCAGAATTGGTAATATTCATCTATCTGATATCTGAACTTCACCAACTGGGTTCAATTTGACAAATTTCTCTGCCATTATTTATTTATGAATACAGGAAGCCATTTATACACCGGGGGAGGTGAATGTGTGCTGGTCAAATGGGTAATTGGGAATACAAAAGAGAAATCTTTCCTCCCAAGACTACCAGCCCCAATCAAACACCTTTCGCTCACATCTGAAAATGAATATATCGCTGTTTCAACTCTGGACAATGGTAATTTTCTCATAAAATTATTATTTTTCTTCATTTTTTTCTGTGTTGCTACGTTTGTGAATGTTACAGGCATTGTGGTGGTGAACCCGCAAAAACAGGTTGTTTCTGTCATACAGAATTTCACTTGGGGTGTTGCTGTATCCAAGAAAAATCTCTTTCCCGCCGGTCTGACCATTGATCCACGAACTAACTCTCTGGTCCTCAACAGCCGGACAGGTCACGTACAGTTTTACAATACAGACACGAAAAGTCTACTCTACAACGTATGTTTAACGCCTCAGCTTATTTGATCTAATATAAATTTAATATGCAAAAGGCGATAAGAATTAACAATTTATTTTAGGTAAATATAACAGCCCAGAACGTAATAACACAAGAAAGAAACGCCATCATTGTGAACACAGAGGTGACAAAGGTAGCTTTAAGTGTAGATGGATTGTGGATGGCCACTGTCGAAGAACGCAATGACGAGCACGCCAACATGGAAGTCCGACTCAAGTTCTGGAAGTTTGACACCGTTAAGCAAACGTATGTAATCGACTCATGAGAGAGAGTTCCGGCTCTGATCTCCCAATCAAAAATTAATTTTTTTTCATTTTATCAAAGATACGCCTTGAATACATCGGTGGAATATCCTCACAATGGATCGGTAAATGCTTTGCGATTTCAGCCAATCGCTTCGCTGAGTAGCGATCAGGCCGTTGTTGTTACAACAGGCACAGACAAAAGGTACAAGATATGGAGAGTGGTCGAGCCCACATCGATATACAGTAAGTATGATTGGTAGCGCAAGATCTCTTAGCAGCAATTACAATAGATCAAATTTTGTTACAGAAAATACAAAACATTGGCAGTGCTACAACGTTGGATTATACCGTAGCCTGATACCTACAGATGCTGCATTCTCTGCTGACGGATCCTTATTGGCGGTAGGCTTTGGCTCAAGTCTGACTGTGTGGGAGCCGGAGACTAATCAACTCAAATGTAGTCTCACGTATAGTAGTTACCCACAGATTTTGACGTGAGTAAATTGTTATTTTTGTAAAAATACTCAGTTTTTGAATACTCACAGAATGTCCTCTTTTGTTTTTCACCAGGCGAATAGAATTTGGGAGGAATGAAATGAGCCATCTCGTCGTAGTAGGCTCATTCGAACACATAGCTGTTTGGAATTTATTGACACTTACGATAACATGGAGCGTTCCTCTCCAGCTCTCGACTCTCACCGCTGATCCGATTTCGGTATACATGGCTGCATTCACGACAGATGGAACTCGTAAGCAAAACTCCTCACAGTAATTCGAAATATTACCGATCTTTGATTATTTAATCCCCAAAAATTTTCAGTGTACATATTTACTCCACTGTCATCTAAGCCAGTTTACACTAAAACCAATCTTACGGATAAGGACAGCGTGGTATTAGCGGCTTGTTTTATGCCGCACCTCAGTGGCCAAGGTCGTTCAACAAACCGTTGGCAACAAAAGTCGCAGCTCTTCTTTCTCGATTCAAATCAGGTGAGCATCAGATATTTTAATATCATTTCATAAAATGCGTCTCTCTGTGACCTTGTTTCTACATTTCGTTTTAACTTATTCTCTAAATCGGTTGATTTTTTTTTTTCTCCAGGAATTACTGACTCTTGATACCGCTTCAGAAATCAATAAAACACTAGAGAATCTTGCTTTGAGTACAAATTTGCCTTCCACCGCATTTGGGGCCCTCATCGCTGCCCAAACCGCGACAAGTACAGACCAGGTTGTTCCATATACTCACCAAGAGCTTGGAGTTCGAGGAAAAGGGATCGTGCAGGAGGTAAGTTGTACTTTTCAGGTTCTTCTGTTAGGTCTTTTTGACTATTTACAGCAGATATTTTGGCGATCGAAAAATCGATGTGAATTTTCAAATAATATATTTAATATCAATCATCATTTTTACAAACACGGATGAGATCAAAACAGCTAAGTTTTGCTATAAATAAATACATTTTATCTAGTTTTATTCACATATTATTATTCTTATTATTATTACTATTATTATTTTTTTTATTCTTTTAATTCTGAATCAAAAATTTCTTTGGTACATAGATTATTGGCTGATTGCGCATATTTTTGATTCTTATTATATCTAGTAGTGGATTGATAGTTTTTATTTTAAAAAAAAAACAGAAACAAAAAAACCATAAAAAATGTCAACGTTCAGTCCAACTCTTGAAAACAAGTTAGTTGAGTATATGACGTATTATTCGCAGCCGTTCGATGCTCAAAAATAAATAATCAGACTCCTGTGATTTTACGACACATAAAAGGAGACTTGAAATTTTTGGGACGATACAAAACTGTATCATTCGCTATGTTATTTAAACGGTCTTCAAATATAGAGAGAATAGTAAGTTGTTGGTTGGCAAATGAAAAAAGGAAGAAGACACTTGTAATTAAATGTCATTAATTACTTACGAAAAAAAAAAAAAGAAAATTCTTACAAATTATTTGAGTCCAAAAAATTCAGGCCTTGGTAGATATGACATATAACATATTCAATAACTTCAACGAGAATACAATTTTTCGTTGAGTTATTAGAAGAACAGTTGTGTAAATCGAAGGATTCGAGGTATTCCACCAACGTTGGATTGATTGTACAGTTATCAGTGTTTTCTTCCAATGCGATAATGCCGGCAGCGACGTACCAAATCAAATTTCCGATAACGTAAACAATGCCATTGTGGTATTTGTCTCATGTTTTCGATCGCCTGAAACAAAAAGAAATTTAGGCGTGTGAGTTTTCGAAGATCGATAATGAATAGAGACACGAATAACTGACGTTTCTTATGCGACAATGTACTGCTAAATTCGTTGTATACATATAATTCGCACTCCATTCAGTAAATCCATCACTTGAAATGATCATAACGAAAACAATGGTAATAAGATTTAATATACGCGACGTCTGTCACGCGCGAGTTCATTGTCGTCGACCCTTGACACGTACCCCAGTGGGGGGGGGGGGGGGGGGGGCAAGAAAAAGCTTACATATCGTTCAACAATGCTCCAACTTATCAGAAGGTATCAACGTACGAAATATTATTTCGCAGGTGGTTTATTTTTAAAGTAACTAAATACGGAATTATATTGTTACCGATTAAGTTATCAAAAGTGTTTACGAGGAGTCCAGTATATTTGTAGTACTTATAAATATGGCATTCGAAAATATCGATAACCCCAAATGACATCGCCGTGCGAATTCCAAATTACGTATGAAATATTACGTAAAATTATTCATCACGTGGTTTTTTTTTTTTTTTTGCCCACGGTCAATATCGATTATGTTAATAGTTTTAATCGGTTAAAATTTTCCACCGAAGTTGTTTTTTTTTTGTCTTTTTCTTAAACTCCTGTCCACGATCGTAGAAAAATAAAATTGCAAAACTTTAAATATGATCTTCTATTCCATTGATCCTATAATTTCTCGCGGTCCCTTTGATTTAAATTTCTCAGAGACACGGGTGCAGTCGCCGCCTCTCGGGGTTGCGCAAAAAATACAACTGTATGCTAGGGCGGGAAGGGGGGGGGGCAATTTGAAGATCAATTTTCTCGTTCCACGTATTATTTCTTTAACGATCACCAGAATGAGTGTGTCCTAAATTTCGACACAGAGGCTAAAGCTCAAGTTGATGCTCCTGCTATCGCCCGTACTGCTGTTGCTGTTGCTGTTGCCGTTGTCGTTACGAGAAACGTGCGTCTAATCAAAAGGACCGGATATAGAGACAAATATCTAATGATAGCTGAATGCACAACACAAGAAGTTGATGCTGCACATGATCTCTTGTTGCAAAAGATATACCTACGTATAGGTATGTAGAATTCTTTATAGGTTTCAATACACCGCGCGCGCCGACAAAAACATTGCTAGCTTATAACCAACAGCTTATAAAATTGAACGAAGGCGCTAACGGTATGATTTTATTGACGAATAATGTGTACTACATACATACATCGCGTTATTACTTCGTACATCCTACATCTCAAATCCTCATTCTCTCTCTCTCTCTCTCTCTCTCTCTCTCTCTTTTCACGTATACTTATATCTTCAGGCGCAATTTTTAAATCCAAAGAACGCCGCAATTCAGAGATCAGATGCAACAAGACTACAATTATTGTCTTAATACTGGTTGAGTTCGTCGTAATGATGGTGCTGCTGCTGCTGCTGCACTTACAATCATCAACACACATATCCGTAGATGCTGCCTCTGCATTGCATTATATGCACATCGACTTTCGGAAACTCCCACGCGGTTCAACGCATCTTATATTATACATATTATTACACCGTACGCCTTTGCTCGCTTTACTAAACAGTACAGTAGCAGTTGCAGTTTAGATTCTATATAGCCTTACTTACCACTACTCATTATCATTATCATTATCATCATTGTTGTTGTTGTTATTATTATTATTACCACTTTTAAAGCCATTATTCACGTAACAAAGGAATCGAGAGAGGAAGAAAGTCGCTGGTTGCCATGGCATCATCATCTTACGTACGTCTTTGCATACCCGAGAGGATATACATATAATATCAGTGTAATATCGCGCAATATATGTTCAGACAACGAAGAGGGAATACGTATTCAATCGTTGTCATTCTTTTTTTGTTTTTTCTTTTTTTATTTAAATATACTTGTAAATCTTTTCCGTTACTTGCGATCCAAATATTTACATAGACGAAAGATGAAAGATGAAAGACGAAAGCGCATGACTTTTCATGATGTGATGAGCGACGTACATTTTAGATTATAACGAATCTTTTTAGTAAAACTACGCCTAATTTTAAACAAATGAAAGGGATATATATTTTGACGGTAAAAAAAGAAAAAAAAAAATTCCACTATACAGAAATTAATTGAGGGAGTATTTAGTGGATAGACTATAACGTTACACCGAGCAGGTGGCGAGACACATATGTTGGTGATTTTCAAGAATTTTTATCCCGGAGATTATAAATTTAATTTCATCCGATCTTTTTTTTTTTTTTTTCTCCCACTTTGTTCACTCGAAAGTATTCATATTAACGTATGTTGACAATCTTTCTTATTACAGATTTAGAACTGGTATCGTTGGTGGTGTAAAAAATATCCTTAGCTGACATTACGGCTTGCCGCGACGTTCAGAATTTTGTACAGGCGATTTTAAATCTGAAACATACAATCTGAACGTATTTTTGGGCATGAAAACGTTCGCATCGTGGGGTCAGATTGTTGTTGTCTTTTCTCTCTCGCTCTTTACTATCATTACTCTTACTGACCAAAAAGGTCGGAAGTTTTGAACGGAAATTGAATATGTTTAGTTCGAATCGTCGCCATTTTCTTCTTCTTGTTCTCTTTACTTTCAACAAAAAAATGTCAAAGATTTTCCGATTCGAACCGTTTCGTAATATTGTGGTTTGAGAATACATTCGCGACGTACGTTTCAGTTCATACGAATGTATACGATATTCTAGGTACCGCAAACCTTGTCAGAGAAGAATGCGTTTTACGCTAGTCGCAATTACACCGGTTCGGGTTGATAAGCGTCCATCAAATCCCCCCACCACCCCCAACCCTCCTGAATGTACACACTTTTGAGTAAAATATTAAAATAGGTTGGGCGTATTCAGTTGAATATCTATTGATGCATGAAAAATGTTTTTCTCATCGTCAGTTAGCAAAGTGCAAGCGAGTGCAAAGATGCGTTTAAATTTAGAGAAATTATTATGAAAAGGTCGGAGATGAAACTTCCAGGAAATTATATCAGCGTATTATTTCTTCTCGTTTATAAGATATATCATGAAAATATACTTTAATTTTTTTGATCGCATGTTTCGTCATGTGATGTTTATAAGTTCAATTTTAATTCGTCGTATAAATTTTTAGATCGTAGAGTTTGTGACATTTTTTCAATAACGAACACACTTCATCTCGTCGGTAAAGATGACTCTTCGGGATTTTTAACTCGGAGTTATCGCTCCGGAGTATTGAAAAAAAATTGAAAGAAAAAGGGGGGGGGGGGAAAGAGTCGAATACAATAACGCTAACCTTGTGACAAGGGAACTAAACTAGAATTTGATTAATTTGAAACTTACCGCCTCCGGGTTTCCAATGGGTAAAGCGTTTACGATGCAAGCCATAACGACCAGCGTTAAAAGGCACCTCAGTAATTTCAGGCTCAGCTGCATTCCCAATAAGGGATTAAGCAACAACTTCCGTTTTTATATATTATTAAACCCTTAGTATTTTTATTTTTATTTGTTTTTTTTTTTTTGTGCAAAGAAACGAGCGAGTAAGAAACGCGTGCAGTTTTACGATGCGAGAGCGTCTGTGATGGTACCCAAACGAAGAAGAACTTTGGTAACTGCAGAGTACGCGAGGACGTTGGTCATGCGCGATGCTCGATCGCTTTTTCTACCGCAAATTATTCAACGTGATTTCTTTGATATATTTAAGATTCTAGGATTCTAATATGTGGACTTTATAATATTCTATACGCTTGACGTTCTATGTTGAACTGAGTTTCAGAACCGTCCCCATGATTTAATATACAACTGCTACTTGCGACACTCCAAACCCCCCGTCCGGTCGTGAACGTTCGTCCGTGTCTTAACTTTACTCCGCATCGCCGTCCAGGATTCATTCCAGAATCGCGAGCTTCTCACTGATATTTATTATTATTATTTGGTCTTGCGTAGTTTTTTTTGCTTTTCTTCAAATTTTTATTCCGCACTGCCATCTAATTTACACAGAGAACAATCCTACGCTTACTGGGCAGGATTTCTCGATATCTTTTTCCATGTATTTTTTCTCCTCATTTTAGACCCTCGTTAATTTCTTCGATGGATTTTGCGGACATAAAAAGCGTTGTCTTCAACTCCAACTTCATTCGTTAAACATGGAGAAAATCATGTTGTGGGAGTAATTTATCAAAGATTTTTTTTTCTTTTTTTTTTCATTCAATTTTTATTATTGGTACACGTTTCGTGGTTTAGTCGATTCAGACTACTTATCAGCCAGAAGAGAGATTCACTTCATAACTGCTGTATGACTAATTAATGAATAGCCAATGTTTGTAATGTTTTCATAATTTCGAATAATCTTCGTTGTCATACGGGCAGCTCGTGTATTGATTCCAATTATTCAACCCGTCTGGTTTTGTTTATTTATAATTATCTATTTATAGAATAATCAAAATGTCAAATAATACCATTTCATACTCTGAGGTCCATCGCGCTCTTATCAAGATGAGACATTTCGTAACCTTCAAAAAATATAACTGTAAAGAGGAAGTCTTGAAATGCGTAACCGCATCTTATGATATTGTAAATCTCAGCTGTTGCGAGAGGGACAATCAAATATTTACCCCCAATTTAAACTCACATATTTCGTTAGGATGAATTTTCGGCTCTCATTTTCACACGGATTTGTTTTCACTTGTTCTTTATTTCAATATCATCATTTTTGTTATTGTTATCGTTATTATTTACCCGTGCTATAGTTTACACGTGATCTTTATCTCAAGCAATGAGTGTTAATGGATCACTTACATTATTTCAGCCTTTATTAATTGGTCCCACACATCTTACAGATCTATGGATTGCAATTGAGGTACTCAAGAAACAAAGAGAAATTACGAAAAAAACGAAGAGTAAAAAATAAAATAAAAAATTAATGAGATCAATCTCGTGTTGAGTCACGTCTTTTTTAAACGACTCAGCTTTTTTCCTCTGATTCAAAAAGTATCGGGTTGTCAGATAAACTATAAATATACACATTAATTTAAAGCAGCCGATTCGTGGAACTATTTGATTTATTGTATTTCGATACAAATTACGGTAGCAAATTGGATATCCCGTCTTGTTTTCATTATAGACAATAATAATAATAATCATTTCCTTGTATATGATATTATAATTAAGTGTAATGAAAAAGTAGATTCTTGAGACTCGTGTATAACTTTTCGGCACGAACTACAAATATTTACTGGGTGAATAGCCTGAGTTCATATCAGTTGTGTTTTTTGTGTTTACTTTTTATTTTATTTTTCTTTTTTTTGGTATTACTTTTTTTCTCTTGCATTGTACCTGCCTTGAAACTTCAACCGTACGACCGTAGTAAGATAGCTTACAGACATTTTTTGTCCATACACGAGTTTAGTTTTTGTTTGTTTATTACTCAATGAGAGAAAAAATAAATAAAGCAGAAATTCGGTCGAGGTGTCTAGCCCACGACTACAATACCTAAGTCTTAATTATTATCTATTCAATGACGACGAAGTTGGCCTGGGTTCTTTGTGCCTTACGATATGGTTTACGGTGCAATTACAACTATATGAAATGATTAATGATAGAACAAATATACTCGTTACTCCTAACGCCCACCATATGTTACATGGAATCCAGCCAAAACTGCATTTACTCATATCAAAACCCTGGACCAAGTCATATCCACGTTGAAGTTATACGTACAACTGACTTTCAGGATTCTGTGAAATAATTAGTTATGACTACGCTTTACCGATCATCATTGTTCTTTACACTGACTCAAGTCTATGACATTTCAAAGTGACTCAACTTTTTGAGAAAATTTATCATGTCATATTTACCGTTAATGGGTTTTATTCGTTCGTTTTTTCTCTTTTTTGAAATAAAGTTTCGGGAACGGCATATCGTACGATATCCATTAAAACTTGTACGTCCAGCGAGATTAACGTTGATTGTTAGGCTTCTAATTATAATTAAAACTAATATTTGAAAAATGAAATTAATTTCTTTATTCGTTATTGTAATTATTATGTTATTTTTCCTTTCAATATACTCTGCTGGTGTTGGTAAATTTGATTCAAGTTTCGCATTTCTCACGATAAACTATACGTGAACATTTTGTACCTTCGTACAGAAGTTTAACGTTTTAATCAGACGTAAGTTTTGCACTAGTTTACTGACATACGTGCGAAACCAGGTCACCGGCGAATCACGATGCAAGAACTTTTATACAAAGGGTTTAATATCAGCGTGAATTCTATTTTATTTGCACTAAAACTACCGCATTATTCTCGGATGAACATATATTTTTGGTATTTCTGTTATTTTAGGATCGATGATTTCCTGGATATTTAAATAATGCACTCATAGTTAATCCTAGATTATGTTGGAAACGAAAATTGTAATGAAAAATCTTATTTTTTTTTCAGCTGCTGAGCGTTCCTGCTCATACTTTACCACCGATGCGATTACTCTGCACTCCATTTATCTTTTCCTTGATGACACAATCGCCGTTGTCAAGAAAAAAATCTTTGCAGGATAATTTCAATAGGTAAAATGAATATTTTCATTCCAAGAGTTTACTTGGTTTTGTATATTAGTCTATCCGATCAGTAACTGAAGGATATTTCACGATCAGTAGCGAAAGGTTTAATTGATTATTGCCTGATTTTCAGTAAAATCCCGGATGAGGATCGAGAAAACGATTCTGGTAATGAGAGCGACGATGATCCTGTAATTTGGAAAAGGAAAATTTCATCGTTGCCTCCCCCTGAGCCGATGACGATTTCAGAAGAGGGTACAGAAGAGAAACTAATCCACTTTGACTGGACCTCATTTGCGGATTCCTTATCAGCGATACTACCGAGCAGAGATGTTGAAGAAACGTAAAAGTTATTTGAAATATGAATTCCATCGAGGAAAGCGAAGATAATTTTTAGATATAGCTGGGAAGTGGATTTACTGCTGCGAGAGTTATTCATTTACAACTAAAGAAATATCAAAGTCAGTAATTTCATTTTATCTTTTATTCCATTGAATATACAGGCCAATAAAACTCCGTGTTAAAACCTCTACGACAACAAATTTGACATTACAATTATTTTCTGTTGAATCATCTCAACACAGTGATAAAAGCTAGAATGTGAAAATAGTTGTGAATATTGCGAATCAGTTTTGAATCAAATCAAGGTGCTCTCAACAAGGGATGGGGAGGGTGGGAAGACGCTGTGAAAATGCATGTAGTTCTGTTACAACTTCTTTGATACGTGTGTCATACATAATGTCGTGTTTCATGTTTGTTAACACAACGTCTCTTCGATCTGTGTATACATATTTGGCGTAGGTAACTGGATTATTCATTACCTGAGCACCAAGGGCACCATCTAGCAACACGGTAGGCAGATAAATCATTGCCGTTACTAGAGCACCAAGTTTTTGTTCTTCCATACCTTTGAGGATGCTTGAAAATGATGGAGGTTCTATCGGCGGATCGTACATTGCCAGAGTTTCGCAGAGTATGGAGTAGTAATGACGAACCATTGCTTCTCCACGGGTTTCACGGAGATTCTGAGAAGCAGTTAGATAGAGCAGCATGGCAATGTCGTAACCAGGTGGTGAGTATCTAACCAACTGAAAGTCTACCACGTAGCATAGCGGTGGCTTGCCGTTGTTGAACATAAAATTATTTGACCAGGGGTCTGCGTGGCTCACTACGTTTTGTAGAGAGCGAGATGGTTTGTTAGCTTCGAATACCTCCTGACATGCTTTTGGAATCAGGCTTGGGTCTAAACCCAACTGTTCTGCAACGGCTACAGCCACTTTTACACCAGCTGTGTACCACATGAATTGCTTTCCGTACTCTTGAAAACCAGTTTCTTGGAAGGCCTCGGGGAAAAGTTCGTTGAGAGGTTTGCCAAGTCGACTTTCCGCTCCTATGGAAGCGGCGTGCATTCTCGCTAGAGCTGCAAGTGCTGCATTTATGGATTCCTCGTCAAACAACTTTTCGCGCATAGAGAATCCGTTTGATCCCAATTCTTCTAACACGATTACTTCGTTGTGGGCGAGGTAGCATTTTGGGCTCCATCTTTCTCCTGGGTATGACTTTTCTAGTTCTGGTACTATGTAGTTGAAGAACAGCACTTCTTTTAAGAAAATCTTAGTTTCACAAACATATTCAGCTTGTGTAGGGACCTCGTGGGGAACGGCTTTCACAAAGTAGATCTGGGTTTCCTCTTCAGAGGAATCTGTATTCACGTATTTGACTTTCAGCTGCTTGTGCGACGCGAGAAACCCAAGTTTCTCATCTGAATACGGCTGGATAGTAAAGCTGATGAGTCTTGCACCGGGTCCTTCCGATTGTGCAACAACATTTTGCACATTTTCAAAACTCAAGATCTCCGGATGAGTTGCTACCATGGTGTTGTTGAAATTTTTCGTGTGCCCAGTTCCGTTCATCGTCATCTCCATCGATCCAGGTACTCCGATGTTCAGTTCGTCGCTCAACGTTATTACCAGCAAACTGCTCTCGAGAGCTGTTCCCAGTTTTATTTATCCTTTAGGGTTGAAGCATCCGCCCATGTGTAAAATGCGTGCAGACTGAAATCTAGATGTGACGTGATGAAGCAACTGTTTGTTTCTCAATTCTTTTGTGCCAGCCGAGTTATAAATTATAGCAAATCCAGTCCTAATTTATGAGTCGTTTCGTAACCAGAGCCAATAAGGGATCTCGACTATACTGAGAATTCCAGCTCCCAAAAAAAGGCCTGCAGCGCTTCCAACCGCAACTGTTAAGATCAAATATTCAATAAAATCATATTACAATACCAGAAAACAATATTTTAAGAATTCTGGTTTACGTGGTAATTTCATACCTACTAAGTCGAGTAGACTGCGGAATACGTATCGCCTAAAACGTGAAGGCGGTAATGTGAATAATTCGAGGTGTAATCCCTGGGGTACTTTAAAAAATGGCGATCCCTTCTGGTTTATATGTTGAAAGTATTTTATATTCATACTTTCGCAATTAGGTAAGCATCGTCTGAAATTTTCTTTAGCCTTTGTTCCCAAACGCTGTTTATTGAGGCATTGGAGACCTGTATAATTGCAAACTGGCATGCCAGACACGTATGGGTAGAGGTGGTTGACACAGCCACAAAATTTTAGCATATTTTCCATTTGTACCTGAAATTATTAGAATCAAATTCGATCTCGACTACATCGATTACAAGTTATTCGCGTAGTCATGTTTGCTCTAAATACTTGTATGGCGCAACTGCTACCACTGTACCACTTGGAAGCGTAAAAACCGTCTTTCTCATCAGAAAATCGACAACCACGCCTCTTTGGAGGAATACTTCTTAACCCTGCCTCGTTAAAAATGTCTTCCACAGTGAAATATGCACTTGCTACTCGGTCTGGTTTGGTGATTATCTCCTTGTCACTATAAGTCACAGTATTAGGTACTTCCAGTTGGCCGTGAATGTATACCTGTATAATAATTGAAAATGGTATTACTCTATTGTAGCGTTGATGGATCAAGTTCAGCTGATCAATTACGAACTTGAACGTAGACGTATCCGTCTGCAAATGCTAGAGGGGTAAAACCAACATGTATGTAGCTAACACCGGTGCTTTGGTTCATAATAAATTTCCGTAGAGCTTTGTGTTCTGATCTTGCGTGTCTAGAATTGAATACAAAACATTGTCCTGCAGCAGTTTTCAAAGGCCGGAATTCTTCGCAGCAGTTGAATCGTCTTGATCGATGAAAGCAGTCGGCCAGCAGCGAGGGGCAATCAGCAATCGACTATTCGAAGAAATCATAATGTCTTTACTTGAACTCACGCTCAATACTGACACAAAAAACGTCACCTCTGTGTATAAACTGATGACGTCGTCAGCGGTCAGTTTTTCAAATTCGGCTACATGTTGTTTACTGGCTTTCGGAGTATCGCCAGAGAACAACCAGCGCCATGGATTAGGCACTTTAATTTTTGTACCATGTCTTTTTTCATGCCTAAAAAATTTATAGAAGTACAAAATCAGAAACATGGTCTGCGATGCGGAGCGGTTCCGAAATAACTTAAAATCAGTTCAATTTGAGGCACAGAAAAGTACATACAAAGACCTAGCAATGCCCATGGGTACAGGATGAGGCCGCAAACAAATACTGATCGCTGGAAATTCCGTTTGCCAATCGAGGTACATGGTATCGACAGTTAAGGCTACTGGCTGATTGTAGAAACCATCGAGCGAATCTTGCACCATCACTAAACATCTCCACCAGCAGAACGCGCAAATCATCAGCCAAAATACTCTGTGATTGAACGAGAAATAAAATGTAATACTTTCAAGACTCATCAATCATCAATTGGTACTGATAATAATCACCAGATAGTTAATTCATCCTGTACCTTTCGGTCCAATGGAGATCATCTGCGACTAAGTATCTCATTCCATGAAGATTGCAATTAGCTAAGTATCGTTTGACAGAACTCCAAATTTTTGAGACACAACTCATATTAGACTCCTTCGTTTATTGAGACATTCAACGATTGATTTGCACATGGAGCATAATTTTATGCAACTAGCGCATCGATTATTCATTCAAAGTATGCGCGTGTTTCATGAACAGATGGTTATCATACCTGTGACATGGTACCAGAATTTTGAAATCAATTATGCATAGCGTAATGTTGAACAGATTTTTTAGAGTGATAACATTCTATGGATAGGAGTGTAGCTAGGATTTGAACTATGAAAAAGTTACGAGGAATAAGGAAACAGTATGAGAAACTCATTTTTCGGATCATGTCGCGATTTTCTGAGTCGCCTCGTATCAGACAACCCAAGTTTGTTGACTGAAGAATAATACAGGGAAGGAAGCTGATGCATTTTAATGTATACAAATACCCCAATGTATGCATTTTTCTGATGGAACTTGATTGGATAATCAATTAAATTGAACGGATAAGTTGAAGCAGGTTTAAAAGCGAAAATATTTTCGAAACGCGAGATCGATAGTCGACCCTCGATCGGAACTGGAATTTGATAGTCGCTCGGTGACGTCAGCGATCAGACATCGTTGATCGTTTCCTCCCCGCTTGCAAAGTGGCACGAGGGATGTCGAACAGCGTTGTTTTGTTCTCATCGTAGATTTTACTCGATAATACAACAGCTTTGCGGCTTGATAATTCGCAATTAATTAGTTGTTATACATTTAATAATAGGTACGAACATTAATAATAACGTAATAATGGCGTTAAATCCGTCATACGAAGCCATCGGCAAGGGCTTCGTGCAACAATACTACGCGTTATTTGACGATCCCGTTCAGAGACCAAATCTAATAAATATGTACAATGTGGGTATCCCGTATCTGTTATAACCTATGTTAATCCTGATCACAATTTTAAATATTCCTGACATCCGCAGACTGAATCATCCTTCATGACCTTTGAGGGACTACAGATTCAAGGAGCCATCAAGATTATGGAGAAGTTAACTGTAAGTCAATTCCTACAACTCAATACTAGTAACATGTACCCATTTCATCGTCAACCAAAACAATACCCATCCACAAAAAAATGTGAATCAATCTATGTTTTATTGTTGCTTTATAGAACGCTATCCTACAATTCATAAATGGTACCCTATAACTCAGGGTACACTTCACGTTTTTCGAGGAGTTTACTGACTGTGTCACAAGCATGTAGCGATCTCCTTCCCATCGTATTCTATATAAATTTCAAAAGCATCATAGTCAGTGATTTTTAGTGACTTCCAAATTCAAATAATGGATTATTCCTCTATTCATACTTCACATATCATACTTTCTGAAGCTTGCAGATGAACGTCACTAATCTCTTGTAATTTATATTTCAGAGTTTAAGTTTTCAAAAAATTAATAGAATAATCACAGCAATTGATTCTCAACCGATGTTTGACGGAGGTGTGTTGATCAATGTCCTAGGAAGGTTGCAGGTAAGCTCATCACATTGTATTTCATATAATCAATTTTAAAATAATTGATTTACAAAAACTTATTGCCACTCAATTTACTGAATTTGCCTGGATGTGGCTAATATTTTGAGTCAGTTATAACTTGAAAATTATAATACATATACATTCCGTCAAAGACCATGGTTCTATTTGACTATTGAAACTGAGGTGATCCCATTGCGGGCAAATGAGGAACCAGTTGCTAAGTACGAACTGATTTAGATCTGAAGGCATTAGCATTTTTTAACGTAATGAGCCTGTACAGAAGCTGCAATATTTGTTGTGTCCATTATAGTTATTGCTGCTTGCTTGATGTAACGATCGGCTCATATTTTGTCTCCCTTTTTTCTCATCGCGTTTTTATAACAAGACTCACGCTATATTAGAGAAATTGTAAAAGTTGATTTTTTTTTCGTAGTTGACAGAGGAGTCTAGTTGTCTCCCATGGCTAAATTTTGTCATAGTTTCCACACATTGCGTTTATTTCGAATAATGAACTAGCAAAATTAGGGGCGACATACATTAGATGAAATTTTTGTGCCGTTGTATAAAAGTAGAGATGTTGATCATCGAGTAGTATTGGGCTGCACCCATCCCTAATTATCTATATCAGTATCAAACATCAAGCAATGACTTGAGTCGATGATTATTGACTGATTGGGCAGACTGACGAGGATCAGCCCCACGCGTACATCCAGACATTTGTACTGAAGCCTATTGGTACCAGCTTTTTCGTGCAGCACGACGTCTTCAGACTCGCGTTGCACGACACTGTCTAGATGTGTGACACCGATTGTCCATCGATCTTCATTACCGGGCACAGGCAAGCAGCCTTCTTCTATCATCTGCTTTGGTTTCGTTTCATGCGAGCACCTTACCGCCACCCCTATGCTTGTTATTAACATCAGATTATGGTTCATGAAATAACAGATTGCCACATTTTAATTGTCTTCTTACCATATCTTCCTTTTTCACGTGAAAAACATTATTTCAGTTATAACCCTGGCTATTCTTACATCAGTGTTAGATTGTCATTTACTTGGTTCTTTTTTAAATCTCCTCAAACGAATAACTATTGTACGTAGTCAAATTAACAAGGTTTTTTCTGTCACGTGAGGCAAACAATCATACAATTGGAGGTGCCAGTTGGATAAGAATATCTGCTTTCATTGTTCAATGTTTATGCTGAATGAGAATGTGAAGTTATACATTCGTCTAACTGAAATTCTTACACGGCCCAGATCTTGAAATATGTCTTAAGTAGATAACTTGCAAATAATGCCTAGAACAGATCTTAGCTAGCAACTGACAAATAAATTACTATTAATATTATCTACATTTTATACATGAAATAGTATTTGGTAAGTTTGTATAGAGTAAGATGTAAGAAAATTTTTTCACGTTCGAATAGCAGGAAAAATATGATAAATTATTTTGTGACTTGTAATTCTAGGCAGACGAAGACCCACCACATGCTTTCTCGCAAATCTTTGTGCTCAAGCCTTTGGGGAATTCTTTCTTCTGTCAGCACGACATCTTCCGCCTTGGTATTCATGACACTGTGTGAGATCTCCGCCTCCTACTCGAAGCGCTCGTCAAACACAAGTGAGCCACGCTCACGTCCAGCTTTAAGATAAGTGAGCCAAATCTTTCATTTCAATATCCTTGGCATAGCACGAAGCGCTCATTATCCCATAGATATCACAGTTTTTATACAAAGAATTTCTGCTTATCTTATAACGTGGCCACAACAAAAGTTTTAACAATAAACACAGTTCAGCAATCATTTTGTTTATTCAATTTCCTCATTCGTTATACTCGGGCTCCTTGATGAAGTACGTCCGTTTATTCTTTGGGCTTTATCCGGTACAGCTTCTAACTATTATCACGGTTATTCCTATTGCAGAATTTCATTATCCTGGCCGTTAGCGTTAAATTTTTCTGTAGAAAGAAACTATTGTTATAAACATCCTGTAATACCATAATGGCCTATGTATTTTTATAAATTAGAAATTGTACGTTAAATATAAAATTGAATTTAATCACACAAATGAATTTCCGACATGTCATTAATTAAAGCGATCACATTGCCATGGAATTATCATACATTTGATGTGTTTTTTTTTCTTATTTTTTTTTATTAAAATTCTGGTGCATCTTACAGAATACAAATAACCAGCAGCTAGAGCGGAATGGTTTTATTTTATTGTACATTTTCCTCTTGTAGTCGTCATGTTTTATGATCTTTTTTCATTCAGAAAAATTCTTTCAAAGATTTCCTCGTTTTGCTTGTTCAAATTCAATAGCCTCGAACAACGCTTGGAAGTTTCCGGCTCCAAATCCCTTTAAAATGATACAATGATGATCAAATTATATTTGTTTTATTAGCTGAGGAAACATTTATAAAAATTTAACTTACATTGTGGTTGTGGCGTTGAATAACTTCTATGAAGAGCGTTGGCCTATCCTGCATATTTTTTGTAAATATCTGCAGCAGGTAACCATCGTCGTCGTAGTCGATGAGAATCTTCAATTTCTGAAGTAATTAAAATTAATTAGAATATTTCTAATATTTCATTCAGCTCTTTAAGGCTGAATGTTCAGAAGCCTTAGAATTACCTGCAAAATGCTTAAATCCTCTGTGATCTGGACTCTGCTATTCTTAAGACGATTTCTTAATAAATCATAGTAGCTGTCTGGTACATCTAGAAATTCCATACCTCTGGCGCGTAGATTTTCAATCTATAATTAAGATTCGCATCTCTTGTAATTGTTATATATTTCATATTCTTACACATACCTATGTCATATGATTTGATTCAAAAAGAGTCAGTCAGTCTAACGCTTATGAGTATTTCATGTATCGCCAAAGTTACATTTTAATTTTGCTAAATTTAAAAATAAAATGTTTATATTGTTTTATGAAAAATTCAAAATAAGAAAAATCTATACCCTTTCTTTCTGAATATTACCTCATGTAACAGGTTAGTAAAATATCAACCTGATTTTAAAAAAATTCCAACTTACAGCCGAGACTATGTCGCTAGTATTAAGGGCGATGTGTTGAACACCAGCTCCACCGTAATAATCTACATATTCTTGGATTTGTGAAATTTTTTTGCCTGGTGCTGGTTCGTTGATGGGCATTTTTATAGTCTCTTCCCAGTTTGTCACTACAATAGATCTAAGTGCTGAAAACTCGGTATGCAATTGCGTATCATCCACCGACCAGAATCTGTGGAATTGTAGACACTGTTCATACCTAAGAGAGGTTGATGAATAACATGTTAAATCAATGAATAAATAAATATAAATGTAAATGGAGACATAATATCAGGCTGTTTGATGCTTTATTGCAAATCTACGTTCTGGAGTAGTTAGGATTACGAGATATTTTTTCCCTGTGATGAAAAATGTAATAAGCATATACGTGTATAAAATATGCTCCTGAATTGGTATATTAGCTGAATCGTATGCGTAATGTATAAAATATCTATATGTAAGGTCATCCATACCATTTTGCCACACTTTCCATCTCGTTATTCGGTTGATTTCCAACGACGTGATCAATGAAGTTCAATTTAACAGGTGGCCTACGTCAAATGATATCCACATTATTAAAACGCCTGCTAAAACTTCCGTTATAAATTCACTGATCCTTGTAACTCACAAGAGTTGAGTAAGTGGGTCCTTTTTGGCTTCCCTGAAGCCTGGGAGGAACATACCCTTGTAGTTGCTGCGGTCCACAAACGTGTGTTGCGTATCTCCATACTTGTGAAAATGAAAAAAAATAACAGCTATTCAACAATACTCTATTACAAGTTCATTAGAAGTTTTATTTGTTGCTAATCATTAGATATCCATCTAATTTGAAAATATAATTCTTTTGTAATGTTATTGACAAACTTACAGTCTGAACAGTGGCGAACCGGACAACCCCGAAGTCGTCCCGCTCTTCCCACACATCGCGCACGATTTTTGCTCCACGTTCCTTTGCGATCTATTAAGTATATTAATATCGTTATTAAAAATGATACCATCTGCAGGTTTTTTAATGTATAAAATCGTATTAATTTTTATAGACAACACACTTTGACAATGGCATAGATGTCTTCAACTGTAAAGGCGACGTCGCGGACCCCGTCGCCGTGGCGAGAAAGCTGAACCGCCATTTCCTCGTTGTCAGGTTGGTAGGGTGACTCGAATACAAACACAATCTTCAAGAACAGATGGGTGCGATATAAACTGAAGACTGGATCCGCCGAAACCACAAAGCCAAGATGTGATTAATTAACTTACCTTATTTTGTCTGACTGCGTGCGATGCTTTGTCCCGGGTGCCAGTCTCCAAACCACGGTAGCCCAAGGGTTCGAACCCCATCCTCGCGCAATAGAAGTTAGCTGCCTGTTGAATCGTTAGTTCAAGGTAGATTCAGAATTTCAATTCGATAGCAACTCCCAATGAAATTATTTCTAACATATTGGTTTAAACTCCTCACCTGCTTTGCATTTCCCACCCAAAAAGTCAAGTGATCGAAGCTAAGAAATTTTCCCGCCACTGGCTAAAACATTAAATCCGTTGGGTAACTTTTATCTCAGGACTTACTAGCCCTAGCGATAGAAGCGGGGTTACTTACTTTTGGTCCCTTATCGGTATAACTCGTCTAGAAGAGAAACAATCCATTGTGAGAAAATTGACAAGCTTTTGATTTTAATAATCAAGAACCTTACTTCGGCTACTCACCATCCTGAAGAGACTTTTCTTTGCGGATAAAATCCGACCTGGAAGCGACGTCGATTCTGGTCAGCAACGATAATAATTCTGAAGAGGCTCGAGCTCGTTTCTCTTTAAATGGGAGAGAAGCTAGCTAGCACGATGTCTTCTGATTGGTTAGAAACGGAGGCTTGTTTGCACGCGAATATCTCGTGAGATTACGAATAAATTAATTTATTGATGAGGACCCTGATTCGCCAACTTCCAGTCATGATGCAGTCGGATGATACCCACCTTCGAGATATAGGCGATCATACCTACTTGTTGACGATATTTAAAGTCACGAAAAATCTGCATTGGCATCAGCGACTCGGCAATTCGCGTTAATTTATTACCGATATCACAAAATTATGCAAACTTTAAATATGAATTTTATGAAACTGGATTTTCATCGAAAAACGATGATTATACATAAGAGCATTAGCAGAAGCAACGTAAGAAATTGTTTTTTTTTTTTACAAAAATTTAGTGGCGCGGATGCAAGTGACTAAATTGTTGATTTACGGTCAGTCAATTATTTTTGATATTGTTGAATACGCATAAGAGGTTTGAACTAATTAAACCAACGATCCGGAAGACGAACTTTTACTTAGTAATTTTTGAATATTTTATACGATTTCGTCCTTCTAATTCTTAATGACAAGATCCACAGCTGCCTAGCGACAAGTCATGATTTTGTGTGAGATCGTCTTAGAATTCCAAACGATAATTATACTTCGTATGAATAGAAATACCTTTTTTTTATCACTGCAGTTTTCAATCAACCGGATCAGCTGTTTAATTTGATAATTAATTCTGAGTTACAGTCGCAGTCATAACTTCAGTTCTGTAATTGGTGTCTCCGTAATAAACTCATATGATTTATTACTGCGTTTCTCAAGGGTCGATGATGTTTTTTTATAGTCATATCGACTATGACATAAACATGTTGTGAAGATTCCTTAGCTTGTTTACATTGATGTATTAAATCCAAAGTTAGTTGAATAATCAAAAACTGGTATCAATCTCTTGATATTCATTTTAAATCATTCGGACATCTATTTTACAAAAAAAGAGTTCGATATTATTATTAAGCGTTATTTCATGGTGTAGTCCGATTTCATTTGAATAATTCCATAGACACGCGAAAATCACGGGTATTGGCTGATATCGTCGATGTTTGGTAATTTCCTTTGGAGAATCTGGTAGAAAAATCAGACTGGTGTCATTGAAATGGCTTACTGGCTGGCCGTACGCTTGACGCAATAAATATGAAAACCTGTTGATGCAAACAAGCTGAAGGTGTGACCAGTTGTTGTTTTGCAGGGTCGAGCTATCAGGATGCTAATTAACCGGATATTCTGGAGGCTCGACTCGCCGATTTCTGCACGCGTTTGGCAAGCAGCGAATGTAAAATGAACAGCGTTGTACGGTGTTGAATTTATATATTCGTATCAGATTCATTTGGATAAACTCAACTCATACTTCTGGCAAGTGTTTATTCTCAAGTTATTATTTAAATACAACTGAGTCAATTATTCCGAATGCTCGATGATAGCTAAATTAATCACGAGTATCTCTAATTAGAACGAATTAAAATTGACGCAGATTAAATCAATAATAATGTACAAAGCTTATAGTTAAAAGGTATGGCGCATAAAAATCCTATTTTGGCAAGAATTTGAAATATACAATTAAGCTCCAATTAATTCTGGATTAGTCGTTCACGTACACATTAAAACCTAGCAGCTCATTGGAATAAGTTAAGAGTTTCTGAGTATCATTTAGTCGTGAATGTAAAGCTACCGTTATACCCTTGATTCTACATGAATCTTTTTTCTTTTCACTCAACAAAAACAAATTAGTCTTGTTCACAATAAAACAATCCCGTGATCTCTCTCAAGTCGTCGTTTAGCCTTCAGAGGTACCACGCCCATTAAATCCGCTGGCGTAGGTAATCCTCCAGTCATGTTCGGTGCCATCGCCTGCTGATAAAAAACTTCTACTTTTCCGCACTGATATCCATACACAACTGTATCCTCGGTTCTGTAAATGGAAAAATATGAATACCGATCATTTTTCTTTTGCCTCGTCATCGCACCTATCTGAATCCTCTTACCTGACTATAATATCGGTTAGATTACTGGCTCGACTAAATCTGTCGTGAAGAGAGGAGACAATTTCTATCTCTGTGACGCCCCAGAGCCCAGCACGATGAACCGTGTCCCATTCTGGATCTACGCTGAGAACGCTATATAGTTCTCTGCTTTCAGTCGGTGGCAGTGGTTCCAGACAACGTTGAAGTCTAGATTCAAGTCTACCGAGAACTTCGACGCAAGTTTGCCACTATTGCAGAAAAATTTTCGATAATAGGATAAGTGAACATCTACTGACAATTAGAATTTACGCTTTTTCTGAGATAATTCATACTAACAAGGGAATGTACGAGATCTTTGTTGTTGCCTATATTTTCTTCCATCAGTAAAACTAAAACCATGTTCTGCTGGCCACAGAGAAACAGTTCAACTTTCTCAAGGGATGAGTCTTCTTTTTTCGAAGATATCCAGTCTTGTTCAAGGCCATCTTCTTCGTCGCTTTCTTCATCATTACTTACGGCATCTAGTTTATTTTTAATCAACTGATTAGCGGCTGTAGAGAAACTGGATAGGTCACGATATTCACTCGGAGTTGTTTCCCTACTGCAAAAACCGCTTGTACGTTCATCGGCTAGTAAACTGAGCTTGGACATCAGCGGAGTTAACTGTAATCCTTCGAGTTTTCTTTTTTGAGGTAAATCAAATATACTACCACCCTCTGAATTTGATTTTTCTCTGTCCTCTTCTTCGGGGGCATTCAGAGATTTTAGAGGCAGGCTCATAGACCGGCGATACATTTCCTGCTTGCTCTTTTTATCCGTGGGTACGTCAGAGTCGAAATTTATGGGACTTTCCGACATTGAAACAACTTGGCAGTCGAATCCTTCTATTACACTTGCCTTTCCGTTTTCACTTGGAGGAAATTTTTTGAAAAAAGCTGCATCTTTATCGGATTTCATATCTACAAAGCCAGATTTAAGTTCTTGGTAATGCGTAGCTAAATAGTGGTCGTACAAAGCCTTGGATGCCGGTAAGCCGTCGCATCTGAATACTGGATAACAAGGGTCTGTTATTGTATGGAAGAATTGTTTTCCAGGAGGTAGTTTCTTATGAGGTGAGTTCTCGTAATCAAATTGGAGATTTTGATTCAACTTTGGCAGTCCTATACTATAGTATCTAAGAGATACCCTATTTGTATGTTTGCTTGAAGAGTCTGTGAGGTCTGGCAAACTCATGCTTCTTCTATCCGAAGCTCTACTTATTTCCAATTTCTCTTTCGGAGGCGGATTTTTCAACTTATTCACTCTCTTACACCTGAGTGCCTCTTTGACAAGGTCTGGAATGTCATTAGGATCTCCCACTTCCATCACTTTGCTTTCGTCAGTCCCTATATGGTCTAGATCCTCCGCAGCACTACAAATCGATACCGCGGTGCCATGAAGCATTCTGTTCACATCCTTTAATGGCGTAGAACAAACACTTGGAGTCTGAGGATTTACAGCTTTGGGACGATCTGTTGTGATCTCTTGCTTTCGTTTTGCCGGCGAACTGTACGTTGTGGCCGGTAAAGGAGGACAAAATGGTGCTCCGTTACTGTACTGAGAGGAATCTAATTCCCCTTCCTCTGGAACTGTGAATATCCGAGATGTGTCGCGTTTCATTCCCGAAACACAGGAATCCTTGATGTTATTCTTTGACAAGTTCTAGAATGGCAATAGTTCATGAACGTCTAAAATAGATCATTGAAAAATTCAGTGCATTACCTTCTTCAACGTTACTTTTTTCGTGGCAGAATCAACATGCGAATTTCGGATTCGTTCGGTAGAAGAATTCTGTTTCAATTCTGTAAGTTGCTTTCGTTGAATGTAGACTCGAAATAGTTGAACACCAACTGGCAAGTCAAATCCTGTTCCCAAAGTTTCCGCCGGAGCCTGGAAGTTTAATTGGAAAATTTATTTTCGAATATTCTCGTACATCAGCAATTCTATTATTTTTCAACTTACCTTGATACGATACGGATCAGTAATGATTATTTGTTTGGTCAGTTCAGCATTCAGCTGAGTAGCTACAACTCTGAAATATTATGAAATTAAAAATTGTAACTCAGAACCTCGGTCATCATGTCCTACTGAATTTTTTTGCTATGATCTGCCAACTAAAACAGTAGTCACCTACTTGTTATTATAAAATAAGGCTCCACCAAGAATGCCGTTAGTTTCCTGGCAATATTGTAGGACTTGGATGGCTTCCAGAAAAACGTTACTGGCACTCTGCACACAGCAATAATCAAAAATATCACTTACGCGGTCATATCCAAAGACACGACTTACTGAGGACAACAAGCTACACAAACCTTAGGAAATTTGATAGTTGGAAGATTAGAAAACAAATTGGCACCATATTGCAGTATTGGAAGGTAAGTTTCGAACATTTGATACAGTTTTTCAGTCAACCTATTTCTGTCACCCCCAAGTGACGCTGAGATAGTTTCCAAGTCTCGATGGAAGAATTTTAACGTCGACTCCAAGGTATCAGCTCGTCTCTCCAGAACCCAGTCTTGAATATTTCTGTCCGTTCCAACTGCCTGAGTAGTTGAAAATCAATTTTTTTTAAAGTTGGGCAGGACAAGTTGGTTAGTTATTAAGTGTTATCGTCAGACTTACGAGTACGTATTGTCCTAATTTTTTCAAAACAAATTTGCCACCTTGAAGAGCAATTATTCGTGGGGGTGAGAAAGAGGTGCTTATAAATTGAGTAACGCCCATTAATTGACCGGCAAGTGCCAGTCTTTGTGTAGGCGATACCCATGCAGGATGAAAGTAAACAACTGCCTCTGCGGGGTCATCTTCCTCCCTCCGACAACGGGCTGTGTCATAAACGAACACTATCATCATTTCCCTGGAATGAAAAAATTGTATAATAATTGCTTGTTATTCATAGAAATGAGTGTATTAACGAGATTATTCTAGACCCAAGGCACGCGTAAAGATGATACCTTAATTTATCGTTCTCTTGTAACTGAATTATTGTACCATTCTGGTCTGATTTTGTTATCTACAAGTTTGAATGGTAACAAAAATAGAAGCGTTATTGGGAGGAGTAAAAATTGAAGTTTTACTCGCTTTGGTAAACAATGGGGTAATTATCACGCGATAATTCATAGTTAGTTTTTATCAAATCAAATTCAAACCGCCATAATTGACCTAGTTGATATTATTGCGATTCATTATGAGAATAAATATTTCATATAAAATGTTACGAGTTGAAGCTGTGACTTGTACTTTTTTTGTAAGAAGGACCTACCTGTGAGTTGATGAGAAACCAATAACTGCATTTACTGATAGACATTGGAATAGAAACTTGTCAAAAGAAGTCTACAGAAATAGCTATGTCCAAATACTATGTTCATATTTGATAATAGAAAGCTAATCACGTCTAAACCAGCTAGATAACGGTGATAATTATGAAGGCTCTATTGTTTACTGGGAATAATTGAGTGAGTTATATTAGCTCCTGAATGTTTATCTACATTAAAAATATGTTGGCTCTTGGAGATGTGGCTCTAGTAACTAGATTGATCAAATTTTTGTAGATAGAATGGAGAGTTGCGAAATTATATATCTGTTCTGCAAAGCATGTACGTAGGATGAACGAGTAAAAAAATAGCAACGACTGAAGCATTTTGAATATTACGAAATACTGTGATATTATGGAAGAATAAATTCGCGTTATTATTTTTATTTCAGAAGCAAATAAAACTTACACTAACTTGAAATCAGCATTGTCTTTGACAAAAATCAAAGAATTATACAGAGACATATGGAAAGTATTTTGTTAAAAAATATAAACGAATAAATAACATAAGCAGCAGGCACGACGAGATTGTCTCTACCAATTCAAGCAGATAATAGCATACATCGAACTCAGTGAGAATCATTCAAAAAAGAAATAAAAAGAGAAAGAAGCTTGTCAGAATAGTAAACAATTCATTATCACGTTACTACGCTACTTCGTAATTAGATAAGGCAATGATTACGTAACACCCCTCGTACTTTGCCATGATTGTTTATCTAGTGCTTCTTTTCGCGTCAGCTGTCAAACGTCAAACGTCAAACTCCTGTTTGAATTATTTCATTTGCTCTGCATATATTTCGGGTAAAAATTATTTAATGCACTTCCACCAACGCTTCAGCGTTAGTATGCCTACACAATTGGCTGATATAAATCCAATTGCGTTACTTTTTACATGTTTACAAAAATCCTCTTCGAGTCTCGCACTCGAGCCGGCCGTTCGACGCCATGTTGTTACCGATGAACTCTGTTTCTGGATTCAAGAGGCTGTGGCAGAGAATCATGAGTCCGACGATAAGATTGAATTTGTGCCGCCAAATTTCGATTAAGAATCATGCTCAAAACTCATCAAGACGTCTTAATTTTTCCGGTTCTATACTCAAACCAATAGGCGATAACACAATTTTGGGACCAAAATCGCGAAAAATGAAATGTTCTTTAAACCGTTTGAGCGAGTGTTTCCTAATGTATTTTGAACTTAGGAACACGAATCCATCGGCTGAGAAAAGCTGAGAATGAAACCAATCAAGATATTTGAATATTATCGGTGCTGCGATTTAGTTTCACCATGTTTCTTCAACCCGCTTTCATTTTATTTTTCTAGGAGAAAAAGGGGCAGCAAGCGAAGCAATTTGGCCCCACATTCGGAACACGAGACTCTTCTCGGTGCATCTGCGAAATTAATTATTATATATTAAGTCGAGTAATTAATTGTGTATAACTGAACTATAATATACGTCAATTATGACTTTGACACACTGTACTTTGTCGAATAATTAAGACGACAATCTAATGTTAATTTACATAGAAGTATTCTCAATGATATTGTAACGCATTGATTATAAGAATAAACCCATTCGTGAAAATAAATACATAATGTGCATTGTAATGTCTTAACATGTTGGAATCCTACGCCGTTAATTTTTGTTAATAAATATTGCCTCTTATCTACACACTGTTTATTTATTTGATATTGATTATATCCCTGCACGAATCATTGACTAACATTCATTACAAGCAACATGTGCATGCAGACATGATGCCACACATCTCATCAGGCCCTGAATTCGGAACACCTCCTCGCCTGTCCTGTTCTCCTGATACCAAAATGAATTTTTGGCCAAAATTTGTCTCAGGGCCGGTATCGTAGGGCTCTACCTTATCACTTCCGGTTCTGATGAAGCATGATACGATACACACGCATGCACATGATGAGGCCTGCATATGATCATATCGTCCATTAATCATTCAGCACACGAGTATGATGCGATACACATGCATACACATGATGAGGCCTGCATATGATCATATCATCGATTCATCATTCGGCACACGAGTATGATGCGATACACATGCATACACATGCATGCACATGATGGCTTGATGTTTCGGACTGGCTCCTCGCCTGTCCTGTTCTCCTGATACCAAAATAAATTTTTGGCCAAAATTTGTCTCAGGGCCGGTATCGTAGGGCTCTACCTTATCACTTCCGGTTCTGATGAAGCATGATGCGATACACACGCATGCACATGATGAGGCCTGCATATGATCATATCATCCATTAATCATTCGGCACACGAGTATGATGCGATACACATGCATACACGTGATGAGGCCTGCATATGATCATATCATCGATTCATCATTCGGCACACGAGTATGATGCGATATACATGCATGCACATGCATGCACATGATGGCTTGATGTTTCGAACTGGCTCCTCGCCTGTCCTGTTCTCCTGATACCAAAATAAATTTTTGGCCAAAATTTGTCTCAGGGCCGGTATCGTAGGGCTCTACCTTATCACTTCCGGTTCTGATGAAGCATGATGCGATACACACGCATGCACATGATGAGGCCTGCATATGATCATATCATCCATTAATCATTCGGCACACGAGTATGATGCGATACACATGCATACACGTGATGAGGCCTGCATATGATCATATCATCGATTCATCATTCGGCACACGAGTATGATGCGATATACATGCATGCACATGCATGCACATGATGGCTTGATGTTTCGAACTGGCTCCTCGCCTGTCCTGTTCTCCTGATACCAAAATAAATTTTTGGCCAAAATTTGTCTCAGGGCCGGTATCGTAGGGCTCTACCTTATCACTTCCGGTTCTGATGAAGCATGATGCGATACACACGCATGCACATGATGAGGCCTGCATATGATCATATCATCCATTAATCATTCGGCACACGAGTATGATGCGATACACATGCATACACGTGATGAGGCCTGCATATGATCATATCATCGATTCATCATTCGGCACACGAGTATGATGCGATATACATGCATGCACATGCATGCACATGATGGCTTGATGTTTCGAACTGGCTCCTCGCCTGTCCTGTTCTCCTGATACCAAAATAAATTTTTGGCCAAAATTTGTCTCAGGGCCGGTATCGTAGGGCTCTACCTTATCACTTCCGGTTCTGATGAAGCATGATGCGATACACACGCATGCACATGATGAGGCCTGCATATGATCATATCATCCATTAATCATTCGGCACACGAGTATGATGCGATACACATGCATATACGTGATGAGGCCTGCATATGATCATATCATCGATTCATCATTCGGCACACGAGTATGATGCGATATACATGCATGCACATGCATGCACATGATGGCTTGATGTTTCGAACTGGCTCCTCGCCTGTCCTGTTCTCCTGATACCAAAATAAATTTTTGGCCAAAATTTGTCTCAGGGCCGGTATCGTAGGGCTCTACCTTATCACTTCCGGTTCTGATGAAGCATGATGCGATACACACGCATGCACATGATGAGGCCTGCATATGATCATATCATCCATTAATCATTCGGCACACGAGTATGATGCGATACACATGCATACACGTGATGAGGCCTGCATATGATCATATCATCGATTCATCATTCGGCACACGAGTATGATGCGATATACATGCATGCACATGCATGCACATGATGGCTTGATGTTTCGAACTGGCTCCTCGCCTGTCCTGTTCTCCTGATACCAAAATAAATTTTTGGCCAAAATTTGTCTCAGGGCCGGTATCGTAGGGCTCTACCTTATCACTTCCGGTTCTGATGAAGCATGATGCGATACACACGCATGCACATGATGAGGCCTGCATATGATCATATCATCCATTAATCATTCGGCACACGAGTATGATGCGATACACATGCATATACGTGATGAGGCCTGCATATGATCATATCATCGATTCATCATTCGGCACACGAGTATGATGCGATATACATGCATGCACATGCATGCACATGATGGCTTGATGTTTCGAACTGGCTCCTCGCCTGTCCTGTTCTCCTGATACCAAAATAAATTTTTGGCCAAAATTTGTCTCAGGGCCGGTATCGTAGGGCTCTACCTTATCACTTCCGGTTCTGATGAAGCATGATGCGATACACACGCATGCACATGATGAGGCCTGCATATGATCATATCATCCATTAATCATTCGGCACACGAGTATGATGCGATACACATGCATACACATGATGAGGCCTGCATATGATCATATCATCGATTCATCATTCGGCACACGAGTATGATGCGATATACATGCATGCACATGCATGCACATGATGGCTTGATGTTTCGAACTGGCTCCTCGCCTGTCCTGTTCTCCTGATACCAAAATAAATTTTTGACCAAAATTTTCCTTGGATTTTCAGGGCCGGTATTGTAGGGATCTACCTTATCACTTCCGGTTTGGCAAATTTGCCCGAAAATCGAGTTTGGTATCAGGAGAACAGGACAGGCGAGGAGCCAGTCCGATCAGATGACAAGCATGCGTGTGTGATCATGTATGCCATCATGTATGATAGCGTGTACCGAGCAAAGGATGAGGCCTGCATGCATGCATGTGATGATGTATGATATCATGTGCGATATGATCTATGTATTTCGCCAACAAGGAATATTGGTGAATGAGGTGTGCAGGGGTGTGATCAATAACAGTTGAACAATCGTGTATTAATAGTAGTTAATGTTTATTGATAAATCAACGGTCAAAAATACATATTAGGACATCGTAATGACTATCATGGATTCATTCTTACAGATACATTTATTCTTATATGATCATAACGAGTTACAATAGTTTGTAGGACAATACTTCTATCTCGCTTAACATTTGATTATTAATTTGATAGTTCTTAATCAATAAATAAACAATATGTTGACAGGACAATCTATGTATGTCATAACTTATTTATACGAATTATTCACTTCGAACGCATGGGGATTGGCTTCGTCGATGCTCTGAAGATTGTCCTGTATTCCCGATGAGGAGCCAAACTGCTTCGTGGGCTGCTCGTTTATCTCCTGAAAACAAAAATCAAACATAGGTGAGTATACATGATAAATGTATAAAATTGCAGCAGCGAAAAAATTGAATTATCCCGGAAAATATTACTTCTAGCTTAATTTACTTGTCGGATTCATGTTCCTCAGGTTGAAATGCATTCGAAAAGCGTCCTGCAATTGATTTCAAAAATACTTCACATTTCGCCCCATAAAAACGCTAAGCTTATAGCGAGGCATATAGCCTTTGATTTTTCTATAGATCAGTGGGTTTAATAGGGTATTCCTACATATTTGGAGCCCAGGAATCCTAATCTGCAAGGCAAAATTTTCCATCTATAAAATTGATCGAGGCAATGCCAATTTATCGCTCTGAAAGGTGAAAAATATGGATATCTCGATGGGATTGATTCCTAGCTTAATTTGAACGACCGATTTGTGTTGCTAGCGTCAAATTACGTCGGGAAACACTTGCACAATCAATTCTGACCATATTCAACGTGTGAAATAATGTGTTGCTGACTAGGGATGTCATGCTTGTAATGGGGTAATCCAGTAATGCTGATCGAGCAACCAATTTAAGAAGTACAGAGTACTCATTGTTTATTGATAAGTTATCAATGTAAAATATATATCAATCAAATGTTCAACATTTTGTGTATCTATTGTATGTATAGACTCCACTACCCGCAATCCAACCGCGATTTACGATATTCGTGCCATCCTACAAGCATCTGATCAACTATTTCATAATTGTCAAGTTGCTGCTTTAAAAATGGCAGAAAACTCCAAGAGTTTGACGGCTGGCGAATCGTTTGAAAAGAGGCCGCAATTCGGCAACCGTACGCTCGGCGAAGATACTAATGTTTTTCAGCATAACGCATGGTAGATTTTTAATTAATTTACATTGTATTTTTATTCCAAATCCTGCAAATCATAACCTTCAATAGTTATACTTCTTCGAGTATATGCAAAAATATTCAGATAAATAAAGTAGATAGTTATTTTGTAGCATCAGCCATGTCGTTTTATACTCAGAGAAACGAAATATAGCTCATATCGTTTCAGGGATAATGTGGTATGGGATGAAGACCAAGAGAGAGAGGCACGGGCAAAAGTTGCTGAAAATTCAACAGTTCTTGCAAGTCCTGAACAGATTGCTAAATACGAAAATGAAGCTGATGCATACTGGGATAAATTTTATGGAATTCATCAGAACCGGTAGCCTGCTTTCACAGAAAAAAAAAAAATGAATAACAAGACCTAAAGCTGAGCTTATTTTTACCAGCTTGCTTATGAAGATAATGTAATCACCTGTTTTTTCATAGGTTTTTCAAAGACAGACATTGGCTATTCACTGAATTTCCAGAGTTAGCTCCTCGTCAGGTAAAAAAAGATGCTCTGCAACCTGTACGTGTGTTCTCAACCTCCCAAAACTCTGGTGATGATGAGAACAGTAGCAAACTTTCAGAACTGTCTATCACTGGTACCAGAATATTTGAAATCGGTTGTGGTGTGGGAAACACCATATTTCCAATATTATTATACAACACCGATCCTTCGTTGTCCGTTTATTGCTGTGATTTTTCTTCCACTGCGATCGATATACTTAAAGAAAATCCTGCCTACGATGAATCCAGGTGAATGATATTTATTTTGTTTTTTCTTTCGTGTCAGGCACATCTCGCTCTTATTGTGACGTTAGGTTAATAAATTGTTCGATCCTTCAAAGGTGCAAGGCATTCGTTTTGGATGCAACTCAGAAAGATTGGTCTCCACCTTTTGATCGACAAAGTCTGGACATCGTTGTTCTGATATACGTCCTGTCTGCTATTCATCCAGACAAGTACGCATCCTTTGCCTACATACGTTTGGCAAAACTAGAAACTGAGATTTGAACTCTAAAATACTTCACTGAACAGTATAATATAAAATTAGTAATAACTTCAATCATGCCCATAGGATGGAGCATGTCTTGAAACAGATATACAGATATTTGAAACCTGGAGGCGTTGTTTTATTACGAGATTATGGAAGATACGACCTAGCTCAGCTGAGATTCAAAAAAGGACGATGTTTGTCTGAGAATTTTTATGCACGAGGAGATGGCACAAGGGTTTATTTCTTCACTCAAGGTAAGCCAGTTCATCGTTTTATCAGTCTTTGACACATTCAGTATCAAATGATCACCAATGTTCATCATTATTTTACGTTGCAGATGAGGTGAGGAATATGTTCGTTAGTCAAGGTTTCGTAGAGGAGCAGAACATTTTGGATAGACGATTACAAGTAAATCGGGGCAAATTATTGAAAATGTACAGAGTGTGGTTGCAGGCTAAATATCGAAAGCCTATTTGACAAAAATCAATCAAATGTATATCAAATAGATATCCAATGTGGTAATTTCACATTTTTGTAAAATTATTTTATTTAAATAATTGACAAGTACAAATCAATCACAAGACTAGACAGCTACTAATTTCTTACCAATGAAAATTCATCTTAATATATTACTGGACATAATTCTCGATATAAGTTAAGCACAGTTAATTATTACTTCTGGTAATACTCGTTAACTGACAATGATTCATATAAATGTGTTTCACGTTTTTTGTACTAAACTTTTCAATTTCTTTTCATTATGATAATTATTATTATTCTTTTTTTAAATTTTCTTCATAGAAATATATATTGTACTTATCAATACTGGTTTGTATAATTAATCATGCACGTCATATTGTTTTGAGAAAACTCAATTATTACCGAAATAATTTTTCACATTCAAAAACATGTAGTTACCAATGATTTCTTTTATCTTTCTTCATCTAAAATGAATATAGGTATGTATATCACCAAGGGATGGACGATATGAAATTATGTTGAATACCAGACGTACATGGTAATGTTTCTTTAATTAAATTGCTAATTAAAATGAAAAATAATATTTTCTCTATCTTATTTTTATGTACATTTTAAGGTTATTGCATAAATCAGGTATGCTTTTTAAATCAATAATAATACAAAAATATACAATTGAAGGATTGAACAGAACTACTCAGAGCTGCAAGATATTGGGGGAGAAAAAAAGAATAAAAATGATAATAAAATAAAATAAAATTATCGCTGAAACCTTAACTAAAAAATTGATTAGATTTTGCCTAAAAATTCAACCCACATTACCTGCTGTAATTATTAGCTCAATGCAAGGCACTGTTCTTGAGCCTTTAAAATTTGTCCCTGTTTCTAACATTATTAACAATAAATAATGATAATTGTTTCCAACAAACAATTTTCAGCAACCCTGATACTCGTGTACACAATTTTTAAAATTTTGGTCCGAGGTGCATTCGCATGCTAGTATCTTACTTGAATAATATAACTGAAATTTACTCGCATGCATGGGTTATGCAAGGTTTGGGATTAATGAATAATGATCTAATTGTAATTGATAAGTAATGACAATGATAAGTACAAGGATTTTGAAGATGTATTAAACATAGGCTCTCGATATTTGAAACTCAGGCTTAGCCAGATAAGATACTTGGAACACGCATCAGTGTAAAGGCTTATAATCATACCTATAATTAATCATTCACAGTGAATTGCACATGCAATCATAGGAGTTATTGAATCTTATCACGCAACGCTACGTTTTGGTAGATAATTTTTTTTTTTCCAATGGGTGGAGTGGTATTTGATATTATCTGAATTTGGTAAGTAGAGAAAGGTTGCAAAGAATGAGACGTAAATACATCATCGAACGTATGATCTCAGCTCGACAAGGAAAAATCTAACTAAGGATCATCATGCGTTGTGTCAGTACTATGGAATATAATATCAATGTTAAATACTCTACCTGAAGCGAAGCTCTACAAGCTGCTCGTATACCTAAACATTATATCCCTGAATAAATTCCGCAGGGTGCTTTAGATGTTGCTCATTTTGTCTAGAGGATTAAAAATATTATTGTCGGGTATAAAACTATATGGGTTTCAACCTCTACTATCCAAATACCTAATTACGGACAGTAAGGCGACTATGGCATTGTGTTTGGATTAATTAGTCAGACATTTTTTTCTCATCTGCTAAATTCCGGCAGCGGTTTGGCAATTCCTTCCGTGTATGCCTTGTGAACAGCCTCACATACGAACCTGTATTGACTCTGTCGAAACAAACAATAATAAAGAGGTAATGTAAAGCTCATACCTCGACAAATATAAGTACATTAGAATTATGACGATAAAAAGATTCAACTCACAGCATTCTGTATCATCATTGCTCTTTGATCCCTCATAGAACGTACAATGTCGAGGGGATAAACAGGTTGGTTAGCTTCCATGAGACAGAGAGCAGTTTCCATCAAAACCAAAACACCCGTTCGACCAATTCCTGCCGAACAGTGAACGACTGCTGGTTCAACCATTCCGGTACGAGCTGCTCTCACACGTTCCGTGAAAGTAGTAAACTGCCTCCAATCGCTTGGTACTCCATGATCCGGCCATGCACAGTATTGCATATGGGTTATATCTCGCTCCTCACCGGTCTGAAATTTTTGAAAATCGGTCACGGGTGATCGAACTGTGAAGGGAAAACGAAGCGGATAAATTTCAATTACGTTGATATCGCGGAGAATGAATTCTCGGAAGACGAAAGTATCTTCTACATTCTCTGCCGTTGAAGTGAGTGTCAAATTCCTCAAAGTGAGAGTCTCATTGAGAGCGGGCCAGTATTGATGGCACTTTGCTCGACCGCGTTCCACCAGAGTAGTCAGCATCACTACCAACGTGCTGCCTGCCTCCAAAACCATCTGCCAAAAGTCAGCAACCGTCGACGACAATGGTCCCTGCGTAGCGATGTATCGATTGATAATTCCTGATCCCGGAATCTCCATGTTCACGTAATTCGCGTTTATGTAATCGCCGTTGATGCATCCCATTAAAATAACTCGAGTTACATCGTACGGAGAAATATCCCGATATCGATTTTTGTTTTGATTTTCCGGCTTTTTTGATTCGAGTGACACAAGCTCTGGATTCTTCCTGTACAGTTGTTCGTACTGTGCAATCAGAGCTCCACTTGCCAGCCCGTCGGCTAGCAACAGCATCGACTGAGCGAGAGCATCTGATCCAACAGCCGCATGAGGCGCGTCCGGAACGTATCTATAGGGTGGTTCTTCTTCCGAAGCTTCATCGGTCCCAGCCAATGCGTTGTACAGAGCGTTGGGACGCACGGTCAAGGTGAGCTCACCGGTCCCGGAATCACGTGATTGTCGTATCAAGTTGACGACGTGCTCATGGAGCATTCCATTCACGTCGATTCCATTGATACAAACCACCTGATCTCCTTCGTTCAGCTTAGGGTAGCAGCGATCAGCTGGGGTGTTTGGCGCCACGCGAGATACAAGTATCGGCATATCGAGGTGGAGCCCACCTTTCACATTAAAACCAAACCGACCTTGTTCGTCTGGCGTAAGTCTTATATTCACTAGGCCGTCCTCCAATATCTGGGGTGCGGGAGAACTGGTAGGTTCGCTGTAGTCCGGAAGATCGTAAATATTTCTATCGATGGCCGTGTCGTCATCCGCGTAACTTAGTACTCTGGAGCCAAGTACCGGAGAAAAGGCGCCGCTTTGTATATGCGTTCCAGTTATCTCCTCTCTGAGGGACAAAAAACCACCCTCACTGTGTAGTGTTGAATGAACGAATCCAAGACACCGACCATGCAACATATACGTAACAGATAGAGAGAAAAAACACATTGACATAATAGAGACAAAACTGGTGAAACAGACACATGCTTGGCTAAATTGTGAAACTGACGATACTCAGTACTATGAAAATCTCGATTCTTTTATTCTTAGCTTCTAATTCAAGCAGCATTTTCAACTCGCATGAGGATAAAGCTAAAAAGCATAAGACCAGCTTTCCGTATTGCTTATGAGATAATATAATATACTGACTCGTCGCTGGCAGTTCCTTCGCCCCATGCCTGACGAGGTTCTCGAGCACCCAGCGACTGAACTTTGTTGTCATAAGGTCGGACGGGCCTGCCAGATGCTAAAGTTAACTTTCCTTTGTCATCGCCAACAGGTCCCGATGTAACGCCATGGACCAACCTTTTGCTGGGAGATCTAGACAATTGGGTAAAAAGAATACACGAGTCAATAGTTGTATTGCACATACCGCAGATTGTAAATATGAAGTGTTATAATATACGAGCGACGGACGATTTGGCAAACAAAATTATTGACATAATTTACCTGGAGACATAATTAACGTAAACAGTCAAAAGTTGACAAAATTTTTTCACGACATATCTTTTAACGCGTTTCATTACAGCGCCCACCTCGGCAGTGATAGAGAAAAAAAACATCGTCAAGTTTCAGAGCTAACAGGAGTAATATAACATATCACAACTGATAAAAACTGTTATGGTTGACGGTGGACAAATGACCCTTATCGGATGCGATAATCAATTTATGCATGGCAGTATAACGTCAGATCGGTGGCGAGGAGTAGAGATATCGATGAAAAATTTTTGGTCATTTAAATCTCGGGTACTTACCGAATGAATGTTCTTTCTACTCGTGCACGATGTTTGCCGTCTTCTACAGTCTGGAATTCAGTGCGCCCAGAATATGTGAATCTACTACTTAACGTCAGAGGAAACCGTCTGGAACGCATTTTTGGACTATGAAGTCTGAAGAAGGTGTGATGTTCGACACATGCCTTCCACAGATTTTTCGAGCTGCGATATGTTTGCATATTGAATCCAAGTAGAGTATCGTAATTTTCACACTGCAAATATCACGTACATTCTATGAATCAAAGGCTCGATAACTCACGTGACTGCTTGGTTAAATGCTAATTAACTATTCGCTGAAATTTACCTGTTCTCTTCTGAGCTGGATGAAAAATTGTTTCCGTTTAAAAGAAATTTTGACAATTTTCGACCACGAAAATACATTTATCCTTATATTATTTTGGAAGACTACTAGGCCTATGGAAGTAACGCCCAATTGAATTTCTTTATTTGTCGAATCCTGTAAGTAAAAAGAGAAAAAGATATGGAATTGTTTTCGGGTAGTCGTGAAAAAATTAAATTTCTCCAATCGCAACAAAATTACCCTAAAGCAATTTTATTAATGACTAATTATATTTATAACGTTATATACCATGCTTTGAGACACATATCTAACACCATCATTTTTCAAAACTAAGAGATCACCAAGATGTACTACTCTAGAATCGTAGAGTACTAAGATTCCACAAAGACTCTAGCGACGCAACTAATAAACTTTTCAGATTTACTCTAGAAATTTAAGCTCATACGGTTGCTTGTATTTAGAACACCATGCGGCTAATTTTGAAAATTCCCTTCACGGTATTTTCCACCGAGTTATCAGACATGCATGATTAACTTAGGCTCGTCAGAATGAAAAATTGCGTAAAAACTGTAGAAACTAAAACATATACAACGGCGATCGTGCATACCCTTGCCTTATGTAACTCGACTCCATACATATCCAGTCGTTTAGCATGATCCAGGAAATTGAATTCTGCATCAGCGGGTAGCTGTCCTCTACGTAAATAAAATAATTAGATTGAAGTATTAATATCATCGTTTAAAAAGGAAATGGCGTGAATTAACATTTGTTTTTTCCCCATCGTAGCGCTAATATGTACCGCAACTAACAACCTTGACTTGAATATTGTGTATCAAAGTCAAGTGTCACAATATTTCAAGTATTATTTAAAAGCTTAGGCATGTAATTTCTCTGTTATACCTAAATTTATTATTCTCTTATTAAGATGCAATAAAGAATACGTACTTATGAAGTTTGTGTAATTCAGCAATCTTTTTCTCCATTTCCTCTGTCTGACCCGGTATTAGTTGTAGCCTAGAAAGATATCCAGGTCCGTGTTCCTCGGGGTGGTAATCTCCCAACTCGGCTATAAGTCAGAAATATTTCGTCAAGATATATGTAAACGTAATCGATATTACTTAAATTTTACGATAAATTTTGAGTATTTCTCCTTACATTGAACAGTATAGCTTGCGATAAGACAAGCCGTACTCGGAGGTAGCTGAAGTCGACCATGTAAAATATCCCTCCGAATTTGTAGGTAAAATTGATATCTAGTATACTCTTCTTGTAGTTTGCTTGGATCGGACACGTAAAATTTGACTCGAAAAAAAAATTGTCCACCTGAAATCATAAAATGTATTATCCAGATAGATGATCATTTCGTACTAATATTGTTCACTTTTACATGGTTACTAGATTAACTTCTCAACAACAATAAAAAAAAGTACTCAGTGTGAAGCGTAATTTAGGTTCTGAAAAATCATGATCTTTACCCTTACTTCTTATTTGCTTTTTCACTGGTTTTGCCGGGTCCAACCATCGCTAAAACAAAATTTGGAATTAAGCAATCTGATAGTAATAGGAAATCTATAGGCGTAACGACGAGCTTCTACAGACTCTCATTATTCTAGATACTGACCATTATGTCTGGATTGGGGCATGCGGAAGGAGTGGCACCGTTGTCCGTGTATTGTAATCCAAAATAATCTTTTTCAATCAACTCCAGGTGCTGATAAACCAGATCCAGAAGCACCTGTCCTTTGGCTCTTTTCTAGAGTGGAAGAAGCAAATGAAAATAGATTTTAATTGTTTGTAAAATAATTCTATGTCTATGATAAGTATAATTTTAAAACTACGATACGTACATCTAATTGGAAGGTGTGCTGAGTATCATCAAGGAAGACAACAGTTGCAGAGAGAGATTTGAGCCTACGATCACGGGCCAGTTCCGCACCGCGAACGTGGTAGCTCCCGCTGGAGCCACTCAACGCTCTTCGGGACACACTCTCGATCATTTCGCTAAAGCGAAAACGACTCAACCACCTTCGCGGTACCACCTCTCTGCCGCGCCATCCACCTGAATTTTGGAGACGATATAAGTGGGTTTTCAAAACTATTTTCGAATAAATACTTTGAGTTATTCAAAATCTGAGGTAAATTAAAGCCGACATAAGGTACTTGCAAGTTCTATGAACAGCCATTAGTATCCTCATTCTGCTTTGGCATTTGTTAAAGAATCTGTGATAATACCCACTTATCAAAGAAGGATGCTAGGCAATTTTGTGGTCATGCAATGAGTTCAGAATTTTATGGGTGATTTTAAAGCATAAATTGTTTGCTTAATATATTATTGGATGGGTAGAGCTAGAAAATTCATGTAGAATGGGGATCAAGTGTTGAGTGACGGTCAAAAAGATGATTATTATCCCATGAATAATTTTGAAGTAATTTAAAATTATCTCCAAAATGAATAAGGCGTTAATAACACACCGCGTACATCGACAACTGGTTATTAGCATCGAGATGACAGCGCATATGGTTTGAATTGTTTTAGTAGCATAGGTATAGTGGCTTCAAACAGATCTCGATTTTTGATATAGCAAAGAAATGTGTAATTACATTCTGCAGATGTCATTGGGACTAAATTTACAAAGTTTTTAGGTCAGTGATCCAGTTGGTATTACGTAACGAGACCCCATCGTCTATCCGCTATATAAACCAGGAGGATTTAGAGCAGAGCATTCTCAAAATAGTTCATATCATGTAACTAAGAATGGTGAAAAAATACTGAACTCACTTTCATGATAATTTTGCTACTAATGAGCAGTGATTCTCTTTCTCTTAGATATTTAATTATATCTGTTCAAGGGGCTCTTTAATTCTCTCATGACCCAACGAATATTGTATAAGAATGTCGAAAAATAATTATCCCCTCTTTTATAACAGTCGGTGAACAGCGAGTGTGTCAGACAGGAAACGTGAGTTATTAATAATTCAACGCTGGTCCAGTGCCGTCATTGATATAGGATTCACTGATTTTCGCTTCACACTGACATAAGTAGGCGGCTTTTATCAGCTTTCCTTCTTCCTTTCTCCCTTTTACTTCTCTTTTTTCCACTAAACTGTAGTAGCGCAACCTGTTAGGATCTGGCTGCTTCCGTGTTTACGACGATGCTCGACGCCGAGTAATTATGCTAAGAATTTTTGGACTCTTCTTTTCGGCACTCCTAATTGATCTCTTCGTCGAACCAAACGACGATGAGTCACCCAGCATCCAAAACAACGCTGACGGGCAAGAGCAGCGTTGTGTTTTAATCACATTAAGAAATAATAAAAGTACCGCGAACCCGCGCGAACGACAGACAACTACTTGCTGTTGGTTGACGGTAGCAGCGGCAGCGGTTGCAGCATAACGCCAAGTTTTATTTCAAAGTTCTATTCGATATTTCAACACTTCGCCACGATTTTAACGCACGTTTAAGCTTCATTTGTAACCCTATTCATTCACTCATTCATTAATTCATCACTGGTATGTCTATTACTTTACGCACTTTCACTTGCAAATGCATCGCTTATTATGTAGGGCTAAATCATAAGCTAAATGGTAGAGCATGATAAAACGTGAACGAACGGATCATAGCCGCTAACGCCACACCACCACTTGCCACTATGCTAATTGACGACTGTCAGTGAAAACATTCGAAATATTTTTATGACACTCTAGACGAGTTTTTGATTAGACTAGACCGAGTCTGGAAAAGAGTTGAACACAAGTACTTTTATTGCAGATATATATTTACACGATTATTACGAGAGTTTTCGTTCAAGCTTAATTTTTTGAACTCAAATATGAACATCATGGAGGTGAACACGATCTTTGCTAGCTTAGCACCACACCGACTGGTATGAATGTAGTCATAAGTCACTAGTCGCGTGTTCCACGATGCGCGTTTATACATAATATCGAGTGTGCGCATGCCGATGAAATTGTTAGATCTCGCGGTAGTTTGAAAATATTTGAACGTTTCAGTGACATTAAAACGATTCAAAAGACATTAAAACCGACGAACAAACTTTAATGCAATAGAATTTTGCTATAAGTTCCGTTTATTTAATGTACCCCTCTGTTATAATTTTACTTGAGTTATTATATTACAGAAATTATTCATCTTAATCTCCCAAGTTACATTTTAACAATATTGTTTTTGGACAATGAACTGAAACTATTATTAATTAAAATTATTGAACACCGTTTTAAACTCGTTCTGAGTTCAATTTTAATCAATATTAGTCATGATTATCATCACTACTCAATACCCTTCATCCCAGATCTGAATCAGGGAAATTTTAGAGGAAATTTTAGGAAAAATTGTATTTACACAGATGCTTAGATAATAACAAAACACGGTAGCCACAAGCACATAGTCCTATGGTATCGTCATAACGAGTCCTGGGATTCAAGGTATTTAGGACTTTGTTAGGGAAAATTCCACCACCTATTCAATTACTCATTTCAATAATGGTTGTACACATTCTGCTAGCTGCTCGACTGTTCCGCTAGAAATGACTTCAGGTAGTCCCAGGCTTTCTGAACTTGTTTTAAGGTAACCTCGTGAGACCACATTGTAGAAACTACAACATTTGCATTGTCTATTTGTTCGGTATTGGTTGGTTGGGCACCTATGCGTAGCTTAGCCTCATTTTCTGTCAACCCATTTCTTTCCATTACCCTCTTGACAGCCTGTAATCAAAATTAAATGAAAAAGATGTTTTAGAGGTATTAATTATGAGTAACAAAAGTATTCACCTCTTCCGGGGGTATGATACAAGTCCATATCTCATGGCAAACCGTTCTCCAACCGGCAGGAATGAGGACTGCTGCTTCCATCACGATTATTTCAGATCCGGCTTTGTACATTTCATTAATCTGCCTTCTCGCCTCATGTAAAATCGCAGGCCAAACCAATCCATTGAGCTTATCCAGTTGAGCCTCAGAAAAAAGTTCAATAGTTGTTAAACGCATTTATCCAATTTTTTTAATACTGCTGGAACGGGAGTAGAATTAGAACCGTTCACTCACTTTGTCATTGAAAACAATATCGCCGAGAGCTTTTCTGTCTATGAAACCCTCAGGATTCAATATAGTGCTCCCAAAATTTTCCACAATGAGATTGAAACAGCGCTCACCAGGACGGTAAAGATCATGAGCAATTTGGTCGCAATTAACCAGCCCAGCTCCTAAACTTTGTAGCTTCTTGCCCACTGATGATTTTCCACTGGCTATACCTCCAGTTAATCCGATGATATACGGTTTCAGTGGCTTGCCGTCTAAATTCTGAAAGACGTGGAGACCTGCTCTAGATTATAAGGTACGTAGAAACATCGAAATTCTTGTTCTAATGAAAATAGAGATTTTCCAATAGCTGAACAATGATACTCACCGGATCTTTCAATCTTGTTCCTAATAAACGCATCCTGTAATTGCTAGAGCTAATTTTCGTTTCTTCATGTTCCTGATAATACGGATCAGCCTCCAAGTCAATAATATCTACATCAAGCTTCCTTAAACCCTTTTGGGTGCGCAATTCATTTATTTTATCACTTCCTTTAATAGTTTCCTCACTGACCACGATCATTTCGAACGTAGGATCATCCTTAGTTGGTCCATAGAGATCGTTGATCGAAACAATATCATAAACTAAAGATGGATCAACATCTTCAAGGAATTCTCTGACTTCTTTCATCCTTTTCTCAGTAGGCTCTATCAATTCCCAAAGTTTCTTGGCTAAAACAATCAGATATTTGACATCGCTTCGTAAACAATCTAATTAATTTTAGATGTCGGATGAAATTTGAATTGCTTACAAAGCAACATGTTGGTGTCTGTTACTCCTACCGTGAGCTTGCGGCTGCATCGAAGAATAGCATTACTAAGTAATATTTTATGCCCATTATGGAGTCGATCAAAAGTCCCACCAAGTACAACATTTTTATAAACATGATCCTGTGCTGGTTCAGTATGATCTTCATTGCTATTATCCGCATCATTTTCATCACAGGTAATAAAACTGCAGCCCATGCATGTGTTGGCTAGATAATCTTGTATGAATGATGTAGCGTCATTTTTGCTGTATGTTTGATCGAATATGACAATTTCCACAGGTTTCTTTGTATTTATGATTGGTGTATTTGGATTTTTAATTCCCGAGAGAAGCACTCGCACATCGAGGCTGGGAGAATATGAAGAAGCCATGGAATAGATACGAGATATGGTCCGTGCATACCTCGGACCTTGCCATCGAGGCTTGTAGTTACCGGACAGCAAAACATTTCGCTCAGGAAAATATTGGATGTATAGAGTTTTTAGAACGTGAGCTTTTATAGCTGGCAAGATCTTAGCAACTTTCGTTGGATTTGTCAGGATCAGTAACCCGGTGTTTACCATTTTTATTCAACAGAATAATCTAACCTCACACTATCAGTTAAGTCTTGTGTTAGATGATAGAACAGAGGATCCTATTTTAACAGCTATCCCGATGACTTCGCGAGTTCCAGAGTAGAATACAAATGAGTCAGATCCACTGACCTGTTGGTGTTGGTTTGTAAAAAGAAAAGTATAATGCACACAATAAACTACACATGAGTGGGCCCCACATGAGTCGGACTCCGAACCCTAGAATTCCTCGTCCACATGTCTTCTTGGTCTTCTGTTAATGGCTATAGACCATCCACATGTCTTTAGCGCAAAGTTCCGATTGTAGTTCTGCTACTATCAGCTCAATCAGGTTAAGTTCAGCAGAGTCTGCCACTTTTAGCTGTGGGATGAATAGTAGGAAGGTGATAAAAGAAAACAAAAAAACACAAGGTCATGCGTACTAGCGTGGTACTCACCAGTACCTCAAGGTGCAATTTCACTTGCGTCGAATCGCCGCAGAAAACCAGCGTCGAGGTGGTCACGTGGTATACCCCCACCACTTTTTGACGCTCCGGCGTCAACGCTAGAAAGTTGGAATCGGCCAACTTTACAGCGTCAACGCGTCAATTGCGTAGCCATTTTACTTTCTGCTTCCAGTCTAGTAGCGTCGGTTTCCAGTGAGTTATTCAAGTTAAAGTAAAATTAAAATTACATGAGCCATGGATTCACAGGAGGTATGTGTAGAACTGTTAATTAATTTGTGATGTGTGAATATATTATAAAATAAAATATGTACATTATTACAGATGGAGCTTGTGAACACTTGTGGAGTGTGCGAGGAGATCTGCTCCTACGATTTGATAGCGACCCATCCCTGTGTTGCTAATTTTAATAACATTTACATCGACGACAACCGCTATTTTTATCCCCAATGTGGTAAGAAAATATTACTACACATATTATTCAGATTTGTCAAAACCCAGTATAGTCAAGCAATGACTGGTTTAATGAGGTTATGTCTTCAATCACAAAAATTTTGTTCAATATATTTTGTAAAACTTGTTCATGTATCCTTAATCAACATGAAATGATTTACTTCTTATTTGTTCTAATATGAATGATTAAATTATTTTGATTACAGACAATGGAACAATATTACGGAGAAGCGAAGTACCAGGTCAGGGAGAAATACCTGTTGCCGAGACAGTTGATGAGCTGAGTGTTCCTTATTCTGTATTAAATGATAACATTAACTGTTCTAGAACAGATATTGATCTAGACGAATTATTGATTTCAGAAGTGCAGAGAAGGCCTCCTTTATACGATTATACTCTGCCTTTGAAGGAGCATTCAAGGCAAAGGACCAGAGAATTGTGGCGTGAAATAGCAAATTGTGTGTTTGAAGTTTAAATTTTATTATTTTGTAATGTTTGTAGTTTAAATTTTTCTACTTTATAGGAGAGCAGGAGATATAATATCCGGAATAAATGTTACTATATATACAGACAAGAAATGTGTCAATTATATGTTGCAATTGAATGCCGAACAGATTCCAATTTATTTACAAAATGTGTGTTCACTGTCCAATGACCCACAATAAAAATTCTTGATTGACATAAAAATTGTAAATTGATTCAAATAAAATTCAGAATTCATACAGATGTTCCAAAACGAAAACATGGTTTGATTATCCTCGTTCTTTTTCTTACTTCTCACAGACAGATCATTTCCAAATTCGATCGAATTGCCATGGAACTGCACCTTCTTCGTTGAAATAGTGACAGAAGTTCCTTCGAACGATAGTAGCAGTACGAGAGGTATTACTCGTACCACAGTGGATTATATTAATCAAGAGACTCGGTAGAGTCTCGCGCCAATTGCATTCAAAAGAACGGGCGCACTATCGAGTATATATATATATATGAACTGACGCCGGTGCGTCGACGCAAAAACCCTTTTCACTGGCGTCCGACGCTCTTGCGTCAAACTGACGCTCTTGCGGCGGCTCGACGCAAGTGAAAAGGCACCTTCACACTGTTTTGTGTAGTTATATATCAGTGTGTCAAATCGCCGCCGAAACGAGCGTCGAACTGGTCATGTGGTACACCCCCACCACTTTTTGAAACTTGGCTAGCTCTTAAAACCGCATCACTTTCATACTTTTCACTGGGCACCATGCACAATTCGGAAGAAATTCACTAGCCTTATGAGCGATGAACTCATTTATCAAATAACAGCAAAACGGATGACATTATGTTCAAACGTCGCGCGCTGGAATATCGACTACAAATCTGTCGTATAATCTTAGCGAGTCGTTGTCGTGCCCAAAGTCGTGCCAACTTATTATGTTTGTCTCTGATAATCATACCATATGATTACTATACCATCGTCATAAGTCTATGGTGTAGACCGGTCCCTGTAGCCAGGGCATATTGCCATCATACCTCCATGGCCACAGGCATCAAACGACACTTGTGTCAAACTTGTGTGTTGTTCCTCCTTTTGTTTCGTTTGTTCGTTTTTTTAATTTAAATAAAGCTTCTGCTAGAGCTGTCAATTACGCAGGCAATTGCGTAATGGAATTAAAAAATTTGCAACACGTCGTGAAGATGATCGAGTTGCCTGAAAAAATTCAAAGTTGCTATGTAACATCATCCGACCTCCTGTTGAATACACTAAAAGAGCTGCTGATACACAGCAATATTACTTATGTGGCACTTTCGACTGTGTTTATTATCGTCGTTACTCTATCAAGTCTGATAGTTCTTTTTAAAAGTACGTATTACAAATCTATACCATCACTTTTTCATTCATCATTAACTGATTGTGGTTTTATTGTGCAATATATCATATGAGTCTTGATGGCTTTCAATCAGAAAAACGTGACGAGGTCTTTTCATTCCCTGAGGAATTTCTGCCCAAATCAGTCAGTCGTGACATTGATGTTATTGACCGTGATGAAGGAGAGTCCATAGAATTAACTTGGAAACAACGGTTGGTGCAGCTGCACTATGTAACAAGTGTAAGAAGCATATTTATCACAAAAAATGTCAGAACAATTTTAACCACTGGTCCCTCAAAGCAATAATATAAACCATGTCTAATTTACAGAAATGTAAAGATAGTTGCTATGCTTCCAAGTGCATAAGATTAGTAAGATATTTCCCAAGTTTGATCAATGTCCCACTTGAACGAGATGGACTTACACCCTTTCAACGTGTCTGTTATAACAGCCATGCATGTTTAGTGGAATACATGATAGCAAAAGGTAATGACCAGGTTTCATAAATGTATTCACCACGAACATCAATCAATTTGAGTAATGGCTAATATTACTTTACGTTCCTTTATAACAGGAGCTAAACCATGGTTAACGACACAGGCTGGTGAAAATGCACTCTGCTTAGCTATGTATTATCACATTAAGCATCCAAACGACAACGATCTATCGTGTCTGGATGTATTGCTGGAGTCAGGTTTGTCTACAATATAAAGCAATATAACTTTTACTGACAAACTGGATATAACTCATTTAGAATTTCCTTATTCTTCAGGATGTACTTTGCCGAAGCGTCGTTGTTTGGAAATTATTCTGGAAAGAGCGATAAAAATTTGTCATAAACGTCTCACCGAGTGGATATTGGTGCACAATAATGCTCACCTTTCCGCCCAGAGATCCATTTCAGTGCCTCCAGCTTTCCAATACCTTAAGAGCTATTCTCAGTATAAGCCTTCACTTATACGCTAAACTCAAGACACATTTAATTTACTTTTAAAATTGAAATAACATGTCCACTGTCATTATTCTATCAATTAGATCTTTCATCCATTAGGTATAGTAAAATTTAGTGTAAAGTTCTTTGCGAACAGAGAATTTATGTACATACCTATATTATTAGTTAATAAATGATTATAAAATAGCATATCAAGGCATGTGGTTTTCAAGCTTTGTTTGGGATCCAATAGAAATTTGGCAATAGTTTGGGCTCAATGAATGAAGGAGGTAGACGGATATTGAACAAACACCATATTTAAATAACATCTAATTCAATAACTAAACACAGATTTTTCAGTTTTTACTATCTAAATATTGGTCTCGTGGAGACTAGACGCGACGTTAGCAATTGACATGATACAGTCCTGACGCCAATTAATTATGAAATAATAACATGAAAAAAAAAACCGATCCAATTTAATTTTCTTTCTTACAACTATGGATACTTTACATGAATTGCAAATTATTGCAGCAAAGCGTATTCCAAGATCATCATTGGATAATTTTTGTGAATCTACAAAAGACGTTGAGATGAAATTAATTTTAATAATGAAAATTTTGCATGACTCGGCCGGTATTTACGGGAATTTAACAACCGTTGACAGAATGCTACATTTACGGTACAGAAATTATACATATACATCTGTGTACTTGAAAAATATGGTTTTCTGCTGCGTGTATTTAACATTCATATTAATACTGAACTTTGCGGAGTTACACGTTGCAACAATATCACTGGGGTACGTTACAGGTCAGAACTAAAAGAGCACGCTGCTCATACTTGTAAGGTACGCAATTTCCAGTACAGCCCTCTTAGAGCAACAAGCTCAGCGTGGGTACCGCTCTCAGCTATGACACCTTTATCCACAACGCATATTTTATCAGCATCTTGAATCGTCGCGAGCCTATGCGCTATAGTTAGGCATGTTCTACCTTCCTTTGCCTCATCTAATGCAGCTTGTACAACCTGTAAAAAAATGACCATCATTAGCAATCTGAATAAAAGTCGGTGTCGATGATGAATGTGACGATGCAATCTGACCTTTTCACTTTCCATATCTAGGGCTGATGTTGCTTCATCGAGTAAAAGAACTTTTGGATTGGCAATCAAAGCTCTGGCGATAGCTATTCTTTGCTTCTGGCCTCCAGAAATTTGCGTACCCTTGTCACCAAGTTTAGTATTATATCCTTGGGGAAGCGCTGAGATAAACGCATGTATGTTTGCCTTTTTAGCTGCTTTAATGATCTCCGCCATCGATACATCACGTGTGTTATCACCATAGGCAATATTCTCTGCAATCGTCCGTGCAAACAATACCGGTTCTTGCGATACAATCCCCAAATTTGATCTCAACGAAGCGAGAGTTACAGATGAAATATCCTTGTCGCCCAAATGCTGAAAAAAAATGTATTACATCCACTACCCGAACATATTGGAAAATACTTGTGTTAATAACCGCACTACTTACTATACTACCCGATTGTGGATCATAGAATCGTTCTAGAAGTTGTATAAGTGTGCTTTTCCCACATCCACTGGCACCGATTAATGCAATTGTTTTCCCTGCAGGAACATGAAGATCCAATGATTGTAATACTGTGATTCCAGGCCTAGTGGGATACTCAAATGTAACAGATTTGTAGTCAACGACACCAGTATTATTCTAAAATGATAAAAATGACCATTGGTAGCAAAAAATAAGCTTATGCCTATGAAGATATTGCTTAAAGCATTATTTCAAATTCATTACCCAATCTTTGTCTTGTGGATTTGTCGGATTTACTATTTTTGGAACTCTGTTGAACAGAGCAAAAATTTTTGAAGCTGCAATAAGACCCTTTTGATAGTTTGGCGCAAAAGCTGATGCATTGGCAACCATCACTGTTCCCATGATGAGAGCTTGTGCAACCCTTTGAAAATCGAAAAAATAGTGGATGATAAATTTTATGTTCCTAAATCAATGAAACACCTGCATGTTAAAGTGATAGTTACTTGAATACCGTAGAAAAATATAGTCCTTCGTTTTCTATCAAATATCCACCATACCACATACAAAGTGCATATGCAAAGTAAAGAATAGATCTAGCTAGAGCAAAAACTATTGCACGATAGTGTGTATTCTTTTTGGCAAGTAAGAAAGATGGTTTCATTGCGTCCGCATATGCCAACTGGAACGTTTCTTCTCTTCCAAGCCCGAGAACCGTGCGAATGTTGGTCACTGCTTCTACTGCGATCTGAAAAATTCAAAATTTATTCGAAAATATTCTAGTGAATACTGAAGTCGAATTAACAATAAAATCCTGTTCAATATACCTTTGTAGAGTTTTCCAAAGTTTTGTGATAATTCAAAGTCTCTGTACTCAACAGTAAACCTTGCATATAAGTAGTGATCAAAATGAATGGCATGAATGCTGCACCAACTAATCCAAGTCTCCAGTCATAGTACATAGCGAGTCCTAGACCCAGTATCAATGTAGCACCAGATTGTATGAGGGTTCCAATTCGCTGCCCAGTCGCCCCTTGCACAGCAGCAGCTTCTCCTGACAGTTTGGCACATAGAGAACCAGTTCCATTACTTGGTATGTCAAACCAGGCCATTTCCTGCCGCATCATAGTACCAAACGACAGTTGTCGCATACGTTTTGTTAGGCGTTCTCCAGTAATTCCAAAAATGAATATCTTTAGAAATTATTAATTACATTAGGTATTTTTCAATTACATGACAGTACTAGGCAATTTACCTGAATAAATGTAGCAGTACCAACTATAAGGCCAACAAGTGTGAAATACAGACTATAAATGTTCGTTTGTTCTCTAACTTCCACGGGATCAGGTAGCGCTAGCAACTAAAAAATTTGACTCATTAAAATTAGGGGACTGGAGTCAAATATTTTAAAATCTCCAAAATACGGATACTCACGCCAATAATGTCACCAAATAGAATCGAAAATAATGGTGTAGAACAGCCGACAATGATAGACGTTAAACAAGCCATAATAATAAGGTTCTGCTCAGGCTTATTGTATTTCAAGATACTCGACATAGAAACTGTTCCCGGAGCTGCAGCTTCGTCTTCCTCAACATACTGAAAAGCATTGATTCAGACGATTAATATGAAACATATTCATCAAATATAAGAGTTGACTCTGACAACGATCTCAACACAGTTTTTATGACGTACCTTGGAATTTTTTATAACAATCGGCTCATCATCATCATCAACGTCTAATTTCTCAGGACTGGTCGGCGATATAGGCCCGTGTTCCTCAAGCTCGGATATCTAATATTTGCCAATGATGAGAATAATTTTCGAGAAGTATTTTTAACCAAACTTTGTTGCTAATAACGAACCAGAAAATAAGAAATATACCTGAGTAGTTACAAGCGCATAATAATGCTTTTTGAGTTTCATCAATTCTGCGTGTGTTCCTTGTTCAATAACTACACCATCAGATAGTACAATGATTTTATCTGCACCTCTTATAGTTGATAATCTGTGGGCTACAATGATTGTAGTTCTTCCTTTACTCGCCTGTAGAATGAATGAATAATACGTTAATTATTTTTGGAGAGAACCTTGCCTTTGATGAAGCAGTCTATCATTTAAATCATATTAGTCTACTTGATCAAGAGCTGCTTGCACTCTCGCTTCACTGCGTGTATCAAGAGCAGAAGTTGCCTCATCCAAGAGTAAGATTTTGGGATTTCGGACCAACGCTCTTGCTATGGCAATTCTTTGCTTTTGTCCACCCGACAACTGAGCTCCCCTTTCACCAACCATTGTATCGTACCCCTGGAAGGAATTCGTAAAATTAAAAAGTAATACACGTTCATAATACACTACTCTGTGCAATAATAATACCCACTTTCTGTAGCTTGATGATGAAATCATGAGCATTTGCTTTTTTGGCTGCATTAATAATATCTTCATCAGTAGCATCCATTTTCCCATAACGTATATTCTCAGCAATAGTTGTACCAAATAACACAGGCTCTTGACCGACAATTCCAATATTACTTCTAAGCCATGCAACATTCAAGTCTCTCAAGTCATGTCCATCTAGAAGAATCTGTAAGTAAACCGTTAGTTTACACGTATCAGAGACAGTGGACGAAAATATCAAAAGCGCAATGAATTCTGAATTCACCTGCCCATCCAGCGGATCATAAAATCTCTGTAGTAGTTGAATACATGTAGATTTACCACATCCTGATCCTCCAACTAATGCCACAGTCTCGCCAGGCTGAATGTTTAGGTGCAACCCCCTCAATATCTGATGACAACAGAATTGATATGCGATATAAGCTTTTGAAGAGTATTCTTATGATACAAGAAATTTCATAAAACGTTTACGAAAATACAAAACTGTACACACATACATCAACATTTGGTCTTGACGGGTAGCTGAACTTAACACTTTTGAATGCAATAGCTCCATTCAATTGGACGGGTTTGGCACCTTCATTCGACAAGCTGTTAATGGCAGAGACTCTTTCAATGACTGCGTAGATCTTAGACCCAGCTGCCTTTGCAATTCCAAAGGCTTCAATAAATGGAGAGGCTGTGCCGAAATTCATGGAGCCCATCATTACGGCAAAAAAGACCTACACAAGGGTTTGAACTCATTTGAACTATTTGAACGTCACGTGAAAAGTAATCGGTTTCACAGTTGAGAGATTATTTGAGCTGGAAATACGAATTTGAATGACTAATTTACCGTAATCATAGTAGCAGCGTTGTACGTTTGTACGCTGGGATCATAGTACCTTTCTTCTAGTACTAATCCGACACCATACCAAAATGATAGAGCGTAGCTGCCATATATACACAACCATAATAATCCAAATGCGAGTCCCGCGAAGAAACTCTTCTTTACATTATTCTTGTACGCAAAGTTTAAATTTACAGTAAATCTCTTAAGTTCCAACTCCTGTCCTCCAAATGCAACCACAGTTCTCATTGCAGACAGTACCTCTTCAGCAATTGATCCTGCTTTTGCATAAGCATCGATCTCATTGCGAGACAAGCGAGAAGTAATCTGAAAAATGGCACAATCTAGTTGCACATTACATTAGAGTTAAGATATCAGTTTATATAAGGGCAGGTACATATAATATGTATTTTTGGTTTGACGAAATCTCGTAGATTACTTGCAAAAACTAAAAGTCATTCCACTTACATTATTTGCGTATAGTATGTATAGGACCTAATCAGTATCAAGATTACGTGGACGTAATTATTATTTTGATGTCTATTGATAAGATATTGGCGCATCCATTATATATGTCTTCAAAGTCAAATAGTTCATTTTATACAGACTAGTATTTCAGATTAATATCAACTACACGGAGTGCACTGTAGATAATCAAACAGCCTTGGATAACATTTTATAGAGAATAAGTTTGTAAGATTCCGACAAATATTTACCACTCCTACTGCTCCAATGAGTATCAGTGTGACGGGGAGTGAAATTAGGCAGACCAGAGCAAGCTCCCATCCTCTGACAAATGCTAAAATAAGGCAACCCACAAAGGCACTCATATTATGCATGAACATAACAGCCTTCTCAGAGATTCCATCCTCCAGTTTAGTTATGTCCCTATCATAATATTACTCATTGATTGATCAGATTTTTTATAGTTAAATTTGCCAATTTTATATCACATTTATACTTACTCTGCTAAACGACTGGCTATGTCCCCACTCTGAGTTATGTCGTACCATGAAACATCTTGGTGCAATGCCGATTCTAAATACATGTTTCGGATTCGATAGATTTGACGGTGCCCTACCAAATTGAATAACATGATGCTAAGGTAACTAAAGAACATCATGACAACTCCAATAATGGTGTTCCCGATTGCAAATCTGAGAACTGCATCCATAAGTTCTGTAGAATCCGGAGACATTGCTGATCCTACCATTGAACCAACCAATTCACCATAAATCCACGTGTTGGCTGGCTGGCAGAAACCAGTGACCACAGCAGAAAGAAGTCCAATAAATAGAATAATTCTTTCCAGAATAGTGGAATATCGATACTGGAAAAGACAATTTAATATAGATTAAAATTTGATTAACATAAACGGACACGTGCATTGTCGATGGATCCTCAGGTAAAGGACAACTGATTATTGGCATAATTCTCAACGGCATAACTTACCAATTTGTAGAAGGCTATTGGTGAATAGACTGGTGGTTTAATTTCTTCCGCTGTAGCTGTGCTATAGGATGAAAATTTGGATCTCTTTATTGATGTTCGAAACAACAAGTATACTACGGATAGATCAGCGAAAAGTTTTTAACAATGATGAAATTATTCAATGGAACTTACTCATCTTGAACTTTACCAGCAATATCTTCATCAGTTCGGAACGACGTTATTTTAATTGGTTCATCATTAGTTGTCACTTCCGATTGATCTAAAGTTGGCATAGCCAGATGTAATTTTTTGCTGTTCTTCATCATGACTTGCACGGAATTCGCACACTGGATAGCTGGAACTACTTCATGTCAAATATATTGGAGTAAAACCGATCGACACTTACCTTATCAGCTCTTATCGAGTTTTATCAAGATAGAAAAGACCTTGATTCATCAGAAGATATTAGCTTTGTATCGGGCGAATGTATTAATTGGAGGTTTTTTGCAGTTCATTTCGATTTGGACATGTGGCTACTCACTCAGTGGCCACATGGCCACTACTCAGATTTTCTACCTGATTCAAATAAATTCATCAAAAACAGGACTGAAAATAGCAGACGAAATATTTGGCAAACAGGAGCATTGTGACGAGAGTGTTACTGGATAACCATTCGTCGATCTCATGAATTTCGTGAATTAGAGGGGCCTGAAAAATTGAATAGATATAAAAAAAATTTCCAGAGAATTTTATCAAGTATGTTTACCTAACTTATAAACCTATCTTACGTAATGAGACTGAATCATTCGAAGATTGATGAAATGCATTAAATTATAATCTTGGATGACTAACAAATTTCTTCGTTATAATATTATTGATTTTTAGTCAAACACACTTTCCATAGCAGTTACTTCAATTTCAATACTTTTGAAAAATATTCGACTAGGTAATAATCATTCAATTACTGAACATCATCAATTTCTATTGAAAGATAGCCGAATTCATCAAAAACCGTCAGATTATATTGAGAATATCGTAATTATTATTTATTCACAATGACATAATGGCTCGTATGTAGCTCAAACATTAAAAACCTACAAAAAATTGTTCTTCATATCACTAATGCCGAATAAAGTAAATAAATTTCGTGAATAAATTAAGCAAAATTATACTTAAGGATACGCAACAGTATTTCAGAAGAATATTTGTAACTCAATAACGGAAGTATTAATAAAGTCCACTAAATATCTGAAAACGTAATTAATACAAAATAACAATCACGTTGTCAGGTATCTAATATAAGTTTTCGGTTACACACTTATGGTGCCTTGCCAATATTGGCAAGTTCCTTGATTTGCGTGATCAGGTATGCGTTGTAGGTTTTAAAATCCAGCGGCGCCATGGTTACCACGGTAGCCTTCAATCTATTCTCGTCCTATGCAAACAAACGGACAGTATAGGTATACATACACAAGAAAAAAATACAGAAAAATCAAATAGTTCAAGAGCATGACTCGTTATGGTGCAGACATAGCTTTTATAGAAGCTCTATAGTTCATCGGCTTTGAGTCTTCGGATAAAATATCCTTATGTTCGGCGTTCGGCGATACAATGACTCGATGTTACATGGTAAATAAGGTTGTGCAACAATATTACTTAAAACAGGTAACAAGCAGCTGGAACAAGTGAGGATTGTCTGATAAAAAATGGCTAACGAGGACAATGAACTCACGTTGTAGCTCTCCATTTTCAGCCGGAGTTTAAATATGAAAGATTGGAATGCAGCTGCCCCGAATTTTTCAGCGTATTCATCATTGTTACTTTCCTGCAGTTCCCCGAGTTCTTGCGCGGTCAATCCAAAAATCTTTTCACCGTCTTCGTTGAATGCCGTCACCCATTGATTATCTGTCCAGTCTGCCAGATTACACTGAAATTGATATCGAAAATGTTAGAGTAGTGCATCGGTGGAACTACAGGCGGTATATCGGTTTTTTAACACCTACGCTGGCGAGGAGACGATACTTGAAGTTCGGGTATTCTCTGTTGCATTTTTCACATCGATACATGTCGCCGTGAGACATCACCTATTGATACGATGAGTATAGACAATAACTCCATATTATATGCACAGTTATCTTTGATTACAATACTGAATTCAGGTTTGGAAATATTTAACAAGTACATAGGTACTCTTAGATTTGATATATTTCTTACCTTTTTCTTGCAATTTTCACTTGGGCAGGATGCATACAGTGCATTTTCAGTTCTTATCATATTAATTGTAGCCTTTGTTACAAAGAAGTCGGGAGTTTCTCTGCATCCCAGCTGCTGATCTTTAACTTCCTTGAAAGTTAGCCATGGCCCGTTCAATCCCCCGCCGAGACCACCCAATGTTTTGGAGATTGTATGTACTGTTTCATTGCACCCAGTTGTGCTGTACCAACCCCGTAGCCTGATAAATTGAATTGATTTTTTTGCAATCAAAACACAAGTCGAATAATTACTTATGATGTTTAACTCCAGTCATTAGTTCACCTGTGAGCTTCTGGAATGTCAGGATCAACCTGGAAGACCGAAGAACTTAAGGTTGAAAGTGTTTTTCCACCATTAAATTCTGCAATACGTGCGCTCTTTATTGCCACCACAGGATTAGTAGTCCCATCGAATTCTTCTGCTTGAGTACCCCATAACGTGAGGGTAACCTGAATTCAACAAGAAGTGATAATAAAATTAAACTTTCTGCACTGCTCAATTTTATTAGTAATGCAATAGCGTACCATTGTGTTGCTTTCATCCACGAGATTGAGATCACGTTTTTTCAGCTCTTTTCTTGTAGCTTTGGACAATAACGTTGTGACGTCGGTGCATGATTTGCAAACACCGAGTACATCTGATGGCATAAAATAACAGTTTTGTAAGCAAGATTTTTCATTGATTTGCTGGATGCATGAACTACAATAATAAACACTCACCAATGATTTCATTCTTCTCCTTGGCCTCAATCTCACTGATTGGAGAAAAATCGTACTTGACAGTTGGAATCTCTTCGGCTTCATCGTGACAGGGAACAATCTCTGTCTCATTGGTAGTTGTCATTTCATATTCATTTTTTAAATTGCTGAACTGTTTATTTGCTGGCTTAAGCTGACAACGTGATATATAATAAACTTTACCAAACTGTAAACAAAGGGATCACATCAATTTTGATTTTGTTCATTGACCATTGGTGATATTCGAATTATACTAAATCGATACCTCGAGCATAGGGTGGAACTTTTCACATTGTTCTCGGAATGCAGTGCATCTGATCTCCCCACTTTCATCCACTAGATCCATCGAAAACAACTGACCTTCACCGCGGGAATTGCTCCATGTTCTAATTGCAGATTTATTTGCAACTCTGGCTCTGATCACCCATCTGGTAAGAATCAGACATATTTTCATGGAAAAGTTATTCAATTAAGAATTTTCGCATTTAGATATGAGATCAGTTGATAGTTTGACTTGTTACCTATTCTGATATGGGCTCAAGGCAGCTATTGGAGTCGTTGCGACACCACCACCAGCAGAAAGTGTATCATTAAGGTTGGTATTTTTTTGCTGCTGTATGGGACGACCTGTTCAAAAGGAATCATACTCCAGGTTAAAATCAAATGTGAGAGAATCCTAGATGATAAAGTGATCATCAATTTACCATTTGGTAAACCGTTCCCTTGATTTGAAGGTGGAGCTGCTGGGGTAACAGGACCCGCAACTCCATTTTGCTGAGGCCCGTCTTGCTGTGTAGGATTCCCTATTTTCTCACCAACTTCAGCGCCTGGGACTTTCACATCGATGTTGAGTATGACCATTACTCTCCTGATTCATACATATGAATAGAATGGAATTAAATTACAAAGTACGTCACGTCTGTATTCTGTTGCATTGGTAAGAACTTTGAAGCTTTGAGCTTACTTTTGTTTTCCAGAATTATTGACCATGCTGATAGCATATCGATTGATTTGGCACACAGAGAATTCTGTAAGTTCGTTATCATTGATCAATGAATTAAGCTGCGTGGCCAACATAGCATATGAGTTTATCCTGACACCGTCTGAAACCAGGAGCCGAAAGCGCTCCTGGGAACTTGCTGAGGCTAGTTTTTTGTGACCCTGTACAGAGAATACAGTTCATCTCTTGTGTTGGTAAACATAGGCAATAAGTAAATCTCAAAGATACATGGCAGACAGGATGTAAACAACTTACCAATATCTGGAGGATAGGTTTTTCAACCTCCACCCCATTCATGATTTGCTGGAAGAAGAATGAAAATATTATAATATTAACCTGAACACACAAATATTAACGACAAATTATACACTATGACTTACGTCTAACGCTCCTTTGGTGAGTTCATACATCTTGGATTTTTGCAAGAACTGTTAAACGGTTGTTTCTTCAGATAACGAGTACGAATTTCTGTTATATTTGATAACACACATGTACCCAAACACAAGTATTGCGGAGTAGGCTGTCAAGGTTGGCTTTTGTTCTAGCGGTGCTACGGAGTGCGGGTTGGAGTCGATACGGGGAAACAGTCTGACAAACAGACCACTTTTCCCGCCAAATACCGAAATCTTCATATCAACGGTCAACCAATAAACGTGTTTTCATTGGTGTATTGTTCAGTCGATGTTGATCAACTGCATGTAAATTTCCGGTTCGTTGGCTGGTATTTCATCCCCCAATCTTGGTTCCGCTGACCGACGACCGCGGACGACAGCCAGAGAACCAGCGGCCGGTTAGCCCAGACCGTGCAGACAGATATTTTTGGTTATATTTACTGGAAAATGAAATTAACAATTCTCTAGTAAATCAACTATTGTACCTTTATTTCACCTTACTAGATTTTTATCGTACACGATGGTTGAGCTATTAGGGCAGTACTTAAACAAAATTAAAATACCGCAGCACGGAGACAAGATATACAAAGACGAATGTGTTTTCTCATATGACACACCAGTGAGTTGCAGTAACCTTGTGCCTCGAAACGTTGCTTATCTTGCTTATCTATCTCCGATCAGTTGTTATTAAAAATTTCCATACTTATGACTTTTCAGGAATCAACTAATGGATTATACGTTAGTCTGACATCTTTTCTGGGGTTAGGTCAGGATCACGTCGAAACTTATTACCAGAAAACTAATAACCCCGTATTTCTTCGACTGAAAAGGGTAAAGAAAGAAGTAAGTTGCTGTTCTTCTATTGTCATTTTATTTTAAACATGATGGTCCAGGCCCACAAATGTTCCCAGCTGATTTATGAAATTACTCCAAAACGCAACTGTTGACCCGTTCGGATACCACAGATCTGCAAATTGAACTTAGATGTAAAATAATAATAATAATAATGGCAAGATAGAATATCGAAAAGATTTTGCAACTGGTTATCTATAACACTATGCAGGTACCTTCGGAGCAGCAGGGAGATGGCCCAGAAAAGAAGATCACTCGTCTGGCGATCGGAGTTGCCGGAGGATTCAGTCCAGATACTAAAAAATATACTTATGATGAATCATATCAAATTGTCATCCTGCCAAATTATGTAACAATACCGTATCCCAAAGATGATCTGCCAGAACAAGTATGTATCAATTGATTGAAACATCCATTCACTTTATTATTGCTTAACAAAAACTATGTACCAGGTAAAAACTGCAGTCAAGTGTTTACTGGAGGCTGAGTCTGCTTCTAAATTGGCTGAAATTGAAGCTCTTGCTGGGACATGGGATGGCGAAGCAAGAATTACATCCAAGTAATGAGTCCACGTCAAATGAAAATTATTATACTTAGAACTTAATTACTAACGCAGTTGCTTCAACTTACTTTTAGCTTAACGTACATGAATGAATGATCGCGCAGCCAATCTGTTGGATCTGCTTGATAATTGGCTGATGCTAACTAAATTATAGTTAAATCGCAATTGAATCGGTTTTTCTTCAATCTTTTGATCCTCAGGCATGCAGCTGATCTAAAACAGTTGGATAATGGAATAAAGATTCCCCCGAGTGGATGGAAGTGCGAAAAATGTGATCTGACTCAAAATTTATGGCTCAATCTTACGGATGGCTCAATACTTTGCGGCCGAAAGTTTTACGATGGAACTGGAGGCAATGACCATGCTGTTGAGCATTATCGTACCACTGGTCATCCACTCGCAGTCAAACTGGGAACTATTACCAAAGAGGGGAAAGGGGACGTATTTTCATACGATGAAGATGACATGGTCGAAGATCCGCAACTTATCGCACATCTGGCACACTGGGGCATCAATATTGCACAGATGGAAAAGACTGATAAATCTATGGTTGAATTGGAACTTGACCTTAATCAGAAATTTGATGAATGGGTGGCGCTTCAGGAAGCTGCAAGTAAATTAACCCCTGTTTATGGGCCCGGATATACAGGCCTAGTAAATTTGGGAAACTCATGTTACTTGAATAGCGTTATGCAGATGGTTTTTACCATTCCCGACTTTGTACGCAGGTGATTCGAACGTAGATTTTCACAGTATCAAGTTCTTTTGTTGTTGATCATAACCCATCGGTTGCAAACAAAATTTCTACCTGATTTCAGATACGTCGATGAGGCTCCTCTGATTTTCAACCAATCAGGCAGTGACCCTGCGAATGATTTTAATACTCAGATGTAAGTTCAGCATACTTAACTTTTCATAGAATTCACATAACTTGAGATTTAATGCAAATATTGACAGGGCTAAGCTGGGAGTTGGCCTGCTTTCTGGAAGATATTCTACTGAGCCAGCGCCTGGAACCGAAGAAGAAAGGCGCCAAGGCATACCGCCTCGGATGTTTAAGACTTTAATCGGTCGCAGTTATCCAGACTTCGCAACCAATCACCAGCAGGATGCACAGGAATTCTTTTTGCGTTTGATCAGTCTTTTAGATGTAATATTTTTGATAATCTGAAAATCTATTCAGCAAACTAATTATGAATGTATTCCATTTAAATCAAACGTTTTTTTTTCTTTTCTGAACAGCGTAATAGCCGCCATCAAACAAATCCTGCTGACTGCTTTAAATTCAAAGTAGAAGAACGATACCAATGTGGAGGATCGGCCAAAGTCAAATATACGCATCGTCCCGAGTATTTATTGCCTTTGCCCATACCGCTAAAGGCTGCTGTGAATCAGGTATTATTTTGTCTCAAACTTGAATTTGGATAACGTTGGATCATTACTGAAACTATCAAATCGCAATTTCTTTATGTTAGAATGAGGTAGCGACCTTCGAGGCCAAAAAAAAGGAGGTCGAAGCAAAGGGTCAAAAGCTGGATTCGAATAGTATTGTTAGACCAAGAATAAAACTTTCGTCATGCTTAGAGATGTTCACGCAGTCAGAAATTGTCGAACAATTTTATAGCAGCGCTTTAAATCAGAAAACTAACGCTCGCAAGTATGATTCAAATCTGTAATATGTATATTAACCGATAGCTTGTTACGTACTTCACTGATTTCCTACGGATGATAAATGGCCTGTTGCTACTTCTGAATATTCGATCTTATTTTCAGGACTACGAGTCTTGCGAGCTTCCCAGATTATCTGTTAATACATTTGAAGAAATTTACCTTGAGAGAAGACTGGATTCCTATCAAATTAGATGTTGCAATTGAGATGCCTGATCTGTTGGATCTGAGTACTCTTCGAGGTTTAGGTTTACAGAGCGAAGAGGAGCTACTGCCAGAATTAGCTGGTTCCGAACCACCACCACCTGTATTTGATCAAGCTATTCTGGCGCAGCTGATGGATATGGGTTTTCCACCGGAAGCTTGCAAACGTGCTCTCTTTTTCACGGAGAATCGAAGCTCTGAAGCTGCTACCAATTGGCTCATGGAGCATATCGCCGACTCTGATTTTTCGGAACCGTTTGTACCTCCTGGTATAGACACGAAGCCAGGTAAGTAAATCCAAAATAAAAAGTTATTCAAAAATAGAAAAAGAGTACTGATTAGTTCTTATGTCATATTTCAAACTTTAATTATAGGTAAAACTGCATTCAAACCGAATGAAGAAGCTCTGCAAATGGTGATGACCATGGGCTTCACCAGAGAACAAGCAACCAAAGCCTTGAAAGCAACCGACAATAACCTAGAACGTGCCGCAGATTGGATTTTTAGCCATCAAGCGGAGCTTGATGCACCTGAAATGGATGAGGGTCCATCACAGGATGATTCGTTCAGAGATGGAAATGAGCGTAAGTAGTAAAATATTGTAAAATAATCTGGAAAAATATATTAAATGAACCTCATTCCAGGGTATAAATTAGTCGGCTTCATTTCTCACATGGGAACCTCAACTATGGTTGGCCATTACGTTTGCCATTTGTTAAAAGATAATCGCTGGATAATATTCAATGATGAAAAGGTGAGTGTGAAATATTATTTTCAACTATCAGAGTCGATATTCCAGCACAATTAAACCACACTTATAATTACTTGTAATTTACTTATATTGAGTTGACTTTATATAAATTGAATAAACCAATAATAATGTTTCAGGTCACGCTTTCTGAAAATCCTCCAAAGGAGTTAGGTTACTTGTACTTGTACCAACGTATTGACTAGTAACTTGAATGCATATGTTTTGTAAAAACTTTTTATCGAATTGTATTGAAAATTAACAATAAAAAAAAAAAACGTTCAAAATCTAAAAATCAAACCTGTTCGGTGTTTTCTCATTTTCCATCATAATATATGTGATATTCTTCACAACTGATATCCGAATAAAATAATGAGATAACATTAAATTTTGTACTCGATTATTTATTAAGGCACGTGTTATAATAGTACATAAAACTCTTTTTAAAAAATGCACTCAAGAAATTGATGAAAATTCTTTTCAATTTTGTAGTAGTAAGGTCCAGATAGACATTTCTGGATTTTATATTAACTGACATTTAATAAATTCATCTTTTAGTCGTTTGAAGATTGAAAATTACCATGTATAATTAGGGTGGGTTGAAAGAAATTTGATATGGCACCTGCTTCGCACTGCATTCTCTCGATTTTACGTTTTCTGAAAATATTTTTGTTTCTGCATACTTGAATTCCTTTAGTAAGCAACGCAACTATCTTATAAGTTGTGTCAATAAAATTTGCAATACATTCTGTAACTATTTGTTAAATAGAATAGTAACCATGAATAGAAAAATACTACCCCTGACGGATTTTTTTTTTTTATCAGGTTTCATAATTTATGATATACGTATATATATATTTTTTTCTTTTAAATCTATTGATTAATTTCAATCAATGGCACAATACTCAACAATTTCATACCAGCCCATTGACTCAGTAAAAAATTCTATACAACCTGTGTTCACATAGTTTAAAGGTCAGACGTATTTTTTTCACTTTTCTTTTTCTTTGTATAGTTTGTTAGCTTTGTTGTAATAATAACTACGTTAGTAATAGTTTTGAATAAATAAGCAATGTTACGCTGAATCAGTATAGTGGGTGATTATGATATTTATCAATCACAGTTTAAGTACGTCAATTGGTAACTCAACGTCAAGGATTGGCATTAATTTGACGTGAATATTCTGATTTTGACCAACTTCGTGAAGTCTTTCGTGTTTATCTATGATTTGTAAAATTATATCAAGTAAATGCATAGTCATCAGCGATCCAAATATTTACGTATACATTGATGACATCGTCATCATTTGGCATCATCAAGCCAAAAAGCCTTCGATTTAAAATAATCTTTTTTCATGCTAAGTTTAGTTAGAAATATTATATCTCTGCTAATATACATAATTTAAGAAATACTACTGGTAAGCCGATATTCTTCAAGCACCATATTTCACATTTGAATTGATGAATAGTTCGTGAAATAATTACAGACAAAAGTCGGAAGTTAATCACTTTCATCTGGTACTTAATTAATATACTTTATATAATAAATAACATTACCATTTAAAGTTGATAGAAATTCAAAGGCACGTTCATATAACGTTTGAGATAAAAAAAGATGTTCTCAGATGTAGTGTAATGCTTGAAAAATGCGAATTAGATTAGATTAAGTACAATCACCTGGCACTGTGAGAAGTACTCAATAGTATATACAAAGAAATATTCTAAAAGGCATGACACATCGACATACATTTTGTATGCCTCACGAATTATAAGACCGTTGCCAATATGATCTTAATCGTCTTTACCGGTGAGTTTGAAATTAGCTAACGGTCTTGATATCTAATCTTGTATTATTTCCATCATCAATAATACCGACGGAAGGAGGTATGCCAAAGATAATGTTGTTGCCATCTTTCCTAAATGTTGCTTCTAACAATTCAGGTAACACTTGAACTTTCAATACTTTACTCTTGTTGCCAAGTGTACATTTGAACGTGCTATCAACTGTCACTGGTATATCAGCACCTCGTAATCTATAAATAAAAGGAAATATTATTAAAAGTTCTAATTAGACAATTGCGAAAACGGAAAGAATGCTTCCGCAAAGGGGCCAACTTACTGATAAAATTTGTTCCGGAGGACTCCGACAAGTTCGCCAACTCTATCTTCTTTAGTTATAATTGAAAATATAAAGTCATTTCCTTGATTGGTATGGATAGCGATCAGTTGATCTGTACCAGGAGTTACGCTCAAGCTTGTGATATCGGCAATCGGGATGCCTTTTTTCATAGATTTAAACTTAGAATTTTCCAGTTTATACAGAGCCGCATTCGTTACTACCAAAACTCGGTCGGCAGGCTTATTAAATCTGTAAACGGACAGCTATAATTGAATTCCAAAATACACAGAGCTCAAGTTCCATCTTACAGAAGTTTCTAATAAAAAAAAAAAAATGACAATCAAGTTCGTAGTGTTACGAATCTTAGTAAACGAATTACCTGTTGGTCTTTCTGATAAACGCGCTGAACAACACAGCTTTGAAATGATCAGTGTTCTTCAGGTTGTTGATCGAAGCATTGAAAATACTGCTCTGAGGATTTTCCTCAGATTTTGCCAAATAATTACCCTCCCAGCGGCGGTTTTGACCCCACTGTTGCCGCTTTGATCGCAATGCCGGTGCCGCTGCCATCTGCAAAATATGATAACTGCAGATATGACTACCGACTCTTTATTAATACAAGAGTAAGAGGCGAGTTATTATTAACTACTATGAAATTAACCTTAAGACGATGTTGTGGCCAATCTTCTCGCGGAATATGTTTTAATACCATCCAAGCTCGCCATCTGGCAAATATTTTTTTTAAGGATGGAACGACCGGGCGAATTGCAAAATTTTCTGCAGGCCATGGCAAGGACTTTCCGTAGTCTCGTAGGGATTTCGCATTTTTGAAGGTACTTTGAAGCTTTTTTACGTATGTACGTTGCTTGTATAAGCGATAGTGCTTTATAATAACTAGGGCAGCTTTCATCTTTTTGTAACGCTGACGACACAAGTAGCCTCGCCATTGTTTTTGGAGAAGTATGACGATACCTGGTATTAGTTCGCTTCTTGCCTGGATAATAAAATCATTAGTTCAATTCATGATACGTTGTTAATTAGAGATGTTAATGCATAACCACAGGAATAATAACAATAAAACAATTACTTTTTCAAGGGCAAACAGTGTCCGTGGTGAACGAATAAATATTTTAGTATGCCCATACATGACGTCATCTGCAAAGCCTTTTTCTTCCATTAAACTACGAACTCCGTCTTTGTCGTTACCACTTCTATAGTTCGGCCAAGTGAATTCGGTAATCATTTTGTACCTGCGTAAATAAAGAGGTTTATGTGTTATTTATGAATTTAATGGTTGAACACTAGGGAAGCATGTGCTTTTGATACATGGACGTACCTTTTTAGGAATCTGTCGTAACGCTGCCTGTATACAAAGCCAGCTCTTCTGACGAGAATGTTTTCGACAAGCCCTAAGTACCTGACTTGATGACCCACTCTTTCTTCGTCAAATACAACTGGAGATTTAACTTCGTTAGGTTTGATACAACGAATGTAGAAGGGCTCCTTACTGGTTAGATTTTTGACTAGAGCAACCATTGAGTTACGGAATAATGTACCAGCGGTTAAAGGACGTTTAGTGGTCTGTAAGATGAATGGGGATAAAATATACATAAAAAACGATGTAATTTTGACAGGAGTAAAAAAATGATGTACCAACTTTTGATATATCTTGCGCACCCTCTGGCCACATATTGGTAATTATTGAATTACTACTTCTGAATAACAGACGTTTGAAGTCTTGGAATAAGGTGTCCTTATTTTTTTCAATAAATCCGTTGATATCATAGACGACGTCACCTGCGTAATGTTTGATTCTGAAGTGAACTTTATGCTCCAATTCTTTGTCGGTAGGTTTCAATTGTCGCGATGTGTAGTGCTTATGTTCTGATAACTTCCGATCCAAGGCTTCGAGGAGCATCCCATCATTCATCGTGCCCACAGTAAGGCAGGCTTCGTCCATTATTGCGAGGATACCTTTGTGCTGTTGTTCTACCAGATCGCAGATCACTTGATTATTAAAATATTCAATATTCTTCCAGGTGATGCCTTCTCTGTTGTATTCCTCTTGTTCTTGTTTCAGTACCAATTCAATAAAAAGCTGTTGCAATTTTTCATTGCAGTAGTTTATACAGAATTGTTCGAAACTGTTGACATCAAATATTTCAAAACCATAAATGTCAAGTACACCGATCAACGTATTTTTATATGTTCTGTGCACACTGCCATCGTCAACGTTGATCACGTCATTTATTCGGGATATAATCCACGTGAATAATCTATCATAAATTGCCTGGAAAAATACATCTGCATTATATATTTCCACAAGTCATTCATAGTGTTGAGAGAATAAATTACTTCCTTGTAATTACTGGCTAATTAATCTATAACAACAGATGCGCCTACCTTGGCTAGAGCATCCCTGCCATACTCAGCTTCGATAAGAGAATGCGTTTTTGCAACAACGTCTCCACCAGCGGCAATTACCCTTTCTGTCAAAGCAGTTCTAAGTTCCATAGGGCTTATTGAAAGGCGTTCGGCAGCATCATTTAATGAACCGCCTTTATTAATAGATGGTTTATCATCTTCCAAAGAAAACGTGACATTACCCTTGATTATGTGGACATAAGATTACAAATTACAAGTCGTGATCTGGTTGTGTTGTAGGATGTGTATCAAATTTAACACTTACTAAATGTAAGATGGCAGCAACAATATTCCAAATAGTTTGTGTTTCATTCTGTGAAAATCCAAGAGCTGAAAGTCCGGTAGTGGAAGCTTTGTAGTCTGCTCTGTCAGTGTTACTTGTGCGACCACTGTCTCCTTGGCCAGCATAATAATACGCATTAGGATCTCTAACTAGTCGCAATTTATTCAATTCAAGCTCAGGACAGCCATGGAGTAACTGGAATGTGTAAACTTTTTCTGATTCCAATTCTATGTAAACATCAGCTCACTGATACGATATTTGTATATCTCGTCATCATAAATTATTCTTTCTTGATTTTTTTTCTTGATCTATAAAGTTCTAAAAATACTTCCTATGCAAAATTACTACACAGTTCGAATAATACCTGGTAGAAGCAATGAAAATTTCGTTCTCCTTTCTGTTGGTGTACGACTCTAGATTTTTCTAGCAGATAGTTAGTTATATGACCTCCAATAGGGTCACCTTTGAAATCAAAGTTGATATCCATGTATTTTCCGAAACGCGATGAGTTGTCATTGCGATTTGTTTTCGCATTTCCAAATGCTTCCAAAATTGCATTGGATTGGATAAGTACATTTTTTACTCTGAAAATAAATGAATAAACAATCGACTTATACGATGAAATATCAAGTCAGTTTTCATTTTTGAACTCAAACAAGTGAGCAAAATACACGCAATTCTTTCCATCGTCGTCTATAATTATCATTAGCAATTCAGAAACTAACGATCCTTGTAAAATGTCAGATTTAAAAGCAAGTAAATGGGTTGGTATGAATGGAATTTGATCCAGACTAAATTTCATACCTTTCAATTTCCTGTTGACCACCCTGATTTGTAACAGCGGCAATATATTTCATGACGATTTTGCTTGCTTCAGTTTTCCCAGAGCCAGATTCACCACTAATAACTATACAGGTATCTCGACCCTGCTGTTTCATCTCTCTATGCGCCGCATCAGCAATAGCAAAAATATGCGACGGATTTTCGAAGAACTCCCGCCCTGAAATTGATAACGAATCTCTTTTATGCTTGAACATGGATTTTGACAACATAAAACGAATTACATGGAATTTGATAGTTAGCTAATTGCGTGTGACATTACATTAAACGGTATCGAACAACAAACCAAAACAGCGGAACCTTTTTCATTCTACACAATGAATATCACTTTACGGTTGAATAACTCATGGTTATTTTAAAAGCTGACTTTTTCCTGTTAGCTAGTTTTGAAGATCAATGCCTGAAAAGCCTCTCGGTTTTACAGAGATATCTATTCATTTCTTGGTCTACTGATTCAAACTTGGAGAAAAAGTTGAATTATTTCAATCTCATAATCGATTGGCGTTGCATAACTATTTTACTTCTGAGCAAGTAATTGATTGGTAATTAGACCAAGAATAGACATTTTAAACAGAGCGATTTTACTTTTTAGAAGTGCAACCACCTGATCTATGCTGCAAGTAACTTTCCCTTGTTGTTACTATCACGGACATGCTGGAAAGTCAACATTTGTTACCTAACTCGCTCTTTTTTCAAATGACATTGCACAATGTTATGATTTTACCAATCTTCCAAATATATTTACTCTGCGCCACACATTTTATTTTCAATTTTGAAGGAGTTCTCTTGTAAGGTTTATTCGAAAAATTTTGTAAGCCCTTGATCGTTTGAATGAGATACAACAGAAATGGCAGTATGCCATATTATTATTATCTGTAAATTACGTGTCCTTATCGACGTTACGGAGTATTTCAGTTCTTATTTTTTTTTATCTATATCAGACATTTCCTGCTGTAGATATCCGTATTCTACATATAACGTAAAATTGTTAAGATTATTTCGAGGGCACTATTGAATGTGAACAATTGCGAATTCTATCGCCATCAAATTACTGATACCCGAAGATAAGATTTTCTTGAAATTCTGAATGATCCCTAATATAAGTGGCTGATAAAGATAGTAAGCGTTTACATGTTGATTCAATTAAATCTTAGATCTAGTACAGAGTACAGAGCTGCTGACATCTGACCTACACTTGTTTGAAAAATTCAATTCTTCACAACGGTTTGGAAACAAACATAATATTGGGAGCAAATTATGTAGATGATGAGATTTCCAACATCTGCAAAGTTTTACCTTTATATTTACTAATCTGATCTGGCCCATAGATATTAGTAGTGCGATACGGATTGACGCTGACGCATACCTCTCCAATATAAGTGTAGATTTTTCCGGCATTGAATCTGAAATGACACAAGAGATTTAACATAACTGATTTAACATATTTGCCCCAGATATGTTTTCTGAAATTTACGATAAATTTAAGAACTCAACATTTTGAAAATTTATGATTAATGCAAAGACAAAGTTGTTGCTGCAGACTCTGTAGCTTAGATGAAGCCGTTATCAATTTATCTAATGATTATAAAATTGATTGTCCTCGACTAATGGTTGATGCGAGATTAGAGTTATCATTCTTAGAAAATTTTTATTCAAGATAAGTAAAACTAATGGTAAATAATGGGAATATGCAATATTAATGAACACAATATCTATTTATCGGGGTGATAATAGACAATGATATTAAAATAATAACAATAACCAGACCGTCAAGTTTTATGGATGTCGTTAGCAATCTACATGATAGCTCTTGGTGTGGATAATATGTATTACAGTTACAATATACTGGATAATTGGTGAGAAAAATAGGTAATGGTCAGTAAATCCTTAAAAGTAATAGGAATGAAACCTAGCTAGCAAGTGCGAAATGCAAAAGAACTGATGAAAATTGTTTGTATAAAGATATTAAAATAGTAATGTGACGACAGCTGCATATTGTATATTCTAAAATACGTTGGAAGGTATAACATCATTCAAAGGATGTATCATCGTCCGCTGAGGCTGCTGGCTGAGTAAGGAGCTGAGATGACTCATTTCAGTTGATATGAAACAGGGGGGTATACGCCTTATAGCATGTATAGCGTTCGAAATGAAACGTCCTTGCATTTTTTACGTCACCAGGCCAAAAACAATATGAGCTCATACGCGCAGTGATTATTAGTGCTGGAAAGGGATTTCGAATAAAAAAACCGGTAGAAAGAATGCATAAGTATAAAGCGCACTGGTTATTTATACCGCAAGACGATGTTACGGAGAAATGAAAGCTGCACTGTAGTGAGATTATAGTATTCTTATAGTAAAAACTCCGTATCTAGGTCGCCGGCTATATTTTTACGTCGCGTACGTAGTAACGTGTGGAGTACATGGAATGAATTTAAATGCCAGCCCCCGAATAATCATTCAAGTTCAAATCGCAACAACCACCTGCATCTGAAAATGTTTAGCCACGCCCTCTCAGCGGACGACAGAAGAAATAGAACAACTCTAGGCGCGAGAGGACGAGGTTTCTTGTTTCTGTTTCTGCTTAGTGAAGCGATTGTCAAATTTTCTTTTCAACTATGTAGGTAGGTAAGTGCGTTCGATGCGAGCGTGAACATCGGAAAAGAAGTTCTTGTAATATTAACTCTAATACCTGATGCGAAGATTCTCCACAACTTTTTCCAACGTTATTTCGTCCAACAGGACGAAATCACCGATCCCAACCTCCTCCTGGTCTGCCATTTGTGTTTTATACTAAATACTTGATTAAGGGATAAGTATTTTCAATCACTTAGTAAGACACACACGCGTGTGAACGTTGACTGACGTTAGAAGAAAACCAAGGAAAGTGGTACGACAGCACGCACCGCCGCCGCTCACCGAACGAATGCGCGACTTTTCTACAACTAAACCACAAACCCCACCACACGACGATTATGTATTTTACACACAGCCATGCAAACCGCACGCACCGACGGTGCGTCACTCAACTTATGTACTTTTTTACCTTTTTTTTTTTACTCAGGGGACGTTGATTCTAATAAGATTTCAGAGATATGCCTAATTTAAATCCCACCCAGATTTCGATATACTTGTCCAATTATGCATTGAGATTGTTTTCTACGAAACTAGGAACCAAATACTACATTTTATCAGTTCTTCACCCCGCTTAAATCGGGATAATTCATCCGAACAGATTTTTGTCTCGTATAAACAGTGATATGAAAATGATAAGCAGCCTCGGTTAGCTGTGGATAATAATGTCAATTGTCTTTGACAGGGGTCCGTTTAGTCCTAGCTACGGTCATATGGTACGAATCCGGCATCCGCATGCGCAGTCGGAACGCTGCAAGGCTGTCGCAAGCTTTTATGTTTGGTTCATTATTATTTTTGGCTCTTGGTTATGCTCTAATCATGTCTGTATGAGTAACACCGAGCCGCTGAACGAAAAGCAGTATTTTGATAATTCCTCCACTTCATTCGTTGGGAAACATTTGGTGCGGTTGCTTCACGTGAGGTGGTAGCGTAGCTAGAACTATATGTTCGATATTTCGCTCTTCAAAATTTTCATTTTTCACACGTTATAACATAATACTTGAAGAACTGAGGAAGATGTCATTCACAAAAACGGGGAATGAATTTACGCATTGGGGAAAGAAGACTAATGGCTTTGCTTACGACAATAATACTACTACAGAAATAAAAGATCGTCATGGATTTAGAGAAAAATTACAAATTAACGAATGGACGTTTAGTCTATTCCTGTTCTGCTTCTCTTTTTCGATCGTTGTTGGAAAATTATTGAGTAATTATGGTAAGTTGAAAACTATTTGACATATCCAATTCTAGTTATCTAGTAACGAAATCGAATTTTGTTTACATAAATTGCTTGTGAATGTTTGCATTCCTACAAGTACAGTCTCTGTAAAAGGTTTATTTGTTATGAAAGCTGCGCTGTTGAATGAGCGACATTCATACAAAACAACTAGTCTGAAAAACCATTGGTGAAGTCTATATGATATTATTTGGTCTGGTAGCTAGCTAAGACTGGAATGCGTTGAGCATTAAATATCGAATATTTAATTGGCACATTGTCTATTTTTATACCATGAATAAATTATTGATGGCAGTGTCCCTGGCTTACAAAATATTCACATAACAACCTTGTACGTTCCGGGTTACCAGTAGAGAGGATTTCGGCATATGCCTGAGACTTTTCAACTACCGTTAACATTACATTTTATACTCGATTACAATCCTTGAACACTGTCCAATATATGTTTTGTGATGTCAACTAACTACCTTCCACTCCTTAGGCGATGCTTTACACTGGCAAACCGAAGACAATTACAAATTGCCATCTCTGCCTGCCTTCCCCCGCATCTCCAATTTCTCCAGCATATCCAGCTTATCGATAAGCCCCAGATTCAAGTTTAACAGCGACCATTTGGTAGCAGCCGGTGAAAAGTTCATTAATATTAGCCAACGATACGAAGAGGCTGTGTCACACGCAGTTTTTGAATTCTCAAGAAATAATTGGATGTGGATGCGGGCAGCTTTGAGCGGGTTTGCCATGATGGGTTTCACTTGGTATATTGTTTACAAGGATAGCAGTGAGCCTGGGGTGAATCCACCCTCGCCTTTGAATCTCTTAAAAAAGAAAAGGTAAGTCGTAATTACTTGTAGCTTAATTGATTCTGACGTATTATAATGGCTTAAATTTCTTGTTTCCAAAGCTTCTGGAAGCAAGGAAATTTATAGTGATTACAAAATTGAAGTAGAACCAGTATCGTCAATAATAAACTTCAAATTTATCGTAAAATGAATCTTTTCAGAGGTCTGTCAAGGTTCGGTATGCAGATGAACTACTTTGTTGGAATGCTCAATGGAATTTTGATCTTCGTCTATTTAAGTTTGTAAGCAACCTACCCTTAAGTAAATGCGATTTACTATCCCACACTGTCTGGTGTAGCGTACAATCTCAAGTGTTGCGTTTGTAACGCAAGTATTCAATTGGAAAAGAACAATCCAATCTAATATCTTGTGATTCGCGAAATGTTATATTATATTTCATTAAGATAGTGATTTATTCTATTTATTATCAATATTTTATTTCTCAAAAATATCGGAATATATTTATTCTAATAGGGTTTGCAGCTGTTAAGTATTAATTTGATTAACGTAATTATAATTTATAATTTTGCTTTACACGAAGTACCTCTTCCAGATTTGATTTATTTTATATGAGTAGTATGCAACTTATGCCTTTTGCATGCAAAAGAAAAGTATATCACATCGTGAACAAAATATTCTATTATTTCGCACTTGCTTCCTATGGCTGCTTTACGGGTATAATTAACGAGCTGCTTACAAATTATGTTCTTTATATTAAGTACAGCATTTGTTAATTTTTGTACAACTATTTGGTGCAAAGGAAGGCTCACAAAACGTGCTTGAATTAATTCAGAATTTATCAGCTAACTACTAATATTATAAGACTGACTAAAGAGCAGTAGAATATATTCTCAAGCTCTAAGATTTCCTTTTTTTGCCAGTGGTTAGATTCCGGTTTCAATTTCGTACTTAATTCGCTATTGCAGTTTAATGTTGACTCAAACTAATTTTTGTTTCGCAAGATTAAACTTTAATTATTATTATACTATGGCAAAGAGTTCTGATATTCATAATCCATAATGTTGTCCATTTGTTCATTTGTGCGACTAGTAAGATGCGCGCCCATATCACAGCTTTAAAAATGTGATAAGATTAAATGATTTTTTTTTTTAATAAACGTAATACTGCTCATGCGGTATATATTTTTTTTGTCAGCTCGAACTACCAGCTGTTCATATTATTCAATCTTACAAAACAGAATCTTTTGATCAAAAAGTTTTTTGGTTCAGAAATAAAATTGAATATGTCTTGTGTTGTTATTAATATTAGGAGTGTTATTAACATGTATTACACAATTTGTGGCCTGGTGATTAGTTCACCAGTTATAAATATTTTTGTATATTTATACTAGCTTTACATAGCTGTGGTGTGTATTTATACCTAGGATACCTAGGATATTAGGTAAAATGAAAATATGAACAAACTGGAATTTGTTTAAGTTGCTTGAATGCTTTTATTTTATATCAACACGAATTAATTATTCGCGTATGTACTGTGAACTTTTTTTCCGAAATGTTATAATAAATTATAGACATGCTCGTAAAAAAACTATTTGAACATTTTTGTTAACCTAGTCCCTTTCTACATCTGATTCAACGGATCACCATCGAAATCAGTTGATGATAAATCAATTTTGTATCGGTTTCATCTAGGAAAATTATTGAGTACTTTACATCAGTAACAAAGCTGACTCATGATCATCGTCAGTACTGTTGTTCAGTACACTGACACGTGTATTTCATTGAACGTATTTTGTACGAATAGTAACGTAACATGATGTAATCGCAGAAGTTTTTCCGTTTGCACGTTATTGCATGCTCTTGCGCAGTGCACGGAACAGTTGGGAGTGCGCGTAGTGCGCCTGGCGTCGATCATTGTAGATCGAGAGTTTCAATAGTTTTAATCCCACAAAATTTACTTTTACTGATTTTTTTTAACCAGCTATAATTATAATTTCAGTATTTTCCGTATAATATCAACCTAGGAGACTCCTTAAAATAGTAGTAGATACGTAGTTACGGGCTAGAAATATGGATCATCGGGTGTTTAGAATTTACAACCATGAAGACTTTGTCAAAATCACCAAGGGAATCAAAGTCGCTCGTTGCATGCAATTGAAATCAGCCTCCTGTGAGTATTACAAATATTCTAGTGCCAAGCTAAAAACATAAGTATTGGCATGTTCTTAAATAGTATGACTTTTTATAGGTTATGTTACACCTTCTGCGTGCCTTCTGCTAACTGACAGATGCGATCTTGCTATGTTTTCTCATTTAGTCATTTACTACGTTCACAGTCGAAGCCATATTTTTGTCTACCGCATCCAATTTGATTTATCATTTTTTTCCATTCAGCTTCAGACGTGGAAAAAGTATTATGTCAGCTCGACGATCTCGTTGTGTCAGATTCACTCAGCTGTTCATTTTGTAATGCTGTTTTTGAGGATCAAGCCCAACAAAGGCTTCATTATAAATTAGACTGGCATCGGTATAATCTTAAGCAACGTCTCGGCGGGTTGAAATCTGTAAGTGAGGGTACTTTCAGCTCATTGGCTGACAAAGGTAAATAATAATCATCTGATCTCAAATACCTTCATACTTTGCAATACGGGGATTAATCCCATTTCCACGAATTTTCAGATGATGTTTCGAGTATATCAGGGAGTGAATCTGAATCAGAGAATGACGACGAAACTGGGACGTCGGAGACTGGGAGTTCGCGAACTGATTCAAAGGTGGTTAATAATAAATTAGCCAGCAACAGTATCCCCATATCTGCCGATGGCAAGATCAAGAGAGAGGAAAGGAAAAAAAGAATAACTGAATCTGTTTCTGATAGTTCAGACTCAGAGCTCGATGAGGATGCTTTGAGTAAAAAACGGGCTCAAGAACTCCTGCTCGTTGCATGTCGTCACTCCAAAGTATTTTTTGAAAATGACGACGGAGATATATTCAGTATATACAGATGCCTACTGCACAATAAAAAGGTGGGAATTCCTAGCTTTGCTCTGGTAGAATAAAAATCTGTACTTGACCTTGGTTTTTTGAGTTATCATACACATCCATCGATATGTCAGTTAAAATGAGTGTGGATATTTTTTGTTGAGGTAGGCGGGAGTCATAGTATTACATTTTAGGAAATACCGGAGCTAGACACAGAGATGATTGCACAGGCTGTAGAAAGCGGGCAAAAGACTATGTGGGCAGTTATTATGCTTGGAGGTGGTCACTTTGCAGCTGCGGTATTTCAAGGTAATTTCAAAGTCACATCCAATATTGATTTCTCATAGAAACTTTGACAATTGAGTATCATCTGCAGATGGGGTAGCAGTGGTTCATAAAACCTTTCATTGTTACACTGTCCGAGCAAAACAGGGCGGCTCTCAAAGCTCCAGAGATCACCGAACTGCGGGAACTCATCCAAGAAGTGCTGGAGCTAGTTTAAGGAGATACAATGAAGCTGCGCTGGTTCAAGTACGTCAGAAATATTACTTTAAAATTCCACTTTCGTAATTTTGTCACGCTGTATCAATGCGGAATTCTTATTCCACAGCATATTCAAGAATTATTAGAGTCGTGGGCCACACAGCTTTCCAATTCATCATTAGTTTTGTACAGAGCAGTCGGCCCTCACAATCGGTCAGTCCTGTTTGGAGGAAAAAATCCGCCCCTGGATAAAAATGACCCTAGATTAAGGCCGCTGCCTTTTCCTACTCGTCGTGCCACATTTAATGAAGTCCTCAGAGTCTACGAAATCCTTAGCACTGTAGAAGTGTACGGTTCTGCTGTCGACTTTACAGATTCGTTTCCGATTTCTCCGAGACAACCCATTAGAAAAAAGATAACTAAAGTCGACTTACTTGAAGAAATACCGGAAAGTGTTACGCAAAAAGAAGACCCTCTACTTTGTGTAAACAGTTCTCCTGATACAAAAAAACAAAAACGTCCGGTGCAGTCGCCACCTGATCGCCAACATCGCAATCCTCGACCGCAAATAGACAGAGCAAAGCCAAGGAAAAGTCCTCGTCGTCCACTACCAGGTATTGAAATTGTGAAGGACATATTATTCATTTCTTCATATCCCTTGATGCACACTTTATTTGACAATATTTTTTTTTTTTGTAATTTAGAAATCGTTACTCGACTTGCTCAGTCATCCTCCGAATCCGCGTCTGACGATGATTCCTCGCCTACAACTGATGTTCCGATAATTGAACAGAATTCTGAAATTGATTTCAATGAGCATCTCCAAGCCTTTCAGGATACGGTACCGAGATATATCAAAAGTAAAAAGTGCTGGCGACAAAAGAGAAGGCCAAAAAAAGAAAAACCTGATGGTACGTTGCCACGGACCCTCTCAAAGCTTTTGAGATTGAACATTAATATGCCATCATTCTCAACAGATCAAGCAGGAAATGAGGTTCTCAATAACTTGAAACAAAAGTTGTGGTCTGCGTGCAAATTGGGTGACACAGAGCTGCTGTCATCCGCTTTAGAATCAGCCTTAGTAGAAATTCAAAGATGCCAAGAATTGAAAGTAGAAATCGCAAATGGCAAGGAAATAGATGAAGATCCTGCAACTTTTATGACTATGGACAACATCGTAAAACTTGTTAATGAAAGTAACGAAGATGGCAACACTCCCTTGCACTTAGCTGCGAATGGTGGCTACTTGCGAGTTGTGTGGTAAGTTTCTACGCATGTTGGAAGTAGTTGTTCGCACTCCGAATTTTCACTGATCTTCTGCCTTATAGGTCGCTATTAGAAATTGGGTCTGATCCATGTAAAAAGAATAAGAGGTTACAGACTCCCTACTCAGCGACAACTGATAAAGAGACAAGAAATACGTTTAGGCGATTCATGGCCGAGAATCCTAGTAAATTCAATTATACGAAGGTAATTTATTTGACCAATATATAACCGATTTCATTTACGTATACAATTTACCGATTAAGTTGATTTTAATTTACTATTCAGTCGCAAATACCTGGGCCACTGATCGATGAAATAGAGCAGGAGATGTTGCAGAAGAAGAAGTTACAAAAAAAAGCGAAACGTGAAAAGGAAAAGATCAAGAAGAAGGAATTGAATGAGCAGCGGCAAGAAGAAGCTTTAAAAAAGCGATATCTGTATCTTAGTGATCGAGAAAAGGTATAAGATTTAATGGCGATATCTTATTTCTAAAATTTAGGATACCTTTTCTACGTAATTTTTGCTCTTCCAGAGAGCTCTCGCTGCAGAACAACGTATTCTTCAGCAGGGGGGTGCGATTACATCTCGATGCTTTCAATGTGCTATCGATATAAGAAACCAGGTGCCTTTTGAATATAACTTCAACCGTTTCTGTTCCATGATATGCCTAAAGGCTCATCGTGGTGTGAAACAAAACTAGCCCAATTTTAATGTATACAGATGCTTATGAAACGAGCAGCTCGTGAGGATATAGAGTACATGAATTTTTAATGTAACTTACGTCGATTTTGAATTCCTAATATGATAAGTGCAAAACCTCATCTACTGCAGGCATCCCAAAGTTGACTTTAATTTTTCCCAAGACATCCTACTCAACCCATGCAATTGACTGATAAACTCGATACAACTACTTTATAGTTTTTGCACCAGGGAATTCTACAGCTGTGTTCAACTCATATTAATATTTATACGTGAGTTTTTATATAAAAAGAAGAAAAATAAAAGGGAAAAAAAAACTTATAATAAATTTATGTAAGTAATATGTTGGTGAATCGTAAGTTCCGTTTGGGTAAAGTCTTTCAGTAAGACATTTATGTGTAATGTGAGGTATGACATAATAATAATCATAATAATATATTCCTGATATGTAATATGTCATGGTGAAATTTTGAATTATTTTCCTGGATTTATAGTTCTTGAGTAATTGAAACATTTTTTGTGGTTCGGAAGGTAAGATTTTTTTCACTCAGCAAACAATAAATGGTAAGGAGGAAACACGCGAGGTTACATTAGAAAACATATATTTCTCACTTAGATACACTAACGCTGTATAATTGTAATTGCTCAATTTAAAATTATTATTTATTATCTTTCGCTTTTGGAACCCTGTAGAAATATTTGATTTCTCATTCGTACATCGATATTTGCATCTAAATTTTTTTACGATTAAACATATACTGTACTAATGTTGTACTACGGTTGATTGCGACTCGAGAATAAAATCAATACATTAATTGACAATAGTGTATAATGGTCTCTAAAATTGACTAATCAAACTCTTTGCTACTGGTCTAGTGATTCTAAAATAAATGGAAAATATATCAATCAGAATATTAGTTGACATCATACTGATATGTAGATTGCACACAGATTAACCTTCAGTTGAACATTTGAAATGTAAGCTTCGCCACTTACGATTTATGATTCTCTGTCTCTATTACATAGAAATAGAATTACCGTCCATCTCGCTCATCTGCAGAAATTCAGGCTCAATAAAGCTGCAAAATGTGAAAAGTACTTCCCCTTGATCTATTGGCGGAGGTAATTCCCCATCTATACCCGTAAGCCAGTAAGTGTTCATAACTCCTTTACCCTGAAATGTTGAATTGTTGTGATCAGCTTTAAAATTCAGGATCGGGAGATTGACCTTGGAAATTATTTCAAACCGACGTACTTTTACCTCCATGCTTCCTCTTAGCTCCATAATGTACCCACCCAATGTGTCTAAAGCATCCTTTGTGTTCTGTGATATTTGAATCTTCATCGCTGTGAGTATTCATTACTTAATATTAGAAGCTTAGGGGTAAATAAGTTTTGAACTTGTAGAAAAATTACGTAAGTATTACAAGCAAGACCTTCGCTTGTAGATTCCATTCGACTCGCAGTGTTTATCGTGTCGCCAAAAAGACAATATCGTGGCATCGTTGTACCAACTACCCCAGCGACGCAAGGTCCGGTATTAACTCCTATCCGAATTTCAAGCCTTTCCCCTGGACGGTGAGGAATATCGTAACATCGGATACCTGCTAAAAGGTCAAGGGACATCGTAGCTATTTCACCAGCGTGTCGATTTCCTGTGTAAGCAAATATTTTCGAATACTCAGTAGATTTAGCGATATCAAAAATTTCGTAATTAAATGAATCACGGAGCAGATGTTGATACCGTTTCTTTGTGGCAAGCCACTAACGACCATATAAGCGTCTCCGATGGTTTCAACTTTGTAAACATCGTATTTTCGAATCCTTGAATCGAATAATCTGTAGAGTGTATTTAACATGTTTACTATTTCCATCGGTGTACTGTGAGCACTAAGATTCGTAAAACCGACGATATCGCTGAAGTATATTGTCACGGAATCGAAGTTCTCCGCTGGGACCTGTGAATAAAAGCTTTTCAAACTAGAAGACGCAACGTGTAAGCAAACGAGAAAAAAAAAATATTTCGCACAGGTTTCGTGATAATTAATAATCTCTATTACCTGCTTCTGTTGTTTCAGCTGTTTAACAACAGCTGGGGGCAGCATTTGGAACAGTAAACGGTCACTTTTCCCCTTTTCCTTTCTGAAAAATGATTGTGTAAAAAATTTGGAATTTATGTACGTTTATATGTATTTCGATTGAAATTTATAGTAGAGGTGTCTTCTGCAGGGCGTACAGCCGTAGTTACCTCAACTCCTGCGTTCTCGATACAAGAGATTCTGCAAAGTGTTGAATCGTAACGGCAGCGTTTCTGACGAGCAGGATAATAATTGGTGAGATAATCAAGACCAGTGCTAGGATCGCAATGACAACGCCCTGCTGATTAGACGCAGACCTCATTTCCTTAAAAAGGTGCTGCCTACGAGTAAAAATAGATCCAGTGCTGAAAACATAATCAATCGTTCTATTCGTATGTTACCGATTAATCCTTCGCGAAGATCAATTTATACCGATCATCTTGCAGGATCCTTGATATCGTTGACTTCCGGCCATCCCGTTTTCCGAGGCCAGCCCCACATCATATGTCACAATGAATATTTTTTTTCTAATTTTTGCTATATTTATAGATATTATACAGACATAACAAACAAGAATTCAGGTAATTATTATAATTACTATTACAACTCTTTCGTTCATTCTTTTTTTTCATTTTGTCTCTGCTACGAATTGACCGCGTAATTACAAAATTATCCCAAACAACGATTATATTTACAATGAAAATAATACTCAATAATTCAATTTTTATGTAGTCAATGAACACGAATTATTCCACCTACCGAATCATCCTTTGCAAATCAGTTCCCTGATCTCGAAGTGCTTCGACGTAACTCTCCATTATTTCGTAATAGGAATTCATCAGTTTCGTATTCGCCACACATTTTACGTTCGATGTAATTTCTTTACGCCTGAAATCAACGCCACTATTAACTATTAATTTTCATCAGATTATTCATTTGCTTGTTTCGTGCAATAAATCTTTACAACACATGATTGTCTGTCTCGTTAACATACCTTCTTTTTACCTCGCTCTCCATACCCTCGTATTTCTCCAGTCCTAAGAAACCCGGTGCAAAATGATGGATCGCCCCAAAATATTCACGAGCCAAAGTATCGTGTTCCACGAAAGAAGTGAGCTCTTGAACGCCGAGTTGGCCTTCGCTGTATTTTTTAAGTCCATACACCATCGTGACCGTTATGTGCTCAACCGCTCGTATTATGTATTTGTATGCAATGAGTAATCTGAAAATATGACAAACCAAAAAACAGAAGAAAACACAGAATTACAAACAGTGGTCATTAAGAGCTAGAAAAATGGATAACTATTCAAATGTTTTCAAATATTCTTTCCCAGGTGTATTCAGATCAATCGTGTGTGTTCGTTTTTCTGTTTGATTTTATCTTTACAAAATATTGAGACGTGGAAAAATTTAAGAAATTTTCATTTCTTTCGGTAAATAGTCGCTAAAAAATTTCCAAAAATAATATCGCATATACCTCCAAACATTTCCGATCGCCGTACTTCCTATTCGCTGTGATATTTGCTCGAGCATGTAGTGATTTGCTGTAATGTACCACCCCGTAATGCCGTCCATATTAGCGTCGATCTCGTTCGAAGTGCTACTGTTGTCTTGCAGCGAACTTTCGTCCCTAGATGTGATAATTAAGAAGTTGATTTTCTTTGTTTTTTTTTTTTTTTTCGTTCCTACTTCGTTATACATTACATACTCTCACGAAAATGGACAGTGGTGACCGCGTAAGAATAAACACAATGAAAAAATGGAACTAGATATAAAAAAAAAACAAAAAAATGCATCTGTAAAGTGAAAATTATAAAACTTATATTGGCCTCGAATATATCAACGCCGTAAGGCGCGAGCATAGAAAAATTTATTAACATGCTAATATAGACTTGTTTACGACAGATCTACCGCAATTAATTTCTATAATCTAATCCAAAAGTCGCATTACTTATTCCTCTGATGCGACGACGGATGCAGTACATAGAAATAATACCTCTCATCTCAGAGCCTTAAAAGGATTTCTTATTTTATTTATTCACTTTTTACCTAACGTTAAAATAAAACTGTTGAATTAGTTTTTGAACAAAATAAGAGGGAATCGAAAAAAAAGATAGAAAGAAATGTTTTTCGAGGAAACTTACCTCGTTTTTAGGAGACCCCGTCTAACTTTGCTGAAACAAATAATAATTATGCATCTCAATGCGTTATCAAATAATATAGGATATCGTATAATATGGAAGTGAATGATATCAATGAATTGATTTAAAATTTTTCATACTATAAGGAATACCTGAAGTTAGTCAGATGCAAGAAGATTGTGGATGAGGATCTCTCGTTCCAAGCGCTCCAATTTGCATCTTTAAGAACGTTGTCAGTGTGGGCGTAAGCATCGTTGAGGGTGGATCTGTTTTTTATTTTTTTATTAACAATTTATTCATCTATTTTTTTAATTTTCTTCATTTTTTCATTGATAATGGATATCGAAATTTCATATGATACTTAATGATTTGGTGTGAAGAAAATTACTAACTTGTTACCACGCGAAAATACGTAAAGTGCACCTTGCGTTCGTTCCTGTTGGAACGCGGTTAGCAAACGTTCAATTTCTACCGTAATGCTTATCTGAAATGAACGAAAAGAAATTCGAATGAAATTCTCGGTAGATGAGAAGAAAAAAAAAAAACAAATTGATAAACAACAATCGATAGGTATATCTTATTCCGGAAAGAGACGAGGATCTTGTCGTAATAATCAGAAAATTTCTCTGCATAATATATCTATATAGGAGCGTATACCTTATATTATTATAATTAATTAAATGGATTGAACCAGCAAAGGGCAGAAGATTATGACGACGAAATCTATACAGTTGCGTAACCTTCGTACAGATGGGAATTAGTGGATCCGAAAAAAAAAATGAACGAAAAAACGTGAAGTTCTTACTTCCTGTTCGATGTGCTCTGCTCTGTGGAGTGCGCTGGCTGCATTCGCCATGTTATGACAACTCTGTGCTATCAATGCGACGATCGGAATAAAAGGCAGTAAAATCATTTGAATTAAATACACGCGTTGTCCATCCTTTGATCCTGGATTAACGCGGAAACATCCGACCTTGGCAGTAACCTGATGGAATTTTAAATTAATAAATGATTTTCAACGAATGGCTTATCTTCTACAACGAACCATATTGATTGAGAAAAAAAATCTTCTATTTAAATTTTTTCTTTACCTGCAGGTTACTGATAGTCTCCAAATTTTCACCTCCTGATGTAACTCCGCCAGAGGGTCTCCTTGATATCGGAGAATTTTCAACGATCATTCTCATACCCTGCAGGTTATATATGGAAATGTTGTTTCGAATTTTTTTTTTGTTTTTTTTTTTGTTGTTTTTTTCCTCTACTAATTGGTATCTCGTATCCGAAGCGCGTTATAACGTGTCTCTATATTCTTTAAGGTAGCTGGTAGTAATTTATTTGCAATTTACTACTTCAAGGTCAGAAGAGAAAATGTAGCAAAGGTAAAGGAAGAAATTTTATATACCCTTGCATCGTTCCGCTCGCAACAGTTCAAAGGCGACTTATGTGTATCTGTAGTTATACATGTGTGATGTACTGCACAAATAGTAAATGCGATATTCGTTCGGTTACGATTTTATTAAAGTTTCAAAATACCTATATAGGCAAATATATATGTACAGGTATCGAAAGCACGCTGACAATTTTCATCGCAACCCTATACCGCGTGACCTTGAATTACACACATTTGAATTAATTGTTATTTAATTCCCACGTTCGAGAGTTTTTTGCTTTTAAACTTTGTTAATAAAACCCAATTGATCAGCTCCGATAATACCGCCGATTTGCCTGTACACCTATGCAATGTCCGCATAAAAATACAGCGATAGATCGATACTGAAATAGATCGCAAATTTCTATATTAGGTTTTTCATTACCGACAATTCCAAGAGTGAATAAAACCGACGATTAGTCGCGTTATACACATCAAATCTCCTAAATTGGGATATTGCTTTCTACCGACGTGAATCGGTGAGAGATTTAATTTGGCGATAAAACGAAAAGTTGTTTGAAAATGTGAAAGAAAAATTAGAGTTAAATTAGATTAAAATGGATTAACTTGTTTGCCACTTTCGTAATTCAATTTCATTTGTTCTTCGCCCCATCATAATATCACAACTATAATTGTTAATAATTATAATCTTAGTAGAAGATTTTACGAAATTATAACAAAATTACGAAACGATATGAAATCTATCGATGAGATATACCCATGTGTATAATGCCTATAGTTCATGAAATCGATTCATTCATTCATATATTATATATTTTTTCTTATCGTTTGTCTTTTTTTTATTTTATCAACTTCTCCATTTTCCCCACGATTCTGTGCAGTATAAGATACAATAAATAACTGATTGCCAACTAACTTTTTCACTTTTCTCTATCTCAAATCTCTTTTCAAATTAATGGTTCTGATGTACAGCGGTTCAAAGTTAGCCGAAAACGTGATATTCGCTAAAATCTCGTTTTTCAATTTTAAATTGCGGGAAAACGAAGCAAAAATAGAAAAAAAAAAATTAGAAAAACTGCGGAAACCATTTTGAGCAAATTCCATACACAATTTTTATGACCTTCGAGACACTTTGTCGGCCAGTTAAAGTGCAAATTTTGACTAACATCGAGTGCCGCTATGTTGTATTTTTTTTTGACTATGAAAAATGGATTCTTCGATCAAAAATCTAAAAGATCCCCAATTTTTAGAGTGAAAATGTAAAAACTCTTGGAATTGTAGATGTTTTATGAAAAAATCTAAGTTTTTTTTTTCGAATTTAAAGGCAAAAAGAAGTTATTTCTAAATTGAAATTTTTTTTTAAAAATTACATCAATGTTTCAAATATTTTTGTTGTTTAATTTTCTTTCTTTTCAAGAAATTAACCAAGTCAACCTATGTGTAGGTCATGTATTTATACATAATTTTTTTGCGTTTAAATTCCAGAAAAAAAATGGGATTTTTTCACGTATATACATACTATACAGACACTTATCCCGAGACTTCCGCACTAACGGGTTCAATATTCCCCGATATTATTTCGCGCCAATTTTATAAATATCACGTGGTATAAATACGGAGAACTGCTCGATAATTAAATAACAAAAGACAATCGCGGCGATTCACACGTGAGTCAAAATATCATTATCGAATAAAATTTTGGCGCGTTTGTTGTCGTTGTTAGTTATATTTATTTTTGCTTGTTTTTCTTTGTTTTTTAATTTTTTTATCACGCTCATTATTGTCACCGCGACGATGTTTGTGTAATAACAGTGTACAACATTCGTATAATTATTGTAATCTTGACAGCAAACGAAGAACGCGACGTTTCCGGAGTACTTGGAAAATACTAAACTAATAATTACCTATATAAAATAGTGAATGCATCTTCGATTCACGATCGAGAGATTGAAATATCGACACATCGACAACAACAACAAATGAGTAGCGCTGCAGGTGACATAAAATATGACCGGGGGGGGGGGGGGGGGGGGGGGGGAATAGCGACGTACCTAAAAAGATATGAAAAAATAAACAGAAAAAAAAGAAACATATTTTATACACACGTATATGAAAGAAAGAAAAAAAATAGAGACTATATGGATTGTTAAAAAATCAGATCCTCCCGTGGTTTAGGTGATTTTTAACTCTGTTTCTTTTTTTGTTTTTTCTCTCTGTCGGACACATACGTACGTACATTGTTGTACCAACCGATTTTTGGCAGTTATCGTAGGTGGTCGGATATTAGTTTGTTTTTTCTCCCGCACTTTTTGAGATTTCTGACGTGAATCAAAGTTTTTTCGACAAATTTTTTTTTTCGAATTTTCATTCAGGGTTCGTTATCGCACAAACGTCGCAGATTGTTCATTGCGAAATTTCGAAATTATACGTTCGGCGTTAATTTCAAAAACTATAAATCTGGTTATTTCGTTTTCTTTCTTTCTTCCTCTTTTTTTTTCTGAAATGATAAAATCGCCGGTGGCGTGTCCCGCGCAAACTGTCGATCGTTTCTAGTTTGATAAAAGTTTGTAACTTCGGAGAAATTCTTCAGAGCTCCGCGGATTGTTGGGCGCCAGCGCGAACCCGCTGCCCTATCATCCCTCGGGAATCCCCGCCTCGCGTAACTCGCTGGATAAAAAGCAAGGTTGTATATCCTCATCCCCTTTTATAATATGCACATTTATATCTCTTACCGCGCATGATCACAATCGCTCAAGGTCAATTAGGAGAGAACAAAAAAAAAAACAAAACAAATTTCAATAAATTTACTATTTGGTACAATCATAGATACAAGCTGGCACTTGTCACCCTATAACACATTCCTATACGGACACTATCATTTTGTACGAGTAAATTTTTAATTTTCTCTCCAAGAAGAAGATTGCGAGATTTTTCAGCGATCGCAGTTACCCGTTGCGTCGTTAAATTAGTCGCGTGTCGAATTTAATACCCTCTTTCAAGGTCACATTGGGTCTTTCCCTCCCCTACGATAGATATGCACAAACATACGTGTGTACGCCCTTGGTTTACAATTTTTAATTATATTACCTTCTACATCAATTTCTCTTCGACCTTTTTTGCACTAAATATGGTTTCAATTTCATGGGCGGTCGTAAATCTTTACGAAAGTTCCGTGCTTAGGTAATCTTTGTGTTTTTTTTTTTCTGTCGGGAACGGGATAACACTGTATCCTTATTTTGCAACAGGACGTGTTTACCGAGAGGCGCCGGTACGTCTGGGCGTACTTTTGAACGCTCTGCAGCATTAAATCTCCACAGATCGTTTCACTCGCCGATTCTCTTCGACACTTCATTTCCACTACCGAAAAATATAAAGCTAACAATGAATCGATATTTCCGAATATATATATATCGAATTTTTAATATTTCAAAACCGTACAAATAATAACAACAACAACAACAGCATCAACAACAACAAGAATAAAAATAATGATAAATGAATAAATTAATGGTATGAATAAATTAATAAAGAATTCTTCCGCCCGTCTATGGATGGATCGTATCTTAATTAGAATATGAATTAGGTAATTATTACGAGCGGTAACGATCAGTTTGAACGCCACGTAAAATGACCTTAACAAGTTGCATAGAGTTTATTTACCATTTATTTATTTATTTTTTTTTTTTCTTTCGATGTTTTTTATTTTATTGGAATGTCATCGGGTGCGCGGGTATCGAAAAGAGGGGGGGGGGGGAGGGGGGGGGGGGGGGGGGGGGGGGTAAAATTCTACGTAACCAGAGATTCCTAAAGCAAGCGGGTATACCGTACCATATAAGTATAACGATGATAACGAGCTTAAAAACAATAATGGTAAAAGTACTCCGAGTCTAAGATTTTCCAATAAAACGACAAAACAAGCATGAAAATGATTATATGGGGATATCCGGTATCCCCGTGCAAGCACCGATTCGTTCTTGGAGGTTTTCAAATTTTCTTATCCCTCGTCTTATTCCTTCCCCCCCCCCCCCCGTCCCCCCTTCACCCCTTTCGCCCCGCACCCCTACATTGTTATCCTTCGTCGAGACACAATTATACATTAAACTTCTGAAGAATATAAAAATATAAATTATAGTCTATTATACCCATAGAAAATTTATAGACCATTCGAGAATGAAAGAAGAAAAACAAAAAAAAATTAAAAAAATAGGTCGGTAAAGTCGACACCAATTATACGTTCACTGTGAAAAAAAAACAAATATTATAATAATAATGCTAGTTGCACGTAAAAGTTTCTGTGTTACGAAGTACGGTACAGTTGTTGCACATGTGAATTTGGAATTTGATCTGTACAGTCATAGAAATTGATGAAGTATATTGTCTCCCAGATTTTCCCACGGGGTTTATCAATTTTTTGTTGTTGGAAGTTGGGCGGTGTGGGAATCCCCTCTCTCATCATACATGTATGTATGTCTATACGTAGTACGTGCTTCCGCACTTCGCGCGTGAAATGCCCGCGAACTTTTATAGCGTTGTTTTGTATGTTTTCAACCCCAATATAGGTGTTTTTTTTTTTCAAATCCCGTCTTGTATTTCTGGGCTGAAATTGTTGCGGGTAGGGAGGGGGAGGGGGAACGGGGGAGGGGGCTTGCGGCGAGATCGCTATACGGGTCATTACATGGAAGATAGGAAATTATAATTTTAATGTGAAAGAAAAAAGTTTTCGAGGTGAAATTATTATTTTGATTACCTTATTTTTATTGTCGGATCATTCGACGAGACGCGTTGTTGGTTTTGCCACGTGCTATACGACGTTGACCGTCGAATCAACTCAATTGTAGAACTTAAGTCAAGTCGTGTTGCTGCGATATGCGTGATTGAAGAAGTAGAAATAAAAAAAAAAAAAAAAAAAAACCCAATAAATAAAAGAAGAACGAGAATAAGAATGAGAATAAGAATATAAAGTATGTATGGTCGGAATTATGTGTTCTACTACAGATGATAATGATACCTAGAAAAATCGTTTGATCATGTCATGAAGTTATTCAGATGTCTAATTGTAACTCGCGAAGCAAACACGATAAATTATCGTGAGAAAGTTGCGGAGCTATTTGCAGTACTAATTTTTTCATTCGTTCAATCTAAAAAAATATCTCACCATGTGAATGAAATGAAATTGTTGAAGTACGTCAATATCTAGATGATCCATGTACAGGGATATTGTTCGGTCCCGTATTTTGAGCTTATTGTTAGTTTTGAAAAAAAAAAATACGTATTTTTGTTTGTTCAATCATTATCGGGACGTTTTCTCCAAACGTGAGATTATCAGATTATGTTTGCGTAAAAAAAAAAAAATGCAGATTCTATTCCCTATCGTAATTGAAATTTTGATAATTGAAATTTTATCGAAACTTTCGATAAAATATTACGCGCAACATCTCGATTCGCTTTCGCTGTTTGATACAGAGGCAATTAACCGACGAGTACATATACGATGTTTCCTTTCAATTTGCCTTTTTTTCGAACATTTCTTTTGAAAAACATTCATTACTTTTATTATTGTTATCATTATTGATATTAGTAATGTATCCAATAATATCAACGGAATCATCATGAAGGAATGTACGTAAAGCTGGTATACATACATCCCTACATGCATACCACATATGTATATATGATCCAATTTGAATCTGCGTAATCGAAAGAACGGACTGATTTCCACCATGTTACGGCAAAGGTCCGCGATTCTCTGATCATACGGCTCTCTTTACTCCAATAATACGGTAGCTAATAAATTTTATGTAATAATATATGAACTGATACGACCGATCGATATGTATATACCTTATATTCCGTGGCCAATACGATCATTGATCGCACGTGTTGCCGCTTCGGGGAGCCTTTTCCCATAGATGGAATAATATTTACATTGATACTCGGATAGCTTCCGGCGGACCAAATCTGGTTGAATGATGAAACTAAAAAAAAAAGAAAAAAAAAAAGAAGCGGCTGTTAAAGTTGATTAAAAAATTCCGACATCATCTTGCCTGCAAATTAACACAGCCCAAGTTAACGAAAAAATATACGTGTCGATAAATCATTGAATTACTTAAATGATCGAGTTTAACTTTTTTTCATTCACATATTTGAACATCGAAAAATGACGGATAAATCGGTAGACGTGTTACACTATGCGTTATCATCTAACGGTTGTAACCAAAAGAAAAAAAATCCCCCCCTGCAGAACGTTAATTGTAAGAAATTTTTTCGGTTGCACATAGTTACGTGTATCGATGTAAAATATTTTCTAATTACGATCACCATCGATTAGTGGACGTAAAATTTTTATGGACGATTTACGTGGCTCGTAGATGTATACATAATATTGTAAGTATAATATGTATATAGGTATATTACGTAAGTGCAAGGCGCGTGGATTTGACAAGGTCATTGTGTCGTATAACACGATATAATCGATTCATATTATCAACTAAAAATGCATAGGTTGGTGAAAATGAAAAAATTAAGTTATAAAAACAAATTCAATGCGTATTGATTAATTAAAAAATTACTATCACATAGATCGTATGTATAAGCTATTGTTATATCGTCATTTTATGTATTTATTATAATTTTTTTAATTTCTTCTTTTTTTTTTATCAGTATTACAATTATCATAATTATATTATTTATTTATAATGAAATCAGCTCGAACGTAACACATTACAGTATTATAATTATTACAACGACGTATCATGCGCGTATAGACGATAAAACACATTTATGTAAAAAAAAAAAATCTGTCGATATATAGTATTCGGTAGCATGATAATGATAACGATGAGAATAGTAATAAAAATTGTTGTTGTTGTTATTGTTGTTGTTATCATAGAAACATAGGGTAGACAAAATGGCGAATACTAAGAATATTATCATATTTGTCACGTTATATTTAAATGTATTTGTATATTTATTATACCCGTCGCATATTTTACCTCTCGAAGTTCCATATGACTAGTGTATTACGTTGTGTATGTTAAACAAGTAAGCTATAAAATACTATTTCACCATATCGCGACAAAACTGCAGTTATCTGGTGTAGATACGCAATAGGAGGATCATTCATTGTTTAGTGTCAAAGTTATTTGTATCGATATTACCTATTTTACACAGTAGAAATACAAATCTGGAGCAAATGGACAAAAAAAAAAAATATATATATATATATCAGCTCGCATGTATTTGTCTAAAACTCATATCGTACAATTACGCTTAAACATAGGATTTTGAGTTCGCTAACTCGCAGATGAAAAATTAACAAAATACATAATCAATTATTATCAAATATGTTTATCTATCGTTAGAGTATTATTATCGATATCATTGTTGTCATTATTATTATCATCCGTGCATCCTCTTCTTATTTATAGCTAATACGTCGCATATGGTATATAATCTAATAAATGTTGACGACTCAATTTGTTTTCTCTTCTTTTTTTCTTCCATTCATATGATCTTCAAAAGGCCCCGCGAAATTTGAATAAAATTGCGTTTCTAATCTGATCTCAAATTGATGTAGATTCGTCGCTTTCTGATTCTTCGCATTCCACCCCGTATAATTTGCAGGTATCATTTTCCACCCAACTCGGTTCGATTGTTGTCTTGTAAGATTGTTTAGAACTGTTTTTTGGATTTGCTTCGATTCTAACGTAGGCGTCTTTGACGATTAGTGATATTTTTTTTTGGACCTTGGAGGGACTCTTGGGAGTTGGTATTTTTTTACATTCGTCGGTTATAGAAACTGTATTTATTTGAGCCTCGATTTTCATAGGCGCAGATATTTCTTTCTCTGAATCTACAGAGTCGATCGAATCTCTATTGGAATTCTGCCATGCTTTTCGTCTGCTTGATTGGCTGTTCTTTCTTCCGATTTTTGGAACATCGTTATCCGGGTCGATGTACTTTCGCATCCATTTCGGCGTCTCGCTTGCGTAGACTGTTGCTTTGTTTAGACTTTTCGGACTGGTTAAAATCATGGGGGCTTCACGCTCTATTACGGTTGTTATCACCTGCTCATTTCTGTCGAAATTACTTTCAAGAAATTTTTTACGCGGCACTGCGGACATGCTTTCTTTTATAAGATATGGAAAATCACCGGAACTCTCGTAAGTGTAGGAATAATGACGTTGTACGTTTTCAGGAGGCTTTAAATCTCGGTCGCCTTCCAAGTTGTCGACCGGATCGTCGAATTCTTTTGTCTTTTGTTTCTTTTTTGAATTCTCGTCTGATTTATTCTTTCCTTTCTTTATAGTTGGAAGCAAACACTGACGTAGGTTTCCGGTTATACTGTGCCTCTGTTTTGCTGGAGGGTCCAAAAGGCGACGTAAACTTGAAGTGCTGATATCTGGGACGGACATTCGCTGGTTATGAGGTACTTGAGAAGTTGTTACCGCTGGTGGAATGACCGATGTCTGTACGGGATTAAAAACTGATTCTACGTAAGGAAGTACAGGGGTTGTGCTGGTTATCAAAACGCACTCTAAACCATCGGCTGCCTTTTTACCTTCACTCTCAGTTTTAACAAGATTTTCTGAAATCGGTGAACTCGCTATGGGTAAAAGTCGCGATCTGCGTTTTGGTTCGTTCAGAGAACTGTCTAAACTGAACCTCTGCTTCGGCGTTCCGGCGATTAGCTTCAGATCATTCGCGGTCTCCAGTTCAGGGATGGAAAATCTGTCCCTATTAAACTTTCCAGCAGCGTCGACGGAGATTTCCTTCAAATATTTCGACCTTGTCCCAAAATCAAGCTGATGGAGCCTGTCGCGTTGCGTTACTTTCGACGGTGGACAAAAACGTTTGTGCTTTACTGGAGAGTTCAGCATTACCTGGATATCCTTTGCGGAGCTTAAACACGGCTGAGACAGTCTCTGGTGTCCCCTACCGGGGTAATAATCCCCAGTAACTAAAGTTGGCTGTGAAAGTCGGTCACGTTTGTGCGGAGGATCTCGTCTCAAAACATGAGTAGCGTCGTGTTGAGAATGCCGAGTTTCCTGATCCGGAAGACCGGCGGAATGGACGTTAGGCGCGGAAAGTCTTTCCTCTTCGATCCTGAAATTCATGTAGTTATCCCCCGAAGCTCTGAGACTTGGAAATGATAATCTTCCTTTATTCATCCCGACGAAATTTATACCCGAAAAACTTGAGTTCAGGGTAGGCTGCGACATCCTGATCCGTCTGTCTGGGGACCCGGAAGTTGATCTTCCATCGTTATAGGATACCAATAAAGTCGGTAAATTAGGCTGTGAGTATCTACTGCGTTGAGTCGGCGGTGTAAATATTGAACTTGGGGGCGTCGACCTCGTCGCATCGCTGGGCATAGATTCTTGAGATTCTATGCTCGACTGAGACTGCGGACATCGCACCGGTCCGATATGGAGATTCGGTTGTGACAGTCGCGTTTTTTTAACAGGACATTTAAGGTGATCGATCAAATTTGGTTGGGAGAAACGGATGCACGGATTCGGGCGCAATGGCCCGTGTTTGTTGAGGTACCAGAGGTCACGTCGGGAATATGGCTCGCATCAGAGAGTGCCTTCCTCTCGTAGACGGCGCATAAAAACTGGCCGAACGTCCTCGAAGAAAGACGGCAGGTCCAATTCTGCCGCTCTGGCGATTCCTCCATCCTTGCACTCCAGCCAATAGGTGTCCATGAGCCCCTTGCCCTGAATTTTGACGAGGGTTAAAGCGTTGGAGCGAATATATCTGATTCGTGATTATTAGAGACGGAACTTTCACCAACCTTGACGTCCACCAGGCCTCGATGCTCGATTCTGAATCCCCCGACGGCGTCCAGCGCTTTTTTCATCTCCAAACTGATGTGAATTCGTAGGGCTGAGGGTAAAGCGGAGATCGAGTTGATTAGTTTAACTTTACTTTTTCGCAGCATATCGTAAAATCGTTTACTACCTTCCCCAGTGGACTCCATACGGCTCGCCGTATTTACGGTGTCACCGAATAGACAATAACGTGGCATTTTTGTTCCAACTATTCCAGCAACCACAGGACCGGTGTGAACACCGCTGCGTATTTGAAGACGTTCTCCAGGTCGACGAGGGACTTGAAATATCGTCGAAGCAGCCAGAAGATCGAGGGCCATTGTGGCAATTTCAGATACGTGTTTATCACCTGCGTATATTTGAAGAGTAAAACAAACGAGGGTTTAATGTATTCCATTTCCCAAATTATAATTTTTTTTTGTTTCATCTTTTTCCATGCAGGATGATGCAGGTATATCGTGCGGTTAAATTTAGGTATGTACATATTCATTATAGGATTGATCATCTGAAATGTTAGTTGAAAATTTTTCTGGAACTTCGTATGGGTGATTGCGTACTTTTACCATTTTTTACTGGAAGACCAGATGCAACCATGTAAGAATCTCCTATGGTTTCGACCTTGTAAACATCGTAGCATTCGATCCTAGCGTCAAATAGTTTGTAGATCGAATTCAAAAATGTAACAACCTGAAAAAAATATACCGAATAAAGCAATAATAATTACCCCATAGGAATTATTCCCGTTCTCCATTCTTCTCAAAGATCTTTAACGGTTCATTGAAAACTGAATCAATCGATTACCGGAAGTTCACGTCGTGCGCGCATCAACCTACGCCCACTTGCTTGCACATTCAGCGGTAATTACTTGCTAACAAGGAATGCGAAAGAAAGTGACTTCGGTTCACATAAATCGAACATTGTTATTCTTGTTGTTATTATCATTGTTATTAGTTTTTTTTTTTCTAATATACCTCCAACGGCGTAGTTTCCGCAGCTATTTCCGTAAAACCAACAATATCGCTGAAGTAAACGGTAACGGCCTCATAGTACTCGGCGGGGACCTGTCAACGAAAGAATTATATTTTCGTACCATAAAAAAGCTGAATTAAGTGTGGAATTTTTTTTTTGATTTTAAAACAAACAAAAAAATAAATACAAAAGGTGAAGCGAAAGTATAAAAAGTTTCATCGGAGCTTCGAAATAAGCTCGTGATAAAAAATGGATTGGAATAACCTGTTGCGTTTGTTTCAGCTGCTGAGCCACACTCGGAGGTAACATCTGGAAAAGTAGAGTGTCGCTCTTTCGTTTTTCGCGTTTTAACTCTCGTGCCTTTTGAGCTAGATTAGCGGCGTACATCTGTGAAAATAAATGAAAATGTTGTCTCTAATTTAAATCGAGATGTTTCAGAGACCTTAATTGGTTAACTTTCAGGAGGTGCGTCTTTATTACCGTTCGAATAACCGCCAAGGATCTATTTTCGAAGGCACGAATGTTCTCACCTGTTGATTGAATTTCGTTGGGATGGGGAACGAACCGAGATAGGAAGGAGTCATATTAAGACTGTAACTCACTAAGGCGCTCGTTTGTTGCCAATAAAAGAAGACTCCTAAGGCCGTGTAAATCTTTCGGCTCGGTACATCAATTTCAAGGACGATATATGTATAGATACCTTCATCCCAGCTCCGTATGTGTTTCTCTTTTATTAAATGTTGCAAAAATATTGAAATCGCGCAACATTATTCCACGTAAAAATAAATTTATCATATTCGACGAAAGAACGTGATGCGAAGGTGCTTAGAGATCGACGTGAAAAAATATCATCGTCAGCTGCACGCGCCGCGGGGCGTTCGATTGATAAAAATAGCAAGAAGCATTCGATTAATTTTTTCCCTTTTTTTTTTCTCTCTATTTTGTTCGGAAACGACGACACCACGGGGGTAGAGAAGCTCAGAAAATTCCGCGCCATTCCGGCTGAGTAAACAGCCCAGTTTATTGATACGAATAAAAATTATCTTATTAACCCCCTCAATTTACCTGGATCGTCGCCACGGCGTTACGAACTAGAATTATTATAATTGGTGATATGACCAGCACCAAAACGACTATTGCGATTCCAGCCACTTCTTTATTACTGGCGTCCTGAAGATTAGAGTTCACGTAAGTTCTGAAACAAATAAAATCAATAAATGAAAGAACACGGAATTTTTTATCCAATAAATTTTTTTTTGCAATCAATATGGAGACATGATACATATATGTGGCTAGTTATTTATTGTAATCTGACGATGAATATAGTTATATGTTCTAGATTCCTATTTTCCAAAAGGGTTCAATAATTCGTTTATGATGGTTGAAAACTATGCGGTAGTTACGGAAAACATTGAAATCACATTATGAAAATCTCGTGAGTGGAGATGCAAGTTAGAATAGAAAAAAGGTGAAAAGCTTCGTTTAAATGCTGTAAATATCTCAACAATACATCACAAAGTGATTGTGTGCCACCTACTCACCGTATCATATGACGTAATTCTCGCTGAAGCTTTCGCAATTCATCCACGTAAGTTGCCATCGAATCGAAGTATGCTATAGCGTCATCAACGCTTGGCTGACGTTTACGATTTTCCAAAATTTCATCCCTCCTAAAAAGTGAAAAATTTATTCCCACATCCCGTGATCCCTGCATTGTGAGAAAAACTGTTCCAACTGATAAATCATCACACGCTGCATCGTCAACTTATTCGGTAGATGTATTTCGGAATTCATAATCAGATAAAAATATAGGGTTTGATTTGTTCAAATATTTTGTTCAAATGAAAACCTATAAATACGATTCCGTATTCAACGGCATTGGTAATTAATAAATATTGGAAATTGTTTCCAATATTCATTTGTTTCAACACTCGACGAATCCATCGATGTAAAATATTGATAGCACGTAATATGGAATGAAATGAAAAAGATAAAAAAAAAATTCAACTCCGAGTATCGACTACCGCAGGCGCTTTTTCGTTTACTCCAGATTTAAATAATTTCTACATTTCCACAAAGTTAAGAAAATCTAGCAAAGTTATAAGTAACATAATTTATACCTCGACTTGATCTTCCCGTAATCAGGCATGGTCCGTGTAAGTTCGGTGTAAAAAGTTTTAAGTGTCGGTACATAGGTGAGCGATCCATTGAGCAGGTCGCGTCCAAGGGCCTCGTGTCTTACATAACTCACGTAACTTTCACCGGCCAATATACCACGACCAAAATAATTTATCCCATAAACCGATGCAATTCCAAGGCTCTCGATGCTCCGCAGAAGATTTTTAAACGATATCAAGTATCTGTGAAATTTTACACAAAAGATTTGTCACCTTTATTCGAGACTTTTTTTCCCTTGATTTGTATTTTTTGTGAGTGGTTTTTTTCTTATGTTTTTTGTGTTTCTTTTCCTTTTACCTCCATACTCCGCTGTTGTCGGTTTCCTTTATCTGATTAGTGAGATGATCGAGCATTGCCGCATTCACGCTTGTGTACCACGCCATAACTTCCGTAATACTGCTTTCTTCGGAGCTGATCTTTTCCCTAAAATCAAGAGAAACAAAAAAGCAAAGAAGAAAAAAAATCATTAGAAAAAATTAGGGGAGAAGAAAACATGAACGATAGAATTATAACGTTGTACGCAGATCGAAGAAATAGACAAAATTCAGCATACTATGTGTAAGCATACTTTATCTTTGCGAAACCGTTACTGACCTACAGCGAATGACCTTCGGGAGGTTTTGTGCCTCTATAAAGGGTTAACCTATATTTCTATGAGTATATAGCATCATCGATAAAGTTATATATATTGGAAAGGGTCTGCCTCGGTAAATGTGGCAGTGAACATATTTCCATGGAACAATATAGCTGTATGTAAATTATGGTATCGAACGGTGTTGACAGAATTTGTCTAAAAATATACTATACGTATAGCTGTTGGAATACCTCGCGCGGTTGTTCCAGACGGTTGGTCGCGCGTTCACGTGTTACGTCACTGTAGGTATAATATCCCCCCCTCTTCTCCCCCACCTCTGGCAACTAACTCTCTTTGAGGGAATTTATTAGGTCGGTGGTTGCAAACTCGGTATATAGTACACATGTACTTATGTACATAGGTATAACCTACCCATGTACTACGTGGGTATGTGATAAGCCACCGCTAACTACACGATGATGGCCTCCCCCCGGTACAGTATAGATCATGTCGCCCTCCCGGGGGCGTCGAAGTCGAAGGCTTTCAGCCCTTCAAGGCTGACGTTCAACAAGTAGAAGGCTTTTGCAAACTACCCTTCGAATTTCTCCAACCCTCCTCCTTTTCTCTCCTCTGCCATTATTTCTCTCTATCGCTCTTTCTCCCGTTCGCTCTATTTATCTCATCTTGCAGCTCGCACATGTACCGCCATAGCCCCCCTGCGGTTTCCTATGATTTGATCAACTAGTCCTCGTCATTGTTACTCCTACTTCATTTTACCCTCTCACCTCCGCTGTAACGCCCAACAATCGTCTATCCGTAATATACACGTGTTCGAATGGAGCTTCCATAGAATATCACGTCTCTTCGTGTCGTCCGTAAGATTATTACGATTCGTTGTAATGTGTAGTTAGTTTCGTCTGTTTTCGAAACAAACGAATACGACTTATCGTTCACAATTTCCATGCACATACGAGCATAGGTGGTACACCTGTTAAAATGGTGTATTATATACAGAGATTACGTGTTATCCTATCTTACGAGTTTCTGAATTCGCGCTGCAAAATGAGCGCGTACCGATTGGTGCCGTTGCATTTTGCGTGCGGGCCGATTAGGCTTTGCGAAATGTGTGAATTGTGCCGCTGAACGGTGATGACATTTTATTCGCTTGCTGATTGGCTGCGTTAAAACTTGAAAGTTGGTTGTAACAAAGCGAATAAATATCAATATGATGTTGACAATAACCAAGATTATCAATTCACATTTGATTTACAAAATGAAACACACGCCGGCGTGCTATTTATAAAATTGATCGAGGTGTCGCCGATTTATTGCTCCAAAAAGTCATGAAATAAGGATATCTCGATGGGATTTATTCCTAGCTTAATTTGATCGACGGTTTCGTGTTCCTGAGGTCAAAATACATCGAAATAGCCTATGAGCTCCTATTGAACCCTATCAAAATAAAAAGTTGATTTTTTACCCCAAAATCGGAACAAATCTAAGGTTTGGACCCAACGTCCAATCCTCTAGCCTGAACATAAAATTCAAATTGCGATAACAATAATGCAGATTGATAAAAAACTAAAAACTCTCAACATGTGATGCGTCTGAAATGTAATGATATGAAATTGAAAAAAAATAGTAAACAAAAATTTAAAAAACGAATGAAATTAAATGCGGCGCGCGCTTGCAATGCTAGTATAATATAAACCATGAAGTACACGGAGATGATGTCGACTGGATCCGCGCTGACAGGAAAAGTCATTAAGCTAAGGACACCTTACCACCTGTGTTAGATCTTCATCTCGGTTCAATATACCTATGTCTATACCTACTATGTATAATAACTAATAGACAAACTCTCCTGAATTGTCTTCGCGGATATAATCCTCAAGCCGCTTCTGCACGGGAGTGTAAGGATCTGATGAATTATCACATCGCATCTTTCGGAAAGAATCAGAAGCAAAAAAAAAAAACAAACAACGATCACCTCTCTTCCCTACTGTACGGAAACTTAAAAACGGAAGAGAAAGAAAAAAAGTTTCTTCTTCCGTCATTCTCATCTGATATAATCGTAGACTGAAAAATCAAAAAATTTTCAAATTGCACGCGATCAACCGAATTAATTATCTTCGGTATAATTATTTGAATGTAACATGATTCTTAGAATATTTAATAATCATAATAACAATGGGTAATGCTTCAAAAAAAATTGTCAGGGAAATAGTAAAGCTAATTGTAGTTTGAAAAAGGGCAAGGAGAGAGAGAGAGAGAGAGAGAGAAAAGAAAGAAAAACAGAAAAAAAATCCCCTCACGATTCTAATGAATGTATATTTAATTGAATTAAGCAATCAATTTCTGGATATTCCATAGCTAGGGGTATGTAAATTGTAGGGATGTAAATGAAAAAGTGTCACGCGATATATATGTATAATATGTATATAGTATAATATAACGACGGAGGGTAAAGTTATAGGTGTATAATATTTTTATACAACGATAATTCAATACCACTCAGAATTATTAACCGCGTTTGCGTTTTACGTATAGATTGTACATGCACAGGTATTCCGGATAATTTTACTCCGTATATACGTGTGTGTGTGTAACACGGCGATATATGGCACAGATGATACTATACGGTATAATATCGACGACCGGAACGACGAAGAACAAACAAGTGATGCCGGTTAGATAATAAATATGTGTATATAGATGTATAGGTATGCACGTACTTGTGTACTAGGCGTGACAATGCGCACTTCCTCACTTATGTAAACACTTTGAAAATGACGTTTATCTGGAATATAGATCGAACGATGGAAAATAAGTAAACCTGCGGCACTAGGAAATAAGAAGATTCGATCACATTGGAATAAGTTGAGCCGCACGAATTATTCTTGCTCGCTGTAATTCTTCCTATACATATAACTCTTCCCACGCCGCGAGCGATTATTGGAGTAAAAAATAGAATGCGGAAAGAAAAGAAAAGAAATAAAGAAGAAGAAGTTAAATAAATAAATAAGAACTTCTTTCACCAACCTGAAATCGTTGAGTCTTTCTTGAAATGCTTCCTTATTCACAACGTCGTATTTTTGAGTCTTAGTTTCGTCCCGAGGTACGGAGACCAGCGGCCAAGTTGTCATGTTGTGCAATGCTCGATCCGTGACCGTAAATCTCTGAGTCAGATTTGATCTGCGGAGGATTTTTTGAAACAAACAAAAAGAAAGAAATATACAAATTTATATCGAATATCGTATAATTTACCGCTTTCGTAATAATTTTTTTCCTTCTTTTTTCAACTTTGAATTATTACCTGAGTGTATTTCCGTTTGTATAAATGAAAAAAGCGACCTCTGATCTCTCCAACTGCATTCTCGTAACAACTTTTCCGAGGTCAGTGGCTATGGTGACCTGAGAAATGTATGAATTGATTATCAACTTTTGAAATTTTGAAAATCAAAGTACATTTATTTATGGATCCTGTAGAGAGAAGAAAAAAAAACTATGAATAACGGTGACAATGATGATGAATGAATAAATAAAACAAAATCAAATGAAATAAAATCCTTCTTCAACCCTTGTAATTTGATATTTGCGGTGATCGTGTGTCGTTCTAGTTTCTCCTATATTATAGGTATATATCTAATATGTTGCAGTTCCTTGTTTGACGTATTAGATTCTATGTAATATCGGCCGCTAATGGCTTGCTCCTTGGAGGACAACATAATAGCGTGAAGTACCTCGCCATTTAGTAACTACATGTGTATATAGGTATGCTGCAATTCTGCAGCAACAGCATCGCTGAGACATCAGAGAAAGAACACTTACCTCCCCATTTTTACACACACGTGATATATGGTATAAACTTATACTTAAAAAAAAAAAAATGAAGAAGATATTATATTATCGCCGCTGCAGGATTCGTATGTGACAAATTCGATACTAATACGCGATATACAGGGTGATTCACCGCAAAGGTCCGATTGGGGAGGAGCTTAATTGGCTGACAATGAGTCTCCGCCTTCATCCATTCTTACCTACTAACGTATTTGTGTAGATTTCTTTTGTCTCACTCAGCGTCATAACCATTCATTGTACGACTAGACTCTATACTGACAATGAGTATCGGATTGAGCGCAATAATAAGAATATCCGAAAGACGTGCTATCTGATCACCGACTGGCAACAGTAATTTTGAAAATAATAAGTGAGAATAGATAAAGGCGGAGCCTCAGCCAATCGAAGCTCCTCCCTAACCGGACCTTTGTGGCGACTCACCCTGTATATGGAGAAACTGACGAACGTGACTTTTTGTAGGTGAAAAAAAAAAAAAAAACAACAACGTTCGTTAAGATTTATCCGCCGTCATTTAGTTTCTAGATCTCCGCGGATCGGCCCTGTAATTGTACCTATTATAAATTTGATTAAGAAAATTCCTCAAGCGTTTAACAAACGCTCGGCAAATAATCAACCCCGAATTCGTTAATTCTACTGGGTAATTTATAATTGGTGTTTAATTAACGAAGGTATTTTTTTTCGTTCGTTTTCGATCCATTTCGTTGATATACCACTGTAAATCACCGACTTCAAAACGGCCGCAGTGGTGAAGAATTTGCAAAAAAAAAAACGAAGAAAAACAACAACAGTGATAATAATAATAATGATGATGATGATGATAAATGAAAGAAAAAAAAAAGAAGCGAAATAATAAATATCGGTGCATCGAGAACTTTCTCTGTGCTTGGCACAACGAACGTTTATACGCTATACGTTTCAATTAGATCCAGCAGACCGACTTCATTGAATCTTCCAAGCAAATAAATACAACTCTTGGGAGTCGTGCAATAGCAGAAAAACCCAAGTCGAAGAAGCGACGAGAGATTTGTTTTAAGTGAATTCTTTCGAAAGAAATCAACAGCTATAGAGTTTGGCGGGTGATGCGAGATTCCGCGACTCCACAGCTGCGATGCTGCGCTATAATTCTCTTTTTTATGCTATCATTTTTTTAATTTTTTTCTTATTTTTTATTTCATTTTTTTTCTCTCATTCTTCGTTGCACTACGAGCGGCTGAACTAGCTCAACGATAATTTTACTCCATATAAAATCGATCAAATAATAAACTCACACCTGCAGGGTCTTCGAATATGTACATGAACATATAAAATGTATAGTTACATTATACTATAGATGGCGAGATGGAAAAGAAAAAGAATTTACTGCGCGTGAAATTGTCATCCCCATTGCAGTGTTTTATTGGTTTAATAAAGTAGAAGACTCTGATCAATATTGAGAAATTAAATTTGAAATTTTTTCAATTTTCACATGTACATATAATACATAATTCAAATCGGATAATTTTACATCCCAATTAAATTTCAGTCTGCCATATTGGAACGGCGAATTTTCAGATTTCAGAAAATTTCACATCAGACTAAAGTCCGCAGTGACCCAAAAAATCGTTTTTGATTCGCCATTTTGATTTTTTTCAACAGAAGTATAACATGAGAAAAATAAATTCAAACCAAAGGGAGAGAAGAAAAAAAAACGAACATCGCGGCGGATGATAATCGTGATCGACTCAATTTTGTTTAATGTATCTGCGATTAAACTTGGGGAGTGCTGTATTTGCTTGTGGGGCTTAAAATCCCCAATAACATTCATCTGAATTGCGTCTAATTGTAAAATAAACAATTGAAAAATACCAAAGATAAAAAAAGGAATTCCGATCGCGGGCGCGAGATGATCGCAGTCGAATTCTGATCGGAGTAATTGAGTAAATTAGCATGAAATAAATTAGCTCGATTATAACTCACCTGTGTTTCGATATCCGATACTTCTTGCCTGTAGATAAGGATATCGTGAAGAGTATTCGCCGTTTGAACGATCAGCGCAAGAATCGGAATAAACGGAAGGACTAGCATCTGCAACAGTTGAATTCTACGGCCACGTCGATGAGCTGGATCGGTTGCTCTTGCCCAGCAGGATTTTTTCCTGCGAGTTCCTTTAGCCCCGGCAGAAATATCTTCGGAGGAAAGACTCCTCACGGAACTTATTTCCGCCATACAGGAACCGTTGCGCGGCGACGTGCTGTAAAAACGATTCGAAAAAAACGAAAAAAAATTAATAATAATGCGATAATCAAAATTTCGTTCTTTTTTTGTCACAATTAAAAATAGGATCACACGTTCTCGCTCGCCTTACGTCGAGGGTTGAAGATCAAAAAGGGCGTAGCACACGAAAATTTACGGATGCCTTGCAAGCACGAATCAAAATAAAATGAAAAAAAGAAACAGAAATAATTGTTGAAAAATTGTAAAGAAGTTCTTTTTATCTTTGTTCACTTTTTTGAGATACGTCCGAGAAGTGAATGATAAAAATTGAAAACTTCAGCGTCACACCCTGCTGGTTTTTAGCCTACGACCCATCAATATATTTAGCACGTCCGAAACTACTTCCGGAATATCTACAGATCGCGAATTATACGGCTTTGGAAAATACCCCGGAGATTTGTTTATTTAGGAGCGTTAATACGACTGATTGCCAATTCAATAAGGACTTATCTGGGCTAAGGCGAAGTACGTGATCGAATGTCTGCTCCGTTCCTATCGGCTACGGTATATTTAGAGAATTTCCAACGGTTATTTTTCATCCCCTGAATTCATTGGCATGCTTTTTTTTTTCTTCCTTGTAACGATCGCAGGAATGCTTTTATTTTTATTTATTTTTTTTTCTCTTTCTAACATTTTTCGCAACTCCCGAATTTCAGTTGACAAACTTTACGCGTGGTATCATAATTTTGTTGGGTTTTTTTTTTGTTGGTTTTTTACAAACCTGAAGAATCACGTTACGACAAACTTATCGCCACGTGCACGTATAATAATAAATACAATAAAATTCACACTCGATGTAGTTGTGCAGTTGTTGTATAATATATGTGGAGTTGTAGGCACTACCTATACGGTATAAGGTATACTCGGAGTGAATTTGAGCAGAGGAATGCAATAAACTTGTCGAGAAAAATATCCCCACACCCCGTGCATTCGATGTCGTTCAATCTTGATGAAGGATTTTCTACCATCAGTTTCTTCGTTTTTATTTCCATCGCGTCGCTTCATTCCCTCCCTTCCTCATTTCATTTAGTGCTTCCCTATATCCCTTATGAACATGCATTACGTACACGTATGCACACATCCTGCCTAATATACATATACCTATAGTACTACGCGTATACTCTGTTTTCATATTCCTGTACAGAATGTTCTTCCTTTACTTTTCGCGTCTCTTTCTTTCATTTACTTCGGTAATTCGACTCGCCTTGAAATGTACTATACGTTGGGTATAATATCGTAGTACATAAAGTTAACGAACCACCTATACTTACATAGTTACACGTATATTGCACGCTCTTTTCATCCGGTTGGATATTCATTCTCGATATAATTCATAATTTCATGGCACCGAAAAGAAAAAAAGACAAAAAAAAGGAGACAAATTTTACACGACATATATATGTTTTCACGAACATATATATATATCATGTGTACGAAATAACATCAAAGAAAAACCAATTACATAATATATAGACATAAAATTTGCGTATACCGATACGATTTTATTATAGACTTGTATATACGTACACTCGGTTAGGTTGATTGTGAATGGCTTCGCGGCCAAGCTCGTTTGGACAAAATTTCGTAGCCGGTCCAACTACGCGAAAAAGTTGTCCAAACGCGCGCTGGGCGCGAAACGATTCAAAATCAACCTAACCGGGTGTACATATACACATAGTTCTTTCGATAATTTATTTCGATAATTTATTTCATTCGTCTTTCGTCTTTTTTTGACGTCTGCATGTACTTTTATTTGCAAAGTGTCCGCGGTCGCGATGCGCACGAATCGCAGACGGGGGGTTGTTTCGTTAATAATAATAATGATAACAATGACGACAATTATTTCAGCTAGGAGTTTAGTTATTATCGCTGAGTAGGTTTGCATGTAGGTACCTAGGTATGTACCTATATGACGACGAGAGCGGTGCTGATGCCTGCTACAGGACGAAGGAAAGTTCTTGATGTTGTTTTCGTTAATTCATGAAAAGCTAGTTGGTGGTTCAGCCGCGGAAGTGGCAAACTAGATCACATCATCCTGTACCAACAACACCCGCCCTCCCCCCGCCCTCCCCCCGCCCCCAGCCACCGCCCCCTCCGCCCCCGGCGCCGCCGGTGCATATTTCCATTATGGTATATAACTATATCGCGAATCCACGTGCGCTCTTAGTTATGTTTGTGCACGTGGCGAACGGCAAACTTATTCTTTATCCGTGTGTACGCGCGTAAACACGTATAACGTATGTACGATAGATACGTTATACATACATATACCTATAGCGGTAATGTATGTTCAGTAGCTGCAATTTTGATGATCGATTATGTGGAGAAAAGAGAATGAAAAGAAAAATTTTAAAACGAAAGAAAGCAAGATCGAACGAGAAGTTTCGAATAAGTTTATTTTATTTTATTTATGGCTTCTAGTTTGACTTGTTTTTTTTCAATATATTACGCTATAAAAAGATACCGATAAAACGACGTCTGAATCGCGTGCAATGTTTCGGAGATTTTTCGAGATGAATATTTTATCTTTCTTATAGTACTTCGTGTAAAAGTCGAGGTAAAAGTACATAAGTACGCTGGCAAGTGGGAGGATCTTATATAGAAGCCAAGTTATACTTGAGTTACTGTACTTGAAATCGAGCACGTATATAAGACAAGTATATAGTATGTACAGTATATATATGAGGTATTATATGTACGATCGACGCGATTATCAGTTGTAATTTCTTCGCAAGTTACGTATATACTGCTTTATTTGTCACGATATACTTATTCTCGATGGTAAATCAATCGGAATTGAGTTTGTTTTTTTTGTTTGTTTGTTTGTTTTTTTTTTTTTTCTCAACAATAAATCAATGAATGTATAAATAAATTAATAAACGAAAACTAGATAATTGATCGAATTGAAAATCGTACTCGCACAGTGTGTCTTGATTTCGTTTAAAAACGATGTAAGAAAAAAAAGTACCTGTATACCTATATGGTCGAATTATTATCGAAACGAATTTCGACCGATTCGGAACGTCGAGATTTTCGAAATTCCATACCGATTATACCGCGGAACTTCCCTTATACATTATATGCGTTTATAGATAACTTTACCATGACGTTGTACTTTGTTACATACACCTATATGTATATATATGTATGTATATAGTGTGTAGCTGTGTAGGTATTGCTGCAATTATGCGCTGCAACGTGCATGCATGCGTTTTAGGTATAGGACGTCGCGTGTCGTAATAAGGCGAGGGTTAATTTTGTCGAGGGTGCAAAAAGACGGTTCTGTAGTTAATGGAATATTCCGCATGTATACACATGTTATAGGTGTGTGTGTGTTTGTATGCGTGTAGCTTACACAAAGGAAATAGGATCCGTGTGTATGTGCGGAGACAATTACACCGCGAGTGCAGTTTAGTAAATTCTATTATACCTGTAGTAGCTGCTGTAAATCATGGACAGTTTCGAAATATAGCGTAAACAATGTCAACGTCGATTCCATTTATGAAGAGGTAAGAGCGAAAGAGAAAAACAAAAGATCGAACAAAAATGAAAATTACGACTCTCGCTGTAACGCGGTTACCGATAAACCGATCGCGAGGAAAAATTTTTCCTCAACTTTCTTCTCCGGTTATTCGCATGATAAAATAAAGAAATAAATAAATGATATAATGTACGGAAAAAAAATGAAAAAGAAGTATTTCTTTGGCAAGTTCGTTGCAATTCGTTGGCACGCGTATACCGCGGAGCATACGTTATGTCGTATGGAAAACGCAAGAAGCTAATGGACGTCGCGGTAGCAGCCGCTGAACGGGGATTTGGAAAAATATTTCGGATTTCAATTAATTCACAAGCACGAAAAAAGCGCTAAATTGAACGGTGCGTACGTACGGATTCAGAATTATATTATAACAAGAATCAACGAACAAAACCCGGAGAGTTTAGCAAATATTAAAAAAAATTATAAACCTTTTATCAATCTTTTTCGAAAATTTTCTGCACCTTTTCTCACTTCGATTTACCATTATTATCTTGCATCCGTACAACGATTCGTTTTCTTTTATTTTTTGTCATCGTTTTTAACTCTGCGCATAACTCGTGTATTAAAATAGATAATTCAAAATTGTATAAACGATAATTGCCACCGTGTGTATAATAATGTTATGAATAATAGATTTTACACAATATTTGTATACACACAGAATACATTAATTATATCGCTTGGATGTTTTAACAAAGAGTAGCCATGAAATAGTGGTTGTTTTTTGTTTCTTTTTTTTCCTCCTTCGATTTTTCTCTTCAAATTACAATATTTGGTGAACACAATCTGAAACTTGATTATACTTCTTTTGAACAGCCGCTTTTGAAATATAATTATTCAAGCCGGGAGTGCACGGGGGAGTCCCCCCCGACTTGAAAAAACGAAAAAAAATAAAAACAAAACAAATTAAACAAAACGAAAAAAAGAGTCTAGAAAAATAAATAAAAATCATCTACGTCGGTCGAGGGGGTGGAAGAAATTCATTCCCATGCAACTCATTGACCTGAATCTGTCGTTGACTATCATCCAACTTCCCGGTATAGCCAGGGGACGATTTTATTCGTCAAACTTGGATTTATGGAGTAGATATATTTTATATCACATACATCGGTTTATTCATCGTATTATACGTTGACCGCCAAAATTTTCCTCTATATATACCCATACATACATACAGTATACGGATACATACGCGTGCAACGTATGCGCATAGAATTGTTTTTTTTCTTTTTTTTGTTTTTTTCACTCAACTAAGTTATGAAAATACGAGAGTCATTTGTTGACACGCGGTTGGCAAATGGCGGGGGTGGGTTTCGAGAATGATCGCGAAATTTGAAGGGGTAAGATCGAATGAGTAATTATCTGGTTTGTTTTACATTTTTGTCTTTCGTCTTTCGTTTTTCGTTTGTTTTTCTTCTTCTTACTTTTGCAAGCGTCGGAGGAATGGGACGCGGTGTACCCGTGCAGGGTGGTGTGATGTGATGCGATATACTCACTCGTTTTGTACGGTCAACATGACGAACGGGAGGAGTGCACGTTGAGGAGGAGGACCAGTAGATAAAACAGCGGCGTGCTTTTGGTCCACAAACTCTCTGTGTGACGTACGAAGCGACGAATGTATTATCTCATAGAGTAAGACACTCGGCTTCCATTCAGAGTTGGCATAAAGATACGTGCATGGCGGGGGCAGTGGGACAAAGTCATCTCAATGCCAACGATTACGAATACTACATAATACGAATATAATTTATAAATATATATACATGTATAGTTGGGGTTATAACTAACTAACGCACAAACATCTATATACTATATATACGTATGTGATGTACCACATATGGTTATGCACAAAAAGATACATTTAAAAAATCTGTATAAAATGATTGCTGACTATTTCTGCCTCATGGTGCAGAGACCATTTTTTATATATACATATACATATGTACTACTACTACGTACGTAACGTGAATTTGAAGAAAAAATATTTCAAATCAATTTGCACACGTAACATCGATAGTTTTGCGAAACTTTCAGAAAAATACAGCTGAGACGTGAAAAAATGAAGAAAAAAAACATTGGTATAAAATCGATTTTGGAAGAAGGAAGATTCCTCTCTCGTTTCAAACAATTAAACGACCAATGATTTATTCATTTATTGCACTGGCACCGAAAATGATCAGCATATACATTTTACGTGTATCATTGGAGTTCATACTGAGGGGGTTGTACGTGAAAAAAAAAAAAAAAAAAGGAGAAGAGAAACACAAATATACAGAATAAAATTAGGGGACGTATAATACTACGGTATATGAACAGCGGAAGAATGTAATGAAAAACCTCTTGAAGTTTATTTTCTCCCTCTACAGACACGCGTCCTAATCGTGAGCGTTCGACGGATATTGGGAAATCCGCTTTGAAATAATCCTTTGACAAATATTTGAAAATTCGCGGTAATAAAAAGAAAAGTATGGAAAGAAAAGAGAAGAATTACAAAAATTATTATCTCGTTTACTTATAATATATGTTCCCTTTTGTCCGACAACGAGTTTTATCTGTTTTTCTCCCCGCGGAATGACTCGTATGATAAAAGTATAATATTTCACTATGTATCCGTCGTCGTTTTTGTTCTTTTCTTTTTCTCTTTTCGTTCTACGTATGTGAGAATACTTTATAATTTCGTTTAATTTTGTTTTGTTTTTTGTCCTTTTTTTTTTTTTTTTCTTGTGATTGCGATTCCGTTTAAGTTTTATGGAGTACAAGATCGAGAGCAGCGAACAGGTGTCTGTCTCTCTGCGCGTATCAGCGCGCGAACGAAGACTGATTGTGAAAGCTGACCAAATCGGCGGCGTCGCGACGGACGCGCCCACAGCACCCATAGTTGTGCGGATATAACAGAGACACGACTAGCCAGAGCATGCGTGCACCTTATTATACCAAAGTTTTACTTCTTTTATTTATTTATTTATTTCTTCCTATTCTCTTATTTTTCTTCATAAATATAAACATACTTTCCACACTTCCCGCTTATTCCCATCCTATACAAATGTTTTTCTCGACTTCCCGTTATAACGAGAACGCATGAGAATCGCGATGTGCTATGAAATGCAATTTATTCTTATTCGATATTTATATATTTGTATATGAGATAAATTCTTCCACGTATTTCGTTTATTTTTCTTTCTTTCTGTTTCTAGTGCGTGGAGGTAAAAATTGAACAGAAATTGTTGATTTTTTAGGTAAAAGAGCGAGAGAGAGAGAGTGTGAAAAAAAAAACAAAAAAGAACTATCCCAAGAGACCGATAAATATATTTGAACAGACAAATTCCTACCTACTCGGCGACATCGTGCTGCACGATCTTGCGAATTATATTATTCAACTCGAACAAAAAAATGTAATAAGAAACAGAAGAATAGAAAATTAATATTGTACAGAAATTTTAGAATCGATCGTTCTCCTGTTCGATAAAATAAATTTTCTAGGGGTCACGAACCGCGCATTGCATATATAGGTATAATTATTATACTTTTTGAATACAATAAGATAAGTTTGGAAGCTGCAGTCTTGTCTATACTAAATTATTATTCAACGGTCCTTTTACGTCAGGTAATCGTTTGAATTAATCCACTTATACAATTAATAATCCGCTCACAGATGCGACGCTCGAAGCAGTATAGCGATTTAGCACGCGGCGATGGCAGCCATACATAAAATACTTCTGCTATTTAAATAGTATGATATAAAAAAGAAAAAAACTGTGATGGTATAATCGAATTTTCTTATTTCTTATTTTTGTTGTTTTTTTTTTCACGTTTCTCCGTTTCTATTCCAAAAACTAGAACGATTCAATTATGGTAGAATTTCTGCGGCGAGTTCTGCGATACGCTGTAGAACTATTATAATAATTATTCACGATCAAGAATGCGGATAACGCGCGGTGCGGTGTGAAAATAAATGAAAAAGAAATTTTCCCCCGTTAGGTAATTATATTTATCGAATGTAATATAATAATATATCGATTCCGCGAAATATTAAAAAGAATTTTGTATCGCTGTGTATAATTATATTTTACAAATAATATATTCGAACTTGCAAGGTGTACGGAAAATTTAATCTTGTAAAGTATAATTTTATAGGTAATATATAAAATAGACGGGGTTATTTGTTTTGAAAATTATTAGTATATAGTAAAATTGAGTGAGGAAATTGTTGACCGATTATTTGACTTCTGCGTGCAATGTAAACCATTCCGCGACGTAGTGCGTGGCAGATGCGCAACAGGTGAAAATCCAATTTCTACTTAAAATAAAGACTCGGCGGTTTTTAACTTAATGACGAAGAAAATCGTGATAACGAACATGTGTATAATAATGCGGTTACTCGAAGTAAAAAGAATTGTCCGAGTGTAGATATGCTGCAGTTTTGTATGCGTATAGGTACATAAGATCATCATGAATATGCGCGCGGTAGTTTTGCGTCAATTTTGCTGCCTCTGGTTAAAAGCTCTTTTGGTTCACCGATCTATCCTTTCACTATATGCATATGCAGTCGTGGTCGGTTCTAGTTTCCAGTTCCGTGAACAAACGACCAACAGAGTTTCACTTGACGAGACCAAACTGACGTCGTATTATCTCCCGTTCCAAGTATTTACACGGTGAAACAGCAACTAAAACGATACATCGAAATTATATTACGATAAATAATAATTCAAAGACTTTATTTTTATACAATAATCCGATCGCAGTACGATGTGTTTAAAAACGGATGGAAAATTGTAAAAAGTTTTCGCCCCGCAGAAATTGACCGAAAAAAACTATTGTGAACAATTACAGTGACTTTTCGAAAGTGTTAAAATCGATCTGTGAAAACAAAAACTCGATGAGTTTTACCGGCAGCTAAATCGAAGCGTCCATTTTGTTTTTGAGGTCGAAGCGCGCGTGAAAGATTCTTTTTGAAACTACAGCTTTTCTAACGTGATATCTTCCACTTTTGTTACGAAATATGTATTGCGAATGGATTCCGATTGAAGAAATGTAAATCTTGCCTACTCGATATAACGTGCTGTCGAAATTGGGAACGGATTCGTGACATTTCCGATAAGAAGAGGCTTTTCCTGAAATAGTCGAAGGTAGAATGGGTCAACGTGTGGTCAGCCTGCGGCAGCGCCTGGTGTTTCGGTCTGACAGTGAGGTTAGGTTCTCCATCGCATATGTTATTAAACGTGTGCATCGCAGTACCTCATCCATATGCATAATGTGATGGTTTCACGCTACGCAAGTTTCATCGACACGCCATGATGCCACCCTACGGTATAATTCCAATCGGTTTTATCGTTACGCGATCTTCACGCGCATTTAGTACAAGATAATTCCACCCCTGATTCTATCTTCGCTTCTTTTTCAGCTGGAAGCCAGTAAAATTCCTTCGGAATTCACAACCGAATTTTTTCCAACTGTGAATATCAACGTTTCCCACGATTCTGTCACTCGACTCGTGACTCTGCAACGCTGGCTATTGGCGCGATATTTCCGTCGGTAAGACAAATGAAAATTGCAAATCAAGAGTTATCGATGTTCAGTCGTTCGTTGTTTTTTCTATCTACTTTGCCCGTCACATCTATTCATAAATAAAATACTTCCAGAGATTATTTTTTCTCATCCCGCGTTCGTCGTTCGTATCTTCCGGAGGTAAAACGAGCGAGCGGCACCTAGTAAAACAGTTCCAGGGAGAAGAAACCTTTTCGGATTTACCTGCGGGTTCTCCACCCTCAGAATGCGTCTGCGCCACGAAGAGACTGTACCTGAAACTAACCAGCCAATCAAATTTAAAACATGGACAGCAGCACCTTGGCCCGGGCGCATCCCATCTTTGCACCCGCGGAGCAAATTCCTATCGGTCTCTTGGCAGCCTAATTCTGCCGTGAAAGTTTTTTTTGTTTTTTGTCTTTTGTTGTTTTCAGTTTTTACTCATTATTCGAGATCAATCAGGGGAGCATTATTGGACATTGAAACTGGGTGATTGATTGAACCTACGTTGTTCAAACTTGGAAGATTAAATTTCACTTCGTTTCTCGTCTTCAATCTGCTATGCTTCATAACATGAGTCGCGGACATTGAAACTATCGATTGTTAGCCGGAGCTCGAAAGAGAGAGAGAGAGAGAGATAGATAGAGAGAGAGAGAAATAGATGTAATAGTGTAGAGAATTTTATTGACTCATTTATCGAATGATTTTTGAAACCCTCTAAAATTCGAATCACGCAGTATTTGAGGTATTTCTTATCATATAAATCTTAGTACAGATTTTTCTTTACGGTGAATTTATGTCATTAAAATCTCACGTACGTTATACTATATGGATTGTGAAGGACTGAAGGATACAATTATGTCAGGTACATTAACTTAATTTCAAAGGTTCGTTTAATTATCTTAAATATACGAAATTACACAATGATAATGTTTTTAAGCAGGTGCTTAGATAACGAGGTCCATATTATACAATCAATGATTATTATCTTATCTTTTTCTTTTTCTTTTTCTTTTGTTTCGTTTCACATATTACCTATATCTTCACGCAATATTATTATTGATTATACATTATTTAACTGCATATATATAAACGTACAAAATATTAATAACTTTAATAATAATAAATATACTACGCTGCGGTTATTGTGATTCGGTGTGATTTCAATTACCTATTTTATTATAACATGAATATTCTGATCTACTGTATTTTTATTGATAATGTCATAATATTTAAATATATAACGCGATGCAGGAACAGCAGATCCTTGATATTTTATAACCGACGACAATAACGCAGTTGTTGTCATAAAACGATAATAATAAGACGAAAAAAAATAAATGCCTAATTATTATTATTTTATTGATACAATAATATCCGCATTTTAATCGTTGATGAAATTAAAATTGTTTCATTTACCAAACGTTACATGATAATTATTATTATCATAACTCTAATAGAATATTTGTTATACTTTTGTTTTCATTTTTTGTCAATGCGTTTTTTCATTTTTCTTTTTCAATTCAACGAATACCGACCTATGTTAATATTCTTTTCTTTTTTTGTTGTTGTTGTTATTATTATCATTATCATCATCATCATCATCATTAATATTATGATTAATCTTACTTGTTTATTTATTTAATCATTTTTTTATTTTTCTTGTTGCATTTACTATAACCTATCAGTCGAATGCGTTCCAATTTTTTAGAACATAATAATGATTAAATAAGATAATTTATATGCATCATAATATTATTATTATTGCTTTAGTTTCTTATAACATATATCACTATTATAATGTATAGCAATTTTTTTAACATCGCGTTTTATAAATATATATTGCGAATTATAATAACGACGCTCGTACTATTATAGTGCGATGACGTGTAATGTGTATATATGATTATAGCGGAAAACGAAAGAAAGCAAAGTGTACCGTGAACATTGTAGGAATACTGTTATAAATAAAATAAGAAAAATTTTCATAATACTTTTCATATTATTCTAACAATTCACACTACATATAAGAATTATATTCTCATCTACATAGAGATGATCATATTACTTCAATAAGCAGTCGCGATACAGCAATAATAATGATAATAGTAATATGAACGAAAAGAAATAAAAAACAAAAGAAGAAAATTAGATCATTAACAACTTCAACAACAACAACAACAGCACTATATATCCTATATGCAGTTAAACAATTAGATCCTATGCGAATTTTCTTGTTCTTTGTTTTTTTTTTTTTTTATTTTATCTATTTTTGTTTTTCCATTTCTTGCTATATTTATAATATACAAAAATCGAAACACAATTAAACATGTTACATATATCATACTTGGAAATATACTATAGGAAATTTAAAAGTTTTTGAAAGATTATTATTTAATTTTTCTCATTATTTTATCTAGATTCTTCCGACTTTTCGATGGTTCTCTTTCTCTTTATTTTTACTTTTTTTTTTTCTGATGATTTCAATTACATACATAATTATAATTTCAATATCAATTAGGTAGGTATTTTAATGAAGCGATTTGTATGAGGATAGTACAACTATATAGGTATATATTTAGGTATAGGTAGATATAGGTATAGTCATAAAGAATATCGTATTAATTTATGATAAGGGATTAGGTAGTTTTTTTTTCTCTCTTTTCTCTTGGTTGTTTTTGTTTCTGTTTTTCTTTCGACAGGAAACTGACACGCATAAAGTATAGATATATATATGTATAATATAGGTATAATAATTGTATATAAATTGTTGTTAAAAAAAATACTCGTTCGCCAATATATATATCATTAAATATATTAGTGGCAACCTGTCCTCCGTTTTTTATTTCTTTTTTTTTTTTAATTTATTTCTTTTTCTTTTATTTTGTTAGTCACATAATAATTATATATATATATAAATTTCATAAAATTTACAGACAATCGTCTTCGTGTCTTTCTCCGTCTCTTTTTTACTTATTCTCATATTCTTTCTACTTTTCCTTCATTTTCTCCTATACCTTTTTTCGATACGATATAACACGTTATAATATATTATGATTATAATAAATCGTTAATCGTTCATTTTGTTGTTGTTATTATTATTATTAACATTATTACTATTATATCTGTTTTTCATTCAATCACATATCGATCAATTTATCAATAACAACAACAACACTTTTGTACATGTACACACATACAACCCTAAAGACACAGACAATGATATGTGATAATAGTATTTCTTTTTTCTTTTTTTTTGGGGATTTTCTTTCTTTCTTTTTGGTTCATTTTTTTGTCATTTTTCTCTTCTTTTCTTTTATGTTTTTTTTTTTTTTTTTTTTTTTTAAATTAATATTAGGTTTTTTGTTTTGTTTCTGTTTTTTTTTTTTTTTTTTTAATTTTTTTTATTCTTAAATCTAAAACAACGTTTCGTATTCGCACAAGCGAATAATTGTTTTTGTTTCTCTTGTTTGTTTTTCTTTTGGTTTTCGTTTTTAATCCGGATATCGTTTACCTGTTCGCTCATTTATCAACGTATGCTTTAGTCTGGTATTATTGTTATTATTATCTTCTTCTTAATTTTTCTTCATCTTATTTATTTATCATAAATTATAATATTATATATTATACTTTTAAAATACTGTCTGGATTCTCGTCGATATCTTTGCATTACGAATCATTTACAATTAAATATATTTTTATATACATACCTATGTATTATAGGTATATGTATATATGATATATGTATTGTTATGTATACTTACATGATATGCTGTATCGTTTATAGCTGACTATGATATGTATTAGTTTTTAACATTACAATAATTATTACAATATTAGTTCGATATGCAAGCCCTAATATTTTTATATCTATAGGTATATTCAATCATAACGTCTTTACATTGTACATAATATATATACCTATACATCTAAATCTTGTTGTTTTTTTTTTTTTCGTCAAATGAAATACACATAAACGGATCAATGATATGCGATAATAATAATGGTGATAACAATAATGGTAATAATGATAACAATTAAGAAAAGAAAAAAAGTTTCTCTTTCATATTAATTTCTTTTTTTTCCTCGATGCGATCGTCTTCATTTACACCTTATCGCATGAACAAATATTATCATGGGATCGTTTCTCACTGAGAAGTTTTTCGCTTGTCTTTTTTGTTTCGTTTTTTGTTTTTCAAATAATTAGTGTGGATTTGACAGAGAATTGGGGAATATTACACGTGTATGGGTAGGTACGTCATACAATATACTTATTCGTGTTTTGTTTTATTTTTTGACTCGGCGCCCGTTAACGTCAACCTCCATAATACTTCGCGTATAGGTATAGGTATGCGGGAGGTCGTTAATTTTTCACTGCATCAGAATCCTTTGAAGCAGTTATTTTTATTTATTTTATTCTTCGGTGTTTTTTTTTCTTTGGTTTTTTTTTTTGTGTTTTTGGTTCGTTTTATAAGCTTCACGCGTATCCGTGTCACGCACACCGTGTGCCTCCGAGTGACAACGGTGTGCAATGACTCTTAACGATTATTAAGGACGTTTTCAAAGCTGAAAGCTATCCCTCGTAAATAAAGTGATTCGCGAGGGTTATAAAAAAGAGAAAAAAAAAAAAAAAACAATAATAAATAAAAGGGAGAACGAAGTCCGCGCGGAGGACGAACTACTTTATTAGCTATTGGATTCTTATCAACGCCCTATAAAACTTTTCTTCCTTTTTTTTCTTTCCTTACTTGTTTGTTTATTTTCGTTCATTTTTTTTCTTCTTCTACATACCTTCGGTGTTACAGTATAAACCTAGTATGTGAGTAAATAGGTATACGTATCTGGCATATGATAATGTACCAGATTTTCAAACATAAATAAATTAATTAATAATTGAATGAATGGAAAGAAAGGCAGAAAAGATATTCACATCTTGGAGAAGGATATATTTAAGGGGTAAGTACCGCGACCCACATACCCTACACTTCTCAGATTCCCTTTAACATATAACGCGAAATGTCATAAAATCCTATTCATCCGGTTGAGTAAGCGAAGGTGGCGGTCGGATCCTTTGATGTCCCTTGTACTATATATACCGAGCTCCTTTTTCTTTTTTTTTCCAATCTCTTCTGTTTTTTGCCACTTTAAATTTTTCATTTTCTATTTCCACGTTGGATTCCCTCGTTTTTTTTCACCCACCCTGTGCACGGGTGACGCGAGCATCTTCAACTTCATGGATCAAAATTCAAAAATTTAGAAATTGTACAGGGTGAGTCGCCACAAAGGTTCGATTCGGGAGGAGCTTCGATTGGCCGAGGCTCCGCCTTCGTCCACTCTTGCTTGTTATTCTCAAAATTACTGTTGTCAATCAGCGATTAGGTAACACGACATTCGAATATTTCTATTATTAGTCGGAATTTTTAAGATAACCAGTACGAATGGATGAAGGCGGAGCTTCGGCCGATCGAAGCTCCTCCCGAATCGGACCTTTGTGGCGACTCAGCCTGTATATATATTTTTGTACATGAAAAAATTAAAAAATAAAAAAATAAATAAATAACTGAAAATTTCATACCTTATCGCGTCGTTTCGCAATATGTATGTAATATACATGTTTCGTTGGTTTTGGTAAAAAAAAATAAAATAAAATAAAATGAAATAATAAAACAAAAAAACAAAGAAAATAAAAAAACCCTCTAGGGATTCGAGCCATAAAACGCTACATGAGTATAGAAAGTATGGGAGGCGAATAAAAGATGCTGTTAAAGAAGTACATGAGTCAAAAAACCATTTCACCTTCTCTTTTAGGTAAAGGTATTTCAATGTACATACACACATAGGTGTATAAGTATATAGTCTTGTATATATACGTATGCACGGGGTACGTTTTAAAATATATGTCATGACGTCAGGTATACACGTATACCTGTATAAGTATACGACGTGAGACTTTAGAAAATTTTCGCGAAGACCTTGCGTCTATACAATTTTTACGTTATTGAGAAGACTGTTGCCATAAGTTTTTACTTTTTTCTTTTCTTTTTTTTTGACTTTCCTTCATTTTATTTATTTTTTTTTTCTCTTTCTCGGTCTCTCTTTTATACAGCCTCCTTACTTCTCTTCAACGGCTGTAAAAACGTTTACGATTTCCATAGAATGTCTTTATACTATATGTCTCTATACATATGTACACCTGATCTGGTTATACTGCATACGTATGTGTACGTTAGGATTAGAACAAAAAAAAAAGAAAAAAAAAAGACGATACATAAATTTTCAAAACAAAAAAAACTATTCGTATTCGAACATGTACGTATATCAGTATATGTATACCTAATTAAGCGATGCGAAAAACTTTCCGATATCAGAAACGTCCGATTTACTTTTATTTCTTCAACTTATTTCTTCGACAAAAAATATCTAGTCAGATATGGCGTGTAGACTGTAGATGATATACATAATATGAGATAATCAATAAAATATTCTTTGTTTTTTCGTTTCTTTCTTCTCTAGCTTTCTTTGCTGTTCTTTTTTTTCTTTCTATTCAACATTCGGAGTTTGATTGCGAGGTTTCTATAGATATAGGTATATACGTATTATATGCATATTATACACTCAAATAAATATGTATACATAATTGTATAGGATATATGATGATTAATTTTTTACGCATAGCTATGTAAATCATATGCACCTTCATTTTTCATCAACCTAACTGAATCTAATTTCATCTGATCTGATCTATGGCGTTAAAATTCACGGGGCATAAGTCCCTCCTATATTATCGACAATTAGGTGATATATTATTATCTTCTTATCTTTCCCCAATTGTTATTATTCATTATTGTTATTATCATTATTATTATTGTTATTGTTACGTGTTTCTAATAGGTACGCACATACTATAATAATATTATGTACGTATATGCGATGATATCGTGTACGACGTGTGTACAGGCATTTCTTGATATGTATCGTTATTTTGTTTCAGCATAATGGCGTATTGCTCGTTACCGCTAGATTATACATAATTCTATCATTTTAATTATTTTAATTAATTATTAACATTAATATTATCTATGTTATATACATATATGTATATATATGTACTATTGTTTTATAATATCAAATACTTTACTATTACCATCAGATTAATTAATATAATACCTAATAATTGTTGACGTTAATTTGAGTAGCCTGCATTTGCTTGCAATATAATTCATCAATCAATTGTTTTTGGTTTAATTTTTTTCTTCTCATTTTGTTCTCTTTTTTCCGTCTTTGGTGTATATCGTAGAGTTGTGTATAATATATAATATATTATCTATACGTATATAATATTATCATACACGGAGATGTGTCTAACTATATATTATTTATATAATCAATATGATATGTAAGATTTTTTTTCTCAACGCATATAATAATTAATTGTTGGACGCTTTTGTTATTCAAAGATGTTCATATGTATATCATATGTATGTATGTATACCTATATGTGTATATCAGGGTGTATGATGTGTCTGTATATAATATTTGATATTCGATTAATTATTTTATTTTTCAATGTGAATAATTATACCAGAAATCATTATTATTGTTATACCGGGGGGTTCGTTATCATGTAGTTTTACCCGTGGAAAAGCTGCGCGCTGAAATATCGACATATATTTGAAGGTGAGATTACGTAATTGGAAAACAAAAAAATAAATGAAATAAAATTAAACACAAAATTCGGATGAAAAACATTAACAATTACGAAAAAAAAACATCACGAAATACTTTTCATGAGTGATATAATTTAACTATTGCATTTTTATCATTATCTAGAATAGATAAATTTTATGCATCTTCAACCTTTGTGTATTTTTTTTTTCGTTTCATTTGTTTCGTCTCTCATTTTGTCCTCATTTATGTTTTGAGATTAGGAATATATAGTTATAGTTATTATTATTATTATGATTATTGTTATTATTTTTTTGATTTCGAGATACTCTATTACGGGTACAATATGATTGCTTGAGTTTTTCCTTTCTTTCTTCGTTATAACATTTTATTTATTTATTTTTTCTATTTCTCTGCTTCATTTCGTTTCAATTAATATTTGAATAACTATACGGTTCGAAATGTTTTACTTTCATTTTTTTCTCAGTTCTTCTTTTTCGTTCAACGTTGATTGTTGTTAAATGGATTAACGGCGGATTGCGGGGGCGTTCGATCATTATAATTTGATCAAAGTATAAAATAATATCATTGTAACTATAGTATTATCATTATTATAATTATTATAGAGGTTTATACAGTCATAATATACAGTAGTAGCAAAATATCTGATATTACGTTTAATATTTATATACCACTCGCTCTTGTTTTATTTAATTTTATTTTTTTCCCCGGTTTTGTTTCTCTTCATTATTATTGTTGGTGTTGTTGTTATTATTATTATTATTTTTTTTTATGCTTCTTCTATTCCTTCTACTGCGAGAAATTTTATCAGCCGCGGTACCATGATTATTTTATTTTATTTTATTTTTATTTATTTATTTCTTTTTGTTTTTGTTTTAAATTACCGAATAACGAAGAGAATTAAAATATGATTTTATAATATTTTATATCATTATTTTAACACTATTATAACTACGAGAATGAAAAATAATAAGAAGGACGTTTTTACTTATGAACCTTTTCGTTTTTCTTTTTTCTTCATACGTTTTTTTTTGGTTTTCTTCTTATCGCCTATATATTTATATGTATGTATATTATATGATAAACTTCTACTTAATTAACGTTGTTTTTGGTTTTGTTGTGTTATGTTTTTCTGTTGTTGTTTTCTTTTCTGTTTTTCTGTGTTTCTTTTTTTCTTTAATTCTATTTTCTCTTGATTTCTTTCGCTTTAGTTTAATACACGAAGGTATACAATGAATAATATACATAGTTATATGGTTATCACGGAGAGATTATCTTACCACACTTTTACATGTTTAGACTTATTCACTATAACGTCTGATATGTTCAATTCATTAATTAACTATAAGTATATGTATAGGACCCTCGTTAAATCCAAGGAGACAACGGACCCCACCCACTCGAAATTTTATATTATCTTATACAATAATATCTTCTTGACACAAAGCATTCATATTAAATAGATTTCTAATTACCTACATCATTATCTTTCTTCTTTGTTTTTTTTTTTGTTTTTTTTGGTTTATACGTTTTTTCAACTGATAACATTTCACCATCATTCGTACGGCTGAAAAATTTATTTTTCAACGTTCACACTTATTTATCATAATTATAACTAATCATTAAATTATCCATGTATAGTGTATCATGTATATGTATATACATGATGTGTATGTACCTTTAAAAAAAATTTATGTTCAATAAAAATTCAGGCTTTTGTTGCGACGTTATGTATAATTATACGATAAATTTATATATTATTACCAACTATAATCATTCATTCGATAATAATTAATTATGATCATAATCATTATTTTTTCCCCTCTTTTGAAATTTCTCATAAAATTGTGTCATGATATGTATATATGGTGTATATATATATATTATATATTTATGATAAATATATAATTTCATTTATAATTTATTTCATTTTAGCATTGATATGTATAAATTGATATGTTTCGTAAATTGCATCACCGTTGTTGTCATTTTATATCATCGATCGATCCTTATATTATATTACCTGTGTTGTTTAATTGTTGCTTACAATTAGTCAAGAGTTACAGTAATTATAGTGATAATAATCATAATAATAATCATAATAATCATAATATCATTACATGATATATAATGTACTTTCAATTTTATTCCACAAATTTTGCAAATATATTTTATATTATTATTATTATTTCATAATAATACAGACTTTGGTCAATTTTGTTCATTATTCGCGAATTTCACGAGCGTTGTTGTACGTAGAAGATATTCTTCATCGATACAAACCGCGCATATATAACACGTTATTTAATTTACAACGGAACGAAAAAATATGTATAATTTAAATTAAAAAATAAATTAACAAATAAATTAAAATTTTCATCGTTAAAAATTTCATTTCAATTTTAATGAGTATATATGTATAAAGGTGAAATCGTTGTTTTGTTTTTTTTTTCTTTTCATTGTTTCACGCAGGATCCTACATATGTATAATAATGATCATGATAATAATAATAATAATAATAATGATAATATACATGTCGTGGCTCTTTTACTTTGTATTTATCCTGATGGTTATTAATTATTAACGCGTTTTCCTCTGTACATATATACATAATGGGTATATATATATATTTAGGTGCTTTTATCTCTTCCCTAATCTGCCAAAGACCCATAATGTGTGCGCCTATCCCTATATTATATGGTCGTTTATATGGCCTCGCGTTTCTCTCCCTCCCCCCGTAGTCGCGATTTTTTTTTTTCTTTTTCAAATTACAAATTATTTTTCTCTTGTTATTTTAGTCCCCCCCCCTCCCCCCCCCCCCCCCCCGCCCCCCATCTTTTCCCAATTATTTATACATTTTCCCCCCATACATTTGCCAACTATTGTACGATTTTTATCCATTATTTCCCTGAATGTATAATTAGAAATTAAAAATTAGAAAAAACGTTAGTTTCGTCATTTTTCTATACTGGTACGTACATATTGTGTACAGGTATGTGTAATTAGAATATTTTTTTGCTCAACGTTATGACGCTCCGAAAAAGCCCCTCGAATTACGAATAACTATATTTCGTTACAGTTCCACAAAGGGGAAGAGGTAAAAGAAGAAGAGGGAGAAAAAAAATGAATGAATAAAAAAAAAGAAACAAACATAAAAAACTGCGGGTTGAACTGAAACAGTTTGAATGCAGAGTACAAAAAAGGAAAAAAAAAAAAAGAAAAACTAACGAAATGTTTAAAATATGATTCCCTTCTTATTTATTTATTTTTATTTTTTTTTATCTTTCTTTTTCTCTTTCTTTTCTCCGATATACGAATTTCTAAAAAGTCTGGTAAATTTTGTATGACGATGATACCGAGGGGGAGGGGGAGGGGGAGGGGGGGGGGGGACGAGCAAAAAAATAAAAACAAAAAACAAAAAACAAAAACCAACGAACAAACAAAAATAAAATAAATAAAATATCGCTCTAGGAGTTTCTTTTTTTTTTTTTTTTTTTTTTTTTATATTTATTTTTTGTTCATTTATTTTCTATTTTTTGCAAGCCGCGTGCGGAACAGCTGCAGCGAATGTGGAGTCCGAAATTGCAGCGTGAACCACCCCAGTTTTGAGTGCACCGAGTATGTACATTTATATATGTAGGTATATACGTAGTATATACCTGTATACCTCGGAGGAAAAGAGATGCACGTATGTTGCAAAAGTACCACATACACTATACGGCTCACAATAACATGTAAGTATACGGGGCATCTCGTGGCAAATCGCAAAATCAAAATATCGAAACCGTGTAAATGTGAAATAAAACCATAAAATTAATAACGTAAATAAAGTATATAATAGAATTAGAGTGAGTGAATGACAAACGAAGAAGAAAAGAAAAAAAAAAAATGAAAAGAACAAATAAAAATTCTTATACCGAACCCCATATTTATTTGAATCGATGTAGAAAATAAAGAGAAAAAGAGAGGAAAAAAAAAACTGATCGAGTAAATAACGGACAATCTGCGACGTTGAACGTATTTTTTTTTTTTTCCCAATGAGAAATACGATGCGATGATGAGAACGAAAAAGAAAGGAAAAAAAACAAAACAACGAATAATGATACGAGAAACAAATGTGCGAAATGATTTCCGACGAAATGCCCCATAGATGCGGTGAGTATATAAATGTATAGGTATACTCGTGTAATATAGTGCATGCGGTTCGTATATACCCTGGTGCTTTGCAGCCTTTCCGTTGGGCACCACTTGAGGTGGTGCAGGTTCGGGGTTGAAGGCGCTTCGTGGTACCATTAATTAGCGAAACTACTTGTCCAACACCACCTTATCCCCCCCCCCCCCCGCTTCCCCTCCCCTCCCTCTCCCTTCCTTCCGCCCTTCCCCGGCATCTTCCCGACATCCGAAAGTCCGCGATCCTTTTTCCTTTTTTTTCCAACAAATTTTCTCTTACTTCGCGTCTTCCCGCGGAGCTTTTGATTTTCATTTTGTTTCAGCCGGTTGCGGTTCGCGTCTCGAAGCGAAGAAGTGGGTACACGGAGGTTATGCGTAACAATGTATATATATGTAGGTGAAAAGGGTCGAAAATAGAAAAAGTCGGGAATTCGCTCGGCGCGAAATAATATCATAGCTGGTATTATATACGAATATCACGCGCTGCAGGTGAGCGTGAGAAGGATGGCGATAACGCGGAGATTTTGAATAAACTATAGAGATGTGAATGGCATGAATACGTCATTTATATACGTGTGTACCTGTAAGACAGCGACGAGTACGACGACAAGGAGGAGGGTAATGTCGAGGGATAGATTATATTACCGCGCGCGCGGTTCCTTTCCACATTTGCAGTGAATGAGGGAAGTAGATACGTCGGCTGTGCAGTTCTCGGAAAATCTCTAGAAAGGGATGTATACCTTGTACATATGTATCATACATATAATACACCCGAGTTATGCATATATACTTGCATCTACAGGGTGGCGCGAGAAGAACTGTTTTTTTTTTTTTTTTTTTTTTTTCATTCATTTCTATTTATTCATTTATCCACAGAGTTTATCAAATTTTTATAGAAGAAAAAAAAAAAAAAAAAAAAAAATCTTCGTCTCTCGCCCAACGAGATAAGCTTACATTAGTATATTCGAAGAGAAAAGCTTTCCGAACAATTACCGCGACGTCCACGCCTTTGTTTATACCCTTCGGTCTTGTAAAATTTTTTAGATAAAACAAAAACAAAATAAAAGAGAAACATTTTTTTTACAAGATTCTTCGACGCGTTCGTTTTTTTTCTATTTTCTCTTTTTTTCTTTTCACTCGAGTTACGAAGCGAGTCTTTTTTTTTTTTTTTCCTTTTTTTCTTTTCGCCCTTCGGTCGTCGATTTATTTTCTTCGCTTTTGTTTCGGCCACCCCGTACATGCATACTTTTATAAAATGGAACGCCTTTATGCCGGTTGTATTTGTTCATTGCTTTTCTCTCTCTTGGTGTATTTCTATGTACAATGTTGGTACATGGGTGCATGTACTACGTACAATACATAAAACTCATACAAGTTTTCCTCTGTCCTACAGCTGCAGGTTCGCTCGACTACCCTCGCTTCTTCGGGGAGGAAGTCCTCGGGGGAAAACGCGCGGCGTTGTCGTCATCGCAAACGTATTTCGAAGTTTTAAAGAATTATTCTCCTTTATATTCGAACACGTAAAACCAGAACTACACCGCTACCGCTCACTACCGCTACCACTACCGCGGGTCAAACACCTCGACCCGTATACCGGCACTTTTTTCTTTTTTCTTTTGTTTTTGTTTTTAAATGGTATCAATTGTGAAATAACAAGTTTTCAAAATTTATTGCCAGCACTATGCAACGGGAAATTGGTAATAGATTGAAATTTTTCGATTGTTCTTCTCTATCTCTCTCTCTCTCTCTCGCTCGCTTTTCAACATCCCACCGAATTCCGTTCGCCATTTGTGGAAAATAATGAAAAACTTCTGATTTTTTCAATTCCGAAGACAATTTCTTTCTGTTTTTTTTTTTCATCGTTATCATCATCATCGTCATCATTGTCATATGTTTTCTCCGTAACTATAATCGCGAGTAAAACTTCTTTACTATATCGTACAAGAAGATTAATGATTAAGAAAACTAGAGGCGGGGGGGGAACAAACGAACAAACAAAATGGAAAACTTTCGAAATTGAATAAAACGGAAGAATAAAGTAATTTATGTATACGTATATATATAGCTATGCATGTATAAATGGTAAAACTGCAGATGTCGAGAGTATGTGTGTATATGTATAGTATAGTTAAGAACTGGGATTAAAAGAGAACGGCAGAACGGATAACGGTTGAAATAAAAGAAAAGCTTTTCCTCGTTTTTTTTCTCTTCTTTGTTTTTCTCTCATTCCCGCGCGTCGAATGATAAGAAGAAAATTGAGAGAAATGCTCGAAGATATAACTCGCCGTACGGGGAGTCGCGCGGAGGTGAACGACCATAGCAGGAAAACTCGTAATCGGGATCACCCCAGATGTTCCAATGTTTCGCTATGTTATATATCGGATATACACTTGTAACATCGTGCTATCGTACGCGGCATGAAATAATGATAATTCGAATGCATTATTTTTATCCATAGCGTATAGAATTTCGGGTAAATGGCTAAGGGAAATGATGTATCAAAATTAGCGGAATGTTCATCGTTGCACGTCCGAGTCGCTGCAATGGCCGCGCGAACTAAACCGACAATAGATCTTCTCCAGGCTCTATAAATTTACTTGATGGATTCGTCTGCAGAGCGTGTTGCACGCCGCCGATGGATATTACTGTATATGTATAAGCAGATACACACACCTATACGCTTCATCTATTCCCTTCCCTTTGTCATTAGGGATTTTCTGATCCCTTATCCCGTACAGGAATTCTATTCTCTTCTTTTCTTTCGTTTCCTCCATTTTGTTTTCAAATGTGCCGTAATTATTTCGGTGAAAATGCAGACGTTATACGTGCGTACGTGTCGCTCGCATTTACCTATATACACTATATTACATCGTAGTATAACATGGGAGAGAATCGAGCGTGGAGTGGAAAACCTAGAAAATTCTGTAATCCGAGGTACTGTCGTAGGTGGAGAGTTTCGCGTGTCAGCAATTTAAGAATGTATTAAAAGAATTTCGGTGATGGAAATCGGCTCATCGAGTACTTATTTCTTCTTCTCTTTGTTTTCATTCGGAAAATTATCACGGACAATAAGAATTTTTTGGAGCGCTGTAAAGAAATAGTTATTGTTATTTTTCTTTTTGTCGTTTAGCAAAAATGTTGAAAAATTTCCAAATTGTCTAAGCAAGCTGCGGATTACGTTGGACGTGTACATACGAGAACATGAAATTGGAGGCGCCGCGTTATATACATTAATACATAGCGTATATACATAAGGTACACATGCATATACATATATATATATATCTATATCGTAGATAGAATATAAAATAAATATACAAATACATATATGTATAGTCATTTCTGTGTATAACTGTACACATAAATACATTGTATACATAAAAGTATACGTTATATATACATATATACGTACATAAAGCGGATACACTCCAACACAATAGCGCAAGAAGCACTTTACAAGATGTACTTCGCCAGAGACTGGTAAGCTAACAAAGTTTCGTCTACGTATTTCCGGTCCCCTTTCCTAGTCATACACACATATATATATTAACACAGGTACATGTACATACATATATCTATACAATACATATGTATGTATGTATTGTATAATATAGAAAACTATATATAATCCCTTACGGTCTCTACGAAGTAATCTTGCATTATATACAGGGACAAATATATGCAGCAACGTAGAATTTTATTCTAATTTCTTAATCTGTCTTTTTTTTTGTCCATTCTTTCTTTTTTTTCGACTCTTAACTCCTTTTTCGTACCTGTTTTTATTTTTCTTCCCCCCCCCCCCCTGCCGTAATCCTGAACACGCGGCAACGATCGTTTTATTTATTTCATTCCATTAACGACTGCATTGATATGAATAATTGTTTTTTTATTTTCTGTGTACATCTGTAGAATTTTTATTTTCTATGGGATGGTTATATCGGGCGCCCCGAAATAATTGTTGGTTGTTTTGTTGCGTTTTTTTTTTTTGGTTTCGTATCATTTTCTTTTCAACCTTTTTCTCTCCCCCCCACCCCCCACCCCCTTCAAATAAACTTCTTCACGTTATTATCACATTATACATTGTATATAATATATTTCTAATATTTTGACATTATTTGATATGTATTCGATATTATTTTGGAATAAAGATGTGTTTTTTTTTTTTCGCTTTTGCTTTTCCTCCACTCTCTATTTTTTTTTTTTGCAATGTAAATATTTTACGCGTGCATCTTTTTAAAAACTTCCTTTTTTTTTCTCTCTTCCTATTCTTTTCATACTCTAACGTCGCAACAATGCCTGTAAAATTATTTTTCACACCACATGTCGGATAATACACGTGATAAGTATAATATAGTACAATGCGTATGTATATACTTTTCCATATCAACGTACGCATCGTATGATTTTCAATTTTATAAATTATTTCTATTATTTATCTATTTCATTTTTTTTTGTTTCATTTTTCATCCGTCACCACAAAAATACACCGCATAAATGGGAATGAATTCGAAAGTGAAGGTTGATTAGATTTTTGTCTTCACGTACATACCTACCATATACGTTCTACGTAAATTCATGTTATGTGATTTATACTTTACAAAGGAAAAAGGTGAAAATTGAGAGTGTGCGAAATGCATGGCTTGAATTTCCTATCCTTTGAAGTTTCGTAATTAGTTGGTTCTCTTTTTACGGTGTTATATATATTTTTTTTTGCCACTTTCCGTTAACGGTTTTCTTGGAGGTTTTTTTTTTTTATTTTTTGTTCTTATTCTTCTTCGAATATTTTTTCCATTTTAATTCTCCCCCTCGTTCGTTCCTGTTTTGTCTTTTGAACAGGATAAACTCAGGATTCTCATTTTATATATACGTGTGATTTTATTCTCTTGTAAATTTGACCCTTCCCTCCCCTCCCCCCTCGCAGTCCGCTCCCCCCCCCCCCCCCCCCCCCACCCGTGAAATCGCGACAATCGATTCTTGAATTTACAGTGCATCATTATACAGGGTATGGAGGTACAGAAATGAAAAGCTCATCTTCTAGTACAAACGTATCGAGTTGCAAATTTTTTCATCTCTCCTTTTTAATTCTTGTTTTTTGTTCTCTTTCCTCTTGCTCCAAAAACGTTGAATTCCATTGGGACATCACCGCGCGAACGACGAAACTCCCGAATGCAGCAGCTAAATTGTAGGAGATATTCGACGGAATCAAAACTTGTGCAGCGCGGATTTTTGTTGACCGAAGAACAATTACATACGACTCTATACGGTGGAAGTTTCCATTTTTTTTTTTTCAAACTCTGAATGCTACACACGAGATTCCTGTATTCCAGAGAAGAAAAACAAAAAAAAAAAAACCGTCTGTTCACGCTATACTATTATACGTATTTTAAAATATACGTATTTTAAAATATACGCATGTTGTACGGTGAGAATTTTTTTTTCATCGCATGATAACATAACGAAGGGAGAAAAAAAAAACCATCCCCTACGATTCGGTCGTGCGATTTTCGACTTTCCTTTGGTTTTTTTTCGTCCGATTTTCTTTTTTCCCTGTTGTTTGTCTTCTGATTTCCGAATCATGCAAAATTCCGAATTTGTATTTTCCGTTCGACAAGTTTTCAGTTTTCAGTTTTCAGTTTTCAGTTTTTAGTTATCGGTTTTCATCGCTTCTGCAGATACAAATTCGATGCAGGGGGTTTGACGGCGAGCCCACGTGAATTACCCCTGTGAATAATTCGAATGTTACGTACCCTATGTGCGCGTGAAATGCCTTCGACATTTTGGTTGACATGAAAGATGCTCGGCTGTTTGCGCAGGGTATATATATATGTATACACGAAGGTGCGTGGGTGTCCGGCCACTTGCGGGGACGGTTGAAAAAGTCCGGGAATTTAGAATAAACTCTCAAGGCCGGAGGCCTATTTACATTCAATTTCATGTCACCACGTCTTCGCATATCCTACCGAGTATTATGCGCACAATCTATACGTGTGTACACATCACACATGCGTACCATATCGGTATATTATTTTCTCCGCACATGTGTTACATCTATATGCACACATACATACACACTTATAGGCATACGTGTATAACGAGTGGGGGAAAATTTGGAATTCAAGGGGCGGATGATGGTGCCCCGAATTTACCTAGACCGTCACTTTCGCCCGGTCCTTCGATTTGTTTGAATTGCTTTAACATTTCATTCCTTCCGGGGTGTTATTTACCGAATTGTATACATACACATATATATATATATATACAGGTAGCTATGTAGATAGGTTAGGTATATTCATTGTACATCAAGATCTCATGCATTTACGCCCATTTATTTTATCCACCCTCCCCCCCGCCACTCGTGTAAAGTGCTTTTCTCATACTAATCAACTCTGCCCGCGGTAATTAAATTTTCGTATCGTCGTTTAAATAAATAAGAAATGAATAAGAGAAAACAGAATTAACTTGCTCGTTGATTCGTTTCAATCGATAGAAAAGTGCGTTAGTTGTTGAGTAAAATTTCCACTTCGTTTAGAGAAAGAAAGAAGGACAAAATTAGGTATACCTTATAATTATACTTGTATGTTAATTGAAACGATGAGAAACGTGAGCTTTGTAAATTTGTTACGTTTAAACACTTGTGCAACGCAGTGTTTTCGTATCACATTTACAACGTGCATGTTTACGGGGGGGGAGTAGAAGGTCTGGTCGCCTGCCTTTCATATCCTACGTTATAATTGTGTCTGTATCGGAGCTCATAAGTGGTTACAAAGAGCGGATTAGAAATGTAAAGCGTGTTTGAATAATGAAGGGGGGAAAATGTAAGGGCGGATAGACCGCGGTATGATGTTACGTGTAATATATAGACACAGAGGTATATAGCAGTGGGTTTTAATGATAGAGAAGGGTGTAAGAGGTGGTTATTTTCCGTCGGGCGGATACTGAGCCATTTTTAATATGGTGGTTTTTGTGGTGACCTCACACTTTCATCCTCTACATCTTTCTCTCTCTCTCTTTCTCTCGCTCTCATTTACTCTTCATGAATATACACAGCAGCTTAACAATTAATATAACAACGTTCCAATGTGGATTATAAAAATATTAAATCTTTGCAATTTAACTATATTAGTAACTATAATTATGATATGTATTCATAAATCTTTTCTTCATTTCATCGCTTTTCTTTTCTTCTCATCATTAAATCGGACCAATTTGATCCAGGCGACGCGGTTATATGGAAGGGTTGTAAATATATTTTATATATTCGAAGATCGCCACTGATATCGCGTTCGATAAAATAAATATTCGTACAATTTATTTGGCTAAACTACGATTAAAATAGATAACATCTAAAGTTAGTTTTTTTTGTTTTTGTTTTATGTATTATTCACCCTATATACCATATCATGTCGAACTCATTGGCAATCGATATTATTATAATAATGATAATAATCATCATGCCCTTCCACAACCGCGTCCGTTTTGGCCGGCGTTACTGTTTTTTTTCGCGTAAAACTGGTTTTATGTCGTGTTGTTATTGTTATTATTATTATTATTATAGTTATTACTATTATTACTTTCTTCTTCTTCTTGTTTTTGTTGCGTAAGAAAAATTCTAATCTTCCCTCTCGTGTGCCATGGCTAGAAATCTATATTTTGTTCCAATCACTATATACATATCTATATGTTACTGTCAGAATTTATTTATTTCTTTTTCCCGACATATTTTTTGTGTTTCCTTTTTCTTTTTTTTTTTGATTTTTCAATTCACCGGAGTGAAATAAATAGAGAATGAATTTAATACGGAGAGAGAAAAAAAAAATAAATAATAATAACAAATGCATAAATAAATTAGAAACTTTTCTAGGACCGAATATTAATGTTGGTTATGTAACGTATAGTAAAATTGCGTTATTGTTTTGCGGTATAAGAGTGTGTGTGTGTGTGTGTGTAAGGTAGGTAGACCTTATACCGCGTAAAAGGGGTTTTAATTAAACAGTACAATATTATTATACCTAAGCGCGAGAAGTGAAATAATTATATCTGAACTTTCATCCGCGTGTACCGCTGCAGCACATAGATATAATTATATAAACGTTATATCTGCGCGGGCATATAATTAAAGGTGTAAGGGATGAAGAGTGGGTATCTAGGGGTTTGTATTTTGGCGCGTACGTCCCAAAAGACTAAGGCGAATTTTCAAGCCTAATATTAGTACATATAAAAGTATAGGTGTACAGTGTATTATAGGTGTACGAGTTCCTGAAGGTAGGAAGAAATTAACGAGGAGAAGGAATTATCTCTCGAGGGAAGAGAAAAAAGAGAAAGAAAAAACAAAAGAAACGAGGGAGAAATAGGAGAAAAAAAAAGACGGAGAGAGAGAGAAAGAGAGAGAAAAAATACATCGAAAGTAATTTGTCGAAGAAAAAGAGCAAATAAAAATGTGGAGAAAAAAGGTTCTCTACTATTATCTTTGGACCCGGAAAAAAGCAGCGGAAGCTTCGTGCAGGCGGTACCTTCGGCATATCGTGGTAGATTTCTAGCCGTAGCTGCTGACATGCAGGGAGGACTTAAAACTTTTCTCGCTGAACGTTGAGTAAAAGATGTTGAGCAAGGGAATGGCAAAAATCTGGGCTGACTCATGACGATCTTTTTACCCTTCGGCCACCCCCTTCCTCTTTTCTAGCTACTTAAAGCTCGTTGCTGCAGTAGGCGATGTGAGTCGACCTTTTTCTTTTCTTCCATCAGTTATTTTTGCTTCCTTCATTTTTTCCTTCTTTTCATTCTTCGATTTATTTGTTTATTTATCCTTTTTTCTTTAAGCTTCTACTCTTCTGGCCAGCCGAGATCTTCGCCGACGAGTTCGTAGAAACGTTGATTGTGTTCATTGAAAAAACGTCGCAATTTCGTCACGACTACCGGACTAACTCTCGGATGTCTACGTCCTTTGCTTTCTCTCAAACATTTGTCAGCCGTATCGTTACGAAGACAATAAAAACCTTTCGTATGATTGAAATAAAAATTATGCCTACCGATCCTCGGCTCTATACCGAGAAATTCCTCGATCCTTTTCAATTGGGGAACTGGATCTTCGATCAATTGATCACCGTTTACAACTAGGATCTGATTTCTAGAAAATACTTCGAGCCAACGATGCATATAAGTATGATAAAGGGATATAGCTACCGGTCTGTAAGATTCGTTTATCGAACCGTCGGGCAAAAGAACAAGTTCCTCAAAATTTCGGGACGGCTGAGGAGATCTTGGTGTCGCTGAACTTGCCGCCGCCGCTGCTGCTGCTGCTGCTGCTGCCGCTGACGACGACGACGACGACGATGATGACGACGATGATGATGTAGGCGAAGATTGCGTTCCAGCATGAGTTCTTAATTGCGTATAATCCGATATTGTTCTTGTTACCGGCTCACGTACTATCAGAAGAAGTTTCACGCTCGAATTCATAGCACGAATTCGTTCGGGTACCTCAGAAATGGAAGAAAAAAATAAAAATAAAAATAATAGAATGAATGAGCATAGAAGAAAAAAAAAGAAAAGAAATCGTTGGTATCTATAATAATATTTAAACGATGAAACTAACGCCGCGATTGAAAAAAAAAAATTAAAAAATTTTTGCAAAATACCGTTTCAATGAAATTATATTTTCCACGTTTATATAGGTATAGATATTTTTCATGTAAATTGAAAACGTGATTTCGGAAAAAAAAAAAACGGCAAAGACGAAATTTCAAATGGTGTCGAAAAGTGGCCATGTACACGTCAGTTGACGGGATTCTTCTTTTTTTTTGCGGTTTAACCGAGGAAAAACGGTGTCACATAGAGGAAAAGAAAAAAGAAAAAAAAATTGACAAAAAGAAAAACAAAATACGAAACAAAAAGGAAATCCGATACCGCGGGAGGGTGAGAAGTTGCAGCGGTTCTTTTAAGAAAACAGGAGCTTACGCTTACCTCTGGTGTTACAAAGTAGCTCGGACTTTTCTCGATGGTAATTTGTCCTTTGAAGGAGTACGGCATCTTTCTCCTGTACCACTCGAGTCCTTTGGCGTAGTTGTCGTCCCGGTCGAAAAAATGTACCTCTCCAGCGGCTTTTTGTATTTGGGGATGAAGGAAAAGCATTTCCAAAAGTGCTCTCGTTCCGCATTTTCTAACCCCGATAATAATGGCTTGAGGAAGATGTCGACTCGTTCTTGGAAAGTGTACTTTGTTCGAAAACAATAACGGCGGAGTTACTCGTACTTTTGATACCAACTCCTGTACCGATCTACCTTCAACACCAGATGCTGCGTGAAGACTGTAAACCGCACTGTCGTAAAGGACGTGAAAGGTCAGGAATAAGGATATCAGGGCGACGGACAGGAAGGCGGCGGCCATCTTTGGTCGGGATATACCGACCACGAGGATACAGTCCGCCGCGTCCGCCTCGGCCGGCTTCATGGCGGATCGCGGCATCCACCTAAATGGAAAAGGAAAAAACAATAACATCAATTAGAATTTGAAAAAAAAGACAAAACAAAAAAAAAACATCATCTATATTTATGCAAAACGAACGTACAACAAATTGATCAACGGATGTCAATGTCAGTCGCTCGGCTGCAGCCTGCACAGCTGCAGCTTTGCCAAAAAAATTCATCTGAAATTGCATTTCTTATCTACCTTGAAATAAATTTAAGAGACAACCCCGGTTCTCTTAGACCTTTTTTCACCGCCCACCCTATCCACTAGGTACATATGTATATATAGGCATGTACATATGTATATATATACATTATATAAAGTCGGGGGGTAAAAAAGGCGGGACGTTCGCGACGGCTCTTATTTCACGGACGAATTTCTCCCGACCTTTTCAATTGTTTTTTTCGTAATGAAGTGGAATTATTCAATTTCATTGTATACGATGAGGAATTCAACGGGTTTATCAACCCCTCTTATCATTTTATGCCTCTCGTCGTGTGTTTTTTGTTTTTTTTTTGTTTGTTTGTTTGTTTGTTTTTTCTTACGTGCAATATCTGAATTTATAACGTCAATTTGACAAAGAAGAAACAAATATACACGCGCGAAGTACAGATAGATGTAAAATGTGTGGAGAATATTTTTATATACCTACATATAATAATATATACACTGCCGAAACGACAAGCTGATTTTTATTTACTCGCTTATAGTGTATATTAGTTTGTTTATTTACTCTATTGATGTTTACTCTAGTCGAGAAGGTAGGCGGCGGAATTTAACAGCTGCCCGGCTGCCGGATATGGGGATATAATACATAAATCTGATATATTTGGGAAGCCCCGTAGCGATGAACGCGGCACGGGTTATACAGCCACAAATCGAACCGAACCGAATCGTCGATAACTCATCGATCAATCGAGAAGTATGGACAACATATTTAGCCCCTATAGATATCATTCTCGTGTTTCCTCGAACAAATATTTCAATAACATCAAATCGATCACGAACGATCCGGTATCGACTCTAACCCATGATACGCATACAGAAATATCGCGATTCTCTTTTATCTCTCGTATGCTCATTTTTATCCAATTTCTTTACACATATATATATATATATGTTTTCATTATAAATTTTTATACTATAATATTCTCTCTGTAAACGAAAGGCTTGTTATTATTCATTTTTATTTTTTTCACATAGGTTCGGGTGTGCTTCGGCCGCGTATAGCGCGGGTAGTGTTTTTTTTTTTTTTTTTATCTTTTATACGTGGAGAATTGATGTAAAAGGCCGGCTTCGGAGTAGGTAGCTGCTGCAGACTCGGCAATTATACAAATGGAAGATATAATTTCAACAGGTTGCCGATCCCATTAAAATGCAAAGAGACTCAAAACATCACTGTACATTATATAAACACGAAGTATCCGTATATAGGTATAATATGTAATACATAAGTTCCGAAACGCCGTAAATATAACATGAGCAACGTTATTATCAACCGCCATCTTCAAAAGCCGATAGTCGCCCCCTCCCCCCTAGCCCCCCCCCGTAATACCCTTAAGTATTTTATACCGCCGGAAGTTATCACGTTTATTGTTTCCCGCTGATGCGAACTTTCGACGTATCATCGGGAAAAAATGAAATTCGCCATCCGTTTCCCATGCGCTCCTCGATGCATCGATATAAAAGACAAGTGAACACAATGACCTAATAATATTATATGTAAATTTCGAACAACTGTTGAAAAAAAAAGTAAATACCTATTTACATTATATCGATAATATACGTATATATTATTATGTATAGTGTATTTTAGTTAAAGGGCTTACAAAACATCTATGGGGGATTGGTAGGGCCAGTCTTGACGGAGCAAGTGCTTGCGGGGCATCTGCGCTGTAAATTTCTTTCACATCTTCTCGAGACCTGCGACAGATAAGATGAGGAGAAAAGAATGTAGAAAAATGGAGAAATTGAATCCGTGTCAAGGTGCAGATAAATATGTATACATTATACCTACACACCTATATACACATGCATATAGTCGAGTGTCGAGGTATATGTATGTATTTCTTTGATCATTATTCTTATTATCGTTACAATTATCATTATATTATTTTTTTCATTATTATTCGTTGAACGAGAAAACGAAGGTTAAGATTTAAGACGGCGAGAGCTTCTCCTTTTCTTCTGTCTTATATTATACGTACACAAAGATCAGGAAGACAAAGGTGAGCAGCGAATTCTTTTCTCTGCAGGTAAAATTGTGAAAAGGAATCGATGGAGGGGTAACCGTCATGACGTAAGACGTTTTACAGGTTCTTTTTATTGTCAGGTAAATCGATTTCATTCTCTATACATGAAACAGAGAGAAAGAGAAAGAAAACAAAAGGAAGAAAAAAAAAAAATCGCGTGCCGATGCGTACATTGTGTGTATATTATATAGGTAGTGCGGAGAAAAATTTTCGTCTTTTCCAACTGTTCGATATTTTTATTGGAATAAAATGAAAAATATTGAAATTTTATCGATTGTGACGACTATACTTTTAATTTTTGCACATTCATTCATCGTATGTCATACCGTTATACACGAGGATTTCCTTGCGTTGGTTTCACGTTTTTCTCGCTTTCAATTTGTTTTTTTTTCCCCCGTTCCTCGTCACAAGTTTTTCTCGCGGTCTGGAAAATCAAAGCAATTCTTTTTTCCGGAATACAAACGACACGCGTAAAAAATGCGGTGATGCAAACATCGTAGAATTGCGGGGGAAATTCGACGTGTATATACCTAATAACCCAACGCGAGAAACGGACGGGCGAGTACGAAAAGCCAAAACATATAAAAGTGAGGGGGCGGGAGAAAAAAAAAAAAAAATTGAAGAAGCCGTACACACCCCAGACGATTCGGAAGGGATTTCCGAGGAATGAAAAACAAAGGAAAACAAAACGAACAAAAATGAACAAAGAGATAGAGAAAATAAAAACTGAGTCGCGGTGTCTGGAACCTTTCGAATTTCTATTTTTTTGGCTTTTTTTCACCGCAGTTCCGCAAGTTCACGCAAATCGTAATATTCTGCCTCGAACAATAATCTATTGTATTATACGGTGGGGGTCGCGTGCGCCATACTTATCGGTGCAGTTTTCACGTTTGCAGAATATAACTGGTTATGCCATCGCGGGCAAGGTTACGTGGTGAAGTTTAAAATACGCGGTTCGATTTGAGCCGCCGATACGAGCTTGATATTTTCCACGTTTCGTGCATCTAATTCAACGTATACCTATAACGGGACGTGTAACGTAGACGTGAATAATTAAAAATTTTACTACGATAGTATTTGCATTTCTATATTTAAACATATCGTGTATAATTCAGCTCCGGATCAATCGAACGAATTTTCTTTCTTATAATCGTAGGTATGTATATACGGTACTTTGATAAATCGATGAAAATTTCATCAACTATATATATGCTTGTATTAACATTCCAGATATAATGCGGACATTGAAATTCAATTAGAGTTTCCCCGCTATAAACGGCAAACTATAGCCGGCCCCGGCCCGCTGCAGCCGCATCTACAATACACACACAGCGAATACGAACTTCAATTATTCATACGATTGTGGCAAAATTGAGTGTATATACATATACCATATACGAGGATTCCACTGCCGTGTATATAAGCAATAACGTGTGCACATATACAGGATGATTCAGCAGAGGTGTCCGGAATAGGCGGAGACTAAACGACGCGATGCTAGCGCGACAACGAATGCGATAGCCGGTCTATCGCGCTGCTATTTTCTTCGGTGGATTCTCTCGCTGTTCATTGGCTACAGAGCTGGGCATGACGTGACTAGTCTCCGCCTATTCCGACACCTCTGCTGAATCAACCTGTACATAATATCAACATCGGAAAAGGTCATTCGAATTCTAGTAGCTAAATCCACCCCGTATACATGCCGTATATTAGGTGCAACCCTTTCACTAATCTCCACCGAGGTAACGGGGTTATTATTAAATTCAGAAAATCAACAAATTCGCAACAAAAACATGTATAAATAATAGACTAAATAAATAAATTGGAACAAAAAAAATTTAAAAAAAAAGAGTAGAATTAACGAAGGTTTGCAGATAACGGTGCAGGATGTACCGTATAAAATAACTTATAACACACATTATCCGGTATAGGGTAATGAGTGCATGCACAGATATATATATATAATATACACATGCACGCGTACATACGTGTGCATAAAGTACATACGCGATGTACCCAGACATTAACGAATATAAAACATAGCTGTATGGTATAATAATAAAAAGTAGGAGGCGCTGCTGGGGGCGTTTCGGAACGTTCTCGTTAATCAGTGCGTAGGCGAGATTCGCGTGGCACGTGAAAGGAATAGTAGCGTATAGTACACGTTTATACGTATACATGTATAGCTATGTATACCGGCATGTACATATATATAAATCTGTCTATATACATCTCATATAGAGATATACAGCGTGTGCTGTATTATTATACTTGATACTACGGACCGGCGGACGCAACGCCGCTGCCCTCGGTATAGTAGAACTTTCGGCGCTTGCGCCGCATCCCCTGTGAAGACTCCCTCTTTCCCTCTTTTCCTCTTCTTCCCCCCCAACCCCCCAACCCCCGTCGCCCCATTTCTCCCCTGCTTCAACCTCCTCGACGTCCTCGCCCAGTGATATGAGTCAAGGTCCCGCGATCGACCTAACCTCCCCTGCACACCCCGCCGACCCCCTACGTACACCTCCGACTCTTCTTCGCGTGCCTCCTTTGCATCTTCCGTTGCACTGTATACATATATATATATATTTGAGTATAGGTTGCGAGTACCTTCATTATTTGAATCACTTATACTGCACGGGGCATATCGTGATGCCCTTTGTCGATTTTTCTTTTTCTTTCTCTTTGTCTTCCTTTTTTTCGTTTCTTTTCTTTTCTTTCTTTTACCGCGCTTTTCTGTTTCGACAAATTATTTGAATTGAAATTCCTGAAAATTTATACGATTTTAGGTATAGATAGGTAGTATAGATATACGAGGCGCGGAATGAACGATATATAAGTTATACATATGTACAATAATTATATGCGGTTCCACATTAATAGGTATATACGTACGTACGTACATACATATACATATAGGAGAAGAAAATAAATGAATAAATAAATTCGAATTTTACGACCGGACGATATATGTATGTGTAACACCTATGTACAGGGGTATAAGATAATTCATAAATTTGTAATCATCCCTGTTTTTATGGGTTTTTTTGTCGTTGTTTCGTTTTGTTTGTTTGAAATTTATTAGTTTTTTCAAACGACCGATGTACATGCGTTGTGCGGGTATATAAGGTACTCATCTATGCGTACGTATATCTGATATACATCAGGGTACCCGGGGGGTTGATTATTTCGCTCGTGCATCAGCGCGTGCAACTTTTAATATTCACGCGTGATCTGGGAATTCAATAATTTTTTTTCATATACATATATATGAAAAATATTATATATATACATATACATATAATATATGTACCTACTCGGTGCAATAATTTTAGTAAATATAGATATACTAGCATTGCACGCGCGCGCCGCATTTAATTTAATTTGTTTTTAAAATTTTTTAGCTCGAAATACATAAGAATAGCCTATTGACGCCTGTTGAACCAATTTTTTACGAAACAATTTTATGAGTTAGCTGCAAGAAACTAAAATTTTTTTTTAAAAAAGTGTAATTTTACTGCTTAAAATTAATTTTTAATTTTTTGCATAAAACTTACCATATGTAAAAAATATCAAAAACTTCTTAGAGAATAAGTTGTAGGAAATTGAATTCTCTACAGAAAATGTCTCATAAAATAGTTTCATAAAGTTGATGGTTGCTTCGGGAAATAAGAGAATGTAAAAATTTTAGATCGATCCAACTTCGATGTTAAATAACTTTTGAAAAAATAAATATATCGAAAAACTGTAAGAGACCTTTTCTGTAGAGCGTTAAATTCTCCATAAGAACGAGTTTTGATCATTTGAAAATATCATCTCTAACGTGAGTTACGAAATTCTAAAATCCAAGAGAACGTTGTTCCCATGTTATTTAAATGGGAAATTGAAATTCACGACGCGGCACGTCTTAATATCAATGTTAAGAGCTCGAAATTTCACAGTATTTTTTTTCCACCATTTGCAACAATATTTTCGATATAATTCAGGAAAAAAAAAAATTGTCGATTTTTTTGAAACAGTCTAATCTACACATTTACCCGTAACGTAGGTATTTATACGGGGGTGTATAACCAGGTGCGATTGTGTTGGTAAAAATAAACGACGACGAGGAGGAGGAGGAGGAGGAGGACGAGGAGGACGACGACGAGTTGCGCGCGTTGGGGGTCGACTGTCTAAACAACCCTCATTCATCGACCTGATCAACCGTGTAGCGTAAATTTGCCTCTTGTTCGTAACCTACATTCCCATCTGCATCTGCATATCTATGTGTGAGTATACGTATACGTGTGTACAACGTATGTGTATTGCACCCACTACACATGATCCTTGAGTTATAAGATTAATGAGAAAATCGATATAGGCGCAATAATGTAAAATTTATTCATTCGCTTATTTATTTTATTCTCTTTTTTCGTCAATTTTTTTTTGTTCTTTTTCTTTATATACGTATACACGCGTTACGACTGTTATTTAACTTTATTATCGTTATTATTATTGTTGTTGTTATTTTCATTATTGTCAAATCGATGTAAGGTACACCTATGTACGTATATACGTATAACTATATGATATATTACTATAATAATTTCCCACATGAACTTCCGGTCGACCGAATATGACATACCTGTTATTAATTCAATTTTCGAATAATATATATTTATACAAATAAATTATACCCGTACATATAATTCAAAATGTCGAATACATAACGCATAGTCGATGCAAAGAAATCCGACGAAAAAAAATTTTACAATTATACGCGTAATCAAAAAAAATTATCTATACAATCGTATAAATATATGTCAGTTATTTTTACACAATAATTGTGTTTTTTTTTTGTTTTTTATTTTTTTGTTTCAGCGTTTGCGATCAATTTTTTACTCACGTTATCTATATAAGTATTACATACAAGGGCACAGCATATAAGTGGGTGAGGTATGTGCGCGCGGTTCGAGGGTAAAAAAGAAGAAGAGAAAAAAAAAAAGGAGATGAAAAACTAGGGGAAAAAGAAGAAGAAGTAAAAAGAGAGAGAGAGAGGAAGAAAAAAAGAAAAAGAAAAAAAGAAATGGAAGGTACGAAGTGTTTTTATTTTTTAGCGATTGAGCGACGAGATTGCGGTGAGATTTCTGCATATACAGACTCTCATCTCATCTCATCGCATCTCATCTCATCTCCTCTCGTCTCGTTTCTCTTCGCTTTTTCTGTAAACATTTGAAAATTTTTTTTCTTCCATTCTTTGAACATCCAGATATTTGCATTAAAATATGCAAAACTTCGAGCTGCGGCGCGTCGCTCGGCAAATACCTACGATGCACGTTATAATTTCGTATGTGTACATACACGTGCCTATATGCATGTAAATTCAATCCGCGCGCGCCAATATCGTATGTATAACATGTACTGAGGTGTGAGAAAGAAAAAAAAAAAATTAACAAAATTGAATAAAACGGGGATGGAAAAATTGTGGAGGAATTGTGAATGAATTGAAAAAAAATTTCTGCGTAATGTATAAAAATCGTTTGCATGTATATGGAGGAGACGAAAGAGAAGAGAAAAGAAAGAGAAACGAAGAAAAAAGAAATGCTCACACGAATAAGAACGAGAAAGAAAAACGGTAAGAAGAAATCGCGCGACGATCTGTGTCGGAATGATAATCGTACGAATTCAAATGCAAGTTTGATCCGATCGTTTGCCTTCGATTCGATATATATACATATAGCGTATGTAGATTTAGTTCAGCTCAGCGAGGATTTGATGAGCTGATCCTAATTCGGCTCTATTTCTCTCTCTCTTTAACTAAAAATCATATAGGTTAAATTAGGTTGGCAGAATTTCCGAGGCGCGAATCAAGTCGCTGCACGTGTAACAATCCACTGCGTATAATGAATTTTTTGTTCAAGAATTAAAACGAGAGAAGCAAAAAAAAGAGTAAGAAAACAAAGTGAATGTACATTCGTGTTTTGTCGAAATTACATTTACTCCTATCGAATTGTTATCGTTTAAATTAAATTCGAGTAAATAATAATTCAACGAAGCATATCGTTATAAAAGAAGGACGTAAATACATAAGCTACGTATTTACCGTACACCTAATATTCAGTCATCCGCGGTGATTGCCCTCCATTGTCGTTTCTGACAATCTTTTTTTTTTTTATACCGCGGCTCGTCGATTTATAAATTACCTAAATATATATACACGATATGCTGCAAAGCTCCGGTTATATACCTATAGTACCTGAGTTCAAACGCCCGCGTTAATGTGGTAAGAATTATGATTATTATTATTATTGTTATTATTTTTTATATTCATAATTATCTTCGTCATAGTCGTCATTACGTCCTATTCTCTTTTCTCATACCGAAGTTCAGAAAAAAAAGATTCATTAAAAATACCGAATCCCCATCGGTTATGTTCGTTAACTTTTCATTATAAATGGGAGGAGCAGGGGAAAAAAAAACAAAAGAGGTTACGTTATTTGGATAAAATATTACGATCAACCGTTCTTGATCGATATATCGTTGCTTCAATTATACACGTCTAAAGGATTTTTCAATTCCGATCGAAAAAGAAAATTTCGCCGCGACCGTAAAACCTTTAGAAACGAAATACATATTCGTATCTTCAGTAGTAACAGTCGCCGTACGGTCAGCCGTACCTGAACGTAATATTCACGATCAGTTGGTACGGAAAGACGCGCGCTGAGACTTTTTTTTTTATTCCGTCTTACACCTGAACCGTAGGCCGGTAATTTGATTTTCTTTTTCTCTTTTCCTCGCTGTCATTTTTGGCATATTTTATCTTTCTTTTTATTCGGTTAAAAGCGAAGTATGAAATGAAATAGAATTGAAGAAAGAGAGAGAAAAAAAGAAGGAAAAAAACGAGCAGGCTGCATATGGTAGGCTCTTATGCTTTAAACGCGTGAAGGTTTTTCAGGATTCTAGTGTCTCGGTATGAACAACAGTAGGAGAAAAAGGGCGTCACAGAGAGAAAAAGAGAAAAAAAGAAAGGGGAATGAAAAAAGAAAGATTTAGGGGTTGAAAAAAGAATGTAAGGATGGTGCAGTAGGCGGTGTATACGTAGAGTGGATGCAATTTAGGGTGTAGCCGAATAGGCGAAGTTCCTTTCCGACAAATTTCTCATACCCATACTTTCGGTTCAAGTTGGGACACCTCGTTGTCGCTAATTGAGCCGCTGAGAGTAATCAAGAGGCGGTCATTAAGTCTCAAAGCGAATTCCTTCGCGCTTCGGAGTCCGGCGTGCGCGCTTTCTTTCTTTCTTTCTCTTTCATAACCTTTTTATTTCTAATTTTAATTCTTAATTTTTAATTTTCACACATTATATTTTTCCATATGCAGGAAGTCGACGTGCGAGATGCAATTTTTCTCTCTCTCTCTATCACACATCGTCTCCGTATGATTTTCGAACTGTCTCGAAAAAGGAAAAACAAAAACAAAAACAAAAAGAATACAAGTCAATAAATAAATTAAACCATGTACATAAAAAAATATATACACCGTTTACCCTGTATATACTGTGCCTCGTATATATCTGTAATACATAGCGACGAGACCTTGACTACAATTTTCTTCCTATATATATCTATATAAATAAATATATAACTCGCGGATATCGCGCGGCGGTTTTATCGTATCAGCAAAAGCTGCTGGCTGCGACCATCAACTTTCCTCTGTTTGGTATTCAGCTTCTTTCTCACGACCCAATTGGACCGGGCAACCCTCTGCTGCTCGGGGGTTGGGGGCGGCAGAGTGGAGGGGGGGGGGGGGGGGGGGGGAGGACAACGAAAGGTGAAAGGTGAAAGGCGGAGGGACCCCAAAGAGATGGTAGGAAATGTTTCATTTTTCTATATACCATATAAATACATACATATATATATATATAGATATATATATATATATATACACATCCTCATGATGTAAACGCGCGAAACGTGTGGCGACGTAAATAGTTATAGGTATATATAGTGTATAGGCCTATAATATACAAGTTTTCTTTTTCCTTTCTTTTTTCCATTTCCAACGAGAGAAAAAGAAAAGAAAAATAAGAAAGTATGGCTAATTAAAACCCGTGTATGTATAGGTATATATATAAGAAGCTCTATATACATATTATACAGTAGAGGCCGCGGTGGTTGTTATTATGTATATATATACATACCTATTATTATATATTTAAACGTCCGCGCACGAAAACTATGTTAATATATGAAAATCACAATACAGCTTATATAATATAGCTAAATGTAAAATATTACGAAGTTCGAAAGGTTGCGAACAGGCAGGACGACGGGAAGGGGAAAAGGGAGGGCGGAGGGGAGGGGGCGGGGGGGTTATTATCGTATATATTGCTACCAGTCACGAGTGCAGAGAGTTGAGTTTTCGAATCACGCGAATTGACATGTAAACAAGGGGTAAAAACAGGCGTGGTATACTCGGTATGTACACACATATATACCTACTGTACATACGTGTGTTATATACATATACTTACATGTGTGTACCTAATATCTACATACATGTACACGTAGTCGAAAGAAAATTGAGGCAGAGATTTGAAATCACAGATTTTCAACGATGTTTCATTTTTTTTCATTTTTTTTCCATTTTTACACATCCTTCCCTCCGATTTCCACCCTTTTTGTACCTGTGTAGTGGTAGTATTCTGCGCGTGTCGGTGTGATGTACAGAACCGATCAATTATAATCGCCTAGAAATTGACGAGCCTATTTTCAAAGCTCGTATACATCGCGAGCAGGTATATATATATTGTATCTGTGTACAGGTAAATATCTATATGGTTATGCGATCAAACGTTTGAATATAAAAAATATATAAAGAGAGGAGAGGAAAAAAAAAAAAAGAGAAACAGAAGCAGGAAAGAATAAAAAAAAAAATTAAAAAAAAGGCAGAGAGTAAAAATGAGAAACTATATCGACGGCAAACGATTTTCTTCTGCTCTCGACGGCTGGAGAAAATTGAAGATCGCGTTACCTGTGACATTTAGATTTCAATCGATTACCCATTTTCCAGTATTTAATTGAATCCGCTGGTTGAATCTCGGTAATATGTAATATAATACGAGTCAATCGTATGCGAATATGAAAATAAAAATACGAAAATCGGATCGCGAAGTATTCAATTGAACATTATTGAATATCAGTAGAGAGAAAAAGAAAAGATATTCGCGCAGTATGCCTGATAACGAGATTTAGAGTTTTTTTTTCTTCGTTTGTTTATTCATTTAGTCTTCATACACATCGTGTTATTTCATTCGATATCGACCAATAAACGATGTGTTTTTTCATAGACGATCGTATCGTATCTGTACACCTAAATAGGCATGTACGATACGTGTTATATATACCCGGGTAGTTTTTGCTCGTTTTTCGTTACGCGCGTCTCTCCTCACCAGTTCAACGAGGGCTTCGGTCATTTACATACACGATTTACATGCCGCGATTGCCTCCCTCAAATCTACATCTATGTATTATCGTTTACATAAGCACATAGGTATGTATGTGTACATAACGTATGCATGTATGTATATATCTGATGAAATTTTACGTAGAATTCGATTGATCGTCGATTCTCATCTCGAAACTGTATACAAAAATGAATGAAACAAAAAGAAAAAAAGAAGAAGACGAAGATTGGGGGGGGGGGGGGGGGGGGGCAATTGCAACATGAATAATTCGAATTTGCTTTTTTTTTCGTCTACTCTTTTTCAGCGAGCTTTAGATTGTGCAGTAAAATATTATTACTGTATATACGTACGTAGGTATGTAAGTACCTGTACAACCCTGTAGCGATATAAGTTCGCCATGAAGTGGTCGCTGCTGCATCAGGAAAGCGCTAATTTCTCTCGACGGCGTGATTGGCCCAGATAGTTGCAACGGGCAAAGTCGACCCTAGGGACGTTTCTACGATTCAAACTCCACCCCATACCTTTCTTTTCCATTCCATTTCATGTATACCATTCCATTTTCCTTTTCTCCTACTTTTCTCTCATACCTTCCCTACATGAAAACTACCGCGCGCGGCTTTTCTTGAACCTCAACAATTTTTCACTTATCCACACACACACGTACACCTGTACATGATACGCACGCCTACATGCTCAATATGTACATGTAACCCGTCATACGTATCTGCATATCGATATTTTGTGCAATATATTTTCGCGTGATGATCGCGACGATCAGATCCGCGTAATTAAACCAAATTATAGTCGCATACGTATCGTATCTAAAGTGGCATCAGTACCGTGATAATCTGAGTTCAACAAAAACAATTAAAAAAGAAGAAGTAGAAGAAACACGTTAAACAAAAGACATCTAAAACGGGTAAATCTTAGCCACTATATATATGTATACACATATATATATAGGTACATTAGTTTTTGCATAATGTTAGACAGTTTACATACATCAGGTCGCACAATATACGCATATACATAGGTAAATATAAATTATTCAGTGTTTTGGAAAAGTTTGTATAATTTATGAAACGGAGAAAAGGAAAAAAAAAAAAAACACATTTTTTTTTTCTCATTTCAGGCGCAAACTTTGGCACGAACGCCCACAATTTCGTATTACCCACTGTTAGCCCACGGTTAGAAAAAGGAGAGAAGAAAAAAAAATAAAAAAAGTAACAAAAAAAAATAAATAAATAAATCGAGAATAGCAGACGAATTCCTATGTGAACGTTGCAGGTTTATACATATAGGATGAAATATTTAGAAAATAAAAAAAAAAAGTTCCACCTGTAAATTCCCGTTACAAAATGGCGTAAGGTTGGTATCTAAAATTGAGTACCTAATATTCTCAGCAATTGGAGCAGCAGATTTTTTTTTTTTTTTTCGTGAAAATTGAGGAAATCTTCTAACTCGTCTTCTCATGTAGCTTCATCGACGATTTGAATTCAGTTAAATGGAGATGAATATAACTATACAAATATTATTATCGAGTATACAGATATTAAATACACATACCTATATGTATACAGTATACAGTTGGCTTTTTCTCATGGGAATTTATACGTATCGGAGGTACCAAGTTACAGCTGATGTAGGTACGCAATGGTACGAATAACTTCCATCATCCACCTGCATTATTCATTACATAGGTATAGGAATATAGGAATATATATATATATATATATACGTGCATACACGACGTATATGCACCTGTTTGTATTTGATCTTCAACTGTTTACAGCTAACATAACACAGCTATGCGTGCAGTTCCGATAAGACGATCTCCGATAAACCAAGTGCAGTTTCGCATCTACTCCGTAACTACATCAGAGAATTAGGTATATAGGTACGTGTACATATATGTATCATATATGTATATGTACGTACATAAAATGTAAACTGTCGGCGATAAATATCAAGAAATTTGGATTCTTTCTTTTATTCTATAGGAAAAGAGCGGAGAAAGTAATAATAATAATAATAATTTGTGGCAGTGAAAAATGAATCACGAAATATATATGATTCTAAAATTCGTTGGGAGAAAAAGACAACGAAACTGAGCTGGTATTGAAATCTCAATTGTTAGTAACGAAAAAAGGAAAAAAAAAATGTATAAGATTTTCTGCTAATAACTTATATATATAGGTATACGTTAGATGTATATGAAGACTAAAAGGATTTGACACCGGACTTTGTCTTTATAAAAGTTTTTCCATTTATATTCTGAAAAAATAAAGGCTAGGATGAAAATAACGTGTATATTATATACGTGTATATGGGGTACTCCACGTCAACTCGACCAATGATTTTTCCTAACCATTTTTGATTCGCCTCGCGATTTTTCACACAATTCTCCGATCTCAAAAAAGCACTCGTGAATCTTTTCAGATTCAATTTTTTATGATTAATCAAACCCATATCAAAATTGGATTTTTTGTTAAATCTGAAAAAATTCTCGAAAATCTTACTTCTCATTCCGATCATTTCGACACCCGTCTCATGATGCGCCGATTATTTTTTCCATGTTTTCTAACCGTTCAAACATTTTGTACAAACAAAACGCCGTGTAACGACATTGCGAAAATCGTGAAAAAAAAAACTTACCAAAAAGTTACCAAAAATTCTGTAGTCAATTCCGAATCTTTTTACGCGACACCCATGATGACGCTTGACCGCCTTCATCACGCGTCAAAATGGTATTTTGAGATTTTTTCGAGATTTTAAGAAAAATCCAATCTTGAGCTGGGTTTGATTGATCATAAAAAATCATCGGTTGGATGGAAAAATTCTGAAAAAATTCACGAGTGCTTTTTCGAGATCGGAGAATCTCATAAAAAATCGCGAAGCGAATGAAAAATGGCGAGAAAAAATCATCGGTCGAGTCGACATGGAATGCCCCGTATATACACTTCTGCCCAACTTTGTCTACCCGGGAAAAGTAGCTTATAATTCCGGTAAGAACTTCCGCGCGGGACACCCTAATTAATACATCGTTTCGCTTTATATGTACTCCCCCCCCCCCCCCCCCCCCCCAACAAACAAAAACTTTATTCTCACAACTGCCTAACATTTTTCCTGCTGTGTCTACATGCACATGGGTATATATACCTTACCCATGTACATACATAACGCTGCTGCAACAGTTCAGTTGTATCCGTCCGACACGCGAACTGATTAACGGCAGCTACAGCAAACGCCAATTTTTTACGTCCAGACTTAACACATTTTATAAGATATAACATATAGGTACACAGGTATGTACACGTGTCGTACATTCAACTTCAATTAAATGTATACATATATTAGCAGGAGGTGATGCGAATAACCTGCGATTACATCAACTTTGAGAAAAAAAAAAAAAAAAAAAATTCAACTATAACTAATTTATTTTTCTTTATATTTATTTTCTACGTACGACAAAATATAATCACGTACCTATGTACAGGGTGATTCACCAGAGGTGTCGGAATAGGCGGAGACTAAACGCTGTTCATTGGCTATAAAGCTAGGCATGACGTCGACTAGTCTCCGCCTATTCCGACACCTCTGGTGAATCACCCTGTACATTTATCGGGAGTGAACGACGGAATCGTTCGGCTTCAAGATATGATAAAGAAAGAAAGAAAAAAAAAAAAAGAAGAAGCTAAACGAAACAAAATAAATAATAAAATAATCATCCGACGAGGTAGAACTGATCGCGAAACGATTCGTCTCTACAGCCATACCTGACGTACGAGATAACGACGAATCTCGACGGCGCGGCGGCGTCGCTCTGACGAGACGCACAAGTCAAGAGAAAAAGACTGCGGCGCGAGTTTTACGATAATCCCATAAACGATGTGAACCTGCTGGTTGCGCTCTGCCTCATGCCGCTCATCTCGATACGATCGAATCTGTTCTCGCGGTCAAAAGAAACTTACGATTGCCCGTAAAAGATAACGAGAAACTTTCAAATCTTTTCCCCCAATCATAATGTCCCTTTATCTATACCTATCTCGCAATCAAACTTTCTCCACCGACGTTCATTTTTTCCCTTCTCTCTTTCTCTTCTATTTTTATTTCCATTTTTTTGTCTCTCCCTTAACAAAGCTGCGACAATGAGCTATGATGAAACTTGATCGAGTTAAACCGACGCGGAATTCTCTGTGTCACGGAATTATGAAACAAAAAGAGAAAACCAAAAAAAAAAAAAGAAAGAAACAGAAACCAAAAGATTATTTTTAAAGCTTCGATCATACGAGTGACCGATCGTCACCGTTGCTACCGTGCAGTATAGCAGCAGCTGCACTCCGCAGCAACGTTTGGAGCTGGGAATAAAATTTTTCAACTAGAAAACTTCGCGCAACGAGGCAATTGCATTTATCGTATGTGGAGTGCTGATACTTTAAAAAGTTTTTACCCTTCCCCCCCCCCCCTGCATCATGCTTCAACGGTTATACAGTGTATCGTGTAGATGTATAGGTATACACGTACCCTTGTATATAGATAATAATAATGATAATAATGATGATATTAATGATAATAATAATATATAAGAGATATGATGCGACGATGTTTCTTCAGCCGCAGGTGTTGCAACAGTGTAAGGAATTTTTCCGATTGATGAAGAGCTCTCTTCTCATCCGCGTTTCTCATACGATATGTAGCAAATAATATCAGACCACTGTGTCCTCCGTATGTAGTAAATATATACAATATACATGTGTATGTACAGGGTGAGTCACCGCAAAGGTCCGATTCGGGAGGAGCTTCAATCGGCTGAGGCTCCGCCTTCATCCATTCTTACCTACTAACGTACTTGTGTCGATTTTTTTGTCTCACACAGCGTCATATGCCTGGTCTACGCACGCACTTTGACAATAAGATCGAGTATATTTAAGAAATCTGTGAATGGATTGGTCATTTCTGTTGTAAAAATCCAGTGATTCGCTGAAATCCTCAATATACTTGATCTTAAAGTGCGTGTGTAGACCAGGCAATAACCATACATTCTACGACTAGACTCTGTACCGAGTATCGGCTTGAGCGCAATAATAAGAATATCCGAAAGTAGTGCTATCTGATCGCCGATTGGCAACAGTAATTTTGAGAATAACAAGTGAGAATGGACGAAGGCGGAGCCTCGGCCAATCGGAGCTCCTCCCTAACCGGACCTTTGTGGCGACTCACCCTGTATATCGGTATGACACACGGTATATAGCCAGTTAGTTTCATTTTCCGTTTGAATAGTCTCTTTTCTTGTTTTTCGCTCAGTTTTTTTTTTTTGTTTGTTTTCATCGTCGCGGCTACATTAATCCGCGCGGATCGAGCGAGGACGATTTGGGGGAACTGCGCGGCGTTCGTGCGGTTATGCAGGAGGTGAAGCTAAAGTTAGTCGACGTCCCTCAGGAGTACGACCGACGAACCGAGGGGGTTCCGAACGTCATCTCGTTCGCTATCTCGCTGCGGATGTACGCGGAGGAGAGGAAAGAGAAAGGAGGAGAAGAGGAGAAGAGGCTGTCGAGAAGATCAGGACGTAGGATGAGCTTTCGCAGGTCCACACGGTCAACGCGGCGACACGCGTCGCGGCGTTTATACACCACACTAAAAGAGCTCGCAATCCCGATGTCCTTTTACAGTCATGCGTCACGTTCCGGTGTGCCACGTAGCATCCCGAAAAAGATTTATCACCGACCCCATCGTTTATTCAAACATTTCCCTTATGTGTCATTTTTGTGTTCCTTTCTATTCTTCTTTTAATTTCTCCCTCAGTATTTCCTCGTTTCTTTTTTTTCTTCTTCTTCTTCTTTTTACTTCCTTCTCACCCGTACGGTGCAGGATTCGTATAATACGTATGGCCCAGAGAGTCTGATTTGTTTTTGTTGTTTTTTGTTTTCACAGAAATAATTAACGTGTCTCGACGTACAAGACGAGATATAGTCGACTGACTGGGACTAAATATGTTAATCGAAGCAGAAATGAATATACATAGGTGTTATATGTATATGTGTCGTATACCTATGTACACATGTGTGTACATGTATAAGGCCATCAGCTGCTACCGCGTAAGTCTTCGCTACGAGTAAAGTGTACAAGTTCATCGTTGAGGAAAGCCAATCAATAAATAAGCAGGAAAAAGGAGAAGCGACGGTAGCTCTGAGAATAACGCGAAAAAGCTCAGATAGGCTCGTGGCGCGCTGTGCCAAGACTCTTAATCAATATCCGGCAGGAGTAGCGTACTCGATATCGGCTCCTCGAAAACAAGAATAACAAATGAAAGAGGGAAAACAAAGGAAAATAGAAAATATACGAAGATAAAGAAGTTATATTATTCCCAAGGAGGGCTGCAGCTGGTGTACGAGTAAAAATAAATAAATAAATTATCGCTATTCTCCAAACACCTCACCGCGCGGCATCATCTAATTATTTTCTATCGCTATCTTTGTAACATTACCGGGTATTTTGCGACTCTCTATCTCCTTTCGTTTTTTGTATTTATTTATTATTTTTTTGTCGTTTTTTTTTTTCTTTACGCGAACGTGTGTGTAACGAAATTGAACACGAAAAACCACTCCCCTATATTATTTTCGAGGTTCATATACATATTACAAGGTACGTGTATATGAAACGATCGTATCTCTCGCTATTATATTATTATAATGTATTATATATGATAAACTAATTCGAGCGGAGAAATAGGTATACACGTATATAATAATATACCTCATATAGCTGCGCGCACGAAAATGCGAAAAAAAAAAAAAGAAAAAAAAATATGTATAATGTTAAAATATACCGACCAGAAAATAGAATATATACCTTTAGCAGAAAAAAAAAGAAGAAAACAAAAAAACCCAGCCACAGTTTTCGATTATTCATATACATATACAGGATGTAAATTGCGTATATATGAGAAATCATGTAAACTAGTGAAAATTTTGTTAAATTCTCTGTGCATTACACGATTTTCTTGTGCCTGCACAGGTGGTAAATAATTAATCGTTGAGTTAGTTTTGGGCGCAAGTTTCCTGTAAGAATATCCCGGTAAAAGATATCGCCCTGGGGACGATGTTACCGTCGTGTATGTACAATCGTTTAGCTAACTATACAGCTGTGGTACATAAGCCACGCGACTCTATCCATCTTTTTCGCACCCTCGAACGCCTTCGTTTGTTTTTTCTATTTTTTCTTGTGTGATTTTTTTTTTTTTCAACCCACGCACCCCAATTTGCCCTTCTTTTATGTACGTTATACCTTTAATTCTACTTCGCGCAACACGACAAGGCAGATTTCCTTTCATTTCCTTTTCTGGCCTTGTCTTGTCCTGTTACATCTTTATTCCAATTTCCTTGAGGATTTACACGGGTTTCAATTGTTCATTTTTTTTTTACTTTCGTTTTTTTTTTTTTCGTTTTTAAACGGCTCAATTACTGAAGCACGGTCAATACGTGGCTTATAATGGCTCATAATGTGGCGTGGCGAGGCAGAAAAAATGAAAATAAATAAAAATATACGTCGACGATGGCGTTCGGAAAGTCGGACAAGTTTTTATTGAGATTGATAAGTTGACGGACGGGGTGGTAAATATCAGAAATGCAAGCGATGGATATCATGCCAGATATAGATTCTTTTTTTTTTTCTTTCTTTTTTTCGTTACTCTTCTTTCTTCGTTACGCGGCCATTATAGTAAACTAATAGTAAGTAGAATTGACGGTTCCAATTTGACTGACACGATCTTGTGGGTAGAAAAATTTATTTGCTGATTCGAGTGTATTTGTTCAATTTTTATTTTCAAAAAATTTAGTTTTCGCATTTATTTTTACAACCCCTCCCGAAAAATTGACCGTTAACCGATTGTAGCGTAAACTTTGTTCCTTGGAGAGGAGAAACGAAGAGGAGAAAAGCAAGAAAAAAAAGAAAGAAAACCACAAGAGGAAACATTTGAGAATCACGATTGGGCGAGTTTCCAGTTTTACACCGTAATATGGGGTTCGAATACATGAGGGAGATGAGATAAATAATTGATTCGTTGATTATCGTCGGTTCGTATATAGGTGACGCGGTTCTTCGACTGGCCAATCAGCCTTTAAATAAATCGGGAATCACGCGATTTCACGATCCCCGTGGAATATGAAGCAAACCAATTGGCTCTTATTGAAAGTAGAAATCTCGGACTAGCTGCTGCTGCTGTTTAAATATAACTTCCGCATAACCCAGTGAATTCGTTGAAAAAAAAAAAGAAAAGAAAAAAAGTAAGTGAATTATTTTAAACCGTCCAATTATCGAAGATGTGAAAATTTTTTTTTTTAATTTTCAACCCGACCGATTATAAATTATAATTTGTGGAAAATCGAGTCGCGTCGTTTCTCTCCGCATGAGTGGAGGAAAAATTTTAAAGTATTTGAAAGTTTTGAAAATATTGAAATCGCGCGAATTCAAACAATACCTACACTATAAGGGTATATATGATACGGTAAAGTTGCGGAATATAAAAACGTCTTGATACCATTGCGATCAGCGAATTTCTCCTCTGCTTTTTGTTCTTTCTCTTCTTCTCCTTCTTCTTCTTCTTCTTACCCCGAAGGCATTCTACTGTTTCGTCGTTCTTTTTCAGATAAGCTGTATCAGATAAAATATTGCTAGGTATATAGATATATATATATGCGTTCGTATGCCCCATACACGGTCATCTTTCAACCACATATTCTTATTCTTCTCTTCGTATGCACATTCCTCAGGGATAACTTTTACAAGAAATAGTTATCTATACTCCGTATATCAGTTCATCCCGTACAACAAAACGTAAGTAGCTAAACATAAAATATTCTATATATATAAGTGGCGTGAATGGGCGCACCGCACGTCGTATAATACGTCTATGCGTACACCCGGTTAGGTTGATACTGAATCGCATCGCGGCCAAGCGCGCGTTTGGACAACTTTTTCGTGTAGCTGCGCCGGCTACAAAAATTTGTCCAAACGAGCTTGGCCGCGAAGCGATTCACGATCAACCTAACCGGGTGTACATATAGTGATCGAAAAAAAAAAAATAATAATAATAATAAAAAGAACGTTGTCGAATTTTGATTTTAATTTATTTCATCATTTATTTGTTTCTTTTATTTTATTTTACCCACCGTTCATGTATAATTATACTTGGACATCTTGTCATTTGATAGAAAATAATCGAAACGAATATCCATGTAGATATTTGTAGCTGGTAGATTGAGGAAAAGCGGACGATCGACGTTGTAACTTGTTAATTATCTACAGGAAATTAAAGCACGCGTTCGACTTAAGCAGAGTTATCGGTTATTCGTGTTCGCCCGGCCAATCGCAGCTGTTCTTACACAGCTGTTGCAAATTTTGTTTCACCACCCTAAAATCTACCTGCTGTCGCAGCAGCAATTAGTACATGGGATTCTGCGGATCGAATTTTTTTCACCGCGTGACCTACTATGCATGTGTATGAAAATCAAAGTATAACGATATAATAATTTCCATCTACATGCGAGCGAACCGGAGATGCGTGGAAAAGTTTTCCTCGATACTCTTCGCAACGTGATGTATAATAACGATATTCCCGTTATTAATTCGAAGTCAATAAATGCTCTAAACTAGCGCGCGCGTACCGGAGCTTTTCATTAGATAAATTAATTAGTTATCCTATCCGCAGCGTAATTAATTAAGCCGCACAGAATTATAGCCTCAAAGTCGTACTATACCGTACACATACACATATACCTATACGTGTAACGTATAGTCCGTGCAAAACTGCTACATATGTATATATATATATATACAGGTATATAACACGCATACATATACGTAAAATCGCCTTCGATTCCATACGGACAGGCTTTGATAATAAATATTTAACTTAATTGACGACCGCAATCGTCACGATATGCCCAGTCTGTCTAAATATTATTATTACTATTATTATTATGATTGTCATCAAGCGTGAAGTAGGTATATTACATAAAATAACCGCATGAATGTACATATTATGTGATGAGCTCGGAAATGAATTCGATATAAAATTACGGATGACTTTCGTACATATCCGCATATACGTAATATACAGCGGAAGTATGGAATCCGTCGTAGACATGACATTACATATCAATTTACGGATAAATGTGGGGAATTAATTTACGGATAAATGTGGGGAATTAATTTTTGCGTAATTTATAACGCGACTGGATGATTACATACCAATACCATACACGTTTGTGAAGCGATTGTATTTTTACGGAAAGAGGATGGTAAGTTGGAAGATTTTACAGCGCAACGCAACGCGAGAAATAAGTTCGATTCGATGTTCCGCCTATATAATATCCTACTTACGATGAGAAAATATGTAACTGAGTACATATGTACGCACTTTATTATACGTAATGTCATTCCGTTGGCTATATATCTACGTACTTCGTCGTTTCAAGAAGCGAACGTAAGTTATTATATTGCCATGCTCGGCAGGTGGTGGACATTTTCCGTTGAATCGAATGGCAACCGTACGCGTTCTCGCCTATATACCTATATGCATATTACGTATACGTGCACATACCTTACGTAGTACATATGTTACGTAACATCTGTGCGAATAGAGTGCTCTCTGTCATCTGTCAGGCGTATTATATACGTATCAGGGATTTGTCGAGTCTTACGTGTGCCGCGACGAGATACTTCGATATTCTCATCTCGATATTTTCTTCGAATACAGACGTGTGCGTGTCGCAGCTACGTCTACCTATGGGTATATCATATGCAAATAGACTCGAAACCGTACGTGAGAACGGCGCAGCTTCTTTCTTCCTAAAGCGATTTCCACATACCACACGCAGCGCGCGCCGCTGTACGCGATGTTAAAAAAGCCCAACTTCCTTCTCGCCATTTCTTTCCAGTCTCGAAACGAGCCAATCTTTATATATTATATACATATGTACGTACGCATGTATATGAGCGCCGGTGTTGGAAATTTCCATCGACTGATAATGTACTCCCGACTCCTCATGCCGACGTTGAAGGGTTGTGAATTATATCTATAACTTTATGTAGGTACTCGTACGTTACACGTGTACCAGATCGGTTGAAAAACAAACAAACAGAGAGAGAGAGAGAAAAAAAAAAAAGGATAAGGATGCCTGAATTTTATAATTTTTTTGCTGCGCTTCGTCAAGATTTTTAGTACCTTGTTTTATGTTTTGTGTTACATACAACGAGCCCCTCTCGAAGAGGATCTTCCCTGAAAAACTTTTTTTCTTTTCGTTTCATTTTTTGTAAAATAAAAATGATAAATTTAGCCACTCGAATGAAAATGATGGGATTTTTGCTTTTTTTTTTTCTCTCTCTTGTTCGGGATATCGAAGTAGATGCACATATATACAACGTATTATATACCGCAGCTATTTTAAATCGCGCGTTTTTTTTCGGTCTTTGGGGTTTTTTTTTCCTATATGGCTTCTGCATGTAATTGAAGGGGCATTGAGTGACACATTATATACCTATACGTACATACCGCTATGTATCATAATATTGATAACCAGGTACGTTATACGTTAAAATACATATACGAAAGTTAAACTCGCGGAGTTTTTCATCTCTGGGATACTATAAAAATGACATTTCTACTTTTCATTCGAATTTCAATTCAATACATTTTATTCCACTCGATGTACAACGATAATACGCCGCCGTTCTAATTAAAAGAAACGTCGCGAAAAAAACCGCGAAGGCAATACGCGGGTTATATGCACATAACGTGTACATTGCAATGTACGCGATTTTGCTCCCTCAATTTGATTCAATAATTCATCGGTTTTTTCGATTTTCAATATTTTATATCAACTCTATTTTTCAGTACTTCCGCAACTTCAAGGATCTGAAACGTCAGCCCCAAGATTTTTCTTTTCTTTTTCTTTCATCTCGTACGGCCATATTGTTGTGGTTGTAGTTTGTTTGGTTGTTTTTTCTCTTCTTTTCTTTTAAAATTTTTTCTTTCCGTCTCCATTTTACATTTACGTCATAAACGTCGGGGCGTACAAGCGACGATGGCATAAAATCGTTATACAGATGTACAATATTGTCTCGAATAATTCGAACAGTCCGCGATTTCTTTTAGCAGCGCGGGAATTGCGAGAAAAATGTGAGTAGCGGGTTGTACGGAACGTCAGTGTTACACGTACCGCAATACCGTAACGCGTGCCTCCCGGGGGTGCGAAAGAGATGAAGAGAAAAATAAAACGCGCGCGCTCTACGAAGCTCCGGGTGATATAAACCTCCTTGTATAACTAGACACACGTCAAAATCTCTATATCTACTTCAACACGGCGTACGAGTTGGTAGATTTTTACATATTGCAGCCCGTTTCTCGCTATTCGTTCTTTTCTTTTTTCTTCTTCTTCTTCTTCCTCCCATTTTCAGCCCTTATTATATGGTAAACTTTGGAACTCGTATCACATCATGTGTGACTTGATTGTATCTTAAGTTTTCACTAATATTTTTGCTTTCCTCCGTTTTTTATTCGCTATTTTTTCTATCTCTTTTTCTCCGATCGCTATAGTCTGCAGGCTGCACGATGAGCGGTGGCATCGACGAAAAAAAAAAAAAAAAAACAAATCAGGGATAATGTATCGTAAGTATATACGTAGATTTAGGTATATAGGTATGTATACATACATATCTACATATATATATATGGAATATCTTATACAAGTTAACCTGCGCAGCACGGGCGCGTGAAACACGAGGAACTACTATAGATTCTACTATAGGGGGTTGGCTTCCTGCCTTTGCACGGAAACAATTATTTCCAGGCACTTGCCAATTCTAGTTGTTTATACGTGGGGGTTAGGTGACCTTGTTTGCGCGCTCGGTATATTGTATAATATTTTATGTATATGTATTATATACACACACCCATGTACATGCATATCTAGATAGGTGTATATGTATATACATAGGTATAATATTATACGGTATCGATTATCCGATCGACTCTGCAGAATTCTATAAAAGCAATATTATTATTATTATATCTCTACTATGTGTACAATATAGGTACATAGGTATATAGTACATGGAATATATATACATAGTATGCGAGAAAAGCCCTATGCACGAACTGATGAGGCCCTCGATTCGAGAACCGACGATCAAAATTATCGCTCTTGTTATTGTTATTATTCTTGTTGTTATTATTATTTGAAGGGCCAAAAATCCGCACTTGTTTCGATGCGTTCGGGCGTAAGCCTTGAAGGGTGAACGTGGAATTGAAAGAACGTTACAAGTTACGAACTTCATGCAGTAGTTTACATCGGGTAATTATGAAAAATCGATTTCATGAGTCATTGAGAGCAGAAAAAAAAAAAGAACGGTGAAAATTAGAAATTGCATCTGATCAATTTACCATTTTTTTAGATCACCGCACATGTGGGTATATGTGCGTAATCTGTAGCCTCGGATCTTTTCGACCGCCTTAGGATGATTTGTACATATAGACGTTAAATATAAGTATAATATCATGTATATGGGGGAGACGACCTCCTGCTGCACCGCCATCGTGATATGGTGGTTGTTAAAGTTATGGCGTATATAACGTATAAAACGTAACAAAAGCTCGGAGCTATGCAGTTTCCAGAAGCAGCGGAAGAAAAAGGAAACAAAAAAAAAACAAAAAAACAACGAACTAACGTAAGAACACAGCGCATGTATCTTATATCTAATATATACCTATACGTACACGTACTTATTGCAGCTAATATAAGTTCGCGTGAGTTGGAAAAAAAAATTTCCTATAAAAATTCTTCTTGTTATACGTACACAATGGGTGTTTTATATCGGTACCTAATTGTGTTATACCGCGATCCATGCATGCGCGGTACATGTATACCTATACGTATGCATACGGTGTAATTTGAAAATTAGCGATATCGTTCCAATTAACATTTTATTATACTTACATATACCATCGACTCGCGGAGCTTGCAAGGATCGACAAGCCCTGCGATGAAAGTGTGGACGCGTTTCTCTCTCTGATTATTTTTTTTCTCTTCTTTCCTTTTTCACACTTTCTTTCTCCCTCCTTCTTGCGTAACTACTACCGACGTATACGTAACCAGGGGGTGGAGAGCAAAAAAAACAAGTGAAAAGAGAAAAAATAAAGAAGAAAGTTTAAGAAAAAAGGAGGAGGGGGGGGGGGAAAGAAGGAGAGAGAAATCGAGAGGCGGCGAAGTCTCGAGTATATAATGCTATAAAGCAAACATTAGTTGGCACTTGGCCCGATTTAGTCCGACAATTTTTTTTTTTTTCTTTCTTTTCTTTCATTTATGTATAATACTATATTTATTATTTTACAGAGCTTTTTTTCTGTTCTTTGTTTTTTTTTAATAGCTCTCAAAATTTCTTTCTTTCTTTCTTTTTTTTTCCTTTGGGCGGTATGGTGGGGTGTTGGAATTTCTTTTTTTTTTCTATTACTTTTGACTACTCACCCGAATAAAATAATTTCACTGCCATCCCTGCGAGTGATCTTGAATTTTCTTTCTCCAGAAATTTTCTTTTCTTTTTTTTTTTTTTTTTTCCAGTTATCCCCGATTTCGATGACAACGATGACCGCGATGACGATGACGATGGTGATGGCGATGATGATTATGCCGATGCGATATCAGCTGAATTTTTCTGACTTTTTTTACCCCATACACCGGCACCTTGATCAAAGTCATCCTGGTTTATCCGCGAACGACATGATATTTTTTTCGTTTCTCTATCTTTATTATTACGAATATTATTGTTGTTGTTATTGTTGTTTGTTGTCGTTATTACTCACTGCATTCATGCAGATTTCCTTTGTTCTTTTTCATCACTTTCTATGCAACTGCAATCGCAGCTAGCTCGAGGTCCGTCCGATTTTATATACGCGCAGCGAATCGTTTGAAGTCGTCCTGCGAAGAAGAGAAGAAGCAAATCAAATTAAATGAATAAATGAACAACGCTTCGTGTTATATAGTTGCGAGGAAAAATTTCTCACATTGAAATATCAAGGATTGCAAATATTAAGGGGAGACGATTTCTCCGCGGGATAAGAAATAAAAATATATGTCCAAAGTGAAAAAGAGGGAGACCTTTTACGGATGGACAATTTTGGAAGCCTTATACAGGACCTAAAGTGGAATGAAATTGTAAGTGCTGATTCGATTATAATTTTATCAAGGAGAATATACCTGGATTTTTATTTTTCGATAAACTCGGTACAATCAACGGCGCCTTTCTATAATAATCATATACACGGTGATCTATACGCATATTATATAGGGACAACGCGTTTACCGTCTAGACGTCGTCGTCGTGTCCATATACCTCGTGCACAATTGTTATTCCGCTTGATTAAGGTTGGAATATTCATCGTTGCATACGCCATTGTCAAGAGTGTTAAATTAACCAGTGGCAGACTGCGCTGAAAAGTCTGACAATAATAAACGCGGTATGTTTCCCTTAGCTGATTAAGAAGAAACCATCCTTGTAGAGGTGAATATTTATATAACAAGGGGGAGAGGAATGTGTGATCATAACGTTGTACGACGCTATGTATACATAGTAATATGTATTACCTGCTACGTTTACTTTAAGCTAACCTTTAAGCTCAGCTGTCTCCAATTTTCAGTACCGGACTGAAGTCAGAAACAGTCGACGACGGTATAAAAGGTAGCTGCTACTGCCGTGCAAATTTTCAGAACAAATATCTCGCACCCTTGCACTCAAGAAACAAGAGAGGGAGAAAAAAAGGAAAGAAGAGAAGAGTAAAAAAACATTGGAAAACAATAATAATAATAATGACAATAATAATAGTCAAACACGGTTAGTCAATTTGTCGGACAAAAATTTACCCTGTATACTCAATGGCCCATAAAAACTGTAAAATTGTCGTTCTGCTCGTGCAGTCTCATTATTTATACATCTGGGATCGGTGCTCAGATCGGACCATAAAAAAGGAAAAATATCCCAAGTCATAATATATTTTTCTTTTTTTTTTCCACCCTCGTAAAAATAAGAGTCTAATCACACGTTTGGCACACTTTCTTCGTCATTATCATTATTGCTATTATTTTCACTATCTTCGTTTATATTCTAAGAACAAAATTAACTTTCTGTATCGATTTATTTGTTTTTATTTGTTTTTCTTTTAATTTCAGGGCAAAAAAAAAGAGGATAGCTCGCCTGTGTATGCGCGCTACCCCTTTTTATGGGCTAAATTTGCGAATATTAGAAAAGCATGTTTATACAGTATATAGAAATAGAGAGAGAAAAAGTAGTGGTTCGCAAACCCTTTTTTTTTATTACACCCTTACACCGTGCGGTAATAATACGTCGGATATAAAACGCGATCTACGATGCAAAAAAAAAAGAAATATAAAGAAGATAATAAGAAAAATGAGAGATAAACGTTTTCCACATTTTTTTTTTTTTTTTGCCAACGATTTATATTACATCCACGCCTAGACGACTGTGCGTTGAGAGAATGGAGGTCATTGGGTGAGCGGTGTGTATCGAAAATACTCCGCAGTGAAGCGAGGTGTGAAGATAAAATCGACGAGACAGCGTGGCTATCAGAGAAATGTCGTTTTTCCTTTTTTTTTTTTTTTTGTTTCGGTTTTTTATTCACGCACTATACGCTATACATACGTATATACCAAGGTATACACGAGATCAAATATACTCGTCGACCGTATAGTTTTCTTTTTCTTTTTTTTTATCTTTTTTTCTTCCAGCTCGTTAAATCCAATTGGAAATAAAATTTTGACCAAACTACATAGTATATATCACATGTTTTAGTTTGTATGCGATTTGATTTTGTTTTTTTTTTTTGTTGTTTTCAATTCGCGAAAAGTTTTTGGAAGAAATAGCTTGAGAATATTGCACGCTATAAGACGAATGACTGTGGAAATCGACGAGATACGTTTGTAGCTTTACTTTGAAACGCGTGTATTAGGATTTCATAGGTGGATTCCAGCTTCGACGTAGCCGTGATCTGATTGTCTGTAAGGAGAGAATTAATAGCTCGGCTTATGGAGAAGTACGGCGGAGTACGCGAGTGTCGTATTATTCCGATGAAGAAGGTGGTTATTGCCCCCCGTAGTGGTAAAGCTTCCTCCTCCTCGTATACATATTATTCATACATATAGGTCTATGTACAACGTATATACCTGTATGTATACATACCTATAATCGACGAGCGAATATCGCAAGCTGTCGACTACACGTACACTCGGTTGGGTTGATTCTGAATCGTTTCGCGGCCAAGCACGCGTTTGGACAAATTTTCGTAACCGGCCCAGCTATGCGAAAAAGTTGTCCAAACGCGCGCTTGGCCGCGAAGCGATTCAGAATCAACCTAACCGGGTGTACATATGGTAAAAATGTGTGCGATTCAGGGCTGTCGTTAATTCGGTCAAATTTTCGAATTTTAATGGTTTGAAAAAGCGCGCCAAGTTGGACCCGTAGTATAGCTTTATGTATACAAAATTGGTATACACGACAATACGTGAAATTTTGATTTTTTTATTTTTAAACAATTACCGAACCGCGGGTGTATAGAAAGCTCAAAAAACTTCGACGCAATTATTTCGTTATACGAAACGTAAGAATCACCCGATTCAAGAACTTTAGCAAAGCGGATAAAAGAAAAAGAAATAGGAAAGAAAAATGTTGAAAGTTCACGATTAATCCGTCTAGAATTTCGCGCGAACGAATCACTCCCGAAGCGATCTCTGGCTACGATCAAATCAGACTGAAGTATTTAGACCAACGATAAGTGAGAATGAGACCCACCTAGAGGGCCGTCCCGCATCAATTTCCGACGTCACTCGAGCCGATCGGTAAAACTGTCTGTCAATGGAGACTTTTTACTACCGCTGAACCAAAATTAGCGAATGAAGAAAAACGTATACTTAGAAAAAAATGTATCAAAAATCGGCGGATTCTATGTATATTACGACTTGAAATTTCTATGGGTGTATTTATTTCCGCCGTGTATCCTCACGTAGATTATTTTCGTGAAAATCACCGCGGGCGATGCTCAGCCTAAGAAGCGTATTAAGTATATAGAAGAGAGCGAGGGGGAGAAGAAAAAAAAGAATCGAAAGAAAAATCATCCCCCGAGTAGATTTCTCATTCCGCGTCGTCGCGTTTTCCACCCTCGCTATGCTTCACCTCTTCGAGCTATAGTACGGGTTGGTAGTTTACTATACTATTACTACATCACCATCTAACCAGCGTGCACGGTAAACGTTGAGGATGAGAGTTGGGAAAAACCTGGTCAAATTGTCGATCCACATTCAACACGGCGCGGCGTCGCGGCGACCGACGGAGTTTTCCCGCGTTCGGCGCGTCGTCGCGTCAGGGTGAAGGAGAGAGGGACAAAGAGGGGGGGGAGGTGGGGGAGAAACTAAAGAAAAAGAGAGCGAGTTGAGGAAAAAGGGAGAAAAGTGAGCGCGGGGCGAAGGCAATCTTCTAACGTTTTCGTCCGTCGTGCGCGGCGATTCTTTGCAGCTAAGGTAGAGTTAGAACGCAATTGTGGTTTTTGACAATGACTATGACTACGACTTTCTATGACTATACTACGACTATCTCTTCAACACAATGGGCTACTACACGGAGGAATGAGGACCGAGAAATAGCTCGGGGATGAAAAGAAGGTCTTAACAATGCTCTCTAAATCGTACTACTTTACTGCTGCAAAGTCGACTAGCTTTTCGAACGTAATGGTCAAAGGTGGATATCCCAATGTGACGCGCGTGCTGATGCAGTGGTGCATGTAACCTGGTGGTAAAAAAAATTAAAAAAAAAAAAAAATCCTATTCCATTCCAGTTTATATACCTATATGTTTCTTTACTATACTTCTCGTTATTTCATTTCTTCTGTTTCGCTGTATATACCGTATCATATTAGAAATTATAATATTTTCATTCGATCCACGAACTATACCGTTGCGTTATAGAGAGAAACAGTCAATTTGTTTTTGTTCCTTAAAAATCACGAAGTGCGATCGCACGTCGTGTTCTTGCAATTCGAAACTTTCTCGTCCGCTAATATGATCGTGCAAATATACCGATACGTAACACGCGTTACGCTTTTGAAAACCCCTTCTATATATCCGACGTACGCCCGGTTACAGACGTTAACCCGATCGTTGATGCAGCGCCATTTTGAAGACAGGGGTTATAGAGGCCATCTTTGCGGCTAATCGGTCATGAAATTACCTGCGTGCTCGACTACTTGGCAAGTTTAACGTACAAGTGCACTTATATAGAGTCGGTTCTTCTCTCGCCCCAGCTGCAGCTATACGCGATATACGTATACGTGTGGTTGCGTGTAATAAGAAGTTACGGTAGGTACGTGGGCGTCATTGGAGTCGGAAGGAGGAGGGGCAGGGGGGAGGGGGGAGGGGGAAGAAAAGGGGAGAAACGCGCGTGCGGAGCGCGAGGGTTCGCGGCTTGTAAGTATATAATATGTATACATATATATACATAAATTTCTGCGGTATACGTACGTTCGTTATACATGTGATAGGACACGAAGGTGCAGAAGAACCCGTGAGGTTTTCCGCGTTGTATTTCGGAGTATTTCTTTACATATAGGTATACATATATATATATATATATAAATACGACACACAAAACTGCGCTGACAGCGTAAAGTATCATTGTATTATATGAGACACGTCCTTGCGCTGGCGCAACTCTCCCCGGCCTGCACTAATTGGGCGTCTTTCCCTCGCCGAGTAATTGCCCCATGTCGCGGCACAAATTGAATTCTTGTTTCACTTGTTTCACTTGTTTCACTCGCATCGTCAGTCAGTTGTACAGCACCGCCCTGCACTGCCGCCAAAATCGCGGATCTTAAACGACGAGACTTAGGTACCTATAAACCGGAAACGTGCGGGCGAGCGTTTTTACGAAAGAAGAAAAAAAAGAAAAAAATTAAAAAAAAAGAACAAACGAAAGAAATATATTCGATCGTGGTATTTGTCGTTTCGGTGGAAAAGATTTTTGTAGACAACGTATGTCGTGGCTGCACATTTTATATGGCTCGTTTTCTTCGTTCCCACCAATTTTCCGACCCTTGACACGGACCTTTTTCGGGCCGCGGAAACGTAGGCGTATACGTACTACGTGCACGTAGCAAAGCTAGCTTTAAATTAAATCGGGAATTCCATACCACGTGACTCGCCGCAACAAATTCAAATATATTTACATGTGTTTTACATTGCAGCGGACACAAATGTACGTTACACGTACGTAGATTACACAGAGACGCAGCTATGTATGTGTAACGTAAATACGTAAATATATGCGAGCATCGGACAGATGTATATCTATCTATCTATCCATCTATCTGGCTTCCGGCCAACTAGTTTTACGTTGAATTTAACATAAAAACCAATTATCCCTCTCTTCTGGTGTAATACACGCTCTGCACCCCCGCCCTCGACGCCCAATTTCCCTCGGATAAACGAGGGGATCACCGAATCCCGATCGGTTTCGATGTACCGCAAAACTCGCATCCCCGATATGAAGCTGCAGCTGGAGCTATCAAAAGCTAGTTTTTGCTCGCCACACTTTTTTTTCATCATTTAAACCGCATCGCTGCGGTAATTCCGATAATCTTTATCCACATACTGTCCAGAAATATATATACAACCGATCGAGTGTCCGTTTAACAAATGAAAACAAGTATACTTACATCGGATAATAAAGAAGGTATAATTCGTTTTTTTCTCAACGATATACAACCCCAGCAATTAACGGAATTAGTCGAGTCGGCGCGGTATTTTTTTTTTTTGTCTTTTTTTTTTTTCTTTCCGCGTATAATGAATATGCGATATAGTTTAACGAGGTGATATATTACGGAGACCGATTCAACAGGTAATAATTCCGCAAGCAGCCAATTTTCTCTTCATATTATATAGAGACTAGGAGCGAAGTGGATATATATATGATGTGTACAATTTGTTATAATTATAAAACTCGAAAACTGACTGTACGAATACAGACTGTAGAGAAAAACTTAAATTACCGCAAAGATAATGATATTACGCGACAATGCATTATAATCCTCGCTGATTCGAATTCCGCGAATAAATTCATCGCTTAAACGCATGTATGATTAGGTACCAGCTATAGGTACAGGTATAAGTATACGCCGTACCGATGTTCGATCTGGAAAGTATTTCCTTCATAGTTCTCAATACTGCATTGTGAACGGTTATTATTATCACGGCGAGGGGTGCCTTCGGATGGCCGGGAAAGGTGATGGTATAATTCCAACATTTCCCAGGATTCCATGGCTTGCTCTTTCTCTCGCGTTTCCATAGTAACCAACGGCGTACATAGTAATTCGTATACGATGTGGGAAAACCTCCAGCCGGTTTGAGTTTCCAGTGCTTCTGCTTCTGCTTCTGCTTCTGGTGATTCCGATGCTGACGCTTCGTCGCTGCCGCCGCTGCTACTGCAAGCCCGGGGGTTGTAGAAAATGTGGGCGAAAAGGGGGGAGGGGGCGGGGGTGGCGAGAAAAACGCGGAGTGTGCGTCGCGACGTCGCGTCGCGTGGGAAGGTATACGTATGTGTAACGTACACACCGGTATCGCACGTTATGTATTTTCTACACACCTATATACATGTACATTTGTAACGCCGGGGAGCCCGGCTAGAAATTATTGTGACGTCATATACGTATACGTCCACATATTCCGGCATGCGCTCACGGTTCGTGCGCGATCAAGCACGACAATGACGTCAGATTTCCCGACGGCTATCGCTGACGATTATTAAATATATATATATAATATACGTATAATGTATGTATTATACACATTTATGTATGCGATGTGTGTACAGCTAGACAACTTGCATTACGTCATTTACAGATACGCGCTAGATAATTCATACAATTTACCGTACAACATAAAGTATATAATATTTATATATACACCGCATACGTCTGTATATATACGAAACGTAATAATACGCTTTTCAAACGACGCACGACGTATCATTAATTCGATTAAAATATTATGCATAAAATATACAGCGTTATACGTTACATACACCCAAAGTATATCGTCCTTCCTAATTATCCGACGAGTGTAATTGTTGCTTGTGTAATAAGCTACGGTTGATGAAAAACTTTTGCTGTTCGTGTAACCAAACGCCGTGTGACAATAACGTTTGTTAATTTGTTCGTTTTTCTTTGTTCGTTCGTTTTTGGTTGTTTTTTTATTCGTTTTATTTATTTATTTTTTTTCGGTGGTTTTACGATTGTCATATTTTTCTACAGGACTTCGAACCCGCTGCCTATGATCGATCGATTGATCGAATGATCAACTATCGAGTGGGTGTCCAACTGCATATGAACTTCGAAGAATATTCGCCTATGATACCAGATTTCGATCATACCGAAAGCGGAAGGCGATTCTTTTCCAATTATTCGAAAATTTTACCGCGCATTTTATCGTGCAACGGTGAAATTAATTGAGACGACTGATTATACGGGGTAATCTGTCTTATACTGCGAACGAAAACAAAAAAACGAAAAAAACAAAATCAGAGGTACTTTATTATTTGCAAATCTTGCATTCGGGTCATTTATTTTCAACTCTTACATACGGTTTGATCCAGCACTCGCATCGTCGTGCGAAAAGATAAATAATACATGCGTCAGAAAAGCATGATGATGATGATGATGATGATGATGATGGTGGTAAGAAATAGAGGTTCGTTTTGGCGCACGAGGAGTTTGGACATCCAGAGGGACCGTTTTCTCCGTGACAACTAGTTAATCATTAATGACGCCACACGACGGCGCGCGTAAACCTCGTGCAAATCTCGCGTAAACCACCCCCTCTTTGACTTGAAGCAGCAACAGCGTGTGTGCATTGGATTAAGCGCGGGTAAAATTTATACATGAATCTGATGTAAAAAAATTATGTCATCCGCATCGGACGAAATAGTAACAATTATAATTGACGACGAAACGAAAGAAAAAAATTCCGTATTTAAATTTTAAAGTTCCTTCGTTTCAGCCCCAAACCCCCCGATGCACTTTTTTTTGATTTTTTCTCTTCTCTCCTATAGAAACATACAGACGCAGAATGTGAATTAATTGTACACGACGCGAATACACGCGCGTAATTTTTTGTTCCATCATTTTTTTTGTTTTTTTTTATCTTCGGGTAAAAAAAGCTCAGAACCACTTTGTTAAATTAGAAACTTTTCCTGTTTTTTTTTTTTTTTTTTTTTTTGGTTTCTGTTTGTTTTTTGACACGCACCTGTAATTATAATCGTTGCGGGAGATGGACAGCGGTTCTGTTCGATAGGGTATAGAGAATTTTTCTTTGTTTTCCTTTTGTTTTTTGTCTCTTTTTCGGAAGGGGTAGGAGAATCGTATGAGGTATAAATATTTACTCGCCTAGTCAGGCCGACCCAAGGTCAGGTTAGTGGGCCGCGGGCACCGTGGTTTATACTTTGAGAAGCAGCGTGTCCCGTAGAACAACCCTTAGGGGATGACGATGAATCTCTGAAGGCGTAGTTTGTGTTTTTTTTTGGCTTTTTTTCCTCTCCTCTCCTTAAAATCCAAAAAGATGATTTTTGCCTTTTCAGGTTCATACAAACTTACGCACACATACACTGCACCACCGCGTGTTACATTACAGCGTATAGGTAAATAATGCACACGTTTCGGTGTAACAATAATATCTGGCTGTACTTCGACGATGTTGGTTCAACTTTATTTGATTTCTTCTGTTTTTTTTTTTTTTTTTCTCCTCTCTCTTTCTTTCGACGAAAGATCGAGTGAAGCTCGAAGGGCCAGATACGGGATTGTTTGGATGCTGCAGTTTTTGTATCGTAAAACTATACGGGTAGAGTAATATTATCACGGTGTCCACCTCAGCCTCCACCGACAGGGTCGGCCGCGTCGATTGGACCTCGGCAGAGAACTGGAGAGGAAGACGATGATGCCTACGGTGTCCCAACGGCGCCCGCGCTCCCCCAACGTTCGACGCCGACGCCGACGCCGACGCTTTTCACGTACGTTTACGTATACCTATCCAACTACCATACATCGCGAATCCCCACTGCCAGGGTCGTACGTACCTGATGCCGGTAGCCGTCGTACGACGTCAGGAACCGTAGCCCTCGCGAAGGGTGCGCTTTGTCATTTCACGTATAATTTCTCTAGCTCTTTTTCAAAGATCAAAACAAAAAAAAAAAAAAAATAAGAATGAAATAAAATAAAGAAAATTAGAATGAAACGAGAACACCGACAACTCCGTGTATACATGTAGTAGGTACTATATACCGGAAAAGGGCGACGAAGAGGAGGATCCTTTTCCTCGCGCCAGATTTAGGAAAATTGAAAAAAAAAATAATAAAATTCCTTTCATCTCTACCGAGACTTAGCCTATGGTATATGCAGTACACGTACTTTGATACCACACACTTATTTTTTTTTTTCATTTGCTGCTTTTCATTGACTGTTTTAAGGGAGTAATCTTGTGGGATGTTAAAATCGCGTGGAAAGTAAGCGAAAAAAAAATGAGGAAAATATATTTTCAGACTAAGAGTGCGTGTAAGCCTTGAATTTAGCACGACGCAAAGATTCTCTTCAATTTTTAACCCGCTGCAGGTTTATCTGTACGCGAGCGGGAATATATTTTACCCTCGAATCTTCTTTCATTTTTCAAGGTAATCGCACGCATCAGCCACGAGAGAGGAACGGAGAATAATTGGGGATTAGGATCGAAAGAGGTGTGGATTAAGTATGAGATTTGTTGGTTTATCGATCCTCATCCCGAGCTTTAAAATAATAACAACAATAATAATCGAAAAAGATCTTGGGGAAAAACTTTAATTTCATATTGTTAAAGTGACTAGTAAGTGCGTTGAATTTTGAACGAGGGAAAGTAGGTAAGTATTCCCGGGTCTTCTTTGTTCCGAGTCGAGAGATGTATAGGATAATTCCTCATATTTTACTTGATGCTTACATATTTTATGAGGACTTATGTAACATTAAATAAACTTCTGCCCTCGGAATGATGGAAAAACAAAAGACTTTTGCTCCGTCCTAAACGTCTTTTCCCCCTTCCTACTCCGAGTAATTCCTTATATTATAACGTTTAATAAAGAAACGGTGCAGGGTGCGCTCGGGAATTTACTTTTTTTTTTACTTTAATACCATCTACGAAAATAAAAAGGGAAGAAAAAGTAAAAAAAAAACGAAGACAAAAAAAAAAAAACTTTGGAAAAAGGGAAGGCCCACGCATCGGCCGTATAATTACAGGAAGGCAACGCGAGCCCGGAGGCAAATAAGACGCGAGAGATCATCACAAAATACTTCCGCCTACGCGCACCTATAACGCGTGCGCGCGTGCCTTAGCTCCCTATTAGTCCTTATACGTAGGTACCTCAATAAATATTGCTAAATTTCCACCCACGCGGTGTGCGTGGCACGCCTCAAGTCCTTAGTCTGTCATCGAATATCATCAAATTATCAACGCTCCACGCCTCGTCGATATTTGGTCGATACAGCCCTAATTCGTAGTTGTATAGCGATCGATTGAAAAACTCTTAAAATCGTATTGCGCGTACACGATGCATACGCTTTATCTGAAAGGAATATACATATGTATGAAATAAGTCACGCGTTATCCTTGCGGAGATGGTGAAAAAGGATTGAAAAGTGAAAGAAGAACAAGGAAAAGAAATGAGACGAGAAGGGAGATGTCGAAGCAATCGTAGTACGGCCTTGCTCAATATTATACCTCCATCCTACTGTACAAACTACAGGCTTATATGTAGCTAGCCACCCACCGATTTCGTTCCTGGGGACGACGACAACGGCGACGACGACGACGCGGCAAATCGATAAGCGGCCACCACCACTACCACCACCGCCAACTCTACGTCGAATTTCCACCCCTCGTTTTTACCCCTGAGACTCAGCAACCCGCAGCTCGTTGCGTCGGCGGGCTTTTATACGTATACCTACTACATACCTATTGTATCTACAGGCGCCGGCGTCGAGACGCCTGCACGCGCACACCTTTCCCATTCTTGTCTCTTGCGGACCTTTTTTTTTCTTTCTATCAACCTTCCTTCCGATTAGTGCTGCTTCACACTCGGAGATTCTCCTCGATTTAGAATCCGGAATTCCGTATCTTCCATTTTGAGTTCCTACGCTGTATATTTTCTTCCAGTATGGCATCTGAAAAACAAACCGCTGGAATTATGTCAGCTGACTGTGAGATTTGCATATTTTGCATAAAGTATCGCGAACGAAACGCACCGTTTGACGCGTGAATTCAAGTTCTGTAATTGGTTGACAAAATGGGACTCATGATCTCGATTGAAAAACGGAGATGTTTCTAGGCGTAGGTTCCAAGGGACACCCATAAAAATACATAGCTCGCCAATACGTCATTGCTGCATGACACCCGGGTGATCCGCTTGCCGCATATATTATATGTATATTTGCGATGAAAGGCGCGCTGATGGAACCTGAGGGAACCAGCCCCTTCTTTACTGAAGAAAATCAGCGCATGTGCATGGTTCTTGCAGCTGCATGGATGCTGTGGATTTTGCCGCGCACTTTCATCCCGGAAGTAAAATTTCGGGGCAATGGGGGACGCCCGGGAAATCTAGAATCAGAATGCAAAATTTTGGAGGTTATTTGACCGAATTGGCCTCGTCATACCTTTGGCAAAAAAATACATACGTCCGGTGAATTGAATACTGGTTGGAAATTTTCTAAACCAGGACCGACGTTGTGTGGAGAAACGAAAATGCCAACAATTTCGTATCAAAATATATCGAGCCATTTTACATTCTAGTTACGTGGTTTTGCAACCGAAAAATCAATAGGATATTTCGTGAAAGCGGAGAAAATTGTTGTACGCACGTTGTCACATCGATGCGAGAATCGTTACGAATGGATTTTAGTCTGTGTCTGGAAATATGAGGTTCAAATTGTAAGTCGAATTTTTCCGGGATTCAAACACGCCTCCAGAGGTTGGCGCGAAAACGTTGCTACATGTGGGATAAAACTCGCGCCCTAGGTAGCGCCACGCGCGTAGTGAAAACAGAAAACCGGTCATGGGGGCTAGTTAACGATTCTTCACCGCGCGGCCGAATTATTATTTTTACTTGTGAAAGTTAGAATAATATCAAATAACCCCGCATCAACGTGTTGGTCGGTAGATTTTCGCAGAATGGGGGCCTACTTGTCAGAGCCGAAAACCGAAAAAGTATCAAGCGATGAAGTGGGCGACTCTGTGATCTTCGGCGCCAGTTCTATGCAAGGCTGGCGAATCAGTCAAGAGGTGAGTGCACCGTTACGTTACAACTTCGAATGCCGGCTCCTCATTCTTCATTTATTACTAAACAGTGAGTTCTTCAACTATAAACGCAACCGATGCTTAGCCATCGATCGTCATCCGTTATTTAACAGAATATTTAGTAACCGTACAAAAACCGACGCCTATTTTGTAACGGCCGCCCGCCTGATAATAACGTGGTCAAATTTCTTCCCACCTAACGCGGTCGATGAATTCGTATGTTAATCAGAACGCTCGAAGTTCTTCAGGTTTTACATCCCTGACGGGGGCTCCTCGAATAGCTTTGGCGGTTTTCACCTCGATATTAAAATTACATATTTTTCTTTTACCAACAGCAATAAATGTTTACTAATAGACAACTTTCAGGACGCACATAACTGCTGCTTAAACTTTGACAAGGATGTGTCACTTTTTGCTGTCTACGATGGCCACGGTGGTCATGAGGTCGCAGCTTACTGTGCGCAACATCTACCACAGTTCATCAAAGATACAGAGGCTTACAAAAGCGGTAATATCGAACAAGCATTGAAGGATGCCTTCTTGAGGTTCGACGCGACCCTTGCTAAACCCGAGGTTGTTGCAATTCTTAAGGAGATTGTCGGCAACAGCTGTGGAACTAATCAAAAAGGAGATATCGATGATGATTCTGGTGCGTTCACATTTTTCTTAGAGATATTATGCTTTATTGGATGGATCCTAATGCATGAGATACTTGGCTTTATTAAATCCATCTACAAATCCATATTTTACAATTATCCGATTACCTATTCAACTGAGTTACCTTCCCACCTTGTGCAACGTGCAGATGAAGAGGAGAATATTCGCAATCTGCACATCGAGGCAGATATGCCACTGGATCAGGTCATGGCTAAATATCAGTCCGAAGTTGCTAATCCTGCACTAAAAGCCCTGAAGAAAGAGAAGGATGGAAAGCCAGCTAGCCCCTACTTGCGAGCACGAAGAGGGGGAAGGGATAAAGCCAGCTCTTCTTCATCTCTGGCCGGCTGCTCTTCCTCCTCATGGCATGACAACGAGGCTGATGTTAGTAGCTCCAGCAGCCAGACCTGCGGATCTACTTCTGTGGTAGCTCCAGAAACAAAACCAGCAACCGATGGCATTGGTAGCAGCGAAGCGGAACAGGTTTTAGACTCGACAACCAGCAATGGAGAATCTGTGCCCGGTCCACCACCCGAAATTGTGGCCGCTGCCGACAGCGAACCGGCTAAATCCATTGATATGCCGGATAGCTCAGAGGATATCAAAGGCCTTGTTTCTCCAAGTAAAACCAGTATACAAGTTCAGCAACCAACCACAAATGAAACAGACGTTAACGGTGCCGAAACAAAACCTGAACCACAAGGTGCAGACAGCAGTAAAGGAGGTGGAGATAACGTGACGAGTAGCTCCTGTTCACTACTCGAAAATGGGGAAGCTGAACAGCAGGAACGAATTAGCAGCAGTGGGCGAAGGAGACCTGTTGATTATGGCTTACTTAGTATGAATGACGGGAGCGAAGACAGTGATGATGAAGAAAATGATGAAACCTTTGACGGGCTTCCTGAAAGGTGTGTGCCTGTATCGTTAAGTGAAAATGAAGTAGTTTTATATTGTTTTCCTCAACATAGAGAGTCGAATTTGTTGTACATCATTGCTGAACGTATCGGTTACCTTGGTTTTCTTTCAGTGACGATGAAGACGATGACACAGAAGATGTTGATGATGTTGATGATGATGACAATGAGGATGACAGCGATGAAGATGTCGAAGGCGACTATGATGACGAGGATGATAAGTACACCATGAAAATGACGGAAGAAGTAAAAATTTTTATTATATACGGGTTTGAGATGTAAAACTTAATCTAATATGCCATATGAACTTATAAATCCAGTTACTCAATCCAGAATTCTCATTTTAGCCTGGTTCTGACAGCGGGTGTACGGCGGTAGTGGCTGTATTGGCAGGACGAGAGTTGTACGTAGCAAATGCGGGAGATTCCCGATGCGTACTTTGTCGTAATGGCCAAGCCGTTGAGCTCAGTCTAGATCACAAGCCGGAAGACGAGCCGGAAATGCAGAGAATTAACAAAGCTGGTGGAAAAGTAACCGCAGATGGCAGAGTCAACGGTGGACTCAACCTCTCCAGAGCACTAGGAGACCACGCCTACAAGCAGAACATGGAACTGCTTCCTCAAGAGCAAATGATATCTGCCGAACCTGACATAAGAAAGGCAACTATCGATCCAGAACAGGACGAGTTCATGGTCCTTGCCTGCGACGGTATCTGGAACTTCATGTCTAGCCAGGACGTCGTGCAATTCGTTCATACCAGACTCAAGCAGGGATATGAAAAAATGTCCCAAATCTGCGAAGAGGTCAGTATTAGTCGACTGCAGAAAATCTACAGTCACTTTTACATTCATGATACTTATGAGAAGTCTCATAAATTGGTTAACGAAACTTCTGTTTATGAATTCTTAGCTCTTTGACCACTGCTTGGCTCCAAATACCCTCGGAGATGGAACTGGATGTGACAATATGACAGCTGTAATCGTGCGTTTCAAAAAGCCAAGTGGTGCTTCAACAACGGCAACCGAAGCTTCAGACCCTTCGGCGATTTCAATGGAAAATAAGAAAAGGCCGGCGTCCCCTATCGTCGCAGGGAACGAAGGTAACATATCTGCAGAAAAAGACGTGGCGACAGATGCTAAGCGTCCCAAGAAGGAGGTTCTTAACAAGTCGATGTAAACTCCACTAATTGATCTCTGCAGCCTGTTGAGTGACCATAATGAGCCCTTGTAAAGTTTCAACAATTTGTGAAATTATTATAAAAACTGTGGACATAAACTGAGGAATCAGCGATTCTGTAATGAGGTACAGTTATTTTATGGTTAATTAATTAAATTTAAAGCGCGCAGGGAATGCGAGAATCGTTTAGTGTTGAATATTGGTGGCAGACTGATTGATTGGAGCAGTTTAGGCCATGCCTTGATTTTTCGTTTCTGATAATTGATCACAGAATTCATAAGTTCTCACTTTGCTGGCAACTTCATAATACTAACATCGATGATTGAAGCGGGTATCCACACCTAAAAATTTTCTATTTTTCAACAACTGATCAAGTTTCAAAACAATATTTCAGCAGACACGAATCAAGGATTTTAAATTTGTGATAATCCTAAAATAATATAAAAATAAAATGAAATAAATAACTCGGTTTAATATTTTATACATTTTCCTAATTACATAATTCCAAAATATTCCTCTCTAATTTCAACAGTTATTCCATTTCAGACGTTGAAATCTATAACCCTTGGGCTTGAATCACGGTCAAAAATTTTATTGAATTACTGTACCATAAATATCCCCTTGATACAAAACGTAGATACCCTTGAAAATAGTTTTTTACGGTGTGTTTACCCCTCACACAATTTTATAGTTACGTTTTGACTTCGGTGAAGTATTAAATTAAGTCACCGATGAAACAAATTGAAGCACACGAATGTCGACTAAGCCAGATTTGGTATCACACTTTCCTATCTGCTCCATCTACTCTTATAACATGTACTCAATTGAGTTTCTAGGTTACAGGTGTAATAGGTATGTAACTGTACATATTTATAAATCTAGGATGTAGGATTAGAATTTGTAATTCAATACAACACCATTTCTTATTTTTACTAAATAAAGTTTATTTTTGAATTCCTGGTTACTATGGTTGTATGGATGGTTGCGTGACTATATTTGTAGTATCTGAATTAAATTACCTATTTTTATTATCATTACTATTATTATTGTTATTATTATTACAAATTGAAATATTACCCAGCTGCAGCAAAAAAGAAAAAAATTAGTTAAAAAAAAAGGTAGCGGAACACGTATGATTACAGCTGCGTATAAAATCAATCATGTATTGGTACATGACACATACCCATAACTGTTATTATTATCCTTCATATTATTATTATAATTATTGTGATTATTATTATCATTAATATTATTGTTTTGATACATACAACACAAAAGTAACTTCAATTATATGCCTATCCGCGAAAAGTGAAAAACAGAAAACACGTGAATTCGATTAAGGAACTTTCGCTATTTTTTAAACATCGTGTGAAAAGTTCAAAACGAGAAGTATTACCTATGATTGTTGCTGTATGATCAATAATGTTAACGCTCAAACATGTACGCAGTTTGCTGAGGATAGGCAATTATACACGCGTGCTCTTTTAACTTCGTTCAGCAACCTTGAATTATCACCTAAGTATAATTTTGGTGCAGTTTAAACAAGAATTAGGGCTGGTAAAAATTCGAGCTCGTTAATCAATTTTTCTCGTTTAATTATATTTATATTATAATTTTATGTATTATATCCATTATTTCCTAAAAAAAAAATAACGCATGTAACAATGTTCGTAAGAAAATTTTATTATTCTATTCTATAATTGTTCATTGATTTGTGTTAATTTGTGTAATTAATGTATTTATCTATGCTGAGCCCAAATATCACCTTGTACCTTCATTAATTACACCATCATATTATTATCCAGATGACAAGGTTGATCCTGGTCATTAATTTACTTCACTTACATGAAACAGGAATATATCTATATTTCATTCATTATCAATTTGTAGTCAATTGCTCTATAGTTTCGAGTTGTTCAAGTTCAATTTTTTTTAGTGAATCATATTGAACTCGTAGCCGCTCTAATTCTGTAGACTTTTCGACTACCAGAGCCTAGATGAAAAAGAATCATTTGCATAAGGGGGGAATTTATCCGGCTATATTTACCGGATACCATAGAGATAGAATACCTGGATTTGTTGTCTCTGTGCATCTCGTTGGTTGGCTACAGAACGCAATAAATTTCGCGCCCCTATAGTTCGCATTTTTTCCTTCTCAACTTCGATTGCCAAATTATCCATTAGCTTGATAAAGTCATCAGAACTTTTTTGAAACTCTGTTATTTCTGGAAATGATTCAGACTTGTTGTATTCTACAGCTAGAGAAGCGTGTGTTGAATCAACTAAATGTAGCACGTAATAACGAAATGATAATTTGAATTTAGAATTATGGAATCGATTGCTAAAATAATTGTAGAAAAGTTCGTAATCGAACTTGTGATATAAAGCAATAGCCAGTTAATGACCTATAATTTGTGGTGCAAAATAAAGATGGCAGCTTGTGTGATTTACATGTGAAAAGTAGTGTATGGAATGATCTTTTTCTAGTAAGAAATCAATAAATTGAAGGTGCTAAAAGCGGATCGATCGTTCGGAGATTGATGTGCAAGAGGTAGGTGATTCTTCGGTACGATCAGTTAAATGTCATTCAAAGTTTTACATATAAATCGACAGGACATATTCATGCGTGCATTTAACGTGCGATGAAAAGCGACGCTGTCACTCGTGCTTAAGACATCTGTTTTGTGCTGTTATTGCTGGATGTCACTTACTGGAAACAAAATTATGACATTCCTCCTTTAATTTATTCGTCTGATTTGATATCTCGGGTTCTAATACTCGTATCTTACTTAAATAATCGATGAATAGGCCATATTTTGCGAGAGAGTCGGCCATTTTCATTAAACAAATTATAGCTTTAATTTATCGATGGACGCAAGCGCAATTTAAAAGGCGTCGCAGACGCCGTTATCCTAGCCTAAATTAAGCTGTTCACTCACCAACATGGGGGATTGAAGTCTTTTAGTATCTATGGCTTGATAGGAGTGTCGTGTAAAGTTTAATTATATCAAATGAACCGTACTAGGATACGGCTATACAATTCACTCAATTTTCCTATAGATTTACCGCGATGATGACTTGGTTCAATTATATCCGAATTAACCTCGTTATATTACTCTCTTTCTCTTGTCTAGCCAGTCAGCGTAATTACGATTAAAATCATTCAGGAGTCGTTCTGATCAGTTGCAACAGTTCTGTTGCTCATGCCTTAAATGTTGAGTTTGACGCTTGATACAATAAACATCTCACCCTCATCTTCCTCCGCATTACCGAGCAGTGAACTCGTTATGTCGGGGGATCATAAAACTGTTATGAAAGGCAATCCCTCACAGTATGTCAAACTAAACATCGGTGGATCGCTTCATTACACTACCATAGGCACTCTCACTAAACATGATACAATGTTACGTGCCATGTTTAGTGGTCGCATGGAAGTTCTTACAGACTCCGAAGGTGAGGCTTCTGATTTCGTTTCACACAAACGAAGAACTTCTCTGTCATGATGAGCTGGCTTCAAAATTCTATGTGTAATCGTAACTCAACTTGATATCGTTTCTCTCGTCTTCTAGGCTGGATATTGATAGATCGTTGCGGAAAGCATTTCGGAACTATCCTCAACTTCTTACGAGACGGTTCAGTCCCACTGCCTGAGAGTGTGAAGGATATGGCAGAGCTGCTAGCTGAAGCAAAGTATTATTGCATCAGCGAGCTGGCTGAGTCGTGTGAACAGGCGCTCCAGCGGAAGGAGCGAGAGGCGGAGCCCATTTGCCGGGTTCCTCTCATCACATCTCAACGTGAAGAGCACCTCCTCATCAGTAACACTACTAAACCTGTTGTTAAACTGCTCATCAATAGACATAACAACAAATATTCTTACACCAGGTAATCAGACGTTTTTTCAGTTCAGTTTCTACGATAGAACTAATCAATGCTACGTTTATTCAACCGATGCACTTATACCTACAGCACATCCGATGACAACCTGTTGAAAAACATAGAGTTGTTTGACAAAATGTCGCTACGATTCAGTGGCAGAGTATTGTTTATAAAAGATGTCATTGGATCGAGTGAAATATGTTGCTGGACATTCTATGGTCATGGTAGAAAACTCGCGGAAGTCTGCTGCCATTCTATCGTATACGCGACAGATAAGAAACATACAAAGGTACGGGACTGTTTCAAATGAATTCAAAAAGTTTGACTTGTGTATCCAAGACACATAATTCAAATTGACTGGTTATGAACGGTTTTTTCTTATTACAGGTGGAGTTCCCAGAAGCACGTATTTACGAAGAGACGCTGAATATATTGCTTTACGAGCACCGGAATGTTCCCGATCAGGAATTAATGCAGGCAACATCATCACGAGGAGCTGTTGGAGGGGGACCTCCTTGTACCTCCGACGAGGAAGAAGGAGAACGATCGGGTCTTGCCCGGCTTCGATCTAACAAGCAAAACACTAACTGACCCCCTCCCCATCACCTCACCTCACCCCACCCAGCTATCCTTAACGTAGTTCGTTCCTTCAAGACACGACCCAACAAATAATTGACACAAACGATAGGGCTCTTTTGTCACTAACCGGTCCAATGTACAAGTCAAGTACTTGTTGCACAGGACTTGACAACGACTTCATCAAACAATCTAGCCTCATACACATTCTTCGTAATTTCATGCTCCGCTCATATCATCGACCACAACTAGCAATTTGCATATTTCAGTCAAATCTATGGTCAAAGCATTGATTTCACCATAGTCAAGACACTATGTGATTTTGTTATTGGAGTGCTCGATGAATTCGGCGAAGTAATTACTGCCAGTAAAATGTTCGTCTATAGAGAGTGTGCGTGAAGAATAAATGGCCTAGCCAGCTCAGGTTTCGGGAACAATTGTAGAACACGTAACTCATCAGCTCTCCATATTAGTACTCGCTTTTTATCTCTCAAATTTCAAGTTAATCATCTCCTATTCTCATGCATTGATTTTAATATTCCAGCGATTGTGTACAAATTTTTTAAACATTGCTCTCGTTCATTTTATCTATTTATATGTATGTATATCATTATCATCACTAAATGCATCACGGCTCTAGCAAGTCATATTTATATTTATCCGCCACTTACTTCAAACGGTCGAACAATTTTCTGAGCCTGCGCTGGCTGTAAAAAGGGACCATAAGCATCCAATTTCCTCTGGACCGATCGAGTATTTCGCCCATGAGGAAGTAAACGGGATTCAAATTATATTCCTACATGCGCTAAGCTTCAAACTACATCGTAATATACACTAAAATCACACTTTGTACATCAATAAGTGATGACATTACGTCATTGGTCCAAAGGAATCGGAACTCGCAACTACAAGGCCATTGTTTAAAAATCTCATTTAGGGAATTAGATTTCTTAGACTGTGTCACCCGTCTATAACTTGAGCATTTTGTTCTTGATTGGGCGTGAGCCATAGCTCAAATGAAAACTTTGTAAGAAAATTCGCAACCTATGGCTACTATGTAACTATCAATAATGTTCAAAACCTAAATGGGCCACCGACGTTATACCATCTATTCCTAAGGACAATCATGATCGTTGCTCCTGAGTCATTGTAAGACAATTTATGTGATATTTAATATACCATGATTTACGCGGTACATTGCACCCATAAATTACAAAGCCCTATACGATTGAGGTTATTTTAACTAGCTATTTATATTGACCAAGCCATCAAGCGCACAAAAATTGTCAACTCTAGCGCAGTTTTAGCTGGTTTGTTATTCATAGATATGGGTAATTTACAGTTACGAATTATTAGACACTATCTACACTGTTTTCTACCTAGGAAAACAATCGAATTTGCAGATCCATTCATTTAGTTGGATGATTTTTTTTTTCTTTCGTCACGCTTACATTAATTAAATTCACGCAAAGTTCAGATCATTCTACTATACACATTATCATATCGTCCTCAATTTTCTCACGTATAAATTTTCAAATCTTAGACTTGAATGGGTAGACTTATTGTTAGGATATTTACCAAAGCCCAAAATCTTTCATGAACATATCAATGTTACTGATCTTGGTAACATTTAAATCATCAGCTATCAGTATTTGAAATAATAGAACATGAATCAGTACATTCGCGGTATTCTAATTGTATTTATTTTTCAATCTGGCTTTAATTGCCCATTGAAATCGGAACGTTTTCTATGAGTTTATCAAAGCTAAATCTTCGGTAAATAACGACTTCTTTTTTGTTTTTCAGAAAAGAGAAAGAAAAATTAAATAATACACGGAATCGATTACGTTATAACAATGTTAACAGTAAATAGAATGTAGTAGGTATACTAGAACTAGATATTTAAATGAGCTAAGGTATTTAAAAAATAACTTTAAATTTATTTATTGCTACAGAGAAATTAATTTTTTGATATTAGCGTCATAATCATCTAGAGCGTGGTGCCACTGTGAGAAAAAAAAAGTATCATAGATATCATTCGTGTTTCGATCTTGGCGAGGAGCGTTGTTCAATTTAAAAACCTTATGCTCAAATGGAGTGAATGGCAAAGTTTAAAGAATGTAAATGACATTGACTGTTTATATCGCAGAAATTGTATCATATGAAAAATGCGGGAACGCATTATCTACAGTGCCAAATTCATTTAATAAGTTTATATAAGTGATTATTGATTGCAAATAAGGCTTTTGGAGTCTTATTGCCGATTGGATTTGTGCGTTGTTAAATAACGTTGTAAAATTGGCATGAAATATATCGTTCAAAATAATCGAGACGAAAAACTCACCAAGTTCTATCCAGATCGTTCCGGCATAAGCGAGCTAGGTTTTGTCGTTGGTCATGCCCCCACTTATGGACACAGTCAAAATTATTTTGGAGATCCTATTATTTGTTCGGCGATGCCGCGAAGTAAATTTTGAAATATTCCCGATTCCCGGTCCGATATGAATCACTCCAAATCTGTAACGAATGGAAGCTGGGGGGAAATATGAATAAATGATTGACTTCATTCCTGAAAGAACAGGAAACTTTCCATTGATAGTTAGAAAAAAATACTTTGAAATACATCAAATCACAAAGTAAATAAAATTTGAATTCACAGACAATCAATGTTAGAGATAAGATCTTATAAACACAAGAATGGAGAATTGTTTTCTGCAACAATCCTTGTACAATCAGAGTCAAAGTTGTATGGATAAAGTTTTTACTTTCTGCATCACGTCCAAAATACCGTTGAATGAAGAATTCAGTCAACAAAGATACCTAAATAATAATTCTGTCAAATTTGAATGCACATGGTTCGATTGCACATAGATGAAAATTTAGTTGGTACAATGACATATAATTTTTAGGGCCATAGCAATCACAATTAAACACCTGAAATGACGCGTTTCCAAACCACCTTAAATGAGGTAGCGTCCTCGGCTCGTTTCGATTTTTTTTTAAGTGGAACGATCGCCGTTAAGCCCTAGCAAACCACTATCGCCGGGCCCCCCTCAGGGCCAGTTTGGTGGGATGAAACCTGTAAACATGAGAAACAGAAAAAAGAGAAAAATACATATTGTTTGAGACAATAAAATATTAATTCTAGACATGGCAATTGCATCGTAAATCACATAGAAATAAATTATGTGTTTGACAGGAATAAAAACTAGCATATGTGGTATAAATGGACAATGAAACTTGCACATGACAACACACACGTTTATATAAAACATAAACACCCACAAAACATGGTACCAAATCAAACATGAAACATGGGACAGAACAGACAAATAGATAATTATCATCGGTATATATTATCGGTCATCTTATTGCTAAACATCATTATCAAAAATAAAAGACAGAATCAAGCAATAAAAAAATTTGTGTTTCAACGGCACGACTTCTGGAAAGAGAAAAAGCGGTTGTCAATTAACTCATAAAACATGAAATCTGGAACATAAAAACAAGCGATCAACATATCATTGCTGTATTAGATGAAATTTCTGCAAAGAAAAAACACAATTGTCAATTAATTTATAGAACATAAAACCTGGAACATACAAACAAGTGATCAACATATCATTATTATATTAGATTGAATTCCTGCGAAGAGAAAGAACAAGCAATGTTAACTAAAATAATTTTGGCTGCCAAAATGTAGAGATCACCATCCGCGGTTGAAGACGTATTTTGTTCATTCCTGGGACAGAAATTTGAAATGTTACTCAAGTTTTTACATAGTTTGTCAAATAAACACTTAGAGGAAGTGGGGACCCATCTAATTTTTCACATCTGGATATTAAAATACAAGGTATACAAAGTGCTGATTTCTGGAACATAAAATAAGTTGCATTAGTAGCCAGAGGCAGCCTGTGAACAACATCTGATTAGTAATGAAACTAAAAATCTGAAAGAATCCGGAAGAAGCGGAAGATTTCTTTGGGAGAGTATGGATTCCTGAAATCAGTAAGCAAACTACATTAGTAGCCAGAGACAGCCTGTGAACAACATCTGATTAATATTAAACCTGAGAATCTGAAAGGTACAGGTAAAACGGTTTATTTTTAGCCAATGAATGCTGTGCGATGAGTTAGCATTTGGGATGTATTTTCGTGACCAAGAAATGTTTCTATCAATTCCAATTCATTTGATTCAAAAAGCTTCTTCGAAAGTTCAGATTTCTGAAATCAAAAGGCAAACTACATTAGTAGCCAGAGACAGCCTGTGAACAAAATTTGTTTAGTATTAAAACTGAGAATCTAAAAAAACCCGAAGAGTTCTTCAAGAGATTAAATTACTGAAATCAGAAAGCAAACTGCATATTAGTAGCCAGAGACAGCCTGTGAACAACATCTGATTATTATTAAACCTAAGAATCTGAAAGGTACAAGTAAAACGGTTAATTTTTAACCAATGAATGCTGTGCGTTGATTTAGCATTTGGGATATATTTTCGTGACCAAGAAATGTTTCTATCAATTTCAATTCATTTGATTCAAAAAGCTTCTTTGAAAGTTCAGATTTCTGAAATTAAAAAGCAAACTACATTAGTAGCCAGAGACAGCCTGTGAACAACATCTGTTTAGTATTAAAATTAAGAATCTAAAGAAACCCGAAGAGTTCTTCGGGAGTTTAAATTCCTGAAATCAGAAAGCAAACTGCATATTAGTAGCCAGAGACAGCCTGTGAACAACATCCGATTAGCAATAAAACTAAAAACTAAAACCTAACATCTGTAAGAAAATTTTATTAGTATTAACACTAGGGACCTAACAATCTGAAAGGTAAAATTTTGATTAGTGTCTTACAAATAATCGCGTGGAAGTCAAGCCCCAGGCACAAAAAGGTGCGATAGAACTTTATTCCTTACAATTTTTCGGTTTATGGGTTTAAAACGCATGAAGCGTTGCAATCGATGTTTTAATCTCCAAGTTCGCGCGCATCGGAGTAGCAGCGACGAAACTTGGGTTTTTATTTAACTTTAAATTCCTGAAAGAAAATCTCTCAATACATATTCCCACCACCAAAATCAGACAAGTTTTTAAAGCGCCTTGCAAGATGGCAAGTCACGCTGGTTATTGTTTTAAAAAATTTCTTAGGACCCATAAGGACGTCACAAACGAAAATCAAGCAAACACAGATCATGCGATTCCTCGTCCTCGCGCTTTGCCCGCGCGAGCAGCGTCAGACTTGGAATATTTGTGCTAATAGAAATCAAAGAAATACAATTTTTAGTCGCATCCTTCTATTCCAATTAGCACAGGGAAAGGAAAGGAGAGAGGTTTGCAAAATACATAAAATTTGTGGCGTGGCGGTCGGCGATCCTCTTCGACGCGTAGTCTTCGAGCTCAACGTCCACCTCACTTCCATGCACCACGGCTGGTACGGAGAGCAAGGCAAACGTATTTTGCTCATTCCAAGTGACCATAAAAATATTACGGGATGGCAAAAAATGTAATTTAATTAAATTCGGATAGTTTAAGTTTGTGAATTATTGAAAGTAAAAGGATCTGTCAGACCTTATTGCCTGCAAAAAGATCTGAGGGGCCACATGAAGAGAATTATGGGATAAGACAATTCTAGCAAAATACCGTAGAAAATTAAATAGTGCAATTTGATAAATTCTGATGCTCAATTGATCACTTGGAATTGCTGTGAAAAGAAAAGTTGCACTTCCGATTTCTTGCCTACCCCAATTTTGTTTAGCCCACATCCCACCCAACGGTTGAAACTATGACTTGCACACTCGCATACGCACTTCACAAACATTCCAGATAAAAGCCCTTCGCGATGCATGATTTTACCTATACCTGCCTTTAGCCTATATTTATCCAAGAAAAGATTTTACTAACGAAAACCCCAATTCATGCTTGCGCCGGCGCCCCATAACATTCGGTTCACATTCGTTTTGCCGTTTTTTTGGCAACTGACTTTAGGGAAAAAAAATATTTAAAAAAATATTTGAAAAAATCATTTTCAGAGTGTAATTGTGTTAGGCAGCCCACGCCTCGGTCTAAGCCGTAATTTTGAGAATGTGTGTGTTTTTATAGGTCACAATAATTATAATTTGGTTTTTTAACCAAGAAAAAGTTAAGGGCTATGGTACGTAAGGGAAAATAATTCCCATGTGTATAGACATCTCAACCAAAACATTCCATCTCACTCATATCTCACATTTATTGCCGTGGTATCGCGTTCAAAAACTTACCATACCTGCTGTGTGTAAAAATACAATACGGGCTGCCCATGCCCCGGCCGAAGCCATAATTTAGTAAATTTCGAAAAGGTGTGTATTTTTGTGAGCCGAAATTTAATCAACATTAATAATCTTCAAATGATTCTAGTAACTTAATTTTTAATGATTCAAATTTTTCTAATATTTTGATATATATAATTTCATTGGAATCTTTGAAAAATGAATTTAATTAAATAAAAAAGAAGGAATTCAATTCATCTCATATTTACTCGTACTTAGCGAAAAAAAGTTAAGGGCTGAAAGATTTGTGTAAGGGAAGAAAAATTCTGATATGATTAGACATCCTAGATCTCGTTAATCTACATATAGTTTCTTAATATACTAAGCGCACACTTAGCAGTTAAAACTTAATAATTTTAAGGTGGATTTCTATTTTCCTTAACTATTTGTGTTCTGTGTACATAATATAGGCTGCCCATGCCCCGGCCGAAGCCGTAATTTATAAATTTTGAAATGTGTGTGTTTTTATCGGCCCAAAATTATTAAACTTTGACAATCATGAAATGATTTTAGTACCGTAATTCTTATCAATTGAAATTCAATAATCTTTTGATAATCTGATTCGGAATTGTATTGAAAAATATTATAATAAGTAAAAGAACAAATTTAATCCATATCACAAAGGGCTAGAAATGTGTGTAGGTATAATTTATGTTTTGGGATGGGGTTCCTTATGACTAATTTTTTTTTTTCTTTATGCTATAAAAAAATACAATAGGTAGTGAAATAATATTTTTCTTCGATCGGAATTCGAACCCGATCATAATTGTAACTCAACAGAATTCTTGCAAATTATAAAGATTTCAGAAGAGAAAACGTTGCCGAAGAATATTCTTTTTAGTTAAAAAATCTGGAAATCTTAATTTATCTATTAGACTTAATCGTAATCTTAATTGTAATCTTAATTTTTTCTTATCCATGATCTGATGTCCGCGGTAGTTGCTTGAAGCTTAATCGGATATTTAAAGTTAACAAACAGAGAATCAGGAAGAAAAAAACTTGTTGAAAAATATGGTTCTAGATTCACAAGTGACAGTATGTACGAGAAGTGAAAATAACTGAATTGATAATTTTTTTTTATTTTCAAAAAATTAATTACGAATTTTTTAATTGGTTGGATTTGCTGCACACACCTGATTCTCATACAGAAAGTGAAACTATGGTAAAGAACCACCATTCAAACGACTAAACTTTTTTACCGGTGAGTGATCGACGCAAACGAGATCAATCACTAAAAATGATTGAAAAATCAAAAAAACGCGTCGGTCGATCGAACGATGGTCTTTACCGTTGCCTATGAGCTGCACACTCTTGCTTACAAGGTGGATCGATGATGGTTTTATTTGAATAGTTCATAATTTATAAACAATTCGTCAACTGACTAATAGTTTGACTGACTGAACGATTTTTCAAGAAAATTCTATATCTATAACTCTACAAAGTGCAGCAGGTGCGCTATGCTCAACGACAACCAAACCTATGATTACCTGAGCTAAAATGATTTTAAAATCTAAAAGTATCGCCACGCCACGCGAAATAAAGGAGGGAAGGACGTCACAAAATACAACGACCCCAATGCCAGCGTTCACCATCGTGTGAGCTGGCAAAGAAATCGAGGAAATCTAACTGCTGGGACTTACTCATCGCTGCCGGTACCAAGACCGGACCCGAACTGGTTCCCAAGCTGGGGAGTCTTGGATTTTACCCGGAAGTCTCTGCCTCCCTGATGGCTATAGCTGTGTAGTAGGTTGAAACGTTGTAGGTTGAAACGTTGTAGGTTGAATGTAGTAGGTTTAATGCAATTGGTGTGGTACGATGAGAAGTTGATGCGACGCTCCCACGAAGAACGATGCTGTAAAGATGACAAGGACAAAAAAACCATGAATAATGAGAAGCAAAAATTTGTGAATTAGAGGAAACAAATGGTTGTGGAAAATTCTAATTACCGAGATCTTCCACTTCATGTTGATGGTTGTTGATCAGCTGTAGACGAGGTGACTCCATTGGATGCAGCAAAAACGATTGTCTGTAATAAAAAATTTCAACATTTTTAATACAGTGAATTTCAAATACACAAAGCGACATGCATCACCGAATTTGAAAAGAATGAAATGAAAAATATTCAAATTTCGATCTTACCAATTTTTTCGTTCTGTGGTGAATAGAGATCCGGTACAAATAGCTTCGGGATTCTTTTCAGCTGTATGAAATTGTAGTGCTGCAGGCTCTGAGCTCTGTAATGCATAATAAAACATATATGAATATCGCGGTTTCAAAAGTCAAATTAAAAATAGAATAAAAATAGCATGTACCGCGATCGGATTTGCGATAAAAATCACTGCCTGGTATTCTAATTTGCTAAGCAACTGAACAAAAAGTAATCTTTTCACCTCTACTCGACCTTAATACGCAGTGAACTTCGAATAAGCGACAACAATTGCATCACAGACGCCAAAGTTTACGAAAACTAACGGTTAGAAACAAAAGAATATCATCCCCAAATCGAAATAATAAGAAAACGCGGTAATTCATTTGTTGCGCAGCAGTTTGAACGTAATAACGAATCGTCACGAGTCGAGCCGAAGAGATCCCCGACCGCCATGCAGCGCGGAATTCCGTAGTAGAAAGATTTTAACAAATTAATAAGATTAATAAAATCAAAACTCACCATTTTACGCAGTAGGAAGGTCCGGTACTAATGCCCTCAGATTTTCACATGTACCACTTGAAATTAACTGCGAAAATCTTCAAGTTACGTATAGTTGAGTTAGAAGATTTCAGCGGAGTGCAATAGACAATTCAAAGTTCGACGAGAAAATGGCGTCGTTGCATAATGAGTGCACCCCACTCTCAATGGCCGAGCGAATCAGGGGCCGCTTAGCGGCGCGGTAGACCGAGCGACTTCCACTAACTTTGATACGTCGTATTACCATTTATAATTTATTTAATTAGGCAGCGTTATACACCCAGATGAGGTAAGATTCTATAGTTGATTATAACAAGTTTTAGAATCCGATGTTATGGGGTTTAGATAAATTTATATCGAGTTGCGCGGAGATGAACTAGAGGATTCGAAGTGTGACGAGCAACTAACGCCGCTGCGCAAGCGTGTTGTATATATACCACCCCCCCACTCCTTACGGCCGGGCCAATCAGAAGCCGTGTAGAGGCGCGATAGCCCGAGTTTTGTTTTAGCGAGTTTGAGCTGGTCGCTTGTTACCACGTGTATTCGTTCGACCGTTTCTCAGAATCTGAGGACTTTTGAACTGAACAAAAAAACAAACCCATTGTTCGAAATGATTGATGAATATTGGAATACTGAATTATGATCTAAGCTGTATTTATTGTAGGGCTGTTGATACGACTCACTATTACTTAATTCTTGTTAATTAATAAAGGATTTTTCTGTAATTTCTTCACAAAATCGTGCAACGGGAGTTCGCAAAAATGCGATGTCTAAATAATGGCTGAATAATAAATCAACGATCAGTCACTAGATTGTTTCAGGGATTTCATTTTTAATTATTGTAGGAAAAAATCTATGCCTCAAGTTTTCCTATGGCTGGCTGTCCTTCCCAATCTCCCAACGATTTAAACCGGCTAAGTTGCGTGCAAATAACCAACAGGCTGGATTTCACGAACGATGAAATGCCGAAATGATTTAATAAATCACTTATTGCGCGTGTGATTGATTTTCAAATCAAGTGAAAGGGTCACACAAGATATTATGTATTCGTTATGTTCACCTTTATATGACATTTTTTCTAACCTCACACTAAGAAAATGATAGAACTAGCAATTGCTACTTCATAAAAATTCAGCTCTTTTTGAATGGATGAAAAAGGAGATCCTTCTCATAAGATCTTCGACAGGCTTAATTTTCGGCGAAGGAATTGAAAAACAACGCCATAGTTTTCTTGGAGTAAAAAATTAAATCTCTGCCAAATCTTCAAAACGAATAGTTTTTTTTACGTATGAATTAAGCAACCTCTGAAAATAGTGCTCATGGAGAAAATCACTGGTTTTTATTATGTTTTATTGCAAATTAAATATCAATTACAAGGCTCTTTGTACATAACGGCCGCCAGAATGTAAATATTATAATACGATAAGTTGCCAAGGAGTTTGTTTATAAATTTAGCATTCGTCCCAATCATTCCGAATTTCGAATATAACAATCCTGTCGTACAAATGTTTACTGAACAAAGATAATGGATGCCTAATTGCATAGATTCAAACTGAAAACTATATAAAAATTACGACGAACGTCGATAGAACATTGAGACAAAGTATAACAATTAAAGAAACCAACAGTTTCTTGCATCAAGTCACCGGTAAGTAAATTTTGCGACAAAAAGAAAGTGGGACGAATATCGAATATCGTTTCGATGAACCATTTTCAAATTTCCTTGGATAGATAAACAAACGTGTAGCATAAAACACAATAAATTGTAATTATAGATGTAATCTGCTAGAGAGTCAAAAAAAACCTCTTCATAAACAGGGTTATACAGAAAACTCGTGCAAAACTAATTTGACCACCGCGAATAGCTTCGAAATGACTGTCAAACCTGTGACTTATCATTTCGGCTTTAATTTTTGTAATAACAGAATCCCTAAAGTATCTCAAAAATCTATATGAGCTGCTCAAAGTTTTTATAAATAACTATAGATAAATCTTCTTTCCCAAGTATTGTTATTATTATTACGATTATTAATATTTTTGACTGTACAAAATTAATGTGGCACGTGATGCACAAGTTATCTGCATTACAGGTAAATACGTATGTATATGAATTATCAGCGTCAAACCTAGCTTTAATTTCAAAAGAAACAATATTTACACTCCACATTGTAATTTATAATAATCTATGTGAATTAACTTCGAAATAGTCTAAGACCTATTTCATTTTTATAATACAGATTTATTTAATTTATTTAATTTTTTTTTTCTATTTTTATTTTTATTTTATTTATTTATTTTTAATTTTTGTTTTTCTAATAAACGAGATTAATGCCAGAAATGACTATCAGTGGAGCGACGTGGAGTTTTGGAGATTTGTAGAAAAAAAAGTAGACGAAAAAGAAACCACGAGCAAGAAATACGATTTTTGGGGGTTGCGGGAAGTACAAAAATATCCGAATTTAACGTGCATCTAGAATAATTCATCAGTTTAATTATTTTTTCTCTTCATTTTCCTTTTGCGCATGCATGTATTCACTATATTATGTTCAAGTTTATTTTAATAGACATATTGATAAGTTGTGTTTTCTTGAATATATTTTGTACTTCTTACTAACACAATAAATGAAGCGTATATTTTCGTAAAGTTTCTGCGATACTAAAAACTTAAATGATATCAGTTTGGTGTTGAAAGTAGGTACGTTATTCAGTTCTACTGCATTTCTTTCTTTTTTCCAACGGATAATGTTTTAAATATAATTACAAATAATAAGAAATAGAGAAATGGCATGGAGAGAAATGAAGTATAAAACTGATCAACGTTGACTTTCATATGTTCAATACTAGATACAAATTTGCTTCTTCGCATGAATGCAATGAAAGAATCAGTCAGTCACTGCCGCTTAAACCACTTTTTTTAAACATAAATATAGAAATCGAGGAATAATATCTCTTTGAAGGGGAGAAAAAATTTATTTGAGACAAAAAAAAAAAGAAAAAAGATTTTGGGCAAAATCAGCAATTGGTGGCGAAGCCCTCTCTTCCCCGTTACGTAAATATGGTACGTACCTGGATTTCATTGAAAATACTTAAATCTTACTTTTGCTTGGTATAATATATTATTAATTTGATGCATTGCTTGTGTATAAATATCTTACTGTTGATAGGGTATTATATGTATATCAGATTATAAATAAATCAAAAGTTAAGCGAACGAGGGCGTAGTGCAAATGATCCACTATTATTGAGGAAACGATGAGCGGCTCTGGTCATTTCTAGCTGATCTTGCGTCTGCCCGCATGCTACCGTAGTCCATTGAATCTCCAACTGAAATTGAGGATAAAAATTTATAATGAGTTTATTCCACGAGATGGTAGACGCTTTTGTACCAAGCTACGATTCGTTGAAAAATTAGTGTGTTTGATTTTATTTTCATTAAATTGCCAGGCGACTCACCTTAGCTCGTTTAAAGGGTCTGACGAGTAGCGGGCTGAAACCGCAGGAGGTGTCGATCCCTTCGAAGAGGATCGCACGTTTGGCATTGGTTCTCCGATGTATGGACGCAAAGTCGTGGGAGGTCTGGAAAGGATAGACACACTAGCTACAGCCGGCAGTTAAGAAACACACACATAGAAAAATATGCCCTAAGAGAGCCATGAAGAAACGGTGTAAGGGGAGGAATTTCACTAATATTTATTATTCATTAATATTCGATTGTTTTAACTCTTTTAGATCCTCGAATACTCTGAATCAAAGCTTGACTAGCTAGGCCTCTGTATTTGGTACACGGTAGTCGTATGCTTCTTACAAATGTGGGGGTGGAAGGGTGGCATCTGGTGCCATGGGATATTTTTCGTTTACTCAATTATTCCATAATCTTTGGGTCGCTTATCAAGGGTTTGGGGAGGGGGGTAAGGTACTTTGGTACGCTAGGCCAGGCCTGTAGGGATAACAATTATCTTGGTTAGTGCGGACATGCGGCAACCCAATCGACATATTTATTCGATTGATTCAACTCAAAAAACCGACCAAATCGGTCAAACAAAAAACCCTGCCTCGAGTCTTGGTCTCGAGACAGGGTTGAAAACTGAGAACACGGGGATAACTCGAGGGAAACAATACAAAACAAAAAATATAAAAAAAAATAATAATAATAATAATACTTAATAAAATTACAGAAAAAAATAGGAAAAAAATATATAGGTATATCTAACATCATTTCTTTCCATAAACAACTCTGAGTTTAATTTAATCTTTGATTACTATAAGAAAACTATTTCTATAACTTTACATTAATCTTAATTAGTCAATAATAACAACAGAATATTAATTAACATTCTTGGAGATAAACCGTATTAGTGATCAAGAAAATCGAATTGGGAATAAGTTAGTTTAAATTATATCTTAGCTGTTAGTAACGTGTTAATCGATCATTTTTAAGTACAAGTTGGTGTCTTGGACTCGGGCCAATAAGTTAATAATTGATATATGAAGAAACAATAAAAAATAAATAAAATATAAGGAAAGAAATCGATTACATAATTAGAAAATTATTTTCTTAGTCAGCGTGTACGTACGAAGTTTATTATACATAAATAATTTAGAAAAAAAAAATAAATAAATAAAAAAAATTGGTATACATTTTACCAAAATAAGTTAAAATAAATAGCCGACGCGATGAAGCGTTTTTAAAATTTGATAGAAATTTTTTTTTGTTTTTTGAGTTTTTCAATAAATTATTAGATATTTCCTTAGACGTAATTCATTTCTGTTTTTTTTTTCATCCCTCTTTTCTTTCCACTATTTTAAGCGTATTGACGCGACAAAAAAAAATAAACAAGGGTACCTAATCTACGGAGAAAGAGTTACGTTGTTAAATGAAATAAAAAAAAAAATAAAAAATATTGAAAACATACGTATAAAGAACGGAAAGACGAGTGAAATAAAGATAACAGTGAGAATAATTAGGATAGGAGAAAACGAAAGAAAATAACAATATAAGGCCGGCTAGCGTGTCTACAGGCGATTGGTACGGGAGTAAAACCAGGATAAGGCTGGTTGTTGGCTTTGGATTTGAGTCTGGATTTGATTTTGGTTTTGGTTTTGATTTTGATTATGGGTTTGAGGGTCGGACGGACAGTGCTGTACCTTCAATGGACTCGGCCCTGCGGCTAAAAAGCTGTCATCCAACGCCATCGACGCAGGTGAAAACAGTACTGAGGTATCCAAGCTTTTACTCTGAAAAAAAAGACCGAAAATGTTAAAAAACAAACAAAAGAGAGAAAGAATCGCACCTTATCTCCACAACTTCGACAAATTTTTAATACTACGGTGATGCGACCAGATTCCAAATCTTCTCAGGAAACTACCTTCGTTTTTTTGAATTTTTTTTCATACTTACAGGGGTCTCGACGGCGAAACTCATGTCCGAATTGTCGTGTGAATTTGCCCATGCTTGGCAAAGAGCTTTTCGAGCCCTTTTTCCACCAGGTGCGCTGTTTTCTTTGCCGCGTCTTCTCCCAGTACCGTATCCGGAATCCTGAAGGATGCTTGTGCTGGCCAAACTTTCTCGATCGGTTTCTTGTTTTATTATTTCCGTAAGCGCATCAAGGCGACTCGGCGTTGCTGGAAGATGCGTTGTGGCACCGCTACGACGTTCCAGCTCTGCAAGAGCATTTTTAAAGGGCGTAGGCGTCCTTGGCGTGTTTCCACCTAAAATCAAACAGAAATTATTTGTATCACCTAATCATGAATCAAATAAAAGAAAAATGGTAAGGATTGGATTGAAATTGTGTAAAATGAAATGAGAGAAAAACTTTATTTCCAAGTACCTGTCTGACTTTTTCTGAGACCCGTAGGCTGTGGCGTTGTCAAGGGCCCAGGACTTCCCTTCGGAGTACTAGCTCTTGGCCACGAAGCCTCCGGGCTAAGGCTATTGAGGAATTGTGAAGGACTGAACGGAAGTTGCTTGATGGGTGTCGTTGGCGCAGTTCCAACTTGATGTTGATGATGCCCGAGGAGATAATCGGACTGATTACCACTGTCAGGAGTTTCCGTTCTCTGAACAGTGTTTAGGATAGCGGTGGTTGTACTCGTCGTTGTTGTTGTCGCCGTATTTGTGGTGGTAACGCGTCTTCTTCTTAATATCGGTGGTGGACTAGACTTTTCTTTGTCGGGTGCTGCCACCTCCTCAAGGTCAGGCATTGGCATCAGTCGAATGTCAGACGTCCTTGAGCTCGCGACGTCCGAAAGTATCTCCAGGTCAAAATATCTTTGGAACAAAAAATTTGGGATCGTGAATAAAAAAGTTTGGATCATCGTCATCATCGCCTCTCTCTCTCTATCTCTGTATGTACTAATCACTTCGGGTTTAAATTCCTAGAAATCAGGCTTAGGCCTGACGGGAATGACGAAGAACTAAATAATTCACGGGGGCGGACATTTTTCGATTATTGTTCGCTAACAAGGGTTTTTTTCCACAACCTTTGATTCTCGAAAATTTGTTTAAAAATCGAAAAGATCGTACACAGCGGTAAATATGTCTTTCAACTGAATTACGGGCACTGGAACAGAAGCTAAATGATCAGCAAATATTAATTCTACTCACTTTAATGGTGAAACGTCGGTTTTTCCTCTAGAGGTTGATTGATTTCTGGGCGGAGAGTTGAGCTGACTTTCGGAGCCGATACGGTCATTAATTTGTCGATGATGGTGGTGGAATTGTTGCTGTTGTTGTTCCCATGCCCTCGCCCAATCCAAAGCCTCAATATCCAAGCCTTGAGAAGTGTTGGCAGCGGTTAAAGTCGAACTACTATCTCCGCTAGTTGACACAGAGTTTGTCAAGATACCCTGTGCAGAATTTTCATCCTGAAGAGTAACGGTCTCCTTCTTTATCGAGATCCCATTGTCTGCGTTTTTTCTTCTTCCTCTACCTGCGATGACAAAAATATGATTTTTATTGTTGATTGTAGCGATTAGTAGTGTCAATGAATAAAAAATACATTTTCAGGGGAGACTTGCGAAATTCTTCTTAATTTTATCTCGTCAAAAGTTTTTCTCACACAACGTATCATCTACGGTACAAGTCGTACTAAACTAACGCCCATATAGTTTTTCTCCGTCACCTCGACCGTCTGCAAGTGTCATTAAGGGTGTCAATTGCTTTAAATGTATCAAAACAAGACTGATTATAAACGGTCTGCTCTCTGCCGACAAGGATCTATCAACTAGATGGAGTGTCTCGACACAAGTGGAGATAACAAGTTATGAAGCAGGGAAAAATGATCTGCAAAACAAAACACGCTTGGGACCACGCGTTATCTGCTACCCTACAGACGTGTCGAAAATGGAAAGAAAAACATATTTTTCTCATTTTCAATAATTTAATGATTAACAAAATCTTCTGTACCCTGCATAACCCATAGGGTGTTTTCCGGTATGAAACCCTCCTTTTCATTGAAACTTTCGTTATGCACAGGGTGGAATTCACGAGGGTGGTGTTGAGTCGCAAGGACTGAAAGAGGGCGTTGAAAATGGAAGGGGAGGGAGACCGATGAAGAGCGAGGGACAGAAAAACGGGGAGGAGGGTTTGAGTTAAGGGACGACTGAGTCATCGTGCACCTGGGGACATTTCAAATCGTGCAAGGGGCATTGTTTTGTTTTCTTTTTTCCTGCTTACCCCTAGACGAGGACACCCTGCCGTCCTCGGCCTCGTATTTTCGTCGCATTGTACTGTTCCAGTGATTTTTGATCGCGTTATCGGTTCGTCCTGGTAAAAGTTTGGCGATTTTAGCCCACTGATTGCCGAACCTTCTGTGAGCCTCGACGATCACACGATCCTCCGCTTCGGTCCACGCCGTCTTTTTTATTCCAGGATTCAGATGATTGTGCCATCTTTCCCGGCACTGTTTTCCGATTCGGCCCTTTAAGTGCCTCGCTATCAACGTCCATTTTTTGGGACCGTACCTTTCCACCAACTCCACAACCTTCTCGTCCTCCTGCAGACAAAATTCACCATTATATGAATATAAATATAAATATACTTATACGCGTTGACCTTGGAAGCTCCGGCAACGATCTTCCAAAGGAGAAATTGGCGGTTATAGGTATGGTCAAGCGATTCTTAGAAGGAGGAGGAGAGGTGGAAGAAGAAAAAAAAGAAAAAGTCGTTGTTTGATAATCCGATCTCCTCGGGGCCAGTTATTCTCGACAAGTGAAACGTTTAAGAGCCGCAAGGGTACGAAATATGACTTTAGTTGAGGCCTTCCCTCTCCGCGGTGCTTAAAAATAATTCTCTCTACATGACCGGAAGTCGTTCCTCGCGAGATAACTTCACGCATACCTATACATACGTCATATAGGCATATTGTGTACATAAATATATGCGTGCACAGCACGTTGCGTTATACATATGCATGAGAAAGAAGCAGTAGAAGAAAAAAAAAAGAATGAAGATAAGGACAACTATACACACATGAACTCTCGCAAAATGATGTGTATTTAAGATAGCCATTCGCGGAAGAGAAATGATTTTTTATAAAAAATCGATTATTGATCACCGCCGTGGAGGATCGTATTGAAATATGGAAAAACTCGAGTTGTAAACAAAGACGAGCTTACTTGATCCTGCAATAGATCACCGGGCAAATTTATTTCCGCAACTTTTATCGCGTGAGAAGCTTTCCGATGAAACCATCACCGATAACCATCACATCGAGGGTGGAGAATTGGAAAAGTATATGCGTCTCAAGATTGAAAAAATATAAGCGGAATATAATTCAGAAATTTAATTATTCAGATTGTTTAAATTGTCGTGCCGCCAAAAAGTGACAAGACGTAATTTGTTTTAGGCTTTCATGAAACGAGTAGTTGAATTAAACGAAGAAGGATAAAAAAAAAAAAAACAATTGCCCTCTTCACCACGAATTCTTTGCAAGTATGTAACACGTACTATATTTATATTGAAAAATTTCCTACATCGTCAACGCGTCTACCTCCTATACATCGCTGGGATATCCTGCGGAAGAATTTACGCGCAGATATGCAATATTTTTCCCGCGTCGCGGTTGGCCCAGTGAATGCAGAGTGCGACCCTGAGGCCCCAGCAACACGGAGGCGGCAAAAGGCCAGTGGATTGCTGCCCTTGGACCAAAGACGACGACGACGACGATGTAGAGTGCATTGGCACTGTGCATAACATCGTCGGTTGCCACGTCCTGCTGCACCACGAAGAAGAAGAAGAAGACGACGGCGACGACGATTCTTCTTGTAGCATAAGAGAACTTCAACTACGCTGCTTTTGCCTCCGCGCACTCAGGGTGGTAACAAAGAACTTGAATCTCCTTAGCGAGATTCTCAACGTCGTTTACGCTGCGATGCCATTTCCTTTAATTTTATTACGTTTCTTTATCTTGAGAAAGAATTAAATAAGCAACAGTTGTTCCCCGGGGTACAGTCTGCCGGACGGTTTTCCATTGTTTTCCTAATACCAATTATCTAATTATTCGATGCACGAGGAGGTGTTCGAAACATAAACGGGATCTTTTTTTACTTTTACAGTACGTCGATCACGAACCGTTGTCCACTATACGTACGACAGGATCAGGATTTTATGGTCATCGGTCAATGAGGTGTAGAATCAAACGGATCCATCGGCGCCACTGGCGATCGGAATGCTGCGTGGGAACCACATAGCCACAACACACGACATGGTATTAATACGATATACACATAACCATTGCCCAAGGACGTGTCGAGCGCAATGCGGTCCAAAAGCTCATCGAGTTTCATTTCAGATTGAACGCTCTAGAAATTTATAACCATGTACGAATAGTACGTAACGGTTTTTACGTAACCAACGGACCCCCCATTTTCCTGTTGTCAATATTTTCGATGTTATGGGTTTTTAAACAAAGACAAACCGAAGTACATATGTATGATATATATTTTTTCAAATGAAGTACAATAATAACAGGATCAGGTTTTAATTAGCATGCGTTTCACGGAACGGTACTCCCTGATTTTTTGGAGATCAAGAGCCCCAGATAATCAGGGTTCCGTCTGATTGGACCCGGCCGGACTATAACCGCGGGAAATCTCAAAGGAAAGGAATAAAGCGAAACCTGTTTTTCCCGAGAGTTCTTTCTGGTCCTCAAAGAGAATATATATCCTGAGCCCTTGAGCAAGCAGCAGCAGCAACCAGCAGCAGCCGTGGCAAGTTTCTGAAAGGAATGCGCTAATGCTCCAACTTACTGGGTTGGGCCCAAAAAATCCTGCGTGGGTATTACGAACGATGCCGCGAAACGAAGGTTAAAGTCCTCATGACGTTTAAAGGATTCACATTCGCGTTGCCGTTACAGAGTCCGCATTTTTCCTCCATGTTTTTTTTCGTTACACAGACGAGAGAAAAAAAAAAAAAAAAAAAAGGGGGTGGAAATAAAGAAGAATAGATCAGTGAAAAGAGTGGAATGCAGATATAAGATTTTGAAATAAGTTTGGGTATTAGTGATTGAAAAAAGTTTACCTCTTTCGTCCACGGGCCCTTGACCAATTCCGGATTTACAACCTTGACCCATCTCTGTTGACATTGAACGTCACTTCGATCTGGAAAATTCGACGCGATGGCGTCCCATCTTAATCCGGAGCCAAGTCTTTCGGTTGTGCTAACGAGATGCTTCAAAAGCGCATCCTGAAAACATAAAAGCCCCAAAGTTCCATCTGCTCGATTAAGCACAGGCGCCATTCTTTGATATCACAAAAAATATAAAGAATCATTTTAGAATCATCCTTCGAACTGAATAATTTTTTGTTGTTGTTTTCTTTCAATTTATTTCCCGTACATCTATGACCAATTAATTTCCATCTACAGTATACATCGGCGGATTGAATGTAAAACGAAAAATACGCGCACCATCCCCGTCCAGAAAAATTTTTCACGGGTCGATATACAATTGAACGCGGGGGGAATTGATTAGGAGCTTTTTCATACTTGATACTTTCATACTATAATGGGTATACCTACTACATACGCACATAAATAAGGGACAGAAGGAGCTGCACGTGTGATCAACCTCCATGGCCTTTCCCATGGGAAAATATATCCCCATATATACGTATATATAATGCAGGTAGATAGATAGGTAGGTACGCATATGGTGTATGGAATATATACCGAACACTGCACACCCCACTTCACACGTGCCCAAAAACTTTACCGGGTACTATACGTATACCTATATACATACATATATATATATATACACATATATCTATTGGGTTACATCTGCCCGTATATTATAAACACCATACCGCGAGGTATAAAAATCGTGCCCTTTTCCCATTCCTTTGTTTAAAAAATACATATACATACATCGACATATATTGTGCATATACCTGTATACACAGGTATACACATACATATAGTTATGTACATAACTAATAAGTGAAGTTGTAGCGAAACTTTTATTTTTTCGATATATATATATTTTTTTTTTTCATTCGACAAAATTGTTTCTCACCTCTTCTTTGGTCCACCTTCCTTTGTTTATGTGTTTTCCTGGTCCATTTTGTGCAGCGGTTGTCCCAGAATTTGAATTTATAGAACTGGCGGGGTTTAGAGATGAGGATCCGTATTCTCCTTCGGATTCATCACCACTGCTCGAATCGTAACCAGAACGCGACCTATCAATTGATAAATAAATAAAGGGTTAATAAGTGAATAAAACGGGTTATGTATAATACGTGGTACACTATATCATAAACTGACGTGATTTCCTGTTTACAATTACACACATCTATTTATACATAGGTATGTGTAAGTATGTATCTAGACCTCGGCATTAAGAAAAAATAATCTCAACAATTGAATAATAATAGTAGTCATAATAACACCAACAACAATATGAATCAGAATCTAAGAACGAAGTGAAAATCAAACGACGTTTCTCCTTTCAGAAACCCCGCGCACCTTCTTTCTCGCCGTCTTTTCACTCTTATTAATGAATTTTTACCGTCACGCGCCTTGGGTACATGCAACTCAACATACACCCACGTGTTTCAGTTTATCCCATCACCTGTTCTTTGTTTTAGCGTAGAAAAAGAAGAAAAGCTATTTTTTTTTCTTCAAATGTCAGCAAATTTTTAAACGAGGCGACAAACTTTACTACCCGATAAATGATACCTGAATTAATTCTATTGAGAATTCTACGGTGTGTGATATTTTCTCACACGCATCTGGTTCGATTTTTATCCTCATTTCTTAGACACAGATTTTTCTTCGAAAAGCATTTCGGAATGCAGTATAGAGCTAATTGTGAGTAACGGTGTGAATAATTCATGGGTGGAGTTTTTTAAGCCGGTTTTCATTCTTTCTTCTTCTTTTTTTTTCTTTTCTTTTTTTTATCATTCCTTTACGAATTTAAAATAGCGCCTAAGTTCACGGCTGTATCGTATCATCAGCTGGTGGAACAACACGTTTGGTGTTTTTTTTCATTTTTTTTATTAGTTCTTTAAATGCAATATAATATAAAAAGTGAATCTGATGAAAATCGACGAGGCGTTTCGATTAAGATATCTTGGAGTTTTTTTTTTTTTTTTGCTGCAAATTAATTAAAGTACGATACAGTTTGACGTTTGCGCGATTGCCGAATTTTTATATTTTTTTTTAAATTTCTTTTTGCTTTTTTTCTTCAAAAACCGATGTTTAATATACATGTACGTATATAGTATGCTTATCTCTACGTATCGCACGAATGTAGAAGAATATGGTCGTTTTTACGAGATGTTCGACGGTGTGGCGCCAATGCCTTGACATCCGGTTATGGGGGAGTCGTAGATACAAAATATGTATACACACATGTATACATAAATACGTATATACATATGCATACCAACGTATACCTAAAGTGGTAAAAATGTTTTCCGAGCAAAGAACGCCCGGGCATCAGAGATGAAGAAGATGAAGCAGAAGAAGCGGGGCGACGAGACTTCCAGTTAAAGGATAAGCGAGAAATGATGATGAAGAACTAAAAATTTATGTAACCGTGACACCAGAGTAACGCAGACCAAAACCCTAAAAAAGTACAATCTTAAATACACACCGAACCCTAAACATTATCTCATCAAAAATTCTATCTCATGCCCGGTAGGTAATAAAGGGCATGAAATGTAATGCTCAAAAACCAACGGGAGAGAGAAAAAAGAAAAAAGATACAAAAAAAACGACCGAAAAATAATCGAATTCCTATATCGGCAGTTTCAAGCGGATCGACGGTCCGTTAAAAAAATATTTGACTTTCAGAGATTCGCAAGAGGTTTAATTATTATTTAACAAACCTGATTGCAGGAGAAAGTTTCATGCGTGTATAATTATAGGTATACGATTCATGAATGAATGAATGAATGAATGAATGAATGAATAAATGAATGGAAGTCCGGGGAGAACGACAGAGATAGAGATTCGGTTGACACTTCCGCGCACTTCGTGGAGGAATCGAGATTATCTTTTCCCTAGATGAGAGAAATAAAATTAAAAAAAAGGAGCGGCGAAGTGGGGGGGGGGGAGCTGAGAACCGTCCCTGAGGCGCTCCGAAACGGTGGTTGTCGAGCGCTTTACTGGCCTCGGACCCGATTACGTCATTTGCAAGGGTCTGAACTTTAACGCGTCATCATCGACAGGTTTCCGAGTATAATAAACGCCGTGCATATATTATTTTTAGATGTTATTCGCGGACGATTAAATAAATATAACGAGCTTCGGTTTATGTATTTATATATTAAACTCGGAGAAATTAAGTTTGACGTTCATTTGTATAACAACGATTTCGTAGGTTTTATTTATTCAATTTTTTCTTTCTTCTTTTCCAAATGAAATTGAAAATATTTCACACTCTTACACAATTCTTTGTTTCGCACAACGCGAGAATTCGTGATTTGAGATACTTGAATGATTGTTGTTGTTGTTTTTTTTTTGATTCTTCAAAAAATACACATTAATTGCAGTGTACAGTTGTACACGCGATATGCACGTATACATATATTTTGAGTGTTTTTGAGAACGCGACGCTCTGTGAATGAAAAATTAACGATAAACAAAAGAAAAGAGAAACGAAAAAAAAGAAAAGAAACGATTTCATCAGATCGCGTGGGAGGGTGGGCCGGTGACCGTGTTGGCGTCTCGCCGGGCGTCGCGACGTCTGCTAAAAAGATATGTTTACATGCCTGTAAACAACAGTTTCTCTCTCTGCATAACGGTGAACTGCAGCGCCTCTTCTTATTTGCTTTTTTTTTGTCATTTATTTATTATTTTCTACGTTTTGTTATATACGTGCATCGCAGGTATTTAAGGGAACTAGAAATGACGTTAGTTACACGGATACCTAAAGATAAAAGTTTACTGCACTCGTTATTACAGTGTCAAGTTCGTCTCGTGACTATATAGTTAGTAGTATGCGATCATCGTCTTCTAGTTTATCGTGGAATTTCAACAGGGAACAGTTCTGAACCATAATTCCCATGACACGCGCGGTTATGCAGCGGCAGGGCCGGTGTATTTTAATTAAAACGAAATAAAGAGAAATATGTATTTCATATAATATAAAGTAACCGAATATGTGTATGTATGTAAGCGATTAGATAATTCGGTACAATGTGCAGAATTTTTTTAATTTTTTAATTTCTCAATTTTTTGTTTTTTCGCCCCCTGTTTCCGTTTTTAGTTCGAACGAACGAATAAAAAGAAATGAGTGTCGACTGATCGAATTATCGGGGATGAATCGTGGGGGTTATTTTATTTGATTTTATTGTATTTTTATTTTTATTTCTATTTATTTTTTATTCTTTCTCTCTATATCCCGGAAATAATTAGAAGACAAAAAAAGAAAAGAAAAAAAACGGTCGATCCTAAGTGAAGATAGCCGAGGAAACTGATAGATAAAAGTTATTGTACCGAATGCTATACGGTATGTATAGGTATACAGCGGAAAAGACTGTAAAAAGGAAGGAAGAAGACTGAGAAGAAGGATGAGAAAAAAAAAAAAAGAAAACGGAAGGAGGGAAGTTAAACGGGACGAGAAAAAAGGAAGCGCTAACAATAATGTTACTGTTCACTTTGTCGCGCAAGTTGATTAAAATCTGACAAAGTGTGCTGCGGTAATCTAAACAGTTCCTTTCGACGTTCATATAAAAAATTGTTCCACACCGCAATAGTTAGCAATCAAAATGCTTCATAACCCCCCCCCCCCCCCCCCCCCCAAGTCCGAGAACAGTTGACAGGAAATTAATTAGCTCAAGGAACACTTGACGTCCTGTACGACATGCGCAACGACCAACAACTTCCTCGTACGTATATAGAAAATTATACAGGATGAAAGAATTTTTTTTCATTTCTCAAATAATAAAAATTAGTCGAAAGAAGAAAACAAAAAACAGAAAACAAAAAAAACCCAATCAATGAAATAAATAAACGAATATTAAATAACAATAATCCCGATCCATTACCGGAATAATCTCGGTGTCTGAAAAGTGAAGATTTGGAAGTTTTGTTCATTGAGTTCTTTTTTTCTTCGGTTTTTGGTTTTTTTAGAGCACCTTGTATTCACATTCTTATATCTGCTCGGTGTCTTTCCGCACAATTTATGCGAACGAAATCTAAGACAGGATGTTGTGGTCAGCCGAAAGTAAATTTTATAAATAGAACGTATTTATAAAAAGAAAAAGCAGAATGTTAAAAAAAAGAAAAACGCGCAGGATGCGTGTTACGGGGATATGATAGTTTTGAGGGTTGGACTTGCACGAAAGGATATATCGCTTATATACCTACGTGCGTAGGTACAAAACACACCGCGATGGACATCGGCAATAATAAGAACAACCGCGACGACGACGAAAATGAGGACTACGACGTCGCGTCGCGTCAAGAACAGGAAGGATGTCAAGCCAAGCGTAATATCCTGCCGGCCTGCCTACCTGAAGTCTAATAAAAATCGTAAGGAAACGACACCAAAGTCCTGTCGGCAAGACGACACCGATGCCGGATGAGGAAAGGAAGTGTTCCAAATCTCAAGAAATCAGATGGTTTCCTTTACCCAAATTCTTATATATATATATATACATGTAAATACGCTACGCTTGCGTGTTCCATTTTTATTATTATTTTTTGACAATTATTTATTCATTTTTTCATTCATTCTATTCCAAGTAATTATGGAAAACTTCGTTGGACTTTTCATTTTTCGATTTTTCTTCCGTCGAACCGACAATGACGGTGATAAAGAAATAAAAAATTTGCACAAAAAAATCAAACAATAAGAGAAAAATAAATAAATGATTCTTTTTTTATTCTCGCAAAGAGGTACTGATTAGGTGATTACAATTTCGGTTCGAACTTGTCAATTGGAATATAATTCTGAGCGCGTCTTTTTTTGAACGGTTAGTTGAAGAAGAGAATACATGGGTAATTAACACAAAACCTCCCGCGGTAAAATTCTTTCGGAACGATCGCGATACGATTTTGTTTAAGAGAATTTTTCAAAATTGAAAATAAAAAAATCCACGCAACTTTATTTCTTCCCCCCCCCCCCCGTCTCATTTCACCCCGAAAATACGCACACTACCCCTCAAGCTACCCATATGGCGTTGTTTGGTTTTGTTGTTTGTTGTTTTTTTTCTTTTTTTTTTGATTCGTAATTTTCCCACGTCAACCGATTAATATTCCATGGGTAAATAGAATAACATTAAGATGGTGACGCTGTTATTATTAACGAAAACACCTGACGTGCAATTTATGAGGGAGAAACACTGAAACGCATATGTGCAGCAATTTCACATCCGAGAGTTTCTCCCACACTTTTTATGTATGAAAAAAATTTTCATGCGATATGTATAGTAGGATCTAATATATATGTATAAAATATGTATATGCACGATAAACCTGACCCATATGAACCCAATAAATTTAAATACCAGTAAGGCAAGGACTTTATCTTGTTGTATACTACGTATGTATATTACGTATGTATACGTACATGCAATTGCGTTGGTATAAATAATGAAATTCCAAGGCGTATTAAATTAGGAATCTGTAGGCTACACATAATACCTATGCAATTGATAAGTTCAAGGTGTTTGTTTTTCTTATCAATATATAGAAATAAAACAATACACGTATACACCTATATGCGTGCATAGTTAATTTTGAGGTCAATATATTCCACCCATCAACTTTCGTTTTATTTATTATAACTTTACTCTTATTTTTTATACTTTTTCATTTTTCATTAGTTTTTTGATATCGCGAGGATCGAGAAACAGCGAAAGAGGGTATGCAACCGACGTAAAGAATGAAGACGTTCCGAAATTGAAAATGTAAAAAAAAAGATAACTAATAGGCAAATAAATTAATAAAAAATACGTTTCTCAATAAACGGAGATATGTATGGAAAATTAAAAATGAATACATTTAAATTTAACAAAACAAAAAAAAACAATACAGCTTAAAAGAAATAACCCATTTAAATTCGCCACCCGATCTGCACGTGTATAATGCGCGCCCGCCCGCTCGTTAATAAATGAATCGTTCGAAAACGCGCGACGAGAAAAAAAAATGAAAAAAAAATGAAATAATAACGAAATGGGCGAGAGAAAAAAACAAAAAAAAAAACGAGAGGCGCGAAACTTTTTTTTTATGAACACGCGCAAACACACTTCATAAGAACGATTAGCAAGTAGTTCGAGATTTAGTGGTCGTGCAGTCGTGCGGCGGTGTGATATCGAGATATTATGTACATATGTGTAGCATACACGTACGAATATTCTATTTATATACTTTATATATACATAGGTGGATGTATTTGTTAAATTTTATTTAATTTATATGGCCCGAACGGCTCAGATGCCATTTATATAAAATAATTCATAGTCGGTTGGCGGTAATTTATTTGCGTCATTAATAATCTACCAGCTGTTATACCATAGTGTGTGCACAGGTCCATGTATCTACACATACATATGTGCATATTTACGCGTGTTTCAATATTAAGTTATTACTTTCTGGGTTAGCAACAGCCTAATTCGCACAGGTCCCATTCGAAAATCAACGAAAGTAAAAATACCGGCCATCATATACCTGCGATATGATGGCTGGATACATAGCTATGTAAATATGTATATATCCAAACGCTAATTTACATAGAGGAAATTCCAATCTTCAGGGGTTATTAGATACCTAAATACCTCATGTATATTGTATATGTACACATCAGGCATATATTTACCTACGAATTGAAATGGAGAGAAAACAACAAAAAAATGAAATAATTAAATAAATAAACAATAAATAATCGAGAAAATTAGCGAACTTCCGCATCAATCATGTCGTATGGCGCACCCCTGCGTTTGAAATGTTTTTTTTCGTTTTTTTTTGTCAAAATAAATCGATCAAGTAATTCGAAAAAGTCGCAGTTTCAACGACACATGCTTCAACGTAGATGAAATCCGGAAGAAAACTAAAAGAAAGTCATCGTGCGGTGGGCTGGAATATAAAATATTGTCGAAAACGCGGCCGAAGATCGCGTATAAAGTTCGCATACATAGAAATATAAACCAAATGCATAGAAATATATGTATTGCATGGGTCACATGTACGTACGTTACATACCCATAGCTATTATAAAACGAGATGTATCTTGATCCAGGCGATTAACAAAGGGCCCGCTGATTATTTGGGTCCTTGATAAGGCCCTGTCGGCCATCTGTGCGCGGCATATGCTCGAGGCATGTGCGGCAGCGGCTATAGGTGGGGCGAGGCATGAGGCCACCGGGTATACTCCGCGTACTCGACGCTGTCCTGTACAGGCATTGTTATAGCCTCCCCCAAAATGGCATGACACACGGGCAGATAGGTGGGTTAGGTATATGGGCACGAGGTACTGCAAGGTATATACACACCGAGGTACCTATGTGCATAGTCACGACATATAGGGGTACGAATGCATCCGTACCGAGGTGTACGCAGCTGCCCCTGACGTGTTCGTTCGCGTCCGGTATCGATCTAACATTTATACTATTCGAACTAACCACCCCGCGACGAAAGACCCAAGAATCTCTTCCATTCGGAACTCGAAAATACGAGCAAACTTCATACATGTCGACGCTCTCGGTAGAAAAGTGTGTAACTCCACTTTTTTCGAAAATCATTTTTTCTGTATTTTTTCTTGAGAAATATCGTTCTTCATACGCCCCGAACTTGGTAAGCGTGTGACTCAAATTTTTCAGCTCGAAAACTTGCCGCACAAAAATTGTCCAACTCCTCATCTGATCTTTGAAATTCAGGATAAAAAATTGTCTAACTCCAAAAAAGCTTCTTGTCTGACATAATTTTAGTACGTGGACATATTTTTATATATTTAATCAATAATAAACACATTTTTAACAATTTTTAAATATTCAAATCTCTTGTTTTTAATTTCATCATTTTTCTATTAGTAAAACGTTTTTCGGCTCGCCTGAACAATTTACAAAAATGGAGTTAGACAATTTGCTAATTAGAGCGTCGATGTATGTTAGGGCGGTCGTCAAAAATTAATTTTTCAATTTTCAAATACTTACAAAAACCTGCGATTTTATCAAAAAATGAACTCGGATCATCTTGAGGCACGTGTTATTTTTGTTTGCAGAAAAAAAAAATAAAAATATTCTCCCGTATTTTTTCATCAAAAGAAAGGTTTTTTTGGGGTGTCGGAAAAAAATTTAACTTTTAACGACCACCCTAGTGTGTTTATACCTAAGAAAGTGTACGTTGTGTAGGTACGAGCGAAAGTATAATCGCCACTTAATTTCTACTGTATATATATAGGGTGAGTAATTTCAAACTCCGAGAACGGAAGGAGCGGAACTTCGTTTGGTTTTTTTGATCAGTCAACGCGCCGCACGAGAGAAAAATTGGAATAACGAGAAGAGTCGACTCACAAAATACAGCATGCTCAACTAGTGAGAAAGTCGAGTCGAATTGAATCGCATGTCTGCCAAACGAAGCTCCTCCCAATCTCGGAGTTTGGAAATACTCACCCTCTATATAATTGATATACATATACGCAGCGTCGTCATCCGCACATGTCGCCTTAACACCCGTTATTTAATTATCAAAAAGAGAGAGAGAAGAAAAAAAATAAAAAAAATAAAATAAAGGAAGAAAGAATCACGCAATTATACAGCATATATATATGGTCCAGTTAGCAACAAAGATCTCTCTGTGTGTTCTGGAGCACGCGAGATTTTTTTCATTTTTTTCTTTTTTCTCTCTTCTGCGTTTTTTTGGTCATTCATCCGTGCCGATTTTCAGAATTTCTGTCCCCAACCATGCGATACAAAATATGTACATAGAAATAGTACATGGGTGGAGTATACGTGCGCATAAATACATACCATATATCCGTACATATGTATGATAATATAATTTGGCTATAAACCGGTCGTTTTTTGAACAAAAAAAAAGTGTCAATTTTTTATTGATTCAATCTTTTTTTTTATTTGTTTGTTTTTTTTTTGTTTTTCTTCAAAAACTTTCAAAATCGTGGGATTATTTCAACTTATCGAACACCCTCGCGAATCGATACACGCATACATGTAACATAGGTGTGCGAATAAATTTTATCTATATATGTAGAGTTCGATCGCTCGCGGTTTATTAATGTATAACAGATTTGTATCTCCACATATTCTACTCCTCATTCGGATACAGATATCTGATTACATACACGGCTACATACCTTAAGATATATGTTAGTTATGTAAGGACACGGTTTTTAAAGATCCAACGGTCCGTTCCATCCTTGAGTTCAAACCTCGAGGCACGTGGCGTGAAATTTTCTAGCGCGCTCCCACGAGTCGAAAAAAATGTGTATAAAAAAAAAATTTATACATATATATATACGTATATATATATTTTTATTATACACCGTGGAGCTTGTCCGTCGAGGGTATAGGATAAGGAAGGCCGCGTGAGGTGATTAGCAAACCTCAAAGTCAAACTCAAAAAAAAAAAAAAAAAATTAAAAAAAAAATTAAAAAGGAAAGGAAAAAATCTCTTACATTCATCGTTCATTGTAAATATCGTACATAAGTTTATAATTATAACAATCGCGATAAATTTTTTTATTTTTTTTTTTATTAATGTTGTTTTTTTTTTTGTACACGAGTAATTCTCAGTACGTTGCAACGTATAAATTTCGAACGAAAATATCGAACTCTTTTTCCTTCGTTTACGTTTACGAAGATACTATATATATGAGTATACTCTTATATGCATATACGCACACGTTGATGTGATGTATGTATTATAAATCGTTGAGTGCGTCGTAAATCCCATTCATGTCGCCACGAATTTTTTCAACAGCAGCGCAGGACCTGTTTGGATCGATTTCTTTTTAACCTTTTTCAGTTTCAATTTTTATGTTCTTCGTAATTCTTTTTCTTTTTCTTTCTCGAGCAAGCACGTTGGATACAGGTATAAAAATACATGCGGCTCGGACTTGTAAAATTTTTACAGCGCAACACGAGGTGCGTTTATTATTTTTTAATTCCTTTTTATACATATATAATAACCGACTCGCGGATATAGTTTTAGCCGTTTGGAAATGCTATGGTTTTTTGTTTCTCTTTTTTTCGTTTTATTTTATTTTATTTTTTTTTTTTTTTGTTTTTTTTCTAATTTAAATTCTTCATTGTATAATATCGGGAGAAGCTTGTTTGCTCGCGCCTCGTATTGAATGAGGAATTCGCGACCGTTACAAAACCGAAGTATGTATACGTATAGGTACAGGATGGAGGGAGTGATGATTTTTCAACCGTCAAACAAAATTTATCAGCTTTATAATTATTGGTTCGCGATATTTCGATTCTTGCCCGTGCACAATTGTTTCCTCTCTTTTTTTTCTCCCCCCGTGTCGACTCTCTCGTTCGATAAAATGCGATTCTCACTTTCCTCGGGCATATGCGAGGAGTGAAGAAACAAAAAGAAAAAAGAAAAAAAAAACTAAAATTAAAAAGATACAAATATTCAAGCGAACGCTCATTTCGGCATTAAAAACTTCAAATTTCCGTAAAACTATCGTGAAACTACAATCGCTCGTAAATCATAGCATTTCAAGAACGCTCAATGGGGTTCCAAATTTGAGAATTACTTTTTTCACCAACAATTCAACCTGACGAGTATAGGCAATTAAACGAAAAAAAAAAAAGACTAAAAAAACAGAAAAAAAAGATAATATTATTAGATGAAAAAAATGATGAGAGAAAAACTGTGAGCTGCGTGAGGCAGTCAGCAGGTGTCGGGGCGAACAGCTGTCCGTAGGGGTAACTCTAACTTATCCTGCACACTCCTTGCTTTTGGTATCCCCATACGTATAGTTCGACGCCAGTGGTACTCAAAGAAAAATTCTAGAACGCCGTTAATCCGCGAACTGGGTGACGAGTATGCCTATGTGAATTATCGAAAAATCTAAGAACAAAAGGGGAAGAGAAAAATATTGAAAAGTGTAGAAAAGTATACGTACAACTGTATGTTACGTAAAAAAATCATACTTTTCCTCCCACCGCTACAGCAATTGATGAAAAACTTTCGGAATTGCGGTGAGCTGAAAATTGATCACCGATGATATTATTAATAATAATAATAATGATAATGATAATAATCCCAACGTGGTCGTTTCTGGTGTATAAAATAAGACAGCTGAAAAATTCACCCCGCCAGATCCTGCAGTTGCCGTCGCTGGTGGCTTTCAACCTCCCTGCTCTTCTCGTTCTTCTTATTCTTATTCTCATTTTTATTCTTTTGGCAGACGACGAGGAACGGCCGCGGTCCCTTTAAACCGCCCTTTGCTTCTCTTATACATATAGTTATACAGTTGATTCTTCATCAGATGTACCTACATATTATATGTACGTATATGTTTTGCCCTATATATGTGTATAAGATGTCAATAAGTTACGTGGGTACCTTATTATCTACGTAACGCAACACGTCTAGGTATAGATAAGTATAACCGGGGAGTCCCAGAGGACCCTTAAATCTTAAGGACTGGGCAGGTAACAAAAGAATAAAATTCCTCTTGCCTCAGGTAAAACGGCGCACGCTGTACCTGGCCCTTTAAATTTTTCGCAATGCAACAAAATCAGCTGATTTTTGGGACCGGTGCAGTACGCATGCACATAAGGTATATATATATACGTATCCTACTTATACCTATATTATACCTTACAATGGAATTAATACAGGACTCGGAACAGCGGTATTTCATGCGGGCAAAAAAAAAAAAATAAATAAAGGAGAGTAAGGAGAAAAAAAAAAGGGTCCTCAAAGTGCGCGCGGTATGAGCAGATTATATGTGGAAAGATTGCCGCGAAGATTCCTCGTATGAGACAAACTAGGCGACAGCTGTGGTTTTATTTTATTTTTTTATTTTTTTTCAATTTTTTTTATCGTCAAATGATCTCACAGCTTCCAGGCGCGGTAACTTTTATTTTATTCTATAGTTTTTGGGTTCTTCTTTTTTTTTTTCTTTTCTTTTTTCAGAATCGATTGATATATACCAAGCAATATTATACGTATGACGCGGATTTCTAGGCGACGCACAAGATTTTCGAAGGAGGTAACCAAAAAAAAAATAAAAAAAGAGAGAATAAAAAAACGAAAAAAAAAACGCGCGTTCGAGTCAACGTCCCTTGACCGTGAGGAGGAATCCTATAATCCTAAATAGATTAGAAGCGTATATAAGTTTGATTTACATCGGAAGCGAGAATGGTACAGAGAATTATTGTAAAATAAATCGGCGATAAGAAATCAAGTGCGTATAATTTCACTGTATCTACTTCGATCGGTTTTTTCTTTCTTTTTTTATCTCTTTCTTTCCTTTTTTTTTTTTTCTTTCAAAGGTAACGAGACTCTGAAATTTTTACCTATCAAGGTCACGTGGACTCGATAGAACATCGTCTACCCACACGTGCGGAAATTATTGCTCGATGGTCTCCCTCCCGATTATTATTATTACGGAAGACAACGTCGACCTCCTAGTTCGGACGGAATATTTTGTAAACAAATTTTTTACTACAAAAATGGCGGGTGTGCGGATTGAAAATTTCGGATTCGGTAAATTAGCCAAATTGTCGTACAGATTTCGTTGTTTCGTTCGTGATTTTTTCTTCTCACGATCGCTACTTTATATGAACGTGAAAATTTGATGGTTTTTTTTTTATTTTCTCCGCCAAATTATATTACAAACGTCGGTTCAATTTCAAGCAGTTCGAAACTAGAAGACGCGTAGAGACGCGCGCTCGGTCTGAACGTGTCAAGAGACATCTGGAAATATCGGAGGAGAGAAGAAAAAAAAAAGAATAGAAAAAATCCTCCCCTATTTCGAGTCAGTTGGTAGGAGTTTCCGTGCTGCAAAGTAGGTACGTCGTGTACAGAGCGCGTATACAATGCGTTCGTCTGTTATAAGTTATATGCCTAAGATGTATGTATTATGTATGTATAGTACATAGTTTTGATGTTATTTACACAAAGTGAGTATATATATATATATATACGTACATATACATAGAAAATGTGACGTCCTTTTTTTTTTTGAACTGCTGCTGCAATGCAGCTTGATGTTATATACGTGTATATATCTACACAGAAATTGTATATAGGTATATACATATGTGCACAGGATTATATCGCACCTTATTCCCTTCGTTGCGTTATGTATATCGGAGGGGTGAGAGAGGGAGAGAGAGAGAGAGAGAAAGAGAGGGAAAGAGAGAGCGATGAGGTGAACGAGGAAGAGAAATATACAGAGGAATCGGAAAAGGGGAAGTGGAAGTTTAAGTTTTCTTCCAGGTGGCGACGAAGATCGCGATGGCGATGCCGATGGCACGCGTCGTCTCTCGGTATATACAACAGCTGCCGGAATCCAAAATAAATGAAGGAATATAGTGTAAGAGGAAGAAAGAAGAAAAAAACACATTATATATAGTAATAAGGAAGGATGAATAAAGAGAAGAGGGCTAAAAGAGAAAGAGAAAGAGGAAGGAAGGAAGGAAGGAAGGAGCTTCGAAAGTAGCGTAGGGGGAAATTATCCGATGAGCGACCTTAATTCCTCGTTTCAAAGTCCTGTCGTAAATTAATATTACCACGAACCTTCGAGATATTGATCAAATTCTTCCCGCGCATACATTCGAAGGGCAAAGAACTCTTGACCCCCCGATGAAGAGGAAAAAAAACAGAAGACGACGAAAGAGTTGCCACCATAAGATATCCATTACTATATATTGATTATGCAAAGATCGAGCGCATTCTGCGGCACTCTGGGAGAGAACAATTATTCTTTTTTTTTTTTTTTTTTTTTTTTTTCAAAACCGTTAGAATCGTCATCGGCGTTTTTGTTCGAACGGAATCTTGCCGCACGTAAAAATATAAATATAATAGTGAAAAATATACATCTGTATAAAAGGTGTAATGTACGGTTTAACGCGACGGTAGGTATATATGATAAATAATATGTAAATAAATAAATGGATGCAGTATATAATTTGTGTACATAAAATATTGTGTGCAATCGAATGTGTAACATATATCGCAATTGGATTAATCTGATCCCACGTGATACGTATTATAAATAACTAACGTGTTAATTATATTATGAATTTATACGTATATATGTATACCAATTAGCGGTTTCTTTCTAACGGAAATAAACAAGGCGTTCTAATTAACCCGTACCGGATGTTACAAGGACACCGACGCGTCATCGTCGCCGTAAAGAGGCTGCGTTCGCTGAGCGCAAGAAATGAAAACGGTACCAATTATTTGTTCGATAATAAAAAATTAGAAATAAGAAAGTGCACGGTACTTTTAAGTATGTAACATAGGTAATTACGTATACTGCTGGAAGCCAATGCTGGCAGTTGTTTATTCAGGTAATTAATTGGCGCGAAAAAAAGAACAATGAAAAAAAAAAGAAGATATAAAGATGAACTGTAATTAGTGAGTCGAGGGTGGGAAAACTTATTGCAGCTGTCAACATTACGTGCACACTGTGGGAATAATAACAATAATTATAAAGAAATAAAACGATCATCGATCCGTGAAAAAGTTTAGGTATACATAGAGGGTGAATTCTATGAAACCATTAATTACACTTTAACAATCCTGTACAAGGCAATAATCTACTATTTTCATTACGTATGCAGATATGTAGAGCGAAACGTGTCGGAAAGCAAAAATAAACTTACGATATGAAAAAAAAAAAAAAAAACCTGTGAATTCTGACACTAGCCAGAAAATCGTCGAAAATTGTCGAGCAATTTTGTTTTTATCTTTTTTCTCCGCCTCTTTTGAAAATTACGATCCTTTCGATACACGTCACACATTTTTCTCGCTCTCTCTTTTCACTACCAGTTTCATTTTCATTCCAGTCAATTTTTCCGATTCCGTCGAGTCATCGAACAGCTCTTAAAAGGAAGGATCACAAAAAAGGGGATGAAAGGAGAAAAATCCACAGGTGCAAGTTGAGCGGCACGATTCAACGCACCTATACCTACGTTGTTGGACGGGAAAAATAGAGCGCGAGTGAGTGCTCTAGTTTTTTTTTTCGTTGACCTAGTAAAACCGAGTGCGGGTACAGATAGAAGATACCTGTTTGAAATAGAGAAGCCGGGGCCTTCCCACCGCATCTTTCTCGATCGTTTTTCGTCCTCTCTTTTTTTCATTCTTCCTTTCTCCGGAGTTTGTTCTATTTTATTCATTTTTTTTTTTGATGGTTCGCTTTTTCCACATCACCTCCGCAGATCGTGTCACGTGCTGGCGGAACATAGAAGCAACGGAGTAACAGTAGTCGCGTTGTTGTCTTGCCTCGCGTTGTTGTTTTTGTTGGTTATGTGCCGCGTCGCGTCGCGTCGTCTGCCAACGGCGCGCGCTACACGGCGACGCGACGACGACCACAAAGTACTTTTACTTCAAACTCGGGTGTTCCACCGGCGTATGAATGAAAAAAAGACTTCATTCAGCCCGTTCGTCGTGATTCATCCGCTTTAGTCGGCTTCATATAGGTATACGTTATACACGTGGTGTAAGTATACGGTATATGTATATATATATATCTATGGATAACATGTATGCACAACGTATAATACCTCGTTATAACGTACACCTGCGGATCGAAAATCGACGAAGCGTACTTTTTTTTTCGCCTTATTTTATTAATTGATTTTTTTCTCTCTCTCTCCGTTTTGTTTGTTTGTTTTTTTTTTTCTTCTTTTCTTCGTTGTTTTTCATATCGGTACGGATCGCTGTGCGATATTACATACATATTTACTATTACCTACTATTATTCAACATTTGCCTTACACAGCATCTATATTCGTGTATGATATAACGTGAGACGTGTGCCTACGCACGTTTGTTTTTTGTTCAATATTTTTTTTTTTTTGCTCTCTCGTTGTTTGTTGTTGGTTTTTTTTTTTCCTTTTATCTTCCGGATTCTTCATTCATAATGTTGCGGGATAAAAATAGAAAGAAGAAAAAAAATCATCGCCACCCACGCGTGATGTATTCAAATGTATCGCGTGCGCTTGACCCGCGCCCGGAACGGAATGCAAAAAGTTTTGTCATCTCGATAACCCTGACTCGTAATTATATAGACGTGTTAACAAACCGTTATTATGCAGATATTTTACTATAATAGTATATTTCGCTGTAGTTGGTGTAAAATAATATCCATACACTATACCATTATTTATGGTAGAATGTACGTTAGCTGGGTGTTGCGTAGGTTTAATATATGCAATAATTTCGAATGCCAATTATCTATTACGATTAAATTCGAGCTGAAATTATTATGGAATAATATTGTCTCAGATTTTTTTATTCATTTATCTTCACTGTTTATACAGAAAAATCATAATAAATCAATAGATAATAATAAAAATGAAAGAAAAAAAAAGGAAACAAATACTAACATTGCCTGTACAATATTACGGCGTCTTATCAAATTGATGGCTTGGGTTGTCTTTTTTTTTTTTTTCTTGCAGAAGAGAAACGCCCCCATTTATAAAACCCCCATGGGGTGTTTCGTGTAATCTACATTCGGCGGGCTGCGTATGGTGGAGAGATTATTGGAAATCCGATCCATCGCCTCTGTTCGGCTAACAATGGCGATGGTCAGTCGAAAGATCGTGATCTTCGTTAATTTCTTTCTTCTTCTTTTGTTTGTTTTTTCTTTTTTTTTTCTATTTTATTTAAATACAGACGACTTTTTCTGAGAAGGTTCGCGCTATGGGGACAATACCGCGGAATGTGAATAAAAAGTGTTAACCGCGCGACCGAGCGAATGTGCAAATTTACATATTCGCTTAAATTTACAAAGCAAACACAACCTGCAGCTATACGTATGTTTGTATGTTATTATTATCATTATTATTATTAGTACGTATACCTGGCGAAGAACTCTCCTCGTACATATTGTAGCAACGTGTGCGATCAATTTTACCGTGGGAATGTCGTTTGCACATGCCCATATCGTGTATATATAATGATATTATACGTGGGATCGAAATGTAGAAAATGTTTGAAAAAAAACCAAAAAAAAAAAAAATAAATAAACTAATAAGTAATAAACAATATGAATGGGGGAAAAAGATAAGTGAATAAAAAGATTTGGCTCATCGCGAGAACGGCAGATTTTATGGAAAGAAATTCGTTAGAAATTGTTCTCTTGAATGTTTGAAGAAAACGAATAAGATATCGGGAATATCGTTTGTATGAGATGTGCGAATCGACGATATTAAAGGAGGGAAATTTCTTGAAATCGCTACAAGGGGGCACTGGAAGGCAATGCGGAGGACGATGATACAGGTAATATGCAAGTATACCGTGTGTGTGTGTGTCGCAGGATGTGAAATGAGACTAACTTCTCGACCATTGCGGATCACGTCAGGATACTAGATATATATACATAGGTATATATACGTGTAGTTATATTATGTTTGCCCGTAGCCTCATTCCCTTCGAAGAGAGACATCTGTTCACCACCTGCCCTCTAGGAAGCGGGGATATTATATTAGGTAGTACGAGAAATTAAGGTACTGCAGCGCGTCGTCTCGCGTACACTCAAATACCCCCATTACGTTATAAATGTAGAAAACGCTCGTACGTACGACGGCGATGCATATATACAGATGTTTCGTTCGTGCGCCTAGTAGCGATATGTACACTCGGTGAGATTGTTTCTGAATCATTTTTCTACAAAAAACAGAAGGACTTCGACTCGGAATCGTTTATACGTGCAGTACGATTTTTGCATATACTACATGTATACCGGCAGGTAATTTAAACGTGCAGAAACAAACCACTCGAGTGTACTCTATATACGCGTGCGAAGTGCACACCGTATACAAGTCTTATAGTTGACTCCAAGCGCGTCGATAAAAAATTAAAAAATTTAACAAAATTGAAAACTATACAATGAGGGCGAAGAGGATGGACGCAGAAAAGTTCGGCGAGAGAGAGCCGCACTACCTCGTCCCTCGTAATGTTCTCATAAATGTATATACGCAGCCCCTGAAAAAGGCGGGGATTCCCTTTTCCTTCCCCCTTCTTTTTTTTTTTCTTTCCCTTTTTTCCCTGTCGCTTCACAGGACTCAGGGGTGGCTCGGGATCATGTGTGTGGTATTCCCATAAGCGTGTGACCAGGGTGAGCGCATTCCCATGAAAAGTGTGATCGCTTTCTGCACGTATATGTAATGTGGTGTGTGGTGCACGTATATGGGTATGTATTATTTCCTTCCTTCCTTCCTTCCTTTCTTCCTTCCTGCCTTTATTTTTTATTTTTTTTTTCTCTCTCCGTCTTCCTCTAGGTGAATCTCTAATTCGTCCCCCCGCCCCGTGGGAATCGAATTAATTCGTACGTACATATGGTGTACATAAAACCGGGGGCGTATTACAGGAATATAGGTATAGGTAAAAGCCGTGCGATGAGACGATGATGAATTAAAAGAAAAGAAAAAAAAAAAAAGAAAGAAAATAAAATAATAAATGAAAAAGGGACGAATAAAAAAAAAAAAAAAAAAAGAAAATTAGCCCTAATTTGCAACCGCCCCCTTTCGACGGACCAGAAGTCCCATAAGGTCCTTTTTTCACACGGTGTCAAATTTCCGTATATATTATACATACATAAGCTGCGCCATCTCGAACACGATTTCTTATATACCTGCAGCGTAACGCGACGATGTTAATTTTTGGCAATTCGCAATATCATCGACGATATACGGTCAGTTAAATTTGAAAAACGAATTTAAGATAAGAAAAATGAATTTTACATACACGCGTGTCATGCGTATGTAGATTTTATCTTAGGTACTCGTAATATTCGCTCTGCTCTACGACGCGCTTGGTTTCGAAAAAATTCGAAAAAGTTGAGATCTGCTGCTGCACGAGCAGATGTTTCGAAAGGGGGTGTTGACCCTGAGAAAGATATGGCAAAAATACACGTTACGTTCGCAAATCTCTCGATACGATCGACGCGTTAACGCGAAATGGGAATAATCTTCGTTCCGGAAGCCTTCATTTGTTATTCCAATTTATCTATTACAATAGACACCAACCCATCATACACGTGTACCATACGTCGGGTCACCGCCTCCTACTTTTCGAAAGTGCGACGACAAATTAGTCGAAAATAAGAAAAAGAAAAAAGAAAAATTGAAAATTTGAGTGCGTTTTTATCGAACACCGAGCGCAATGAGAAGCTTTTCGATTACGAATTCAATAGCTTCTATTTATTTATTTATTTATTTAATCATTAGTCTTTTCCGAGTCAACTTACAAGTTTCCTGACTTCGGGTCTTCAAAACCGCAAAGTGTACTACGCGCGTACGAAACACATGGCAATAAGAAAGGAAGAGAAATAATTTTCTCTTCAATTTCTCAGTATAACTTACACGTGTAGTGCCTGTAATAATTATACAAGATAAAAAGTTACGATTCGCGTATATTATAGATAAAACCGCCGTGCGCGTAAAATTTTTTTAAATCACACACAGGTATGTGGCGCACATGTACGTATATATATATATATATATATATGCGTAGTACACGCACGTGGTACGTATGGATATGTGGGTATAGGTAAATTGCGTATGAAAAGGGGCAGATGTGGGCAATCGTGAAACGAAGCCCCTGATGGTTTGGCTTCGTGGCTGCGACTCGTAGTTCGTACTTCTTTTTCTTTTTCTTTTTCTTTTGCTTCTCGCGAGTTTCTCTTCCCGCTTCTCTTCTCGTAATATGCGTAACCCAACCAACGTGTGCACCGCAACCCCTGTTCAGAGGACCGTGGAGAGCTCAAAGTGGGTATACTATATATATATAATATATAGTATATATATATATTATATATAATATAGCTATAGGTAAATTTCGTATGTTACGTGCGGAGACAAGGGTATCGAAGGGAGGGGACCATCTCGGAGAAAACAACCCCTTGCTAAAATTACAATTCAGCACAAGAAAAAAAAAAAAAAAAGAAGAAGAAGAAATGTATTAAAAAGAAAAAGATGAAATTTCAGGGGGAATCGAACGTGTCTCGGTTCCTTTTTATTTTATTTTATTTTTCTTTCTTTCCTATTTTGGGAGGGCGAAACTGTATTGTACAGAAAATGTTTCCTGATGATCGGCTATTGTTACACAGTATTTTCTGGACAGTCTGCAAATTTTCTTATTCTTCGACCGTTCCCTTTGGCGGAAAAATTACGAATTTCTTCCACGACACGCTAGTAAAACGTTATAACGACGGATTATTATTATTATTATTATTATTATTATTATTATTGTTGTTGTACGCGAGGCAAGAAGGGAGGAGAGAATTTTTGACGTTTCAAAGAGAAGCGGAAATTTTTGCGAAACACTTTAAAAACGCTGCGATTCATCTTTACTTCCCACAATTATACGATCCGTACACGGTACTGACGGTTCGATCCGTCGATGAAATTTTTTTCCGCGAAAAATCGAACGGTAAATCAGGGTACGGCAGTTTCTAGATATCGTAGGATTTCGTACAGGGAATTTGTGCGGTGCGCGCGAGTCGATCGTCGCGGTTTATGATAAAAAAAAAATATATATATTTATATGGGAGGAAGCTGCCGCGGGGATCCTGTTGTAACGTACATTTTCAAATCTGTTTGACCGCAGCTCGAGGAGCAGCGGCAGTAGCGGCAGCAGCCAAGTTACATGTACTTGGTAACGCTCACAGAGAGACCTCAAGAGTTAAAAACGAAACGGACTCCCGCCTAACGACAAAACCGCGGCGCGGCGTTCACGATCACGTGGGTCCCGAACGCGCCCCGCGCAAAGCGCGTTAGAAATATATTATGAAATATATCTAACTAAGAGCGGCGTCTAAACCCCGCTTGACAACGAGAATCGACCGCTTTATTGTACATGCACGAAAGAAAGAGAGAGAGAAGGATGAAAAAGAAAAATAAAAGAAAAAAGACCAGAAGAAGAAAAAAATACTGTACACATGTATGTGTATTTACAAGTGTCTCGAAACAGTGAGTTTAACCTGCGAATGGATAAATAAATAGATAAATAAATGAATGAATAAAAATCAAGCCAGTTCTATTGCTGCGTATTAGCATATCGGGATATGATTTTTCAAATTAATCACAACGTTTCTCTAGGTTTTTCATCGGAGCGAACAAACGAGCGCGCGCTTTGCAAGGCCGTCGTACTAGTTCCTGGATATTATTTAATTATGGGTGTGTATTTTGCTGACTTATATATATAACCCGAGATATACATACTCGTCCTCCGGGATTCGATAATCTTAATGAGTTCTTGAAAAAAAAATTTTTTTTTTTTTTTTTTCCTTTTTCTTTTTCTTTCAACCGAAGAAACTATGTGATTTTTGTTCCCACCCGCCGCGCCTATAAAACATATCTACATATATATAGCGTATCGAATACATAAGTGATACGCACGGGTTTTAAATCTGAAAGAAAAAAAAAACGATTTCGATGAAATCGTGTGTAGCCAGATTTGGGGGGGGGGGGGGGACACAGAGCAATTAGTCAATTAATTAAATCGAAGACTTGTATAATCTGATACTAATTTATCAAATGTTCATTCATTGGTTACTCAATTTAGTGATCCTATTACGGTATATATTTATCGTTAAGTATCAATCTGAATCATTTAAACGACCCCCATTGGCAATTAAATATGTACATGATTTTTTTCATCTTTTTTTTTTTCCAAACACGTTCCTGAGAAATTTTTGTAAACGATCAAATAAACGGGATTGAATCATTCGTTTTGTTTTATTTTCATTCTTTCCGTCGCAGGAATTCAAAAAGAAGGAAAAAAAAAAGAGAGAAAAAAAAAACTCAGGCAATTATATTAATTATCTAAAACACGCGTTTTTTTGTTTTTTTAAAGAGGTATGCTATCTATATCGGTACCTATATACGTTGATTAATTACAAGTTTTCGAAAAATTAGATTAATCACACCATTTATGGACTGCGTTATAAGAACGAAAAAAAATAAATAAATAACAAAAAAACAAAAAAAGAGAAGAGAGAAAGTGTGAAAAAAGAAGAAAAAATAGCAGAAAAAAATCCGGAAAAATATAAAAAAAACTAATACGGACTTTTAAAACGTGCGAGAATTAATGATATACGATAATCAAAAGCGAATGGATGAATAGAAAGCGAAATTTTCTTTGAATATATAATACAAGGTGTATGTATTTGAAATTATTTGAAACAGAAAAATTTCGAGGAAGGTTTAACTTGGCTCATAATATATCATACTAAATTCTTTTCGCCTAACCGACAACTGCGGAGGGATGTTAAACGAAGAGAGAGAGGGTCATGAAGGAAAGGAAGATCCTCCTCTTGTGCAGCGGCCGAGGAGGATAATTCTTCACCCTACTGCAAAGTCTTTAAGACGCGGGGGTTCAAAACCCCTCGAGTCTATATATGTATATATGCACAATGTACATCGAACCAACCAGAGGCGTCCTGTTTTCCAGGAGGTAAAGGGACGAAATTTCTCCACCCCAAAGGAAACACCGAGTTGGCGCCTTTTCGCCTCCGAGAAAAAGAGACGAAAATAATTTGGAAAAAAAAAAAACTAAAATTAAAAAAAAAACGAAACAGAAGAGAGAAGAAAAAAAAAACGGCCGACCAACGCGAAGATGTTGTACGTATACATATATAGGTGTGTACGAAAACTTCCTGCCGCGTGTCGTCGTCGTCGTCGTCGTCGTCTGGAGAGGGTGAAAAAGTACACCGAAGGGTTCTCCTCCCCGTGTAGGTCGAAAAACTCCCGTCATATTATACCGGGTGTGAGAATTGAAAAAACCGCAGGGAATTTCCGTCCCGAAATATCTGGCGCTCGATTTTTCGCGAGTACGTTGCGGCGTTTTCTCTTTTCCCTTTTCAACTTTTTTCTCTCTCCATTTCTTTCTTCGTCAATTCGATCTTACGCAACGGGCCGGAATCGCACAATCTTTTTTTCTTTAAATTGAAATAAAAAAAAAAAACAAAAAGAGAAGGAAAAAAAAAGAAAGAAAAAAAGAGTTTCCGATAAAACCGCGTTTTTTGATATTGTACCTATATTAATAAATGTATGTATTTACATGTGCATGAATTCATCTGCATGTATACATATCTATATATTATATATATATCTTGACTTCCGGCGTTGTTCTCCACAGCCGCGTTCCGAACGGTTGATATCACGTGTTTAGAGCCTGCTGGTCACACAGCACAATACAACAAAAATATAGTAATGTATTGTACCGTGCACACTTGTATATTATACATATGTATGAATATACACGGAGTATGAAACTCTCGAGGAAACCGGAAGGCGCGGGGATTTAATCATTTAAAGATTTCTCCACTAATTTTCAGCAGCCCGCGCCCACTGCAGTTTCATTTTTCTTCGTTATTTTTCGTTCGTCGTTTTTTGTTCAGCTGTTTTGCTGTTTTTCTATTTTCATTCAGCGGTACGATACGGTTAATTAACAATCGATCGTTGTTGATGTAGTTAACGAAAAGATGAAATACCTGATTAAAAATAAATCGAATAAAAAGAAGGTTATATCCAAGGAGTTTCGTTTAATTTGTAATAAACGATACGGGTGTGCGATTATTCATCGGAGACGACGATGAAAGTGAAAAGAATTTCAACGCCGCACGATGTTCAGTTATTTAGCATACCTACCTACTTGTATGTGTAGCAGAATTATAAGTTGCGTTCTAAATATTTTTAATGAAAGCGAGAGTTAAGGAAAAAAAAAAGCACAAAAGCTCATAGATCGGAAGAATAGGATCAGAATTGTTATTCGTTGTTAGAAGACAAAAAAAGCAAACGAAAAAGACGAAAAGAAACTGAGGGAAAAAAAAACAACTTACGCCTCTGTAGGGGGTGGCGAGTAAAATGTCGAATGATACGACGCCAAATCCACGCTCTTAGCCGGCACCAGCATCCCACTTGGTAATAAATCCATTTTGTTTTTAAATTTTATGTATTGTACAATAACAGACGAAACTTTTCTTATTTTATTTTATTTTTTTTTTGTGTATTAATTAAATTAGATATTCGGATTTAGTTCTTGGAAAATAATTTACAATGGATTTTCAATTGATCTTCATGAAGAGAACTTCGAAGGTATCCATGAGCAGGTTCTTCGGCACTTCAGATTTCCGATCTTCAATGGATGATATCGAATTAGTCGTCAATTTATACAGGGTAGGATTATTTTGATTAGAACAAAAAAAAAAAAAAATATACGGAAAAAACACAAAAATTCATTCCCGTCTCACCGCGAAATTTTACACGATATTAATGCATCGTTATAATTTTCCGCGCTTAAACCCTGCCACGAATTTATTGTACTGGCCATTGTTGTTTTTTTTTTTTTTTTTTTTTTAAATTTATTATTTTGATTTTTTTATTTTCGTTACGAGGTTGTTTTTTTTTTTTTTTTTTCAAACGATTTATGAAAACCGGCGACGACTCGAAATGTGTAACAATTTTTTAAGAACAGCTGATTTTAATTGGAGAGTTTAAAAAACAGACGCGACGTGGCAGCGTGTTGCCGCTTTGTTTACGCTTCTCTTTTTCTTCTTCTTATTCTTCTCGATTTGATTCCGCGACTATCGAGTTACGGACCACTCGTTTGATATGATTTCTTTTTAAAATATAACATGATTATCATCTCCCGCCCCGCGTATCGTCATTGTTATTTATTTACTTATTTATCTTATTCGATGATCTTCGTTTTTTGTTTCGATTTATTCATTCGTTCGTATTGATCCTTGACGGTTCGAAGTTAATTACACTTGAATCCGACATGACGATGATGAATTTTGCTTTCATAAAATCCCTGTTAATATCCCACGTATCTTGCGATTCCCTCTCGTTCAAACGTCCAGTAATCGATTCGATTGATTTCAGAATTCCTTTATTTTCTTTAACTTTTTTATGCAAATTTATTTATCCTCGGAATAACGCGGTGTTCTATCTTACTGCGAAGGGCAAACGTTTTCGAAACCATCAACGAAACCCCGTAGATTTATCCTTGTTTTTTCGAACGGCTACAATCTTCCATTTGTTGAAAAAAAACGTCGGCGATTTTCTCTTCGGGACGAAGATCGTTGATTCTTTGCACGAAGCGAAATAGATCGTTAAACAATCGCGACAAGAAAAGAAATGTTTACGTATCTTTTAGCGCCATCGGTGTTTAACGATGTTTCGAATATATTTTATGTTACATGTCCACTCCCGTCGCTAGTCAAGTTTGAACTAAGGGTACGGTGAAAATTGTACAGCCCAACAACGGTTCGGAGTCGGTGGTACTCCGGCACTCGGGCTGCCTGCCTGAATACCCGCGTTCTTTACAGGACCGGGAGAGGGCTGGATGTGCACGGGGGTTGTGGTGGGGAGCGGGGGGCAGAAGGGGGCAGGGGGAGGGAGAAGGGATAAAAGAGAAGAAGGAGAATATACGTTCCATCCCATGCGAGACAAGAGGCGACCGAGAGAGCTTGAACGAAACAACAAACGCATGGGGATTTTAGTTGGCCACGAATATTACCGAAGCCGACTCTACGGAGATGCACGAAGTTATGGAGGGATGTTGTTGTTCGGTTCTTTAGGTCGACGACGTATCTCCTTCCTATATCGGAGGTCCGATCTCCAAGGATCTTCCATGCTGAATGATCTTCCAACTTGTTAAAGAGACGATGAAAATAATCTTATTGCACGAGACAATATTTTTATTCATTAGAACGAAACGTTTGATGAAAAATTTCAACACGCGTATACTCATGAAGACACTTCTTTTACTCTTCGTGGAGACGAGCACGGGATTCTTTCTATGTATGAAATGAAAACGACGTAATTTCATTTTAGTTTTTACGAATGAAATGATATCTCTTTTTTTTGGTTTTTTTTTTGTTTTCATTCTTCTACAACAAACCAAGAAACGATATTTTGTACGTTTGTATTTGCGACGATGAAATTGATAAGAAAAATTTTCAAGCAACGATGATTGAATCGATGAAATCTGTTGGATGAAAAAAAAAATGTTTTCTCCATAAAACGCTGACCGCGTTACCAATTCGCATAATTGTCGAACAAAAATTTGTCCTCTTTTTTTTTGTTGTTCTCTGTTCGGATCGGAGCTTACGGTCGGGCGTCGTCCGCTTACCGTGCGTATGTGGCACCTTCTTCTAAAAAAATAACGGCTAGCTGTTACGAGGCATGTATGAACTATAACACGCGATCCGATGAACAAGGATCGCGTTTCTCATCCCGCAAAGGAGTAACCGAATCTGCGAGTGAATTTGGCTTCGAGGTGGTCGAAAGCCGCGAATCCCCCTCTTAACTTCCTCCTCCTTCCCCCCCCCCCCCCCTCTCTCTTTCTCTCTTCCTCCTCCTTCCTCGCGCTTCGACAAACCTCTGGAATCGTTATCCCAACTCTCACGCCCGTCGCGCTTCCTTTTCTCGCACTCGGCAGCGGCGGCAACGCGGGGAATTCGGAGACGCGCGTATAAGGAGAAAATTTAAATGGTCTACGAGTCCGAAAATTCGGCTCGCCCGTGGTGCAATGCGCAATGCACGTTACGTACACACCCTGCACCCAGCGAGATTGGAGGACCGAGCGGATGCTGCAGTGCAGCGGCGACGATGCATTAAAATTGAAGGAAGAAGAGAAGGGAGAAAGGACGCGAAAGAACAACTCGCATTTCGTGTTCCGCGATTACCTTTTTAAAAGGAACTAGCGCGCGACCGGATTCGCAGTTCCCAGTTTTGCGGTGAGTTCTTTATTATTCTCGGGGCGATCTTCAGCTGCAACCGCACTACGTTCTCCACGCTGCAGTTCGCGATGCCAATCGAATAAGAGCAAAATGGCCCTTTAATGCGGTACTCGAGGCATTGTTGCACGTTGGGAACCGGTCCCCCCTGCAACCTCCCTCTTCGTTTCTACTTAATCATTTTTTTTTGCTTTTTTTTTGGCTTTTTTCTCTCCACGCAATTCGCGATCTCATCTTTTTCCATCTCTTACACGGAGGAGCGCCTCCCCCTTCTCATCCCGCGGATGGGATGATAATATCCCCGCTCACTTAAAGCCGGGAAAATATCATCCCCGATCTTTTACCGTGCAAATTCTCTTCCGTTACGCTCGCGGATCTTCTTAGCTGTTTCTGGCGCCGCGCTATACGTTTAGCCGCGCTTCGGCACATCGTACGCGATAACATAACTCATCGTTTTTTATTTTCTCACGCGCTCCATTTCTCTCAACCTAATTTCCTACACATATATGTACTTCGTACGATTTTTTATCCAACGAAAATTTCGCCCCAAAAAACTTGAACCTTCGAGGGTGATCTGCTCGTAGCGACTGCATTGGGTATAGGTACTTTTTTGTTCAATCATTTTTTTCATCTCTCGCTAATTCGACTCGATCGTTTCTGTCATGAAAAATTGTTTTTATACGACGTCAAACTACAGATCGTTGATTTGTCGGCTTTACATTTATATGACATCATCGTCGCATTATCTCAAATCATTCATTATTGCAACGTTTATGTTTTGTTTCTTTTGTCATGTCATTTCTTGGCGTGAGATGCTTTCTTCTAAATTCAGACATACCCATGCACGAGCAGTAAAAGCCACCCGCTAAGAAATCGAACGCAACACGAACTCGGCTCTGCACGTATGCGCCGAACACCGAGTCAAAATGCACGTGGCATTTTTTTTTTTTTTTTTTTTCGTTGCTAGCATCTATTTTTCGATTTTTCTCTGCCCGCTTCTCGCTTCACCTGAAGGAAAATACACTTTATAAAAGAGAAAAAAAAAACAAAGAAAAAGGGAAAGGGAAAAAAAAACAAAAAATTGATCGTGACGTTGCGCTTCGCGATTGAATCGTCTGCGAAGAAAACTGGAGTTAAAATTATACCTATAAAATCCCGAGTGCAGGTTGAAAATCGAAAAAAAAAAAATGAAAATGAAAATAAATAAAGTCGTGCGCAAAGTGAAGTTGAAAAGATCACGTGAAATTCGGTTTTCTTTCTTACACGTTGATTCGATCGACCATATCGCGAGCTATAGACTTCGGTATACAAATTTTACGCTTATCGATCGCATCGGTTTTATATACATATATGTGTATATTATACGAAAGGGTGACTCCCGCGGGCGCGGCATGCCCTTTTGACTCTCAAGGTACGTAAGAACCTCATACAGAACCGACGCCTCATCATTCTCCTCATATTCTCTCACGTCTCGAGACCCCGAGATGATATACCTAAGTTGCGAGGAGAAGAGCACCACCAGCTTCGGGGAGGGAGACGACACGGCCCAAAGTGGTTGCCGGGCCGAAAAAAGGTCCCGCATCGATACACAAGGTATAATGCATATATGTGCACCCATACAAATACTCGCGTATGCGCATACGAGTGCATACTCAGGAAAAGAAGAAGAAGAAGAAGACGATGAAGAAGACGAAGAAGCAACCAGCGGGAAAGATGCGACCGCAGAGTGTTGAGGCGAGTTTGAACGCGAGTTGCCGCTGATGTGTCCGGTTGTATTGAGATGAGAAAAAGAGTAAAAGAGGTATGGAGAAGAGGAAGAAGGGGGAAAAAAGAAGAGGAATTGAAAGAGAGATAAGAGAGTTGGTCAAAGAAAGAGGGAAACAGGAAAAGAGAGTAAGATAATCGGTATGAAGTATATGCTGATTATAGAGGAAGGAAGAGGAAAAAAGGTTGACCAATATACATGTGTATGCGTATACATATGTACATGTAGGTATATGCACCACACGTTTCGTGAATGTAAATAGTATACTTTCTTTTATTATTTATTTATCTATTTTACTCGTTCTTTTTTTTTTTCTCGAAAAGAATTCGTTTCCTCTTTTTCTATATTTCTTCTCTCGATCGGTTTAACTTCTTGTACGACTGCAGCAGCGGCTCTGGATGCGTATGCGATATGGTATGATATAGGAAGAAACGCATTGCGCGTATCGCAACCGAAAATGAAAACCACCCATTTATATGGTGTACATGGATGTACGTACAATACGATGCATATCACGTACTCGACCGCATGTTACCAACATTTAAATCCCTATACATGTGTATATGTATATATGTTACATTGCACACGTACACGTAATACATTGTATATGTGCATGCGCATGTGTGTGAACAAGAAGGAATTGGAATCGTTCCGGGAATCGAAATCCGAAGGTTCTCATGACATTATTTTCGTCATTCATTTTTCAAAATCTCGTATACATCGCACGTGATATTGTATCGATTTTATCTTCGAATCGATGGACCGACTTAAATTATATACAACCTATATATGTGTATATGCACGGCTATAATAATAACAACAACAAGAACAACATTATTATGGTACAGATATTATGTTTCCCCATTATATATACTCGCTGTTGACGTCATGCCCTACACTCGTTGGAATAATACATCCCCTTCCACCCCCCACGCCCCCGATTGTCCTTTGTTTCAACTCGCATATATATATATGTATACATATGTATGTAAAATATATGTAATATACATATATGTATACACACAGTTATGCGTGGGCGTATTTTATAACCGTCTCTGAAACTTCTCGCGACGCGCGTTATGCAGTGCCGCGCGGTGACAAATTTCACGAACGACGGTTTGATTCGAAAGAATAATAATAATCATAATAATAAATAAGTCGTGTACAAACGATGCTAGTTTCAAGATTCAAAAGTTCGACCGATGGAATGGAATCGTGCCTTTCGATCGAAGCCTCGCGTTCATTCTTTTTCTTTTTTTTTTCTCTTTATGCTCTGTCGGTAATGTAGGTAACCAAAAACTATTTAAAAAAAAAAAGAAAAAAAAAGGCAATAAACGGCGTCATGCGTAAACGTATAAAATGTATTGAAGAAAAGTACGCAGTAAAACGTCAACAACATTTTGGAAGCAGTCTATCGAAAACCATAACATATGGTAAACGTATATACCGGGGCGCCATGAGAGAGAGAAAACAGGAAAAAAGAAAGAAAAAAAAAAACAAAGGGAACCCCCTGGGTGTTTTTGGAAGTTCTAATACAACAGCATACGGTGTTAAATTCGTCCCCGAAAAATGAGCTTATAAGCTTGAATTTCGCAGCTTCACTTTTTGCTCATACATAATATTGGTAGATTTTGGTATAATATTCCTTTTCATATAAAGTGCGAAAACCAAGAAGAGAGGTTCATCAATTATTAAGAAATTTGATATACTCGCGTAAGATGACCCCGAAAAAAAAACATCTCTGAGAAAATGATGAATTGTAAGAAAAAGAAGAAAACAAAAAAATTAAATAACAGCAATGAAATGGCAACAGAATTTTTTCATCGCAAAACATACCGCGAATAATATATTGCGAATGAAGATGTGTGAAATTTCTGAGTTCATAGTTTGCGGCATGTCAGCCATCTTTAAATACCAATCGTATTATATGCCTAAATACTATACGTCGCGAGCCAACGAGTTGTTTGGGGCTTTGATAATGCTATGAAAAAGAAGAATTAAAAAACCAAAAAAGAACGAAGAAAAAAAGAAAAAAAAAAAAAACGCGCGAATAAAAATAAAGGAAGTAATAAGATGAATAAACGAATGGAAAAAAAAGAAATTAAAGTGATCCTAAAAAGCAACAACATAACAGACAATCAAACGGCTCTTTTTACATTTTATGATGTCCTTGCCGGTCATCTGCAAGGACACCGGACGCGACGCTCCACTGAACCATTCCGAAGTAGTTCCATGTGCGCGGATCTCTACCAGGGGGATGCGAACCTAAGCCCGTTATAGATGAATAATAAAAAAAAAATTAGGAAAAAAAAAAAACTATCAATCATAATAATCGATTCGATGAGAAAAATTCGGTTCCTCAATCTGTGTAACTGCACCGCAGCTGCAGTGTGCAGTAATAATTATGTGCGATGTTTCTGTTTTGGGAGGTTGATGTGTACATATGTATAATAGTATGTGTTCAGTTGGTATGTATATACGTAGGTATATACCCATATGCTACATATAGTCGGTAATGCGCGCTGCAGGGATGTGCGGATATTCAGCGTGTTATTAAATATGTTATAAACATCGTGGATATTATACCACCATAGGTATGTATGGGTATATACAAAATATAGAGAGTTTCAAGGCGATATCCATACGGCAGAAAATGATGGTGTTTAACCCGCGCTTTCTTACGTAAGTCAACGTCGAGAGTTAAGATGCCGCGCGCGAGTTGTTCTCATCCTGCGTTGTTCGGCGTTGACCCGGCGCGGCGTTATTTCTCGGATATACAGTTCGAATGTGAAGAAATTTTTTTTTTCAACTTTTGGGACCGAAAGAACTCGGGCCAGGACGATCGTCCGGTAGTTGAGAACCAGGAATGCGGCCCTCCTTCCTCCTACTCGACAGGAACCTGTCCGGACCTCCAGGCGACCTGCAGCATCTTTGGACCCCTTATCTTCCTCTTCTTTATACACACGTACATAGAAAACTTTGTTATGTTCACTCGATTTTCTTTTTTTTTTTCAACTCGCTCACGACGTATAATCCTTATAGTCGAAAATAACGCGTAACGAAATATCTGTTTTTCATTTTTCCAACGCGATTTCAGAATCAGAATAATATCTGATTATAAGCGGACATCGCGCGGTGTAGGGAGGAGAAAAAAAAACAAAATTGGCGGGAAAATTTCAAACCGTGCGTGAAATTTTTGAAATCGTTCATCGTCTGCGTATACGGCGAGTGTCCGTGGAAGAAAATCCAAAATTGGTATGTATGAAAACTTTGCAGGACGAAATTGTAATTGTTTTTTTTTTCTTCTAACGTATCGGACATTTAACTCTTGTTATACGATTTAGAGGGATAATTTTTTCTTCGTTGGTGTTTTTTTTTGTTTCTTTTTTTTTCTTCTCTTGTTTGGTCTTAAAAGGCCATCGCCCGCATGTTACATGTGTATGGAAGAGGAGTGATGCGTATAGGTTTCATAGTTAAGAGGATTTTTAAAGCAATGTGCTGACTGATGTTTCTTGCGCTGGAAGAGCGTTAAAATAGAGATAACGCGGGATGAAATCACGACGTCAAGCGATCCCAGACTCCTATCCACCTCCTCCTCTCGCTGCGCTGTGTTGTTGCCGCTGGTGCTGCCGTTACATTTTATTATCAACGAAAAACCTCCCGACTTGTTAAAACTCTCGTTGGCGACAACGTGACCGAATTAAGTGCGTGATATTTATAATCAGTAGAGGGAGAAAGTATTTCCTTTGTGAAAGTTTGAATTCGAAAATTTTTCTCAAATCATTCTTTCAGACACGCCACGAGTCTGCAGTTATGCAACCGATTCGGATGAGGGATGATGAGAAAATTGTCAACGAAGTTCCGCGAGCACCGGAACACAAGGAGAGATAACAAACAGACCACGTTTCTTCGGAAAATATAATAACAATAATAATGTATGAAAATAAAATTAGCGAAGACGCTTCCCTACACTGTGTCCTGCAGCAGCGGCAGCGGCAGCCACGGCGACTGTAGACAAGCGAGTAAAATTCCTGCATAGATTATTTTATTACAAACCTTCTACATTATATACGAAACGTATAGCAACATTATGCTCTATCGTGGAACAAAGGCAAAAGTGTTTCTACATAATATTACACAAATGCAGGAGGAATAATTGTGGTCAGAATAATTGTGACCTTATTCAATGCAAAACGTAACGTGGTACGTTGTGCAGAAATGCAAAACCGCATGTGCAGTCGGAAGCTGCACAATATTTTTTTTCCCCCCGATACTTATCCAGGACGATAGCGATGTACGGGGAATACATGGAAAATTCTGATCCGAGCGACCGTAATTCGACGTGATGATAAAACGAGAAATGAAATTGAAAATATCAGTAAAAAATAAAAACAAATAAACTCGTTGCTTAGCAGTGCGTCGTTCTCTAATAGTGAGAAAAAAGTCTTTGATCGATCAAACGAGGGCAACCTTCGGCGACGTCGCCCATCGTAGTCATCCTCGAATGAATAAATATATGTAATATGTATATATACTGGACTGTGTATGTATAATAAATATTACCGCGCATTTAATTAAAGATATGTCCGCATAAAAGGTTATATGAGAAACAAACACGCGACAAAATATAGGAACGCGTTCTCAGTCGATCATACGCGTGGAATAAGTAAGGTATAGATGTAAGCATACTCGTACTGTATTGCCTCTGTGTTCAATGCGATGGGAGAGACAGAAGAAGGCAGCTGCCCCATTTGAACCCTCGACTCAACTCAACTCAACTCGTCGTCGAGTCCCGTCCGATGGGTTCATTCGTCCGTCCGTCCGTCCGTCCGTTCATTTCATCCGTCGGACCGACCACCACCGCCTCTCTATCCTTCCGACTGTCCCTAACGTTAGTTGCTATGCGGGATACGATTACGTCACACGACCGACGCAAGTATCTCGGTATCTACTGGGACCAATTTATTTATTGATAAGTGGAAACGGTTAGTTTGACGACCGACACTGCAGGGACTGGCCACCCCGTAACACGCTTTTAGATTTTATTCGTCCAATTGTCTTCGAAATTCGATCGCAAATTCTTTTTCCTTTTTTTTTTTTATTGGCTTTCTTTTCTTTTTGCGCTTCGGCATCGCTTCACGAAACGTTGCAGGTAAAAAGAAGGAATTGGACGAAAATTGGGGTGGATTCTTTTTTGCGTTTTTGTTTTTTTTTCTTTTTCTTTCAGAGAAATTCAACTAGCAACAGATATATTTAGGTGAGCGAGAAAATTGTGGGAAATATTTTAGAGAGTTTAGAGAAGGTTTGTGGATTAACATCCAGCCCCGCCTGCAGCAGCTCGCTAGTCTAGATAAACGAATTATTTGTATGTACTTCGTACGTATATACAAATTTGTATATGACTCACGGCGGTGTCGAGACTTTGTATATTTTCTTTTCATAAAAAAAAAAGAGAAATGAATAATAATGAAAATGTGAGCCTTTTACTCGCTTTCAAAAATGAGACACATGTGCCCGTAATCGGAGAGAAAAAGAAGAGTGAGGAAATTCTTGGTTTCATTAACAAAATCGTTTTGTCGAAAACCAACCCTATTTTCATTCCGAATTTTTCCCGACAAAAATTTTAACGTCAAATCTTCATGTAAAATATTTCAAAGAAACGATTCTTTTATCTATCTGGCAAAAACATTTCGTTGTATCAACGAAATATTTTCGTGTTTCTTGCTCGAAAGAATTACAACGCAATTCTGCAATAATGTATATATATATTTTTTTGAATTCTAATTGATTTTTGGCAAGAGATCTTGAAATGCAATATGATAGCGGAAAGTTCGGCTGAAATAGGCGGGAAAATATTACCAAATGCCTCTTGAAGGGCGGGAATTAAACACCGCCATGGGGTGTATGCGCGTAAGGAAGAAGGTGAAAAATAAAACAACATTTAACAGGAAGGCCGGGTGTGACTAACGTATGCCACGTGTCCTTACACCACCTGTCGTTTCTATGTGAACAATAAAAAAAAAGATAAATAAATAAAGGAATAAAAAACGGAGCAATTCTTCGTTAATTGAGACGCCTCAATTTATTGTTGAATGCATGCAAAAATCTGAAAGACCGAAAACGCGCGACCGAAATAAGGTTATTTACTGTTAGTTTTTATTTATACGTACTTCATCAGTCGGCGGGAATTAGCTAGGCTGAAAACTTCACAAATCTTCATTCGGCGAACAAATTTCCTCTATTGAACGGTTGTCGGCGTCAGGCGCAAGCGAATTTCGGAGGATGGAATGAAAACAAAGTAGGCTTTAAATACCTTTTAATATTTTTTCTACAAATGCTTAGGAATTGTTGTGGGGAATAAGTAAACCAAAAAGAACATTATTCACAATGTAAGCGAATTAAAGTCGAAGGTGTTTAGAAAAAAAAGAATCAAGCAGACTCGAATTAACACGCGTATTATGACAGATGAGAAATATGAAAACAATTGAAGCTTGATTCAATCTCAGATCGTGCGATATTAGAAGAAAAATATTTACATTGTTCATCGACGAAGACAAATGTCGCGAGTCTTGAGCTAAACGTCAACATAAGGAGTTCCCGCCTTCCGAGATGGGGAAAAAAAGAACGATAACAATAGTCGCTGAGATAAATACTAATGCAAAATCGATCAATTACGACTCACCTCCTGCATCGATAAAACTGCATTGCACTTTTATAGGAACATTGTTTATATCCGCCGGTTTTTGTATAATTTTTGGCGTTATTTATATTATTGATTAGGTCCGAGCGTGAGATGATTTTTGCAAAATGGCCGACTCATCTCACCCCTCCGCTAACATCCTTTAACAAAACAACAGTAAAAAATGTCTCTATTAGAATGAAGATTAAAGAAACTTTAAAGGTCTTGGCGTACTGCAGGGAGACTGACCAAGCTTTAAAAACCTTTTAATAGAACTTCAACCGTCAACTTGTTCCGAGATATCAAATTTGTTTACACAAAGGACCCGGCAAGTGACCTGACCACGGGGTAACTTTTCGCAAATTATTACGATGGACCAATTCACATATTTTGGCGACATCTTCATATCACTGGATGAACTAGTTCGTTTAAATCCCCATCTCTTTTGATCTCGTTTTAGATTTGCTATTTTCTCAATAAGGATGTTTTAGAACAGACAATTGCTTTATTACACCGATTAGTTATTCGTTAATTGCCAACTAGACCTTCTTGATGAACAACAATGACGTCTCATTTTACAAAATGGATCAATTTTCTTTCTTCTTTTTTTGTCTGGAAAGACATGTGTTAGATCAGAAACTTTGGAACGATGGACTAGAACCCCAATGACAGTGATGACAGTTCGTAGTTCAGAAATTCGCGCCAAACATATACTGCGTCGCGTGGTCAATGTGCTCTCGTTGACACTTTGAAAACAAGAAGGACTATTCTAATTTCATCAATTACACCTTGAACTAATAATGAAATTCAGATGCAGAATGGTTGACGGCGTAGCTATGCGGGATTTTACTAGTAAGAAGACACAAGTGACGATATAATAACAAAGCATTAGCAAAACCTAGGTTAAAAAGCGATAACTAAATACCCATTTTTCTCCATCATAAATATTATCATCCATTAATTACTTTTCAATTTGAATCAGATGTCGCGAACACGGTCTCACGTCTGGCAAAGACATGCGTAATGAAATTGACAGCACATGAGGTTTGCTTCCACGTTGGTGACGACCGGTCGCCAATTGCCTGGGCAGTTTTGTCGCAAAAGCAATTTTTCAGCGAATATACAATGCTTGGGGTGTCAGATGAACAGAATGAGATATACTTGGAGTTCTCACCCTCAATGCTGGCCAAATGTTTAAGCTCCTTGAAAATGGCTGCTAAAAGTGTGAAAATAAAACTGACCAACAAAGACCAGCCCTGTTTGACAATTGAAATAGATCAAATACCCTCTTTTAGCAATGAGTCTCGACAATGTGTTCATGATGTGCCAGTAACAGTCATTCCTAGAAAAGAGTGGAGTGAATATCAAGCACCAGTCGTACCGTCATTTGACGTAAGCAAAATTTGGTAAAGCTGCTGCCAGAGCGTAGAATCGATTTAGAGTTAGAATTCAATTGCTCATAATCTCATCTATGGTATAGAAAAATAACTCTTAGTGTCGATTCTACGTGATGGCCAGAGCCTTAATTCCCAAATGTTGATGTGCTGCTCAGCCACCCTGACCCAATGAATAAAATTGACTATTTTTAGATTTCTATCGATATGCCAGAACTGAAACACTTACGAAATGTTGTGGACCAAATGGGAAAGATGAGCCCTACTTTAATAATGACAGCAACAAGATCAGGAAAGTTTATCCTTAAGGTAGAGACAAGTTTTGCTACCGTTGCAACTCATTTTCAAGACTTGAAAGTACAAGGAGAAAGTCAGAACCAAGATGAAGAGGGAGAAGTTACAGCTACTGTTGATATTAAAAAATTTGCGATGTTCCTAACTTGGGACATCATTAAAGCGGAGAGTGTGACGTGCAACATTGTGGCCGACAGAATGATAAATATGTACATGAACATCGAAGACCACTTGGAGATACATTATTTTGTTCCAGCGGTAGCATCCGCATAGAATTTTCTAGAGTAAATCACTTAAATTTAGTTAATTTTTTTAATGTTATTTTTATCTAAGGAAATTCTGTAAATTTCAAAATACAATATTTATTGAAACATTTATCAAAGCTCATCTATCGGGTTACAAACAACAGTAAAGGTGTGACTTGACTCGGGGTTGGATTCAACTTCCATGGTTGACAAACAAAAACATTTCAATATCACATGATATTTCTAAATCACATCAATGATTAGATTATTCAAGTAGCTTTCATATCGATGACACAGACTCTTCTTACCACAAATATCGTAAGCGTTACAAGATCACTCAGGTAGATACAAAAGGGAACTCATTCTTCAACTTTCTTTAACTCTTCATCATCGGGTCGATCAGTACAGTTGAACACCGTCAATTTGTGATGATTAATTATATGCTAAATTAAAACTCCGTTCATGCTCTTGTCTAAAATTCTGATGCATTGAATCAATCTGTTGTATCTTTGTCTGCAGAAGCGCTCTGCGCTGATCCAACCATTGCAAGCTGTTCATATGCGCATTCAAGATCTTCCCGATCTGCACGATTGGGTCACTCGAATCTTGAGATCGATTAGCTTCGTTTAAGTGCTCAATTATCTCTTTTAAATCCTCGGACATCTGCTTCAACTGAGTATCCAAGTTTTCTGCAAGACGATAAGTGTACTCTCGCTCTGGGTCTATCGTGGACACCGATGCCAATTCTTTCTCCAAGGGCACCAGGCAGTCCTGTAATTCTCTTTGTTGACCCACCTAACAACAAAATTAATATCATACCAGTCGTTTATGTGACTTGTTGAAACTTTTACAAGCGATCCTGATCTGAGTATGAATGTTTGGAGAAAAGTGATAGTTTTGCTCACCACATAATCCAATTCGTGTTCCAACTGCTGTTGCTCCAGTACAACTCGTTCCACTTCTTGGTTCAAGGATACAATTTTGTTTCCATTAGCTATGAGGAGTCTGTCCCACGCATTGACCTGAGTTGCCTGATTAACAAAAGCCTTTTCCTGTTCTTCTAACTCCAGCGTCCATTTATTGATAGCTTCTTCGAGCTGACAGAAATTCAATCCAACAGGTTGGCTCGTTGCAACGGTCGAAGCCGTTACGCTGCGATAAGAAATAGACAAAGCACAATAAACAAATGCACAAAGTTCGAATAACTGAATAAACTCCAAGCAAATTATACGTTCAACTATATTTTTACAATAACTTTTGATAATTACTTACTTTGTGGCAGTCCCCAAACTTGTCTGTGGTGCACTAGTTGTTGCTGTAGTGGACACTGTGGGTGCAGAACTTTTCCCAAAGTTAAATCCAGCAGTTGTTGCAGCGGCTGTTGTTGCGCCCAAGTTGAAACCAAGTGTCGAGGTTGTAGGTACTGTACTACCGATGGCAAAAGAACTGGTCGCAGCTGGGGCTGTTAAGTTAAAAGCTGTCGCAGTTGGTGTCGTTGTAGAAGTACTGCCAAGATTGAAAGATGCCGCAGTTGATTGGGCTGGTTGAGATGTTGCTCCAGGAAGACTGAAAGTGCCTGTTGCACTAGAGACTGGCGTAGTGGTGGTTCCCGCTGCCACATTTTGAATAGGTTGAGTAGTGGATGAGAGACTGAAGACTGTTGCAGCAGGAGTAGTGCTGATTCCGGTAGCAAAATTTGGTGCTACTGTGGATCTAGGAGTACAGCCAAAGGTAAGATTGGCTAGTCCTCCAGTGGTTGGGGTAGCAGTCCCTGGCGGTGCTTCAGCCGGAGTTGATTTTGGAGTTTCAAAGCTTAGGGCACCGGACGGTTGTGCAGAAGTAGCTGGAGTGCCACCTAAATTGAAAGTGACGCCGGAAGCAGTAGTGGCAGGGTTAGCGCTGAAATTAAATCCTTGGACATTTGACGGCGTGGCAAAGGTATTGCCCAAGCTTGCGACGTTTGTTGGGTTTGATCCTTGGAAACCTGGCTGAGTCAATTGCGGAGTTGCTGTCATTGAGGTGCTGATTTGTGCTCCGAAACTTAGATTACCGGATTGTGCAGGGGTCCCGCTTGTAGAATTGGAGAGCAGGGACCACGTATTTTTAGGTGGATTTGTTCCAAAACCAGAAGTTGCACCAAGACTTGGTGTGGTGGTAGCAGGTGCTGCAGTAAACCTGTTAGCGAATAACTGCGAGTCAGGTTTTGCTTGCGGCTGCATAGCCGTCTGAGGGAAACCTGGAGCTGTGACCTTGTTAGCATCGCCTGCACCTGCAGCTACAGCACCAAACGTGATTCCCTGTGTACCTAGAAAAAGAATGATGACTTTGAAATATGTAACAGTATTGCAAATGGCTTTGATGTATTCCAATAGAAAGAAACGAGTGTCTACCTCCTGTTGTTAGTTGAGAAGTAGTACCCAGAGAAAATCCTTGCTGGGTTGAGGGCTGAGTAGTCGGCTGGCCAAATGAAAAACTCATTTTTGTTTTCGTTTACGTTCACTTTATAAGTATTATTTTTTTTCCAAAAAGCGGAGTTGAGAGAAACACGACAATTGCCGCGATTAACCTCAACGACAAAATCTTAACACAATCGCGTAGTTTTATTAACAATTGTTGAAGATACTATGACGTGTGCGCAAGTAAGCTTTCCTATACCTGATCTACGCGAGGATCTACGCTTCAATTCAATGACTCTACGTGATATCTCAACTACTTTAAAAATTACACACGCGAGAAGAAGATACGCAATTGCAGCGATTGCGGCGATTCTGAACTGCAGTTCTGGCGCTATACGCTATACGCTATACGTTATACGCTATACGTAGCTATACGCCTCTATACGTAGCGACACAGGCGATCCTTCGGCCGTTTAGTCAACGAGTCAACGAAAGATGTATATTCAAAAAATATGTTTTTTAACTGAGTATGAAAACTTTTCTGTTAGTCCAGAATTCCCCTGCCTCTTAAATTAAGGAAGTTACTTTTTTGATTTGGGCTTAGGAATTTTTTGTAGATAATCAGGATTGTGCGTCGTTGGCGTGTGTTCGTCTCCTCTTTCCAAACGCTTTCCACGTCTGGCGGTACAAATTTAAATCCACCGGATGTTCGCCCGAATATGGCGGAAATAATGCCTGCTCTTCCACTGTCGTCGCTGCTCGTTGCCGTCAGTCGCGAGAGTCGCGAAAAGGAAATGTGACGTTTGTGTTGAGCTGAGGGATTCAATATTCTGGCAATTTGAATAGATTGCTCTAAGTTATTTAATTAATAAGTTAAATGACAAATACTACGGGCGCGAATTCGTTCTACAAGAGCGTTATATTCCCTAAGAACTAACCCACCCTAATATTCCTTGAAAATCTTCTCTAACAAGCTGCTGTTATGACAGACAGCAATCTCCTCTGATCTCCTGGCCTTATTTATATTTCTTTCGCTTTATTTATCGACTTTTATCCAATAAAGAACCGCGAGCTGAAAAACAGGTAAGTTAGTGTCAGAACGTTTGTCTGGTGTGATTCATCAAACACCACATCTATGTTATGATGTACATGTTGCTGTGGATTTTCTTGGTTAATCATTCAATTCTTGGTTAAGTTCAACCCAAATTACTATAGTGAAGTTCCTACCCTGTACAGGATGGGAAGTAATCATCTGTACAGTCTTTCGTGGGGAGAGTTCGGAAGCTCTCTTGCTACCGCTGCACAATTACTTAGGGGTCATGGGGAACTAGTCGATGTGACTTTAGCTGCTGGCGGAAGAAGCTTTGCGGCACATAAAATCGTACTCTGTGCCGCTAGCCCGTTTTTGCTTGATCTACTCAAGGTTTGGTTCCTGATATCTTTATTTCCTCATCTTAAAACTTGATAGATAGCCAAAAATTTATTTTCATCAAATATCATTTCAGAGCACACCTTGCCAACATCCCGTTATCATGCTGGCTGGAATTGGAGCAGATGACTTGGAATCTCTCTTAGAATTTGTTTATCGAGGTGAAATTAGTGTCGAGCCTTCTCAGTTGCCTTCACTGCTGCAGGCAGCCCATTGCCTCAATATTCATGGATTAACACCACCTACCGTCTTGACGGAGGTGAGTTTCAAGGCAATAGGAAATGACTTGGAAACAATGTGTACCTGTTGATTTTTTTTTTCAGAATGGAGAGGAAATTCCCCTATCCGCTATCCCCGCAGCCAGCGAAGCTTTGGCACGAGATGTTATCAATTCATATTTGCCACTTAGACGAAGAAAAAGACGCACAAAATCTTCTTCTTCTTCTTGCAAGTGGCCTAGAACAGATGATAATCATGATACTGAAAATCGCCCACTTGATGGACATAATCAGGAAAGTAGGACTATGGATTACGATCGTAAACATGATGACAGCAGCGGTAATCACGGAGATGATGCAGGTGAGAAAACTTCAGATTTAAATTTTTGACTCATATAATTGTGTTTTGTGTCCGCTATGTTTATGGGTTCTCAAGTTACAACTGTAATAGATTCTACTAGACTCTTGTTGAGATATTTATTTACTTGATAATAGTTACTTAATAAACGGACACAAGCACAGCCATCATTTGGGTTGAACTGCTTTTCTGTCGGATACAAACTGACGATGCAGTTGAAAGTTCATAAGAAAAAATAGATTGTAAACGTGTATCAACTGCGCTGAGCGTTATTGAATTCCGTTTACTATTACTAAGTTCGTTTTTAGAGAGTTAGAATAACATTCGTCAAAAGTCCTTCATAATCTAAAGGTCAGTTCAGCCCTGAATGGTAACATTGTGTTTGTGTCTGTCAACAGTTAACGAACGTTCGGAATATTCTAATCATCATGGGTCTCGTTCGCCACAACCGCATCATTCAGTGCCACTAATCTGCGAAGATTCTCACGCCGCTGCGAACCAGGATTTGCCGGACTCTGAACCACATCTTCACACATTGATGCCGATGCAGCAATATTCTCCGTTGCACATACCCTCTTTTCCAAGCTCTCTAAACATTGGCCTACCTCCTAGTGTTCCGATCCCCATTACTTCCTCAGCTCCCGGATGCGCCTCTGTGAACGCCATGATGTTGGGTGCATCCAAAATACGAGGTGCTTCCGATTGTCCTGGTGTTTGCCCTCTTTGTGGGGCAACACTTCGGCAGGCTAGAAATTTAAGACGCCATCTCCTATCCTCTTGCAAATATCGCTTCAATGCTAACACCGGGCAGCATTCGTCGTCCGATCCAATGATCATCGAAATTAAACCTGAACTTGAAATCCCGGGTTACACTGGACATTCAGTTAATTATGGAACTGACAGCGGAAGCAGTGGTTGCGAACAAATTGAGTGTAAACCAAGTCCTCTGCCTTCTCCTTCGCCCCATGGGTCTTTAGTATCACCCCATGGATCGAACATGGTTTCTCCGCACAGTAATATTTCATCACCGACCATTGCCAGATGAAATGAACTTTCGCGATATGAAGAGGATGAATAAATTATGAACTCCAAGTTGTACGACAATGATAATACAGATGTACAGTTTTACAACAGTTTTTGATTTATTTCGAAGATCAACTGCAACAGTTGTTTCTGATCTTTGATCGGTTTTAATGATGCTTCTTCCATTTACCATTATCATACTATTATTATTGACATGATGAATGCATGGGAGTAATTAGTTGGTAGTCTAATATTTAGGATCAGCTTAGGTTATCAAATTCACTGCCTCTTGTATCGTAATGCAATCCTGTACTGATTCCAAATTGTATTAACGGTATTACGGCTACGATTTTGAGTCTCACATAACAAGCCTTGTGCAGGCTGATTTATTGCTATAGACAAGATGTTTCAACACCTGATTGTCTAGTAGCATACGTATTTCTTATTCATAATCAATGAATTTCGCTTATCAGGGAACAGATGTAATTTTTTACTTTTATATTTTCTTCCATACCTCTCAATCAGCACTTACCTGGCTTTTAGGTTTTTATACAGCTATATTGGCTCGTTTGTTCTCTCATGAGTCTTAAAAATACATAAGTTAATCTCTCCACACGATAATGCCTATTTTAATTTAAGCATGTTCATCGTAATTTTATCTTGTTTTACCCTGACAAACAGACAGTAATTATTCTACTTATAGAATATTAGAGTAGGCTTAAGATGTGTACATTGTATTAACAATCTCATGGTTTGTAAATAAAATTCCTATAATACAGATAAAACAACGATGATTCATCGCTGTCAATTCACTAGTTCAGTTCCTTCCTTCATTTTATTTAAATAGCCTCAACGTAATAGAAAGAAATGTTTAAAGAAAAAAGTAACTTTTCGTTCTAGGAGACGGAAATTCGAAAGCCAGAAGCATGTCTGATCAGCCTGCAACTTGCCCCTTATGCGGAGCTATCCTTCGACAGTCGAGAAACTTGAGAAGACACTTGGAACTGCTCCATTTTGGAAATGGTAAATCCAGTAAAAACAACGTTCGCGTTCGTCATAGGAAGACAGAGCGAAATGACGATCTTCATCGTGCTTCTCAAATACTCCTTAATAATCGAGAGTTGAATACCGGAGCTGCTGATCTATCAAGCCTCACATCTTCCAGAGTTGATCATCCCCATATGAGATCAACGGAAAGTTCTGACATACAAACAGTCACTCCTTTATCCATGGCTTCTTCTGCTGCTAGTGTCTCTAGTGTTTCCAATTTGAGTCTACCAGGTAATGAGGAATACCTGCGACCTAATTATGATTTACGATTTTCAAGCTCCTCAATTAAAAGTAACGATTAATACATCAAATTTCTTTTGATTTCCATCCAGGGAACATTCTGGTTCCGGGAAATTTGTCAGGATCTGGAGAACAATCTTGTCTTTCAGGGAGTGTACCCGTGAGTTCCTGCGCCGCTCCAATGGGTCCTCCCAATAATGGAATTTATTCTTCCGATGGGACGGCCAGCATGTTGAGCTGTTTGCTCCCGCCGCTGCCTTCTCTGCCATCTCTGTCTTCTCCTCATGATGTCTTCCGACACGGAGAGATCCTGCGTGCTGGTGTAACTTATTATGATACGTCGAGACAACAATCGAGACATATTCATCGTGCCGATGTGACGTAAAAGCCAATTCTGTGTCCCCCCAAGAGTGAATATAATTGTTGGAGGTAATTGAAGTTTTTCTAATATGATTACCTTGAGAGCAGATTTAAGGAAGACCAACAAAGTTATCGAGGAAGACTTAGTCCTTTGCATTTTTAGTAATCTGCTAACAATAAGTTCAAGCTACCTTTTAATGCTGCAGCGCATAGATTATAGATATTCGGCGCTTGACTTAGGGAAGTGTATTTGTGAGTCAGCTTTTGTTGTACTTCAAAACGCTTCGTTAGAGAATTATAGGTATTATTGTATTACGAACAAAATGCAGCTGGTAAAGGTACATAAGAATTTAGTGAAGGCGCTTTATACTGATATTATATCTGTGTATTCGAACGCTCGATCGAGACGGTGAATATCATTTTATTCAACATTTGAAATTTTAATACTTTATATATAAATACAAATTATGTAATATCTAGTTGTTTTAAAAAAATAAATGTTTACACATATACATTCAACGTCCTATATGACTTTATTTGTCTTGTTTCTACGCGCCAGTCGGGACGGCGGGAAGCAGCCCACGTGACCGGCAACGTTTCGTAACGTCACGTGATTATAATTCAAACGGGTTGAGCGCCGCCATTGCCTCAGTCCGATTCAAAACAATGAACATCGCTACTTACGTGGGGGTTTGAACACTTCGTATTTGGTGCCGTTGCACCCTTTAAGATCAGGAAATTGGTAAAAAAAACACTTCAATAATCATAAACCGTACAGACGAAGGGGAGGTTGAACGATAATTCTGTGAATAATCTGGTAAATTGAATAATTGTGCAGTCCCAGAGAGTGAGCTTCCCGATCTGTCGTCGCGTCGGTCCGGAAAAACAATTCGAACGACTTTATTTCTACTCTGAAGGACCTAGGCTGTTTTCAAAGCTGCTTGGAACAGATCTTTCTACATCCTGCGGAATAGCAAAGGGTGATGAGACAGTGAGATTGAATATCTTTTGTTTTATATTTGTGACAAAGAATTATCCTTGTTTGTGTGAAAGTGAAATGGACTAAATTTATTTCACGAAAAACAAAAGGTGAGACCGGTAAGATCGTAGACTTTTTCTTCATTTTTGAAGATTTTTTTTCAGCATATTAGGTATTTTTTTGTCTGGGAGCATCGTAGGACGGAAACAAGTTTACGGCGTTCTTCAAGTTGAAATTGAAATCGTGCTGAGCGACGCACATAGATTAAGACGCGTTTGTTATCTGGATTCCTCAAGGCTGTCATCAGGCAGGTTAGTTACACATATTCTTTTCATGCAGTCATCATTTTAAATTCAAGGCTCAAATTTCTCGTTTATCATTTTAATGCGCCGCCATATACAGCGTTGAGAATAGATATACTCCCCGCAAACCCTATTTCCTCTCAACGCTCAGTGGCTGCTTGTTTGAAAAACTATTTTGGCTCAAAAATAGACGTTGTTCTAGATCTGTAAGCAAACTTTTCACCGATTGCGGATTCTAACTAAGATTTTTCATATCTCCCGTACAGACTGACGATGAGAGGATAAAGATAAATACGTAACGCTTCCGTAGCAGAAACTAGAATATTTGCATTGAAAGGACCTCTTCGTCAATAAAAGGGGTAAGTAGCCGAAAGGCGTATTTCAATTATTGTTTTCACATTTCTATACGATGCTAATTTTCTCCTGCGATGAGATTCGTAGAACGCGCTGACTTTCCATCTTCGATCCGATGTATGTAACCAAAAATATAATATCGAATCACCGCGTACCCGCGATGCACGTTCCCGCGCGAATATGAAAAAAAAATTCAAAAAAAAATAGTAATAATAATTTGTACGTTCGCCGGACAAAGCTAAAATTATCAATATAATTAAATTAATTATGACTAATCATTTATTGATGGAAAATTGCTAATTCCGATATCAAATGTGTGAATGGGTATGCACAGGTACAGTTCTGGGAATTGGGACATTGCAAAATCATTCGCAAAACCAACATCATATGTACCACCCATATGCAAACGAATTCATAAAGCACGATATAACTGCATTTCCCTGTATACGCACATCGCGCATAGCTCGTACCTTTTTATTAGCTATATGCGCGTATACGTACCTATATATTAATCGTTGGTTATTGCTAGCTAATTAATTACCCCCTGGTAATTAGCCAGATTAAAATCTGTAGCAGCTTGTTACAAACCGTATATAAAATATGCCTACCGAGTGCATGAATGTTCCATCCATAATAATTAATTCACAGTTTTGTATTCCTTTTTGCTTTCAACATTTATTAATATCTGGGATGGAGTATCATCCGGAATAGGTCGATCGACGGTAAACTAATATCAAATAAACTGCTCCGATATATGAACGGATGTGTATGTTCTGCGAATCTTCCAACCGGGGGAAGTCGGGTTGAGGCTCGATTTTTCAAAGTTGCATCAATAGCAACGGTAGTGGAGGGCTTTTGATTTACATTTGCGACTATTTTGCCACCGCTTCAGGGACGATATGTAAAAGAGCGGGAAGGGTGGCAGGTTGAGATTTTGTTAAAAAGTTACATCATAACGATGGCATGCACGCTATTTCAACTTTACGTTCTCAAAACTTTGTCGCCGCCGCTACGTTGGTTCTTTTTTGGTTTTTTTTTTATTTTTTTTTTTTGCCGTGTACCTCCGCCGTCGTATGCTTTGTGCATTTCACATTATTATCATTCCTTTATACCTATGTAACGTATAGTACTTGAAGTTGTTCCACAGGAGCTCTCCTTAGACTCGTTTATCATGAACTTTTCTACATAGCTGCTGCATACGTAATCACTCATCGTTACGCAAATGGATGCATCGAACAGAATTTGTTCGTATTTTTGAATTCTCGAGTCGCAATTGATTTTTTTTTTTATATTTCTGATCGCAGCATACGACGTTCAGAGACGATGTGTAGGTGTAATTTAGCAACGGTAAAGCAGCCAACAGCAGGAACTGAGGAAACTCGTGAAATGTGGGCTACCTAATTAAAGTGACGTTGTTCCGTACATTTCATACGTGTACATCTAATTCCCTATATGTGTATTACGTATGGATATATACAAGCCATGTTGCAGGATTCTACATGACATGGCTCGGGTATATACCTATAACGTTGAGGGTTGAAACTAAATTGTTTTAGCTAGAGACCAGCAGACTTTGCGGTATATACAGAGCACGTTGGAGAGAACTGAGGTCATGCAGCACCAGCGAAGGGGTTTGTGTAGGAGAGAAACTGGACATCGAACTTCCGCGTGTTTTCATCGTGTAATAAATCACTCTCCAGTCGACGGTCACTCGCTGCAATGTTGTTACAGGTATATCTATATACATGTTGGATAAACAGGTATACCTGTAAACCTGGACGTTTAGTAGGAACTAAAATATCCCGATTTCAATTGAAAATCTCTATCGAATTCCAATGCCGATCCGATGTTATTATTGTACTTGTTATCAGCGGCGTGATTTCCGTTTTTACGTATGCATCACCGCGCGTCGATCCGCTCGTTGTCAGCCTAGAATGTTATGAAACGTTTGAGGAAAATTGCGCAGTTTGTTATAATTATTCGAGTATAGTAAACATGATTATTTTATACATCGATATAATACTGCGCCGAAGCTCGGACAAGTCGCGTAATCGGAGCTGTTTCAAATATATTAATACAAATTTTGTGCTTTTGTGTGTACGACCGTTTATTTTTATATCGATAATCGCAGCGATGACCATCGTGACAAATGAGGGCACGTAGGAAAAGAAAGATTAAAATAATAAAAAAAAATAACATACGAAGATAAATGAGACAGGTCAGAAACTGATATACCGATGGCTGATGAAAGGAGGGTGACAAATTTGTAACGTTATACGCGTAAACTAGCACATGGTATATCTTGCGAAAAAACGTGTTATAACAGAGATGTTAGAAAAATTATAAACGACAGAGACGAATTATGCGACCAACTAGATAATTTTTTTCTTTTTTCTCTCTCTCTCCTTTCTATCCATCGGCACTTTTTTTTTTCTTTTCTCTTATCATTGTCAATCCATGAATCGGCGATGAAAAATAGTTCGTATAAAATTTTGAATAAACAAATCAGCAGAGTGAATGAACGAGACAAAAATAAATAAATTGAATTTGTACATACGTGTGCAGTACATGGTTAAACAGTTTTACAAAGTTTAAAAATAAACGTGCCTGAATATTCAGCGGGATGTGTATAGGTATACGATGTGCAGATTTTATCTTTCCGGAGTAGTAGCTAAAAGAACTTTTCAACTTTCTTTTGACTTGCGACTGAAACTGTACTAGTTTTACCAAATGTCAGGACAGCCATATACGAATATACATGTGCAATTTCGGGATCTCTTGGTATCATTCATAGAGGCATTCATCGTATCGAATGAGACAGGATATTCAGACGTAGAAAGAAAGATCGTGCGCTATCGTATCGACGATGTTAAAGTTTAAAAGTTCTCGGAAAATGTTGCTAATTATGACTAATTTTTGAACATACGGTCTGCAGTATGGCTCTTCAACATCGTCGTTAGTATCGCCGTACATCGTAGTAAATACAAAATGGGACTTTCCCGCACACGTTGGAAATACATGAGTATAAACACATCGGGGATTTTGACATCTTTCAGACGATGTCATACAGAATTTAATCACTTCAAACGTTTCTGTACGGCAGCTGGCAACGCGTATCGAGGTTGATGGCAGGCCAATAGCGGACTCGAAGTCTCTTCCTTCTCTATCTATCCATCTATCCCTCCCGCCAGTAACATCTATAAATAAAAGTTACGACCGTGTAATAAATACGAAATAGTATAGGTACTCCCCCCGCCGCACGTGTTATTTCATGGTAACATGTACGGTGTATTTAATGAATACTCAACGTTATTGCGATGGAATAATGCCAATTTTTACCCGATTCCAGATACTGCAGTATTCGCGTAACATTTCATTGATAAAGATTTAAAGGAATGAATTCTTCGCGATGCGGAGAGAGAAACAAGATTAATAATAAATTTACGTACGTAGGGGATTCACCGATTAGATTACAACTATAGATGTGTATATAGGACCGCGGTATTCAGAGGCAAATTATTTCCTACGGCTATTTAATTTTTCTCAAAATACACGTACAGAATTCATATTTCGCTTGTTTTCTTAACACGGATTATTCTGTATCTATACGGGCATTAGCAGTCGCATAATTATTTACCGTATACGTATACATGCAGGCAAGTTTTATACATTTGTCTCCACCTCCCATCGTGACGTATAGCTATTTTAATGAACAGTATACGTAAAGCTTATCTTTATACAGCTGTACTGTACGGAGAGTGATAACCGTGGATGAGTTACACGAACCGAGCACGAGTATTTTCAGTTTATATTGGTTTAAAAATTTACGTAATAATTCGTATCGCGTGAAGTATAATCCATTCTTTAGTTTTCGTGATTCTTCAGTTGAAAATAATTCCCGAGACTTTAAAGAGCGAAAATTTAATCCTCGTGCAGCCAAACGACGCTCTTTCTTTCTCTCTGGACGTTGTACGGCCATAAACCGTTATATCTCTCGTGTGATTTTTTTATACGTTTTTGTTTTTGTTTTGTTTTGCGTTTTTTTTTTTTTGAATTTTGAATATTTTCTCTCTCGTTTGACACATCGCAGATACAATCGCATATTGTGTGCTATATGCGGATGTGATTATGACCGAGGTTCGTACTTTTTATCACCATTTTATTAACACCGTCTGACATATTCGTTTGTTTCTTATCAGCGTAAAAATTGATGCGTTCGCGTCGAAGTGTAGAAAAAAGAAAGAAAAATCACCCGGTATAGGTAAACGTAGTGTGTATTATTTACTAGAAAGTTGCGAAAAAGGCATGCCGCGGTGTGCAGCCGCGGAAAATAAAACTTCAGTATTAGGCATCGATTCGCGCACTGAGTTGGATTATGCTACTAAAAAAATGATGGGGATCCGTTGATTGGTGTAGGTCGGGAATCGTTTTGAAAGATAATAATTTTTATGAACTCTCGGCATGACCGCGTTGTTGGAAATCGACGGAACGCGAGACCTCGTGCCACTGAACTGAACGGTAAAGCCAGTCGAGTACTTTCCCGATCTTAAAGGAATGAGCACTTATACTATAACCAGAAAGACAATATTATACCTAGTGCCAAACGGGGAACTGATAGAAGAACCGTATCTCTTTGTTCAAAAAGCGCTTCTGGCGCATATGTGCGACGATTTTTCATACTTGGTGTTCAAAATAATTTCATTTTATTCATTTATTCTTTATATGCGAAACGTGTTGATATAATTCGAACAGTTCGAAGTGTTTTTTTTTGTTTTGTTTTTCTATGAACGTCGAAAGTTTAATTTGTGAATGATATTTGTTTGGAAAATATGGAAAGTGATCGCAGCAGTGATTTCGAGGATGAACAACCTCTAATTTCTTCAACAATCGACGATATTGAGAAGGGTAACCAAAAATCGAATCTTGCGATGAGGAATAGAAGGGTCGACGTTGAAGAAGAACTCTTCGGAACGGTGAGTGACACTTTCTCCTACGTTGCGGGACATGGATTATCGAAATGTAAGAGGAGGGGGAGAAAAAGAGAAAAAAATTGGGATTGACGGGGGCCGGGTTGAGGGGGGGGGGGGGGGAGTGGGAGATACCGTTTCGAATATTTGTACTCGGTGGACAAATTCGATTCTTATTCATCCTGCAGCATTTGTTCCCTTTATTCCATTCGAGTGGTAATTCCAGAATTTTCGGCAAAATTCCGACCAAAGTGGAAAGGAGAAAATTGGGTTAATCACCGGATAAACAACTTGAAGAAAATACACACTATGGTGAAACGAAGTTTAAATTGGTTCAGAACTCAGCACCTGTTTTCTCTGCAGATCGTCTATAGAAATTTATACCCTCCGCTATATACGTATTACCTATAATGCAATTGCTCGAAATGGTACGGTATAATGTAATACTGAAAACCTAGTGTAAATGGAGATGAATTAACGAGGCTTCCAAAAACGAATCTCGGTAGTAAATTGAAATCATTTATTTATTTTTCCTCAACTTCTCGGTAAGCGAATAATAAAAAAACGAAATTTTTTTGCCTCGTTAATAGTACGTTACGTAATTTTTAAATAATACATCGAAGACCACGTAACGAAAGGTGAACTTGACTTGTTCTAAAAATGAACTCGGTGGATTATTCAAACACGCGCCAAGAGTTTAACTAGCCTCGAATAAAGTAACTCGAGCTGGTTCCGATCTTTAAAGTATCACGTCGTGCTCTGTAACCGGCGATCATAAACCCAACGTCGATTTAAATATTATACGCGCATAATTAGTTATGGGGTTTTACAGTTTGGTGGAAATCCTTCGAGTCAAGTTCCGGATGGAAGTTTGAAGAATTTTTTTCTTCCTCCTCCTCTTATTGCAATAATTAAACGACGTTCAAGCTCTTCATACATGTATACGTATAGCCGCGGATAAATTCTTTAAACCGATATCGGATAGAAAATCGGTCGGCCAAAGTTACTATAAACTAAAGTTTTCGAACTTTTCTACTTATGCGCCATGCGATTCTTTTTCTACGGTACAAAAACCGATCAAACAGCAGCTCTTCTCCTTACACCACCTCTTCGATCTCAACAGGGGTATGACGATGAATCTTACATTTGGGTAACGACCGAGCCTGTTTTATGGTATAACTGATAACATATTCATAAGAAAGGAACGTAATGCGTTGTTGAACGCTTATATTCTACCCATATGTACATACATCTTATATATTTAATGCATCGTGTATACGTGCATATATATGTATATATTATAGATCCGTATCGACGGTGTTCTTAGAGATAGATGTGAACACAGCTCTACATATTATACATATATATGTAGGTACAACTTGGCTCCGAATATCGCCTATATATTGAGCTTCTTTGGTATAACACGCGGTTTAAATGTGATTGCGATTTGATCGGGTATCCACCGAACGCGGGCGGATGGGTATTATTATGGTTTATATATATCTACGAAGGTATATAGAATCAGCCGGCAGAGATCGATCGGAAGTGCAAATCGCCCAAGTTCTTTGCCTCGCTTCCTTCTTCCGCCTACCTCCTAATTTTTTTTTTTTTTTTTTTTTCCCACTATTCGATCAGAGAAAGAGAAGTTAAAAAACAAAAAAAAAAAAAAAGTAAAAGAAATGGGGGGGAAAAAAACTTTGGCTTCATTCTTTCCGTTTGGTACAAGGAATTGTTTTTGCTTACTTGCTATTCCTCTTCGATCAGTTTTCCTTCGCGCTCGCGAAAACTCTTTGGAATTGTATTTATTCCCATTTTCAGGAAGAAGTATAAAAGAAATAAATGAAATGGTCTTTTATTATTTTTTCTCGCGTTTTTTATACACTCGATTCATCGATCACGCATAATTTAGGGTCATACATGCGGGACGGGGGGAAAAGTTTGTTTATATTTTCCGTGCAAAATCTGATAGAAAAATATCGCTTTTCTTTTCATATGTAAATATCGGGCTATTGTATTCGGTGTTTATGGGGGTAAGCCGTAAAATGTGTGCATGCATATAGCGATGAAAAGCGACGGTTTATTGAACCTGACGGTTTTTGGATGAGGATAAATTTTATCTGATATCTATTTATACAAGATCCTTCTTCCGAGCGTGCTGCACATCCACCCTGCGGGCGTAAAGGAAGAGGATCCGCATAACTCCTCGTTTTCTTAGAAAGAAGACCTTCGGTTAACACCTCCTCGGACCATCCAGTCGTATAAATCGTCGTTGGCTTCGAAACGAGCAAACGAATTGGTTCTCAGCTACCAGTTAAATGGAATTTACCGAGCGATGGCCAGGAAGCAAACCTGCCCAGGTGGAATCTTGTCACGGATCTCTTTAGATCCGGTACCAAATACTGTAGCTATAGGTTTTTTTTCTTATACTCTGCCTTGCACCACTAAAGTCCTCGCAATCGCTAGTCGTTATCCTATTCCCAAGGACACTCGATCCAGAAAATAATTTTCATATAATAGCTTATACAGTAAAGATAATTTCGAAAAGGGGTAATTCTCGTAATAATTCAGCTGACAGTTTCAATTTTCTCTTCTTTTCTTCGCTTTTGTAATTCCTATTGATACTGTACCCGATAAGGGAATGGGTAAAACTTTTCTTTGATTTTTCAGGAAAAAAAATTCTTTTGATTCGATATTATCGTTGAAGAGTGTAGGTATAAAGAAAGGGAGAGAGAGATGGGGGATTAAGTTCGGCTTTGAACGTACATCAAATCATATCTTTTAATTAATTAGAAGACTCGAGCTTCCTTAATTCGATTAAAATGTAGGTACACACTTCAATTAACTTATACTTTACGCGACACCCCCGCGTGTATTATATAACTATACATTGCAGTGGCGGATTACTAATTATTTAATTTTAAACAAAGTTCTTACGTATTATTAGCCGAAGCAGCTGCGAGTTGCAACGATTCAACGATCATATTTAAAATGAATTCAAACTATTATACATATTTGATTCGTTGAAAAATCTAGAACGAATTAAATGCGGACTCGATCAACAGTTTTCCAACTATTTTTTTTGTTTATTTCTTTCTCTACATCCGATTTGGGTAATCAGGTGAAAAAATATAGAAAACTCAGTAATAAAGTGCAGATTGGTGAGTCCGCGGTTGTAGGAGTCAGAGATAAAAGCGCCTTCGGTTATGGGAGGCAGAGCTTTGCGGAATGATTTATTTTCTCTTCCGGTTAAATGTATATATATATATAGGTATGTAAAAAAAAAACTGGAGAAACATAAGGGAAATAGAGAGGCCCGCTTCTGTTTCGGCTCGTTACACAAAATGTCCCCAGAGTACATCTCGAAATGTTCCCACATCCCACATACGTACACTAAAATTCCAATCGCATATCCTCTTCTGCGTCGAAACATGGCTAAATGTTCGATGTTCAAATTTGGATAAAAATTTCAAACTTCCAAGGCCAAACTACATCGGATAAAAATGTATATAAGGTATATGTTTATACGCACCGTGTAACAATATCGTGAAAGAAAAGGAAAAAAAAAGAAGAAAATCAACGGTTGGTTTTTTAACGTCGTAGCACATGATAATATGCATATTCATCGGCATTATCCTGCGGCGAGACAAAGTAAGAAGAAGAAGAAAAAAAATAACTAAGAGAAGTGAAAGGATGAGAATATGGCCGCCTAGCTTTGTAGCTCAAGTTTAAAGGTGCACGTACCGTAGTGGCATAGGAGGAATGTAAAAGTTTTCAAACAGAATTAAATTGTCAATCTGCGTATTCGATTAGTTTGGTTATTATCTGAACTAAATAAACGTAGGGATCTCGAGTTTCAGCCACGGTGTAGCGGATTGGTAATTCGGAATACACGCGTATGTACGTAGGTTACATATATTCAATCGGAATCGGACCCCAGGGACAAATTGATCGTGCCGTGGTACATCCTGAAAGTGTAGAGCAGAGCTCGGTGTTCCGAAATTCTTTTATTCGGTCTTTTCTAGATAAGAGTTTGTGGAAGACCAATGCGGATAAGAAGAGACGATATACATGTGCCTATATATTATGAATACCAACACCTACGTACCGCACGTATAGACCAACTTACGTTTTACACATCCGAGGAAAATGGTGGACGTAGGTGAACAACAATGCCATTCCTATACGTGTGCTGCGGCTGCTGCTGTTGTTCGGATTCAAAGGCAACTTTCACGTCGCCGTTGCTGTTGGCTGTGGCGGCAAAGCCGCTGCATGAGAGAAAACGTCTTGAAATTATCGCCGAGGATTTCTTACGTGATCTTATTACACCTCTGGGGATTTTCCGATCAGTTTACGTTACGTGGCCACCCCGTGCACACGGGCGACGCGACGGAAAGAAAAAAAAGGAAGCAAAGATGCGGATGAAATTAACGCAAATGTTTGTCGTACGCGACCTACTCGCTTAATTGACTTCTTGTATTTATCACCTCGTCGGTTTTATCGATTTCGACTCGCGTACGCTGTTTTTTTTTGTTTTTTTTTTGTTTTGTTTCTGCAAATTCAAGGTTACCGCACTGCATCGTTGTCGGTTTATATTATACCGATGATTTGATCCGACCGCGTGAAATTTAATTAACAAAGAAGCGAAAGAAGAGAGAAAAAAAAGCGAAAACTAAACGAGAGATTGACATTTTGGAAAGGGTTTCACGTTCACGAACAGTAATATAAGTTATATATCTACGTATACCATCGCGAAGCTTTGGAAGCTCGACAGCTTGAGCTGACCCTCGACCCTTGACCTTTTTGGATAATAAAACGATATTTCGATCTTGCGGTATTAAATTGTACTGGACAATCCGAAAGGGGTAGGAAGTTGAAATTACATGCGGGGACTGATGACAAACTATAATTAACAGTTTTGTTGTTTTACCTCGTACATGGTGTACGTGTGTGCGTATATATTGATTATTCATTAACCTCCTTGTTCAATTTGTTCTATCATCGTGCCTACTATAAGAAATTGAGTTATCGTGTGAACTGCAGAATTTAGGGACGACATCGGAGCAAAGTTGCGAACTTATACGTTTCCTCGAGTTTGCCGATGGGAAGAAGTACGGAAGAAATAAAAGGTACTTTCTATATTGCTGCAGTTGAATCTCTGACCTCGGGTCGTGGGACTCCGAAGACCTTCTTCGTGTGGCTGTACAGGGTGTCATTATTTGAATAACATCCGCGACATAACGTTCGTCCTTATTTTTTTGGAGCCGAAAATAATCAATTTCAGGATTCACTTCGATTCTTACGAGACGTAAAAACTGCAGCAAATCTTGAAATCGCTTGCATTCAAAAGCGAAACGTATCTCGAATATCGTTCGACGTATATAAAAGGGAACTTGAGAATTCTAAGCTGCTCGTGTAACCTGCAAACGAACGGCGACTGATGATATCTCCGTTTCTCTCTTTCCAACGGAAAGTTGGTCGTTCGTTTCTTGTTGCGCAGGACGAGGTATATGTATACATATATATAGGCATGTATATAGGATAGATACAACAACGGTCAACGAACGATGCGGTGGACGCGATTCGCGGTCGCTTCACTCTTTTCAGACTCGGCGCCGCGACGCTTGAATTCAACGTTTATTGCCCCTTGGTACCTAGCCAAAGGCGATACGACAAATACACCGGAAAATCGATTCTCAGGTTTTCTAAAAAAAAAAAAAAAACAAAAAAAATATGCCAAATACTTCGAGCTGTTCGAATCAGCGCACGAAAAAACGCCCTTCGCGTTGGGTTCATATCTACAATACTGATTTCAGTGAAAACATCGGGAATAAATTTCGGAAATTTAATGTTTCCGAAAAGTTTGACACTTTCAATTATTTTTTTTTTCCTTTCGCGCTATTTTGTACAGATAATATACAAGATGATAATGTAAAAAAAAGAACCTGGTTAGTTGTCGATATCGCTTTTCATCGAAGATGTCTGAAATATATTGAATGAACGGTAATAAGCAAAAACGTCCTAAGCGACAAAAAAAATTTTTTTTTCATCTTCTGACTATTGCGAAAACGTGAAGCGCGACCCACATCATCCAAATATATCGAATGCACGATTTTTGAAAAAATGTTGGTCAAGACGTTATTGCTTAATACCGTACGTGGAAAATGAAGGCTTTGTCGAGCGTGTAAAAATTTTCGACGAAGGATCGAATTTTTTTATTTTCTGGTTTCTCGAAGATTTTCGTACTCTTCGGTTATTTCATTCGTTGGTTCGTTCTTCGTTCGTTCACGTGCGTTTCCCTTCAGGCAGTCTTTCAAATACTGTGAAGCAGCGGCAGCGGCAGCTCTGTACCTATAGGAAAAAAAGAGAGTATCGATACCCATACGAAAAGAGATGTGAAACCCACTGGTTGAAGAGGGAAGCTTTTATCGGAATTGCTTTCAACTCGGCACACGTTAATACAGAAGCAGCTATACTTGCGTCATCATTTTTCAGAGATTATATTTTTCACGATCCCAAGACCCCTCGATTCTTGAATTTACACATTATCACAGCTATTTTATGTACGTACGCCCGGTTAGGTTGATCGTGAATCGTTTCGCGGCCAAGCGCGAGTTTGGACAACTTTTTCGTGTAGCTGGGCCGGCTACGAAAATTTGTCCAAACACGAGCTTGGCCGCGGAGCGATTCACGATCAACCTAACCGGGTGTACCTACCAATGATACGTGAAGTTTGCCACCGAAGGAAAAGAGGGGAGGGAAAAAGAGGAATAAATAAAAGATCAAAGTCATCAAACATGCGTGCCTTTTCTTTCATTATATTCTTTATTCTTCGTCATTTGTTTTTTTTTTTTTTTCAATACTTTCGTCGAACATAACAGCGGCGATATTTAAATTATACGAGAATATCACATTCTACCGAATGATTACTTGCAGTAAAGAGTGAAGTAGGTAGGTACGACGGTAGTATTGTGGATGTATAATACATTATTATATTATGATCCTATTGCACGGTGAAATTCTTACTGAATTATACGTACCTATACAACCTACATGTAATACGTAGCGTATACTACAGTAAAGTTAAATCGTAAAATATCGTTATTAAAAATTTTCTACGGCCAAGTATTATGTATTTGTAGAACAATTTTATGGTTCATGCGACGCAGTATCTGTACATCCATGGTATACCCGCCTCGTATGGCGGAGAACCATTCGATTCTTTAATTAAAATCAAGGGGAGGTAGAAAAATTAATTGTTGGATAGATAATACCTCGAAAGCTATAACGTCACTCCGCACCTCGTGCTACAGCTATAATTTTCACATTACATACAGTATACCAATATATGTGTATACCGATTAAAATACGCGTGTGTAAATCTTTTTCCTTTTTTTTTCTTCTTCATGTACGCGTTTATAAAACGAAGTAATTTCATTTCATCCCAAATAAATTAATTGTTTCATCGACAATATGATATTTAATTAACGTTGAAGATCGAGATTAACGGGGGTTGGATGTGAAATGGTATCGGTAAGTGGGTTATGAATCTTCTCGTCGTTTATGATTATCGTTATTATTATAGATAGCCGATGCGATTCGAAATTTTTCCTTTAATTAGCCAACCTATAATTCAACTCGGTACGAACGATTCAACGCATATTGTCAGAGTTAAACGCACCGGATGGTATACAGAGAAAATTGTTTCAAACTTTTTCTCGAATTAATTAGCAGGGGTTTGTTAGTTTTCATCATCATTATTATTGTTACTATTTCTTTTCTGCGTGTCTTTGATTCCAATGAAATTTTACGACATTTTTCGTTCCGTACTAACGATTGCGGGGATTTCAGGGTAGGTATAATATTCGATGGTGGTTCGTATTATCATACCTGGTTCCAGTGGATCCGAAATATCTTGCAGGGTATACTTTGGTCTCGAGGAGTAGGTCGGCTATATATTACCAGAGGTAGAGGTATTATACTTGGAAGTTGAGGAGAACGTGAACGAGGACGGGGATTCGTGTAGGTCGTCTTCCTACCGTATCCACCTAACGTAGGGCATCCGAATGGTTTAGTGTCCAATATCCAGCAAAGATTCGCATATTAAAGCACTTCATTTATGTAGTATATAGTTTTATCGTCCAGAGAAATACATAGGATACGGGGTATGGTGCGGCGTAGTATGTAGTTTCGCTTAAATTAATAACTAGACAGAGAGAGCCGTGGCGGCTGCGGAGGTGGGGGGGGGGGGGGGGGGGGGGGGGGAGAGAAGAAATATTTGCTCACGTCAAAGCTAAAATCTATTCGATTGAAATTAAACCACCTCGTCGCCGCAACGCATCAAATTTTTCGGACGGATTATCCGAAACAGTATACATATATATATTTGTCATCGAATCCTAGAGCTGAATGTGACAATGAAATAATTGAAACTTGAAACCTGGTCGAGTATATACTTCTAATAAGAGGATTACAAAAAAAGAAACAATAAAAAATTATTCGAATTAAATAAACGCCCCGGGCCGTTCTGGGTTACGTATACACATAAATATCTACACGTATATGTATATCGTACATTTATTAAACTGTAAGTAAAAGTTAAGAAAGTTTAATGAAACCTATACACCGCATTTAAGGGTGCTTTAGAACCTTTTCACTCTCGATCCTCGTGTTCTTGTTTCTTGGTGTATAATCAAAAGTACGTCTTTCGGGGTATACGAAAAGTTATAACCTCCAGTGGTTTTGGGCACATATTTTATTGTAGAGAAGTGGTCTCCGCAAAAATTGTAAAAGAATCAAAGGAACGAGGAGAGGAGGAGGAAGAAGAAGAAGAAGAAGAAAAAGAAAAAATAAAATTTAAAAATAAAATTAGAGTACACAGGGTGAAGTGGTAGCGTTTGAAGAGGAATAAGGAAAGGGAGTGAAAAAAAGACGAAATGAAGAAAGAAACGATACAGTAAATTTAAAAGTTTATTTTAAACAACTTCTTGTTCTCGAGTTATACTCTCGGTGTCGTTACATAATTTAAATTGGTCAAGTTTGAAAATTTTCTCATTTAAATTATCCGACAAATACTGCGGATGAATGTGGTATAGGTACAACTATAATTTTCCGAGTAACAAAGAAATTTCTGTTCAAAATGAATGAAACAAAAAATGAAGAAAATTTTCCACACCACAGCCACATGGTTCTCAAGGAGATAGAATTTCGACAACGTATACGTTACGGTGTGAAAATCGAACGAGCGACGTGCTGCTGCACTCGGATTTTAGTTTCTGTCTAACGAACTTTGTAATTTGTTCGAAAACCATCCATCCCCCATGTATATCCCTACTTTGCGACTCCTCCAAGGGTTTCTCTCTCCAGGGGGAACGAACCTGAAGGCGACTGAAATTAACTTTATACATGGTCGATTAATATATCACGTGACGTCATCTAATTTTACATCCCCCCTTCCCCCGCCCCCCTGCCCTCCGCCCCGATGCAGCGCAGTTCGTTCATGCGTTTGAGTTTTACAAATAATCCCTGCACATGCAGCAGCGTACAAGATATGATCTGAAAGTATTCGATGTAAAAATTAAAGGAAAACAAAAATTTTTTTTCATTCGCTCAATTCGCTCAAACTTGCGAGATATTAATTTTGTTTAATGTGATACACGGAGTGTTTTTCCCCGTTGCGTATATCACACCTTACATAAATATTCGTCTACATGCAGCCAGCCATTTTCTTTATCATATTACGGTGTGCTCGGATTATTCTTTCGCAAAGTTCAAAGCGAGGAAACTACACCGTCCCAAAGTGTCGTCGAGTGTTCCTAATCTGACAAGCGCGTGTCCCTTAATCCGGGTCGACTCAGGTGGCCCGAGGGTTTATTCGCCGCGACTAAACCAAAATTCGTATCCTATACCCGAAATTTCCACCACGCTTACATTAAGAAAATCCCTATTTTCACAACCTCCGCGCAATTTCACCCCACCACGCACCCACTTCGGCGCACAGATTTTTTTCTCTTTAATTTCTTTCTTTTTGATTTGTTTTTTTTTGTTTCGTTCTTTTTTTTTTTTTTTTTTTTTAATTTTTTTTCAACGCCACGGTGTGTAATCCTTTTCGCACACGTATTCTATAATTAAGTTTACGTACATACGTGTGCGAGATTATTTTTAACCCCCTTTTCTCTCTGATCAATACATTTTATTTATCTTTTTTTTTTCTCTCATTCTCATCTTATAGTATCTCGTGTAATTTTAATACACGAGGAGAGAAAAAAGTAGACTCGGTTTTTAAAAACTTCTTCGTAAAAACGTCTTTTCGTTTGATTTTCTTTTTTTTTTTCGAATTTCTACCCTTGTACAAAATACCGAACGTGACGTAGAAATCGCTTCCATTCGTTTCTATATATCCAACTCGACCCGTCCCACCCTTTCTCTCTTTCCTTTTTCACACTTCTCTCATTTCTGTACGCTAATATTTTCTTCCCTTCCTCCCCTTTGGCGGCGTTGTCTATGTTTTTTCTTTTTTTATATTCTTCCGTTTTTCCACCTCCTGGAATTCGTTCCGACTCTCTTCCCAGCTAGCGCGTTATATTCCATCGCCCGTAGCTCCAACGATACTTTGACAGCGATGCGACAGTCTTTTTTTTTGGTTTTTATCTAGAACTTTTTTTTTTTTTTTCCTTTTTTTTCGTTTGTTTCACTGTTTGCATTTCTCGGGGAACAGACGTTCGCTTGTGTAGCTATACATCAGAAGGTGTGCGCTTTTCTTTTGAGAGGGTGATAAAAAAAAAAAAAAAAAGAAAAGAAAAAGAGAATTTCATTTTTTTGACGGGCGTGAAAATTTTCGTGAAGTTTCGAAATAATATGTTATGTACATGCATCGGAGAAATTCCGTGTGAAAAATTAGTGAAGTTAAAGTGAAATTGTATGCGAATATATTATTAGATATATCTGTAAGATTTGATCGGTACGTAAGTGCGCGCATTATGTATAATGTATGTGGGTATTATGTGACGTATTTTTGCCACGTCTAGTTTTCTACCACTCTATAGCGGTTTATAATATGGTTACGTACCCGGAGATAGATAAAAGTATAAAATGGGGATTCGTTCTATCCCATTTCATTTTCTATATCCGATCCATGGAAGTCCGGTTCGGATACATCGGTCGGGGGTTTGTACTTGTATCTCACCTAATACCAGTTTTTAAACTCATCCGCGCGCATGCTTTTCGATTTTATACCGCTTTTCCGTTCCACGTATACTTTTATGCGGATTTTTCTTATAACGGCATCTATATAGTATACGGCGTACATATAGTATCTACTTTGCTAGATTTCTTCTCATCCTCGTTCCTATTCTTACATACATTCTTATATATTCGCTGCGCGCGGTATAGTATAATATCGAAGAATTCGTCGCCATCTTTTTCTCCGTCTTTTTCTTCTTATCATTGCTTCGTTTCTTCCAATATTTACCGACCTGCTTATCGGATTAACTTTATATATACGCGGACTCTCCTCTTTTCCGGTACTCTATACATATACGTATACATACAGAGGTTTACAATAAAATCGCGATCTTTTCTTCTCTTTTTTTCTTATGTTCTCTTATTTTTTCTCTCAACACTTTCAAAAACTTATTTCTACTTATGTACATACATCCACTCTTCGCGAACGTGGAAAGGCCCATGCTCATCTTTTTTTGTCTCTTTACTTTTTTTTTTTCTCTTCTCTCTTACAATTGTTTTTTCTTCTTACCCTCCAACGCCGTTTGTTCGCAATTTTTGCCTTTTTTTCACGCTACCTGTGTGCTTATAAATATAATATCTCATCGCGCGCGCTTTCCTCGGATTATGTGTGCACACGTCTAACCGAAAAAACCGCGGAAAAAGTTGTTCTTACATTTTTTAACAACGAAAATTGTCCGCTTAACTGAAAATAAGAAGAAGAAATCTTTTTCTGAAAACGAAAAAAAAAATAAACAGAAGAAAGAAAATAAAAGACGATGCATAACGGATACCGCGTTTCGCTCTCTATAAGATCATAAATTCTGTCTATAGGTACATCAGCTTACCCACAATGTGGCGCATCCTATACGGAGCATATGTATGTATACATAAAGTATATGCACAGGTAAATAGGACGTATGTGTATATATAACTGCGTCAGGTGTACCTCTCATCCTTACACCACGATGATGGTACCCTATTATATATATGTACATCCGGACGGATAGCGAGTGCGTATTCAATGTATATATGGGTACATATGGTATACAGGTACATGGGTATATATGGAAGTACAGATATATATTATGTACAACTCGAGCCCGAGGGAACCTGCAAGGAGTGAAGAGGAAAACGCGCGTATTGTGTTCGGCACAAAGCCAGAGAGACCCAGAAGTTACACACATATGTATATATTAGACACATATCTATGTACAGGGTTATATATATTCGTAGTATACGTAGGTATATGTATATAATGATCGTCACACAGACATACGTATGTATGAAAAGTTCTTCATATATTCCAGACGATATGTACCTAACCTAGCTGGCTAGGGTCACTCGACAGGGTCACTTTTGAAAGCAAAATCGGTTTGAGTCGGCGATTGAAAATTCCTAACGTTCTTGACGTTCGCGGCATGGATCTTACTATTTAATGTACGATGTAAAGAACTTTCCCCGCGGTGAGAATCCGTCTCACAGATCGCGTAATAGGATTTCGAGGGTACAAGGTGAGGTGAAAAAAGAAAAGAAAAGGGTGTCAGAAGAAGAAAAAGGAAAGAAAATAGAAAAGAAAAATTAGAAGCATCGGGAGTATACCGCAGGCGAACGGACGTGCGGGGCGATATGGTGAGAGAAACTACTACTGGAATTTCTCGATGTGTTTCCATCGACCGCAAATTGCAGTTCTCGAGCCTCGGGGAATCACATGCAAAACGTGCGGTCTTGTACCGAGGTAGGTGGTGCCGCCGAATCTACGACGGAAATGAACTACCGCTGCTGTTGCTGCTGCTGTTGCCGTTCCTAAACCTATACGGATATATTATATAAGGGTATGTATACAACGTATATACATACATCCGAAGTACACGAAATTCGATAACCGCACGTGCTGATCGATCGATAGTGAATTTTGAAAGACTGATCACCCTGCACTTTCTTATTTCTTTGATTTTTCAAATCACATTTACGACTTACAGATTTTTGGACGTCTACTCGAAATCGGTCGGGGGCTGCGGTTTTATCGGGGCAAAAATTGAACGAAATCTTTTGCCGTAAAAATCAGACTCATATTCAAGCTTTATATCGAAACCAAAATCCAAAGAGCGAGTTTCATTGCTGTGAAATTTTTTTTCATTCATTTTTTTTCTCATCAAATTCAAACGAACCAAAAAATCGAGCTGCACGGACTAAGTTATTTCACGTATTCACATTTTTCTGTTTTTTATTTTTTTTTTCTCTCTTCATAAATGTAATATTACATACCGTTACATACATTCGCGTTAATTCAAAGGAGCATATATAATGTATTGTAAACTTTTGCCGAACGGTTTTCAAAAAACAAAATCAAAATCAAAATCTTTTTTCCTTCTTGTTTTTTTTCTTCCTGGTTTCCGTATGGGGTCTACTCGAATATGTACTTTGTGGATTGTAGAACATTACATGGATGGCTTTGATATATACATATATGAGAGCGATGAAAAATAAAAATGAAAGTTTCAATTCGTTTTTTACTATTTATTTTTGGTTATTTTATCTTCTTTTTTTTTATTCTTTTTCTGTACGTGGTTGAGGCGCCTCGCTTTACCTTGGCGCGGTATAAAACGACGTTTAATCGGTCGTACGATATCAGCAGGTGATTGCGCCCTTTAAGGTCGAGAAGATTCTTTGAGGGTGAACAAGGGGAGAATCGTTATTGTACAAAAAAAGAGGAGGGGGAAAAATGGAACGAAGGAACAAAAAAAGAAGAAGAAAAAAAAAATGTGTAAAAGAAAAATGAAAAAAGCAGTGAAGAACAAGGACAATATGTGTATATATATATGAAAAAGGAATCGAGAAGAAAGAAAAAAAAAAAACTTCTCTTCCTTGCGCCCGGCAATCCTTTGATTTAAGCATCGGACGACAACCGCATTCGAAGTAGATATGGAAACTGAAGTCGTTCGGACACGAGAGAAACTATACATGGAAACATACATACATACATGTATATATATATACACGTACGTGTACAATGTATAGTCGGTATGTATATGTATAATGTTACTGAAAACTGCAGTTTGTTAGCTACGAGTTTTCTCAAAAGTTCAACTTTTCGATCGTAGATTTTCATAGCAAGAGCTGAAAGAAGAATTCAACTATAAGTATGTACGCAGCACATGTATGTGTATATATTTAATATGAGTACATGTAGCTTTTTTTTTGCCGCGCAAGTATTTCAACGAAGTCTTTCGCACTTTTTCTGGAGATTGTTTTTTTTTTTTTTTGGTTTCTTTTTCCTCAGAACACAAACTTCCGATAAAGCTCTCGATGAGTCGTGAAAAACGATCCGAAGCGTTTTTTTTATTTTTTATTTCTTTCTTTTTAACATTTTTCTCTCATTTTCATGACAGTCTCTGAATATTTTTCTATTCTCTAGCCGTAAAAAACGATCGGGTCGATCAATTGGGCGATCTTAATTCGCTTATCGCAGCATACCTGTTAAGGAAAAAGAGCACACCCACAGCGCGCACCGCGGGGTTTGCAATAATAAACGCGGTTTTCGCACGAAAATTTTGTAAAAAAAGATAAGCTGATTCGTTGAAGCTGAAAAGGTTTTCACTTTTTCTGCCCATTATCAAGGACGACGTTAACCATCGCTGTCCGTAATGGCCGTTTTAAAGCGAGCTTTTGAGCTTTTTATATAAGACGCGGAAATACCGCTGACGGGAATGTTTTTCGTTTCAGGTTGTTTTTTTTTGTTTTTTTTCGTAACTTCTCGTTCGCTTTTTTTTCATTTATTTTTTTTTTCCTGGCTTCGTCGTGTTTTTTAAAATTCCCCTCTTTTTCTCACTTTTTCTTTCTTTTCTTCTCAAACTGTATAGGTATGTATCATGTATATACATGTATATCCGTGCACTCTATATACATACGCGTACGTTATACTTATCGAAAAAGAAAAAAGAAAAAAATTACTTTTACTCATAATGTACGAATAATATAGTACATAAATATATTATACGTTTACACGCATAGGTATATAAATATAGGTATATTTTACATGTACTCTACTTCCATCGCCCTGGAGATTCGCTCTACTGCAATCTGCAGAACGTTCGTTGATTCAGTTCTTTGAAAAGCTTTTCAAGCTCAACAGACTGGAAAAATATTTACGTTCTATCGTAAACTTCACCTGTTACCCTACACCCCCTGCTTGTTCTTATTACTGTGCAAAATCCATTTCATGTACCTAAAACATCCTATATACATATTATATGTATAATATTATATTAAGATATGCAGTGTATATCGAATCAGAATTCGCGAGTATATAAGGTAATTTTAATAGTAGCCACGAGGGTCGGGAAGAAAATCAAAATTCGGAAGGTAAATCTTTCTTTGTTTGACGACGAAAGAAAATCGAAAAATTTATTCCTTAACATCATTCGATTATTTATATTATCGTGATTTTTTCCACGATCTGTCAGCGAGATAACGAACAAAAAATAGTGATTCGTTCATAACCGAGATCCACCGCGGAGATTTCGATCTTAAATTTCTTTCCCCGCACCCTCCGCCATTTATGTGAGGTGAAAAAAAAACTTCGTGCAACTCACGTATGTATGTGCACGATACGATTTTAATTATATTCTTCCTTCAGGCTTATGTAATATCCTATTATATTTATTAATTTATATATATTGCACGTATAGATCGGACTTCGGGTAGGTATATGATAAATAAATATTTCTCCACTTAATACATATATTTATTGGGTATATGCCATTTTTCATACAGCGTATTGTACTCGTGTACATATACGCATGTATTATGTATATTACAGAAATTCTCTCTATATACATACGACTATGGGATTTGAGGTTCATATCATTAAAAATAATGATGTCGTTGTCCGACGATCGTATATCGAAGAGAGAGTTTACGAAATAGATATATGGATATATGTACTATACATATATATATGTGGGTTTTTTTTCAAAACGGAGAGGGCCGCTTATATACGTAGTACGTATATAGGCATTCGATGAAAAAAAACTGAGTGAGTGAAAAAAAAAGTAGGTATATCCACACAATCTTTACCATCTATTAAATTTTGTTGTATGTTAACGATGAGTAAAATCAAGTACGTTATACATGTATACGTATTTTGTACGCACGATTCCAACTGCGTCGAGGACCGCCTGAGATGATAATTATTTTTCACCCAGACCCAACCGCGTTGTATAAAATTTTCCAGTATTCGAACCGACGCTCGTGGTGCCCGTGATGTATATGGTGGTGAACGCTTAGAAAATGTATAATTTTCCACTAATTAACCGACCAACCGCCTGTAGTACCTTCGCCTCCAAAGGCGCACTGCCAAAATTTCCGTCGATCGATACGGGGAGATTATTGTAAACGTGTATATGAAATTGAAAATTGAAGTATCTACGGAACATGTGAAAAAAAAAAATAATTTCGAAAATTTCGATGACTAGTTATCTAATTGATTTTATTTTAATTCGCGTTTCCTTCGTCGATTCAATTTGAAAAATTGAAATGGCAATGTTTTCTGTGCGGATGAAAATTTTCACCCGCGTTCAAAACTTTCTTCGTCCGCCATTTTGTAACGGTGCGATAATTCGGAATATTGTGTGTGTTGCGTATTCGAAATGTTATATCGGGATGGTTGTATCGAGTTATTTTGCCGGCGAGATGAAATGAGACGGGAGGTTAGCCGCCTCCGTGGTTGGGAGGGAAGGTGTTTTTGGGGATGAGAGTGGAACGGGAATGGAAAAGAGGGAAGAGAAAGGACTGGGAAATGTCGTTGATAAGGAGGGCCGCATGTTGTATGTATGAGGATAGGGATTAGCGTCGGGGCGCGTGTCGCCTGGGTATTTGCGATTTAAGAGCTTTGTTTTATACGCCCTGTGGAATACGAAATGGGAAAAGCGCCAGGGATCATGGAAGAAGAAAAAAAAGAAAGAGGGATAAGAGACAAGGAAAACCGGGATCGAGAGGTCGAATCTAAGGTGCAGAGACTTTACGAATTTATAAAAAGCACCGACGCTGTACGCGCTTATATTACATTTATCTGAGACACGTCCTCGCTATATGCAATTTTTTTACCATCTGATTCGAAACGGGAATCGAATTTACCTCCGTTTTACCTTTCATCTTTTCAATTATTCATTTCTTTTTTCTTCCACGTTTTTTTTAAAATTTTTTTTCTGCTGAACAACAAAAAATCAATGAAAATTAAGAAATCATATTTTCTACGCCCGTAAGATGCTTATTACCGTGTTACATATATAGCTACGGGATCGCGTAATTATCGTATCATCGAGCAATAATGGAAGGTAATCTCCTGAGTAATTCTGTCTTCGTCTTTCTCTCTCTATTTTCATCTACCTTCCACCGACGATTTCGCAAAATAACCAACCACAATATAAAGCAACGTAGCTAAAATAAATCTCGTCATACGTGCAGGGATACGACTTTGTGTACGGGTTGAAAAAAAATGCTCTTTTTAAATTTCTAATTTTTTTTATTATTCCGCTATTATTTATACATATTTTCATCCGTCGCATTACGGCTAAAAGCATATGCATACCTAATATATATCCCTCAGAGGCAGAAAAAAAGTAAACTGCATTTTACTCGTTCCTCTTTTAGCACCGGAGTCCGTTTCGAACGATTCATTTATTTTCAAAAATTATTATTATTATTATTTAAATTAAATTAAATTGAATTTGCATCTGAAATTTTATTGTTTGTTTCTGTTTTTTAATTCATTTATTTTTTTTTTACTAGCCTTTGATGTTTCCATATTTATACACATATAGGTATAATAAGTAATGAAATTAACTTGTTTGCACGTTTGCGAGGCGATTGGCTTTTTTTTTTTTTCCTCTTATTTTTGGATATGGAAAATGATCGTAAATTCAAAATCAAACGATCGCTTTATATGCGATCTACGTGTAATTGTGAAGAGAAGAAGGAAAAAAAAGAAAACAAAAATGAACAACAAAAATCACGCTCAGGTTGTTCGGATGTGTTTTTATTTTATTTGTTCTTCTTCTTTTGTCGGAGGATATTGCAAGGGCGACGAAAAGTAGAGAGAAGGGATTTCGTGTATAAGGTTTAAAGGTTTTTCGCGCGAACCAACGACTGCATCCTATTGGGATGAAAAGCTCCGACAATTCACCATAAGTTCCAATCTTCTTTAAACGATTTCCTATTACGCGTTGGGTTGCAGGTTCGGTCCCCTATACTTCGATTCGTCGCCGGGCGGGTTTCTTTTCACTCCTGTATTTATATAGGGTAGGAAAATTTCACGCTGCGCAAGTGTCCGCGGTTCACGATGTACGAATTGCGATGTTGCAGCTCTTTTTTTTTTTTTCTTTTTTTTTTGTATTTTTTTTGTTTGTCGCCCCAAAAAATTTACACTCGTAAAAATGATCGATCCAAATTTAATCGCACGTATAATTTTCATTCGGAAAATTGATAAGACGACGATATCCCCACCGACAAGTCGAACGTTCGTTCGTTATTCTTTCATCTTTTCATTTAAATGTTACGTATACGTTTATCGGAAGTTTCCCCTGAAAACATAAAAAATGCAAATCGCACTGCGAACAAAGGATAATTTTCATTGTTGAAAATTAGTCAAGATATTCTCGCATCTCACGTGTAAAACGTGTGTGTACCTACGTAAATTTTGATCACGTGACTGATGAAATAAAAAGAAGTCGAAAGAAGGGAGGGGGGAAACAATTGAATCGTTATTTTTATTTTTTAGTTTCAGTTTTATACAATACGCTCGTATATGTAATACACGTTGCTACGTATACACCCACCGTATCGTATGACTCATAGTCGAGTAATTGATCGAAAATAAATATTCGTGTGATAGATGACGAGTATTTTGGATTTTGAATTTTGCACGATTTTTCTTTATTTTTTCTTTTCGCTTTTTTTTGCACTTTTAATTACTTTGTTGTTCGTTCGCTCGTCGTCGTCATTAACACCGTCGCATAATGGACGCTGATATTCTTGTGTAAACTTAAAAAGGGAGGTGGGAGGGGCAGGAAGGGCGGGGGGGGATGTTCTTAACGATGACATCAATTATCGAAGCAGTGACAGATTGCTACTCGCTACTCTCATCTCGACGAGTTTTCTGTCAGCTGCTGCACCTGCAGATTTGATGTACGATATTTCTTGTGTGAATTAAATTACAAGTACTCACCATTGATTGTTTATATACATATACCTATATAGACACACACGATAAAAATACACACCTCATCAATACCGAAATACAGAGAAAATGATAACGACGATAATTATAACATAAATATAATCTTCGCTGAACGTATATATGACAACAGAATTTCGCTCTGTTACGGATTGATTTGTATTTTAAACTGTAATAAATAAACTATCAAAATGTTTAGCTAATTAGCACTTGGGGTGCGAAGAATTTCTTTTCTTTTCCTTATTCGTGCGGTATCACGTGACGGGTGATTTGACGTGGAATGTACGTACATATCTATGTACCGTATCCTTACGTCTCCTTTTTCTTCACCCCGCCCCCAGGCCCCTCCTCTTCGTTTTTTCATTTTGGTAACGAAAAACCAGAGAAAAAAAAAAAACCTCAACGCACAGTATATACGTATACATATAATTTGTATACTCGCTCGGTGTATGTGTGTATATGGAAAATGAGGAGGGATGAATGGAGAAAGAGGGGCGGGGCAGGGGGGCGGATCAGGTGGAAGGGGGAGGTAAGGGATAGGGATAGGGAGAGGAATAATTTACAAACCTGGAGGGTAAAGTCAAGAATTTCACCTAGCGGATTCTCTTTGATATAGCGCCAGGTCGCTTTACTGCTCCTCCCGTTCGCTCCAGGCTATTTTCCTCATCTGGTACAGCTCGCGCGGCGGCGCTATCCGGGGCTAAGGCTTTTGATATCCCTAATCATAGCGCCCGAGACGACTAATTGAGAAAAGCTCAGTCTTATGTACCGTGCTATATTTCTATACCTTACCTATGCAACCCATACCCTTATTTCATCACCCTTAGTGGCGGTCCTTTTTTTTTTTTTTTATTTCTTTTTTTCTTTCAATCAAACAATCGCGAAGGTAATACCAGCTTGTGGATGAAATTTTTGAGAAATGCGGTACCAGAAATCGATATTCTCGGTCCTGCACGGCGTTTGAAAGGTGAGAAAAATTTTCAACTTTCCATACATCGAAATTCCAATGAATGTTCCTATATAGTTGTCCAGATCGTACGGGCTAAAAACTATTCGCGCGATATTTTTTGTTTTTCTGGTTTTTCGAGTCCGAAACCGAAACCCCTAGTATCTTAGCGCACCTGTAGCGGTGTGAAATATTCGCGATTAATCCGGCAACGTTAATGCGACGGAAGTAATTAAAAATAAATCAATCGGAAGTTTCGATCGGACAGAATCGGAGTGAAAATTTTCGGGGTATTTCGCGTTGCCAGGACGTTCGCGCCGTATTTATTCGTTATACTTATTTTTCGCTGTTCAGGATTTCAGGAGGTGTTTGCCGCCGCCGGTGCGCCCCCACATTCAACAGGTATTTGGATCGGTTGGCGCGTTTCTCTCTCTGCACCTTCCCGCCCTTCCCGCCCTTCCCGCCCCCACCCTCCCCCCGCTGCCGTATATGCGAACACGTGAATTATACCTATAGGTATACTTTCTCCTAACCTTTCTTCTCCTATTTCATCCCCTCCCGCCCTCCTGCCGAAATTCACCTTTCCCCCGTTCGCGCCCCCTGCACGCCGCCGAGAAGGTCTCCCACTCTTTTCACTCTCTCTTTGAATTCTCGGGAAGTCTTTCGTCTCCGCGCGGTCGTCCGCGACGTATTCACTCCTCTCCTCTCATTTTTCCCCCTCCCGCCACCCGGTTCATCCCCCTCTAGATTTTCCCTCTCTTTCTGTTTCTCCACCACCCGTTCACCGGCTTCAGATTCCGTAGTCTGCTGCTAACTGCGGCGTGCGACGGGTCGCTCGGGGGCGCACTGATATTCTCCTCGAAATCAATTCGCTTCTTCGATTTCATCGGTCAAACATAAATATCGCGGTGGTGCTTTTTTATTTATTTATTCATTCATTTCGCTCTCCTTATTTCCGCCAATAACAACGGTAAAATGTTCGATCGTTTCCCTCGAACCGCACTCGACGTGAAAGTGTTTCATAAAAATACATGTGCATAAAATTAAGTAATGAATAATTGAATGAATAAAGAAATTAACAAACAAATAATTAAACAGTGAGGGTGACGGTGAAAAGCGATAATCGTATATATCTGCACATGCCCACACGTATAACACATGTGTGTAAGTGTGAAAGCTAACTGTACATTACGTATGCACGTATGTCGTTGATAGTTTTTTTTTCATTAATTAATTAATTAATTAATTAATTTCATTCACTGATTGATAAACTACGAACGAGTCATTCATTGAATTATGTGTGAAAACGTAGTAACACAGTTCACGTTACGTTCTATTATTTTTTCTTTTCACTTCTGTTTTGTTTTGTTTTTCCTGTGTTCCTACGAATTTCAATTTTTCATTGCAACCAAAACAAACGAAACGAAAGAAAAAAGAAAACAACCCGCGCATGCTTATCGTCGATGCGCGCGACTTGACGTTGTTTGTTGCTCTGCTGGTGCTGCTGATGTTGGCTATTACTACTAATGTTCGGTCTGTCTGGCCACAGTCTGTCCGCGACTACTGACGCGACTGCAACTTTTAACGCACTTTACCCCACCCCGATACATTCACGTCTACTCTTTTCCGGTTACTATCATCGTCATTATTATTATTATTATCATGTTTGGTGGCGGAGGTCAGGGATTGTAGTAGTATTTTGTTTATCTTGTAATTTTATTTCAATTTTTTGTTTCTTTCTTTTTTCTTCAACTTTACTCTGCATCTTTTTTCTCCCTCTTTCTCCGCTTTCTCACACGCGAGAACGCGCGCCGTTGCAGAACTGATGAATAATTTATTAATTACGAAAATATAAATAAAATTCTCACTCGTCCTTTTATTTAATTTATTTATTTAATTTTTTTTTCTTTCTTCAAATTTTGTTCTTATTGTTTGAACAACATTCCGAGGTAAACAATAATTGTCAGACTTCTCGGTTACAATGCGTAATTTATCGCGTTGTACGTATATGAAATAGAAGAAATCTATCGGAATCACAAGCACGAGGATTATTCATTTATTTGGTTGTTTTCTTTTATGTTTTTTCTAAATTCTTACGCTGTATTATTAATTCATGGGTGTTGCGATTGTTTTTTTTTCCCTCGTTTTTTATGGTCGTCGTTGATAGACAAGACGTGAGTTTTATCGTGCGGATTTTCATATATTTTTTTTTTTCATCACATTTCAGCAGATTTTTTCATACTTTTTAAGTTATTAATTCATATATTTATCTGTATATAATCACGTTTGTGAAGGGGAGATTTTTGGAACAAGACAGTGTGACTTTGTTTTTAAGTGGTGTTTGTTGTTTTTTTTTTTGTGCGACAACGACAGTGACGACTCCGAAGACCGAGGTACTATTTAATGAAATGTCTTATGAGTTAATTCATGAATCGTAGATAAGAAAAAAAAATTTCATCATCGTTAACATGCGGTATGCGTAGTTCGATTTTGTTTTGACAAGCGTCATAATTACCTCACATAATTATCAACGATAGGATCTATTTTCGTTCGAATATAACATCTTCATTCGTTCCGGTACCACGTGACATCTTTTCTTGATTTTTGGTTTTTGTTTTTTGTTTTTTTTTTTTTTTGGCGCACGTATTAGTGTGCGTTTATAGTAGGACAAGATAAATAAAAAGGAAAAGGATGAGAACAAAAAAATGATTGCGTGCGAGTCATAAATAAATGAGGATGTTGATAATGTTTTGTTAACTGCGACATCGTTGATTGATTTTTGAAAATAATTATGCTCATTGTTTTTTTTTTTATTCTCAATCTTCTAGTATATTTATGACACATTTTACCGTTCGTTTGACACACTTTCAGAGTAAAAAGAAAATACAAAAAACGATGTGTGACGACATGGAAAAAAATAAAAACATAAATAAATCCCGGATAGGCGAAACCAGTTTTCTTAGCCTCAAACATTTTTGTTTCGTTTTACTAAAACGTGACGAATAATAAAATAGTGGAAACTTACCGTACAATATAACGTGTTTGGCACGTCGTGAATTTTTGCAACTTGTCGTACCTCATCGCAAATAATTTTATGAGTTTTTATTATCTTTTTCCCTCAGATAAAAAAGAAAACAAGGAACAAAGGAACTTATTTTTCAAATGAAATGAAATGTGATTCGATGTTCCTCTATCTCTTGTCTAACTTTTTTTTTCACCCCGAAAACAGTTTGAAATAATATGAGCTTTATTGGAAAGAAGAAAAGACGGCATTCGCCAACTTCTTTGAAATCCAATCGCTCGATCATCAATCATCTCAAATTGAGTCAAAGGAAATAGAGATAATATAACAGGTAGTGAATCAAGAAAAAACAAAAACTAAAACTAAGAGAAGAAAAAAGTGTGATTCTTTTTTTACCTTCTTCTTTATACGATTCTTTATAGATCGATTGAACTTTTTATTGAAATTCATAACAATAATAATAATTTTCTTCACCAGTCTTCACGCACAGTGTACTTTTCTTGCGAAAATTTAATTAATTAATCAATTGAAAAGGAAAAAAAAAAAAAAATTATCTAACGGATTTGTACGTAACAAATTTCTTTTCATTTTCATATTCATCTTTGTTTTTTTTTGCATCTCTACTGGTATTTTTATGGTTCGTTTATTAATTTTTTTTGTTTTTATTCGTAATAACATTAATTACGTATAGACCCTTCTTCGCTATACCATAATCATTGTTGTTGAAAGTAAAAAATAAAAAAACGAAAGAAAAAACGGAAACTAAGAAATTAATTAATTGTCAAATTGTATTGAAAACAGAAAATACCTAACCTCTCCGCACGTGGAATTTGAATTGGAAGCCAAAGAGCGCACAAGAAGGGCACAGAAATGACGGAAGGAAGGCTGGACGTCAGTGTAAGTTGATGATTATATTGAATATCTTCAACTTTTTAATTTAATTTATTTTTTATCTCGAATTTTCGCATTTTTTTTATTTCCTCATTCTCACTTCGATCAATCATCCAATTGTCACTAAATTTCATCCATCGAATACGTAGGTATAGGTCAATTGCTTGCGCATCATCTCCCTGAACTATATCACAATATTATCTCCACATTCAATTTCGCCTTTTCAAATTTTAATTAATCCCCATCTCGTTTGACCTCACGTAATTTCACGTCATCGGTCTATAAAACTTTTTATTTCATACGCGTTACATATCTCACGATCACCTCTTAGGTTTCGTTAACACGTATGTACATTATGTAATGTAACGAAAAAAAAGCGGGGGCAAAAAAAAAAAAACAAAAAATACAAAAAGAAACAAACCAGTTACATTGAATAAATTCTGCGAACATGACGATGTATATTGTGTATCGGTAGCGTTGTATGAAAATTTTGTTATATAATTATGTTATGGGTATCACACATGTTGCGCAATAAGCATCGTATATATTTTTCGGCCATATTCAGTTTTTCTCTTTTTTTCGGTTTTTCTCTTCGTTCCGTTTGCCGATACGTTTCGCGAATTTTACGGTGTCAAGAACGGTTCGTGTATTACAATAATCTATTCGGAACTTTGTAAAAGAAATGATGTAATAATTATATTATTATTATTATACACTCGACGCTACATTTGGGGGGGGGGGGGGGGAGTCAGATTTCCTCTCGGTTGATTTTATGCCCGGTATATATAGGTATGTATATGTAGGAACTACTCGCCGCCCCTCTACAGTCTTCCTTCCTTCCTTCCTTCTTTACTTACTTCCTTCCTTTCCATCCGTTTATCTGTCTAGTAAAGCTATAGTATACAGGTGGCTAGGCTGCTGGCTACTATCTGACTAGCTCTCTTTTCGATGGTTTTCTCTGCCAAATTGGTTTCCTAACTTTAACCCGGAGTCATCAGAGTTACGCTTTCCGAAACGCGCTGCTCACCTCGTTTAACATAGATATGTGACTGTACATTGCACATATATATATATTTAGATGTGTACAACTACGGAACTATACGTTTATATGCACGTAGGTATATGTACATGTGTATGTATTTAGGTATGTATAAAGCTTGCACATGGATAACGTATCTAACATTTACCACCTATACTCTCTGCACCGGCAGAACCAGAAGCAGAAGCAGCGGTAGCATCCTCGAATAATTGCCTAGAGATAAATGCCACATATATATTATGTATATATCTATATGCAATATAATATACACGTGTACGTACATATATAGATGCCCAGTTGTACCGCAGCTGCTGCAGCAGCATCGTTGGAGAAGTCCAGAAAAAAAGAAAACGAACAAAAAAAATATGAAAGAAAGAAAAAAAAAACATATTTCGTTAGTTTTTTACTTTCTCTTTTTTTTTTTTTTCTAAATGTTTTTGGTTTTTTTGGTCTCTTCGATACGACGACGGTTTTTTTTTGTTTTTCATCATTTTTTAGTTTGAGTATTTTCTTTTTTGTTTCTTCCCCCCCCCCCCCCCCCCCCATTGTCAGCGATAAAACTGGAGGTTATGAATTATGAACGGCAGGCGATATGCCGTCTCGTTGGAGTTTATAAAATGGGGATCTCATTATATATATACCGATCGAGATTCACCTTTGGACCCGTGCAAAAGATGTCGTGACGTATTATATTCCATAGATCTTCGGGCTCCTTCGTGGGTATTTTTTATTTTTTTTCTTACGCTTCTTGTGCGTCGGTAGGGGAAAAAAGTGGGGGGAGAGAGGAACTTGTAGTTTTTGAAGTGAGATTTATCCGATTTCGAGCCTGACCTCTCGCTCAATGAGAGGAGCTCCTTATTCTGACCTGATTTTTTGCAAGCTGGCTACTCGAGAGCTGCCAGAATCAGAACCGGCAGCAGCTACTTTTGGCTTCCCTTTTTTTTTTGTCTTTGTGTTTTTTTTTTTTTTTTTTTTTTTTTTTTTTTCCACCAAGAATTTTTTACATATAATACAGCATACCTGTATACGTGCATGTGTTGCACGTAGAAAACTTGCGCGGTATAGTATTTCGGTACGTTAGAAAACTATTATTAATTATTCGTCATTACACCCAACAAATTTTTCTTTTCAGTCTACTGCTGTCTTTGATCTTTTTTTTCTCCTTCTTTCGTTTTTTTTTTTTTTTCTTCTCACAACTCTGGTCCTTTTAATTTTTTAATATTCGAATTTCTTCCCGTTCCAATACATTGGATATCGAATACACACACATTCGGTGATCGTAAGAAAACAAAAGATTTCTCGTCTAATCCATTCAAACGTCTACGTACACAACCGACGAATAAAATTGTACAGAAAAAAAAAACAAAAACAAAAAACAACACGAAAGAACTTTAAGGAGGGGATAAAAAGCAGAACCTACACAGCAGACGTCGAGGAGATTCGATATACATACGTACCTACGTCTGAGTATAATATGCGGGAACAGTCGTTTGAAAAATCCTCGTAAATCTGGACGGAAGAGATTTTTTACCGGTTTTTTTTTCTTTCGATTTTATAAATTTTTTTTTTTCGATTCCATCTTTTTTTTTTGTTCGTTTTACACGGGTTGCCAGTCTCGTGTTTTATTGATATATTTTTAATGCACCCACTTTTCTTTTTTTTTTTTTGTTTTTCTGTGTTTTTTTTTTGCATAAGTAAAGGAAGGGATCGCTCGTACGCACCGTGTGTATGTATTTATTCGATACGTGTGCGTGGATATCATCCGTGTAGGATGGGAGGATGGATATCCTGTGCGGAGAATAGTGACGACAAGACTCTGCGTATCCCGTCAAAAGGAATTTTGTTGAGCCGCTTTCACCGCATAATGCTTCCTCGCTCGATTTTGCTTAGGATATGTAACAGTGGCTGCGTTACGTAATCCGTATACATACGTTTGTATTATTTATGTATATGTGTCATATGTGCATCGAGTATACATATACTGCGTACATACACATGTACGACGGGCGCATGTACCGCAGCTTTTATATATACCATATTCCCCTTATCTATACGTATCTATGTGTTAGCCGTGGCCGTGCAGGGATTGAAATACTATAGGTTAGGTAACGCGAAATGCCAAATCCGATGAAATTCGACCCTTCAAAATCCCTTGCGCTTGCAAGCCAATGCGGCTGCTGCTGGTGCTGCAGATTAGGGGTAAAAAGAAAAGAAGAATTTCACGAAATTCGCCCTGGCACGCGAATCGCTCGTTATTTATACCCATCTTAATTTTTTCCTTCCGATTTTCTTTCGTCTTATCTCTTGACGGACGTGATTCTATACGAATCCGTCCATGTACTCTTTACACACATACAATATCGATCGATTCCTCGATGAACGTCATTTTTCAAATTTCTTTCATCTTTCCTTTCTCCTTTCGTTTTCGTTTCTCAAAAATTCATCAACCGTTCTCGAGACGTTGTAACGACATTTTGTTGTTGGTTTTTTTTTTTTCGGTTCTTTTTCTTTCTCGTCGCAAAGTTTCCGAGAAACTATTAATATTCTCGCGATGCAAATTCTAGAGACTGCACGGGGGGCGAGTGAAGGGGGGGGGGGGGGCTGTACAGGTTATGTGTAACGTGTCTTTGCGGTCCGTGTGTGCAACGTTGCATAACGGTAGGCGACTCGCACGTACGCGACACGCGAACTACTGTACGCTAGGCTTTGACTTTGCATATGACTCTTATGAATAGCAAATTGCCTTGAAACGAACAGAAACAAGAACCACCATCCTGAACTATAAACTACATACACATGTGTAGCTCTACGTGCAGCTCACGTTCCATTAAATTTTGAAACATTCACCTCGCCCGGGACACGATATGTGTTTTACCTATGCGTGCATATACGCTGCGCGATTGTCTGGAAGTATGAGAATATTATTTTTTTTTCATTCCCTTTTTTTCAATATCAAAATCATCGATTCGTGTACATTTGCGAAAATCTTGATCGTTCGACGAAAATCCGTCTCTCTCGTCGTAATTTTAATCGGGTTACATTTTTCGCGAGAAATTGCGGGGCGCGAGGAAAATTCTGAGCAAGGTGAATTGATACGTGGAAACAAAAGAGAGCATAAAAAAAAAAAATCCACACCGAAGATATCATCTTCGGTTGGATTCGACGAGTATGTATGGGGAAAGAAAAAAAAACAATCGAAGAAATATACATCGGTAAATGAATCCATTTCTTTATGGGATATATGTATATGGGGTATAGGATGAAAATTCCGTACGTACCACACGCGCTGTATATACATGTATATATCTATAGTTTTTGCATAAACTATATGCACATATGTATACGCCACGAATTGAGTTGGCAGCGACTCAAAGTGCCGTATACGAATATCTGGGTGGTGCTTCTCTCTCCTCTCTTTGTCTCTCTCCTTTTGCATGCCATCGTACTTACGGTGGACTGCAGGCTGCATTACCCCAAAAACCGGCGATGCACGGGGTGCGCTTTTATCCCACTCACATGTACGCCGCTTCTAAAACTCTATGGCGGTGGGGTATATAGGATTAAATATATTACGTACGCAGAATTTACTCTACGGGGGTTACGATTATTACCGTGAATTTAAACACCGCGCCAAAATAGTCGAGAGCGAAATTTTTCCGTTTCAACCCATAAAAAATGCTTTCGAATAAACACGTACCTGCAGTAGATAGGTACCTACGTACATAGATATCTCTTGTATCGCGATTTTCATCATCATTATTTCGAGTTCTTTTCAACACTCGCACGTTTTAAGTTACGAAGAGAAATTTCGTCTTTCAAAATTTGACAAATTTTTGTTCTCTCCTTTTTCTTACATTCTTTTCATCTGATAAATAACACATTTTATTTAGTGCCTACGTATAATACGCAAAAGTGCTTTCAGTCTTTCCTTCTCTCATCTTCGTAGAGAAACTTTTAAAACATTAGCCGAGTATATAACGCTCCTCTGTTACCTATAGGTACTACATACTATATACACATATATATATTCTTGTATGTACCTTTTGAAGCCACTTAACTTCTTCCTTTTCTTGATAGCGAATAGAAAAAAAAAACAAAAAAAAATCGGCAAAGAAATAGAGGGAGACAAGAAAAAAAGGGCAGAAACTTAGTAAAGCCTTCGGGCTATTTGGTTACTACGTCATTTTTACTCCCCCCCCCCACCCCGTGTTATGTATATCTACACTATATTTATGAGCATGTACTACATCGGTAGTGAGCTTATGTAGAATTTATACGTACGTGGAATCTGGAGGTCATATTCGCCGTGTGACGTATGGGGTATTCTTTACATGGGTATATATAGTATACCTATAATATATTTATTGTATAGGTATATCTACACATTTATCTATACATCGATTTATTCTATAGACACACATATACATATATTGTTATCTTTTTCATTTTTTTTGTTCAATTTTATTTATCTTTTATTTTGTTTGTTTGTCCTTTGTCTAAATCCAATGAATGAGGCGCGGAGGAAATAAATTGCAAACAAGAAAATTGAAGTGAGTAAGTAAATAAGTACGTAAGTAAGAAAGTAAGTAAGTAAAGATGAGGAAAAATGTGATACGAATGAGATAGGAAATTGAGACTATAGAATTGCTTCCTCTCCTTTTCTCTTTCTTTTTTCTTTTTTTCTTTCTTCATTTTTTTATTTTTTTTATGTTATTACGTAGACTATCAATCTATTCGGTATGAATAGAACTCCATGATGGTTGGTTACGCGATCATCCTCTTCAGTTTCTGCCGTATACATATTTACATCGCTACGTATATGGCCATGTACACCCCCATGTACATACGTGTGTATATAATGTACACATTACATAAATATATATGCATCTACCTATCTCCGCATGATATTGCAGATATTTACAGAGGAAAAATTGTATTTAGATAGATTTTATGTATGGAGGATTTAACCCCCTTCAGAGGGGATCTCGTATCTACCCTTATCTTTATGAAAATTCTTTTTCATTTTTTCTTCCTTTATTCATTTTTTTTTTCTCTGCTTTTTCATCACTCTTATGTACTTTCATTTTCTTTCGAACAACTGTGGAAAGAAAAAGAAAAAATTTTTAATTTAAAAAAACCAAACGGAATTACTCTATGGGATATTGAAAATTCACCATCGAACATTTCGCGGGTGACAGGTTTATTCTTTCGTTTGAGGAAAAAAATAAGGAAAAATAGAAGAGGTGAAAAAAGCAAAAGACGAAAAAATCAACCCTTGTTAACGGAATGCTGGAAGTGATACGTGGACACGTAAAAACTGTATGCAAAACGCGCGTAACGTTCGGGAGACAAACCCGCTATTATCGTACGTAGGTATGAAAGTGATGGATGAGATGACGGAAATTTGAAGGAAAAGGGTGTTCAGAAAAGTTTGGCGAATAAAAAGTTTGCGAAAAAAGATAAATAAATAACGTAACGCCGGCTTAGGAACTTGCGTAACTGCGCGGCCGTATTATGCATTTCGCCCGCAGCAATTCTGTCGAAAATCCTTTTTTATGTTTTGGTTTTGATTTTGATTTTTTCAATAATCACAATCAAAATTTCATCACCGCATTCCGATCTTCGGGAAGAATAAAAATCTTTGCTCGTTTAATTTTTTTTTTCTTCTCTTTTTCTTTTTCTTCTCTCATCCGTAGGGGTCGCGTTTATTTTTTTAATTCATCTGATTTCGTGGAAATGTCGACCAAACGTTTTTCCCATGTACACAGTATACGTGTCACATAAATACCCAAGTTATAATGTTTTCCTATTGGAAAAAACTACCCACTGCTCCCGATGCCCATGGTGAGGAGGGTGGCAGTGGTAGGGTGGCAAATGGGTGTGGGAGACGCGTTAAGTCCTCGGTTCCTCGAAACCCGGATCTCGCTTAGACTTCCCTAGGGCTTAGGACGTCCATCGTCCGCGCAAAGATTAGCTTTAGCGATCTATCCCGTGTCAGGATTCAACGTCCTGAACAGGAGCCCGGGGGGAGGGGAAGGGGCAGGGGGGGGTGAGTGGGGAACCACCAACTCCCTACGTTTCAGGGGGTGGTAACGAAATTGTTACGAAGGTTTAAAAACAAGAACAAAAACCAAAAAAAACAAAAAACGATAAGAAAACCAAGAAAATAAAAGTAGACAAGAGACAAGGGTATTCGGTCTGATATATTCATTCGAGGGCGGAGAACCTGAAGGGTGTATGTAATTCGTTTAACTTATGTAATAAAAAGTGAGCATGTCATATGTTTCAGTATAGTTTCAGTTGAAATTTTTCAAACAAATTCAATCGTTTGGATCCGTTTGAAGTATGTTGTTTTGGTTTTGGTTTTTTTTTTTTTTTTCTTTTTTCTCTTTTATCTCTTAAATTCATTTGCAAATGAGAATTTTCAATCCTTTCAGTTCGGCGAGAAAAATGTAATCCTGTACAGGAAATAAGGATATTAAATATTTTTGAAATTCATTCAACTAGAGTCAAAGCAATTTGCATGTTTCTGAATCCGATTGAATTCTTCTTTTTTTTTTTTTTTTTCTTCTCCGTTTCTTTTGATTCCAAGTCATTTCGCAGGTATATGCAATCGGGATTTGTAAATAATGATAATTATTATTATTATTTTTCCTTCTTCGGCGTAGAATCGTTATCAGAAAAAAGAAACGATGAATTTCAAATTTTTCGGAGATTATGCTGTCCAGTATATAATTATATGTAAACATATATGAAATTTACATAGCGGGACCGTACACACTTCATTCAAAATTCCTGAAGGGACGTCGTTTATGGGGGTCGTCGTCTATCGACGCGACGCTCACGACGAAAACCCCTTTTATAATTACCTTCACTCTGCCCAACCTTAAAAAAAAAAAAACAAAAAAAAACCGATGACGATGCCCGCCACTTCGACCTCCAGAGTGATGAGATTTTCAAATATTTTCACTTAATTAAATTCTTCCTTTCTCCTCCTCTTATTCCTTCGATTTTTGTTTTCGAAAAATTCGCGACCCATTATCTTATTATCGATCACATGAAAATCTATACATATGTACACTATCTATTGTGGGAACGGAACACGTGTAAATAATTTGACAGGTTTTTTTTGCTAATCTTCTCTCTACTTCTCTGATTATTCGCCTGGTATATATATATTTTTTTCTTTGTTTTTGTGTCATTTTTTATTGTCATAAATAATCCCTAGCTTTTTTTTCTATTCATTCTCGCTCGTCTCGCTTGATTTTCTTTTCCTTTTAATACAATGTGTTGACGTACCGTATAGGTATATATCTAATGAACAGCAGACGGCGTGGGGGATTCATTAAAATAAAAAAAACGTAATTCGGACTTGTATTAGCAATCAAATTACCTTTTGGTATAATAACTTTGGGGATTTTCCTGCGATGTAATAGAAGTATTTCACTAAGATTTCCCCCCGGTGTTGGGATCCTTTGCGATTGGGAACATATATAGATATGTATATCTACATGTATATATGTATACGAGCACGTGATATGGAAGAAGAAGAAGAAGAAGAAGAAACGAAAAGGAGAGAATATTTTCCTCTCCCTTATCTTCTCCCCATTTTCATCTCTCTCTTTTTTCTGGTCTTATTCTTCTTCTTCGTCTGCTAACAGGGTGAAATATATATATATATATGCGGCGAACCTTCTCCGGATAAAATAGATACCAATAAATCTTTACACCCTTGTGAAAGAAAAATGCGGAGTATTGGTATCGATACATCTTAGAATTTAACGAAATTTTCCAAAATTTATAACATTTCCACCTGTCTTTACACTCAGGTATATAATATCTGCGTACGAAAAGCAATCGCGAAAAAAATAATTCTTCACATGTAATTTCGAACTGCCGCCCTTACCGGGGATCGAGTTACAAATTTATTTCAAACTCTGCACACCAAATATACACAACATATCTATATTTATACGTGAAGAGCAATCTATTTACTTCGAAGTTTTTCTTCTTTTTTTTTTGTTTTTTTTTCTTCCTTTCCTTCTTTCTTTTCAAACCGTTGCAGAGTTTGTGGGAAAAGTGTGAGACAAAAAATTTTTTTAAAAGAAAAAGCAAATCGTTCGAAGTATATAAATAATAAAAGTTTTTCGCAATCCAAGTTCTTTGATCGATCGACCCGACTTTTTGTACAGATATCGTACATACATACTTGTTGAATATAGAAATTACTAAATTTTCGAATATTTTTTTTTGTTTCTGTTTTTTTTCGATGCTTTCTATATTCTCCCGTACAGTTAATCATGTGTGTTAAAGTAAATGGCTCTTCTCGCTTTATGATGTAAAAAGATGGGCGAATTGAAAAAATTTTTTTTTTTTTTTTTGCAATTTTATTTATGGCTCGTCATTTGAAATGAATATTATTGTTAACATTCGATGGATCGTCGATCACGTCGATGCGATCGAATTGCGATTCCCCAAGCGCGCTGCGAGCTGTGTATCCGTACACTACGTACACATAGATATTCCGTAATATCGATGAGCGAAAGTGATTCGCGTCGTGTTATTGCGGCAACAACGGTATGGCAATACCCACCAAATGACCTTCGATGTAATCGCGCTCGTTCACGGTTTAATGAAAATCGACTGCCTCACCTACCCACCTACCCACTCCGCGGGTATTTCGAGTACATCTACTGCACAGCAGCCTTGGTCCAGATTATTAAAAAACGTAATAATTTACCACGCTCGTTTGAATAGCCCAACCTAAAATTTCGAACCGCTCCCGACAAGCGATTGTCTTTGTTCGTTGGTTTTTTTTGTCTTTTTTTTTTTTTTTTTTTTTTTTTGTCTTCGTCTTCGTTGATGAGATTTTAATCGAATATTCATTATACAACACACTCAGTATGTATAATGCGAACTGTACTCATATTTATATATTCTATAACGAAAAAATTCTCGTCACGTTCAATCCGAAGCCTGCATGAGATGCAGCGATTCATTTATAATTAGCTGTATTATTCGTACATGACCCGCTAACCGCGAGGACGTTCGAACGTAACCAATAAAAAAAGGTCGTCCGTACCGGGGTAGGTAGGAGACATCGAGGTAAGTAGGTGTAAGAAATCCAAAAATACCCGATACTCTTATTCAGTTTTTTAGATATTTAGTTTGCGGCTCTCTGGATAAAAGGAAATCAACTCTGCGGTGAGAGAAGGGGAAGAAAAAATAATGCTGCAACTCCCGAGTTTATTTTCCTTCTTCTTCTTCCTCTACTTCATCTTCTTCTTTTTTGAAAAGTGGAGAAAATTTTTCTTATTCTTGTACACATAGGTACCGACCTATACATATATATGTATATATATTTAGCTACTATGGGCTTCCATTAATCACTTGTCCGAATCGTTATTGGCTTGCCATGGTCACGTTTTACCCGGGGCCTTTAGAACCACGACGTGATGCTGCAGCGGCACCGCGTATATACACATTTGAAATGCACACACACTCCTATATGTATATAATAAATGTATATATGTGGTCGACCACTGCTTTTGCTACCACCATACATATATAGGTATATATACATATGTACGTATATACAGCATACGGGATTGACGTCTCGGGAAATTGGACTTACAGTTTTAGATCGAGTTTTAAATTCAACCTCTTTAGAAAATCAAGTTTTCTATGTACCATTTTCGAACTTTTAGTATTCAAATACATACTCTCTTCGATGTTTGTTAAAAAAATCAAAAAGTTCAAATTCAAATAAATAAAATACTTGATAACGACAACAACAATAATAATAATAGTATAATAACGATAAAAATCATCGACGCGATTACATGACAGAGAAATATTTTCTTCTATACATATAGTCTTTTTTTTTTTTTTGTATTTTTCTCTTTTTTCCTACTCCATGTAGCTTCGTTTATTATTACAATTATTATCGTTTATTTCTTCCTTCTTTCCGTATTATACATAGCTTTTCTACAGACATCAACTCACTCAATAAATTGTATAAGATATTCGCAACATGTTGGTATAATATAATAATATTGATATTACGTTATTTCGTCGGTGAGTTTTGATTTGTTAAACTGCGGCATCCTATGTGATCCAAAATGTAAAAGAAAAATTGTACGAAAATTATTATGAGAAGCATGAAGAGAAAAGAAAAGAGAATGAAAAAAACAAAGACAAAAGAAAAATAAAGAAAAAAGAAGGAAAGAATTAAGCCGAAAAATAGGGTAGGCTGGCGAGGAGGGGGGGGGGGGGGGGGGGGGGGAGGGCAGGAAGAAAGGGTGAGTAAAAATGAAGAGAAAGAGAGAAATAAAAAAAATAAAAAAATCTCATCCATCAGTATTAAGTTTAAATCCTTGCGGAGGTTTTTATATACATGGCTGCATACATAAGCCATCATTGCGGGCCGCCGATTATCGCCAACGACCACGCCCCCCCCCCCGTCGCCACGTCCTTCGCCGCCCCGTTACTTTTGAAACCCCTTTTCGCGAATATGCGGGAGGTAAATATTTTTCACTACCGCGAGGGATATTGCGATATTACCGGAACGGTCGCCGTTTCAACCCCCTTTGCAGAAGAATTTAAAAAAGAGAGAAAAAAAATGAAAGAAAAAACAAAAAAAAAATGCAACCTAACCAGAGTAAGGGAATCAAAAAAAAACCGAATCGGATTTGAATGAAAGACACGAAAAAATTGTTTGGAAAAAAAAAAAAACAGAGCTGTATTGTATGATGTATACGTGTATTTTACAACGTCGGTTTTTTCAATCGCCAAATTTTCAGGGAAATTATACAATATTAATATGTATACTTGGTACAACACGATCGTGATTTTTTTTTCTTTCGTAATTTTAGTGTTTTTTTTTTTTTTTTCTTTTCTCTCTTTCAACGACTCCGAACGAAATAAAAAGCGTTGAATTATAAGGTGTATAAAAGCTGTTTGCTGAATCAAACATGTAAATTATACGATCACGTATGTTGTATGTATGGGGATTTTTCGAATGTGATGGAAAAACGAAGGGGGAAGATGGAAGATGGAGAGCAAAAAAGTTGGGAGAAAGTCGACGATCAAGCTTTAATTTCATACCGTACTCTGGCGAAGTTTTATTAATTATTTTCTCTATTTATGGGGATATAATTTCTCGACGATTAAGTTCTCCCATCTCGTCTCGACTTGACCTGTTATTTTTTCCCTCCACTTCTTTTTCATCATCTTCTTCTTCATCCTCTTCCTCTTTTCGCTTCGCTTCTCTTCTCTTCTCTTCTCTTCTTTTTTCTTCTCTTCTCTCGAGCACACCTTTTCTCAAATACTTACGGCTACACATCCAATAGCAGAGAACAGAAACGACGCGGGAGGGCTCAAGTTTGCCGTTAATCTTCACCCAACCCGTAATCTATGTTACGTTAATGGTCGCCAGTCATCTGGCAATAATCCTTCGATAATCCTGAACACGTAGCGCGTGGCCTACTGTAATTTATCAGTACCCCTCCCCCCACTCCTTTCCAACCCCCATTTACTGCCCTAATAAACGTGCGACCGCGTATTGCTCGCAAAATTCCCTCGCTTATATGCGCCATATGTATATGTGATATTATGTAATATATATATACAACGTGTATCTACGTACGTAATATATCTATACAATGCATAAATATAGTAAATTCCATAATATGTGCTGGGGGATGTGCGAGTCCTCTTGCAAAACTGAATATCTCTCCCAATGGAATCATTGGACGTAAATATTTTTAGGATGAATAGATACGATAAAAATGACAAATGGAAAAATATTCTAGGCACAGGCATATAGTACAGTCTGTGTATATGTTGGAAGGGGACTTTTTTTTAGAGGGTTGTAAAATTTCATCGACGGTATTCTGTTTATTTATTTATTTATTCATTCATTTATTTTATTTTATTTTTTTTTTCAGTCTCTTTCGATAACCGCAATTCAATGAATGCCAATTATTTTTATACCATAGGTTCCTTTTTTCTTCTTTTTTTTCCTTTTGCTTTATCTTCGTCGAATGTTAATCACGCTATCGTCGTATTAGGGTGGGTGTAGCTTTGCTTTCGCTACTACGGAGAGAAAAAAAAAAAAAAAAAAAAAAAAATAGATAACCAAATATTAATTTATAAAAAAGATTAAAAAAAAAAGAGAAGAATATACGCAGGAGGGCTATTTATGAAGAAATTATACGAATAATTTATTAGTCAATTTTTGAAAATTTATTCTACGTTTAAACAAGCTTGTGAGTTGTTGGTTTTTTTTTTCCGCCCACTTTGCGAGAGTTAAGAAAATGGTTATGGAAAAATTACTTCCAGATTAGGTACTTACGTTTGCTGTATTTTTATTTTTGTATTTTTTAAATTTCTTTCATGTACGTATGAAAATACGCGGATAATAAAATTGTAAGATAGATAAATCTGACGAAGTACTATATATATACAACAATATACAATCGTAAATTTAACGTGTAAAATTTACAACGAAGAAGTGGGAAAAAAAATGAACGTATATAAATAAATGAAAACCAAAATTAACAAAGCCTCTCTCTTTCGCGGAGAGGGGTTTGTAATACACGAGAGGTGTGAAATGTCAGGGGAGTATACGGGAATTTTTGTAATTATATTACGAAAAATTTAAATAATCCTATCTTAACGAGATATCTCGATTTTTCTGTTCCGAAAAGCGAAAAATTGACGATAACTTAATCAATTTTATAGATAGATCGGTTTAGCTTGCGGATTCGGATTCCTGAGATCGAAATACATGAGAATATCATAGAAAACTCAATAAAAAAAAATGTCGATTTTTGACCCCAAAATCGACAAAAATCTAAGGTTTGGACCCAACGTCCAATCCTATAACCTGAACATAAAATTCAAATTGCGATAACAACAATGCAGATTGATAAAAAAAAAAAACTCTCAACATGCGATGCGTCTGAAATGTAATGATATGAAATTGAAAAAAAATAGTAAATAAAAATTTTAAAAACAAATGAAATTAAATACGGTGCGCGCGTGCAGTGGTAGTTTTATAAAAAGGAGAAGAAATTTGTTTCCTATTCTATTGACGTTGATTCGAAGCTCGAAACAGATATCGAAATTATTTGTTTACCTATGTTCATTTTTTTTGCTTCTTAAATACGCGGTGGTGTATGTGTGACGTCGTGAGCTTTTTGCCTATGTATATAGGTGAATATTGTATATAACTTTAGGTCTAAAATATGGCCATCGTATCTGTTAGCTTATTGTTACGCTTTAATTATACCCCTTTAGTAATTAGGGATATTACAGGTTATGTATGCCATGTGCAGTATAATACTTGAAAACGTTATCGCAAAGCTCGAAAGCTAGAAAGAGAGGAATGACGAGAGAGAAAGCACGACGGAGCTTATATCGTTCTCCTCCTACCACATCCACTTTATTTATTAAACCTATTATGGAGATCATCTTTCGAATCCTTGCGGATTAACTTTAGCTTTTTTCTCTCTCTCTCTCTTTCTCTAGAGCCCTTCTCTCTTTATTATGATTGTGATTATTATCATCGTCATCATCATCATCGGGTCAGCAGTTTTAATACGCGAAGGGATTTATTTATGATTGAAGATGAGTCGACGAAAAAAAGAGGGAGAAAAACAAATACAAATACAAAAAAAAAATAAAAAAAAAACATTACCAATATAGATTTTATAATAAAAAGGGAGAAATTCTCTTTGAAATATTTATTTAATCGATCAATTTTCATTCGATTATCTACTTATACAGATGTACGTACGTACGTAAGGTATACTGTGCGTATACCTAACAAGTTGAAGTTGATTCCACTATTTTTCGACTTGTTTTTTTCCTTTTTTTTTCTGTTTGGTTTTTAAACGAAGATTCATTTTTGGGTTATTCAACCATTACATATAGGTACATATAACACCGCAGAAAGTTATCTCCCTCGACAATAATTATGAAACTGAGTTTAAATAAAAAATGAAAGAAGAAAAAAAGACTGAATAATAAAAACCGGTTTAACAGGATAACATTATATTATCAAAAATATTTAATTCATCATTTGTTTTGCATATCTATAAGTGGAATTTTTATTCGATAGGGTTTTCTTTTTTCCTTGTTTCATTCTTCTTTTTATACCGGAAATAAAAGAAGAAGTAAAGTAATACGGACATTAAGAAGTTACATGTGTAGAAAAGTAACATATACGTATGTATGTCAATGAAATAATTTAATGAACCAAATCAATAGATGTAACTTGCGTGCGTTATATGTGTATAGCATATTGTAGCTTATATAGTTATTATTTCCAATTAACGAAATAACCGCGAAGAATTTCAGTAATGCAATTTATTTTCCTTCCCTCTTTTGTCCCCTTGTCTTTATAGTTCTTTCTTCCGCTATTTCTCCTTAGCTTTTTTACTTCCTTCTTGCCTTTTTCCTTCCCTCCCCATCCGCTCCTGCCCTACGTTCGTTCGTTTTTCTCTCCTTTTTTTTTTTTTTTTTCTTATTTTATTTCATTTTTTTTTTGTTCCTCGCTGTCGCAAAACTTGGACCCTTTTACTTCAAATTCCATTACCGTGAACCACCGCAAACTAGGTATATAATACAATAGCACAGCTATGCGCAGAGGGTGGGGGCCGGGGGGGTCGGAATCTAACCGAACCTGAAACCCTCGTCGTGTCGTTAACGGGAGATTAATTGGTGGAAAGTATCTTTTGATTACCTGCACGGATAAGAATGGGAAACAATCTTTTTCGTTCTTTCTTTTTTTGGTTCTTCTTTTTCCTTTTTATACATTCTTTTTTCCCCACACGAACGGTGTGTGGATTGTCTTCCTTTTTTAACTTTTTGTACATTTTTTTTTTAAGCATTTTTGGAATTAGAAAAGAAACGATGGAAACTATCGAATAATCTATCGATCGATTGTTTGATTTTTTTCCAACTTTTTTTTGTTATTGTTTTTGTTTTTTTTCTTCGGGGTCATGTCACTGACTTGGAGTTTTGGGTTTGTTTTTTTCTGCTCATCTGTAATTAGCTCGTTTTAAGGAAGGTGATGTAGGTATAAAATAGGAAATGGTTTTGGTAGAATTGTTGGAGAAGAGGGTAAGATAAAGTGAGGGAAACTGAGACGTGAGGCTACCGGTGCTGGGTTGCAGGGATAGGAAACCAATGGCTGAAAATAAGGCGGGACGATGGGGGGCGGGAGGGAGGGAGGATGGAGAAAACAGGGAAAAGAAAAAAGAAGGTAATTCCCTATTCCTACAAGATCATTATTCTCCATCAAGTTTTTCCACAGTTTAGCCGTTTACATATATATATATACGTATAATAGCATATATGTATATACCCCCTTTCTAAACCACAGTCCTCGAGAATATTGATTTTGATTTTCTTTAGTTTTTTTTCTTCTCTTCTCCATTCTCATTCTCATTTTTTTTTTTTTTTTTTTTTTGGTGATGCAAATTTTTTTTCGGTCGTCGTTTATTATCGTTGGTTTTTTTTTTATTTAATTTTAATTTTTTTCCCTTTACGTTTAGATTCGGACAAAATGACAGTGATTTTTGAAAAATATTTTTACTATTTATTGCGAGGACGCTTTGGTGACGTAATTTGTAGGTATATGACTATGCGTTATGTATACTACCTTATAGCCTTATAAATTTTTTAAAATGTTGTACTTGATGTGAAAAGAAGTACATAGGTTTATGTAACATACTATACATATGTATAACCTATAACGTTGTAGATCCGACACGACGAGTACGTACTACATCGACGAGACCTTAAGCCTCTTAAAGTCTCAAGAGCTCCTTTTTCTTCTTCATCTTCTTCTCCTCCTATTCCTTATTTTTATTTTTCGAATTCTCCTCTTCTTCTTCTTCTTCAGTGGCGCGCTTCATCGCGTTTCACGAACGACAAAACTTGACAAGATTTACTCCGAATACCCGAGTCGGAATACATATGGTGTGTACGTAGAACGTTCATGATTTTTCGAGGTAAAAAATCGAGAGAACGAATCTGGAGAGATTCGTGTAACTTCTCTTCACGTCATGGTCGAAACGTTGTTCAACGCAGTTTTCAATAAAATTCACTCCAGCTTCGATTACCCCATCCCGAAATGGAAATCGTAGTCTGTAATTAAATGAACAAGTAAAACAAGATTTGGAAATATATCGACACCCGAATTTGTGCATCTAGTATCTACTGCGTGATTTGTACTAATCCCAGCGCAATCCCCTTCCGCAACAGAATTCCGGTGGTTCTTGGGCACGCCGCAGTTTACAGTAGCGGATTTCTGTCTGCCTCTCTCTCTCTCTCACTCTTTCCAACTTTCTTTCTCGGTATTGGCTAATGAGTAAATCGAAACCACGCCCACTTTTTCACCCCATCGCTTTCCTTGCACACATTTTTTTGATAACTCGTACGTTTTTCTTCCCCCTAAAATCTCGATGATTCTTATCGCGTATGGGGTTTCCGGTATCGTCGTTCACCAACCCTTAATATTTACCGCTCGATGAAGTGGGCTACTTCATACTGCAGTCGGCTGTATAATGGTAAGCCGCAAACCGTTTAACACATTCAAATATACCATGACGTACGTGAATAGGGTCACATGCACCGCGGTACACTGGAAAGCTGAGCTTTTGTTAACTACCCTTTCACGTCTTAGCTCAACCACCACCACCGCTGTCACTACTGCTACTTCTACTACCTGCACATTGCACACTCGTACACCGAACACTTGATCGTTGAATGTATGTGTCGGATATATGTAAACGTGGTGCCGCAAAGACGACGTTTCAGTTTGAAATATGGACGTAAACGTACAACCTATACGTACCTCGCGCATTGCACTTATATGGTACGAAGAGGAGAAACTGAGAAGAGATTGCACCGTTGCAGCGGCACCAGCAGTCGCACGTGTTTGGTCGAAGCCACGTAAAACGGAAGTTACGCTCTGCCGGAAATTAATACCCCAACGAATAGAACAACCACCGCAAGTTCGCTGCAGTTGCTACCGCATATTATCAACTTGATCGTAACACCTTATCAATTCACCTACAGACGCGACTAATACTTGACGAAGCCACACAGATTTTACCAAATCATGTTATACGTACACCCGGTTGGGTTGATTCTGAATCGCTTTGAAAGCGCGCGTTTGGACAACTTTTTCGTGTTGCTGGTCCGGCTGCGAAAATTTGTCCAAACGAGCTATGGCCGCGAAGCGTTTCAGAATCAACCTAACCGGGTGTACTTACCTGCATGCAGGTATACGGGAATTGGACATCGTATGGATAGATTTTTTGAAAGAGAAAAGCAAAAAATATTGAAAAATGCTAAGGAACAACTTTGAAATATTCAGATAATACGCATCGGATATCCTGCAGGAATATTACGTACATCGATATTTTTTTAAATAATATAATACCTTTTGTCTGCATTGTTGCCTTCGAACACGCGGTTTTTAATATCCGGTCTAGCGTGTCCATTCGCGTTATACGAACCAAATGGAACGCGAATTCCCTACTTTTATATGCGTTTGTACTCGCATAGATACCGCTGTAAATTGAGTGGCATACTACGTTTGATTCATGATACGGCGTACACATGTGTGTCATATACGTATGCACGCGTACGTAGGTATTATCCTATGAGATAAACTCCATAACGCTTTCGCTCTACAAACCAACGAACCAAACCTACCCTCATACAAACGATGGGTTAAAACTTTTCAGTGTAAATAATCCAGAATCTCTCTCACGTTTTGCCTGCAGATCAACCGCGTATTCCACCATACCCTTTACCCCCGAAGCCCCCACCCTTGCCTCTTCCACACCACGTCCCTTAACGTACGGTATAGTGTGATTTTATCACCAAATTTAGGTGTCACCTACTGCGATAAAACTACGGAATTTAAAAAACGACATGAATATGTACGTTCTAAACTGTGGTGCACTACCGGGTGATATCGTTTACATGGATGCACGCGTTAAGAAAATACACGGAGATACTTTTTTCTGTCTTCCTTTATTTTTATTTTACTTTTTTTTCTTTTTTATGGGGAAACTCGGACGTAACTTCGTTGTGTAAATTTAACTTACTACATCGCGCGGTCAGCTGCAAATTTGTCAGTTTCGTGGCGGAATAAAAAATTAACATTTATTTTTCAAATCCACAGTTTTCTCAGAAAAAATATTTTCACGTATTCAGATATGCCATCGATCTGAAAAAAAAAAGGAAAACGTTTTACCCATAACTGGTTACTATTTCGTGACGAAAATTTTATAGATCTTTAATAATGTTATTTTTAGCTGTTGAAACTTTTTTTTTTTCTATTCAAATTACCTTCATCAGTATTGTACTCTCGTTGAAAAAAATATGCGGGAGTATTTTGAGGTTTTTTTTTTTCATAACATTAGAAATTTACCAACGTTCCGTCACTTGTTGTACCAAATGCCATCGTTACGTGGTAACCAAAATTTTCTCGGCTCATATACATTTTCTACATTATTTATGCTTGAAGATCCTACTTAGACGCAACACCTGCGCGACAGGGTTACTTTTTGGTGATGTTTTATCGAAAAACCGGGTTATGCCACCAAAAATTACGATACAAACTCTATTCTATTTAAGAGTTTTGTTGCATATTTATTTTATTTTTAACTTCAGACCCCCTCCCCCCCAACCTCTATACTTTTTTCTTTATTTCGACTTGCTCAGTTTTTTTTTTTAATTTTTTCTCTACCAACCACCTGAATATTAACAATTTTTTCCTTCTATTTTCTCCTTTTTATCGCTATTTTAATTCCTCCGTTTTATTTTTTATTCCTTCATTTTGTAGTTTATATGGTGGCGCGAAGAGAGAATAAAATTTTTTTACGTTCATGCGCGTGTTCAGCAATAAAATGTTGAAGTGTAATGTAATTTTGTAATTTCTTTACATCGTTCGCCGTTTATATTCTATTCATTTCTTTTCTCTTTCAACGTATCGTTTTTATCATATTTCTTGAAAATAATCGAAATAAGAGAGATAGAAGAAGGAAAAAACAAAAAAAGTTCTCACGTTTCATCGGGCAGTGATACGTTGAAAAAAATTTTCTTCGCTTCTTGTCACGAGCTTTTTGTAAAACAATATAACATAAAATACATAAAATAAACGATGCAGGGGAGGAAGTTGCTTTTATCGTCGTTACGTTTCTACTACAGAATTATCCCTATGTTTCGTCGTTAATAAACTTTAGAAACTTTGAAATTTTGAAAACTTCATTACTTTATTAGTTAGATTATCTCAACTTGTATTGTAACAGGTATATAAGCATACTATTCAGATAAATTCACTTGTACTACGCGCATAATGTTGCGTAACAATAATTTGTACTTATTTCAGTTTAACTTTGTAACGAGCTGGGTTTTGTTTTTGTTCTTTCTGTATACCTATTTTACATTTTCCACGTACACATTATATTTTGTTTTTTTGAGGAAGTTTCAAGTTTTTTCTACGGGTTACTTTTGTTTGTTACTGCACCAGGTTGTATTATATATATATATATATATATTGCTTATGGTATCTATTTCCTCCCCCCCTATCTTTTTACCTAACGGTTTTTCTTTTCTCTTTTCATTCTTCATTCATTTAGTCCTTGGATGAGCACAAAACGTGATTTGAATCCTTCATCCCTTTCGTTTTTATTATCTTTTTTTCCTACGGATCCGTTTAAACTTTAAAAAGAGTCTTTTGATCTCTTCTTCTTCTACTTCTTTTTTATTTTTCTTTCACTATGTGATATACATACCGTAATTATTCCAAGACTTTGAGAGAGCTATGGAAATTGGAGGGTTCGCGAACGATTATTATTGTTATCACTATTATTTTTCTTCATTGAAGTCGTGCAACTTTTCAAAAATTCTCATCAGATTGTTTCGGAAAAAAAGAAAAAAAATTTGTATCGTTCGTGAAGAAAAAAAATCAATCTTTGGGGAAAGGAATGACATATTTTTGATATCCCTTGAGTTTAGATAAGATCGGATAAAATATAATGTATATTGTAAACTTTTTTTTCGTCCCAATTCGGAAACCAAAAAATTTATTTCCTAACCGCGAACGCCATATGTTTACGACATGTGTGCAGTTGAAGTTATGGGAAAACGTGGTCAGGAAAAAAGCTTTTATAGCGTCGACGGACTGAACACGGTTAGGACAGCCAAGCTCGCAGGGTATCCAACTTTGGCGCGAAATTGAGCAAATAAAAATATAGAATATCCATATTTATTATTATCATTATTGTTATTATTATTATTATGATTATGATTATTTTATTTTATTTTTCTCGTATGAATTATTCAGTAGCAGATCATATACGGATGATCGTAACATTTTCTACCATATTTTCTGTACTCATTTTATACTTTTTATACAACTATTAGCTCAAACCTCTTTAATTAATAGCAAAAACAACGTACACATCGTGCGTCATAATTACCTTCCTTTTTATTCATTCATCATTACCTATATACCTATATTAGCAAGTATTCCCACGTCGTTTTGAGACATTTTTGATGGATATATTTCATTTCTTTTCTGTTTGTTTGTTTTTTGTTCTTTTTCCATTTTGCAGCTCGAGAAAGTCACGAGATCGTGGAACCTTTATCCTCAGGGATATAAAACGAACGTTGCAAATGATTGTCGTATAGTTATACGATGGTAACATTTGAAAAAGAAGATCCGGTAGTCTCCGGTCTTCATGTGTTGTGTGAATTGTGTAAGAAGAGGATCATGTTTCCTCTTTTTACACCATTCTTTCTACCTACACCTTTCTTTTCATCTATACGTTGGAAGCTTTCTACAAGTTTTTTTTACTACCTACCTCACATACCTTTACAGTAGCTAAATCTATACCTAGATCCTCGCTTTTATATCACCTACTAGAAGAGAGTAGTAAGGAATATATAGCGGGTAATTCGAATAATACCTACTCGATCCTTCGGGATCAGAAGTTAGTCTTCAAAACTAACAAAGTACCTACCCTTTTTTTTCCTTTTTCTTTTCTCTTTTTTTTCTGCTTTCATTCTGTTTAGTATACTTGGTCGATTTACTGCCGATTTCACCAAGAACAAAAGCGAAGAAGAAGTTTGAATTGCAAGGAATTTTTACATAATAGTGAATCACTCTCGATTGATTCATGTACTACTTCTTTCGCTTTTTTTCTTCTCCCTCTTTTTTCGTCTATCCTTTTTTCTTCAGGTGCAAAGTTTCGTTTTTCCGCTGATCATACCACACACGGTTATTGGAAGGAACATTTATTAGAAGAGTTTGATGTACCGTCGCATCGTGTTTCAGTTTGTGAGATTCCGACATTCTCCGCGTATCGTACAGGGTTTTTCGAATATCGTGGAAGAATTGCACCCCAGACATGAATTTTCTATCTTTTTCTCAACAACAATCTTTTCCGGGCATAAAACTTTTCCCTCATATACCTTATATTCCTGGTAACTCCCTGAAGATATACACCTTATACAACTCGCGTACAAAGCCTCCTTCTACCGTTGCTACTTCTGTTGTTGTAATCCTTAACTAAAGAAGCTCTTCTACTGCTCTTTCTCACAGGATCTGCAAAAGTGGAAACCAGAAAAAAAAAAAAATGTATAAAAATATTATTCATGGAACGGAAAAATGCATAAGTTCGATGTACACTTTTATAGTTTCACTTCATCTTTTTCACGTTTATTCTTCATCGATGGGCTATCAATTGATGAAAAAAATAAAAAAAATAATAATAACTGATACTAAAAAGTTGACTTCAATTTTCATGGAAATTTGGGAGGTACCACTTTTTTCAAAAAAGAAAAACAAAAAAACATCAAAAAATGGCGACTGAGAAAGGATCGGATTTGGTAGATGGAAAAGAAAACAGTTCATTCTGATTATACAAAAGATTAATTCCGACTAAGTATAATGCGATGCGACTAGCGAAGAGAGGAATTTATTTGGTGTATGAGAGAGCTGAGTTTATTCTCCAAACTTGTATAATATGTATAGATAGATAGATAAAATGTATATGTATAGGATATACGTATGTAGCCATCGCGTACCTGTTGCCTAACACTTGAGTCGCTCCGCATTTCATCCGTAGTGTTTTTTTATTTCTATTTCTTTATTTCCCTCGTTTTCGTTCATTTCATTTCCTTTTATTTTCTCCGTTCGCTCGCCCCCAGCTCCCTGCAATCCGGCTGTGTGCATATCGAAGTATACGGTCCAGTTCCTTGGTTTCAGTCAGTTACGTGCTTCAATGGAGTTGAAGCTGAAGCTGAAGCTGAAGCTGAAGCTTCGGATGAAACCAAACTCTCGACCATTTTCACCCTCATTCTCTCTTCTCATCCTCTACAGATTCACCAGCTGCGAACAGTGACCAGTTAACGTCAATTACAGGCCAAAACTATACGGTTATTCTACGGTGTACTATAGGTACAGTTTATTGTGCACCGCATCGCACGGCACCGTACTGTACTGTACTTACCTTGATACTAAAAAATTTAACCCTAACGAAGGAGTTTGTCCTGCCAAAACAACTTTGGCTCCAAGATAATCTAAAGTTCTAACAGCATTTTTTTTATTTATTGTTTTTTGTTTTTTCAACGTCTAGTATGCTGAGGAATTCTGATTGAAAATGTTCTATTCTCAAGTTTCGTCTTTGCAATTAGATGTTTTGTAATCGTCCTTTTTTTTCTATGAGTTGCATGAGCCTGTAGCAATTTTTTCAAGATACATTCTACGTATACAGGCTGAGTCACCACAAAGGTCCGATTCGGGAGGGGCTTCAATCTATTTGTGTAGATTTTTTTTGTCTCACTCAGCGTCATAACCATACATTGTACGACTAGACTCTATACCGAGTATCTGCTTGAGCGCAAAAATAAGAATATCCGAAAGTAGTGCTATCTGATCGCCGATTGGCAACAGGAATTTCTAAAATAACGAGTAAGAATGGATGAAGGCGGAGCCTCAGCCAATTGAAGCTCCTCCCTAACCGGACCTTTGTGGCGACTCACCCTGTACATGCGCTTATATGGATAGGTACGATATGGATATCTATATTCTTACACGGTGGTGGCGTTATCGCTTGAAACTCTTAGGAAAATTGAAAATCTCGGTGCTTTTCTATCGCGTGGAACGATACCAGTCAGGTCGAAGAAGTAACGTTCCTTATACTTTTGCTTTTGCTTTCGCGCGTTTCATCGTATGTATAGAAGTCGTTTTGCGACTGGTTCATTCTTTCCTTTGTTGCACTTTCTTGATCATTTTTATACACACCGTACTTACGTATCATTAAATATATATAGAGAAAAGTGTCGGACCAAAGAGATATGTAGGTAGCGGGTGAAAAGAAAGTAGGGGTGATCGTACCGCCGGGTAAATTGAACCGTTCTCCACAAACAATCCACTTTCTATAGAGTGGTTCAATTTACTCGGTTGTACAATCCATCCCTACTTTCTTTTGCACCCTATATAATATATTACACACAAAATATTCATATCGTTAGACTTTTAGCCAAGGTATTCGCGAGCACCTTGCAAAGAACAAAGTACAAAGAGAACACCGGCTTTACATTATAGCTGAAGAAGGAGGAATTTGAATTGCAGCGAAGAATGTGAATCTCTTTTTTTTTTCTCTTATACTTTAACTTATTCTTTCTTTTTTCCATCTGGTCTATGTCTCTAGTTTTATTATACTCGATGGTCACTTTTTCTTTTTTTTTACACTTTGTATTTCTTCTGCGATGCAGTTCAAACGATAAAATGTAAATGTGGATGAAATGGTATTTTAATTGGATATTATTTCTATCTGTTATTGGTGGGATTATATAATTCATAGTTATTGCAATATCTTAGACGTTCAAAGAAATTGAAAAACTAATAATGTAACTCGAGGCTTGAATCATTTTTAGTTCATGTATAAAATACATTCACGTATACTATACGTTTATACGTATAGATTTACATGCGTAATATATATCTGTGTACACGCATATAGGTATATATATATGTATATTATGTATATACATCGAACGTTTCGCGATAGCTAATAGAGCGTTAAAATGACGTCCGAGGTCGGCTTGATCTGCATTGTTTGCTGCACCGACTAATTTGCTAATTTGAATTAATCGAACCATAAAATCAGTTATTATTAGTTATTAGTTATTACCCATACGCAGGTGGCCCTTTACAACGTTGATTTATGCGAGGATAATCGATTTAGTATTCTATATACACGTGCGATACAGGTACGCAGACGTACGATATACATGTGCATACATACCTGTATACATACACTGGTTTCCATTAATAACGCGAATTCCCTCTCTAGCAAACCGTATGATCGCATACTATGTGTATACAGTATAACACATATTATATACGGCACGTATGCCTGCTGCAGGCATTTTTTTCTCCCTGTAGCCGAATCGCAATTGTTTTTTTTTTTTTTTTTTTTTGTTTTTTTTCATTCATTTCATTTCACTATTGTTGATAATATTTGTTGTTGTTGTTGTTGTTTTTTTTCATTCTTCCGTTTTTGCCTTCGATATATTTACTCCGATCGATGAGATTTTTTGATACGCGTATCTCATAATTCAACGCAGCCCGAAGGCAGTATAATAATACTTTTGAGTATACGGAGAGAAAAGTTTCAGTCTTTAGCTGGGCAATCGTTTTCCTCGAATACTATATTTTGTATATATAGGACATACATATACAGGGTGAGTCACTCCAAGTGTCGAGAATGGGAAGGATTCGATAGGAACAAAGTCCCGCCCCTTCAGCCAATCAACAACTAGAAGAAATTGGTTGACCGGAATTCTTACGAGAACACGAGATAACATTTCTCGGTAGGTATAGGAAAAAAACATCAACAACCATTCAACCAGGCTGTTCATCGAAGGAAGCGTAATGGTATAGGGGGATAGCGTGCCTATTAAGTCCCTCCCATTCTGGACACTTGGAGTGAACCATCCTGTATGTACCTGAACGTCATGTACGCCATTGTTAATTTTCTGAACCGTTTTTTTTTTTTATTTTCCTCGCACTATATATATACACCTAATACTCTCTTTTTTGGTTTTTATTTCATTCGATTTTTTCTTTTTATTTTAATGAAATTTTTTTTCTTCTATTTTCAAATTGTGTACCAAACTGTATACGCGTAGACACACGCACACGTATGTAGGTATATATACATATGTATGTATGGATAATACTTGGAAAAATATTTTCTATGTACATACATGCGTATTCTCCTTTTCTTCTTTACTTGAGCGCCCGCGATTCTTTGCGCGGCGGGAATCGCTACATGTATAATATATAGATATATACCTATACGATATCTACCCACGCTGCAGTAAGAAAAGTAAATAGACTAAATAAATATCGGACTTTATAAATCATCCCTTACAGTTCTCACTCGGTCTTTCCAATCCTACCCGTCGTCTGCTTTCCTCTTTTCTTTCTTCTTTTTATTTTTCATTCTTCACTTTATTTTATTCTATTTTTTTTTGTTTTTTACTTTTCTTCTTCTTCAATCTCTCCAACGTTACCAGCTACTTTGCTATTACGTATATGTCTGTATGCGTTAGATAGAATATCCAGATCGTATGTATATAGATACGTAATATATGCGCCTTTGAGGAACTAACGCGAATACATCGAGAATTCTTTAAAGTATATATGTATGTGTATATATCTCATGTATGCAGTATATGCCTAGGTGTATTTAGAATTCTGATCCTCATTCTCATTCCTGATGCTTAAAATCAAAGTGCATCTCGTTACAATATATTTCAAAGCTTCTGAAGCACTTCTATATATTATATACGTGCGGAAAATCAGATGTACATAATTATATTTCCAAGTACCACGTACCGCAGTTATGTAATACATACCTATGTAAAATATTCCTATGTAATATAAAATCTCGTACGATATGTGAAGTATATGATTTTTTAAATGTATGATATTATTATCATTAAAATTATCATTATATCTCCAATTATATACCGCCGCTTTTTCAACAGCTGCATATCGTCATCGGTATATAAAGAGGTACACATGTATATAAATTTTTTTCATTTTTTTTCTTCATTCAACCGCTTTGATAATGTAAAGATTTTCATATTATATACAGAAATTGGAAAATATAATTACATATACTTAGGTATGTATATAACTACACATAATTACCATTTACGTAATGTGGCTACGAAACAAAAAGAAACAAAAATATGTCCGCGTTAAATGCGCAATTTTATTTTCTTCTAATATTTTTCGAAAAGTGACAAAATCGCGCGATCGTTATTTCTGAAACGGAAATGCGTTTCACCTGCGAATTATCTGTAGGAAAAAAAAACTCTTTCGTCGAAAGATGCGTAAGTTTTTTCCGGACACACAATAATTTCATCGAATCGGCCAGACGATTTTTTGTTTTTTTTTGTTACGATAGCGAATCTGTTCGATAGGCGCATCGCAGTATCGTCGTTTACGAGGATCGGGTTTATATGCCTAGACATGAAGAAAAAGAATTGGTATGAGAGAGAGAGAGAGGAAGATGAATTGGATTAGGAAACTGCGGCATTTTAGATTCTACAATGGATAAAAATCCTGAGCAGCAGCACCGCTGGCTCCTCCACTGCAGAGGATATAATTGAGTGGGTCGACGACGCCTCTGTCTCTCCACTCTGATGTACAACGCGGCGCTTGGTTTCATTCGAATCGCGTTACTTCTACTCGGCAATAACTCGTGCATCTTAAAACCATCAATTGTCTTAGTATATATAACCCACAATGCCACACCACTTGGAATGAGCCGAGGTACATATACATTTAGATATATATCCATGTACGTGTACATATACTCTGATTTTCTTGGCACAGAGACAATCCGCAATTTCTATATTTTACATGCAAACCTAAAACCATTCGAGTAAAATTCTCTTCACTGTACACACGTACAATCCGCGTATCCTTCGTCGTCCTCGAAACCCGAACACCCGATACGCACGTACGGAAAATAATTTTTTCAAAGTTTTACTCTTTTTTTTTTTTCCCCATCACATTTTTTCGCCTCATCGCGATGGGTTCATCATCTATACACCTATCAAATTTGTTCGTAATTTCTTTTCGTCGGTTTGTGCAACGAAAAAGTAAAAAAAAAAAAAAAACAAAAAACAAAAACGAAGAGGAAAAAACAGGTGAAACTTTTTACACCGTCGGTCGCTATACGGCGGGGTAGGTTTACCGTGCAAAGAATTTTGGGAATCTCTTTGTTTAAAAGTAGATAAAATCCTCGGGGAGCTGTAAGAGACAGTTGTCGTCTACACTCGCTATAAAATGGTGATTCCCTTTTTTCGGGGCAATAAAATGCGATCGTTGTTACCTAATAACAACGATAGTATTAAGAGTGCTTTTTTTCTTCCTCCCATCCGTTCTTTTTTTCTATTTTTTCCTGTCTTTTTTCTTCTCAGCTTTGGATGAATGTTTAGCGTAGTACGTATATACCATACTTATATATTCTTCCCCGATTGAATTAATTGACTTTGAAATTTTAAGAAAGTATTTTCGACTATATTCGTTTTTTTTCGGAAGCGCACAGAAAATCGAGGAAGGGGAACAAAAAGATTGAAAAAAAAGGAGAAAAAAAAGAAAATACGAAAATAAAATAACTCGTCGGAACAGAGAGCGAAATCAAGAAAGAGAAAGTAGAGAAGAAAAAAAAGAAGAATAGCTTCTCACGATATAACGCGCGATATTCTCTTTTCTTCATCTTCGCTTATTTCTTTCTTATATGATGGGAACACCGCGCGGGGTTGGGGTACCTATATCGTTCGAGAGGGATGAGAATTCATCATTTATGGATGAATGAATATTACAAGCGGGGAACAAGTGCGCGGACGATTTTTGTTCCTTATACGTATAATATATATGCATACCTCTGTATACCCTCGTATTATAGGTATATAGAGAGAAGAGAAGAGAAGAGAAAGAAAAAACGATAAGAGCAAGCGAGTCTTTCCCGATGCTGGACGTGTTCGCTTTGCCTGCTAGGGAAGAGATAGTTACATCCAAAATACACATCACTCTCCTTCAGCCCGTCCCGAAGCCTCCCCCCCGTCCCCCTCGCAGCTTCCCCCTTCACTTCCTTCTCCCTTAAAACCAACCAACCTTCCCCTCGTTCTCCAACCTCCAACCTATCATCCCCCGTTCAAATAATCCTGCCGAAAGGATCTCTATCAGGTTCATACCTTTTGGAAGGGTATAGAAAACGAGGCGCGTAAAAGAGGGAGATATGCTATATGTATAAGGTATATGTACATGCTCGGGTGATTTTATACACCCCCCCCCCCCCCCCAACCAATGACTCGAAATATACACGTCAAATTCGTAATGCCTGTGGTATATATAATGTATAGGTAATATAATCTATATACAAAGGTTATATTTATGGATTCATATAGTTTATGTGGGAAATAAAATTTCTTTACATCAGATCGACGAATTATTTATATACGCGTGTGTATACATATACACGTACTGTGAAATTCATTTTTTTTTTTTTTTTTTTTCCCTCCCATTTCAATATCTTATTTGATTTTCGGATTTTTTGTCCGGAAAGGAAATGAAAACCTAAACGCTGCAACTTATTACTACCTGAAACCGTATATAACTATTATACGTATATCATTGAATTCAATGTGGTGAAAAAGGTATGTGTGCTGCTGTGTATGTGTATATCTATATATATGTGTGTGTGTGTGTATAGCTTGGGGAAATCGTGAAATCATCAACGATGTCAAGTCAACTGGAAATCGGAAGGGTTTGATCTTACTTTTGAGACACGCGATGATTACGCTACGTTAACTTTGAATCGCTCTATAGAAAGGAATGAATCAAAAGGTACTTTACCTTCTATTGCTGACTTTTTATATCATCAAACACCGTTCAATTTCTCTTGAGTATTTAAACCAAACCCCGCGAGTATCGCTTTTAGCGGAGTATTGTTTTGTCTCGTCTTTATCGCGACTATAACGTATACCGTTGTCCGTCGACACAATTTCTCCATCGCGAAATTCACTCTACGTGTCATAGGCGTATACCTGTGTGTATATATGTATATGCACTGTACATTGAATTCGTCAATTTATGTATTAGAACCACAATACACGAATTTCGATAACAATTGATGGTTAGATGGCATTGATTGTAATTGCTCTTTGTAGGGCAAGCGCGACGCGACATGATTTCTTGTTTCTCTTTTTGCTTTTTTTCCTTTTTCCTTTTTTCTTTTTTCTCTCTCTCTCTCCCTCCCTCTCTCTCTCTTTACCTTCCCATTCTGATTATTTCTTTCATTTCTTTTGCCCCGTGCAGCACACCAATCAATACCTATACAATTCGCATGTATGGTATACCTATGCGTTTCACCAAATCCTCGATTCAAGCTCTAGTACCGAAAAACCCTCCCCCTTTATTTTTATTATTTTATTTGATTTTATTTTTATTTTCCACTTCTTTTTTTCTTTTTTTTTTTTTCCTTTTTCTCTGCACCTCGTCCCACAATTTCCATCTGACCGTGACGCCCCTTTTTCCGTTCTCCTTTTTTCCTCACCCCTCCGCCCCCCTCTCCTCTTGTCCTCCATAAACTCGAATAACCTGCACACGTGCAAACGTGACGATAATGTCCATATAGGTATACCTACTTCTGTCACATATCCCCCCCCCCCCGTACGTCACGACCGTTTCAGGAATTCGTTTTTTGTTTTTTTATTTTTTCATACAGAAATCGTATACAGTACGTGTATACGGGAATAAATCAATCTGAAAGAATCGCTGACGGTGTACGGATGTATTTTTATTTTTTATTTATTTATTTTTTTTTTTTTCAGGTCGGTCGGTGATTTTTTTAACACAAGAATTTCTCTTTTCCGCGTCGTTGGAAATATTTTGAAAATTTTTCGATACATTCGAAATAATTTCTACCCGATCGAAAGTTTTTTTGAAAAAGTCTAAATAGGTAACGACGAGGCGAAATAAAATGAAACGAAAGAAAACTGTAGAGTTCGGGTCGCTATGTACCGGTGAAGTTTTGACTATGGAGCGGGTAGAGGAAGTGAATAAAGGTAAAAGCTGAGAAACTTTATCACGTATCATTGCTTTTTCTTAACTTTACGAAACGTGTTACACTCCGGCGCAGACATGATATTTCAAGGTATATCTGCGCCAGTCCGATATGCAACATATACCAAAAGGGAAGCACCTCTAACGGGGTATCTTTTCTACGACCTTTCGCTCTACGTCTATACATATATGTATAGATGTATAGGTTATAGTTGCACGACGTGTTGTCGTTGGTGGTAAAGTTTTACACCGTCAAACGTCATTCCTTATTCACTGTACATGTATACGTATAATGCGAGAGTAGAAACAGTGAAATTTTACATTTCGTCGATATGTCGACGGTTGGTACAGAGACACTTGTGTATATCTACAGGGTTGAAATATATTTGCATTGATATTTCCGTATACCTGCAGTCTAGGAATTTTTCAGATAGTATATGGGGTGCATAGGTTACGTGTGCACCGTTGGTGGGCGTCAATTTAATCTCATATGGAATCTGTACGTTTTGTTGACCGAATGTTTGAAGAAATTTTCAAAAATCTTTGGACACTTTCCTGGGTCGTCGAGACGCGCGTAGTGTACAAAAACTCCGCGAATCGAATCTTAGGCATAGTTTAATTATAATACTGATCAGAAGTTTTTCCTTCTTTTTTTCACACGAAATTCAACGTTACATCGCGGAAAAGTCGAACGTAGTTTCGACGTGGTAAATTTTGCCGATTACGAGGCATTTCGAAACTGTATTGTACAGAAATTTTGATAATCTAGGTATCGCATATCTAGGTAAGTGCAGATTCAGGTTTTACTACAAATGTAGAAAAAACCAACTCGTACGTGGTACGATATATTACAGAAATATTTCAACGAATTGCGATGGTATAAAAAATAAAGCATTTATTCTCATTTTTTTTTTATTCATATTCATTTATTTGTTTTATTTTTTATTACTATTATTTTTTTATTTTTTCAAACCACACCACGCTTGTGGTTGGCTAATGGAATTTAATTGTAAAACTTTTCGTTGGAAATCTACACGTCTGGTGCTATAGTATATATTAACTATTGACGAATGTATTAGCTATACATATACGGAGTGCCATGCGGTATGCGGTTTTTGTAACGGTTCAATTTTTTTTTTCATCTTCTCTATTTTTTTTTCTCTTCAATAATTCAATCAGAGTAGAAATAGAACGGATAATCCAAGTATACCATTGTACGGGTTCGCCCCAATTACTTTTTCTAATTACATGCACGTATACCTATATAGGTAGTGCGGTAACAGAATCTTATCCTTTCCGTATCTGTTATCGTTCCGTCGTCCTTATTTTTATTTGATCGTTTTTTTTTTTTTGTTGATTTTATTTTCGTCTGTACCGCGAATCAACCCCCAGCGCACATTTCTCTACGACTAAACATCCCTTAGAATAGGGTATACTTTGGCGCGCCGAGATCAACGAGATTAATCCACGTGGTTTATAAAGGACCAACGTTACCGACCACAACAGCTATGTTAGACTTACTTACTTACTTACTTAGCTATATACTTACTTCCTTACTTCCTCTATTTCGAACTTAAACTCGACTATAAGACTGATCCTGAATAACCGCATATACAAAGGGATTACTAACGCAAATTATAGTAACGCCCTTCATAGGTCGTTATATGCCTTTACAACAACTCTGCGTAATTAACATGTGCTTTGTCGAAATATCTAAAAACCATCAAACGAACGAAGATTCTTATCTCTCGATTCTAAATTCACCCAAAATCGATCAGGGGTAAAAATTAGTCTCTTTCTCTCTCTTCCTTTCTTTTTTTTTCTTGTTTCGGCAAACTACGACTTGATATAAAGTTGGATTAGAATATGGCACGTTATGTGTGTCAAGGGCGAGAAGCATATGTATAATATAAGGTTAAGTTTCTGAGACGATTGTGCGAAACGTTGTGGGACAAGCCGCGGCGATGTACGTAACACATACGAATCCCACTATCGTGAGGAACGGAAAGATTCTCAACAAAAATTTCCGGTGCAGGCGACCGTTGGAATTATATATATATACATATTTTTTTCTTCACATTTTCACACGTGTATAGAGCGTTGTTTTTTGCTGTGTATGTCTAAACGCGGTGATAACAAAAAAAAAAAACGAAAAAAAAGAAGCTTTTTCATCGACGTTTTTATATACTTACTTACACAAGTGTTTGATAATGAATAAATTATTATACTTGATCATCAAATATTATAGGCGGCAAAAGCGAGGCGGATCGCATAAGGTCAGAGGAGAAGTTTGAAAGTTGTCGACGCGCTTGTTTCTTATCCGATTCCGTGTGTATGTTTATTTGTTTTACCAGAACTCGTCGAATTGCTGATTGTACAAATATTCAAGATATTTATTCATCCGTGTATTATCTATTTATAATCCATCCCGAGACGATCTTACTATACGATGTATACAGGGCGAGTCACCACAAAGGTTCGATTCGGAAGGAGCTTCGACTGGCTGAGGCTCCGTTTTCATTCGTTCTTACTTTTTATTTTCAAAATTACTGTTGCCAATCGGCGATCAGATACAGATTGGCAACAGAAATTTTGAGAATAACAAGTAAGAATGGATGAAGGCGGAGCCTCAGCCAATCGAAGCTCCTCCCTAATCGGACCTTTGTGGTGAATCGCCCTGTATACCCCTGTACACATTTGATGTGCACATCAAATACAGTGCGGGTCAAGCGATGAAAATTCCAGAAACCTTCAATCGCGATAAACGTTACCGCGCCTACCTGTGTGTTTCGATGAGAGTTATACACGGTGTATAACGTATCGTACATTTCTACCGGTACAATATTATAAACGGTCAATAATACGGCGCGATCCGTCCAACAGTTGTCGCAATAGGATAATAACTAATAAGAGATACGCGAGATAATATGAATGAACATACTTACATACGTATACACACCGATCGCGATTGTTCGTCGTTCGCTTGTTTCTCGATTCACATCAGTTTAAACCACAGCTTTGAGAGCTACGCGTTACGCGTTGTTAGCTGCCGCTGGCGCTGCCCAGATAATGATTGTACCGAAAACTATCAGTGTTCACTCGTTCATCGAAGAGTGATGAGAGTCGATTATTCGCTTGAATATTCCACGATAGATTCACATCGCGAAAAGTGTAAAGTTTGTTCTCCTTTTATTTTCCATTGTTTCCCTCCTTTTTTTCTTTTGTTTCTGTACTTGTTTTAACCCCCTTTTGTTTCACGTGTACTTTATACGCGTACGGCGTGTTTATAGTCGGTTTTATTCTCTATCATATTCGTGCAACCCGTCTTTTTTCTATTCGATATTAATTATCACCAGATTTTTCAATCTTTACAATACCGAATCGTTTTTTCTCTCATGAATTATTTATTCGAATAAATTCGTTGCTCCTATCTCAACGTGACACATAGTATGTTGTTGTATAAATTTAATTTATCGTGAGTGATAACGTGTGTTTATTTGTTACAAATTTAATTATAGTGAGTGTGTAAAGATATTTACAAGAACTAAAAAAAAAAAGAAAACAAAAAAAAAATGGCTTCGACAAACGGATCTGCAACTACTGGTATCGAAATCGCCGACTCGAATCAGGTATTTGATCAATTTTGACAAAGCATGCATGAATTATTATTTTTTTTTGTTTTTTTACTTAAAGTGATCATGTACTTACTTTAGTTTCATTTTTTTTTTCGTTAGAGGAAATCGCAAAAATGTATATTATGTTACATATAAAATGATCTTGAGACGAACTTTTATACGTATCTTTCATGTACAATACAAGTAGGTCGTACATGTATGAATTTCATATAATATATAATATGATATGAAATGAAATGAAAGGAGATGTAAAATAAAATAAAATAAAATAAGATGGAATGAAATATTGGTACGAGGGAGGATTTCATTCGATTCGCGAGTTACGATGTATAATGTATGGAAATTCATTAAAGAGCTCGAACGTGGATGATGAGTAGGTATTAGGTATCTAGAACAAGTTGATAATCGATATCTTTCATCAATTCTGATGCGCGGAAAATGAGACACAAGTTATAACGGGTATCAGTTTGTGCAAAAGTAGCCGATGAAATAGGAAGAAATGAAAGGAAAAAAGTAGAGAGACGATGACAGCTGGTTTTTTTCTTGTTGTTGTTGTTGTTTTTTTTTTCTTCAATTTTCTATCGTTTACTTTCGGCGTGATGAATAATTTGACAGATTTTTATGGAATGAACGTCGAAACCTGTAGGCCCCAGGGGATTTTAATTTACGACAATTTTCCAGGGAAAAGGATGGGAAATGGGGCGGAGGGATTAGAACTATCTAGGCGGGTGGTTTAATTTGGTAATGATGTTTTGAAATTTGTCAAAACCCATTTTGAGAAAATTTCCCTCTCATCTTCTCCAGCTCGACTAAATTAATCTCGAAATTCACGAAACATTTTTGCTCTCTTTTCTCCATCTCGCTTTTTCGCAATCTCACTTTGCGGCCACCCCGAAGTAGTACATACCTATGTGTAGTAATAAACGGTGGTAAATTTTGTTCGTCACAACTAGCTTCGACTGCACAAATATTGTTTTTTTTCCTTCCTTTACCCTTCGCTGAATTTCAATTTCATTCACTCTTGTTGATTTTTACGCGACAATGTTTGTTTTTTTTTTCTCGCTTTTTTTCTTTCTGTTCTTTTTATTTTCATATTCTCATTTTTCAACTCGCATCCTTTAAATTTTATCTCGCACACAACCGCGCACACCTATATACTATATATTACGAAATTTTAGCACAGAAAATATTCGATTAAAAAAATACCTGGAAAATCATTGGTGTAGAAATTTTTCCCAAACTATTCATTGGAATATAACAAGCAAATGGATAAAAAAAAAAAAGAATCAAGAATCAATAATTTTGTCAGTTGGTTGTAATCACAGTGAACTTTGTTACGTGATATGTATTGTGTATGTGATTTTATACGTATGTATGTACAGCGCAGAGTATACGACTCTTATCAGAGAAAATGTAGTTCGCCAACTATTTGGTATTTTACTTGGTCGTAGGAATTTGTATTTGATTTCAAATTCAACACGTCTATTTACATTTAATCTAAGTAAATATAATTTATCCAACGTACGTGGTATGTGTTTTATGTGTTGTATCTACTACACATATATATGTATACTATAACGGATCGAATTAGAATTCTAAAGCGCATATTACGGAATTAGGTATTAACTCATTTTCAATCAGAGCGCACCGAAATTCTCCAATTCATTATTCACAGTCACGTCACTCGCTCATGCACATGTTTGCAGGCGGAGTTCTTCTTCTTTTTTCTATTCGATTTGATTTTTCTTACTGTTACTTCGCTCAACGGCGACGCTCGGTTTTTGATGCCGCAAGGCTTATGTATTTAGGTATGTGGTTTATATGATACGGGAGGTACTTCGAGGGTGGATCAGGACGAGGGAAAAGGTGATGAATGTGCTATGCGAGGTGACTTACTTTTCCGAGAGCTTTCTATACCTGTACGACTAAAATATAGAACATATTTCACACGTTTCGGGTGGGCGAAATTTGACCTCTTCATTTTTCCACCAACGATTTTCCTCTCTTCTTTTCGCGTTGTTTTAATCATCGTGTAATTGCTCGCTGTGGTGTACGTAGTTTTTAATTACTTTTTCGTCATCTACGGCAAACATTCGAACGGCCTTCAACTTGACAATTAATGCACCGTACATATATAGGTAGGTATACGTTATTCGGTGGCATGAGTTTTCGCGGAAAGGACTTACGCTCATATTATATATAGGACCTTTGAACCTTCGACCCTTCCAAAACCACAATCCGTATTATCGTCGTAGCTGCAGGTCGAGGGTTGATTTCGATTCTGTACATAGGTATTCGGTATATATGTATATAATTTAACACAAACACATACGTCACCTATATATATGAATAAAGTTAGCGGGTGTATAAAATTTTCGTCGAAATCACTTTCCATTTTATCATTCATCACTCCGTTATAATTGTCATTAATCCTACAGCTTCTCTCTCCCTATTATATTTTTCCCCGTATTGCGGGATGAAACGAATTAGAAAACCATTCACAAAGTATAATATCGTTCGTTTCTCGGAAGCAAAAAAAAAAAAAAAAAAAAAGAAGAAGAAGAAAATCTCTACTAATAACGGATAGAGAAATCAATGGGATTCGATTATTATTTATACACTTATCGATTCGCAGTAGATACTTTAATTCTACTTATCTGAAGTTACTCTGCACGTTGATGAGCGATCGGGCATAATAGTTCTAATTAGTTTATCGATTGATCGCAGTGAAATTACCTCTTCGTCGAAAGCTCGTTCTATACGCACACATCTCTGCTATATATTAGCTTTCACATCTCAGAATTGAATCGCATCTTTATACGAGATACGTATATTTAGTCTAATTAACTCGCCAAGCTAATTAGAGTAATAAAAATCATTCGCCCACGCCATCCGCACCTTCCTTTTATTTTTTTATTTCCATTAATTCTTTTTTCTTTCATCTTCTCTCGTTATTTTATCTGGGGAAAAGATAAAAAAAAAAAAAAAACAAACAAAAAAAAACACGAATAATCGGATCGAATGTGGCTGTGCTCGAGATAATTAGGAAAATCTGATCGATACTTTACCCATACTATTGGAATTGTGCATATTATTTATGTTACATACCTCATTTATATTTATATTTATATAATTATATCATAAATACCTGTACGTTGCATTTATTTACCATACTATACGCGGTGACATGAAATAAAATTCTTACGAATTTATATGTGTGAGGAAAAAATACTGCTTTCTTTTCGTCCACGCCGAACACTTTGAGGGTATTTCAAAAGAAAATGAGGATGAGGTTTTCATCTTCCAGTCGGCATTATTCACTCCGTTTACACTCACCTGTACCTACCCACTTCATTCGTAAGTCGTTACCGCTAAATGACCGTGTGTATTATCCTGCAGGAATTCAGCTGTCGTCAGGTTTTGGAGTAGAAAATTTTTTTTTCTCACCACAGCGAGGAACGATAAGTAGTAGTGGTGGAAGTACAGTCGTTGTGTCGTCGGTGTTCCGTTCCGTCGTACCTTCCGAACCTTAACTAATGCAATTGAATTCAACCGTTATCTTCAATTTTCTCATTTCAAAGGCCTGACACACCGACCCAACTGAAATCTCCCTCCCCCTCCCCCTCCCCTCTCTTCCCCGCCCCTCCCCAACCCATCCCGCCGCACCACTTCACCCCGTGATTCAAAGATAAATCACTAAACGTTCTGATTATTACAAATATTCTCATCCTTGTTACACATATCCAGACTTGCAGTACCGAAATCATAATTGAAACGCGATTTCAATTTGCAATTGCTTTTCGAACAGTTCGAATCAATTCGGCGAGCGCATGGGTACAACAAATATACCGATTGTTGTAATTTCCTTCGTCATTCGTTGCATACTGATTCAATTTTATATATAGGTATCGATAAAAATTTTCGATCAATATTCTTAACTATAAATAAAAATTGAAAATGAACGGCTGTACGTCGACGTTATTTTCTAGTCCCCTTTTTTTTATATCTTACTATTCGGTTTGATTTTTCATTTATTCATTCGTTAATTTTTTTGTTTGAATTTTGTTTTTTTTTGTTCTCGTTCGGGGTGCGTTACAGGTTACAAAAAAAAAAAACAAAAAAAAAAAAAAACTGATTCATGACGGCATCAGGTTGTGCCGTAATATTTTACTGCCTACGAAATTTGACCAATATTTCTCTTCTGTAATATCACGTTTACGATAGTCGTTTGTTCTCGGGGAACAACCTTCTTTGTTCGTTTGTCTCCTCATCCGTCTTTTTCGGATATCTGTATTGTGTACATGCACACCGTATACCATGTGGGTATAGTACGTTACTATACGCTGTATACTCTAGTTCATGATAGAAAAAAAAAAAAAAAAATACTACACATATCCATCCATATATAATATCGGGTGCAGGAAAAAACACGTCACTATCCCGTGTAAAAATCTATGAATATATTCGGCTATTAATTTTTGAATTCTTAATTTTTTTTTTCTCCCCTACTCGTGTCTTTTTTTTTTCTCTCCGGTAAAATTTTGTACAGAAGTGGCTATAGAATGTGGAGTTGGGGCAAAAAAAAAAAAAAAAAATGGAAAAAATGGAAAAAAAATGGAAAAAACCTAGAAAAATGATATTACATTCCATTGAATTTTCTCGACCCGCAAAAGTAGGTATACATCTATCAGGTGATTTGTTTTTTGGTTATCTTTTTCTGTTTTTTTTCTTCCTTCTAGTTATTTCGTTTTTTTATTTTATTTTATTTTTTTTTTTCTCTCTTTCGGGAAAGGATGCAGGAGAATTTTCTTTCGTAGATGACGTTATACTCGTGAGGGGCTGATGTAATACTTACATTATTAGATTGGTTCGCCTCGGTTTTAGTTGCGGTGACCTCAGAGAAATAAAGAGATAGAGAGCGAATGGGAATGGGAATGGGGTGGTTTGCTTCTTCTCTCAAAGTCGTTTCTACTTCTCTACTTTTATATACAACCCAGGCGGAGACTGACCACGAGAAATGAACAAACATACCTACTACGATATAGTAGATCGTAATACTACGCCCTAAAGTCAAAAGAACAAGACGCTCGCAGTTTATTTCCGCAATTTCTTTCATCGTTTTACTTTATGTCCAAGTATATATACGATATATATATGTATACATACCAATGCTACCCCTTTTCTCGAACTTATTTCGCGATGTCCGTTTCCTATGTAGTTATGTAACAGTATACCGAGGGATGAAGAATTTCACTTATCTCGCTTCGTGATTGTATTTTTTTTTTTTTTGTTTTTTCTTCCCCCCCTGTTTTTCAATTTATCTCTTCTTAATAATTTGCGATTCTCTCGTGAAAATTTTCGAGGATATTATCTTACGACAATTGGATTCTCTTGTCGCAAATTTTTTTCTTTGTATTTGATTTCATTTGATTTTTCCTTTACCGAATTGTCGAGTTTTTCGGATTTCCGGTGCTCTTTTCCGGTTCGAACGAACGTTTCTGCAGTGATTGATGTCTCTGTGTCGGTATTTAAGTAGTTTCAGGGGTTTCGGAAAGTTGACCGGAAGTATCTTTAGGTTTCTATGAGTGTAAGGGAGATTTTTTTTATTCGCGCTGTTGCGAAGAAGCATAAATGCATTGAATACTGACCACTACACCGATCGCCTTCTCACCCTTTTCTCCTTTCTTCTTCTGTTTCTCCTTTTTTGTTTCTTTTTCGTTCTCTACTTCTATCTTGCTTCTGGAAGAAACTCCAACTTGAGCTTTTAAGGGAATCGTTACTCTGGGAGCTGCATCACGTACTAAAGTATAAAAATCTCAAGGGGTCAATTTCATTTGAAGACAGATAGATAGATTACGAGTAGTGCTTTTAATTATATTAAATTTTATTGAATTCTTCAAGGTGAATGAAAATATATCATGAATCTTTTTTCTTCTCTCTTCTTTTTAAACTCCGATACTTTATCTTTTCTGTGTCTACGAGCAGAAAAGAAAAAAACAAAAAACAATTGACCAAAAAGAGAAAAGACAAGAAAAAAAAATCATCGGAGTGATTTATTTGATCGTCAATTATAAGTTCGTATAATCTATTGTATCGTATTACCGCGTATAGAATTTGTAATTTCAAATTCCTTATCAAATATACGAGTTACGATTATTATTTTTATTATCATTATTAGCATTGTTATATTTGTGAGTGAGGGAAACGGATAAAAGAACAATTTTTATGAGAGTATATAACTTAATACCTATGTACACTAAATACATTCCGGACTTTGTCAATCAGTCAATTTCGACGTTTTTACAATTACAACAATGCACGGGTATGTACCAGACTTGTATATAAAACTTCGATAATCGCAGCTTTAAAACGAATTTATTATACAATATCGCGATAATGTTCGTTCGACACTTTTGATACAACAATTTACAGATTAAATGTTTGCATTCAGTGGGGTGTAGATAAAGATAAGTGAACCTTTGAAAATTCATTCCTCCTTTATTATTATTTATTTATTTACCTTTTTTTTTGTTCTATTTTTCACCATAGTAATCGAGACCGAAAAACGAATCGGGAGAATATAAGAAAAACTAGAAACTAAAAAAACAAAAAAACAATTAATAAATTTCCGAACGGAAAAAAAAGAAGATTTTTCGTTCTCTTCCCTTTCTAGAGTTGTTCGAATATCTTCGTTGCGTTTGATTTATCAAGTTTCTCTAATTAGGGTATAAGGGTGGATAAATAGCTTTATAAAAAATGTAGCCATTTACCATCAATCAGATAAATTCTTCTCCTCTTAACGGTTGGGCATTTATTTTATTTCTCAACGTTTGGTTACGTTAGGTCAGACGATAAGTTCAGCTTCGCCGTTTGCCAATGGACGACCTATACCGCAACGTTTACCTCATTTTCTCGTTTTCTCACCGTTAACTGTTAACGACGGCTATAGGGCGGGGGGGTGAAAAATCGACCACGTAAACGAAAATATACCGTCACATCCTTTTCTTTTCGCCCTTACCACCGACCCAAATTACTCCAGATCTTCGCATATAGTCTGTCAGCTATCGCGAGGGTCTCATTCTCATTGCCAACATTAGCTTTTCTCTCCTTCTTTTTTCTCTCTTTTTGTTTTTTTTGTTTTTTTTTTCTTTTTATTTTCACCCAAAGTTCGGTTCTGTCAGAAGAACCCAAAGAGTCGCGTATGATATCGCGTTATCAAATTTTACAAGTTCCAAAAATTGACCGGATTTGTAAAATTTGTTCATGCGATATATACGAGACTTTTGGGCCACGCTACAGGTATGCTCGCGGATCCGAGATAAAATTTCAGCGAAATTCATGCTGCAATAACTAAACAAATTTACAACTTCACACCATTGAATGGGTAGAAACATTTATGGAAATTACTACATGAAACGAACGAAACATTTCAATGCAGAATAATCTCACGCATAGCTATATCCGTCAATATTTTGTGGATAATAAAAAACCTGCATTATCGGCGGAGGATTAATTTCACTTTGTCAATCTTCGATGCGAAAAAAAGTGATCGTTTTTTCTCGAAAATTTACTTTTTTTTTTCTCGCATTTCGTCTATCGGTTTATTACAGTATATATATATATAGGTATATTAGGGTCGTCGGAACAAATTCAGTTTTTTCCGACGCCTCAAAAAAAACCTTCCTTTTGATGAAAAAATACGGGAGATTTTTTTTTTATTTTTTTTCTAAACAAAAACAACACGTGCCTCAAGACGATTTGAGTTCATTTTTTAATGAAATCGCAGTTTTTTGTGAGTAATTCATAAAGTATACGGATTTGAGATAAAAATTATCAGACCAATTTTGTGGAGAATTCAATTTTCTACAAAAAGGTGCTCTTCATTTTTCATAAAATTCATATTCATGGAGATATTCTCAATAATAGATTCGTTAACTCCATATCGTAACATTTCAAGACCTACAAAGGTTATTTTGTCTAAAATATAAAAAAATTCAGAAAATTGGATTCCCTACAAAATTGTTCTCATAACTTTTTCTCAAATCCGTATACTTTACGAGATACTTACAAAAAACTGCGATTTTATCCAAAAATGAACTTAGATCTTCCTGAGGCACGTGTTATTTTTGTTTGCAGAAAAAAAAAAAAATAAAAAATTCTCCCGTATTTTTTCATCAAAAGGAAGGTTTTTTTTGGGGCTTCGGGAAAAATTTAATTTTTAACGACCACCCTAATATGTATATGTACAGCTGAGGGATGGGTGGAAGACGTAGGAAGGGTTTACGATAAACATATATATAATATGTATATGTTATGTGTATATACGTGTGGGAAATTGTTGTCTGCATTTCAAAACCCTGTGGGAATTCAGTTGCGGGTAAGGTTTACATAGAACTACCCACCTACCAACTACCGAGTTTATCCGCAACGTAGAATTCAGAATTCTGAGGTCTTGGTGCCCGTCCGTCCGTCCGTCTGTCCGTCTGTTTCTATATGCTTGTCCGGACACCGCATTGGAACTTCCGGTCTAATTCTTGCTCGGATTACTCCTCTAACCGCCGCAGGCAATTCCTGCAATGCAGAAATATGTTCATTATACACGTACAAGATACTCAAGTGTCACTCAAATCTCCTTGCACACACCCATACTCGTATATTCCACCTTATCCGACCAGATCTACGATCTTATCGTTGCTAACACAGTTATTTCATGTATTATATACCGTACGTTTCATTAATTTACACGCGATTATTCGAGATACATTTTTTTCCACTCCTCGCTCCGGTATCGGTCGTGCAACTTTATCAGTTTTTTATTGCGTGAATTTCTTTTTCATCGTTTATTTTTTTTCTTTTTTTGTTTCTTTTTTTTTCCAACGATCGTCGCCAGTCGATAAATCCGACGTTGATATCGAATTATCGAAATTATTCCAATGGTATCGGATAATTTTCCGATCTATATAATTATTGTGAACGAAATTGACGAAGTTGGATCACGTGAAATGTGGCAATGATCATTGAATAACAACAATAGTAACAACACAAATCATGATAACAATGATAATGACGGCGATCATTTATTACTCCAACGATAATCTCTGCTCTACTTGACCGTCGTTGTACCTAATATATCGTGCGTACTTTTCTGTTTTTTCCGTTTTTCTATCGAATGAAAGATTAAAAATTATGCTTATCTCATCGTTAACTGTATGTTTTATTTTTATTTCATAACTCGATAATTTAAGTCGATTAATTAAACTGACCTTTTTATTTTTATTCAACGAATGGAACCGCTTGTAAATTTTCTATTTTTTTTCTCCATTTCTAAATTCTGTTTAGTCTTCATGATTATTATCGTCGTAAAATCATCGAAAGTACATATTTACTGGATGAAAAGTGAAGGGATAAAACCTCCCAAAAAAAAAAAAAAATAAAAAAAATCATCATTACTTTCACGAAGAACTTGAGATGAAAAAGGAAGTTTCTCATCTATATAAACCCGACAACTAACAACAACGAAAAAAATGATGAAAAAAAAACGAAAAAAAAACAACAACATTTCGCTCGCATTTTTCGTAGTTTTTATTTCTCATCCGAAGCGGACTTTTCGTTTGTTTTTTGCTCTCCTTTTTTTTCTCCATTTTTTTCACATTCTTTTATTCTCTTCTCTTTCTTTTTTTTCACTCGAATACTTTACCACGTAGTCTTGCTGTCCTTATATATATTCTGCTGAAAGTTTAGACCGTCCTTTTTTCGCACCCTTCAATTTAATTTCCAACTCTCTTCACTTAGCCCCTCATTTACCTGCCGGCTATTATGTGTCTACTGCGAGACTTTAAATTTTTTTCGTTCTTTCGCTTTCTCTTTTATTTTCTTTTGTTTTTTGATTTTTTTGTTTTTTTTTTGTTCTTTCCTCCTTCAACTGTCCTCCCCCCCCCCGCTCTTTCCTCCCACTCTTTCTCCCACTTAGATCATCGACCGCTCTTTTTTTTTTCTCTCTCTCTCCTATCAATCGTCACTCGATCGTTATCGCTACATCGCCCCCCCCCCCCCCCTCACTCCCCAACTCTCGCATCTTTTTTTAAAGCTCTTCTCTTCCGTTTAATCATGACAGTCTACGTTTGGCAGGGGGTAAGAAGAAAAAAAATTCTCCTTATTTCAAAATATTATTTTCACCTCGATCGTTAACATCTGCACTCCTTCCTTTTGTTTTTTTTTTTTTTCGTTTTTGCTTTTTTTTTCCATTTTTCATTTTTCGTTCCCGATGCCCCGCATATGTACAACCAGGCAACATCTTGCCGTAATGGTTTCTACTTCCGGTTCTATTACCACGTTTTTACCATAGGTGCATAAGTGCTATATGTATATATATATATATAAGTAACGCATTTTGCATATGGATTTTATTTTGTATTATACATGTATATATACGTATGCAAATTCGATACACGTATAAACGCGTGCAACAAATTGCCCAACGTACGTACGTACATACCTGTTTTATATTTCATACGACGATATTGTAGTTTCAAATAATGATACATCTCGAAGTAACATTATTATTATTATTATCCCACCGTTACAGTAACAACAGGATACTAATTTTTTTTGTTCCAATTTCTTTTGTTTCAGGTGAGTAACGGAAAAGAGAAAAAAAAATATGAATTCTACGTATAGTGTTTTGCGATAATTTTGTCGCGTTTTCTCTTCGACGTACGTTTATCAATGAGGAAAAATTTGTGCATGCGCGTACATCGATTTTGACGTGCCGCGGGAACATTACAAGGTATATACATATAATACATACTAGATACATACTTTTGTTTTTTGTTCTCAAATACATGGATACGTCGTTTATGGTTTTTTTTTTTTTTAAAATAGAATCCAAAAAAGAAAAAACAAAAAAAGAGAACATGTTTCTTACGTGTACGCACGTGAAATTGGAGATACAGGTGAAAATTTTTCTGCCAAGGCGATAGGAGTTTTTCTCTCAATTTCACCACCATCACCACCACCACCATCTTACGATGATCTTTTTCGATAGGGGTGACTGCTCTCGTGACGGGCGTTTCAATCAATCTCGTCAGAACATCCCCAAAGCCCTTTGGGGGTAGAAACGCAATACGAAATGACTATCTTTCGTCGTCTTATCTGCCTCTCGTACTCTTCTCTTCTCTCCTCTTATTTTCTTTTCTTTCCTGGTCTTACCTTCACTTTTTTTTCGGTTCTATTTTTATCTTTTTTTTTTCCCCTTCTCTTTTTTCTATCAACGGTTTCGGAGGCCCTTTTTCCGAGAACCCCAACCCTTAAAAATCCGAATATATAAGGCTGAAAAATGATAACCCTATTCTCAGACATCCCGATTTCAATCCCCAAGGATTAACTAATCCTCAACTTTTACACCTCCTGTTACACGTACTTTCGTATATATTTTTTTGTAAATTCTTTTTTAAGGTACTTCTCTTTCTCTCTGGCTCAAGAGTTTTATAACGTGTACAACGACATTTATCATCAACGTGTTCGTGGGTGAATTAAAAATAAGTAAAAAAACATCATCTGCAATTGATGTATTTTTTCCTCCGCTCATGATTTTTCTTCGATAAGATGTTTTTTCATCCGGTTTTATTTTTTTCTCTTCTCGATGTCTTTACGTATACACGCAACGTAACATGTAATACAATAAATTTTATACAGGGTGTTGTTGGTTTTTTTTTCTCTTTCTTTTTTTACTCTTCTCTCTTCGTTCCTCCTCAGTGTGCGTGAAGTTTTTATTCGGTGTAACGAAAATGGAAGAAAAAAAAAATAAATAAAAATTGTCACGCGAAGAGTAGAAGAGAGCAGCGCGGAGCGGATTCTGCTGGCATGTTGATGTAGAGAGTGAGCGAACCGTATGTAGAAGGAGGTAACACGCCGTTTGTACGAATTTCCGGAAACAGGGGGGTGAATCGAGTTTACAAAACCTACTTTTCGAGGCATACCTACCCCAAACTCGTGGACGGGTAGCTACGTCAACCCTTTCAATTTATCTCAACGACCATATATATGTATATGTATAAATATACATAGGTATTATGTATATATCCATGTCGAGATAGGTTGAGCTGCGTTTCGTGAATAATTCGAAACTTAATCTTTCTCTTTATTTCTCCAGTCTCCTTCTCTCTCACTTGCGAATACAAAATTAATTTAAAAAAAGGAGCAGTAAAAAGAAAAGAAAAGAAAAACCTACGTTCACTCCGGTCGGGTACACTCCGTGTCATTTTTTCATCGAACATTATAATTAATCGAATTGCAACATTTTTTTGATCGCGGATGTGAATTCAATTTGGAAAAAAAACAATTATTTCAAATCACGTCTGTGATTACTGTAAACTGTTTTTCATCGGTTCAACGACACCAATTATTTTAATTATTGTTTTTTTTTTTCTACTCTCCCTTATCGTTCATGTACAGGGTGAATCACCGCAAAGGTCCCATTCGGGAGGAGCTTCGATTGGCTTACTTGTTACTTTCAAAATTACAGATGCAGATTGGCGACAGGACTTTTGAGAATTAACAAGTAAAAATGCATGAAGGCGGAGCCTCAGCCAATGGAAGCTCCTCCCTAACCGGATCTTTGTGGCGACTCACCCTGTATAGTAATACAAGAATGTAATTGATGCAAATGAAACGTGCGCGTTAGATGTATACGTATCACATGTATGTCTGTTATGTGATAGAGAAATTGATGACACGAATAATGAATTTTACGGTATTAAAATTGAACGTTTTGAATGTATGCGCATACATGGGGAGGTAGACCTGCACCAGACGACGAATAACATGGGTTATTCGTACACGTATATATATATCGTAAATACGCAATGTTCTGACCACGCGTGTAAAATCAATATTACGAGGCTATATATTATACGTTACGTACGTCATCTCCATATATGCTAATTTTTCCAAATAGTATCTCTGACCATTCCGAAGATAATATATCCTAACTATACCTTCTCTATTATCTTCGTCGTATTCAATAACAGAAATTTGAAAATTTACAACATTCTTTCCCACGTGTTCTTTTTCTTTTGTGTTTTCTTTCTATTCATTTCGCTCTCGTAAGCACGCGATTTTTATCGCGCGAAGATATAAATGTTTAAAATTAAAATTGCTTTTTTTTTTTTGTTTGTTTTTCTATGGTTTTTTCTCTCGTCAATTTTGATTTAGAATGCTTCTGAAAATGTTACGCGCGTATATCAGTGTTCGTGTATTTGACTGCAGAAGAACTTTGACGAAAACTCGTTCCGCGCATAACAAATGTGTATAGATATGTGGCGATGCAAATTTTAACTCTATATAACGTATTATATATGTCCATGTGAAATGTTTATTACCTGCTGTTTATTTAAAACGTTTGTCATCTATATGTATACGTATAGCGCGTGAACCGATCATACGTGTTTACTCGTGGCGCGTATGGAAAATGGACGGATGTACACGTATATATATGGAAGGGGCGTTTGTAATTTTCGTCGTCGAGTTGACAAACTCTGACGACTACGTACGAATGACGAAACAATTCGCAATTACAAACACTCGCTAAATGTTCACGGTTCACGTTCGCGTTATAACTGCTACCGCTTCGTTTACAGCTATACTGCTATTTTGCTGCTGCTGCTGCTGCTGCTGTTGTAAATCGTTTTAGGTAACTACGTACACCGAGTGTATGTGTACGCGTACGTATGCCCATCGTATGACGATTTATGTAATCAATTAGAGCTTGCGTTATGTCAAAATTTAAACGTAACTACTACACTATACCTTGCGCAGAGAATGAAATTTTATTTATACATATACCTATGTATATCGAAAAGTGACAACCGTTCGATAGCGCGCGCGGTGACTTTGCTGTATTTCCCATATGTATACAGGTATATATACGTGAAAGAAAAAAAAAACCGATGGAATGTTATCTAAATTATTAGATATTTATTCGCGACAATTTTATATACATATTATATCGATATACGATAAACGTAGACTGTACAAATTATTATTTTAGTTTTTCTTTTTCTTTTTTTTTTCTCAGTTCTTTATTGACGGTGTCGAAAAGTCAGAATACATATTACGACAAGGTTCAAATTTATATCTTTATTTATTTATTTTTTTTATTTATTTATTATTTTTTTTTGTTATACATATATATGCAAAACGTCCGTAGCACGTATATACCTACCTGACTACACTCCACACTCCTATATACCTATAAATATTACAACTTTGGGTGAATATAAATGACGATCGATTTTTCTATGTATGATTTATTATTCTCATCCACTTCCCGACGTTTCTTTCCATCCGAACCGCGTATCGTCGCGCGTTTATAATTCCGCGTTAGAAACACGTGAGAGTCTTGAAAAAAAGAGATTTGTCAAAGTCTGAGGACTCGTAATACATAGAGCGTGGGGACCAAAGGAAAAAGATGTCGGGCAGGTCCTCGAAAACAATGACAAAAAAAAAAAAGAACCGAGAACAAAAAATAAAATGAGTAAATAAATAAATATTTAACGAATAAACAAATAAATAAATAAGACGCACGAAAAGAAGGTGGAAAGGGATGGGAAATAAAAGAGAGAGAGAGAGAGAAAAAAAGAAAAGATGAACGAGAGATTTGGAAGAAGGTGGGAATCCGCGTCGGTAAACTCTGGGGGATATCTCCACGCGTCGTACGTCCTTCCTTTGTAAATAGCTCCAGGGTGTAAACTCGGAAGTAACTGAAGTCAAGTCCAAAGTAAACTCGCCCTTTTCCTACTTATATACCCCTTCCACTTTTCTTACCCTTGTATATCTTTTTCATCTTTTTCTAACTTCACTTCTCTCTATGTACCCACCTAATTCGACGCAGAGATTGCCCAAAGCTAAACTTATAATTGACATACCGTCGTCGTTCCTTCGAACGTCGCGATCTCCTTTGAGATCGAATTATTTAGATTAAAAGTTCGCGATGAAAATTATCGTCATTCCCGTGCCCTTTTTTCTTCTTCACCCCCACCGCCCCGCCCCGTTTTTCGTTCATTTTATCTATTTTCACGGATTGGAATTTTAACCATATCCAAAAATCGGAATATGACGTTACGTACGTTATTAGAAATTTCCAATTTCATCGTACGCACGTGAAACAAAAAAAAAAAATGAACAAATAAATAAATGAATAACGCTTATACTTTTTGCTTTTCCTCGATGACGTCATCTCTGTCCATTATTCTCTGTGTTGTTACCTCCCACTTTGTTTTTTTCATTTACACCTACTCCGTACGATACGCGGGGATTGTAAAGTATAAAAATGTAATAAAATGAATGTAAATTACATGGTACGAAAGTGTTCGGTAACTCCGGTAAAGGTATGTGACGGAATCCTAAATATATACCATATATAGATATATATATATATATATATACATGAATAATACATAGAAAATTTATATATGTACCCATACGATGTATATAGCTTGTGAGTAACTTCAGGTAGGTACATAGGATGAGGGGGTTGTTGTTACATACATATACATACAATAGTCGCCATCTGCTCGGAAGTGTAGATTTTTTATGTAAAACAGGGAATTACCATTCGTGGACATGCTTTGTCGCCGTCAGCGATTTTGCTTCACAAAGCGATGTGACACCGCGTCGCGTCGCGACGATGACGATGACGACGTCGTCACGCGTCGCGCTGGGGGTTCGACGAGTCGAACGAGAGAACGCCGCGTTCGCGGGAAAAGAGGAACTGCACGACTAGCGGCGACGCCTCCTCGACACACGAGGTGCGAAGGCTACGCGGGGGCATAGAATAAAAAAAATAAAGAAGAAAATAAAAAGCAATAAAAAACGAAAAACGAAAAACGGAAAGGAAAAAAAAATGTGGAAAATGTTGGGCCAGCAGCTCTTGTTCCATAATCTCCATAAAATAAATCGATCGTCCCATAACGCACGTATATTGGGGATCGGTTCTTTCGCGCTAAATTGAAAGCTTTGCAAAATCAAAACCGATGCGACGCGACAGCTTGATGCTTATGCTTCATTTTTATTTTATTGCGTATATAATGTACAGTGTGTATATACAATATGAAGTTTTTTTTTTCCCATCTTCCTCATGTACACCCGGTTAGGTTGCTTCTGGATCGTTTCGCGGCCAAGCTCGATTGGACAAATTTTCGTAGCCGGCCGAGCTTCGCAAAAAAATTGTCCAATCGCACGCTTGGCCGCGGAGCGATTCGGAATCAACCTAACCGAGTGTACATTAATTCGGTAGCGCTTCTCTCATTCAATATTTCTTTTCTTTTCATTGAATTTTTTTGTTTCTCGTTTTTTGTTTATGTCGTACAATACTTGTACACGCATATCTACTCATTTCCGTGGTCACTTTTGTTTCTCTCTCTCTCTATATGTTTCATTTCCAAGGATTTTTATATACATGTACAAGGAATAGAAAATACAAATTCGAGACCCGTGCATGCACGCACGTATATTTCTCTCCTCAGATAAGAATAGAATAAAAATAAATTAGACGTAGATTCAGATGTAGGTAGATTGATTGATTGATTGATCGACAGATAGATAAATAGATCGGTTGGGTTCTGTCCTTTTTTTTCTTTTTCTTTTTCTGTTCCTTCGGTTGCAGACGTGCCGCTCGTCTATCTTTTTATGTACTACTATTTACAGATGATACTAGACACTTCATCGTCCCATTTCCCGCGCATAATGTAACCGTTATATGGGTTATAACCCCGTTATAGGTACACCATAATGTTCATGAAAATTCATGGGGTTATTGTAGGATTTCTTTTTTCATTATCATTTTCATTTTCATTTTCTATTCAATATGTAATCCGTTACATGATGATGAATATTTTGCTGTAAAATTTTCGTACGATTTTCGCTTTCACAATCATGTATATATGGGAAGGAGGGGGGTGTTAAATGGGTTGTGATTCGAAAAATTTTGAATTAATTTAGTACGTACCGTAGAGGTACGTCGAAACAACCAATCGAAATAATGTCGGTGAATTTAATGTTCGATTTTGATTTTTGTCGTCAGCGACAGTATTGTCGTACTATATGGGGTGGTATGTCCAAATTGAGTGATAACTGTACATAATGTAATATACGCGATTAATATACACTCGCTAATTCCCATTGAGGTAATATCAATCGGATCGATTCAAAATTAATCCTTGTTGCGGCAATTCAACAGATTTAATTCCTATTCTCTTCATTTATCTATAATACGTCTACCACATCAATCGCTATTTTATCTAGCATGATGACCTTATTTCTTGTCGATCATGAATATTTACCATTGTTCTCATTCTATAGTTTTTCCCCCTGACTGTATGCGAGTTTATCGCAGTCAATGATCGTATAAAAATCGTACGATTCGTTATTTTATTACGGAAAAATGAGATAAAAAACAATAAACAAAAAATAAAAATCGATTAAAAAAAAAAAACAACGGAGTTTTATTTTCACGTATGTGTAACGTGTGTGTATGGGACATTTTTTCCTAAATATACTACGTATACGTTCATGTATTCAAAATCCATTCATAACATTCATATTCTCTTTTATTTAACACTTCGATATCGTCCTCGATGAAAAAAAAACAAAAAACAAAAAGAGAAGAAAAAAAAACTAAAGAGAAAAAAAAGCTGCCGCGAATAACAATAATGATAATAATAATAATCTTTCCCGATATCGTTAATTTATAACCGAATTTTAATACCGAAAGTTTATATTAATCGTCGTATATCCAACCATCTTTTTCACGTGATAATGACGCTTGATGAAGAAAGGAAATGAAGCTAGAGACCGATATAGATGTAGAATAATTTTTGTACGATTCTTTACGATTTACTGTTCAATAATAATTTTTTTAGTTTTTTATTTTTTTCTCTTATTTTCTTTAATCATTTGCGCAGAGTTCGAGTTCCTTATCTCTTCGAATCTCATGTGTATTTGAACTATACGTTATACGTATACCATAGTTTCCGTATCGTAGAAATATATATTTGGCGAGGCGACTGGTGCAGCGTATATCGTGAAAGTTTCGCTCTGTACGGAGAACAGTAGCAAAATTTTCGGTATACGAGAGAACGAGTGTTCACCAGCTACAGACGTTGGTGGTGGTGGTGGTTATGGTGGTGGTAAAGTTGGGTGTTCGCGAAAACCGAGATTTTCGTCCCGGTGGTCCTATGAATTTAAAGTTGGTCTTCCAAAATGGAGGCGTCTTGGGAAATTAAAATATCACGGTATAATATACCTTACACTCTTCCCCGACACATGTATACAACATTTTATATACATGCATATCTACATACACCTATATTCGTATACAACACCAGGTATAAAAGCTCGTGCGGTTTTATCCCGTGGGAAGATGGTTCGAAAAAAAAGGAAAAAAAAAACACTCTAAAAGCAATTCAATCTTTTCCTTCTTTCTTTATTATCCCAACTCTCTTTTAAAATCCCGTTCAAGGCTATTAATTATCCAACCGCGCGCTTAACGCTAAATATTCAGACCTTCAGGTATTACCAACCCTCGATATAGATTTTTCAATCGTTTCGATTGATTTAAGAGCACCTCAAGATTTAACGAAAAGAAAATTTTCCTTTTCTTTTTTTCTTATTTTTTTTTTTTTTCTGTTTTTTACATTTTTTATTTAACCGCTTTGATGATGCGTCTCAGTCAGTCGTTAAATAATTTCACCGGTATTATTTATTACTCTTTGGTTTTCTTCTTTTTCTTTTATTGTTTCTTTTTTCTTTTTTGCAATAATTTACGAGCTGCGAAGAAATATAAGTATAAAAGCGGGTAAAGATTGTGTAACTGTATATATTTTCTTACCCTCTCTTTTCTATGTTTTTCTTTTTTTTTTCTTTTCATTATTCTACTAATTTTTTGTTTTCCTCTTTTTTCTTCTTCTGTTTTGTGCGAGGTAACAAATTAGCGTGTCTTTTAATCTCGTTAAGTAGTCCGGACCGACAATTTCTGTGTATGTAAACAGCGCGCGGTGCAACCGCATAATTATACACATGATATACCTGGAGACTTATTACATAACCATCTTGCAAAGTGAGAAAAAATTAGTTGCATCTCCGCGGTCGAAACGTGGTACACATCATAATGTGTATGCAACGTATGATATCATATACATTCTCCTCAGCGACAAAAAAATTACAATTCAACAAATTAGGGAAGGAAACAAAAAAACAAACAAAAAACAAAAAGACAGAGAGAGTAAGGGGGGTACGCCAAAAATCGAAAACAAGTAGTCCGTGTTAATGTTAATGCTGAAGTTTGAAAAAAAATCGAAAAAAATGAAAGAAAGAAAGGAGGAAAAAAAAGCGCACGCCATTGTTGACGCGTGTTGCAGCGATCGTGCTGACGTTTTATAAATTTACACTTTGATGCGGCGTCTCGTGTACAGGGGATAGAAAGAGATTCTTGCGGGGCTACTCGCGATTCTCTTTTGCCTGGTTCTTGGCTTGTGAACTCTTCCGGGCGAGAGGGTTGAAAATCGGTTGAGACTCTAACAGACTGCTGAGCCTGCAAATCTTCTCTTTGCCGCTGCTGCTGCTGCCGTTGCCGTGCTTGAGATCCCTTAAATGCATGATCATCATCCTGTGCAATATTTCATATACCTACACATACATACGTCACATACTATATTTTATATTTGGAAAGAAGAGAACGCTCCTTTTATCACGAAATATATACACACATTCCTATTCTGGATGTACGTGCATTTGACGGATGACGAAAGATTTATTATTGTAAATAAAAGGAGAATCGTACCGAATTACGGTAGAAAAAGAGAACTGCAAGAATCACGCGAGGGAACTATAATAAGTACCTATCGAAGGCGTGCGAGTTCAGACGAATTTACCTAACCATGGAGAAACGTGACTTGGAAAATCGACGACATATTTTTCGACGATGATTAATTGCGGAGATATTCGGGGAAAAAAAATAATTGAAACGTTTTCAAAAACTGCGCGGAATGCGTACGACAATCATTAGCATGACCTTGACTTTGATATTCACCGAAAAATTGGAATGAAAATTTATAACTGCACGACGGAACATATTATTGTATGCGATGGTGTGCGCGCGCGATGCTGCTGGTGCAATGAAACAAGTTCGAAAAAATTATGAAGATGAAAATTGACACGGAAATTGATTCGATCAATTTTCATCTCACAACGATGAATTTTCAGACGAGTAGAAATCATTGTACGTAACAGTTCTGATTTACTGTTCTTTTGCTTTTCGCATTATCCGAATATAAGTTGTGGTTGTATAGATAAGACAGAAATGACGGAACAAAAGAAAAAGAAACAGAAAAAACCCTCTCCTGGTGCAGTGAAAATTTGGAATGGAGCGGGAGCAGGGGAAGGAATAATACATAGAAAAAGAGGAGTTTGAAAGTGTGAATTCAGGGGAAAAGGAATGGAATGGAATGGAAAAAGTTTCGAAAACAGGTTAATGCCTCGACACGTTCACGGGTCTTTTTTAAGCTTCTTTTAGAACTTACATATGAGTATGCATTTTACGTATACGTGTAACTTAACTCACCTGCAAGCCTGCCGCTGCTTCATCGCCATCGTATGTTAGGTGGGACACTTTTCGCTATCTACTTATTACACACACAACCTTTAACCTTATGTGGTTTGGCGGCGCTTCAGCGAATTCCGTTTTCTTGTCTACGAGAATTATTCAGCGAATTCTCTAAAGGAGCGCAGGATAACTTGGGTCATATAAAGCTGACGTTGTACACCTATTTTTCACATATAACCATACCACAAAATTTCTTACACACATTCCCATCGAGTGAATATTATTCAATTTTCGCGTCAATTAAAACGCGACGATTATTTTTCAAGATTTTCAAGATAACCGCGAGATGCACGAGTTGAAAAATGAGGAGCAGAGGAAAATAAATTGTGGAGAAAAAAAAAGAAAGAAAGAAAGAAAGAAAAAATTTCTCGCGAACTTTCGAACGACCATCATCTTCTTTTTTCACGTACATTTTCAATTTCTTCTTCGTTTCTCCATTTATTTATTTATTTATTTTTACTGAATATTAATACAACCTCATATACATACCGATGCATTTTATCTACTTGAAAGTAGGTCGATTGCGCTGACTTTTTATTTATAACGTATGCAAACAGACCCGCACGTTCGTATCGTACAAAATTTTGATGGGATTTCAATCCTAGGTATATATACGTATGTCGTTCATATAGAACGTTAATGAGCTTCGATTTGGCAGCGTCCAGGTGTTAATGCGCATATATATTTTCTGTACATATCTATACATGCTCATATATGTATATAGGTACGATTGATTTTCAAGGGGATAGATTCGTGATTTGAATCGCTCCGCGGACGTTATATACAATACGTGTACAATCTAATCGTGCGACAGCGAGATTAAAATTTTTATCATTCATAACCGACGAATTATTCATTCGCTCGTTCATTCGTTCGTTTCTTCATTCATTCATTTATTCATTTTCTGAAGCAAAAAAAAACAATAAAATAAAAGAAAATTGAAAGAAAAAAGAAATTTATCCATTCGCACAAGATTATTCTTATACGTATACACTTTCCATACTATACCCACATACATAAGACATAGGAATAATTTTATATACAATTCATTATTATATGTAAACGTATATATAAAAGTACCTATATTATACGTAATATTCTCTCGAGTGAGAAAAACGATATAAATTTACCTACCGCCGCTGCAAATTCTCTTATATTGTTTTATATCCCCGCCGTAATACATACATACATATTGTATACGTATATATGTAATGTAATACGTATTTCATACATACGTTGACGGCGTCTAATCCACGTGCGGCATTTAATGAATGATTCGTTTTATTTTCATTCATTTTTACTCATATATTTTCACTCCTCGCGCGCTCGTCCCCTTAGAAAAATTTTATCTCCTTAAATTAATTAATTTTAGTTATCAATTTTTTTCTTTTCTTCTTTTTTTTTTATTCATCTCTCCGATATATTTCTCTACGTGTCTCTCGCGTTACTTTTCATCTCTACTTTATTTCCACTATTTACTCGACAATTTTTTTTTATTATTTCCACCTCGTGTCCTCTCGTTTTTAATTCCTCATGTATTCTGCGATTTTTTTTTTGTTTTGTTTTGTTTCATTTTTCCTTCATCTTCTCCTTTTTCGCATTTTAATTCACCGTACCTACTCTTCCGACTGCGAAGCGAAATCGTTAACAAGTCTAACCACACCGCGATAAATTTCTTCTTTTTTTGCCTCAACTTTCTTCCTTTCTTTTTGTTTTTCGTTTTTTCCATTTTTTTCATTCATTGCACACGTACTACACACGTACCCTGGCACGCGTATCGTTATACGTTGAACCCAATCCTATGTAAAGACGCGAGAAAAAACAAAAAAAACAAAAAGATTAATAAAAACAAAACGAAATAAAATGAAAAAACAAAACAAAAACATGCGGAAGCATATTAATAAATCGTGGGTACCCACCGAATTCATCCCGTGCATCCGCACTTTGCTGATTTTACTCTCGTTTTTATTTTCCGACATTATTGTATACGCGCATAATTATTTACGTAATGTTATTACCGTAGCTATACCTACTATTTACTTGCACTACTAATTTTAACATTGTTTAACAAACAATGCGGGGAAAATTGTGCAAGTTGAAACCAAACCATTCGAGGACCATTGCTATGTGCATACTTATGTAGAGGTCTCTGTGTAAAATTGCGCATATAAATATATGTGTATATATATATATATATATATTAATATGAAACAAAATACGGGTAGATGGGGTCTATGTACTATATATAGACATATGTACATATTATGTATATTTTAGCTGCACCACCACCGTTTAAACACATATAAAATGAACCCTCTACCCCGACAGTTATATATTTACGGTTACCCCGTGCAGTATTTATTATTTATTATGATTACCCGCAGTATACCCTACACATGTATATGTATATAATATATACAACACATAGTTATGTTCATATTTACAAGATACCCTATACCACACTCCGATATTATCTTCATTATCATCATTACCATTGTCGATGTTGTTATTAATATCACCGTTTTATTAATATTATTATCATTATTATTATGTTTTATCTTCATCATAGTCAAACTTATTGTTAGTTCTTGCGCTATGTATATTCGCGCGAGGAAAACCGGCTCGCGTTCTGCTGGAAAACTTACAAACGAAACTCTAACTCTCTCTTGTAAGGTGGATGTGGAAAGTTTTTCAGAGAAAAAAAAAAAACAGAAAACGAAAAACGAAAAAATTGCGACTATAATAATTCATTCCTATGTATATGTACACATTATATACGTATACATATGCATAGTTGATATAAAATAAATATGACGTAGGAAAAGTGCATGTCCGCAACCGCGGAGGTTAATTGACAATTTTCCCCTACAACATTAAACTGGAGTTTTCTGACACTCGGAAATTGGAAAATATTCAGTGGATGGGTGAAAAAAAAGGAAAAAAAATGTACAAAATAAAGAAAATAAAAATACGATAGGGTATCGATGGCAAGTTTCGTTTCGATATTATTTGTTCATTTTTCTTCTGTATACTTATCATACAGTTTACGTACAGCATATCTTTGAGTTAGCGACTGTGAGTTAAATTGGACGAAACATTTGCAAGGGAATTTGAAATGATTATTTGTTTTTTTTTTTTTTTTCTTTTTGTTCTTACACATATAGCTACGGTATTGGAATAAATTTTTTGTTTTATCGATTCCGATGTGAGTCAACCTTAGATCTTCGAAGATATTCGTAACAGTAAACTTGAAAATCAGACTGTTCCGATATCTTTCATTTTTTTTTTTTTTTTTTTGGTTTTTTCCGGTACATTGAATTTATAAAAAAGTCAATTGAAACTTGTCACCCGTTTTCATGTATAGTATTATTATATTGTTTGCGTCGGGAGAAAAAGAAAATTTATACATTTCGTCGTTGATCGACGAACTGAAAAAAAGTAGCAGACAAAAGGTAAAAAAAAAAGCAGAAAACAAAAAAAAAATTGAAAACTCACGTTGAGAAACTAGATGAAATTCTTCTTTATTTTATATACATGTATGTACATGAGATTCTATTTACCCCACGTTGCACACGTATATATATTATGTATATCGCTTGAGTGCTTCAGTTTCGCAAAATTCTTCAAATCTCGCGCTACTGAACGCAAATAATAAAGATAAATGAACCGTGTCTTCACTCTCGCTCGTTTTCTAAGAAAATTCGCGCGCTTTACGGCCACACAAAATAAAGATATAAAAATAAAATATGAAATCCATTTGGAAAAGAATAAGCAGGTCTTTACACACATTATCAGGTGCGAATACGTAAAAAAATAGGGAAAGTGATAACAATTTGATATATTTTCCGTTAAAGTGACGCAAAGTTTTTGAAGCAAAAGATTAAGCGGAACGGTGTTTGCTGCGCGTTGCTTTGGATGAAAAAAATCTTCAAAAATGAATTTCTTTCCGGATTATATGTTATACGATTTCTTTGTGTATATCTCGCCGTTATTGTAAAAATTTCACGTTTCGAATGAGCTGTTTTTCCGCATACGTATAGAAGTAATTTTGTATTTTGAATGCGATATTCGTTTTGAATAAACAATATCAGAATCTTATCCGTGTATATTTGTATATACATAACTGTGTACATATACAGGGTGGGTCACTCCAAGTGTCGAAAATGGGAGGGGCCTAATGGGCATGCTATCCCCCCCCCTATACCATTACGCTTCCTTCTATGAACAGCCTGGTTGAATGGTTGTTGATATTTTTTTCCTACACCTAGAAATCTCATCTTGTGTTCTCGTAAGAATTTCGGTCAACCAAATTCTTCTATAGTTGTTGATTGGCTGAAGGGGCGGGACTTCGTTCCTATCGAGTCCTTCCCATTCTCGACACTTGGACTGACTCACCCTGTATATGCATAAATATATGTAGCTAATAGAAATTATTTCGCTCGTGGCAGAAACAGCTCTGTGTGCTGTTCAGCACCAACAGTTGTTTTCTGATTAATATGCATTACGCGGTTTGTACAAACGATCCGCGACTCAGCACCGATTCCGCGTTTCCACTATACACGCAAATCTGTTTTACCTACTGAGTGTCGTATTTCGAATATGTCGGTTTTTCCTTTTTTGTTTTCTCGAAACCGATTCGTAGTGTCGAGAATAATTCAGATCCGACTCCCAGGGTTGTTTGGAAGTGGACACCAGATGGTTAAATGTTTTTCTTTTATGGTCAGTTTTACATCGTCATTCGAATTTTGCAGAAGTTACTCATCTCTTCTGCGGTCTCAAAATCCAATAAACGACTTCGAGCTCGACTGTTTTTTGATAAGACGGATGATTTGGGAAATAATGAAAAGGCTAACATAAAACGGGACACCCTGTATATAAGAACCCATGTGTACAGGTTGCTAATTCACAATATCTCTCTACACACATATACACGTACAGTCTACGTAGGTTTTGTGCGAGTTCCACCGAAACAAGGCCGCAGAGACAAAATTCCGGTCGGGGTCTAATTGTATGTAAAATATGAACCATGCAAAAATGATTGAATTATTTCGTGCGGTTATTATTACTTAAATTTGTAGGTACTACTCCGATTCTATGACTAATATACATTTTTTTTTCTTCCTTTCTCTCGCACTGTCTTTTTTTTCTTTTATTTTTGTTTTTTTTTCCAACCTTATGTTTTTTCTCGCGCCGTTATAATATCCCCAAGACTCTCATACGGGGTGTGCGACGTGGTACGAGTCAGGTGTATTATGATGAAGCGTTGTCATACTTATTTAATAGCGAGATTGTTGAAAGTTTAGAGCGTGAAGAGGAACAATCTTACTTCAGTTACCCCCAAGTTAGCAACTCTACACTTTGCTGGAATCCATGGTTCGCGCCAGAGATTGTCCTCGAGAAACTTAAGGGAACAACTTCCGCGAGAGAATTTAAACCGGAACAATGCGCGTCTCGAGGAGATTAAATTAACCACCAAATTACCGTTGTTACGCACATACCGAAACGCATCGATGAACGAAGAGAAAAAAAAACAGATAAATAAATCATTTTCTAAAAGTTTTTCAATTTTTAGTATACGACAATGCCTTGAAGAAAAAAAAAAGATGATGACGATAATAATAATAATAAATCAAAGGATATTTGGTTTCGATAATATAAATTTTTTTTTCTCAATTTTATTCTTTTTTCGCGATTGCTAAATGTTCTTCTCAACTGTTGGTGAATATCCACAAGTTTTCTTGCTTTTTTTTCCTTCAAACTGTTGAATTTATACTCGCGAATTCCGCCGTGTTTTCACTTCCGTTTTCGTTGTTTTTTTTTTTTTTTCTGTTTTGTCACTCTTCTTTTTTTTATTTATTTTTACGCAGTTATTAATTATTATACGTCCTAGTTTTTAGCATACAAAGGCATTATACATACATACGTATAACAAAATTTTAACTTTTTATTATACAACGTATAGTATTTGTCGTTTTTTAGTTTTACGTCAGGTCATATTATTTATATACGTGGGAGTTAGAAGTGTCTGGTTGAAAAGTTTCTGAACATACGTACACATGTATGTATCGTATATACTATTTACTATATACATATATACAGGTAGAAATAAAATTGTGTGCAGTAACAATCGTTGTTTTAAAAGTGGATAAATTAGGGGCATGATGAAAACTTAATTGGATGTGATATATGCATAATATACCTGATATAAACGCTGAACTTCACCTATGTACTCGTTAAATACATAGGTATGTATATATGTATAACGTGTACATTCACGTGTGAGATTATTAAACGAAAAATTTCGTGTAAAAAGTTGAGCGGTAAAATACGGAAAATTACATCGAGAGCTGAGCATCAGAAAGGCGTAACCCACAAAAAATCTACCGCGATTCCTTCCATCTCATAGTTCATCTGAACCAACGTCATTTTGATGTTGATTATTTTTCTTTCCTCTTTTTTTTTTACTCTGATTGTGAAAAAAAACGAAATTAGGGCTCCGACCTTCTGGTTCCTAACCCTATACTCGGTATTTTTGAAATATTTGTTATATATTTGTAAGAATTTCGTATACCTTCATATATTACATATATGTGTATACCTACGTAATGTATTTACGTAATGCACACATTCGGTTTTTCTCTTATTATTCCCATCGTTGCATTTCAGTATTATTGGGTCCATAGCATCATCGTCCCGGCTATCTCCTGTACTCCTGCGCGCGGTAGAACGACGTTTGCCTAAATTTCAAATTCTTATTCGGCTTCGTTATGCCCACGGAGTTGCTGGATATAACCTTATAGGTGTATAGGTATACAGCCGTACACTACACGTATATACACTTTGCTGCTTTGTATTCATGGGAATTCTGCTTATGCATGTATACGAATTCAAAAAGGACTCTCGTTCATTTTTTTTCCCCCTCCTCTTTTTTCCTCTTTCACTTTTTGACTCTTATTCTTCTTCTTTTTTTTCTAGTTTTTCTTTTTCCCTTATCTCTGTAGTACCGTTGAAATGATCAAAGTGTAAAAAATCATTCTCGTTATTATTTCTCGTAATTAGGTATACCTACATATTTCCGCGAATCAATTTTCATTCCACCGATGATTAATTAATTATTTTCTCATTTTTTTCAATACCTTCCTTTGACAAAAACCGCGAAAATTTTTAACCGGAAATCATAATCAACGAAGTGAAATGCGATGCGAGGCAAACATTGCTGCACGCTCGTACATATCTCCTAATCCCCCCCCTCCAGGTATTATGCAACTTTAACCGCAGAATTAATATAGGTCCGTTACCTATGTACCGGTATATACATGTATACATATACATGTGAACCTATACTACTTATCTACTTCATGGAATTTAACTAGGTGAACTAAGTTTATCGCGTAAACGGTGAATGTTCAACTACCAGAAGCTTCCGGATATCATTTTCAACGGTTTTCACTGCGTTGCAGGACCCCCGTTTCTGCAACGTGTATATCTATGCATTTGATTAAAAGCTTTATTGCTGTTTAAAAACTTAAACTCGCAAATTAATTGACTCGAGATATATTTCTGAAACTTGAATGAAAATCTTTGATAAACTTATCACAATTTATTTCAACAATATTCTTATTTGCTTCGATTAATTGTCATTATTACTATGAAAGTTTTGTTTCTTGTTTTCCAAACAACAGCACATCATGCTGCGAGGACGAAACTGTAGGACGCGATTTGTCTTTTGTTTTCATTTTTTACCGGAATTTTCGTCTCGGATAGAAGGAAAAAAAAATTCACTCATCAAATCCTGACTCAAAAAAAAAACAAATATATTTTCCGCTCTTGAACGAGGACAAAAAAAAAAAAAGAAAAAAATAGCTAATTTTCGAAAAGATCATTTCTACTATTTGCTAACATAAAATCGGTCGCGTTTCCTGTGTTATTTAATTTAATTTGATTGATTTATTTCTCTATTTATTTGATTTTATTTGATTTGATTTTTCACCGTCGTTTTCTTATTATATAATATACGCTCGAGCGATGTTGATCTTGTCATGTTTGAAAGTCGAAGCTTGTATTGACCGGGTTGTTTTACGACCAGCAATGAATTTAATATTATTCCGTTGCGTATGTCCCTATACCTATATATAATATACCTTATATACTTTTATACCATCTTTTGCTTTGCGCACGTTCTCGTATACCTATAAATGTGCATCGCGAGCAATCCGTATGCGCGCGCTATTTTCCACCTAAAATCTTATACCTGATATAATTCACGGATCTATATTTATTTGTGGCGTAAAAAATAAATGGGCGGGGGGGGGGGGGATTTAGCGAAGAGTGTATATAGAATATATGAAAGCGATTCGATCAAACGATTCGCGAAATTCTGTTATCTCCTTCAATTGGTTAGGTTAGAAAGATTTATTTTCCCATACCCCTCGTGCAGGTTCGGAAGACTTTCTTCACTCCGTCCATCGATTGTTATTAAATAATTTCTAGATTTTAGTGGCTCCGTATGAGGAAAAAGAAAATCAAAATCCAGAAAAAAAAAAACACGCGATATTGAGAGTAATAAATTTTGCAATCAAGGTTACAAACATATTTTTGCAAACTGTTCTCTGTCATTCGCTGTGCAGGTATGAGAAAACCAATCAGCGAAGTAATTAATATATATAATATAATATATAATATATTTGCTGCCTTTGATCTTTAATTGCATAGAAATAAAAAAAAGTAAATAAAAAAAATGAAAGAAATAATAATATTATAAACAGAAATAAAAACAAAAATTCGATCATTTTTTATGTTCGTATAATTTTTTCAAAGTTATAGCTTCGAAGCTCAACTTCGAGTCTGGTTGTATTGATTTTTTGAACAAAATTACGCAATATTTGTGTGGAAAATCGTGTGCGTATTTCACTCTATGGCTTATGTATTTCGTTTTTTTTTTCCCCTTTTGATCTTTATAATTCTTTGTTTTTCCTGATTTTCGAAAAATCTGCAACTTCTTTTTCGTTCTCTGTACGTGTAACTCTCGTTCGTGCGTGTATAGGATTTTTATACCTTTCTAGCTGTACGTACCTACCATATATTTGCGTATACATGCATGTGGGTATGTACTGGGTACCTCATAGGTATATCTATAAGGTAAAAGTTTGAAACAAAAGAACCGTGAGCCTCTTGGCTTCTGAAAACAAATTGTTTGGGCTCGACTAACGAGGCGTTGTTTGGTCGCCTCGGGCTAAATTCTCTTTACATAGCTATACGTATGTCTATACATATGTGCGTATCGTGTACATACATACGCACATCTGTACGTGCGCGTATCGTTCACGGTAAGCTTTAACTTGACGTCTATCTAATACCTGGTCAAAAGTTTAAAATAGTATAAAAACGTCCGATATCTGTTGCAACGTGTGGTATATATACCTATTATGTAGGCAGGTATATGAGAATTTTGAATCGTTGGCCACCGAAATTTACAAAAAATTAAAAGAAAAAATAATCACATCACTCGCGTGAACGCTCGATGTGGCTTTATCTGAAGTATACCGACGCGTGAAATTATCGCGCATAAATTACACGTAATTCTTTTATAATTATGAGGCTAGATTAATTACCTACTTTCCTAATAAGTTGCATCTGTCTCTCAGCATACCTCAGCTCGCTCTTTTCGTATTTGATGTACGTGAGATCTTGGAAACTATGTAGAAAAATTATCGCCGAATATAAGACGAGAAAAAAAAAAGAATAATGAAAAAAAAGAATTACTATGACAGAGAATGAAAAAAAATGTTAATTATACCGATTATTAGACTTACCGCGCATGAATATACATGTATATAAGATTGATTGATTCATTTTTTATTCTTCTCTTCTTCACATTCATTCTTCCATGCGACTTTTATATTACTTTATAATCTTCTGCTCGCGATGTGCCTCTACGCGATTCTTTTTTTTTCTTTCTTTCTTTTTTTTTTTTTTCTTTTACTTCAATGTGACATAAAACGTTGGTTTTCAGGTGTGCGTGGGAACAGAGAAGAGAAAAAAGTATATATATCTATGTGCCTAGGTATACATATAAGTATGTATATATATATATATACCTATATAACAGGAGGAGGGAATAGTAGAAATTACAATTGCAGAAATTATGAAACCATTTGCATAGTTTTGCATATCGTTTGCTGCCGTACTATCGGTTGAAGAGAAAAAAAGAGAAAAAGATAGAAAAAGAACAAAAAATAGAAAGAGTTGAAAGAAAATCTGGCATGAAAATGGAAACTATAAAAATAAACTCGATAGACCATGCCGATTGCATTTCGTTTCCACGTCGCGTAACTGCAGCACTTGTTGGAAAATGTGTTTTGGTGCAAAATGTGGTCAAAAGAAGGAGAGAAAAAAAATCACGGAGAAATAACCGTTTGCAACTTTTGTTTCTAATATCGGTTTAATTAAACTAGCATTGCACGCGCGCGCCGCATTTAATTTCATTTGTTTTTTTAATTTTTGTTTCCTATTTTTTTTCAATTTCATATCATTACATTTCAGACGCATCACATGTTGAGAGTTTTTTTTTTTTATCAATCTGCATTATTGTTATCGCAATTTGAATTTTATGTTCAGGGTATAGGATTGGGCGTTGGGTCCAAATCTTAGATTTTTATCGATTTTGGAGTCAATAGTCAACATTTTTTTTTTCGAGTTTGCTACGATATTCTTATGTGTTTTGATCTCAGGAATTCGAATCTGCAAACCAAATTGGTCTACCTATAAAATTGATCGAGTATCGCCAATTTTTCGATTTTCGGAGCAGAAAAATCGCGATATCTCGATCAATTTTATAGATATTGCGAAAGATTCAAAAGTTTTTTTTTCTTAATTTTAATTTTAATTCTTTAATTTATTTTCTATCTTTTGTTTCCATTAATTATCCAGCGCGCATGCGATGCAAATTTTTATATTATATACTTCTAATTTCACAAGGGAAAACTTTTCTACCTCTTAACCGACTGACAATGAGTTACTTTTGCTTCTGCTACTGCGCTGCTTCTTCTTCTGGTTGGATAAGTTGAAGGAACCAAAAACGGACAGACGGACGAGCAAACAGACCGCATACTTAACGATCTTTCATACTGTACAGGGTGTCAAGAAATTATGCGTCATCGCTTTGCGAGTTAATTCTCTGACTCAATTAACGATCGGTGAAGATGTACGAAAAATTTTCGCCCCAAAATTCAACTTTGGTGACCTTCGAATTTATACAAATTCATAATTTTTTTGGCGAACAAAAAAACTCTTACTCTTCTCGAGATGAGAAGAAAAGTCTCGAAGAGTTACTCTGTTTCACAGTTTTTGTGTTCGCGTTCGTGTTAATTTTTCTCCTTTTCTTAGTCGAAAGGTTCATTCGCCACCGATGCGGTGTCAGCTCTTCGAGAGATTTATTTCTCTCGAGGTTTCTCTTGACGAGTAGAAATCTTGCTACGTAGAAGAGAAAAAAAAAAAAAAAAAATCTTGCAACTCGAGTTCCAAAGAGGTGAAAAACGAATTTTGGAAAGGGATATTCGTGCGGCTCTTCACCGATTTTCAGGTGTACAATTGTATCTCGACACCCTGTATAGTTGTACCGATGAATTGTCGCATGTCTTTTTTGACTCCCTTGGATTTTTATTTTTCGAATACTCGTTCAATGATTTACGTCACGTCCACAAAATTATCATGACGATGGTAAAAGTCGGAAGACAATGAAAAAAATAGAAATGAAGATCCTTTTTCCTTTGGACATTGCAGCGCATTATATACGTACTTCTTCATTTTTTAAAAGCCATTTGAATAAAACGAGTGAGCGTTTACGACGCGACGATCTTCGACCTACGGAACGACGATGGAGGAGCAAACGGAGAAAAAAAAAAAAAAGAGATGGGAAAAATAAGGAAATACAAAAGACAAAACAAGCAGGGGGTACGTGCGTCCCTAGAGTGACGATTCTCGCTGTAGTAGCGGCAGCAGGTTTGCGAATGAATCATTTTTACGACTGTCGTTATAAGGTTATGGTATAGATACATATGTAATACATATATTTCTATGTATGTATTATACGTACATACATGTACAGTTATATGGTATATAGTTGAACCTTCCGCAAAGCCAATTACCGGGCTGGTGTTCCCACCTTTTCCGCGGGATTAGTCGAACCTTATTACGGCGTCTATATCGGAAAATATTATATATCACTGCAGCGGCGTACGGATTTTCAAATCGAAATATGAAAATCACGGAATAAAGTTGCTTTCGATTTTTTCCTTTTTTTTTTCTTCTTCTTTTCCATCACTCTCCAACGTACGAGACAGTCCTCTCCCTGCAGCGCCGTCATTCTCATTTGGGGCGTGCCGATCTATAGAAATAAAATTATTTATTCATTCATTTATTATTTTTTTTTTTCATCCAAAATCATCGTCATGATTTTTGAACAGATTATAATGAACAGGGGTAACAGAAACCGCAGAAATAATTTAGCGGTAGAAAAAAAAAAAAAAAAATTATTCTCAAGGTAACAAAATATCATTTGTGCGTTATACTATATACCTTCTTTTCTCTTTCGTTATTCATTTTTTTTTTTCTTTTTTTCGTCAGGTTTATTCATTTTCTTTTAGTTTTTTTTTTCACTTTTTTTCACCCTGTTGCTGCAACGAGCGCAAAACGATACGTCTTCACAGCTCCCCGTATTATAAGCGACGGTGAATAATTTATGGGACAACCGCGCCACTTCGTCTTGAAAAAGAAAGACGAAAAAAAAATTAATAATTTATAAACGTATTTACAATATAGTTATATGTTACGGCTATTGTTATATACCTGCATGCATGTATATACGTGTATTTATACATATATATACTGCCGCTCAAAAGTTTGGACACTATAATCGAGATTTCTAGCCACACTAAAAGTTGGATAGTTTGGTAAAAAAAAAGATAATCAGTTTTCGCAAACGGCATTTCAAAGAGGATGGATTCAGCTTCATTTTACCGAGTTGAAAAAAATTTTACGATTTTTTTTTTAACCCGGTTACGCACTCTTGAACGTGGCCATTTTTCGTCAATTTTTTGCTCCTCTGAAATTGAGCGCATAATTTGTGAAAAATTTTTTCATCATTTTTTTTTTCTCTTACGAAAAACCAAGAAAGGGTATCGCGAGCTTTACTTTTATTTTTCAAAAATTTTCGTGCGATTTTTTCCCCCCGCCATTATTGCATTTAATTGCGGCGAAAAGAGGCAAGTTTTAGAAAATACGGCGTAATCCAAAAACTATAGGGTTTCGGAGAAAATGTCAAGGGGGTAAAAAGTTGCATGGGTTCACATTGGGATGGCTGGAATTTTTTGAGAATTTTTTTTTTTTCACTATTTACGAATAAAATACGAAGCTGAGACAGAAAAAAAAAACAAAAGAAAAAGTAAATTTGATTCGATAAATATATCCTCAAATGAATATACTCATAAAGTTCACGCGCAAGTTTTCGATAAGCTGTAAGGATAGATTCAATATTGTAAATAAATCCCATATCAATTTATCCCTCGGGATTGTAATCGGATTAAAATATTTCACCTCTAACCAACCACTGCTATACAACGCCCACGTCTCACGCAATTCCCTATCTCCGCCGAACCGAAAATCTACCCCCTCTGTACTTGGGTACTTGCTCAGAGATATACCGAAGGAAAACTTCAGTGTAACTTGGAAAATCACGCCGTATTTACCTTAACAATCAATTTCGTCGTTCCTCGGTAAATATAAATGGACGTATACGTACGAGTTTCGTTTTCATTTTTCCCGATGCCACGCCCCCTTTTTTTTACATCATACCTACATTCTCTGTCTCGTATTGCTTAAATACTCGACGTTTTTTTTTTCTTTTGTCTTTTTTATTGATGATAATAATAATTGAAATAATTTCCAGGCGTTGTTTTCTCTCATTGAAAAGAAAAAAAAAAAAACACGAAAGAAAAGAGATATTTGAAAACGAAGGAGAAGAAATAAAGAATTGAATTTGGATCGACGCGGTATTAATATTTGTTTTTCGAGATGTCTTTTGTACATACACTTGTGTAAATGTACATATATCCCCGTATTTTATATCCTTAGAATTAATTTAGGATTTTCCTAAATTGAATCCCGCGTATTTAGCGGTTAATAGGTTGCAGCTCTGCAGGTACGGAAGAGTTTGCGGAGGCAACGCCCGGGAAACAGCGTTGCCTTCGTGGGCGGGCGTAAACGACAAACCGACTTCTCCTTCTACTCATTTTCTATACATACAGGCATATACATAGGTACATGTATACGCGACAAATGTTTGTGAATATATATAATATATATAAATAGGTATGTATTTAGTCGCTACTTCAGCTGCCGCTTCTGCTTCTGCTTGTACTTCTGCTTTTCCCATCACCGCGACATGTATAAATATATATATGTAAAATACGCGTATGTATATACCTATACTACACGTACATATTTAACCCCCGATGGGCCTCGCTAAATTTTTAGGGTGCGAAAGTTATTTGGAATGAAAAGCAAACGATTGCGTCTGAAATCCAGCGAACGAAGGGAAAAATCAAAGAAACTGCTCTGCGATAACATCCCCTTCAATTTTTGTATCACGATTAGCGTATTCTGCTGTCCGAAATTTTATACGCACATATTTATACGAAAATATATACAGGGTGATTCACCGGAGGTGTCCGAATAGGCGGAGTCTCCTAGTCTCCGCCTATTCCGACACCTCCGGTGAATCAGCCTGTATATAGATCTGACATCTGACACGGTGCGTATGTATGTGTAACCATGTAGAGCGTATAAGGAATGTCGCGTGCTGAAACCGTGTGAAGACTAGAAGTTGAACGTATCTACTTGTCTCTCATGTGTTCGTTGTTGTTCGGGTTTTATTTGATTTTTTTTGTTGTTTTTTTACTCGTGAACAAAAAATACTGAGAAAAAGAAAAAAACAAAGTACCAAAAGAGAAATAGAACGGGAGGGTGGAGAATACACATAGCCGGGGTGTGTGAAAAGGAAACTAGAGGGAGGAGAGTTTTTCTCTTTTTCTTCTGTCGTTTCTTCGTTGTCGGCAAAGGACTTCGCGTTTGTCTCGCGTTCTTTCCCGTTCTCTTGGAAAGATTTTCAGAGTCAGCTATGTCACCTATGGGCACTAAATTACTTTTGGAAAACTCCTGTGTGCCGCGCCACTATGGGTTGGTACGTATAACGTACAGTAGTTGCTGGAAATGTTGGAAACGAGGTGAGAAACTGAAAACGAGTACGAAATGCGGGAACAAGGCAAAGCTGAAACTTTGAGAAGGAAAAAAACAAAAACGGTATAAAACAAAATAAAATCAAATAAATAATACAAAAACGAAATCCTCTTTCGTTCTTTCTCTCCGCTCGTACTACTCTTTATTTTTCAAACAGCTTAACTTTGCTTCACTGAAAACTAACACCTCGCGTGCGAGCGCGCTTTTAGCTTCCCTCGTTGCTGCTGTCCTTTATAGTATGTATAACGTTTCCAACTCCACATTCCGAAGAATTTTCTAACTCGTACACTGTTAGTATATCGCAATTCTCCTGCATGTACCGTAATATAATGTACGTAGACGAAAACGCCAAATTGTAAAGGAAGCTGCACCGGGGCGTGGTGGATGTATCGTCCCTCAATAGAATTGAAAAATTATTAATAAATCGTTGATTGCGGAAATTTTTTTTTGGCAAATGGAGCTTCTCATTTTTAACCGCAAACTAATACCACAGTTCCCATGTATGATATACGATACGATGTGATATATGAAATAGAAATTACCGCTGTCGAATGGAAACCCTTCGGAAATGAAAATAATGAAAATAAATTGATTAAAAAAAAAACAAAAAGATCGATAAAAATAATTGAAAACATTCCTAAAAACGCCATCGGCAAATGTTCCATGTCACGGATCGCGTGAGAATGCGAGGGAGCACCAGATGATCAGGGAAATATATGTATATACGTGACTCGATTTCTCGATCAGATTTCGTGATTTTTTACATTCATTTCTATACGGTACACGATATAGGTCGTGTAAGAAAAAAAAAAAAAAAAATCAAAAAAACTTTTCAGCAAAGAAGTTTCACTTTTTTTTTTTCTATATAAGGCACGATCGCATCATACCGTGTTTGTCGCACTCATATATTTATAATTCATAAAAGTCCAAGAATATACACATCCTATTGGGAAAAAAATGTCGAAAAAATATTTCGAAAAATGTTCAAAAGTTTCGTATCATTGTCAAAAAACTGTGTTCGAAAATCTGGTTCGTCTGTAAAATGAGGGGGGTGGGGGTGGGGGGAGGGAGGAGTTTCTTTTTCATATTTCTCACAATTATCTCGTCACCCCTCGAATCTGAATTGCGATCGTTATAGCTTTTACACTTTGCAATCCGACGCGCTTTGATATCTCATCCCTTCGAAAAATCGTACGACAAAAGAAGGTGAAAAAAAAAAGAAAAGCATGATACGTACGAGATGAAAAATGAAAAAAAGAAAACACACAAAAAAAAAAAAACAACAAATTGCCCGGTCACTGCGGGGTGAAAAGGAACAAAGCTTTTTTTCATACCTTTATATTTATGTACAATCTGTGTGTTAGTCGTCCAGCGGCCGTATGTACCATATACCAATTTTTATGTATTATACGTAGGTACGTATATTATATATACTCATAGTTACGCGAAAGATGAATAAATAAATAAATAAATAAATAAATGAATGAATGAATGAATAAAAATGGAGCAAAAAATAAAAATTGGTACCTCAGGGAACTCGCACGCCGCGTACATACCTAACCTTGTATACATATATATTTATACTCTCTATACCGAGTTGTAAGAGGAAAAGGGATAGAGAGAGAGAGAGGAGAATTTATTATCGTTCCGCAGGATCTGCAGCGACTTTCTCTTTTTCTCTTCACCTCTAATATATCTATCCAGTTTTCTCTCCCTCTCTCTCTCCTTGACCGTGGCTAAAGGGCCCTGGGATTCGATTGTTCGATGGGCTTGACGCGACCCGACACTACCCTGTACAATACCTTCTTGCATTGTTCTATGCGAAACCCCCGAGCGCGGTTGAATATCACGACTCGAGCATTCGAACGTTTCCACAAATTCCCATCATTTTATACGTCATTAGTATACCCTATATCTGTGCTACTATATTACAAAGGTATATAAATTACGGACGCTCTATCACGCGAAAAAATACCTCTTTTCCAATTATCATTGTTATTATATTGTTTATACGCACCACCCATGAGAAACAAAAAAAAAAAACACGTACAAAAGTTAGTTATAATAATACTGATAACAATAATAATAATGTATAACATGCAAGGAAGAAACGAGAAGCTACTTTTCTTTTACTTTTTCGTTTTTTTTTGTTTTTTTTTTTCGCTTTTTCCAAGTGAATTTTTCGAAAGAGGGGCTAACGGGGGAATTATTTGCCTTGCACCTAGAGAAGACGTTGGGATTTATTTCCGTTAATGCGGAGTATTAGTCTATATGCGAGAGCGTTTTAAGCTTTTGGAGAGTATGGCGAAGATGAGGGAGGGGGGGAAGTTAATTTTAGTGCGATTAAAGTAAATAACTATGAACGTTAAATAGAGGCTGGTTTATGGGTAGGGATTGTCTGGTTAATGACTCGAGGTTAATTTCACCTCGTTTTCTGCAACGGGAAAACGGGTTTCCTTGAAAATTAAGGGAAGTAGACGGCAGAAGAAGCAGAAGAAGAAACAGACTCGCAGTATATGCTTCCTGAAGAAATATTATATTATACCCACATACGTATGTATGGTGTATACGTGTATTTTTATAGAAAAAGAAATGCGGAAAATGGTATAGAGTGAGGAAAATCGCCACTGCAAATTACCCATATTATTATTGTTATTATTATTGTTATTATTGTTATTATTGTTATTATTGTTAGTATTGTTATCATCATGTCTTTTTATATTCACGTGACATTAATTTTAAAAGTAAATAAAAAGGTTCGCGAAAGGACGTTTCCTTCGAAGGACGAGTTTGAGGGGGTAAAAAGAGAAAAAAAAAAAAAAAAAAATTTGAAAAGAAATAAAAAATCGGAATTCTGTGTTGAAAAATATGAAATAAAAAATCCGCAGCAAAGTTCTCATCGGTTTTTGATTCTTGGATTATTTTATTTTATTTTATTTTTTTTTTCTTTCTTTTTTTAGGACTTAAAAATCGCAGGTACTTTTCAGTTGAACATTAAAACGAATCGAGAGAGAGAGAATGAAAAAAAAAACCGGGAAAGAGGGAGAGAGATAAAATAACGATTCGAATCGTAATTGATATATAACTTGAGAAGGGAGTGTCTTTCTTTTTGTTTTTCTTCTTCAATTTTTTTTTTGTTCTTTTTTTTTCCCCCCGTACCTCGTTGTATCTTTGACGTCAGGCCAGAATCGGAGGATGATTATTTATCTTACTCTTAAGTATCTCGATATCGAATTAGCGTCGTCCGCAGCGATTATTCTCCCCCTGTCAGAGCGTTTGTTCTGCCTCGGAAAATTCCGGCTTCTTGTCGGTATCGTCCCCCAAGCCATGCGATGCAGAGCCAAGATAACCGTGGACCAGAATATCGTAGTACCTAACAGCCCGACCGCATTAAGCTAAGAGCTTCCACCGAGCTTTTGAGACCATGGTGGATAATTTAGCGCGCCTTAAGCATCCGGCTGACCCTATAACGGTGTCATACAACCTCCCCCCCCCCCCCCAATCTCGTCCCTCCCCCCTCTCCCCAAACGTAGATTCTACCGAACATCGTATAAAATAATGCGATACATTATATACGACTGTCGGAGAAAGAAAAAGAAGAAACCTTTTTCTTCGTTTCTTTAGTTTTTTTTTTTTTGTTTTCTTATTTTTTAACCCGTATATAATATACATGTCAACCGAACGCGCAGTTTTTTGAAGGGATTAATTTTTTTCCTTCTTTCTGTTATTTTTTTTTTTTAACTCCTATGTCTGACTCGATTATAACCGTCTGTGAAACTTCCATTTATTTTCGCTTTTCTTGCTATTCCGCATTCGAGGAAAATTGACGGCGTCGCGAAGACCTCAGATCTTTTCCTCTACTCGCATTTTCACGAATATTATCTATATATACCTATGTATACATTATACAGTGGTATATAGATGTATTATATTGCAGGTACACGTTGCCGTCCTAGCTGATTAACTTCCGGTTTGAATTTAATCTCCTTATTTTACGTAATCAACGGTGGCAAGTTTTCACACGTCTCATTATGCGTATCGAGTATGCGAAGAATCTAACCTAACCCTCGATTCGTTTGATTGTGAGAAAATTTATTCAAATCTATTCGCGGTTGCAAATATGATTTCGGAGGGATTTTATCCGATATCATACCACGTGTTAGGTATACACGTAAAGTTTTGATCCAGCTAATTTCTTACATTTCAAAACTCTTCGATGGAAAATCTGTAATAACTTCTGAATTTAATAACGCGACGAGACGATTACCTTGTTATTTATTTATTTGATTTCTTTCTTCTTTTCTTTCCTTCCAAGGATATTCCTTGGTTTGAAATCCTCCAGTATTTTTGATAACGCGTCGAAATTGTTTTTCATTATTTTCATTCATTTCCATTTTTTTTTTGCACACGTCGCGTCACCTCCGTATCAATTTTTTTTAAATAAAAATCGACCGGGATGAAAATTGTCTTTGGCCTAATATACATGCATATTATGTATCCGATCTCTTGGAAAATGAATAAAATAAATGGACGATGAAAAAATTCTTTCGAAATACTTCACGGTTTTTACAAGATGTATTGCACACCTCAGGGAAGGGGAAGCCTTCTGCCGGGTTACAAAAAAAAAAAAAAAAACAAACAAAGTTTCCAATTTTTGGTATAAAAAATATAAATTTAGTTGATTCTTCTATTTGTCTGATCATGCGGGATAAATGCGCGTTTCTTAAAATACAGATGAAATTCTGAGGGAAGGAAAATTAATTCTAAACCGCTTTTATACGTAATACATTATATGCGATATGCGATATGCATGCGTAAGTATGGAGAAGGTACGCTTCGAAATTGTCCAAAAATTTCTATTCCTCCTCTAACGTCTTCATGTGATCTACCGATACGTAGCTATATACAGCGCGAGTCAGCGCAAAAGTCCGATTCGGGAGGAGCTTCAATTGGCCGAAGCTCCGCCTTTGGACCTTTGCGGCGACTCACCCTGTATATTTTGTGTACTGTACAAATAAAAATCCGTGTATGTATGTAGGTACACTTAACGCAGATATAACACGGGATCGTATATCGTTTTGTCTAATCAGTTTTGGCGACCACGACGCAATACGGTAATTAACAACTAAATTATTCAAACAATCGACCGTCTCCCCCCCCAACCCCGTTTTCTATGTGTGCATACACATCAAACACGGGCGCGCGCACACACACATGTATATATATATATATTTACATATTTATATCTATATATTTAGATGTAGTTAGGACACCTGCGGTACATATATATATATACCTACGCTGTACATACATGCGGGTACATAGATATTTATATACAAACCAAACCAACAACACCAATGAACGAGATTTCGACCCAACACCCCCATTAATATTATCAACTGTAGTTCTGCGCCCTAAACTCACGTGCCAATTAATATTAAACAGACCCACATGTACGTTTAGAATTGAATTATATATTTACATCACGAATTAACATGGTGTGCAGTCTATACGTTCCGTAGGTATATAATATATGTATACCCAACTGTGTAGGGTGTGTAGACGTGAAAATTCGTTGAACTTTCTGTGATGAAAATTTGAAAAAGAAGAATAGAAAAAAAACAAACAAAGAAATTTGAATTGGTTTTTTTTTTTTTTTTTTTGTACTTGAGTATATATAGCCATGTAGATTGATGGTGCGTGTATACGTTGCATATGGTACAAAGTGATCGTCGAAGGATAACGTGCGACAATTAAGAAAGCCACAGGTATAACAGAGCGAAGCTTAACGCGGTTATACGTTCTTCGCCAAGGTCATGTTAGCTCAGATTAAGTTTTAGTTATAATCTTACGTCAAAGTTTCGATTAAAGGATGCGGGTTGCAGCCGACAGACGACGTACGAGACTCGAAAGTTTTCAAGGAAGACATCTGCATTATTCTGATTTTCAAATTTTCAGATCAGCTTTTGATATCCACATCGCGCTCTGAAAATACCTTAGCACAAGTTTCATTCAAAACTTATACACGTATATAGTACGGTTTAGTTTGGCGAAACTTTTAGATGAAGTTTTTCGTCTATTATCAAACAGATTCTCATAGATAATCCTATTCTACCGATGATGATTTCGATCACATCACATTTCTTATGGTAGCAACATATTTTTTTACTTTCAAAATTTCAGACTTTTCCCGCAATTTTTCACGGAGTTTTATTTTCCCTCAGTTTTTTTCGCTCCCCCCCCCCCCCCCCCCCCCTCCCCGCCATTTTTCCTATCTCTTCTTTTCACCGTGTATATTACATTTATGTACCTGTATATATGTACAGCAAAAAAGGTGCTCAGGTAGCGGTGGAAATTGTGTTAGTAGTGGTGGTTTTCGCGGTTTTTGGCCTTCGGCTTTTAGCTTTGCATTAGAAACTCGTACCACCTACCTACCTCCCGTAGAACTTTTTATTACCTTCAAATTGCTCGTTACCTCGCGGAAAAGTTAAATGAGAACTGGACTCGGTTGGTAAAAGTGAGAAGGACAGAGAAACGGAAAAAGTAGCGATGCGGGAGGGGAAATAAGAAAAAAAAAACTGAGAAAAAAAAAAACTGAGAAAAATAAACACCTTCCTTCTTTCGCGCGGCTCGCAAACCCTTTTCAAACTCCTCCGACGTATCAACATTTTTTTTTTCATCGCATTCGCACCCACCTATAACCTCTATAATTCGCTTACACACGGAGACCGAATTTACGAATATGAATACTCAACGGTACGAATAAAAATCACGTAAATTGAAAAAAAAATAAATAATAAAAAAAAAATAAATAAATACATTCATACAGATACTTTGAACTCTGTCAACGATCGAACAACCAAAAAAGATGAATCGTACTGGCGGCGGTGGGAAGGGGGAAGGGGGGGGGGGGGAATTAAATTTTGAAATATTTTTTTTTTGCTCTACAATTTCGAATGATATTCTTTCCGCGCATACATATTATACTCATGTATATATACGTACGATGCAATTAAAAATCGTGCATAAAAAATGCATCTATGTTTATACTGTTATAATATACATTCTGAACATTTGCTCACTCATAACGTGGAAACTTTGTTGAAAACTTTTGAAAAAGATCGAGTATGGTTTAATATTTTTACAGTTTTTCTCGCGCGCTTTATATATTGTACATTTCAAGAGTTTAAAAAACTTCCCTTGTATATTTTACACTCGCTGTACTGCAGTTTTAACCGTGTATATACGTATAGCTTATACATAGTTAGGAAAGCACCTCGGAAATTAAGTGAACAAAGCAATTAGAGAGAAACTCTCCCTTACTCCCCCCTGCTTCTGGACGACCTCCCCCCCCCCCCCCCCCCTCACGCCGTCATCCGCGTTCTCACAATATGTACGAATGGTGATGACCCTTTCCTCTAATTGCGACACCGCCAAACCCAACCTAACGTAACCTATACTTACACCCACCATACCATACCGCTTTCCTTTTCTGTTGTATACAAAGAGAGACAACTTCCGGAACGTCGTTAACTTTTAGGGTGTTCCCGCACACCAAAGTCTTCACGGTCAGGATATCTTGTGACGAAGAGAAAACAAAAAAAAAAAAAACAAAAATAAAAGAAAAACGAAGATGACGACGACGATGAAGAAGAAAATAGGCGTTGTATAATATAATATTATTATATCAACGTTCTCGTGAAATTTAATCATCCTTCAAAGCTCTGTACGGAGGCGTACATAATTCATCGGTTGATCGTCACTTATTCTGAAATTATTCAAAGGGTATAAAAATGGAGAAGAAAGTCCTTCGAAATAATTATATAAAACCTTCGGAAGGTGGGCCTTTCCTTTCCTATGCATGTGATTAAAACTTCTCTCCGGACATTGATGAATGGAAAAATTCGTCGACGGAGTTCCCCGGACCCCGCGTAATCGGAAGGAGTGGAGATGGTGTTTTTTTTCTCATTGTCTTTTTTTCTTCGAAAATTTTGACGCGCAATAAAATGTAAAATTATACACACAGGTACGATACGAAATTTGAATTGCAAGGATCGAGCGTAAAACGCGTTGGTTAGGAGGGCGTGCATCATATCTTGTCCTAAATAAACAAAGTGAGGGACGGATTTGAACATTGACCTAGAAACCGCAGTCCGCAGCCCTCCGAACTTCGACCTTCGACCTCACGGGTCTCTCCACACTCCACTCTCCCCACCCTCGTTCTCCTACCTATACAACCTCTTGAGTAACGACTCGGATGAAAATCTCTGTTATATCGTATTTACTCGGGGAATCAAGTCCGAAACGACCTTATTGTAGCAGAAATTACTACAGAGTTCGTTCATTCACTCAGATTTTCTCGAGCCGCAGCGCGAAACTTGGGAGAAAATAAATTGTATAAATATATGTAACACATGTGTGGATATACATATATACACTATATGCCGTGTACATACCTGTAGCTGTTAAATACCTGCTGAAACACCCTTTAGCAACACCGTCAAACCTAACCCAGTATACCCCTTTTGTTTGAATATCATTTTTCCACCCGGGATGGCATTATTATTTTATTTTATTTTACTTTCTTTTACTTTTTTCCTTTTTTTTTCGTTTTTTCAACTTTCTACTCCGGGGTTTTTTCAACGCGGAGGGCTTTATTAACTTTCTGGAACATCATGATCCCCTAAAAATTTAGCGAGTGAGCTCGAGTTAAATTAGAATGGAAAGAAATGCTGTTTTTATTTTAATGATTTTTTTTTGTTTTTTGTTGCTCTTGCCTTTTAAGTGGATGAGACTGAAGGGATTTATTCATATTTCGACGGACACGGGCCGGGGTAGGTTGATGTGATTTTTTGATAAAGTGTGTTTTTATTTTTGTATTTTTGTATTTTTCATTTTTTTTTCAATTATCTACTTAGAAATCGGCATTGCGAAAGATCACAACACCGTGTAGACTGGATAATCTTTGTAAGGGAGAGTAGAAGAAAACGAAAGAAAAAAAACATTCGCGAAGCGATAATTGACAAAGTATTTTCCCTAACTTGATGAATGTTCGATTTTGATTTAATTTGAATTTGATTTGAAGCTGGAGAGGATCAAAAACGCTTTGGCTTTCTGATTCAGTAATCCCTGGCGTTTTTCAATTAATTATTTCACACTTGATAAAGCTTCGTCAATGAAATTATAGATCGAATTGTTGATTGATCGTTATACAGGTATGTCGAATTGCAGGATAAAGACGATTTGTCGTAACCCATCAATCTATCGGATATTAGCAGTATAATCTAATCGCAATTATCCCACACCGTAGGTACAATAAGGCGTATTGGCAAATGGGTTTATCACCCGTGCCTCGAGGACTCGGAAATTTCAAAATGAAATACCCGACTAAACCGATACCCTGCAGCGAAACAATCGGCAGCTGTTTTTCATTCGTTTTCCACACAGTTCGCAACGTTTCGATGTGCTTCGAACTGCAGTTTCGACGAATAAAACACGACAATTGTCATCGTTATAATTGTTGGCTCATGAAATATAATTAATCAGTTATACAATCGGTCAAAGAAGACCTAATTCGAAGGTAATTAAAATTCGACATTTGCCCCAGGTGCATATCGGCAGAGCTGGTTTAGAACGATTCACGTGTGTGTAAAATTGATCAAACGATTACTCGCACGTGGCGCAGTTCCGCAGTTTGGCGTATAGTTTAAAAAAAAAAATGAAAGCTAACCCAACAGATTTTGCTCCACGAAGTTTTACCGAAGATTTATCGACGTCGATCTAATTAATGTGTGTGAAAAAAACAGAAAACGAAAAATAAAATAAATAAACGAAGAGAAATATAATATCAACGATTTTTCTTCTTTTCTCATTTCAGGAACTAATGACGAAAAGTAAAAGAAGAGGATGGCGTCGTTTCCTGATAGGTGCGATAGTCGGAATCGTTGTTATCGCTCTGATCTCAGCAGCCGTATTTCTGCTAACCAGCAGTCCATCGAATTCATCACCTGACGAACCCCCGCCGCAAGGTATAACTCTCGAAGATTGGCTGAGAGGAGCTCTCGCGACGAAAAGTTTCAACGGGACGTGGCTGAGTGGTGAGTAAAATTCGTGGAACCAAAAGAAGAAATAAAAGTAAAATAAAATCAAATCGATGAAAATTTACAACTAGCGATATTCGATCCAGACACATGTTACCTATGAAGTTTTTGAAACGAGATATTTTCATTAATTTTCTCATCCAACCGAGTTAACGTTTTCCAACAAAATTGTTCCGCATCGTCCGGTTCTCCCGATCGACAAGGTCCCGCGTTACAGATATACAGGGTGACAACGAAATTTCTAGTAGTCGGATAGGAGATATGTATGAAGCTGGTTATACCGTTGCGTAATTATGGTAGTTGATGAGTTTCACGGTGGGCTGCACCCTTGCCTAATTGAGGTAATAGAGTATGTGGTTTACGTACGTGCGTTTATGTGATAAACCGCACGGTCTATGGACGGTGACTGGATGCGGCCTGCGGCGAAGTTCCTGCAGGATACGCAGGATCCATATATACATATGCGCACATCTACAATGCCCGTCGTTGTCCGTTGGTGAAAACCGAGGTGAAAACCAGAAACACCAACACCGCATTATACCCACATTCCCATATAACGCGTGTGGAATACGTATACTATACGGTATGTACCACTGATATCAAACCAACCACTTCGAACTGCGAACGCAAACCGTTACCGAAAGCCGGGGGATTTTGGAAGTGCAGCCCGCGTCATCGAACAACGATTCCAATTCGCGTGATCCAATTTTCGAAGGAATTAACGTGGATTAACGCGGTAATCGTCGGACAAATCTAGGATGCTAATAGGAAGATATATACTATAATCGATTGGAAATTGCTGCTGGAAAACTTTCCATGTTCCCTGCCCAACGATTCACCCTGCAGATATCTGTAAAATAATCGCGTTACATCGAGCGACAAAGTCAAGGCGGGAACGATTTTCAAAATTTATCTACAACAATTTTAGGTTCAAAAATCGACCGATTACCCCCGCCGCGCAAAATTTCATATACGCGTCTACCTCCGGCAAAAACCCCCTGTAATCTCGATTACCTTATGCAGAATCGAATTTTCTGTGAGAAGAGAGAAAAGTCACCATAGAAAATTCCTCATTTGTATTTAAAATTCAAACAACTATATCTCAATTATTATATCCTTATGTGACGATAATTTTGCCTCCGGGTCCTCATTACCGGATCTTTTCATACCGATGGTAATGTATGCCTGAAAAAAAAAAAATTTTTTTAAATTAAAAAGGTAAAAAAATTACAGGGATATTATTAACGAGACTCGGTTAAGACTTCTCGCAAGAGATCCGAGGCGAGCTATTCGCTTGAACTTCTTTCTTCTATTTTTTTTTGTTTTTGTTTTTTTTTTTTTTTTCCTCTCGTTTGTCGGAAATCCTTCCAGACAATAACCGCCTTAGGGCGCTCTACTCATCACGGTTAAATATTGTTACAAGTATCATGGAATGAAACAAAAAAAGAAAGGAAGAAAGAAATCTGATTGAAGTTTTATGCATTTTTTTTTCTTATGCGGAAGTTTGAATACCTACCTATACTTGTTACGAAATCTTGCACAGATGGATGTTGTTGTCGTCCGCCCGCATCCTCTTCTCGAGTTTCCACCACTTATATGTATACATATAGTTCGGTTAAACTCTCATGGGAGATATTTCTATTCCTGCGGGGGAGTTTTCAAGGTATATATATTCATACCGCGATCCCCATACCCTTTTTATGTATACGCGTACCATATCCTCAGGGTTTTCACTACGCGATGATACGCCTAGATGCTTGAAAATTCCACCGACTGTATGCGTATATCGGTTAAATTCATGGTAGACGACGACGACTGCCGTCGCGCACGACTGCCTTCAGGATCACCGCGTTATCTTTGCTTTAACAGCTCCCTCAGGGTTAATTTTAACCTAACCTAACCTCGTTAATTATTACCGTTCTGTGCATGTGTATGTGTATATAAATTTACATATATGTATCTGTGTGTTCGCGCGCCATTTTTCTTACATAATTTTATAATACGAGGGCGTATTGTTTGAAACCCGCGAATTATACGCGTACACTTTGATTGGATGAAAATCGAATTTGAATTGTAATTAACCCCGCCCGCCCGACCCGGAACGGCGCGGCGCGGCGTTATGCTCACAAAATTTTCAACGATCATCTTTCCCATTTTATTAGGTGAAAAACTTTTCTCAAACAAAGTATAAAGTATAGGTAACGCCGTTTCGATATGCACGGTATATGTGGCACCCCTGAATCACGTTTCGTACAGGTACACATTTTGCTCATTTTCATTTTCATTTTCATTTTCATTTTCATTTTTGTTCCCACGTTCATTTTCGTAACCTCTTCAATAAAACCCGTGCGCACACCCCATCGCGATACGATGCCTTACATTTACCACCGTGTATATACGGTTTACATATGTGAACATATCCTATGTAGTAAAAACCACATATACCTACGAAGTTTATTCTGCACGTTACATATCGCGGTTGGTAACCGTGCCCAGAGCTCCGTTTCAGGGATTTTAATACCTCTTTTCAGGGAAAAATGTGAGCAAACACTTTATACTTTTTTTTTACCTAAATATACACATGTCGGCATTGTACATACGGCTATACGTCTATATACGCGGTACAAGATGTACATTGAGGTAACCGTACGTTTGAAATATCTCAGGCGCATACATACGGTCGATTTGTACATCCCTTTCCCATATACACTTCGAATAGTATAAGGTGTATCAAAATATATATATATATTCTTTTTTTTTGTTTTTTATCCTCACCGAGATCCTATCATTTATTCATTCGTGTATTTATTTCCTCACGTAACGTATACCGACCTTAATATTTTTTCATTCACTTCGTGCGACGAAGTCCGTATTTAAAGACCACGGGGTACGTATGCGATACGCGCGTATATGAAGTATAATAACTCGATAGGGGGCTTTTATTAATAAGCCGCTGGGATTTTAGGAGTAAAACTGCAGAACGAGAAGGTAACGGGGGGAATAAGGGGGTCGGGGGGTGGGGAGAAAATGGAGAAAGAGAGAAAGGATGCGGCCGTGATTCTAATATTAATGGTGGTGAGAGTGGCCCCATAATCGTACGGGATCTACGCGGCGGTCAGCTTTTCCCCGTAGCCTTCTTCATCCCCATAACGTTGGCGCGGATCATTGAGGGGTAGAAACTACGTCGTCAGGTTTTGGCCTCGTTTTGTCACGGCTAATGAAACTTTCATTTCAGTTAACGTGGACCCTGTAGTTATAGATATAGATATACATCCGCGTAGACACAGGATACATTTTCACCCACCCGTGCAGGCAACGCGCAAAACTCACTTTATACACGCGCGTATATAACGTGTATACTACATAAATATATGATATGTACAATACATAATATATGGATGTAGTTAGTTTTACACCGCTATACTTACACTCATGACGCGTTCAACTTTTTTACTTTCAGAAGCGTTAGTAAATTTTGACGAGAAAATTTCGTCTATCTCTATAAATTATATTGCAGAAGACTGTAATATAGAATATATTTCAATACCCGTGGCTAGAAAAACTCTATGTGATAATCGACGAGAGCTTTTGAGATAAATAAACAATCTGAGTTACTCGCGAGTCCTTAATAGCGATAAGAGAAAGAGAGAAAGAAAGACGAAAAAAAAGAAAACAAAAAGATTGTTCAAATTATTTATTCTAATTTTTTTTTGTCTTTTTCTTCTCTGGAGTAGACGTGTAACGTGAAAGCTTTTTCGATAACTTTGTTGGCACACCGATACAAACGGATGTTTGAGCTTTTATTCCTCTTTCAAACGTATGTACAAAATTCAAATGTTTCGTTTTTTTTTTGTTTTTTTTTATTCAATTTTGTTTTCTTGTTAGCGTGTTCTAAATGGGCAAACATTAAATTATCGCTGTACGTTCGTTCTCGCAATGTTAAAAATGCGTATTTTATGTATACTGTATACATATAGGTATAGATATATAATGGATGTATATTATAACATGCCTAGGTATAATCGATTTTGATCGGAGAATATTTGACACCGGAAGTTAGGGAGTTAATATCCGGTGGATGGTAGTGTTTCCGGTTTAGGTTGCGTTACCCCGTTCATAGATTTGTGTAACAGGAATGTACGTATATATATATATATAACCCACCCTATATTCGATAAACCTTCTCTAATTTATCTCGCATATCTCTACCTACATTTAGTTATTATACATATAAATATACGTACATATATATATATGTTTCGTCCAGATTACAATTCAATGATATATTACGTTTGATGTAAAAATTTTACACCATTATCGGAGTAGAAGGAGGGACTCGATAAATCCAACCCGCACGCGACTGCGGAATTTCGTTTCAAATTATAACACGTGTGAAGATGAGAGGAAAATTTTTTTTTCTCACACAATTCTCGTTGTTTCCTTTTTAAATTTCATCACGATAATAACAATAATAACAACAACAATAATAACAACGACAATGACAACGATGATAATTTAAATAACGATAACGATTTTAATAATGAAGAGAAACAAGAAATAATAATAATAATCATGATTCGTTTTACAGGTAACGAGGTGCTCTTCCAAGACGAGCATGGTAACGTGGTGATTCGAAACGTGACCACTGAACGGCCGACGACGATATTGTCTGTAACAAACGTTGTGAGTATAATATAATGGTCACGTGACCTTAAAGAAAATAATAAGAGTGTTTCATAAAAAAGACGAGTAGAGAAGAGGGGAAAAAAAAGAGAGAAAAAAACAACGGGGGGCCGGGGAAAAAAAGAAAACTAAGTAAGGAAGAATGAAGAATATATATAAGGACGATGAAAGGAAGAAATTCCCTCCTACATATATTTGACCCCGCGCGAGCTTTGCTCCTAAAGGAGAACTTTGCGTTAAAAATTTCCTTTGTTAAATTTTCCGGAGTAAAAACCTTCGAAATAAGGCTTTTGATGCTTTTTAAGGTTGCTGCACTATTTTCTGAACACCCGCGTGTATTTGTTTTCTTTCGTTTTTTTTTTTTTTTTTGTTTTATTTTTGCAATTTTTTCTCGCGAACAAATGATTGTCGGACGAAAAACGAAAAATGGTGAGAAAGCGTAAAGGAGAAGAGAGAAGAGAGAGAGAGAGAGAGAAATAAGATAGACATGTACCTATAAAGAATAAGGGAATCTCTATTATCTTGGAATAAAAATTGAGAATTAAAAAGGACACACCCCGCATTTATATATACCTAATATATTAAAATATGAATGTAAAAATCCCCTCAAGTGAAATGATTCGGGGGAAATGAAATTTGATGAGATATAAATACGTCTAGATCCGGGCAGTTACGAAATAGTTTTTCTTTTTCTTTTTTTTTCCGCAGGTGCCATTTTTTTTGGTACTTTTTTTGTTTGCAGCGACTAACTCGGAGTCGATGGTAATTTTTCTACTTCTCTCTGAACCATTTTTACTAGTTTCACTTCGTGCTATTATTATATTTTCAGCTGAAGATTCGTAAGCGTTGATTTTCTGTGAGCCAAAATGAGTTCATTTTCTTTTACCGGCATATGTACCGGAATATATAAGGTGTATATTTATTTAATGTTTGAACGGATTAGCAATTTTGACGTCATTACCGTAATTAGCTTTTGGGATATGGCGCCATAGGGGACGCTAATATACATACTCATGTACGTAAATTTTACGTACGTATATATGAATACAGATATGTGTGGAGGGAAAATGAGATGAGAATAAAGGAAATCTCTTTCTCTCCCTCTGTCTTTCTCTCTCTCTGTATACTATATATATGTATAATATGATATCGTTATGCAAAGTTTATATTTTCGTCATATAAGCGCGACAAAGTCGTTAGGGTAAAATTCGGGTAAAATGATCTCATCTAGTTATCCATTCATGTACATGTAATACGTTGGAGTATCGGACTCAAACTTTATGTACATTTTGGTGTATATTATATACATGTATACGTATATCTATATAGCTCATGGAAAAGGATATGCCGTCCAACAACTCTGGGTTAACTATAAACTGCTGTCGAAAGCCAAACCTCAAAGCCCAACTACCCTTATTGTTTTAACGTTCAAACTTTGCGTTCTAATGTCACAAAACCAACTCCCGATAGCTTTGGGTACAGTTCTTTTTTTTTTTGTTTTGTTTTATGTTTTTTTTTAAATTATTCCATTTTTATTTTTTTTTGAAATACGCGTCTCGATTTCAACTGTCTTTGATGAGTTGAAAAACTTTAATTCCTGTACCTACCGCTGGCTTTGCTTTAATTAAAACGAAAACAAGTAGAAAAAAAAAACAAAAAAAGAACAAAAATACAAAAAATAAAATAAAAAATTTAGTAAACAAACATAAGATGGTTTCTAATTAAAGTTTCTCACATAAGTTCCACAAATGTTGTTTAGCGAGTCTCTTTCGTAGAAATTTTTGTTTTTTCTTGGGTTTTTTTTTTTTTTTTAATATTAAGGTATAATATCTGGAGATACATGATATACGAAAAAAAGAAGGGAAGAAAAGTTTTTCCTTTTTCTTTTTTTTTGCCTCTTCATTATTCGCGGAGTTGCCTGGCGCCTAATGGTTTTCGTAATTCAATTTTCGGTGGCTGGTTCTCATAATTTGTTAAAATGGAGGAACAAAACTTAGGCGCGGAATCTTCTTTCTCGCTTCTCCAACCTCGGGCAGATGTTTCATTCGTATTATTGAATAAATTTACAACGCCGTGCTTTTGAAAAATTGTAGAATAAATTTAATAAGAAATGTAGAGAATGGGGTGAAATTGTATCGATAGTTTCACTCGGATTGTAAAACATATATTTTTTTCTTTTTTTCAGAAAAATTTTCTCTCAAATCGAACAAAAGTGATACCTAATAGTGAACAGTTCCAGCCATTTTCCTTCTCGCTACCGTATACTGGAAAAAGTTTTCCCACTGTTTTCTAGTGGTGTTTTTTTGTTTTATTTTTTCATCGCTGTTTTTCGTTCTTTTTTTTTCTGCCTTCTATCAAACCTGATGGCGCTGAATAATCAAACAATTTCGGAGTTTCAATTGACAACTATCGTTTCAATTTTGTCAACGCTATTCACTGGAAATTGCGCATTTTCTAAACATTTTCGGGTGTGAAATGATCGAAAGTAAAATTGAAAAAAAGAAAAATAGCCCAGATGTTGTCAATTAATATCGCACTTCAATGATTTTTCAAATAGTTTTTTCGTCCTCTTTTTCAGATCCTGGCTGCCAGTTTCGACTACAAGCTTTCCGCCGACCGTAACTACTTGCTACTAGCATCGAATTACCAGAAGGTGAGACACGAACAATTCTTTATTTATTATTTTGAAATTTTCAGCAATTTTTTTTGTTATTTCTTTTTCTTTCAACAATATATGAATGAGTTCCTTGTTGTTATGTATTTCGCGCGGGTACATCGAAATTCATTCGTTAAAATGTGTTTGTTGTTGTGAAACTAAACTCGTTTAAAAAGTTCCAGTCTCGATTTTCCAGTTCGAACAACTTTATGCGGTCATCGCGGACACTGTAAACAGTGATTTTACGAATCCTGTGCCGTAGTATGCGATACATACATGTATATTCACCTGTTGGCCAGTTCTCCGGACCGCAAATGCCAATAAATGGCCACTAAACCGAGTCGCAATAAATGACTCTCGTTGTACAAACCTGACCCTTTTCCCCCGCAACCCTCCTCCTTCGCTTTCCGTACATCATACGGTACGCGTACCTTGAAAAAAACGAGCATAAAATCAACCCGCGCTTTTCATCCCCGAAGTAATGTATTTATTTTATCTTGGATTACGAATGTTTCATCATAGTCATATTTGACATGAGCAGACATTATATTCGTTAGTATACCCAACTGCGCACATTGGAGTAGAATGAAAAAAAAACCGGGGAAAAATTGAAAGAAATAAAAATTGAATGCGGAGGTTACGATGGAAGCTGCGGCGTATATTATTTGTACAAATGCGCGCGGCAATATCCCTACATCGAGTTTTCCACATTATATGATACACGCATGCTATATATACTGAAATATAAATTCAAACGGAGTTTGCGGCATGACAAAGTTACGTGGAGTATTTGCCATACGGTTTAGTGACGTCATGGGGTGCCATTGGTTCGTACTTTGAGCGGGTGTTTCTCGTCCTCTTTCCTCCTTCACTATACCTATATTACATACATTTCGTACCCAGCTATACCTACACTCGTACTTTTTGAAGGTAAATAGAATTTTCGCTTTCAAACTGCCCCACTCCCAACCCCCCGCCCTTCTCGCTTAGTCCTCCAGCCCACAAGGTTGGAAATTCTGTGCGCCGAATGTCATTTCGAATACTTTCAAGCGTTTCAAACACAAAATTTTCTTACCCTCAAAGAAGAGGAAGGTGAAGAGTTTTGGGTAGGTGTGCGGCTGATCTGAACCCAGAACTTTCGAGGAACGAACTGTGGAGGTGGTATATATATATAGATTTACATAAACGTCAACACATACATACAGACACAGACATAGGTACCTAGTATACATATATTCGAATATCAAATGTTCACTTTCATCTATCTCTCTTTCGACTCACTCATCAACTTTTCTACTCAAGACACGATTCTGCTCAGGTAAAAGTATGAGAAGAAAAATAAAGAAAATCCCTTACTCTCGTTGATTCTTTTCATTTCTAAGAATTGTTACGTCGCTCCTTAAACCGCCGTGCAATTGTGACCAATAAGTCCGTTGTCTACTCTACATCGATTCGAGATGAAGTTATATAGCTCGGCTTATCGGGTAACAATGAAACTAATTTAATCGAACAATGAACGTTAGTGGGAAATTACTGACGACTCAGCCATTGACGTGTAACTGTCTAGGATAGAAAATCGGTGTACCAAAATTGTCATCCTTTGTTATCTTAAGGAGCTACATACATAGAAGCTATATACATGTACATAAACTGTACATCAAATCTATTTAACGACAACAATCGATCCTAATTATCACCTTTTCTCTTTGTCTTTTCTTTTGGGCGTTGCCAAGAACAGGAGAAGGACTACCGACTCCTTTGATCTGTATAATTCCTGGAGATCCACCGAATATCAGATTACGAGAAAATCTGTCCATCTACCAGTATGAATTTCTCACTCACGATTATGCTGATTCTCTGGTAAACGTTGGACGTGCCAGAAGCGACCGAAATCCACACGGTTAGAATGATCATCATCATCATCGTCGTCATCGTAGTAATGTCTCCTTGTTCCCAATATACGAACGCGTCGACCACTCGTAGTAGGTAGGTAGGTAGCTAGCCGACCAACCAACCAGACATTGTCACTGTTCAATCCGTTCCCGTGGGTATATCGTGTAGGGTATGTTATATGGAGGGAAGGGGATTAGCCGTTTGACTGGCTCAACGCCACGTCGAAGGCGAAGCTTTCGCACTGCGGATACGAGGGGGAGTGAAACCTGTTTCTGGTTTCGTGGCTATACGTATACTGCAAGCTCAACACCGCCGTATATACGTTACACGTATAGTATACCATTTGCCAGTATAGTGTCACCAATCTGCGGCACTACCAACACTACATTTACCATCAGCAATTCCGAATCCGCGACAAGCAACCTATGCGAGACTTCGGTTTGCTCCGGATGGACGCGGACTTTAGCTGACCATTTTCGATTGCCTCTGCTACTACGTTTCGAAGGTTCTACTACTACAGGATTTGGTACGAGTTTGTTCTACTCTCACCCCCTACAAACAGCGTAAAGCAAAAGCTGATTCAACGTCACGTGTATACTGTAACGTTAGTTTGTTCTTATCGCCAAAGGATTTAAGGGCAGAGGAAAAAAACAACAAGAACTTATTGGAAAGGGTCACGATTGAAAGTAAAAATCATTAGGTGAATTTTTCTTTTGAAAATATTCATCGCGTCGTTTTGTGTTTCTGTATAACATTGTCATCGCGTTTTGAGGGGTGGTTTGATGACGGGGAATGATATGTTTGTAGGATGTTGTCGTGAATTGAGAGGATCCGGGGGGAAACAGGGTTCTCTAGATTGCGGGAAGAAGAAAAGGGAGGAGGATAAGAAGGAGGGGCAGAAGGGATGGCAGAACCGGCTCATCGAATACGTGACGTTGTCGAATAGGGCTTCATTTGTGTTTATTTTCCTAACCATAGGATCTCGAATCTAGATTCCAACCGTGGTATGGCAGAGGCAAGCCAGCCAGCTAGCAAGCAAGCAAGCAAGCAAGCAAGCAAGGAACCAGGAGGGAAGGTGCAGAGAGGAGAGGGGCAAGTCGTTGTTTGAATACCAACAAAGGTTTGAGCCAAGAATAGACAATAGGCTACAGGGATACCACTTGCTAGTCTTGTAGGTGCAATTTAGATACGGTAATGATATTGCTCCATCAACTAGTACCTGCCCCCGGACCACTTTCTCGGCTATCTCCAAAGTCAATTATCGCACGGATCCCAACCCATCTAGAGGAACCATCTCGATTTCATGGAATTTCACTCTTTTTAAGGCTCAACATTTTTGATCTGTCAAAAATTCTACATCCATCAAGCCATTGCAAAATTTTCATATTCGATCAATAATTTTTTACACTGCAATTGGAATAAAAAGAAAAAGAAAAAATGCAATCGCACCGGACAACTTCGGGTATTAATTGAATCGTTTCTTGTTTCGTTTCTTTTTATCATAATTTTTTGTCCTTTTAAATTATTCATGAATATTTACCTCAACGTTTTTCAGTCTACGTTGTACCATATACGTACCATTCCCACGAGTATTCCTAATTTCCCACTCGATTTGGGTGGGTAGTTGATAGAAGCTGCTGCTGATGCTGCTGCTGCTGCTGCCGGTGGTATTCAAATTGAGAAAAAGAAATGAGAGAATTTTTAAAAAATTCCCGCTAATAAATCATCCCCGAACTTCTGCCCAATACAAAGCACAGAGAGAGAAATGCTGTGCGGATGGGGTGGTGTAGTGATATGTATTGGGAACGAATCGATATTTTCCAACGTAAAATTAGGCGCGTGTATATAAACGAGATTCACGTAACGGGTGTGCAAAAATATTCGAGATTTTTGAATGCGGTAAATTTGAGTATTTTATCTCGTATAATATGGTTCGAAAAATTCCGGAACACGAAGATTCTTTACCTCGAAGAATATTATGGATTTAATTTTTATTCTGATTTCAGTTAATTTGTACAAATTTTTCAATCAATTACGAGATAAATTAACGAGATTAACCGTTGTTGTATCATCGTGAGTGTGTTTTTTTTTTTGCACCCTACATCCTGCGGACTCGTTAAGAAACGATTTACCTTTTGTTTATTCATTTATTTATTTATTTATTTATTTATTTACTTTTTAATATTTCAACTTTATTTATTATTCATTTTTGAAGGCGTTATAAATGCTTTTCCAATAATCCGTTGAAGCTGAACTCCCCAACAGCTGGGGATCGAGTGCCCGAGGTATAGGACTGTGCTGCAGAAGAAGCAATGTGTTAGAAAATTGAGCAAATCAATTTTAAAGTCAAAACTTTTTGCGCTCAAGCTTGAAAAATATTTCAATAAAATATAAACGGATATTCCCATCTCGTAACGTCACCCGACCAAAGCATCGGTGTCTTCTTTTTTTTTTTTTTAAATTTTCTTATCAATTCTTTCAAATAACCAAAAACTTTTTCGTTCACCATGACGATTATCCTGATCTGAATCCATATGTGTGATCGGTACTACGGCGTACAAATAATCGGAAGTTGAACGGATATTTTACTTTGTTTTTAGTTACTGGCCAAAAATTTTCGATCGCCAATTTACCGTGTTGCAAATTCGATCGCGCAGACGTCCCCCGCAGCTGGGCCGACATAACCAACCTTTCATCATTCCGCAAATGCCCCGCAGGCTTGGTGATAGTTTTTTTTTTATTATTATTTTTTCATTTTTTCCCCCTCACGTCCCTTCCGGTCCATGGAGCGGAAACGAATTCTGAATAATAGGAAACCTGTTACAGTTCGATTTGAAACGGTCTATTTTCTACAATTACAACAGTCGGTCTCTCCCGCGTCGCATTCAATTTCCATTTTACTATTGTAACTTCCGGTTAATCGAAAACTCACACGTCAAAACAATTATTACCTTTGTCCTTAACTTCGAAGCGATGAACAACAAAAAAAAAGAAAAAAGAAAGGAAGTCAATAAATAAACAAATACTTCCGATTGATATTTGCCATCCGCAACATTGTACGATCTTTTATTTTTTCCCATCATTCATTTGTGGGTCACAATGTCACTAATAATTTTCTTTCTTTTTCTTTATTTTGCGTCCGCGAAATCATTGTAGGTTGGGTAAGGGATATATAGATAATTTTGTTTCTAATTTTTCTCGAATGAAAAGACCCTATTTTATTGCATTTCGAAACCTGCAGGTGTAATAATAATAATAATTCTTCGCGATGGTCCTTCTCGCGGAGTAAATTCCTTCCGGTTTACCCAAAGGCTTTTCCGGTTTCACTTGTGCAGTGATTTACACAATATTGGGTTGTTGGGTGTTGTATAATAATAACAACGTTATGTAGTACCCGAAGAAGCTGCTATTCGGTCGCAATCTTGTTCGCTGGTTGTTAACGTTACCACCTACGGTCGGTAGTCGTCTTACATAGAACATCATATATCTCTTACTCATTCATGTTCATGAAAACCGCCACCTCATGCTCCCTACGCTACCCTCAACCAAAGCACATTTCCGATAGTTATAACCAGCTACAAATCAAGACGGGTTAGGCAGGAGATACCTTGTTATGCATTTCTCAGTACTAAACATAACCCCCTACCCCCCATAACCCAAACTCGACGTATAGCATCTATGTCTTGTATTTACGTATAGATATACATTCGTGTTACTGTGAGAACCAGGAAGTAGAGAAACTGGGAGAGGCAACTACTGGAGAAGGTTAAACATTTACGTTTGTAACAGTGTTTCCTTTCACATCTGTCTGGTCCGCTGTCATGTCGCTGTCGATGTTTGCCTATTTAGACAGTGTTTACATGTATGTGTGTGCGCATACAATATCCTGGTATGTATCACCCTTATGTACAGTCCATCTTGGAGACCGCTTGTTGTTTGCCAGCCAATTATCTGATCAGTAATTAACCGCCTTTTCACCCCAACTCTCTCTCCCTCACCCTCCTTGCTGAAGCAAAGTTCAATGATTCGTGTGTATGGCTGGCTTACCGCAAAATTTGACTACGATTTGACTGATGATCATTCGATCGATCGATACATTCATTCGTTCACTGAATCTGCTTCCAATTCAATGTGGGAGAGTTTGCCAGTTTGCCAGACTACTCGGTTTCTCAAGATTTTGTGACTTTATATTCCCACGTTCAAGTTATAGATTTGACATTCTGAGGTAATGTTATTAGAGGAACGTACGGCACGTACATGCCTACCTGCTCTAGAGCTCTGTCCAGTTGATTCAAAGGTCAAATCTGGAGGCTACTACATAGCATAAATCCAGATAGTATACTTTCATACATAGATGTAGTATATTACCTTCTTCAGATTCCCGCGGAAATGATCGTTCCATTGTCCCCGTTCAATGCCATGTAATATATACGCTTCCCTGACATTAAGCCTTACATTTGTATGCCCCGTATTACGGGAAGACCTTCCTTCATTTCTGTGGAATTGACCATTGTTGGTAATGCACCAAGGCAATTTCAAGAAAATTTTAATAGCGGAAAAATTGTTCAACGGTTATTCGAGTTTGCAATCGATCATTGAAATCGTGAAATTTTTACGTGTATCTCGAAAAAAATCCTCCATTCTTCTTATTCTCTTTTTAGAAGCACCTGCCGATCAGGATTCGCCAAATAATTTCCTCCAACTTTTCATCTTTAATAATATCGTCGGGGTGATTTTTCAGAACTGGAGGTAGCAGCAGTTGCTGATAGTTGATGGGATGTGTTACCTAAACGTTGAAATATTTACATTCACAAAGATTATTTTTTTTCTTTTGTTTTTGGTTTAATCATCGGAGCTACCGAATGATGGGAGGTAGGTTAGTTCATTTGTGCTGAAGAGAAAGATACGCAGATTGAGATTTTTCGATACGTCAATCGTTTAGGTGAATCGTTTCGTTTTGACGGTTTGAGAACGTTAACTTCATATCCATTGCTCTCATGATTTATATACCTACACGATATTCCGTGTCGGGTACATCAACCGCCATAAAAACGTTCTGCATAGTTTCAGGTATATCAAGTTGGAAATTTGCCAAACGTCAGAAAATACCACTTAATTGTACAGGGCTTTTAGCGATCAGAGCTCCATGGAAAATCCACCAACACGTTCTCCCTTATAGGATATATAACCAAAACTATGTACCCTATAAAGATATGTGTATATACATGCCTCGTGAGTGAGGAGGGTTGAAAATAGAGCCGTGCCAAAAGCGCTTGTAGCCTATCCATCCCTCTAAAACTCATCGCGTCAATGTCAAAAACTCCACTGATACAACAGCTCTTCGTTTAGATTACGTATTAAACGATGTAGGAAAAGCTCGAGCCGTAAGCTCAAAGCGAATTAAAATTGATAGACGCGCATTACGCTTTGTGAATAAACTCGGAAAACGGAAAACCGGGCTTTGAAAATGTTTTTAACGAACTTTGTATACATACACGTATGTATATGTGATCGAATATCGTACGAAGAAGGAATGCCGAGTGTTTTTTTATTTTTATTTTTTATTATTTTTGTTTTACGTTATTTATTCATTTCTTCTTTATCCCCTTTATATCAGACGTTTTTAAAGCAGTTGAATGCATGCATATAAAGGAATAAGTTGGCGTGGAGAAGTCTGCAATTTTACACTTTTTCTGAAAACCGTATATTTTAGACCGAACGCTTACTACTTAGCTAGTCCATTTATCGATGGTGCAGTCAACTGAAGATTCCAAATTGCAATAGCTATATATACTCGCAGGTTCACTAGCTAGCGGTGCACGTTGCACTCGTTGGAAACCAATCTCTGAATTGCCGGTGCTGCTGCTACGAATGAATAGCTCTGGAATAAATATATCTAGGTAGTATATCCATAGTAAAATCGACTCCATAATGCCGAACTTCATATATTTATACCGTACTTGAATTTGAGAAACGATCGAAGAAGAAGAAGAAGAAGAAAAAGATTGGATAAATCGACTTGAAAAAAAATACGTCTCTGATGTAAAGAGAAATTTTTCTTCACAGAATGTGAACGAAATAGAATTATAACAAGTAGAGAGTTCGGATTTTCATTTCAATCGATATACACGTACAACCTTTATGTTGAAAAAAAAAAAAGAAATACATATAAAGAAGAAGCGAAAAATATTTATCATGTTATACCACCCATAGAATTTTATATTCTTCTTTAGCATCGGTAAAACTTTATTTTATCCAGCAGTCTCTCTTCAAAGGGATGATTTTCTAAGATCGAATATCATGTGAGGCTATCTATAAAATTGTGGTTTCAAATCGAATAAAGAACTTACATTATTAAGTTCGCTATACGTATACTGAAAAAGAAGTTATTTAAAGTTTAAAAGTACGGAATATCAAAGGTCAAACATCATCAGCTTTTTTTTTTACGCTAATATTACAGTCGCGCTCGGTTCGTTTGTTGGTTGAATAAATGGAATATCAATGTTGCTGTTTTTGTTTCTCTTATTTTTTTTTATTGTTTATTTTTTTTTCACGTGTCACACGTACGATTTTCTTCAATCTGCGGCCAGAATGTTGAAAATTATTATTTGCACAATTCACTGTGAAAATATTATAATCATTAACGGGCGAATTAGGTTATTTTTATTATTACTATTTTTATTCTTATTTATTTTTTTTGTGTTTTTAGAACAATCCAAGAATGAGAATCACGACCGATCACTCATTTTACTTCCTTTCACAACGCAACCCCTCATAATTGACCTCTATACACGTACATTTACCACCCCTAATATTCCATTTCGTCGAAAAATATTTTCATTCAACGATTCTCATCTCTCTTTTTCTCTATCACATCAAGATTAATTGCCACACGCCTTTAATTACACTTCAGACTCATCCTGATTCGTTTTTTTTTTTCCTCTTTTTTTTCTCTTCTTTCAGTAATAATTAATTTCAGGTTCCAACCCTTGACTCTTTGCGTGTGATATCATTTATTTTTGAAGTGCTTTACTTTGGGGTCAATTTCCGACAGATGGAACGTTGTGCGTTTGAAAAATCGAAAAATATCAAAAAGAAATACCAACAAAAAATATTCTCTTCTGAAACTAACGAAAAAAAAAAAAAAAGAAAGAAAGACAAAAAAAAAGTATATGGAACGTTATTTAGGATGAGGCAGAGGAGGGAGGATGATGATGGGGTCGCCTGGGAGTCGGTGATATTGCGTTATTTATATGAAACGATGAACCGAGATTTCATTCCGGGGCAATCGGGAACAACGGGATCGAAAACGTAAATTTAAATCGCCCAATGATTCCGTCGGATATATCGTCGACGCGTCGAGGGATGTCGCATATCTATCCGGTATAGAACAGGGAATATCCAACTGCAACGGCACAACTCGGGACATACCAAAAATATACACATCAAACTGAAATGAAGTTTGATTTATTATTAAACCGCGTGTACATAGGTATATCTCGACGGCGAAACATACATAGTATATAGTTGATATAAATCGGTATGTACATAGCATACATATGCATGTACACCCGGTTAGGTTGATTGTGAATGGCTTCGCGGCCAAGCTCGTTTGAACAAATTTTCGTAGTCAGTCCAGCTACGCGAGAAATTTGTCCAAACGCGCGCTTGGCCGCGAAGCGATTCACAATCAACCTAACCGGGTGTACATGAATAGAGAAATCTACGTAGTAGGAAGGGGGGTCTAGATTAGAAATATTTGACTTTTGCATTTGGCTAATTATTATAAAAATGATGATAATTTATTCAACCGATACACCCACTCATTTCAAATACCTTTAAAACTTTTCCCCTACAGTATAGATTTTACACTGCAACGGAGAACCTCCTTTCCTTTTTGACAGAGAAATTTGACATCCACGTCGAACAAAGCAAACAAGTATTTGCAATTAGAAGACGTAATTAATTTTAGCTTGCCACCGAGTTATTACGTCAGGTATATATATATAGTATAGTATATACCCGTGTATAGGTGGGTATCTAGATGTATATAGACTTATGTGTACATAAGGAAAACCGTAGAAACGAATTTATCGATCTCCTCGCGCAGCGCTTATTCCTCCGCATCGACGAGAGTTCCTTCTATTACGAAGAGCATAAAATAATAATAATAATAATAATCCACGTCATCCACGGAAAGTCATTTAATTCTTTCGATCTGAAATTGAAAACTTGCAGTGCGCTTGACGTGTACGTTTCTGTATGAAGAGTATATATAGGTAATTAAATTTCGAAAGTTATGTGTGAAGAAAAAAAAATCTTCTCTCTTTCTCTCTCCATATGTACACCCGGTTAGGTTGATTCTGAATCGCTTCGCGGCCAAGCACGCGTTTGGACAAATTTTTCGTGCAGCTGGGCCGGCTATGAAAATTTGTCCGCCGCGAAGCGGTTCGCGATCAACCTAACCGGGTGTACCTGGATACGTTATGTATCTTGTATTGAATGTTATTTATTCACTCACTTTTGAAAGAAGTTTTATCAAAAATTAGGGGCCGAGGAGAGGAAAGTCTTGATGGACATACCCGTGTCGGCTCCGATCGCGATGTAAATATCGTTGTAAAATAATCAGGATGACTATTTGAAAATTTGTCGTTCACTTGATTCTAATTCGATCGAATTATTTTCTGTTTCAGTTATATCGTCACACGTATTTGGCACAGTATACGATCGTGAATTTGGCAACAGAGTGAGTATAGATATACGTATTGTAATTTTAAAGGTGTTTCTCTCATACACTTTCAGTCACGTAACTTTGCGTTGACAATTTTGCTGTGTAAGAGTTTTGGGGGACGTGGAAGGAAGGAAGGGTGGGGGGGGGGCGGGGGTCGGGGGTACGACGGCGACGGTGTCGGCGATGGCGATGGTGATGGTGATGGTGATGGTGATGGCGATGGTGTGCGGTCACAACGTAACAATATTTCAGACTTATTTTCAGAGTAAGATTTAGATTTGCATTTTAATCTTGGGCAGCAAAAGCGCTGCGTACAAATTACAAACTGTGCGCCAACGCGAGCGCGCGCTCCCCCGCTGTACTAGAATTTAATCCGAAGCAGAAGCAGAAGCAAAAGTAGAAGTAGAAGCAGAAGCAGAAGCAGAAGCAGAAGCAGCAGCGCGAGTTTCATCCGTAGATTTATACGCCAACTTAGCATTTAAGTGAGCTTACCTCGGTACGATTAAAGTCGTCCAAGAGTTTTGATACCGTACACCACCCCGTTCAACCGCCCACCCACCTACCGCCACCTGCAACCGCGACGAATTTTAGCTTTGCTCGCATATTTGTCGCTCGTTATGCGGGGCGGGGGGGGGGGGGGGGGGGGGGGGGGGGGGCAGAAGAATAATCATAATGATGATAATAAATTAGATCGGTGTATACGATGTACGTATATCTGCACTACTGAGGCAACCGCGGAAAAGTGGAGACTTTGAAATTCGGGATTGCAAAAAAAAAAAAGAAAAAGAAAAAGAAAAGAACGGCTTCAAAAATGCCGTCGGGTGTAAAGAAGAAAAAAAAATTCAAGACAGAAAAAAAGCAGTTGAAGAATACTAAATGTATATCCACGTATACATGAAAGGTCAAAAATCATTCTCGTGGCCGATGTTTTTCCCCCGCCCCCTCTGTTCTTTGCAGAGATTTTTCTTCTCTTATTTTGACAAACCCCTTGAGACTGCTGGTTTCTTCTTTCTCTCTCTCTCTCTCTCTCTCTCGCTTTTCCTCTCTCCATGTCTTCTTCGCGCTGCCTACGTGAGAGAAAAATTAACCATCGGGATAACGAGAAGAAGAAAGATTGAACAAAAACAGAAAAACAAAAAAAAACAAAAAACACGGAAAAACAGTGACAAAAATAATAACCAGACCAAAACGATAGAACCTAGCGATCTTTTTTTTCCCCCTCGTATCTAAGTGGAAATTTTTATATAAATATATATACATATATACACACAGATATTTTTTTTTCCTTCGCACATTCGAGTTTCTCTCCTCATCTCAGTTTACCCTTACTTTCGGATCGTTGCACAAAAATTACTCCTGATTCGCTTCGGTCCTTTTCTCTTTTATCTTTTTTCGTTTTTATTATCTGCATCGGGAATTAACTATGTGCTCGTTCGTTCCTCACGTAGCTGGTGAAGACGGTCTATTTGGATTTCTAAGATCCTCCCTGCATTCATCCCTCGCTAAACTGTACATATACCAGTGCATGTTTATGTATACATACCTATACCTGTATTATATTATATTACGTGAATACGGACGTATTATAGTTGTCGCGTTGTTTGTTTCAAAAGCTCTCGTTTCTCGAAATCCATTTATCTTTCGTTACTGTAAGAAATTGCCGGTGCTTTAGAACGATATCCAAGGTTTCCAAGCGCCCTTTGTGGTTACGTACACATGTACGTATAGATATAGAGTTTCATACGCAATACATATATATATATAACCTATACGTATACAGCATCTCGCAAGAATCGCACAATGCTGCTTCTCTGCTTTATAATATGCTTCGCTTCGCGGAGGTATACAATGGATATCCTGATGCTTCTGCAGCTTCTTTATACTTCTGCGTGTAGCATCGTCTTTGCAGGTAGTTTGTATATGTATATAATATTCATATACATAAAACAACCGGCTAAAGATCCTCACCTCTGACAACACCGCCGCAACCATTATTTTAATTATTATTATCAATATTATGATTATCATCATTGAAACTAACCGCGTGATCTAATAGCCCGCGATTTCTGTTTCTGTAGAAATAATTAGACAGATTTTACATTGTACATAATGTACAGTACGGTACGACGGTTATACCTTATACTCGAAGACGAATATCGCTAACGAACCGCGACGCGGCGACAAATAGGTATAAATGATTCTGAGCTCGAACAGAAGAAATATCGACTTTCACCCGATATTCTCTTTCGCACGACGTGTACAGGGTGGCAGTTTTCTCTCTCTCTCTCTCTCTCTCTCTCTCTCTCTTGTTCTTGTTCACTATTTATTGATTTATTTAGTCATTTATTCTATATTTTTCTCTTTTTTTAAGTTTCTTGTATATTTTAGAACTGTTCTTATTGTATTAATTTTCGTTATTGTATTGTTGCATTCCTGTGGCCTTTAGGGAACTTTGTCCCAAGGTCAAATAAAGCCGCTTTTCTCTCTCTCTCTCTCTCTCTCTTAGCTCTCCTAGCTGTTAAGTACTTTGTGTATACTTTTCTGTTTAGCCAAGATGCAGTTCTTTGTAATGCATTGCGGCTCCATTACGGGCTAATATTGCCATAGACATAAATAAAATTCTATTCTATTCTGTTCTATTCTCTCTTATCCGGAGCACCATTAAACAACGGAGAATGAAAATTTTTGTTTTTCAGCTTTTCACGTCGTTCTTCGTTTTCTCTTTTTCTCTCCCTTAAAGTAGCTCTCAAAGTGTTCGTTTGTTTGTTTTTTTTTTTTTTCGAGAACACCACGCGTGCCCCGCAGTATTTTTCGCGAGTAAAAGTTCAGAAAAATCGCTAAGAACGTTTCTCCGGCGACGAATAAACGCAGAAAACTGATACGGAACGATATCTACACGCCTATGTACTTTATACGTATCTCTACACACCGCACACACGTATTAACTGTAGTTTTCAAGTAGCTGACGTCCGCGTTATTTTTCCAGACTTTCCGTTCATCCCGCTGAAAAAGTTTCATTCTTATACATAATGTACTATAGATACATTCATATATTATACATGTATTCCTTTCCTTGCCTTGGTTTGACATCCGCGGAAATTAGGACGACGTTTGTTTTACATATGTACTGCATATACATAGCTGATTCACGGTTCTCATTTTACATACCTGTACATATTTACACCACGTACATTTCGAGTGTCGAGAATATATGTATATGTAATACACGCGTCACGCTGTACATATCGTTTCGATTTTTGTCCCCCCCCCCCCCCCCCCCCCCACTATTACGTTCGCCACACGCTTCACGAAGCGTCAGAGTAACGCTGAGGGTTCGTTTTTTTTTTTTTTTTTATTTTCTGCCGAATTCTCGAAGGTTGAAAATATTGAAAAATGTCTAAAAAAACACGTCAAACGTCTCAAAATTCCTGTTTTTTTCCCCGTAACTCACGCGCTTCGGTCAATCTGTGTGGGGGTTCAATTTTTTATTGCTTTTGTTTTTCATCGCTTTGCCAAGATTTTTTTTTTTTAACACTACAAAACAGTGCGGGAAAAATAAAGACTCGAACAAAATACTCCTTTCGCGCCTAGATAGATCGCGATCCGCATCTGCGTGTAACCGCAACAAAAGTATATATTCCGATACGCCATGAAATTCTCGAAGGGATGAGATGGAAGAAAAAGGAAAAAAGAATAGGAAGAAATTCGTGCGCAGAAAAATTTTCGAACGTAGTAAGGAAATAAAAGGCGATACCGTTATAATAAGGACATGACTTTTGAACCGAAATTTATGTGATTTTATCACAACTTCGGTACAATTTTTTTTTCTCGTTCTCTGATTTTCATTTTTTTTTCGACTCTTTTATTCATTCGCTAGTTTCTTTTTCTTTTTCATCACATTGTAAATAAGTTTAAAAAAAAAACTTGAATTTTTTCACGAGAGGGTGACTGTTAGAGTTGAATGGAAAAGCTCGTTAATAAGTTATACGATAATCATAATAATAATTCTGCGCGATCATTGTTGGGTTGTTGAAATCGTTGATAATATACTTTTCAAACGATTTTTCATTCTCATATATCACAGTGGTAATAATAATCTTTATTGTAGTATAAGTATTTACAGAGTTGGATCGAACTTTTGAAAAGAAAAAGAGAAGAAAAAAATTCAAAGTTTTCCTTTCCTCTATTTGCGATCGTTAAGATATATTGTATATATCATTTACCGCGAAATAAAGATTCGAAGAATATCGAAAGTATAGAAAATGCGGATATAGAAATGTGAGAAAAGAGCGGTATAGAAAACGAGAGAGAAAAAGAGAAGTGAAAAGAAAAGAAAAAAATATATATATATATAGATAAAAAGGAGGGCAACTTGCAATGGAATGTGGCGAGGGGTAAGAGATTGAGAGTCAGTGGCTTTATTTAAGGTCCTTTCGAAATGTTTCCTCCGGGATTCCCAATACACTTATATATATCTATACGTGTATGCGCCGTATAGAGCCGAGGGTAGTAGTGCGTAGGTATAAAATGGAACCTTTTTTTTGTTACTTCAACTTTTCCTTTGAATTTCGCGCGGCATATCTTTTATATGAATTGTTATAAAACCCGAAATTTTCCAACAGAATGTAAACCCACCCTGACCACGGAACTGCAACAACGACGCACACGACCTTCGATATTGGGTTTCTATCTTTTTTTAGATCCATGTTTTTTTTGTTCATTTTTTTATTTCATTTATTATTTTTTTTCATCCGTCCTCTCGGACAATAAGGAACTCTCGTATAAGCTCACATTATATGGGTTATACGATCCAACCCATCCACACGCATCGGCCACCAAATAACTCGCCCCGTATATATATATATGTATAGTATATCGTATATACAACGTTGCAAACGACAAATTTTCGAAATTCCACAAGGCTTCGAAAAATACCTCGTGATATGATACCCTTTATATCGGCACGTCCTTTAAATCCACGCGCCGACGATGTCCGATATAAAAGAAGAAAAAAAAACACGATCCGAAGGGTCGTTCGTAATATAGGTAATAATATGAGGGGAAACAGACGAAACAAAAAAAAAATATATATATATATTAGAAATGATCAGGTATACCGGACCTCATAAAATTGTGTGTACTACATACATATTTTTTTCCGGAATGGTATAATCTTATTCATGAATTTTATTCGTATGATTTGAAACTTATGAAATCATTACATCGTTCCTCTCATGATATCTGCAGTTGTTCTTTTGTTTTCTATTCTTCTTTTTTTCTATTGCAGAGCTGAAACGAGGCTTACGGCGCCGATGATGCAACTGGTAACTTGGGCGCCAAAGGGAAACGGTTTGGTTTACGTCTCGCAGAATAATATATTCTACAGACCGGAAGTTGAGAATGAAACTGTTTATGAAATTACAACGGACGGTAGATTCGGAAGCGTATACAACGGAGTACCCGACTGGGTTTACGAGGGTGAGTTTCTCACAATTTCCCTACCCCGCCCACTTTTCCATTCATTTTTCCTTTTTTCTTTTTTTTTTCTACCTTTTTTTTATTATTTCCTTCGGACCTTATATCATCGCAGTCGATACGATCGCTTCGAGAATATATGTATACGTGTATCGGCTGCACGACGATATCAGAAGCAGAAGAAGCAACGGCAGCCGGTTAGTCAATCTAGTTTTACGTCCGTCCTCGTTGGCCCAGGCAATATTTCGAGTTTTCCTACGGAATCCGGATGATTTCGCGCTGCAACTTTTCCGTATATGATATACGTACTTTATACACACATCTATATCTATAGCTTCATCCTGCGTACGGGTTGTGTAGCTTTACCGTGAGGATTAAATATTACGAATTCATGAAATTATATCAACCAGCTATACATCTTATATATACATATTACATATATATATGTACACAAAATTTCTCCTCGTTCGTTGCAAACGTGAGATAAAGTTTTGGATTTCTTTTTTTCAATTTTTATAACATCAAAGCCGAGGAAGGAGGGGCGGGGGGGAGGGAAGAAAAAAAAAACGCTCGAATGAAACGACGAGGCAAGAAAAAATAGATTCCGTAACCCGTGATGTATAAAAAAAAAAAAACACAATAAAAAAAAAATCAAATAAAAGAAATCCTCAGCTGGAGAAAAAATAAAATAGAAAAGCGCGTTGCGGATATATTTAGGTATATACATATATATATATATATATATGTGTGTGTATATTATATATCATGCACCACCATGCTGCTGCAGAAATTTTATTATGCATGGATTCTCATATCGCTCGTGTCAGCGCCGCAGAATGGCATATATTTATATAGATATATGTAATATGTATGTAGATATATATATATATATGGTACATAGCAGTATATAGCATGCGCATGGCTCATTGTCAGCTATTCTTCTCATTTTATTTTTGCAGACGATCCCTTGACAAAAAAAAAGAAAGAAAAAATCGGGAAAATAGTACAAAAAAAAAAAAGAAAAAAAAGAAGACAAAAAACGGTTAATTAAAACGAGCCTGACAGACGACCAGTTAAGAATATTATCACGGAACAATTTGCCACTGTTACTGCTACCTACTGTGCTGCTTCTGCTTCTGTTTCTCCTAGTAGAACTAGAATAATGAACGCGAATTTCTTTTCTGCCTAATTGAAGATGAAACGAAAATAAAAAAAAAAAGGAAAAGATAATAAGAAAACGGTTCACGCTGCAGTATATTTCCTTTCATTACACATCGGCTATGACATAGTTTGTTGTTTTGTTTTTGTTTTTTTGTCGTTTACCTCCTCTTTAACGCTCCTCCCTCTCTGGTTTTGTTCGAAAATAATATGCAGACGGAGTCGATCGTATTTGTTTTTTTTCTTATATCTTTCACTTGGTCTTGTAACAGATAATTATACGGAAATAAGTTGAATTGAATTGTTGGATTATTTTCGGCGTCAAGGGGATCGAGAGAGTCTTCTGCGAGTCCAAGGTTTTCCTTTCATTAGATTTAACGGGTTTCCTGTTTTAATTAATACGATGAATCGAGTCACGTCACAGGTGTTGCAAGCTTCGTAAATTACGTTTCTAGCTACATGATTGTTACCGTGAGAAACTAGAAATTCTATTAATATAACGGCTGTACGATGCGATGCATATAGCGTTAGAAAATGGAAAACACCTGTTTGTTATAGTCAAATATGCAATTTTCTTTTCTGTTTTTCATTTTTTCTTCTTCCTCTTCCTATCGCATTTCACATACACTTTCCATCAATTTATCACACTGACATTAACCATCAGGAAAAGTGAATCTTCGTTTTCCCCCATCATAGAAAAATTCATATCTCGCGACTTCTGTGCGAAATATTTCAGTTCTCGAATTATGAAGAAATTCTAACATGACATTATCAATCCCTTGGTACGAAAAAACGTTGAATTCTAGTACCTATGGAAATCATGCGAAAATCCCAGTTCCACTAGATACGTGAAGCTGAAATGATATAACGAAAATAAAAAGCACCTCTCAATTTCCGATAGATTTTCAACGTCTTTTATTCGGTGGAAAATTTCGAGCGTACAACCAACGTAGTGCACGTTTATACAGCGTGCACGTATCCTGTACCTACATTTTATCTTCATTTTATTTTTTTCAAATTTCTTTGTTTCCCCCCCCTTCATTTTTCAAAGTTTTCAAAATATAGATCCGCGCATGAACACCGCGAGGTATATTTTATCACAAATAATATAGAAACTACCGGTGCAGCAGGAAAAGGTCGCCTATACTCAGCTGTATCTACAACTTCCGCACCAATTTTACATGCAATTTTCTTTTGTCTACCGGTATTGAATGCATTTTTATTTATTTCATTTTTTTTATCTACATTTTTTTTTGTTCTCCATTTCTTTTTGTTTCTAAACTCCTTTCGCACGTATCCCACGCTACGTGTGCTGCAGTGTCGTCCCATCGCATCGCATCGTTAATATGCCAGAGAGGGAAAAATAAGAATTTTAGAACAAAAGAAAATGCGAGGGAAATTTTCACCCCGTCATGATACAATGAAGTTCGCCTATTTTACCTCCGATATATGCAGGTAGACACAGCTATATGCACGCGTGTTTGAATAGAGGAATGAAAGTAGAACAAAAAAAAAGACAAAATAAAAAGACAAACGGAAAGACGAAACAAAAACTCGAGATAAACTCATTTAAATTGAGTGAATGGAAATTTTCATTTCACACACAAGTGACGAGCTTTGCACGATGTATGGTAAATATATAACCTCATATGTACTCTGTCGAGTTTTATATTAAAAAAAAAAAAAAAAAAAAACAAGAAAGAAACACGCGATTCGTCGAGCAGAAAATAATTACGATGCATGATGAAAAAATGGAAATGGAATTAAAAAAAAAAAAGAAGAACAAATCGGTGACTAGATTTTCGAATCGCTATTGAAAGAATACCAAATAAATAAAAATTCTAAAATTTTGAAAAGTAACGTGTGCGGAAAATTGATATATAAGTATTCGGAATTTATTACCCCCCTCGTAGCATATTTTTTGAGATGTTCCACCATTTTTATTTGATTGAATTTTTGTTGTTTTCTTTCATCCTTCCGAACTATACGTACACGAGATCGCAGAGGTTATAATCCCACGGATGATCTTTGGCCGGTGAGAGTTGCTGCGGAGTAAAAGTTCGCTTTATCGGAAAGTGTGACGTTAATAGAGCCGACCGGATTTAAAAGAATCCTCTTGGTAAATCCTTGCCGCTAATGGAACTCCCTTCAGGAATCTTTTGCTCTCTCCTTCTCTCCTTTTCCTTGCCATAACCGCCGGCTGCTGGCCGCTGCTGCCGCTGCTGCTGCTGCATTCGTATACCTTCCCCTGGGACACGCAATCCTTTCAAAAGTATTTTCTGCCCAAGCATTTCACTCCCTCAAGTTCGAATGTATAAAACATGCGAATTACCCGCGAGCGGTATGGGTATTGAAAAGGTTTAAACAAACGAAAAAGAGAACGAAAATAAAATGGAAAATCTTCGCTCGATCGTAAAAATTAATGAGATAGCCTTTCCATTTTTCTTCATTTCGCTCGATGCCGAGTCGATATCTTGTTTATCAGTGATGAGCCGTTCATTTCTGTGTAAATGTCAGACGAGAAGTTAGAGTAAGAATTTCCGGTTCAGTTAATACTATTATGGATCTGGTTCTCTGAATAGAAGTTAGAATCGGCGGTAGGGGAAGATCAAATTGGTCTCTTCGTATAAGAAAGTCTAATTCTCGGTGTATAAGGGACACCACTTACGAAATTCAATCAACGCTTTTCTTCTTCTCGGATCGGTAGCTCCGCTTTTCCTACTCCTTCTCCTCCTCCTCCCCCCCCCCCCCCCTCTCCGCTCCTTCTTCCTTTTCCCCATCCAGTTTAGTTCCGAACACTGATAATGAAGATTTACCTAACGCGAATTTGCGTCCGTCACGTTCCGCTGGCGAAATTCCAAATTTTCGGAGTTATCGAATTGCCGAGTCGACGACGACGACTATAAGGATAAGGACGAGGACGAGGATGAGGACGAAGAGGAGTACCGGTTCGAAGTAGTGTACGAGCAAACCGAATGTACATAGGAATATGAGAGACGTTGGATTACGTGCACATCGACGACTCGACGGGAACGCGAATCCATTTATCTATACATACGTACAACTGTGCACACATACCCTCCTCCGTGCACCTAACCAAACCCGATATATCCACCGCTTCAAACCCACAATGCATCGCGCCGCACGACCATCATCTTCACTTCCAAATATTCGCGAAACTTTTCCTCACAAAAATGGACAGACAATTATCTGGAGAGAGAAATCCAAATTTTATCGACAAATGAACGGTGCGGTGGATCCTTTGAAACTAAAAATTTTCAAAATCTCGCGTATCCTGTGTACCGCACGATCGATCGTAAATCCCCCGAAGGGTGATTCGTAGAGGAAGTGAAGGGATATAATATTGTCTGAAATATAGCCGAAGGGTGCAGCGCGGCGTGACGTTTAATGAATTCCCTATAACCCTACACCATAAGGTGCACGGTGGATAGAGAAACAGGAAGGTCTTGTGTTGGTTGATTAGGGCAAAGTTGCTACGACGGTGTATAAGGTAGACAACGACGATATAAACCGAAGGGATGTTATACATCCTCAGAACCCCTTCAGATTCTGGAAGATCCTCACCGTCAGCTGTTAACGTTCAAATCCCAAGACCTGTCGCGAGGCCAGAGGCCAGCTGACACCATCTACAGGGTGGTTGTGAGAATCAATCAATCCCGACCCGTTCCGAAGGAAGGAAAAAAAAAACGAGAATAACGATTCTCCAAATCTATTTCACCGATCCGGAAAAGTTCCGAATAAAAAAAAAAAAAAAATGAATCACCATCCGAAAGGGAGAAACAAATAAATGGAGAAAAACACACGAACCATATCACGATGACGAAACTCGGAACTCCGTTTGTCGTCAACTTCATATTCTCGTATTTTCCTTACTCATTAGTTCTCGGTTCGATGCATCGAGAAATACGTATTTCCGCAATCAGGTATATTAAATTCTTGGTTATCATGACACAGGGTATAAATTGAGACGAAGAGAAATGCCTGTAGTCTAATCTAGGACGGGATGGGAATCAGCGTAAGGTTGATGGTTGTCAGGCGGTGTGACGTCTTGACGTAAGGGGTGTGGTGGTTATGCTGCTCTGCAGATCAGAATTACGGATCTATATTACTCGCTCTATATAATAATCGGAGAACGTTTCGTCCGGCACCAAATTTATAACTATACAGGTGATTCATAGTTCAGAATTTCAACAACACTTTACGCATAAAAAATCTTCTATACAGCTGCACAATCAAAAGATATCCGAATAAATTTGATTTTCCGATTTTTCTATTCGGACATTGAAGAAAAAAGAAGAGGGAAAAAAAAAAAAAGAAACATTGAAATTTCTGTGAAATTGAAGAACTTTTTTGCTCATTTTTTTTCTTGTTTTTTGTGTGTTTTTTTTTCTTTAGCCACCAGTCGCAGAATGGTAAACGTTAAACGACTCGACGCATTCCACTTTCAACATTATATTATTGTAGTCACTTTTAATAGCCCTCGTAGTCGACGCCCTTCCCTCCGTCGTCACCCTTTTATTATTATCATTGTTATTATGATTATTTCTTTTTCTTTTTTTTTTTCTCTTTTTTTCTCTCATTTCTCCGGTGAAATTCTTTTAACGAATAATAAATTACCTTTATTAACACAGTCGCTGCGCTCGCTGAATAGTCGGCGATTAAATTATATCATCCCGACGACGTATACGTACAGTATGTAGGGAGAAAGTAAATTAATTATTGCCTCTACTTTTTCTTTTGATTTTATTTAGTCACATTATTGTTGACCAATCTTCCGTACGTACGTACAATATATAATACATACACACGTGTAATCGGCTATACCGTTGTATACTTACTTTTTTCTGTGTCGTTTTTTTTCCCTTTTCTCCCTCGTTATTTTCATGCGATAAAAAAGAAAAAGACGAACTACACAGCGATAGTGCGCGGTTGTGCAGTGGTATTTACGGTGAATTGTTTTTCGCGAAAGATTTTCAACTTTGAAATGTTTACGAGAAATACACATAGTTATACTAACAATATTTATAAGAAAAAGAAGTGTACAAAGAAATGGCGGGAGGGGGTTGAAATTTTACATCCCACTGTATCACCTGCGGCACAAGTTTGTTTACTGTGAATTACTACGTGAATATAATATTTACATGACTACATAAAATCGTGCGCCTTTTTCCCTGTGCAAATGGCAAAAAAGCGAGAAGGGGGGAGGGGGAAAAAAGGAAACGGCATTTTCTTGTTTATCGTACCGCACAAGAAATACACATAGCTGGAAGCATATATATATCGAACGTGTACCTCTTGTTTTTTTCTTCCCTCTTTTTTCTCTATCCATCTTTTCTTGATATTAGGGAGAAAAAGGGGGTAGGAAAATGAATAAAAAAGACTAAGAAAACGACGAACTCTCTTCGGGGTAAAATTATTCCGGTAAACACGAACGGTAATGATAATCTACCATCGTATTTACGACTGTAATAAATTCACTATGACAAACACAAAAAAAACAAAAAACAAAAAAAAGAGAGAAGAAGAGGTATTTCCGAATTAGCATGTATTCAAGATTTTATTTATTACAACCAGCCACGATTACTTTAAGTAGTCCCCCCCTCCCCCTAAATTATGTAATGTTCCCCCATCCAGAGAAAAGCGACTGTGAAATGAAATTCTCATCGATCGTAAAATGTGAATGAAAAATTGAATGAATGTAATAATCAAAAAAAGTACGTAATTTTCATCTATTTTTTTCTTAATTTTATTTTATCTTATTTTATAATCTGGTTACAGAGGAAGTATTCAGTTCGAACGAAGCTCTTTGGTTTTCACCTGATGGATCTCGACTAGTTTTCGGACATTTCGATGACACGGAAACACCAATAATGAATATACCATTTTACGGATACCCGGGAAGTCTGACTTCACAGTACACGTCGGCAATACCAATTCATTATCCTAAGGTAAGGATATGAAATTATAAGAAATTATTTTTTTCTTTCTCAGATTAATGTTAATGAAAAAAATTTATCGCCAGTAATATATGACAGCACGAATATTTCAGATCGAATGAATTTTCATCGATATAATTCTCTTTCATTTCCGTCGATTACGCCCTTCCAGTTTCAGGCTCTCGAAATTCCCTGTTTCTGATATATATATACAGGTGTTCCGGTGCTTTATGATTCACCTAAGGTTTGTTTCGAAATAGTCGTAACCTATATACAGTTGTCCGGACGACTCCTCAAAGTTTCAGTATAAAATAGATAAGGGAATCTGTTCGAAGTGATTTCAAGGGCGCTAATACCGTTGCATTCCTCCCCCCTCCATCTCATAGTTTAATGGAGTTTCTATCCTTGAGTTAGTAGGCGGTAGTTTCGCTGCTTAATCAACGAACGATTTGCATATTTATAAGGGTAGTTTTCGTCGGTGCAGCGCATAACTGAAGTATAACCTGAGTTCATTCTGGAGATTTAGTATACGTTGTCGATGGAACAAGGTATCCTGCTCACCTGCACAATCAAGTACTTTTTTAAATTATAATTAAGTGTTCCAATTAGCACCTAGTTTTTTTTTTTCATTGTATTTTTTTATTTTTTTTTTCTTCACTCATGTACGAAATATCCTTCCATTGTTTCTTATCTGCTGAATTAACTGAGGCGTGTATAATAAAGCGCCGGTGATGCGGGCGTCAGCTTTTTCTGTATCGTCTTTAAATCTGCTAACAATTAAGGAGCGTATATATATATTCATCAAACTCTTGAGAAAAACGAAGCACAAAACAAAAGAGGGAAAGATAAAAAGAACATCTTTTGATATTATGGAAGAACCTGCGGTGCAGGACCGTATATACCTACTCTGGAACCTTTCATTTTCATTTTCAATTTGTTTTTTTTCTCCATGTTTTTTTTTCTACATTTTTTTCATCCGCGTTTCTTCTTTTTTTCTGTATCTTTCCCTTGATCTTTTCTTCTCATTTTATTATCACACGAAAAGGCGACAAAAAATTCTGAGTCTTTCAGGAGTGGATTTTAAACGATTTCAGCGATAGGACGTGCTCACGTATATAACCCGCATGAATATAACCATGCCTTTCGACCTCCAGGATATATCTTTTGTAAAGCTCGTGCGGCAAAAGAGTTTTGAAATGATTCAGAAGACCAGAAAAAGATAAGCCGAGTTATACGTGTACGTTACCCTTCCATGTCAAGATGAAAATGACAAATGAAAAACGAGAAAATATAAATAAATAAATAAATAAATTGAACACGTCATCCGTTGCTCGCGTGTACAGACGATTTTTAAAGATCGGAAATATTTTTTTATTTCTTTTCTTTCGTGTGTGTGTGTTTTTTTTTGTTCCAATTTCTTTCTATTTTTTCCGCGATGTGAAATATATTGCGCGGAAATCTGATTTGTTGAAGAGTAAGATGAGGTTCTGGGTGGTATATATCTCGATGACATAACTATACTACATATCTAGGTATATACATATGTATACACGCGTATGTATGGGTTCGCTAATCCGACCACGAAAACGCGCGTGTTGTATAGAATTTCAAAGTCCAAGAGCAAATTCGCGTGTCTCAACGTAAATTTTGAAAGGGGCAAGAGGGGACAGCAATAGCGGTATAGTATCTATAGATACGTTAATCCAAGCGTTGAATTTGCTCGACTGTAGAGCTTTGCTGCTGCTGTTGTACAGCTTTGAAACTCAATATACAGAGAAATTAACACGTGCGATGGCGGATGAATAATCACAATGATTCACGCGTTTTCAAATAGCTTTGGATCAAATACGCGCCGCCCCGACAATTTTCCCCATATTATATACATATATCTGTACATATATACTCTCTCCTAATATACCAACTCACGTGGCAAATTCAATTGGTTAACACGTGTATATAATATAGTTTGAAATTCTTAATTTCCTTTTATTTTTTGTATTCATTTTTTTTCAATTATTCATCATGATTTCTCATCGTTAGAACAAAAAATATACCTATATATCACTGATTACTGACGTTATTCCTGACAATATTCTCTCGTTATATTCATCAATTTCGTACACCGTCCTCGCAGCACCACGTCGTTTATCAATGTCAATATATTTGTATACCCCCAACGTGTATTAACATCGAAATCATACATAACAGCTTTACTTTACCTCTACTTTACTTTGTGAAAAAGCGAAATGAACGTACCGAAAAACGTAACGGAAGAAAAACAAAAGAATGAATTTGAAAATTTGAAGAAAAAAAATCTGACTTTGTTTGTATTTTATTTATTTCCTGGACACGGTCGATGTTTTAGCGTTGGGTATGTTTTTTTTTTATTTTTCCCACCCTGGACAGATTTACGGTTTGACCATTATTTCGTATAGAAGGAAAAGAAAAATGCGTGCGGTTCTTCAACCCCCTATAGCTTCTTCCCTAGAGAGTTTTAAAACAAGAAAAAAAAAAAAAAAACAACAACAAAAGAAAAAAAAGATGAACAATAAATTTATACAAAATACCGGAATTTCTGTTTTTTCTTTTGTTCAAATAGTTTATTATCACATCACCTCTGCATGTTTTTTTTTTTTTTTTTTCCCTGTTGTCTTTTCATTGTATCTTTTATTTTTCAGAGCGGGACCACGAATCCAACAATCAAACTTTTGTACGTCGATCTCGAGCTTGCAGTGAACGGAAATGTTACGCTGGTAGAAATACTCCATCCGACTCAACTAGATAACGTAGAACGGATACTAGCTGCTGTAGATTTTCCCACAAATAATCTTGTCTCAGCCACATGGATGAATCGGGTACAAAATCAAGTCTACGTTCAACTCTGCGAACCTGCGATGGACGTTTGCGATACGGTGATTATTTACTGTTTTTACTTTTTATGTTTCTTTTTTTTTTCATGTCTGTTTTTCTTTGTGAAGGAGGTTTTAAAATGTTATTAATTCTTTACGTACGTTTGTTTAATTGGCATTTCAGGCTCTTTCCTACGTTGAAGCAGCTGGTTGGGTGGACCAATTCGAACCACCGATATACAGCAACGATGGAACTGCTTTTCTGTTGATTCTTCCCCAAAATCAGGGTGACTCTGGGGACTGGCGGCACCTGGTAATGGTGACAAATGCGACCTCCGGTTCGCCAGTTACAACCGCCCTTACCTCAGGCACTCACGTAGTCACTGAGATACTTTCTTGGGACGAAGCCAACTCTTTAGTGTAAGATAACAATGAACGATATTTACCTATATACAAGCATACCTGTATAACTCTTGAAATGTTTTGACGAAAATATTTTCACTCAGCTAATTAATTCGCGAGGTTTAAATTTGTGTGAATGAATGACGAAAATATTCTGGTATTCAGGCTCACGGCCTACACCTCCTACTTGATGTGCAAAGTCACGAATTGGTGCTGTAATTTAACCCTTTCCTTACCTAGCAGTGGTCTTCCATTCCTCTCTACCGTATATAGGTGGATAGTAGGTATAGTAATTAGATTGCAGTTTGAGAGTATCAGCAGTTTAACTACTAATGCTTTAGGTAAACTTCACGTTAATTGCATTCAAGGTGTAGAGTAGAACCGTGTCAGCAAATTGTCGCCGTTTCTCAAACCCTCTCTCCACGTTCAAGAATACACCTGCGACGAATACCTTATCAAAAATTTTTGCTTTTTGCATAGTCGATGTGTTTTTATTTGCAAAAAATTTAATTGGAAAATTAATCACAGCTCGGCGCACAGCTGCAACACCAGGACCGACCCTGGGCGTCTGATTTAATTCGAGTTTGTAACGTTGCACTGTACTATTTAAACTTTGAATAGAAAATTATAACAAAGGTTCAGGTATATAGTTTTAGAACAGAGGAAGTAACTAAATGGCTAACGAGCCTACTTCAATCTTTGCAAGAACCCGTTTCGTACTATACCTATAACTCTCTTTACTATTCTCAATATATAAACTATGCACACAATGTAGCCTCCTAAGTTCTAACTTGTAGCGAACACCTCCCAAACTAAGATGATAAACTTTCGTCGCTGAGCATAACAAACTTTCATCTCATACCCCTCCATACTAAAGGATATGCACAACCCAAGAGTTACCTTATACTACACCCATGCATACGAAAACCTAAGGATTATAGGGCATGGATAGAATGCCAGGGTGAGGTTAAGGCTTGAGGTTAGTGCGCGGATGAGTTTATCTCGTAATTCAATATCTTAGGAGATAATGGTCACCCCCCCTTTCCTCCATCTGGGGGGTAAGGATAATATATATCGAGGATGGCGGGTTGGGGGGGGGGGGGGCAGTCGCGCCGAGGTATACGTATGTATGGGGTTGGATTTATACACCGTGAGTATGAGAAGAAAACTTAAGGGAACGAGAGAGCATCGCGTGAACTTGAGAATTTCAGACAGCTATAGGCGTCACAAAGTAGCAAGTATTAAGACGGCGATGAGAAGTCTGTAAGATGGATGATGCCGCGCAATTCAGAATAGATTAATTTGAACACCCTGTTCATTTAACCTATCGCATCCATCTTGGCTTTTGAGTCCCGTAACCAGAACCGCCTGAAGTTCGAAATGTAAATAGCCAGCGGTTACAAAAATCGTGAGAAATCAGATATTTTCAAACTCGCTTCTAATTTCCAGTGAAAGAAAAAAACCCATACAATTTTTTATTTCTTCTTTTTTTTTTCTAGGGAAAAGTTTGATCGTGAGAAAGCATGTAGGGGCAGTTAGGTGTTAGATATGATCGTATTACCCGATAGAAAATAGAGGTGCGGAAGACCCGGACATCCGGGAATCCCCGGGTATCGCTCCGCTCAATTCCCTCTTTCAAATTTTTTTTTTCTTTTTTTCTTTCTTTCTCTCTTTCCCCCGCCGTCTTGCATGTGGGACATAAGTCAAGAAAGTTGAAGATACGTATAGATATACCCAACCTTTGAAATTTTCTCCGTGATATTTTAGATACCACACCGATCTGATCACCATGTACGTTGATAATTTATTGAATATTATATTTATTTTCATCATTTCAGATACTACCTCGCTACGGCCCCTTCTGATCCGGCTCAGCAGCATCTTTATCGGGTGGATATATCGAGCAGGGAATTTAAACATGAATGTCTAAGTTGCGATGTAAAAAATGCTAATGGGGATACTTACTGCCTTTACAACACTGCTAAACTTTCAAAGGATAATTCTCACTACGTCCTGACCTGCGCAGGACCCGGGGTACCGGAAATATCAGTTTACACGAAGGTAAGTCGATCGTAAATAATATATTTCTTTTTTCGAATTTTGACGAAATGATCATTTCAAAGAAGTTATATGAATTTTGAAAGTGGAACACACAAAAGAATATAACGATCGGTGAAGTGCTCAAAGGGTTGGGGGGGGAGATAATGGTTTTTAAAAACGAGCACCTGAGGAGGCGAAAAATGAACTAAACGAATGCGATACACAGTGGCAGTTCCATGCAGAATTTCAGCATTATTCTCTCTACCCCTCCTCTTTTACGTTCTTCACCCTTCTCATCCTCTTTAAACTCAACCTCTCGTTCCTCAGTTGAATGGCGAAAGTTTCTGACCCCATTATTCAATTCTCAATTCAATTCAGACACAATCAAAATGCTTCTCGTCTCAAATCCATTGACAAGCTTCTACCTTAAATCCGATCCCAAGAAAATTTTCACCCTCCTTTTTTTTATATCTTTTTTTTACCTTATTATCGTACACCAGCTTCTGTGATTTATCATTCATGCTCCGATAGAATAAAGAAAAAATCATTTATGTCACCATCGCACTTGAGATTATACATATACTCAAAAATGTTCAACTTAAGAAGTTGTAATCTTTGGAATAAAAATTTCGAGTTTTTAATATCGTGCTTCCGCAACCGCGTTCGCTTGATTGAAACTTTTTTTTTCTATTTTCTTTGTCATTTTTCTCTTGCGGGCTTTCCTTCCGGCGTCTATTCTCTCTCTGTATTTATATATATTTTTTTCTTTTGTAATTTTATTTTATTTTCTTTTCTTTTACTTTTTTTTTCAATGGTATAACGATACGGGTATTTTCTATGTGCAAATTAAAGAGTGCAAAAGTTCAAAGAAAACTCTCCAAGCTTTTAACACGGAGGTTTTTCATCTCCGTATAATCATCGGATATTGCAGCGGGAATAACTCGCGGGAGTTGTTTCAAAAAATAAAAAATTAAAACAAAACAAAAACGAATGAGAAAAAAAACTGAAGGTAAATAAAAGATGAAAAAAAATAAAATAAAAATAAAAAAAATAAGATCATAAGGGAATAGAATAAATATATACACGGATACATCGTGACGAAAAGGTAAAAGTATATTCGTGGTAGTTATAAATTATTCTGTTTTTTTTTTCTTCATCAAGTTGCAGATCCAGAATGAGCGACTAATTAGCAACTTTTCAACTTCGTATATACCTAATGATAATAATAATAATAATAATAATAATAATAGACCCTGTAACCGATCAACGAACTGTTGATAACTATATGTTTGACGTTTATATATTACGATGTTGATTTCACCTGCATTTATTCTATGTTCGTACATACTTACCTATACCCATGTACAAATATATTACACATACATGAAATAGAAGTAATTTCAAGAGTGGGATCATCCAGACGTAATTAAAGCCATAATACTTGACCACCCGCTTCAACATCGTTCCCTTCGAAAGGTATATAGTAATAATAATTTGAATAGATGAATAACCGATCGGTCAAATGTATAGCTATAGTATATGCTTCTACAAAAGTCAATTCTCTCTATATCCATAAAATCCAGAATTTTTTTCAAAATATAATATTATTTTTAGAAACGAACAGCTAAAGCTGAAAAAAGGGAGTCTGAACATTCAGCATATTGCGCAAAAAATCGAAAAAGAAAAGGTATAATGTACATACGTAAAATAATGATGTCGATGAATAGATATTTTTTCTATAGTCATTGAATTTTTTGCAATTGATTGAAATACGTCATACATCATTTAATCGTTTGAATATTAATCGTTTGAAAATTACTAGTCACATTGAATTCATATTATCACTATTAACAACAAAACTCAGCTAATTATTATCATTTGTTTTGCTCATAATATTATGTGTTGGTACTAGAATGAAGGTGTTTTTCAAACAATAGTAGTTAAGAAAGTTGTTGAGTACCAGAACGAGAAGAAGATGCGAAGAAGAAGGAAGAGCGAACGTTGACTGAAACAGAAGCAGAAACTGAAGAGGAGTTGAGAGACAGAAGTGATTTTAACTTAGAATTCACTTAGCAAATACCTGGGCGCGTGTCACAACCATTATATACAAAATTTCACCCTGCAACTTTAACCCCCCACAATTCAGGAAGGAGCTGCTGCTTTTAAATTTCTCCCCCCCCCCCCTTCCTTCATTCATTCCCTTCCCCCCTCCTCCTTCGCCGTCCTGCACCTTTGCCCCTTTTTCACTCTCGCCCTCGCGGATTCTAATTCCAACAATTTATGACCGCGAATTACCTGCAGGCATGAAAGAGTCAGAATTATAACATTTGTTTAATAGCAGGTATAACTTTTCCACGGTATTATATGTATATGTATATATAGAATTATATATATCCCTCTAAATTCGTATAATTATACTTTAGCTCGTGCAAAACACCTAACGAAATTTAACGATTCATTCTTCTTTTTTTCTTCATTGTATCTTTTCATTTTATTTCGTTTATTTTTTTAAATACGGACCTAGTCTGGGTACTGTATTAAAAAATGTTCGGAAATTTTTTTTTTTCTCTTTCATTCTCCCTTTTTTTTGTTTTTGCAATTTAATCCCATTGTTTTATCGCCCGGTGTAAATTCTGTAGCAAAACCATGTGTTACATACACGTATGTGCACAATATACATATTTGCCATTTTGCTTTAATGCCAGCTGACGAATGTGGATATGAATTACACTCGGTGATTTGTTTGGCCTCAGGTCACGCGAACACTTTCGTCCTATTCGCAAAGTAACAGGTGATGCGCGAAAACTGTATGAAAAACGGAAGAAAAAATTAAAAACGAAAAGAAAAAAAAAAAATCAAAAAAGTCAGAAGACTGCAGTGTGATGTGAAAAATGATTTCACTAATTGCATGAAATTTAAATGTTTGAAATTGAAAACTGCTGCGATTTGATGCTGATAAAATATAAATTTAACATGGTATAGCGCGAGGTACCTACACATAAAATGCAGGATAAAATGTGTCTGTGGAATTATTTATTTGTTTCATTTTAGATATATATATATACTATATTTTATTTTTATTTATTTGTTTGTTTTTTTATTTATTTTTTTTTTTTCATCTGACAATTGGGAAATCAGAAATGAGTGGAATCTAAAACCTTCAGGGAATTGAAAGCGTTACGAGGAGTAAAAGGAGAATGAAGAGTAAACGGAAGAGAAAATTTTGAGCAAATCGGCGTGTATCTCTAGGCTCCTCGTCGTCGGTTGCCTCTTGGGTAGTAATTAGGCGATTAACTGTTGCCCGTGTAATTAAAACAATTTTCGGGGGAGGAAGTAAATGGAGAAGAAAAAGTACAAGGGCGGTTGGAAAGACCAACAACAAGTCGAGTTCCTCGATCGATAAGTTAAAAAGCTTTGGCAACCGAAACAACTCTGGGCAAAATTCAAGAGTCTGCAGAGTCTCTTCGTTCATCCGTATTATATGTATGCCTATACATATATATAATATAGTATAATGTATATGTATATATATATACAAAGGGACATAGTTCAGTGTTCATTGCAGCAGTATAAAGTTTCACCGCTTCATCAAACGCTGTCATAAACCGGCGTCGAAGCAGAGCTCGACACTAGATTTAAGCTTTAGCCACTTGGCTCGCCAAATCTTTATCCTTTTTATATAGCGAAAATCATGTTTCGCCTAACAAAAGAGGAACCTCACCACTCCATAGAATTGACACTGTACAGTATAAAGTGATAATTTTAAAACGACCTCGTTTATACGCCATTTTAAACGCGCTAGGTACACAAAGTAGAAGAAAAAAAAATAGTGCTAATAAAAATAAAAATAAAAATAAAAGCTGATGCTTCCCCGTTTTAAAAATCGTAACTTCGTACACTTAATATTTTTTATTTCCATATAATCTGTCTCTGATATGTATAATACGTGAAAAATAAAGAAAAATATTCTTTTATATTTATTCATTTATTTATTTATTTCTTTTTTTTCTGCTTTTCAGAACAACACGAAACTCTTCAACTGGGAGGATAATTCTGGCGTTGCTTCAGTCGTTGCTACGAGATCTATGCCCGATGTAAAAAGATTTTCGGTACGTGTAGACGGCGGTTTCGATGCCCAAGTCAAACTCACGATTCCTCCTAACGCAGATTTGACGGGAGCAACAAAATATCCCATGCTCGTTTACGTGTGAGTAAAAATCTCTCAGATATTAAAAATGATCATACTAATGATGTTAATCTAACGTATGATGTTGATCACTACACAAAAATTGTGTACAGTTTGTTTCCTTCGATCCAATACATAATTTTTATATTTGACGTGCTTTCTACTCCCCCCCCCCCATAGAAATTCGGGATATTCTTTGTTAGGAAAGAACTGATTGTGAGCTGCACATAGGGAATAAATATAACGCATGTTCCTACACACTGTACCTTATGTAGGATACGACTATGCTTCCAAGTGTTTTCAATGAAAGCACTTAACTCGCAAGCTTTGAAAGTTCACCGGTTTCAATTTTTTTTTTCCATACATGTGTCCATTCTTTTTTACTTCTTTCATTTTTTATTTGTTGTTTTTTTTTTCCTCCGGTTCATTTCTCCTTTTTTTCAGTCCTCTAAAAGCAGCCATATTTCTTGGGCGACGAGGCGCCTCTTCTGCCTCTATAAGAGCAAGAGCACCGTGGTTATAATAATCGAATCCCTCGGCGGTTTTGCTACCGAGATACTCCCGGCATCAACCCTCCTATGGATATATTAACGAATTTCAACCTCCACTATAAAGGAGTACCTATACAGCTATATACATATATATATAGCTGTATATGCATAATATTATACATAGGGTACAGGGATGTTGTACTGCTGCAGAGACGATATCGTACATTCTACCTTTATGTAATAATAACCTGCTCACATAATTACCTTTACACAATGTCAGCCTCATTAATGACTACAAGAAGTTTTCTTCATTCTTGCAGATTTATTTTTTCGTTACAGATCTTTAACGGAAAATAAAGTTTATCCGAGTTTTAATTAATCATTTTACGAATATTTGAAGTCCGAGGTGGCGATAAGGACAAATTACACCCCGTGCGCGCCTCGTTTGTTTTACCTCATTATTATTGACTCACAATCAAAATATTGTATATTACGGTAAACAGGGAAGCGAGCTGGCAACGAATTTTCGAATTCATAACGCAAACATACCCGAGTCTGCAACCACAGCCCGTTTTCCGGAAAACGCAGAACAACAAACTGCTCCAAAACCGTGACATAAAACATCATTAGATATGCAGCGAACGGTATACTATACGTATGTATATGCAAGCGTGTTTCCATGTTTTCGGCAGCTCGCTAAATTTACGTACCCGTATACTGTACATATATGTATATACGTACATAAACGTACATTTATGAAGGTAGGCTTGCGATACGCATATATACCGTAACATATCATATAATACGAGCGGGATAAAAGCACGTTGATAGTACGAAAACGAAAAGGACGATGAAAAAGAGAGAGTATAATATAACATGGGTAGTTTTTGGGTTGAAGAAAGGATGGTGTATATAAACTTACGGCGTAAATCCTGATAATGGCTAATTTGTAAGCCTAGCATAGCACAAGGTTTTGAAAAAAACTTTTTAAAGAGCAAAAAAAAAAGAAAAGTTTAAATCGACTTTTGCACGATGGAAAAAATAAGAAATCCTATTTCATGTACATGCTTTGTGTGTTGTACATATATACCCATAATAACGGGATGTTGTTCTTAAGTCCCGCAGACGCGTATAACGCTTATTTTAAACGATTCAAAAGTATCGCTGTTACTAAAGCAAACAATTTATGCTCCTTAAACCCGGCGTAACATTTGTATAGGAATTGCACATTTATACCATTTATAAATGTAACTTCAAACTTCGATAAACTTCAGTGTAATCTTACCAGAAAGGTATATAAATTGTCATTGAACTTTATTAAATACTTTTGGAATTCAATCGAATGAATTTAAAAGAGACTACAGGCACGAATGAAAAAAAAGAGAAAAGGATGAAACTACATAAAAGAGAAAAGGAAAAAACGACACTGTAAATGAAAATACATTGTTCATATATCCCCTTTATAAAGCTAACCGCGAGAAGTTTTGCACATGAATTGAACCGTGAATTTCGTATTCCTTACTCAACGGGAAATCGTTATTATATCACCATATTTCGTTTGTTCGAAAAAAAAAATAATATAATGAAAATAAAATAGGGATATCGAAATCTATATCGGACGATCTAGCGTACAAAAGAGAGGATGGTGTAATAACTTGACTGTTTCATTGAACAAACACGAAAAGTTTGTTTTCATGAGAAAATTCTCAACGGAACAATTAATCAAGAATTTTATTATAAAACAACGGAGGTGTATAGCTGAAGAATTTGGTGAGACTAATCCAGAAGCAAAAATAAAAGCAGAAACGGAAGCTAGTCAACGAACAGCTGAAGCAAGGGAAAAAAATCCGAGAGCGATTTGATCGCGAACTCTATAGAGTTTGGACACTGCGGATGCTGCTGCTGCTGTTACTGCTGGACCAGCGAGGGGCGTTTCGCTTATCTGCAATGACGTACTGCTGAAAACCCCCCGGGGATTTTCAAAGTCGATACACGTGATCTGTGCAAATAGAGAGAGACGGAAAAAGAGAGAGAAGAAAATGAAAAAAAGCAGCAAAGTGAAAAGAACAAAAACAAAGTCAAATTAAACACAGCATTCGAGGAAGGGAGAAAAAATATTCCGTGGCGATCTCTCTCCTCTCTTTATTTCTACACCATTTTCATTCGATAATCTGACAAAAAGGATATGAAATTAATTAAGTATTTTTGTTTCAAGTTGAAATCCGCGAATAATATGTTATATGAATATACATATAGGCGTGTACGGATAATCTTCTGACTAGCAAACATCATTTCGTACTTACGTTTTACACGTTTCTCAACAAACTGAGGAGAAAAGCTGTAACCGATGTCATGAAAACGAATCAATTATAAATATGCAAAGTACTACGGAGAAAACAATTGACGGTAATAAACAGCTTTTATTTTGCCTCGGTAATAATTCTGTGAAATAAATTTTCATGAAAGACTTCTCGTTAATTATAAAGGATTTCAAACAATTCGTAAAAAAAATTGATGCAGCAAACATACGAACCAAAGATCTTTGTAAGATATCCTATCTTAAAAAGTTGATGACCAATCGAAAATCGAAATACGAGATGAAAACTCGAAATTCGAGATGAGCCTCGTGTTTCTAAATTCGCGCTGCGAAACGAGCGTGTGATCGAGGTATCGCCAGTTTATTGCTCCAAAAAGTAATAAAATAAGGATATCTCAATGAGATTTATTTCTAGCTTAATTTTCTCGACGGTTTCGTGTTCCTGAGGTAAAAATACGTAAGATAAGCGTCATACGATCAATTTTGAAAATTCTTCATTTTTGACCCCAAAATCGACAAAAATCTAAGGTTTGGACCCAACGTTCAATCCTATACCCTGAACATAAAATTCAAATTGCGATAACAATAAGGCAGATCGATAAAAAAAAGCGTCTGAAATGTAATGATATGAAATTGAAAAAAAATAGTAGACAAAAATTTAAAAAACAAATGAAATTAAATGCGGCGCGCGTGTGCAATGCTAGTATAGAGAGCTAGTATACCTTAAATATAAATGAAATTCGTTGCCATTTTATTTCTCGAACAGTATCAAGCTTTTGCAGACTGTCTTTTTCTCTCACAAAAAAGTGAACGATAAAAAACTAACGTAAGCTAGCTACTTTTCTTCGGTACAATCGGCGGCGATTTTGTTTCCCCTTCTTTTCTTCAACTATTTATTTTCTGTTTCCTTTAGTTTTTTTTTTTTCTGACCACAATTGCAGATAATTGAGGGGACAACGAGGTGGGCTGAGTGAGCTTACCAAAACTTACCTATACGTATAAATTTATATTCAACAAATATATGTTTAGATACGGTGGTCCCGACTCGTATCAGGTTACAGAAAGGTTCAACGTCGATTGGGGTTCTTATCTGGTTACGAACAAAAGCATCATCCATGCTGCAATCGACGGAAGGGGTTCAGGATTAAAGGGAAACAGCATGTTGTTCTCTGGATATCGTAACCTTGGCACAGTTGAAATCTTCGATCAAATAAACGTCACGAGGTGAGCTTAAAAGTATAACTTTCTTATTTAAATATCCAATCAAGCTAATTGCTTCCTGTGTAGTTAATGAGGAATGTTGAAAAAAGGATTTCTTGACAAATGATAATTAAAGCAATTTAAAAAAGCCTTTGAGTTTATGCCGAATCATATTGGTAAAAAGTAAAAATTTAGCCGCTGAAGATGAGAGCGAAAAAAGAGGATGAGAAAACGTCAACAGAGCTGAACCCTATTCAAATTCGGTGCAAACAAAGTTGTTGTTCGAGACGGAATTGAAACGTAAGAAAGGACGAGATATATATTTGGGGAAAGAAGCAAGAGGCAAAAAGCTGACGAAAAGCGAGGGGTCGAAAGGCAAAATGCAAAAGGCGAAAGGCGAGAGATGTAGAGAGGGGAAAGGCTCAACGAAAGAAAAGTATGTAGAGTAAATTCCATTTCGTGGGTTCGTCTTTTCGATTTGGTCTGGGAAAACAAATTGCTGCAGGCTCCGCGGAGTTTTGCTACACGCGGGATTCTGAATTCGTAAAATATAGGTATAGATGTATAGGTACGATATATATATAACATAAATATGAGCGAGCTGAAGAAACCAGCTCTCAGGGCGATCCAAGAATTACAAATTGAAGTGATATAAATATACTAGACATAGCATAAGAAGGGCAAGAAAATTACGGTGACATGAAACTCCGGGTGGTAAATTAAGTTCAAGTTAAGACAGCGGCCCATTTTCCTGCGCTTGTTGGTACTTAGAAAGGTGTATACGTGCGGACTACTTCTTAGTATATAACTTATACGTTGGTTGGCTGGTGAGTACCTCTACCCAAGCTCTGCCGACCTTAACTTGAGAAAAGGAAGCTAATTTAACGGATAGCGAGTTGGAATTAGGTGTTAGGAGGTAGAAATTACATCGTACAGTTCGCAACGACCTGACGGCGCCTGATTTGCTCACTTGTTTACTCGGAAGAAAGGATCTTTGAAAAAAATTGACAATAAGACAAATAAAAGACGAGCTAATCAACGAGAAAATTAACTTGGGATAACGAGAAAGAAAATCTTATAATCGCAAAACGCCGATGAATTACGTATTTTAGCTTATAATATTTCAGCGGCATTCTATTATCGAAGTAAATCAACAGAATCTTGTCCCGCAAGAATAAGGAAATCGAAAATGCAGTGGAAGGACTGGGAATATCAAATGACCGATTAAAAGAGTGCCGCTGTAGATATCTTCTACAGCGTAAATAAATCAGATATCTTCTATTTTTTGCCTCGCAATAGTCCGTCGTCTCTAGCCGCCCTTTGCGACCCTTCGAACAAGTTTACCGACACAAGATAGCAAGCGTAGCTTTTAAGGTTCTGCTACAGATATAGGGATACTGACTACGAAGTTGGATAGAGTCGTTTATTTCTATAGCACAAATCGCCGCATCCCAAGAGTACGTCTCTTCTTCCGGTTCTTTGTTCCACCCTATCCACCCTAATCTCCGTTCTCATCCCTTATATACTTTCTATTTTCTTTTTGTTCTTTTTTTTTTATACTTTTTCTTCCTTTTACCACCCCGCGTGCGATTCCGTCATGTCGCGAGTCCTACACACGGATAAAAAGTCCTTTTCGCGAATTGGCGCTCCGCCAACTGATTGCGGATTTTCACGCTGACCCCCAACATTCAGCGATTTCTCTCAATTTCCAGACACAAAATACTACATCGCGGTCAATTACCCTCCAACTACTACAAAAATTCACTTGATCAAATATGATCAATTCCTTCTTACCCCATATTATATTAATTTATATAAAACGTAGTATTCTATCTGCAGGTATCTTCAAGAAAATCTTCCTTACATCGACGCAACCAGAACTGCAATTTGGGGTTGGAGTTACGGTGGTTACGCCGCAGGCATGAGTTTAGCCTTGGATTTCGACGGTGTATTCAAATGCGGAATGTCAGTAGCTCCGGTTACGGATTGGGCGTTGTACGGTAAATAAAAACTATCTGATTGTACCTTGAAGAACAAAAAAAAAAGTAGATCTAAATATATGCAGAATTCATTTGTTTTATCTATGCACCATTCAGATTCTATCTACACCGAACGATTCATGGGACGTCCCACGGTCGCAGACAATCTGGAAGGATACGTACAGGGTCAACTTTTAAACAAAGCTGATAATATTAAAAACAAGGAATATTATCTCATCCACGGAACACTAGACGATAACGTTCACTACCAGCAATCTCTTATGCTCGCTAAGGTCCTCGAGCATAAAGACATCCTCTTCAGACAGCAGGTATAAAATAAAGCAAACATTTTTCAAACAAATTGTAAGACGAGACATTACACGTAAATTAACTTTTGTAACGAGATAAATAATGTACACGCGGTGTATTATTTCTATTTTTTTTTTTTTTTTACTTGGCGGAATGGCGGGGCAGTGGGGGGGGGGGGGGGAGTTATTTACGAGTTACGACGACGAGCCTCTTTGAAATATATGTAAGTTTGGCTAAAGTTTTGTGCATTTCGTTTTTTTCCGACCATTTTTTTTATTTTTGTTTACGTACCTATATAACGCGCGGTTTTCAGAGCCGGAGGATTTTTACTCGGGTGAGATTAAGCAAACGAGCTTAACTTACGTGATTAACGCGTGGGCAAGCATAATTAGCCGCGAAACTAAGCTATTACATAGATTATACTAACGATCCTAGTAATTGAGTTCTCTACTTGACTTATATCATGTATTTATAAGAGTATTTTAACACGTTAACACACCGGATTCATCCTTGAACTTTGATCTCTTGCTTATAATAATACCATAAAATATTATTAGTTTCCACGAGCCAGTAGACAATTTTTAGTTGTTTCTTTAGATTTTGTTCTTTACTGTTCACAAAGTTTAATTTTAATTTCTATTCATTTATTTTTTTTTTTTTCAACATCGTGTCGTCTTTATTCGCAGACCTACACGGACGAGGATCATGGAATCGCTCAATCTCGGGCCCACCTTTATCATTCGCTTGAAAACTTTTTGGACGATTGCTACCAGACGCCTTCATCTTCATGATCGGAAAATCGTTACAGTTATTGGTGATTTTACGAAATAACGATCAATAGTTATTTCCACTAGGAATCATTAAAGAAATGTAGTGAAAATGAAAAGGGAAAAATAGGTTAATGAAAGAAATTTAAAAAAAAATAACATCTGGTCTGTACATATACATAATATCACATAATTCTTGCTACTTGTACATACATAGTTTATTATTATTATGTACGATAATGTGACACGCAAGTGTTGGTGTAAATATACATATTAGTCAATTAATTAATAATTTAATTAATTGACACTAAAAATTAAAAATTAGGATGGAACTTACCGTTTTACATGTTATATACATATTAGCTATGAATCAATTTTTAAAAAAACGTATAATAATGATACGATAACAGTGTATTTATATCATTATTATTATCATTATTATTATTATTAGGTACTACGGGCTACAGCTATTGTTGAAACAAAAAAAAAATTTGATCATAACTATATTATTTTATTTTTTTACACCTTTTACAGTAATGGTAATGACAGATAGCTGGATTGTGGAGAAGAGGAAATTTTCTAGCTGCTTTATTATGCGAAACTGACTCCACTAATTACGGCCTTAGAACTTGGAACCTTTTATAATCAAAGGTATAATAAAATAATGAATTAATTACTTATGTTAATTAGAGTAAAAATTATTACTAATTATGATAATGATGACGATGTACTTGAGCTAATATTCTTGCGAGTGTTTATTATCCTAGGGCTGTGGGAAAAAATTTTTATAAACGCATAATTCGAATGATGGAGCAAATATTTAATTGAAATTGAAAATCAAATCATATTTTATGCCTACTAAGTGCAGTTGTAGTGATAAACTATAATTAATATTAATGATAAATAGTTCTTATTATACGTACGCTACTACCGCGTAAATTAAAACATCAAAACCGCAAACGGCTATTTCCATATTATTATATACTCCTAATCATATAAAACTCCATTACTACATACCTCTTGAAAAAAATGAAATGAATATGTTTCTAAGTATTCATTTTCGACTATCTTCGACTAAATTTTTTCTCTTCGTCAAATTAAATATTGTAAATAAATGCGTGGGTAAATCTACAGCATTGGAAATCCGCTCATACAGCAACAAAAAAATCTTCAATTCTTATGAATGAATTTGAATTGAAAACTCTTCAAATTTGTAATCCATCGAATTCTCTGATTGAGAGTTAAATATTACCGTACATTTTCACCCATATTTCCTGTAGTAAAATGACGAGTGACTAATATGAAGAACGAAAAATTGTCACAATCGCAAAAACCTTATCAATGAATATATTAACAACCGATTATCTAGTTACTCGAAATCTATGCCTATATCTAGTTTCTCCTACTACAACGGCGCATATCTAAGGCAGAGAGATATTTAAATTTGATCGATACCCGGGGTAGCCTAGCTCTTGGTGAGTTGTGAATTTAAAAAAAAATATATATATATACGATAGTGTGAAGTGTTTAGTAGGAATCGTTATTATTGTTATAATTGAGGTTTTCAAACAATGGACCACTAAGGAGCATTTTTTCGGATGAAACAAAGAGGTGAAGGTTTACATAGAATTAACTTATAGACATACTAGTGGAAAATTCGAAATGTCATCAAACTGTGTGTACACAGTGATTCTTAATTAATCAATGTACCACGATCAATGCTCTGAGTAGTTAATTATATAAACGAATACTCCAATACGAAGAGAGAAAAAAACAGCCACTTATAACAATACCCCTGGTATTATACGGTTGCTTGCCTACCCATTATTCATAATTTGTTAAATGTAAAATAAAATAAAGTTCTATGTTTTATTATATGTAAGACTTTTATTGGCATTATAAGTATTTACAATTGCATTGATGCAATTTAGGTAAATATCAAGTATCTATTTTACTTTCCACATCCACTTTTTACAATCCATGCTGCCCATCCTATGGAATGTCGATAGAAAGTACAGAAAATAAAGCCCTGATGAGAAAGGCATAGGATTGACCAGAATCCAAGATTCTAAGTTGTGAATCCGAAAAACAGAGGTAGATTTCATCGTAGTTGTAGTCAGAATTAAGAATTTTCCGTTTCCTTGAACCTGAAATAATGGTTGAATTTTAGTATATTTGAAAGTGATTCGTCAGCAATTTGAAGCTTTCAAGTTTGCTTAGACTTACTTGCACTTTGTACATGTGTAAAATACGGTTTGCCCTTCATCTGCGGATCTAAGTTGTAGCGTGGCGTATGACATTTTATCGTTTTGGCACTGGGGACATCTTCGCTCAACCACTGGTCCCTCGGCTTCTTCTTCCGATTTATCACTTTTCTTTTTTTCACTGGACGAGTAAGCGTCCTCAGTATTGAAATTTAGTACGTATGATATAGCCATGTCCCCAAAGACTGTAAAAAACAATTGATTATAAACAATCTCTCGATTTCTTCGTTTTTGTATTCAAACCGACACATGGTAAAATAAAGTCTATATCCTAACCTTCAGGTTCCCAATTACGTTTGCAGCCGTAACAAGAAACTCCACCAAGTTCGCCTAAAAGGGGTAAAATAGATCCACAGTCCGGACAAAAACCTGGATCGGTATTAAACGAAGCTTTTTCCATTTTGCAAAATTAAATACCTACTAATTCAGATTCCACATGTTAAAAAACCCAACCAATTCCTCGTGGCTCCATAACTTGACAGTTGTTTATAATTAAATTGTAGGTTGGAACGGATTGGAATAAGCTCGCCACCTTCAGGACAAACTGAGCAGATTGACGATTTCAGCGACTTCGTTCAGAATATCACGCAAGCTCCAACCCTACTCATCTCTGCTCCAACCTTCACCAACCCATGTCTATGCATATCGCGATTAGGTCAAAGATAAAATTTACTTTGACAAAGTGTGAAACATCCGGGAAAAAAATTGAAGAGTGTTTGAAATCGAATGAACGAAGCAAAGTGCAAAGAAGGATAATTTCGTGGTCAATTCATCATGTCCGCTGACGAAGGTTCGTGGCGTACACAAGCATTCAGGCAAAGCGTGGTTGCAAAAATGTGAGTACAGCTACATTTCTGTTTATCTGTTCACTTACCTGTCACACCATTTCATCAACTCAGAACAAAATTCAGCGATCATATCGAAATTTCTTTCCTACCCATTTTCTTGATAATCTAGCGATGAAGCCATCCAAAGATCTGGGATGCCGACGACAAAGAACAGCATTGAGATGGAAAATCATGTGTTCCAGAAAGCCAAGACCAAGGTGAAATCTAGATATCCATCAGTTCTTTAGTTTATGTAGGCAAACGCTCATTGATACTTACAATTTACAGGAAGAATACTTGGGATTTGTCGCTCGATTGATACTCCACGTCAGAGAAATGAGTGAGTCTGCTTTCTGAAAATTCTAACAAATTTCTACCGGTATCCACACACAATCAGACCTTATCTGCAATAAATTCTTTGAAACATGGTGGTCAACCAATACTTCTTCAAACATTGCTAATAACAAACATATCTTTTAGACACCAAGAAACCTGGTGCTGGCATGGCCCCAGGAACAGGAAATACCGGAGGTCAGGGTATGCCGGATCCAATTGGAGCTCTACAAACACTTGCACGGCAAGGTACGGGAAACAATCAGATGATGGGGATGGGAGGACCAGGTCCCGGACCACAGGGAATGGTACAACAGCCTCCACCCAACACTGCAACTAATTGTGAGTGATCTACAAAATATTCTGGTGTTGGTAGTGTGGAATATTTTTGTTAGATACATGGTTTCCATCGCGGTTTCCGTATTCTGTTCAAGCTCTCAAATTACTCCATTTTTATTGAAACTATATTATTTCAGATGCATGTGGTGATGGGGAGTAGATGTTGTTAGCATTATAATGAGCAGAAATTTATGTATGTCGGAGAACGAGCCGATCTCTGATCGAAGGCGGGCGGATCCATATTTCAGGTTGCTCTTACAGGCTAATAAACTGAACAATACCTAATGTAACAAAAGTCCTAATAATCACAATACACAATGTCCCAAGCTGTGAATTTATCAATAGGCTCGAGTAACGCCAAAGGGAGACACGTCAACGAATCCACGAGCCCGTCTTTAATTTCTCAACCGTAATCTCTTCTCTAATTCCGAGATATTTCTTCGCTCATCCCCAATATGAGACTGCCCTCAAAAATCAGTATTGCCAGGGCTGTGGCTACGTTCGATAGAGACCCACACAAAAAGGGCCTTCATCTCGCATCCCCTTCGAAACTTAGACTAAATTCCATCTTTAGCGACTGACAGTCGCCAGAGATCCACATCCAATATACTATGTGCCGACATGTAAATTAAATTTTAAGCGATATTTGTGAACTATGAAACGCTGACACTATTCAACATCATAGTTTTAACATGATTTACCTCGTGACTCACGATTGTGTAAAATTCCGCGAAATATGAAAGCGATCGCTGAGTTGTGCTGTTCTTTTGTTTTCGTGCCGCGGTAAATTCTATCGCTGGCCGAAGGTTACTTGGTTGATCACAGGAAGTGATGAACGCCATAACGTGAGGAAAAAAAGATACAAAATAAACACAAAAACTTATTTTGCGTGCCGCTATACTGCTATTGGTGCCCAACCAAAAACATCGCAATTCAACCACGACCTCCGCGCAGTGCGTCCGCGACGCAATTACCGAAAAATCGTGGAATCGTGATTTCAAATCATTCGAAAATACGCGACAACTAGCAAAAAGTCATAAGTGATCGAAAATCTGCTAATTTCTACCGAAAATCAAATCATAATCACGAAGGAAGATAACATGAGCCAAGAAAGTGGAAGTCTCACGAATATGTACTACGCGCAATACGCGAGTACCAGCGAAAGTGGACTCGAATATGATTCTGATAACTCTAGTGCGGCTCAACGTCTCCGAGAATCTCCGACTCACAAAGAATTTTACAAAATAATAAACCTCAGAGCCTATGAAAAAGAATGCCACCACAACTATGTGCACAAAATTAAAAGCGACCCTGACTTGCAAAAATACATCGAAGAAGCTTGCGGAATGTCAGTGCGTTTGATGGAGGAAATAGTGAGATTCAAATGCCACCTGGAAATAGATGGAAGAGTATTGAAATGTTTCACTCTTAGATTAACACTTTCCTATATTCCAGCCATACGAAAATGGGCTTTCAACCGTGGCTGGTGTCTTGTTCCGCCAGTAGTACAACTTCCTCCAGTAGGGGAATACACAGTAAATCCGTTGAGCAACAAAATCATCAGCTTCGTTAATATCAGTCGTGAACAGTCGCTAAAGTATTTTTTCAGGCAGCATTATTTTCAATCGTTCATAGATAAAGTTGAGAACGATTATTTAGATGCTGTTATTAAACTGAACCTAACAATGACAAAGCTTGAACTCACGCTGACGGAGAAAGCCTGGCCTGTAGGTTTGGACCGAACTAGTCAGTGGGACACACTGGTTATTGAATTAGGATTTAGCAATACCAAGGTCACGGATTGTAAATTTACTTTTAACTACAAATCGCCAGAGCCCATAAAGGGTAGTTGGAAATTGAATAAAAGACTAGTGAAGTCGAGGCTGGCCACTATCAAAACCTCAACACTTGATGAGGTTTTCAGCCGTCTCATGGGAGAAGAACTTATCGGAGATCGATACGACTTCCATGACATGAACCAGTATTGAATTAGGTGCTTAACTTATAACAATACTGAGGAGCTTGCAAATGGTTTCAACGTTTTGTTTCTTGTTTATACTATTGATCACTTATCAATACAAACATTTTATTGAAATTATCAATTCGATCTCAATAATTGCTATCGGTCACATTGTGACTCGTATTTTGTGTCGTTCAGAATCACCCCTACAAATTGATGAATTTTAAGTGCAAATCACGTTATTACTCTACGTTGCTATCCACCCTTACGCTGCTGTCTTGATTCTGATTAGCTACAGTGCTTGTGATGAGACATCTCTGACCCTAATAAGTAAAGCATCTGTGTGTTACGAGCTGACACACTTCGATTTCAAATGTGGTGGCCACCGCATATCCATATAGGATAAGTGATTGGTCAACGCTATGACACCCTCTGTAAATAGTCTTGAGTGACCCGCCATATTTTGTCTTTTTCATAGTGTTACAGAGTCTGAATCAACGCCCTGGTCAAACAATGAACATGACAGGAATCCAGAATAAAATGGGAGGGATGGGAATGATGCAGGGGCAAACGGGAGGACCGATGGGCCACATGGGACCAATGCAAGGAATGCAGGGTGGCCCAATGCAAACGCAAATGAACCAGATAAATCAAGGAAACATACCTCAACAGATGGGTCCAGGTCAGATGAACCAAATCGTCCAGAGCCAGATAGGTCCGGGGCAGATGCAGCCAAATTTACAGGTTTTTAAATAAGAGTCACAACAACCATCAGATATAAGTGAACAGGTATTAATTGTATTCAATTTATTTGCCTAGGGTCAAATGCAAGGACAAATGCCGGGGCAAATGGGCAATCAAATGGGTGGTCCATTAGGGTCAGGAATTCAGGCAGGAATTCCGCCACAGATGAATCAGATGCCGCCTCAAATGAATCAAATAGGTCCAGGGCAAATGGGCCCTGGGCAAATGGGTCCTGCACAAATGTCTCAACAGATGAGTCACATGCAGCGTAAAGTGAGTTCCTTGAACTTCACAGTTTTGATAAATCAATTGACGTGTCGAATATTTTTGTGTTCATATTTTCAGCCGGAAATGATGAACGCCGGTTTTCCTGGGCCACGTAATGTTGCTCCTAACCAATTTTTAAGACAAAGCCCCTCTCCATCCGCGCCGAGTCCAGCTAGCCTCGCCCCTTCAAGGTATTGGAATGGTGTCAACGATTGTTTGGAATGTTTTCAAATTAATGGGTCCTAATCATACGTCTGCTTCCAGCAATCAAATGGTCGCCTCTCCTGCTTTGGTACCTTCTCCTAGTCCGCAACACGCAATGATGGCCGGACCCCAACGTTCCGTAGGTAAGCTGAGTACCATTTGGAGTTGAAAATTTCTGAGCTAGTCAGTGATACTTATATTTCTGAATGCAGGCATGGCACCATCGCCCAGCAGTTCGCTAAATACCCCTGGAGGATTGGGAGCAACTCCAAGTCCACTTCAAGAGGATCAGGCCTATAGGGATAAGGTTCGGCAGCTCAGCAAATACATCGAACCTCTCAGAAGAATGATAGCAAGGATGGGAAATGATGGAAGTGAGTTATTCAGTTGTGCTAGTGTTTCAAAAAACTGAGAATTATGATTGTTCGAATTGAATATTTCGTTCCAGACGTTGACAAATTGAGTAAAATGAAAAAACTCTTGGAGATATTATCAAATCCGAGTAAAAGAATGCCGCTCGATACGCTATTGAAGTGTGAAGTGGTACTCGAAAAACTGGACTTCAAGAGAGGTGACGGTAGCGTTGGACCTCCTGTTACTACTTTAAAGGAACATCACTTTTTCAGCCCTCTTCTAGAGGCTGTGAATGCTCATCTTCAAAGCCCAGTTGCAAACCATACTCTGCAGAGGACCTTCGGACCCTGTTTAGAAGCCTTATTTGGACCTGAAATAAAGTGAGTAGAGTTCTGAAGAATTCATTTTAAACTGAATCAAAACATAACAGGGAAGATTTAAAAAAAATTTCAATAATTCTTCGTTTTTTGATTCAACAGAGGTCTGCCTCCCGCTCTTAAAAAACAAAAGGTGGAGGAACCAACAAGCGATATACCAGATGTTCTCCAAGGAGAAATAGCTCGCCTGGATCAACGCTTTAAGGTAAAACTGTCCTCCGTCCAAAATTATTTCCAAAATCTGCTCTTGAACAATTTTTCACTAGGCTTGATTTATAAATGTTGCAGGTGAGCCTTGACGCAGCTCAGCAAAATGGCTCAAAGTGTATACAGCTAGTCTGTTGGCTGGATGATCGTCACCTACCCTGCGTTCCGCCAGTTTCAGTAACTGTTCCAGCTGATTATCCTCTAACAGCACCGCGCTGTGTGATGGCACCACATGAATATAACGCGACTACATTTTTATGCGCGGTTCAGAAGGCTTTAAATGCTCGCATATCCAAATTACCGCGAAGATTTTCCGTTTCTCAATTACTAGACACCTGGGAAATGAGCGTACGGCAAGCCAGCGCTCCTACACAAACCCCAGTATCATCGGCGACGGTTCTCATGGGTCTCTAAGAGTTGAGTAATTTTAATTATAGAGTATTAGATCTTATCAAACAGCGAATAACCGGTTCGTTTAATTGACGTGAGCAGAGACGAAAATGCTGTCATATCGTCCCTTGTTGATTCCTATTCCTACTATTTTCGATCTCAGTTAGTTAAATTTTCAACCTGAGAGTCCGTTTGACTTGGGCAAAGCTTCAGCCTCTGCAATAGTCAAGTATACGACTTGTCAATTTTTACGCGATTCAGTAATATTTTGTACATATTTTTCCATTACGATTAATATATTTTATTATGAAGGATAAATTTGCAATAAAATCATTTGAATAAATGTACAACATCGTTGTTCTTTCTGTAAAGTGTGCATAAGTAATCAAAAAATCAGATGAAGTTGAATAATAATCAATTTACATCTCACGCAGATTTCACCTTTTGAACAATTCGGACAATACGTGAGGGAGCTGAGTGTAATTTATAAATAGAAGCAGCTGTCACGAAGAACAGCAAACATATAAGAGACCTTTCCACTCTCTTGGAGGGGTCCAATAGTTGGCACAAATTGGAGAAACCTATCAGTGAAGCCAAACGGCCGAAACGCTAGATATCACTTCGTTGAATGGAAAAAACCGTTAACAACGCGTCAATATCTGCTATACAGAACCATGAATATTAATGATCATACATTTTTTCGGAGACAGTATCTTTGCCGATTCTTAATTCAATAACAAACTTATCAAAGATATTATTTAAGATATTAAGATATCATTTGCTGATATTAAATAAAATCGATTCATTGTTTCGTTCGCTTGGATTGAGTCGTTGCTATTTTGCACTGGATTGATCATCAAATTTGATACTAAGTATGTGAATATAATCGGGGAAATGATGAACGTTCAACTATGTTTTTATTAAAAATTCAGACGCACGCTCATTATAATTTTTCGAACAAGTTTTACGCGTTTACCTAGTTAATTTTTTTTACCTTTTTTCTCTTGAGTGACTGTCTAAACAAAAAAGAACAGTATTATTGCTGTTATTTGAATGTTTTTTCTGCAATTTGTCAGATTTTAAATCTAATTTTTGTTGGAATAGATACGAATCTTTTTGAACAAAAAAACAAATCAATCCATTTCTATATACATACAATACATATACACCTATCTATTTGTGCGTTATATATCTTATCTCAAAAAAGATTTGCTCTGAGTCGAAGGTCAAGCACGCACGCGTACGTTTCGATGACTAAAATTGCGTATATGAAATTCGCCACACGTGGAACACGCACATGTGCAAATATTCCTATGCATACCGGGTGTTTATTTAGCATTAGGTAAACGCGGATGAACGTTATAGTTGAACAAAGATATTTACTTTAAACGATTCTTTTTGTACATAAGTTCCGGTCGAGTGAAATTTTTTCACCCAAATCCGCAGCCAGGTGCGTGCCATAATCGTACGTGCGGATATCATTACGTGTGTAATTTTTTTTTAAACACGCCCAAGCACGCGCTAAGTGAACGCTTGGTAATGTCAATGTGTGTACAGTAAACTATTATCTCATACTACGGTCTTGCCAAAATGTTGTTTTGCAAACTCTTCAAAACCAAGGACGCAAATTTCCAAACTTTCAAGCGCACGAGTACCAGATTTCAATATATCTGACAAAGATCAATGAAAACCTTATCTTAAAAAATAATAATAATTATACCTCAACATGCGGATTACTTAAAATCTAACGATCTCGATTCGCGTTCGAATTGCTTCGAAAACAATTACTTAAGTTAACTTATTTTTATACATTCATCATTAATCCCACTTTTCCAGTAATTAAAAACTCAAAATGAGTTTCAGAAATGGAAAAAAAGAAAAAGAATTTCGTATCTCCACAACACCTGAATGAAATGTCATGTATATGATAAATACATTTGTGTGCCAGTAAAAAATCGGCATAAAAAAAAATCGTATTCGCATAATTATGTTATTGCATAGGTACCGCCCACGTCACATGAAGCAGTGTGATAAAAAAAAAGTACAAGAAAAAGGAGTAAACGAATGAAACTGAAGAGCTAGCTGAACTTGTTTGTGTCAATATATTCAAGGATTAGTCCCGGAAGGCATATCGCAATATCTAAGCAAGGTAAACATGTATATCAAATTCGGAATCAGTAGTTTATGATCACCAAAATTCCACCAATGAAATTCCAACGTTGAGAGGCTCGTGTTTTGCGAGGTGACTCGAGTTCAAAACCACATTGAATTTAAACTCAACTAACACGAGGCATATGCAGATATATAGATATAACTATTGCAAAAGCAGCTGAAACTCTTATAAAAATCTTTCGTCACCGCAGCATTTTTATCAGGATTTTTCGATTTATAAGACTGAGCAAGTGAGCTGCATCTAATCTGGAAATTTCATTTACGTACTTATACATATGTATGTTTTCCTTATAGCGAACGTGAACAAAAACACTACAAATACGCATTTAATTATCTCTATTAAATTGCAATGTTGTTGAAAAACAATAACGAAACTAGACATCGACGGAGATATGAAAAGTTCTCTTTTTTTCCTTACTTTTTGTTCTCAACGTAACGATAAATGTTAGCAATACAACTGCATAACAAACGTCGTTTTGTATAAAAGTGCAATGAACTATCCAGCTGTAATATTATCTCTTGCCAACAGAGCGTAGGTGTAACTTGAAAAAGAATAAAAGAAATGACTAACTAGTGTATAGAAAACGTCAACAGGATCGTTTGATTATTATTATTAACGTTGTTATTGTAATAAAGATGCGACTATGGGACGTAGATCATACGTCACAGTCATACGTTCCCTCGTATTTTCGTTTCAGTTTTTTATTCAGGGTCAAATCATGACTGCCGGGGGTTTGCGTATAGGTAGGTATTTACAATCTACGATAATTTTCGCAGTCGTAATACTGCCGGCATCATAATCCTCGTCCGATTCAATGAGGGATTCAATTACATTATTTTTTTGCTTCGCAGATGTTCTCGAATGGCCAATCGGAAGCTGGCATTTCGTGGGTGTGTTTAAATATTACCACAAATTGGCCACACCGTGCGGTGCTGCAGATATCACGGATACTTTGCGTTACCCACGACATCCTCAGCCGGTTGTTTACTCCTCGATAAAACGTGCGGCTAACGTAACACAGAATACACTCATGACGAGCAATGAATATACTACGAATAATTCTACTACTAGATGACGTAGAGTATACGCCCACGTACGTTATGCAAGTTTTATTTAAAGACATTGAATTTGATGAATAAGTCTAACCGGTTAGATCAATTCATTCAAAACTATGTGTTCAATTATCTTATTAACGCTTGCCTCCCTCATTAATTTCGTGTCAAATTTTGAATTCAAATATTAAAGACCGCACGGGATTAATTATCATACTCATATGGCTAATACGAAATTTTCGATAAAAAAAATTGCAGAGATGGGTGTGACGATCAAAATCAAACGTGCGCGGCGTGAGCGTATTTGGATATAGAGAAAGATTACAAATTCACACGTGCTACAAATACAAGGAGGACGACGCTTGTTTTCAAGAAGGAAAGACCTTCTCTTCATAACCGGTGGGGATAGTTATTCACTTCTCACTTACTTCAACCAATCAGAATCATGTAAGATGTGCGAAAACAAATCGCGTGTTTACTGAAGAGCCAAGCAGTGAATCGTGTGATAATTAAACGATCCCACTAAACTAAAAGAGCTGCTTTTACCATACCGTTCGCCTCAGTACTTATCAAGAGCTCGAGTAGCGCGCACGTGTTTTCAAAGGTAGACAAAAATTGGAGTATTTGTTGTTACTCGTTCACTCGAAGTTGAGTAAACTTGTTTGTTTTTTTTTGTTCTTTTTTTTATTTTATTTTAATATCTACATCGCCGTAAACGCATATCAACGCAGCGGTGAATTTTAATTATAATCATGTAATAATCAATAGTTACAAGTAATCATCGACAAGTTACGATTCAAACAATTATCAGTTGTTTATTGATTTGTGATAAATTGGGAAAGGAAGACTGACGAGTGTATCTATTGTAATTGATGTATGGCTACGCTGTTAACGGGGTCAAAACTTTCTCACGAACTGACGCAATTCTTCGCTCGCAGCTGATGCGAATTTGCAGAAATCAAAGTTTCCAAGTACCAGGTAAATACAATTGTCATATTAATGATCTGACAATCCGTGAATCAATTTCCCGTCTGCGTAGGCCCGCTCCCTCGAAATCTGTACAGGGGAAAACAATAACCGATGCCAAATTATCCCTTTTTTAATTTCTACCCCCTTTGTTTTTTCGATTTTTCTTCTGCTCGTGTAGACTGGAACTAAATATGTACTGATTCGACGTAATTATTGGTTTAATGAATTCTGAAAAATTTGGGACGCAGTGCCGACTGCATTAGCATGCAGAATGAATTATTTATCATGTTTATAAACACACCATATACGATTGCTGCGCTTGATTGACGTCTCCTCTGGTATAATACGCCTTTGCAAAACGGATGCTGCTATATACATTCAGTCATTGACCACGATAAGACTACGGATTCTTTTGTAGTCCCTTCCGGTGTCATCAAACCATTTTAATCCTGGATTCATATAATCGCTTGAATTTTACAGGATGGATGTTATACCTGCGGTTATTCAAGAAAAAATGATATCTGTTCTCATTTCTGTACAAGGAAATATTTTATATATACCTCTACAATCGTATAAGGATTTATCCTTCACTGAATAAGTGAATAAAAATCCATCGATAAGTAGCTGACCAATCCTATTTTCATAATCTGCAACTGAACAAAACAACAGTCTTGTCATGCCCATTATATGACTACGGTTCCAGTATTTTCTTCTTTTATATCCTTTGTTCGAACATATTATGCGATTCAATGATTTTTTCTTTTTGTCTGTGACAAATGATGATTTTTCGCATTCATCTATACGCAAAAGAGCCAACTATTTGTTATGGTGATATCATGCATTCTTCAACTTATCCCTTATATCGGGTGAAAATGAGGGAATAGTCGTTTCTAACGACATATTAAAAATAGGCTACCTTAAAGCAAATCTTTCGTAGGTGTATTCAGTGCCAGGTCCACGGCCAACTTGTCATCCTGGACAGTAGCCAGAGGGCAAGACAATCGCGAACTTTCCACTCTCTCAAGATACTTATTGTGTTATGAATGTACGTGTATTTGCTATACATACAATTTTTTTGTTTTTTGTTTGTTGTTAATTTTCTGTTTATGCACACCTACGTTGCAGTGTTATATATTCTTCTATTTTTCCGTGTCTCGGTCGCAGCAATGACAACATAATGTCAAATCTTCCAACGATCGATTCGTATCGATTATGAAAAATAATTAATAGAGTAATTTTTGTTTTTCTAACGTCAAACTAACGTGCGCTACAAAATTGGAGAGTTAATGATCCGGATATACCGGACTATCAAAACTATTTTTAACCCTTCCGCAAGCCGTTTACTTGTATCTATCTATGTTAGTATAGAGATAAGAAGCTCAAAACGGCAAACGTGGGCTTTCTTTGTACGAAACGAGAAATATTGAATCCTGCTGCAGTGCAGAAATAAGAAATGACTAATATAATTCTAGTAACGATGGCGTTTACATAATTTTACGAGCGCGTCCACTCTGCATATTCACGTAATCTTGTATGCGGGTTAACATATAGTGTTATGTGAAATAATTAAAAATTTACGTAAATTTTAGTCTCATTGATTACATCCGTGATCAAACACGTGATCACTGGTACATATATGTATATGTGGGCCAAGTAACACGTGCAGTTTCTGAACCATGGTACTTTATCTATTCAAAGTTGATAAAAAAAAAAACACATTAATTAGTCTGGTAATTTCCGCGATTTCTCGTTAATATTAATTTTTCCATGAATTATGATAATCATTCCATTATAAGCGAACTCGAGACAAAAAGAGAAGAAAAATCTCGCGGAAAAACAAACAATCTGACCAAACTAGATTACAAAAAACTGGTACAAAAAATTTGAATAACTCATTATTACGAATACACAAATCTCAATTGAAACGATTTCATAATTTTGTCTTCTTTGTATCGTGAATCGTTATACTCTAATTACACAATTTGATAATGTTTTCTCCAAGTTAAAATGAATTATGCCAACGCAGAAAACTGAACCAAATTATGTAACATAAGTCTTTTCAACTTTATCAGCTATATGGGGCCTTACGCTCCTTCGCGTCATCGAAAAGCATACATAATGTATGAAATTTTGTACACAAATGATAAAACTTGACCTATGCTATTACTATTAACCAACATAATGTGGGACGAGTAGATGACCCTTTTATAATGGTTGAAATTACGTCAGGGGTATCGTTTTCATTGATGTTTTTTTAAATCATTTATTTATTTATTTTTTCTAATTCTATGAATTCACTTTTTACGATCGCATATTTTCATTGTGCAATTGCAAGTTGTGCAGCTATAATTGGCAAAGAATATCGATTTTGGCAGTTTTCCAAATATATTCGTCATAGCAATATCAGTTGAGCACTTATGATAACGTTTAGATATGTAGTGTTTGTAGTCATAGATTTTAATTTCAATTATAAAGACCGGAAGTTGATCGCATCCAGAATTACCGACAAATATCGTGCAAATTCCAAACCGATGACGATGATCTTCCGAATTAGTGATTTCATGAGTAATATTCGGTGACCCGTAGAAATGGCTCGCGTGTCATATTATTATCATTAATTCTTTTTTTTAATCTCACAAATCGTGGAATCCTTGGGTTCTGGGGATCCGCCGAGACGAAATTCTTCCTTCATTTTTTTGGCTAAGGATCAATTTTTATTTTTTATTTTTGTTACTTTTTCTTTTTTAATTCTCTTTTTTTATTGTTATTATTATTATTTTGTTACTCCGTTGAGATCAACATGTTAGTTGAAAGACGGCCAGAACTCAACCCCATTTCGACAAAACATTGGGTTGGTTACGTAAAACTGTCGCGTCGCAGGTTGAGCTGAGCAATTCGGCAAAAATGTGTTACTATAGACATAGATTTTTCCATTCGTATAGAATAGATTGTGATATCATTGTTTTTCTTCAAAATATATACTCTCTGAAAACTAGCCAAAAAATTTAATTTTTGAAATATGCCAACAAGTTTACAACAGTTTCGGAACTGCAGGTGGGATGTCTGTAGCAACTTTTTTTTTTATTCCTTCTTTCTCTTTTTTTGCAACTTATTTTTACGACTGCGGAATAGTTGGCCTCAATTAGGTGAAAAGAAAAAGATGTAAAATCCCGATACATTATTGAGACAAAGACGTTGGTAATCTGTGTTCGTATACCTATATACATTCTCCGAAGCATTTAATGAAAAACATGTTTTTTTAATCTTGCGGGGTGAAAAATTGCCTGATTAACACATAACATGTAATCACGTTCGAATTCCATCCGTGCATTCATACAAACGTAACGTTATATCTAATTTCTGTCTCGATACGGTATAGATATTGATTGCTATTCGATTCATCGTTAGCAGCTGCTACTCATGTTTACCTTGAAATCATTCTAATCACTTTCTTTGTAACACGTTACAACCAAAGGTTAATTCCATTATACCAATCAGTCACGTTACTCGTGCAGCGTATTATCAGTTTTTTTTTTTCTTATTATTGAATTAGGGCCCCTCTAATCCGCCTTGTTGCTCATACGATTGAATAAAAGCTATGAAATACTGATTCACGTCATGCGGAGAAATATACGAGTTCTAGAGACTCGGGACTTTTCGTATTCGATTTCTTTCTTCCCTTATGTCATTGATAGCGTGAATTTGTTTACTGGCACGTGTTCTCATAAATATACAATACAAACAAAAACACATGCGAATTGTTTCTCGATTACGTTTAATTATTAGCTTCGAATTAGCAGTTGATGAGCAGCACGAAGCGGTTATTTTTACTCTGACTCTGCGATAAATGAAAGATAACTGATCAATGCATCAATGCACCGCGTAACATAAATACAGTTGACTTTATATGGTCTAAAACTATAATATAGTTTATACAGTGTATGTATATGCATATGTATAAGTATGTAACAACTTCTCAAATATGTACTCGCAAACAATTATTCTGCACATTTGATTGATCAATACAAATATATAGCTGTATCCAAACTTTCACCAACTTATGCAAGCCCATGATATTACAACAGAGTTCTCCGACGTTCCTATATTCTAGTATACTTATACTCGAAGCTTTAGGCTCTGATACTATACAGCATACTGTTCCTCGGGCATGAAATAACAAATTAAATCCTATCGCAGCACATGAACTGCGGGTAATAACTGTATGCAATATGTAATTTTCAACGCGTTTCGCAATCTTTACACCAGTATAAACTATACATAGATACATGCACAATAATATTGTTGGCTGGTTACTGCAGCAGCACAAAGTGCACCTGCTCAGTGGTGTAACTATATGTAATGTGCAATTACTGTCCGATGCTGTAATTTCTGTAACCGAAGAGATAATATGTGAGCGTTTTATATTGGATATAGGGAAATGTGAAAATGCCATTATTCTAGTTTCTATCATGATATCGTCAAAGTCTATTCGTAATCTATTTACCCGATGTGTGTTGCAGCTGTGTCGAGGTTCGGCAACCACTGGGTTTTTTCGGGAAATTTATCACACGCGCATTTCTTTACAGCTATTACGGATCTGAACTCCCATCTGAAATTCGACCCATACAAAGAAATGGCATAATGAATTCAAATGAATCGAATCCTGTTACTAAATTATAGATTTATCGATTAGCTCACCGGTTTTCATGCTCATTTTTATGGTAAGGCCAACGATCTGGTTACGTAAACGTTGCATTGATTATGAAATAATTGCACTCCGGTTTGTTTGATCTACCTTAGCATGTAATTGGTGGAGGGCACCTGAAAATCGTGGGACAATAATTCATAACAATTAGTCGGTCAGTTGAATATATTTATTTCAGGATAAAACGGGGTGGGAAATGAACCGGGTTCAATTAATTTACGACTAATAGTGAGTCATCGGAACCTTAAACAATTCAATTGCATGTGTATCACATAGTTCATACGTGTTGGTTTTGTACTTTGATCCAGGTTCATCGAAACCCGTGTTTCAAACGCAGTGTCTGACCGTCACGTGGTATTCCCATCTTATCGACCACGGGAATAACGCCCTATGATTTGCTGAAATAACATCACGTGACACGAAACGTCAGAAAACCTGAAGCAAACTGCTGTCTGCTCCGTCCTCCTCCAGCGCAGCGTCTCACACACAAACGTCGAACGAGTCGACGCAACTTGTCACAACCAAGTGCTTCGAGAACGCGGAGCTAAAGAACGAGTACCAAGGAAGTGGAGAAACAAAGGACGAGATTGTTCCTTATTCATATTTCAAAAGGCACTTTAAAGTTAAACGGTTTTAAACAATCAATATTTGTGTCGAGTTGCTGAACCGTTTTAAATAAAACGTCATTACTAAGCCTTTTTTTTAAATTAAATTATATTATCGTAATTTACCAGTGATTAGACGGCGAGCAGTTCGAAACTGATTAGATATAAAGAGTTGAATCGTGTGAGAACAATTTTATAATAAATCTTAGATTCGCCTCAAAAGATCTCGGGGTTTTGACAGCTCTTGTCAAAATGGTTGGGGTTAATTTTGAAGATTACTTCTGAACGAAACTTACCGGCCTTCGAAATACCAGTGATACATATCTTTGTGGAAATTTCAAACAAGGCTATTAATGTTCATGAATAAATAAGAAAATTAATCTCCCTTAGTGTTGAATAGAACAAATTAAGCACAGAAACAAATTACAAAAAATTGAAACAATTTTGAAGACAATTAAAAAATTACAGGCCTTTTTATAAGGTCTTCATAACACACACAATGTACAGCATGAACTATATTGGAAAATTCATCAGCAACTTCAGGGATTTTTACAATGAAATTAACGCCGCTACTCTTACTGGAGCCATCGATGTTGTCGTAGTTGAACAACCAGATGGATCCTTCGCTTGCTCGCCTTTCCACGTCAGGTTTGGAAAACTCTGCGTACTTCGATCCAGGGAAAAAGTGGTGAGTAAAAATATTTTCGTCTGAGATATTATTTTTCTCATTTTTGTTCGATTGCATTGTTTTCAAGTTAATTTGACACCGATATTTGCTTCTTATCTTGTTTGAAGATACATTTATTTTGATCATGTGAAAGCTGAGATAACGATTGACATTTATTGTTTAATCATTATGTATCGTTATGAATCAGTTGAAAAAGGCAGTTGGTCTAACTTTGGCTGATCATCTTTATACAGGTTCAGAACTTGGCTAGGGTTAGCATCGTCATATTACTATTTACATAGTTTATTATTAAATCAGTACTGCTGATGATAACTCATCTATTCAGTTAGCTAAAGTTTCTGAAATCAACATCTCTTAATAATTCAGAGTAAAGTGAACAAGAATTAGTTCGAAATTTTACATTCCTCTATCTTCTCTCAAACTACGTTACCATCAATACAAACCCCTTCTTTATCATATATTCTTTCTTTAGAAAAGTACCTCCGTTATCTCCATTAGAATGGCAAAACTAGGGGTGCAGATGAGCTATAATCTTACTTCATGGTTCTATGATTTCAGGTGGACATAGAGATAAATGGAGAACCTAGGCAGATTCATATGAAGCTAGGAGATTCCGGGGAAGCATTTTTTGTTGAAGAAGTTGGTTCAGGTGGCTCTCCAACCGATACAGAAATCCCACCGCATCTTGCCTGCTCCCCAATTCCACATGACAGTTGCTTTCCACCACAGAGGTAAAGTGTAGTCAGTTTGATACAATACGATTGCATCCCATCATTTTTTCTTCATTTCAAATCTTTAGGTGTCATTTATATCTGCTTTCACAATTCATTGCCAAATTCACATTATTCTCAGGGAGACTGGAACTTTGTTTATCAGGTTCAACCTACTCTCAGAACTTCCTCAAGAACAACGAGAAAAATTACTCCGAGATTCAGTCCTTTCCATCGAACGTGAAAAATGGGAGGAGATGTCAGCTCTACCCCCGGATGAGCGAGAAAAGTTCCTGATAGAGCAGTTTTCAGATCTGCCAAAAGTTCATCGCGAAAAATGGCTGCAAATCGCTTCGTTGACCACAGAGGAGCGAGACAAAATTTTCCGCGAAAACTTTGGCGATATATCGACTGAACAGAAGCAGAAGATGATACGCGAACAATATTCTGCCCTGAAGACTGAGGATAGGGAGAGATTGTTTAAAGAAAATTTTCCTGAATTACCTGTAGAACAGAGGCAGAAATTTGAATTCGCTCTACTTAGTGATTGGAAGGGAAAGGACGAAGAAAAATGGGATGAGAATCAAATAGATTCTAAGAATGACGACGAGGAAATATTTAACATGGATAACATTGATGGTGAAGAACCTAAGCCACCTTCAGTTTCAACTCCTAAAACATTTAACGCCGTGGCTTCAAATGAGAGAATTCGAAAAATAAGTGTTGTGAAAAATGATTTTCGACCAATAAATGATGACCCTCAGAGCAGCTGCAAAGAAAAGTCTAGCGATGAATCGAACATCTCTTTGTCTAAGAAAAACTCCAAAGACGAAACAGTTGAGGAAACTAAGGTGAGCAACGCGTCTAAGAGAAAGCGTAAGAGGAAAAGCATCATGAAGAAGAAAGGTGCACAGAGAAAAACTAGCAATGGAAGTAGCAGCCAGACTGAAATGAGTGAAAACGACGTTGTTGCTGCTGACGAATCTCAGAGCGAACCGGTGAGTTTTTTTTTGTACATTGAAAATGTAGATGAAAATTTATTTCTATTATTTATTAAAAATTCGAAATCATTACGAATATATTCATTAAAGTTGTTAAAGGGGCCCAGTCCGGTTGTCGAGGTTGAGTCCAAAAATGCATCATCGGAACTAATTGAAACCCACTCCACTTCGCTGTCGCAGGACATAGCGGTGCCACGTCCTGAAACTGACTTTCATTTCTTTAGCGATACGGAGGTCACTAAGTGAGTCAAGTTTCTCAAATGATAATTCTCTGAGCAGAGAATTCACTTCTATTACATTTATTTCCTGTTATCACGATTATCAACATTTTCTGTGAATTTACAAGAAATCGGGAGTCCAGGAATCGCTCTCCAGTCCAATCTGATACCGAATTTGAGATCCGCAAGCTTAGCGAAGACAGGGCAGAAATTGAGGATGAAAAAACGCATCAACAGAGCTGGAGATGGGGCGAATTGCCAAGCCCTCCACCCGATTCTACTTTATCCTCGCACAGAAGCTCATTGAATGCCTCAACCGCGGCGAATCAGCCAAATGATTGTAATTACGTTTTTAATACTACTTGGAACAATAACATGCTTTCATTATTGCTGCGATTAATTTTTTGCTTGTGGCGTATGTTTTTGTTTAGCTTTTAAACAATTGAAAAAATTCATTCATTCATGATTTAATTGCTTCTCTGGACTGCGTGAATCTGTTGTAATCGGTATTCTGTAGCTTGAAAAGCGATTTTTTTATTACTTTCTTACTAAACACGTGGGTAATAAGGTAAATCTAATTTTCGTGGTAGTCGAAGCCCATCAATCAATCCTCAGCCGAACACTGGCCTACATGAAGAGGACTAATTCCCGCTTTGTTCGCAACCCTGAATCAGATGGAATTTATCTGAGCGATCTTAATGCGGATGAACTTGATCCCGAAGTTGCTGCACTTTATTTGCCAACATCCCATCGCCGCACCACAATTCCTAAAGGTATTGCCTAGCGTTGGTCTATGGTAGAAATCACTCGAATCTTTCTATACAAATCCAATCATGATCATTCACACAGCTACTGCAATCAGAATTAGTACTGCTTTAAGTGAACCGCTGATGTTCATGTGTGTACGACACGCCCTTGTATGTGTATTTGAATTCTTTCCAGGTGAGAAAAGCATCGACGAAGAAGACGCAGAGTCAGGAAATGGCCCGAGCCTGCCCCAAAGTCCTAATAGTGTAGAAGGTGCTATCGGTGGCCCAAAATCTCTAGATAGTGATTTCGAAGAGCCAAAACATTCCCTTTTTGAAAATACTGCAGATGTTTTATTGTCTCTTTGCGGAGGATTAGATTCTAAGGATGGTCCATCGGAGGAAGCTTTCCACCAAAATCTGCTTCAGTTTGAGGATGTCTGTAACGATCCAAAGTTATTTGAAAATCCAAATTTGGTGATAAAAATTAATGGAAAATTCTACAACTGGGCCATGGCATGTCCCATCGTTGTTACTCTCGCTGTATTCCAAAGACATCTGCCGCATAACGTTATCGACAATTTGTGCTCTCGCTATATGTCAACCCCGGTGCATGAAGACAAAAAACAACAGAGCGGAGTAAAAACCGAAGGCCGCAGTGGCTACAGCTCCTGGTTTTCGTGGAGCCGCTCAAGTCAACCACCTAAAAAATCACAAGACTTGTCTCATGTTGACGGACCGATAGCTGAAGAACCACGTGAGCAGCTAGTCGGAGCTAAGGAAGTGTCTACTCCTGAAGATATGCCCTCTGTAAGTATCAGAATGGAGCCAAAAGACCACGAAATTATTGACATACAGCTAGAAACTGAAACTGCGGTTCAGACTGGTTTCCCAATTACACCAGAGGAGTCGATTCATGATAAACCAAACAAAGAACGAGGGGAACGAGAGGGTGAAGGCTACAGCGGAAGTGAAGATTCTGACAGCAATCGGAACGAGCCTCAAGGAGTAAAAATACCAATGGAAAGAAGATCCTATTATGAACCGACCGAGAAATATAGGAAGACACTCAGACTCTCCTCTGAACAAATCGAAAGCCTCAATCTTAAGGAAGGGCCCAATGAGGTCGTATTCAGCGTGACGACTGCTTACCAAGGCACGACGCGATGCAGGTGTCACATCTACAGATGGAAATGGGATGACAAAATAGTAATCTCTGACATCGACGGCACAATAACTAAATCCGATGTACTTGGACACATTCTGCCCATTGTTGGAAAAGACTGGGCCCAGTCTGGCGTAGCTCAGCTGTTTACCAAAATCAAAAACAATGGATACAAGCTACTGTATCTCTCAGCAAGAGCTATTGGTCAAGCCAGGCTCACTAGAGAATATTTGAAGAGCATTAAACAAGGAGATTTGTCTCTTCCCGAAGGACCTCTGCTTCTTAATCCTACGAGCCTATTATCTGCTTTCCATCGAGAAGTCATAGAGAAAAAACCGGAACAGTTCAAAATCTCTTGCCTCAGCGATATTCAAGCCTTATTCCCCGAGGATGTAAAACCTTTTTATGCCGGATACGGGAATCGCATAAACGTAAGTATTGATTTACCGAAACTGTTGTGGCATATTACTCTGAGAAATTGCAAGCTTAAAGTGTTTTCAAACCGACATTTTTAATTTCTATATTTCAGGATGTTTGGGCGTATAGAGCAGTAGGTATTCCCATCGTGAGAATATTTACCATCAATCATCGTGGAGAATTGAAGCACGAGCTGACGCAGACATTCCAATCTTCGTGAGTAGTTTTCTTCTTCTTTAACTATTTTATCTTGTTGATTTTACGTCGTCAATGTCTGATGTAATCTAGGTAGGTAATTGAAAAACTATTCATTATATGTACGTTCGTTGGGATTTATTTTAACGGAAAGTAATATTTTCTATACTTTTCTATAATTCATTTAATTGTGAATCTTGGTGTTTTTTATAATTATACATAGGTGTATGCACCACTCGGAGATGCGCATCGCGTACGTGTCTGGCACCTAAAATTTCACATATTATTCGCAAAATTGACGGTTAGCATTGGTAAACAAAAACAAATGCGCGCTTCGCACTCTTGAGTGGTCAGTTTTTCTGAATATTCTTGGTGCCTTTTCAGCAACTAAATACCAAAGTGCTCATCAAATTTTCCCGCTCAAGCTCCAGGGCAAAAATAGGCTGAGATAGAAATACTAATCCCGCAGTTCAGTAAAAACCAAGACACAGTGAAATTAAACGAATTTCTAACAGAAGATACAGAGTAGTTCTTACGGGGGGCTCTTTTGTGTGGTTCCAGTTACACGTGTCAGAGTGGAGTGGTCAATGACTTGTTCCCGCCATTGCAATACTACCACACTTCTTCAGATGACAACGCAACCATAGATAGTTGATGATAATTGATTAAAACAAAGAAAAAGAAAATCCATTTCAATAGCTAATTCAATATTTGAACGATACTTCATTTGCTGGCCAAATGATTTGACGTAGGCGTCTATATGACGCATATCAAATAGCTCCATAAAATTGGGATAAAACTTAGAAAATACGTACATAGTGAATTTTTAGTCAGGTCTACAGACATTTTACGTTTGAATGAAATCTGTCGACAAAGTATTTATGTAGATACATACCAATTAATATGTATAATTATTTATTGCTGTTTGAAAAACTTTAAACTATCGAGATTGTACATAGAAAATTGACACTTTGTCATATAGTAATTTACACCATGTTATACTCGTGATATAGTGTCAATTTCGTAATTGAAACCGATGATTTTTGCAATTCCTTTAAGTTCGGATGTCGTGATGATTGAGAATTCTTCTCTCGTGGTATTTTATGTATGAGCTATTATTGTGGTCCATTATCGAATGATCCCTAGAATTTGACAAGGAAAAGCAGCTGGTCTGATGTTGGTTTTTTTTTATCCCTTTCGTTTTTAAACTACATACTTGAACAAGTCAATGAGGTATTTGGTTGTACATCCGCTTGCTACTCCTCTACTTATGATATATAGGGTAAGCTTTCGACACTACACACTTGATTTTTGTTTTTGCTTTTCTATTTACACTCATGATCATTCATCTAACTAACCCGAGTATCGGCATACGAACAATTTTGACATCACTCTATTGTAGGGTCTTCTTTCCTACAACTCCTCATTTCATTTAACACTTGTTCAAAAAATTCAATCATAGTTTTATTTTATTTGTATTCTTTTATCGCGTTGGAGTTAATGTTCATTACTTGCCTTGTGACGTCTATTGTTTTTCAGTGAAATTGACACATTTCATTCATCGGTGGAAAACTCATTTTTTTTCGTAATTCACTCTCTTCCAGGCATGAGCTTTTTTTTTAATGCCAAACGTCTCCCAGGCATTTGCTAATAGTATAATAGCTCTGTTGTTAACTCATCAGCATCACGATCGAGCATTGTTTTTATTATCACGACAGAATTCCAAATGAATCGCCATAAACTCTTGAAAGAGTTGAATTCCTTGCGACAAAAATATGATTTTTGATGATATTTTTTTCATGTACATTCTCGTAGGCACTCATATGTTTTCCATTCCATTCTCTTTTCTATTCATGACTTTACAGCTTGCCAGAACTGTTCGAACATATGATCGATCTAATCAACAGTATTAACATTCAATTTTACAAGGTCTCTGTTTTAAGGCGTTTTAGTATTACTATATTCGTTGTTTGAAGAGCTGCAGCGAAACTCGAACCAGCCAAAGATGCAGCGGTAGTTTTTGAGTCAATGAAAATAGTAAAAGTCCCAAAATGACGCCTACTTTGTAAATTGAAAATTTCATTGAGCTTATAGAAGGTGTTATGTGTTATTGAAATCTGATTTATCTGCTGCTAAACCATTACTGCTTCCATGCGTCAAGTGTTGACTGAATGTTGACGCTATCAAATAAACTGATTGGATTCTCTATTTTCTATTTCATTTTTCAGATACTCAAACATGAGCTACATCGTAGATCATCTGTTCCCACCGCTGCCCGAAGATGCAACGGATGAGTTTAGCAATTTTGCTTATTGGCGTGAGCCGATTCCTGAGATTCCAGATTTGGAGGTACTCAATATCGATACTCAGACAACGCAATAAAAATCTATATTTGGCACCAGAGCAATAATAAAACTGCTCATTATTTATTGAACCAGTTGTTCTATCTAGCTAAGTTTTATACTATGCGTATCAATGCGGCTGAACCCGGCTGGCGTATTGCTGCCAATGACGTCTGCATAATGTTTTTTTTCCCCCTCCGATGATTGCTGAAGAGATGAAAAAAGATCACATTTTAAAATCATGTCACAACTTTACCGATTTAAGAAAGTTGTTGCTGGCATTGAAATGTTACCCAGTTATTCGGCTGCTTGTTAATAAACGGGATAATCCACTCGAACAAATTGTAGTCTACGGTGTTTAATTCCAAAAACATTCCAAGATAGGTGATATTCAATGAAAATTATAGACACCTGTTGTTTATTCATTTGTCACTCTCGGTTCCAGTTCCTTGCCTGCAAACGTCACGCCGGCTTCACGCCGTACCTAGCGGCTTAAGCAACAAAAATGCCCAAGTTTTGTTGAAAGAAATATATTTACCACTATAATTCTGAATTTGGCTTCCAACGACAACGCCTTTGCTTTGATAAAGGTGAGATAATTGGTATGAAGAACCGAATGCCGTCTTCGGATTTAAAGTGGTTTCCATTATTATTCAACCACCACTAGGGTATATAATATTCACTTCGTGTATTGTCCATGTTACTCAGACATTTAATATTTATTTTTGTACGGGATCTCTATTCAGTTGGTACGGCTAGAAGATATTGGCGAGTTGGTATATACGAAAACTAACTTTTGGATTGTGATATTCTGAGCGAATGAGTAGATATATTTATTTAACAAAATTTAGTATCCGTTTAAATAGTTTTAAGCTAAATGAACTGAAACGGATCTAAATAACTTTTTAGATGTATCGTCTAATTTATTTGTTACAAATATGAATTACTTTTTAACTTTTCAGGGTAAATTATACATACACCTATAATAATATGTATTATCAAATTATACTATTAGATTCTAATAGGTTCCAAAACATTTGATGAGAAACTAGAAAGAAAACAATCTTTTTCCACGTGATAATATTTGTTAAATACCTATCATTATTATTTTTATAATTAGTCTTATTATTATTATTATTATTATTATTATTATTATTATTATTATTATCATTATTATTATCATCATTTTCATTATTATTTCGATGTTTAGTAGGTGGATCTACTCTTCGTTTTCTTTTTTTTTGTTCAATATAACTGCTCTCCATTTCATTTCACATTAAGTAATTATCAAACGCTAATCGACAATGCAATGTATGATTACTTTACCAAAGAGAACCTCTTCACTTACAATTAGAGAGTACACTTACCTATATAAATAGTAAAAAGCTGGATATCTATACGCAGTCTCCTAATATGTCAGGCCACTCAGTTGTATGTTCATATCTATTGAGCAGTCAAGAAACATGTTTGTTCTTCTTCTGTCTAATTTCAAGAAGCTTGAAGAGTTTATATGAAGAGTGGCAACAAATGGCATCGAACATACATAATTTAAGTACATTCGTATGCCTGGTTGTCATTCATAGAATTATAGTTACATGTTTATTGATTAAAGTTGTGTATCATTTAGTAAGACATGTGTATATTATATTGAAATTAGTCAGTTATGTAAGCCAAATTATGTAAATTATATGAATTTATTTTGTAACAAGGTATTATTAATTTTCGTTAATTGTTATGTTATTATTATCATTATAAATATCATCATTATTATATAGATAGGATGATTTAGGTTTAGAATTTCGAATATTTTCATGTTACCTAACAATTACTACGAACTTTCGAATCTTCCTCACGTCGAATTACCAATTTGGTCTGGACCAACTCTAGGCGGTATGACGATCTGAATTTCTGTGATTTGAGAAACATGAACAAAACGTTTGGCTTAGACTTCAATCCGCTCACTTCGCTTTATATTCTGTGTCGTCACATACTTGTTAACTATACATTCAAATGGTAAATTATAAGTGTAACTGAGTAAACCTTTATCATCGGAGAGTCGAAACAGCTTGTAGAATACGAGTTGAAATCATTAGATTCTAATATAGCACGAGCACGGCGCGATGCCTTACGCTCTAAATTCCTGATTAAACTAGTGCGCTACGTGCAGCTGTCCGTTCTGCGTTTAGATTATTCTCGAAAACTTTACCCAAAGTCTAAGAATATTTATTAAAAAATATAATGAAAAAACTATCGAATGCTCCATTTGAACATTAAAAGAGCAAGTATTGAAAGATTTCGATGGACTTGTTATAGGTTTGATGTTAGCTGCTTGATTAAAGAGCCAGTCATCTCCAAGGGTTGAAACGACAACAATTTTACCTATACTATATACAGTTTCTCTCTGTCATTTTATGTCGCCAAAGCTGGGTCATGTCAAGTCAAAGGAGCCCTCAGAATTTTTGGCTTGGGTAAGATTAAAATTTTCTCCAAGCTGAAGACTTCAGTTGTTAAAAGACCAATTTCAGAATAACAAGAACAAGCTGTGGACTCGATGATTTGATATGAAACTGTTGAAAAGTATTGTCATAGCTCTCTGTGCAACAGCTTATTCAGTGTTATAAAATCTTAGCTTGTAACCTCCATGAGTTTTATGCAATAAAGGAAAAAAATAATTGCTACTCGAAGTTCAGAGATAATTCTAGTATCGTTTGAAAAAATTAGTGAATGAAAGTTTATTTCGTTTATAGTCACTGTTAGATCCTTGTTCCTTTGATCAATTGTTGAAAGCGATTATCATTTCAAACACTCATTAATTTACTTGCTACAAATATTTATGATATCAATTAGACAATACAGGGTCTGCCCTAAGTTCATTATTTTCTATAAATGCTGAATCTTCGTTATCAGAAATATCCCACGACTCGACAGATGTGGTGCTCCATTTTCTGCATTTATTATTCGCCTTAACATTAAAAGCTACCTTCCTAGAATTTTCACACGTAGTCTTTGGCTTTCCTCCACAAATCCAGTGATATAGGATCTATCAACCAATTATCTTTAAAATTATTTTACAACTCTTTTCAAAATTGACAGGATAGAAACTCTCTCAGTTCACTTACCCACGACATTCCTACCATCCAAAATATAGCAAATGCTAGAGAGCAACTCATCCTGTTTTGATTAAATAGAAAATTTACTTCAAATTATGCTGTTTGAATTGATAGTTGAAACAACTCGGATTTGAATTTATCTTGCTTGTTCTGACATTCTCGAAAAATTTATGACTGCTTGTTTATTTTCAACGACTGTATGCTTTTATTTCTGTGTTAGATCAAAGTGCAGAGACTTTGAGAACAGAATACTAGTCATACGTTACGATGCATAATATACAGGTTTGAAGATCAGGGTATAAGGTGAATTGCAGTAACAGAAACACAAGGGAAAGTTAAAGGTAAACAATTATTTATTTAATTATATGTACAACTCCGTTTCAATATCTAATACGATATTATGCATCGCTTACATCTCCCGTTTCCATTGTGTCATCATCCTCTTCATCTGTTTTATCTTCAGCAATCTGCGTGAATCCTTCATTCTTCACAAATATGCCAAGCGGAGTTAATTTGAACGTTGCCAGTGCCCTACCAATGAGCTTCTGCAATGATAATGATGAACAATCGTTATAATCCTATTTCAAATCCAGAGTAAATCAATAATGAGGTAAATCAGACTCACCAGTATTCTTGCTTGCTCTGGCGTGAGGGTTTGGCCTTTTTTACAGACTTCATGATCCTTAAGTAACGTGACTACTCCTTTTTGGAGAGACGTTGGGAGCCCCAATTGCCTCAAATGTGGTTCTATACTATGAGCAAATTCGGGCATTGGACCCTCGGGTATTGAGATAGTTTCTGTCGCTACAAATCCTGAACGAGCGTAATCCTCCTCTGCATATTGTTCCATCCAGTCAAAAACCTAATAAACAAAAAGAGACAAAATTAAAACTTGGATATATTCATATTTTCGTGTTCTATTACCTCGTCTTTTGATCTGTTGGTAAAAAGAAGTCCACACTGGCCTTTTAGAGCAGCTGACAATTTGTGTAATCCATCTTCCGCTTCTTCTTCAGGAGATTTTCCAAGGCCTAACGCCATGATTTTATTTTTACCGAAAAAAAACCTGCTGTCTTTCCAATCGCCTCGTATATCCTTAAGTTTATTATTTCGCATATTTTGAACAGAAAATAAAATTATGTTTGAATACTTCGAAACACATTTTCTGATGTCTTCGACGATCTGTTGTTTCAGTACCAAACCCTTCTTACTAGTCTTCGTGAGAGTGACTGGAAATGAATATAAATCATTGAAAATAAATTGCTTGTATAACTGAAAATGAGTGATAGTGAACGTGATTTCAAAGAACACCGGAATTTAATGTGCTTGTGAAAGGTTAGGTTTAAACAATCGTCAATGAATTCTATGACTTTGTTTGATTGAGGTTCGAGAATATTGCATACGTACTTTTTTTATCCCGCTTCGATTTCGGCATCTTTTTTATTTACGTTATTAAAATTTTTAGTTAATTTAAAACCGCTATTCAAAACCATGTGCTTATACAGCAAACACGCTTCTCGTCAAAGAGTGGACAATTGACAATAATAATTGTAACTTCGGCCACTTTGGTTGCGTTTATTCATCGGTAGACGGCGCGATTGTCGGCGTTGATGCGTTAAATTATTTGAAATAAATTCTCAATCAGAGTTCGTTGTATTTTTCTAATATTCATCGATCCTGCATAATTAATGAACGCGTTAAAAAATATTCAAGAAAAATTCGCGCTCGAATAATAGAAAAAAAATAATCAATGAAATTGAAAAAACAGGAAGTGTCCAAACGAACGTAGTCTAAAATGGCAGTATCCGGTGGGACCAGCGGCAGTGCACTCTGTGAGATCGTGTTAGACGGGAGTCGTTGAAATTCGCTGAAGCCTTGATTTTCCAGGCGACTTTCTGCATTCAAAAGGTAAGTCTTAACTAAAAACCTGCAAAACAATAGCGTCGTCAGCTCTGTAATACCCTGTAAATTAATAAATGTAATAATGTGTGAAACGCAAAATATGCGCGACGTAGTTTCGGGTCGTGTGAACCCCGTAGCAGCCTTAGCAGCCCAGAGATTGTGGAAATTGTGGAAAGCGGCTTCCACATTGAATTTTATAACCAGCCTCTAGTCGGTTTCTAATGTAAAATACACTTCCATTTCTCATTGTGAATTTCTCTTTCACATACGGGCGGGTAGGTTTGTTAACGCCCTATAATTTATCCTCTTTAATAATTGACGGACTATCTGAGTATTAAAAACGTCTGTATGCGAGAGATAGTCGTGAACATAGCTACGGAATAGGGTGCTGCTACTGCACTACAGAATGACGCATTTAAGAGGAGTGTCTCAGAGTGAGGCGGGCGCTAGGCGCCATTTTGCCATTTTACCAGGTTGCCGGCGAAATAATTTTTCTATAATTTTTCCATTAAGTTATCAAATTTTCCACCCTATCTCCCGCCTTGACAGCTATCGACGTTTCACGTCAATCTCCGTAGGATCCGAATGCGTTAACACCACGTGTCGTTATTAAATCCCCTGGGTATTCTTACATCCAACTGTCATATTTCCCCGGGAATTTTATCAATGGTCAATTTTTAAGAATATAGCTCCTTATATGGTCATGAGAAATCGGAGATTTCACTCGCTCTCTTTACATTTCTCATAGCGTATCAAAGTTTGTCTTTCGATTATCTTACTAGTTTTTTCTTTGGTTCTTCGTTAAATCTCTTTTTACGGTACTTTTCTTCTATTTCTTCTTTTAACCGCTCCGAGTATCGAGTAATCCTCTCAAGATTTACATTACAATTAAAACGAGCCGTAAGTAGACCAACATCTCACAAAATACTTGACCGTGACAAACGCCTACAAACTAGTCACGCCCTTTCTCTCTTGTCAGGTAAAAATGATCGTCGCATTATTACAATTGACAACTTCGTTCGTCTCACATTTTTTCACTTCATTTAACCGAGGTGCTCTAAAGAAAGAAAAAAAAAAAACAAGTAACAGTAGCAAAATTTTTCATCTGTAATCTTCTGCGTGATTTTTGAATTACTAATTTTTTTTTCTCTCTTTTCTACTTTTTCGTAGCAATCGGTTCCCTCCCATACACATAGTAATCATTCATAAAATCACTTCAATTCTAAATTAATTAAAATTGAAAAGTATATCTGGCGTCCATTAGATCCCTTCTAATTATTCTCACGACAAATAATGATGATTCAATTGTGTCACATGCAGTTCAGAGAAAAGTTATATATGTATAATAATGCATGCGTACACGTTACGTGATTGAATTAGTTATTAATGTCTTGAGATATTTTTAGTACCTCTCTAAAGTCGCATATTTATTTTATGACCAATGTTTCCGCTGATCTATATGGCAAATCTTTCGATTCGTATGATTATTTTTAATTTCCCATATTTTCTCTCATATCTTTTGCACGTCCCAATCGACGAGGTATACGTACTCAATTGTACATATTACAACGAAAATGCAATTGATTCGATTTCATATCGGAATATGAATTTTATAATCACTCAACTTATATACACACCTTTCACACACAGGTATGTGCGCGCCGTCTGGACTCCTACCTCCATTAAATCAAGGCCACAAGTAGTAGTTATCCGCGTATGGATTATACGCGGTATGCGAACGATGTGTGTAAAAAGTTATCGAAAATTCAGTGAGGTCAGAGGCCTTTACTACCAAGCTTGACTAATATCCTTATTAGAACCTTGCCGTATACTCTCAGATCATTTACAAACCGGACGTGAATGCAAAATAGCAATAATAATAATAACAACCGATCGGAGAAAATTTTCGGCAATTTTATCGAGCTAATATTCAATGAACGATAAATTATTATTTCGTAATGTCAATGATTCTCGCTACAAATATAAACTATATAGTTTCCGAGTATACGTTCATAAAAAGATTGCGTCAGTTCCTAGATATCCGTATTTATATACGTACAGCAAAAGTAAACTGAAAACTTGTATAGAAAATCGGTAAGAACAAGAATAAGGCAAAAAAAAATTCTGAATCACCCGTTAGGTGCGGTAACGGATATGATATATAGCTGTTCCGAAATGACATCACAGGTTACAAGTTTAGTTTAAAAAAAGAAAGTGACTAGATGAAAAAAAAAAATAAAAAAAAAAAACTACATCACTTCCGGTTTTTCTTCATTTTATTTGAAAATCAAGAAAAAAAAAAAGAAAATCATTTAACTTCGCTCTCAACGCCTGTAAAATTTTTGCTTGAATATAGTTGTTGGTGTTTTTTATTTTTTTATTTATTTTTTCGTTCTCTTTTCCTGTCACTCTTTATACATTTTTTGACTCGAAGGACATCGGAGTTGTAAAATATGTCCGTATGTAATACAAGGGATTTTATATCGTGGAGATCGAAGTGCGCGCGCTGTATGCGGCTACCACCCCCCAACGACCACACCAACCACTACCTCGCCCAGTTGAAAATCTCAGATGCTTTTCGAACGATCAATGTTGCGAATAACACGCCAACAAATCTCCCTCTCTTTCTCTACCTACTTTCTTCTTTTATTGTTTTTTTTTTTTTTTTTTTTTTTTTAACATACAAAACACAGCTCTTTCCCATTTTTATGGAAATCGTACCAGCCCGCATATTATATTTATTAGGACGTACAACTTTAACGATTCAAAAGAGAGAAAGAACGGGGGGGGGGGGATAAAAAAACACACAAACAAAATGTGATGAAAATTTTCAAGCAAACTGCAGAAGAAATTCGTCGAATTTCTTCAAGCCTCCCGTCATCCGACATTTTTTAAACCGATTATTGTCGATATCATATATACCCTTCAAATCTCAACGAAATTATTATCGTTATTATTATCATCATTACCATTATAAACTCCGACTCCTTCTACGCTTTAGATATATATTTGTTTAATATTACGTGATATAACTGCGAACACTTTATATGCGTACATGTATAATGTGACGTATATATATATGCTTTATACGCATATATCGAAATTTTAAGACGGAGAATACCTCCGTCGTTCGTATGTTATGAAATTGAAAAAAAAAAAAAAAAAAAATTCATGCCCCCCCCCGATACCCAACAAACTTATTATATCGCGACACTGCGGAAGCACGTGCAGAATTCATGCCGTGCAACATTCAAATTTGTGCGACTACACACACATTTATTGCGAATAAATAATATCTTATCACGTGTACGTGTATATTATACATTTCGTTTTTTTTTTTGTTTTTTTTTTTTATTGCATTTTTTCCAATTTGTTACCATATTTTTTATTTCTTTTTTCCTCGTTCATCTTTCATTGAGAATACAAGCGCGCGTTATTTTACGATTACGCGTTATCAATCCACGGCGATATACGGAATAGATAGATATAGTTAATATCGACAAAAAAAAAAAAATTTTTTGAAACTCTACACTGTCCCGCAGGTATATTTATATATATATATATTATATTATGTATGTACATACCAACGACGTTTTTATTTTACTATCATTTTATATATATATATCACCTACTAGCAGTAGATTACGGTTAGCAGCGTACATTGCCATTGACCACATGAATCTTTTTCATTTTTTTCTCTCTTTTCTTCTACTTTTTTCTTGTTTTTTTTTCTCTCTCTCTCTTTTTTTCTTCCGACGCGTAAAATGTGTGTGCGCTTTCTTGTCGCTGATGGGTTGACATCACTGGCTATTTCCAAGCTACTGACGCATTATTCCCTCTCTCTCTCTCTCTCTCTCTCTCTCTCTCTCTCTCTTTCTTGCGCTCTTTTCTACTATACATGTAACATATATATATAGTACTGCAGCGTAATGTATATTGTCGTCTCTACCGTATACAGTCACACCGTCTCTGCTACACACCCACACACTTTCGAGAGCGTTATTTTTTTTTTTCTGTCTTTTCTTCCCATTTCTATCGTAGATAATATACAGTCAATATTTATAATTTAGTTTTTTTTTTTCTCTAATTTCTGTACCTATAAATTGTTAGTTTATAGCAACTATTGAAATTATATATACGTATTTGTGCAACTGTTCTCACCGCTGCCGTACATTTATATACACGAAGAAGATGATTAATCGCGAACGGTTATTGGAAGAAAAAATTTTTTTTTTTTTTTTTTTTTATTGAAATAAAAATCAAACTGTGTACATATATATATATGTCTATATAAACACTTATTTATCGTTTGTTTTCGTAAAGATATATATAGATATATATATATACATTCACGCTTGAAAATATGTATCCATCTATCTATATGTCTGTCAGAATGATGTAGTTTTCAAAAATTATGTAGTATAATGCAAAGGTTATACCATGTATGTACTTGGAGTATATGCGAGTATAGATATGCCTACTATAGTATATGGCAGCAGGTGTATAAGACCTTGCAAATGACGGCAGCTGTAGGTGCCGCTGCAATATATCTACATACTATAAAACCCGATGATCGCATTTACGAAGTAGAAAAGTGGGAAGGAATTCTTCATTTATTTACTTATTTATATTTATTTATTTATTTATTATAGTTTTTGTTTTACCTTCAAATCACGTATGCGCACAGCTGGCCCTTGTATATTATAATCGAGGCAAGAAAGCAGAAAATTAGTGGATATAAGTTTTCTATGAAATATTATTATATTTATCATTGTTGTCAATTATATGATCAGAGCGTATGAAATGAAACGCGATCGTTCGCTGTACGGAACATTAATTCGTATTTTCGGTTTTCCTTTTTCATTTTGCTCTTTCTCTTTTATTTGTCATTTTTGGAAATGGGATGTAATATATAACATGGAGTATAGTGTGGAGGGGCAACCTGTAGCGTATACACAAAAGCATTAAGAGAAGGGTCCCGTTGAGAGTTGGTGTTGTGTGTATATAGGGAGGGTTCAAGTTTAGTACCCACCCACCTACCTACCTACCTACCTACCTACCTACCTCCCTACGTAGGTACCATATATGTATGAACAACACACCTACTACCATACCTGTCCTTCTACTTCGACGCTTATACAACCCTCGCCCGTAATTGTCGTTACCTTCTTTTTCCTATAGAGTTTGCGTGTCGCGTGTGCTTTTCAAGAATATACTCATACCGAAGCGAGAGGGTAAAATGGGGGTTGAAGAATTTTAACAAACGAATCTAAAAGAGGTCGCTTGATGATTTCTCATTTCATATTTATGTGCGAAAACTTTTCAAGAGCTTTTTATTTACGCACGCTATTATAGGTATACTTATTCTATTCTATTCTATTCTATTTATTTATTTATTTACTCATTTTTAGCCATTTCAATTTTCATTTCTTTACTCTTACGTGAACCGACGTATTTTACATATATGTATATAATGTGGTAAGGAACGAATACAGCGAAATCAATAACGATGAAAGATAATACGTATTTAAAAACGAAAGAAATAAATTTATTCGAGATTATTTTTCTTTTAACCAAAACTAAATGATTTGCAAAATTTTTATTCCATTTTTTCTCCATATACAAATCTATCGTTCTATATATCTATAATATTTATATTCACGAATTGCGTAACGGTATATCATGTGATTCTATTTTTAGAAATCGTTAGCAATAACCGATATAATATAGGGATATTAATTGTGTATATATATATATATAAATATATACTATACCTATACGTACTATATACACATCCAGACGTGAATTGAAATTGGCAATATACGAACTGCAGTACATAGTAATAATAGGAGTATTTATACGAGGTATCATCGGGGGTATCGTGGTCAGAGGAAAAAAATAAATCGAATATACAAAGGTTTGCTGCATACGTAGTTTTTTTTTTAGTTTCACTTCATCAATTTACTATTCATTCATTTCGACGAAGAGGAGGCGGAGGAGGAATCTATCCAAAGAACGGCTCATGGATTTATTAGATTATTTTTTTCTTTTTTCTGTTTTTTTTTTTTAACGCTCCCGGTTCAGCGATTCCATTGTAACGATATGCGGATAAACTTTAGCGGGGGTTAATAAGTAACGTATCTTTTATTAGGTAATAGTCTGAATGATGCGCTTCATACTTTTCGACGTCCAGGTCGTCCGCTCCGTAGTTTCCGACGTCCAGGTCGTCCACTCCATAGATTTCGACGTCCAGATCGTTCGCTTCATACTTTTCGACGTCCAGGTCATCCACTTCATAGTTTTCAGCTCACAGGTTGATTGCTTTGCATTTTCCAGCGTACAGGTGTTTCACTTCATAGCTCAATGCGTACAGGTCCTGATACGCTCGACATTTTTAGGTGGTCTGTCCTCCACTCTGTAACTGATGAAACCTAAATGACCGTAGTCAAGACGATTTGACAGTAAAAATGGATCCGAAATACGATAGAGCGGACTACGCCGACGGTGAGAACACTGAACGGCTGATCCAGACATCGAAATCTATAGAGCGAACGACCTGGACGTCGAAATATATGGAGCGGACGACCTGGACGTTAAAAAGTATGAAGTAAACGACCTGGACGTCGGAAACTACGGAACGAACGACCTAGACGTTGAAAAGTATGAAGCGAACGACCCGAACGTCGAAATCTATGGATCGGACGACGTCGAACACTATGAAACTACAAAGCGAAGGACCTGGGTCGTCGACAGCCGGACCGGGATGTTGAAAATTATCGCGATTTGTGGATCCGGAAAAACATACGTCATTCATCACATACGTCATTCATTACTATTGTTATCATCGTACTCATTTTTACTATTGTTATTATGACAAGACTTTTTTATTTATATAGAGAGATTCTATTTCATCCCTACCACTGTTTTTTTTATTCTTCTTTGCTATATATACCATACTTCCGTTCCGCTTTCTTTTTTGGCATATGAAACTAAACGTGGAAAGAATAAAAATAATAAGCAAATTATCTAAGAGAAAACGATTAAAACTTCATCGATTATCGTGACTAAATTTATAGCAACTCCATGTAGAATTATAGAGTTGTTTGACGATTATACAAGTATAAATTGCAAATTATATTGTACCCTTTGAACGATAATTTTGCCGCAAATCTAATTGAAGTAAAATTATATATTTGTAATTTACATTACGTTATACTATGTGGGTACGTGTCCCCTATCTCCCTACCTTTGTTTTGTATTATTTTTTACTATTTTTTTCATCTTTAATTTCGTGAAATACTTTATGTAAGCATATTATTAAATGTGAAAGTGTTTATATACATATGTGTTATTAGGTCGCAAAAATGTTTTCCTCGTACGTTTTAAAACAGAGCTAAATTAAAATGAATCACGCGGATCAGATAGCGAAATATTTTTCATTATTATCATCGTTACACTCATCGCTCGTAAAGCTCTCTGTTTTAAACTTGAAAGAAAAAAAAAAAGAAGAAATTTTTTAAGCTAAACAATGAAACTAAAAATTAAAATTAAAACGAAAACACTCTCGCCAAATCTCTCGTTATTTTTTAATTATTGTTACCAGAGCAACTAATGATATACACTACCCAGCCCCTAGCTTTTGAAGGGTTTATTCCACGCCATTTTGTTTTTTTTCATTTTTGAAGTTGAAAAATTTGAAAAATTCACCGTCGTCCGATCTTGATTATCGATTACAATTATTAGCATATATATCTGTACTATAAGCTTGACTTAAAATTACGAAAGTTTGTTCGACTCGAGCGTTTTAAATTTTAAATAAAAAGCTTGGGGCTTCGACGCCATTAGCGAGAAGAGATGAAATTATGAGTCTCGCGTTCGCTTGACAGAAACCCAGTAAAACGATGAGGTTTTCTTTGAACCACTTATATCGTTTGTACCATACGATATCGTATATATAAAATTATACATTCTACTCTGTACGTATATATTTATCAAATAATAATTGATAAACGGGCGTTTATTAAAACTATCAGGATTTTTCATGATTACAATATATTATCGTGTATATAACTTTTATTCATTTTCAAATTTTATTCGGTCATTGTTCGATCTCTCCTTTTTTTTTTTTTTTTTTTAACGAAGATTGCGTTAAATCGATATCGGAGATCTTGTTAATAATTATTCCCGGTTAATCATGGGATATTTATATACGTACCGTTAATTCCGATTTTATTTGTTTATTTTTTTCTTTCCACTTTCTCCCAGGGTGAATTTCTTTGTCAGGTGTTATCATGCGTTGCGTTGCGTTGCGTCGGGTGGGTGGGTAATAATATAACGTACGGTGTAGGTATGGCCTATACGTATATATATATATATATGAAAGTACCACATAAGAACCAACAGCGGTATATAGCAATAGCGGCAAAGTAGGGGGTGGTTTTTCGGTGTTGCAGGGGCTGCGCGCGCATTCTTGGATCAATATTTCATTCCACCGTCGCCCCAAAACTGCGCTTTCCCACCCTTAAGTGATTTATTATATATATATATATATATATATATTGATATATTCTCGCGCACACGCATCGTACGCACCTCGTTACACATACGTTACGTGTATATCTACGTTATTAAACATCAATCGATCAACCAATCAAGTTAGGTAAATAGTATGAATCGCGGATTATCGTTATAGTTCATTATCAGTTTCATCATTGCAGCTAAAGAAAAGAAGATCTGTCATTGATCGTGACGTGCGTGTGTCTGCAGTATACCGTAGTACATGATATTATATTATATATATATATATACATACGTATACTGCAGTTATTATTCCGTGCGCAAAAATTCTTTTTTTACCTCAATACGAATGTCTGATCCGATTTTGTTGTTACATATAATTATTACAAACTTCGGAGTTCTTGACATAACGTTAAAATAGAGAGAGAGAGAGAGAAAAAAAAAAAATTACGATTTGCCCTTGGAAGAAATTCAACTCTTGATATGTTGCTTTTTTCCCCCCTATATCGAGTCTTACGTAAGTTATGAGTATTTAAAAAAAGTAGTCAGCTAATTTTTTTTGTTTCTTCAATTTTCTGTCCTTTCAATCTTTCGAAAATCACGTAACGGTTGTATCCCTACCTCCCGAGGAGGAAAAAAAAAAAATTTTCCAAGTTCGGTGTAATAATAATTAAGAAACGTTTTAAAAATAGTACGTGCTATATTTACATTTCGTTATACCCAAAAAGTATATATGATAAATATTAATGGTATTATATGTACATGTTATATGGTCAAATATTGTACGTATACATATAAACAAAGTTAATTAGATTATTAATCTTTCGTTAATTGTTGTTCAAAGAAATAATGTGTACACGTACGTATACAGATATGTGTACTGCACATATCGTCCGCCGTAAATATCTTTCTAATTTTATGTACCCATCGTGACAGTCGTATACGGTAAAATAGAAGAAAGGGAAGGGGAGGAAAAAACAAAAAAAAAAAAACAAGATAAGAAAAAGTTCGAATGAATTTTAAGCTGTATATCTAATTATTCGGGGGGAAGAAAAAAAAAAATTTCAAAGATCTTGATTAATGTTCTTTGTAGTCCGGGAGGTGATATAAGATTTTTCTAAAATGAAAATTCAACAATTATATTATACCTGCACGTATATCTGGATGAATTTCTAACCTCTAAGTTTTGCAACGGGTGTTAAAATAAACGAGATTCTCAAATAGGTATGTGATATAGGTATAGCTATGTGTATACCAGGTTCAGGCAAAAATTTTGCCAACCCCAATAATTCTCTTTTTAATTTTCGCTCTCTCTCTCTCTCTTCTTTTTCCTCACTTCAAAAACCTTTTCATGGTTCACTCCTGAGGTAGACCAGTTCTTTCTTTCTTTCTTTCTTGGAATAATATATAGGTACCCACGTATTGAATTTTCAATTGAAATATTACCTACCTCGGAAACTGGTACTCGTTGTATATTTATACACAGAATTTGAAAATTCTTATACATATATAGGTATATTAGGATTTATTAATTTTACATTCAATTCAAAAGAACTTTCTGGCATAAATATATATATATATACATTATATCATATTGCAGTATATATATAGTTGCTTATTTCATCGCGTGTACGGTATAACGGAAATTATAATATCGTATTTAATTATTCGATCGCATTCAAATTTGAAGGACCGTATTACATACACAGTACATATGTGTGCGAGTACATACACACATATATGTATGGCATGCACGGAGTATAGATGTAACGTGTAATTTGCGGTTGTAACGCGCGTTAACACTTAACACCTTCATAAGGTCCTCTGCAACCTACACGCGGTCGGCGTGAATTTCAATTCGCTCGAAGGACGTTATTAGCCGATGATTATTATTATCATTATTGTTATTATTGTCATTATTATTGGGTAACCTGCGTCAGAAATGTCATAATTTAGCAACGACGATGATAACGTTGATAATTAATAATTATCTGCGATACAAGAGAAAGAAAAAAAATGAAGAATAAGAAAAACTAGAAAAAGACGTAAGAAAAGTAAACGATTGCTGGTTGCGAGCGAGTTTTTGGGGCAGCGCGTGGTTTTGGACCGCGTGTCGTCTTGAGATGGTTTTTACGGGTATCCCTGGGATACAGGAATACCGGGGATGGATTGGTGGATATGCCCTGGAATATACGTAGATATATATATAGGGCGGGGGGGGGGGGGGAGGGGGGGGGGGATGTAGAGATTGGTTATGTATATGTATGCGACCGTGGTAGGGAAAGATCGTCGCGTAGTCGTCTGCCCCACCCAGGTCGGCTGCCGCCATGGGTAATAGTGACACGATCAATACTTGGGGGTTTTACTCGTCGGGATAGCGTGTTACCGGGCGTTTCGCTTTACGGAAATAACCGAGAACCAACGTACGAAGAATAACGAATTGTAACGTAAACGCACGAACGTTAAATTCCGAACCTACCCGACTATGTCTTTTTTCAACGTTTCCAGTCGTTGTGCGGGAGTGGTCCACGAGTGATGTGTGGTGTACTGAAGTGTGACTGATATAAATACGTACCTATATAATATTAAGAGAGAAAATTATAAAGTAAGAGAGGGGAAAAGAAAATAAATCAAATTAAAATTAAAATTAAAATTAAAACGATTATATACATACATATAACATACGGTAGAGAGGAGACTGAATAGAAGGAGAAAAAAAAGAAAAAAAAAAGAACACGTACCGAGATAACGAGAGACTATTTAGCAGATCTGATAAACCTGCCGTTGCTTCGATTTTTTTTCTAGAATATTTTTTAACACGAAAGAAGAAAAAAAAAATTAAAGAAATTAACGAGTAACTTAAAAAAAAAAAAAAAAAAAAAAAAATCTCAAATCGTTGGCGTTGCATACGTGAAATACTCTGCGCAAAGTGGGTTTTTTTAATTTTTTTTTATTTCAATTTTTCTATTCAATGTATGCATCAGCGCGAATCGTTTTATATAAATAATAATAATTATTATTATTACCATTATTATCGTATACGCGATTATATCGACGGTAGTTTGTTAGCAAATTTTCAATATCTGAATATTTAATTTACATATATTGGATATATACGTAAATATAAAAGAAAAAACTTATAAAAAGGAGACTGATCTAGTCCAAAAACGAAAAAAAAAGAGAGAGAGAGAGAATACAATAAATAAATTATCAAATAAATAAGCAGGGAAGAAGAAAAAAGGACAAGTTACTCGTTGAAATCTCGTCTCCCTTCCCCGTAATCGAATCCCCCCCCCCTCTGCAGTATACGTGAACTTTCAATTCAACGTCGTTGTTATCGAAGTATATAGTTTTGAACGAGATTCTACTACGACAAGATCAGTGGATAATTTCTTTGTAAATTTATTGTACAAAAAAAGACTGTTTCAATAGGTAGGTAAATATGTCAAGTGATTTTTATGAAATTTGATTTGGCGGGGGGAGGGAGGGGGCTCGTTTTTAACGAATGTTACAACTCTATCATTACAAACGTTATTTGTAAGGTTATGAAACAAAAAAAAAAGAAAAAAAAAAATGAAAAGAAATAGAACTACTTTTATAAAGTGGTAAGAGATACCGTGTCACGTATATTCCATCACGCGATATATTTTTCGAGGGTCACTAACACAAGTCACCGATTATGGTGATTTTGATATAAAAAAAAAAAAAAATCTGAAAGAAGAACGAAGAAAAAAAACGTTACCAATTTTGATTTTTCTTGAAGAGAGAAAATTATGATAACCGATAAAATTTTTCACTCGTTATCTCGCATATATGGGATTGATTTTTGTTTATTTTTTTTTGTTCATCCGAAATTTCACGCAGGTTAATAAAGCAGCTTTTTCAACGAACTCACAAATTACAAACGTTAGAAATTTTTTTCAATGGAAAGAAACGGAAATCATCTTTTTTCTCCGGTTCATCCGACAGAATAATCACATACTGTAATCATCTAAATACAGCGTTTGGCAATTATTACGTAGACATCAGATGTCATGACGATGATGAATGTGATACGTAACGAATTCCGCATTGCTGCCGACATGACGCGCGGCGTTCATCCTGTCCGTTTACGTTCAATCTCATTTATGCATTATTGCTGTATCTTTACGATCTGCGCGTCTGAAATTCCGAAATAATCGATTAGCATCCCGGCATGTAAAATGATATTGATTCAGTTTTAACGTAGATCTTTTTTTTCCATCCAGAAGAGAAAGAAAACACCCATAAAAAACCAAAAAAAAAAAAAAAAAAATAAGGTTTAATTTAAATACGACCAAGATTGATAAGAACTGCGGATGATTTTATTTTGGTGAATTTTTTATTTGCACATCGCGCGCACGTGTGACTTTTCAATTCCTTTGTAATCTCTTTATTATCTAATGTACATCGAATTCTATTAATATATCAATTCACGTTGTACTATGAAAATTTAAGGGGCTACGAGTTCTTGTCGGTTTCGTAGAATGTGAACATCTATAGGTGTACCCGATTTGACTCATCGTAGAATATAAACTAGATACGATATCAAGTTATCGAGTCGTTTTCGTGTCTAGAAGACAAAAAATAAAAAGTTCTTTTCAAATGTTTAATGTAGAACACTTGAAATCGTTTTCATTCAATCTTCGATTCGGAGTAACGACAGTTATCGAAAAAGTGTAATAGTTCGTCCTCTTATCTGATTCATCAGATAGGGATAGTGAAGAATGAAAAAAAAATTGAATAAAAAAATAATCAAAGTCTTATTGTAAAGCAAAAATCGTGCGCGACACGTCTTTCAAGAAAGTCAAATATATGACCTGATAAAAGAGAGCAGCAAAGATGATTCTCGTTTCTATATTACTAGTCATGTATATGCGTAGATATAGATGCAATTATATAGCCACTTGTACATGAAGAGTTAAGAAGATACATTGAGAAAAATATATAACTGCAGATAAAGTTCCATATTTATTACACGTTATAAATGATTGTCTTGAAAGAGCTGAACGCGCGTATAGGACCCAGACTTTTTATCCTTTAAAAATCGAATCGAGGGTTTTTTTTTTATTTATTTTTTATTCCATTTTTAAATTGAAATTTTTTTATCGTCGGAATATCTCACGTACTCGATAAATGAATGTATAACGCGTGACGTCGAGATATTATTTCAAATAAGAGACAGGTCATTGGAAATTCATTTTTTTTTTTTTTTTTTTCCTCAAATTTTTCAAGTATAAAAGATGAACGTCGTCGCTGTCGTGGCCAATCAAATTTCAACCTGATTCCCCGGGTTATATCGATCGATGTCGCGTCACGTTCGTCGGACTCCTCAGTTAGCTCTTCTTTATCCCGATTTCAAATTTATCGCGAAAATCTCGTGGTGGTGAAAAATTAGGAGAAACTAATGCGCCCGGTTATTATCTTTATTCCTTTTCTTCTTTCTTTTTTTTTTTTTTTTTAAACGAACAAAAAAAGTTCACCGTTTTTCCTAATGAAAAAAAAATTCTAGAACCTCGCCGACAATAATTGTGATATTGACTTTGACCTCGTCGCGATATTTCATCAACTGCATGTCATAGCTTTTTTTTTTTTTTCTTTCTATAATAATGTCACTTGAAACATGATCTTGAGATTTGTTTGAATCGGGTCGAGGTGATCGTTCTTTAGGTTAAATTATACCGTTCTTTTGTCGTGTGTATATATGATTAGGGTTAACGATCGCTATTTGATTATAACAATTGACAATTGACTCTATCGTAGTTTATTTTACTTTTATTTCCCGAGAATATTTTATTCGTCGATTTTGTTTTTTTTCGTTTTACCGTAACAGAACTTTTACTGGTTGCCGGAAGTGTGTGTGAATAAACCGGAAATCGGTTTATTCAACATTCGGTTTCTCTTTTTGATACAGTATAGAACAGAAGAGCAGCTGCTCGTTCATTGTTACGAGAAACGTGTGGCGGCTGATGCTGCAGCTTTTCCGAATCTGTAAAAAATAAAATCCTCCGAATTAATTGAAATTCTTCATCTATACGTAAATTATTTTCTTATTTTTTTTGTTCTCGTATATTTTGATTATTATATCTACCTGCGATTTTACGTTTTCGAAGCGCGTAATATTTGAACTGTTATTGATTTGTGAGACGATATTTTAATTATATCGTCATTTTGGAAAATTCCTTTCAGTAATTTCTGGAAAATTATACTTTCCAAATTACGTATTGGGTAGCTTATTCATATATTTCCATCATATTTATATAACACGGTTAGAAATTATATTCGGTTATCTTTGCATATTACTTTAGTACATCGCATCGCGTATATACCATAAGTATATAAGGTAGTAATACATATATATTCATATGCATAGGTATATATAACTACCGTTTTTGTCGGGAGAAGAATAATAAGTTACGTCACCGCTTCTAAAGCTTTGACCTTCGCCCACCAACCAGTCTACTATGTTTCATGTAGATGTATATGCACACATACTATGCACAAATGTATGTTCGATATACATGCGGCAATATATAACTGTATATAATACCTAAAATCGCTGGGTACTTTCATACCGCATGGTAGTGTGGCTTCCGGTTGTCTAGGGTGAAGAATTTTGCATTATCTTCTGGAGGGTTTTCGTTCGTTGTAAGAATATCAGATGATCATTTTCTCGATACGAATTATTTACCATGTTTCGTTTACCGTTGGTAATTTGTGGGGAGTAAAGTATTGATTTTTTTTTTTCTCGTGTTTTATTACGTTTATCAAAAATTTGATAAATCGCGCAATACACTTTTTATTGATCAGAATATTACGTAAGTAATGATGATAGGAGGTGCGATAATCGTGAGAAATATTTAGCAATAAAATTTTTAAGTAATCATAGTTTTGCCAATAACCAAGCTAGTAATTTTTATTAATTTGATCTTCGTTTGCGATCATTTATCGCAGTTTTGTTGCTATAACGAGAGAGTTTCTTTCTTGTAGAGAAAAGGAGAATAAACTTTTATTGAGTCTGGGATTGATAGGAAGCCAGGGTCGTTTGGGGTCATTGCATGTTTTTTATGTAATCATACTGCACTCCATGAAGTATGAAGTTGATACGATAAGTGTTTCTTCTTCGCCTCTGCTGATTCTGGTATCCCAAATGGTGCGATATTCTATTGTTATAAAACTGCAAATGTTTTAGGTGGATACACAAAAGCTCTTTTTTCATTCCGTTACTTCTTTGTTGAACCATCCAGTCCCCTTACTTCGTCTTACTTCACCTCTTATAAAATAGTTTGCTGCTTTGTCACCAAAGATAGATTCACTACATCTATGTATATGAATGGGTGAGACTCTGTAGCTAGCACCTGGACAGCTAAGACTCTAGAATGTATTGAGCCTGACGACCACATTTCGTTTTTTTAACGGGTAAAAAATCACGAAATTGCACCTGGCAATCTTAGAATGATCATCCATCCTTTTCTGATATATTATATACTTCTTTCCAGAGTTCAGACTCTGCCTCCCTAAAGTAGAAATAGTTTACTATGGATTCTCAAGGAAAGCACAAAGTATTTTCTATTTTTGATCCCATACTGCGGCTATTTTTAACACAGACATTGGATAGGGTAGTTTTTCTTTCGACCAGTTAGCTACTGAAGAGAATAATTCTTCGGAAGTACTTTACGAGCCATCGGAGTAACTAGTCAGTTAATAGATATCTTTATTCTCTGGTGTTTGGTACTTGTTTTTTTTTTTATCTAAGATGAACACAGGAGCATTATAAATTTAAACCTTAAATGTGAGCTAATTCCATTGATTTAATAATAATTCATTTATTGTTTCAGCCGACACAATGTCTGTGGACAAGGAGGAACTGGTGCAGCGCGCGAAGCTCGCCGAACAGGCTGAGAGGTATGACGATATGGCAGCCGCGATGAAGGCTGTCACCGAAACCGGCGTCGAATTATCGAATGAAGAGAGGAACCTGCTCTCTGTCGCCTACAAGAACGTCGTTGGGGCGCGGCGTAGCTCGTGGAGAGTTATTTCATCCATTGAGCAGAAAACAGAGGGATCCGAACGCAAACAACAGATGGCCAAGGAGTACCGGGAAAAGGTTGAGAAGGAATTACGTGAAATTTGCTACGACGTTCTGGTAACTATCAATCCCGAGCTGCCATTTTGATTACATTGCCCTCTTCCAATCGCGCTAACTATCAGTAATGATTTGTATTATTCAGATGAACATCACTAAAAGTAGTGCGGACAAACATTTGTTATAGAATGTTCACCACTGTAATGTTGAATAGCTTGCGTCGATATAGGTGTGACATTTTCGTTTTCCTACATTTATATTCAGGAGTTACTGTTAGGTATTGTGGGATTGGGATGAGGCTACTTAAATTTTTTATCAAATTGACTTCCGTTGAATATGTAACTTAGGGAGATGGTGTCGCTATGTTGCAGGGACTCCTGGACAAGTACCTGATACCCAAGGCTAGCAACCCGGAGAGCAAAGTATTCTACCTCAAGATGAAGGGTGATTACTACAGGTATCTCGCGGAGGTTGCAACTGGCGACAACAGGAACAGTACGTATATTGATATCATGTTGTCAATTCCATGATTATTATGCTCCCACCTCTCATTCGACTTGTTCAATTAATACCTTGAGCGCAATTCCAATAATTAGGGTGTTAGTGGCGTATGGTTGAACTAGCGTGGCAATGCTAGGTTGAACCTTGTCATTGTAATTACAATTATTCTTATTGTGCTCAGAGTGTTAGTCGAGATGATATCGAGATGATATTTATTTCATATATTATGGTTCAACGTTTCGATATCAAACAAATTTGTTGTAGTAATCTGTGAACGTCCAATTGTTTCATTGAACTATCCTGATGGTTTTCTGATATTGAATAAGATTTGTTTTTATTTACAATTAAAACTAACAGATTACGAATTGTTGAGTTTTGTTGTTGCAATCATGTGTCCTGCATACCAGAACTGTATTTTATTATTTCTGTTATTACTTATTTAGAGATATTCGTGATGATCACAAATTTATGTAATTGTACTTGACATGTTTATAGATGTTTAATTATGACGGATAAGAAATTTAATTTTATTGAGTAGTTTTCCGCGATTAGATAAAAGACACTTTTTGGACTTAGAATCCTTCTTTAATATTCGATAGTTACTCTTTCTTCAATATCAATGATAGACGTGCTTTCTCGTAGACAATTACCCCGTCATATACACACATATAAACATGCTTAACAAATAATATGCATGTGGAGTGGTGAAATTAAAGTCGAGAAATAATCAATTCTCCCTACTACCAAATAAGCCGTGGTAGACGACAGCCAGAAGGCGTATCAAGACGCGTTTGAAATCAGCAAGTCCAAGATGCAGCCAACTCACCCCATCAGGCTGGGTCTCGCACTCAACTTCTCCGTCTTCTATTACGAGATCCTGAATTCTCCAGACAAGGCCTGCCAACTGGCCAAACAGGTATAAATATTCCCAACACCACCACCGTCGCCATAATCATCACCCACCTACCCCGTTCAAGAAAATTTTGTACAGGTTTATTTTAAGGGTGCTCGCGGTCATGGTGACACACGTTTGGTGAAGGATATGGTTGCTGCTTGCTGGTGGAGACATTGCTGTTCATTGTTGCTTTAGTTAAAACGTTATCATCATCTCATTTATTATGACTTTATGCAAAGATTTTAGTTTCAAGATTATCAGAATTTTGCTAAAATGAACTTTTACCATTTATTGCTATCTTTTTTTTCTTTCTTTTGCAGTTAAGTTGAGACCAAAATCTTCGTATAAGTTTCTTTTTACCCAATCCAAAAACCATTTTTCATTTTTTTTTTTTTTTTTTTTTTTTATTAGGAATAATTTTCAAAACTCTGCGCGAATCGAAATGAATAAAGCGTGAATGATAAATTGCAATGAATGGTGGCTGGTTTGCGTTACAGCGGTGGTGGAAGACTCGCAAAAGGCATACCAGGAAGCGTTTGACATAGCCAAGGCCAAAATGCAGCCCACGCATCCCATCAGGCTTGGGCTCGCTCTGAACTTCTCCGTTTTCTATTATGAAATTATAAACTCCCCAGCCAGAGCTTGCCACTTGGCTAAGCAGGTTAGATAATTAGGTTTTCTGCTTGGAGTTCCGAATACGTTTTTTTTTTTTCTTTTCTTTTTTCTTTTCCTAAGAATTCTGTCAATTATTGCTGGGTAATCACGCGTGATTTTTTTAATTTATTATTTCTGGAATCAATAATACCTGTGATTGGTTTCTTTTTGTTATGTACGTCGGTCTGACAATTATTTATTATAAAGTACATACTTAATAATATCCAGCAGTATTTCTGTCATTGGTATATTTCTGTTTTAACAGACACGAGTGTTGTTCAATTTGTGTATTTATTTCAAGTTTTTTTTTTTGTTCTATGTCTTAACACTGATTAAAATTTGACACGCGTCTTATGATTGTTACATGATTGGTTTTAACTGACTTTTATTTTCATAGCAACATCTGAGGGATCTAACTCTACCTTCTGCTTCTTTTTTTTATCCTGCGTGTGAATCTAATCCTTACCAAACTTTTCACAGATGCTGTATAAATATACCAACAAATGTTCAGGTGTGATGTCTCCACTGTGCTAATAAAATATGTATACTTTTTTCATCGCATTCTAACTAGTTGAAATTATTGCCAATGTTATTTGTGCTACTGCAATCAGCAACTGTATAGTTGCTCGTCTTATCAATTGCCGCTAATCCTACCAAACGATGTTGAACCCTTGTCTATTGGTTTCTAATGTGGCGTATAAAAAATAATGAAAATCCAGTACTGTTCTTAGCACCATGTTTTATCACTCTGTGGTGTTGATAAGTACTGAAATCCAACAATGATACTTATCCAGATCTTTGTGCTGCTCATCAAGCCTAAAATCAGCTTTTCCATCAATCTATCGTTAATCTGAATGCGGTTTTAAAGTGTGATTTCATTTTCACTATTCGCATGTAATAATGCAGTCAGCAAAATATCTACGCCTTTAGTTTTTTCAAGGGAATACTTTAACTATACCTTAGGAGGAACAGACTCTGAAAGTTTATATCAACCTTTAAAATTATCAAATATTTCCTCCAGAGTTTTAGCAATATATTCCCCTGATATTAGGTGTTTTATCTTCCACAATTACCTGTCCTAAAATGTTTCGGTAACTTTTAGGCTTTCGACGATGCGATCGCGGAGCTGGACACATTGAACGAGGACAGCTACAAAGACTCTACACTTATCATGCAGCTGTTGCGTGATAACCTCACTCTCTGGACAAGCGACACGCAGAATGAAGGAGATGAACCACAGGAGGGCGGCGATAACTAACCCTCCTAATTTAAGCCCTACCCTTCTAATATAAAAACATCCTATTCTATCGTCCCCCGACTCCCGTTCCCCTCTGTCCCTTCGCCCTCGCATATTCCCTTCCATATAAAGACCTCCTCCTAAGAAAGCCAACTTCTCTTTGGAAAAAAATAAAATAAAATAAAATAAATAAACAGGTTCACGCTAGTTACGCGTGGTTTCAAATTGTTGAATATCGACACTTAATTTTAAAAACAGCCATATTATAATCGTCGAGCTACGTTTTTTTTCTTCTTTTTCTTTTTTTTTTCTCAGCCAGGATTTTAAACAAAAAAAAAATAAAATATATATACATGCGGACTATGAAATCGTTTTTAGAATTTAAATAATTGCTAGAATGTGTTGTCCGGTAGGGATAGAGAAAGAACAGGAGAGGAGTGAAAGAGAGCAAAAGAACGAGTGTTGCGAATAGGGAGCAGAGATTTTTAGCTGATTGTAATAGTCGAGATTTAAAAATTTAGTCCACGCGTATGGAGAGTAAAGGATTGAATCAAATGAAACTAGAAAAATAATTTCTGAAATCCAACCTGAAAAACATCCACACACGTTCCAATCAACAATAAAAACAACAACGCAACATACGAGAACAACCGCACATACGTGTTTAAAAATATTGATCAATGCTGCAGGAAGCATAAAACCAGGTATGAAAAAAGAGAGAGAAAGAGAGATAGATAGATAGAGATAGTTAGAGAGAGATACAAAGGCCAAGGAACAATACGACCATGTGAAAAGAATCAGGAATATATTGCAGTTTTTGGTGTAATAATAATAATAAAGAAAATGATGAAAACATTTAATCGAAATAGTGCGTAAAGCAAAAAATGAGGAATTCTTTTTAATTAAAGAAAACAAATTGTCAACCGATAAGGAAAAAAAAAAACAATTATACTGCTGTCCAATCTTGTTAATTACCATCTTGAAGAGTGAGAGAAAAAAAATCATTAAAGGAAGAAAAAGCGAAAGAATTTAACGCTAAAAAAAAAGAAGCATTAATACATTATATACCTACCCAGTTGTCATTTAAGAATGAAATTTCACATTGTCTAGCAAATACGATATTATTATATTTACGAACGTGAGAGAAAAAACGTAAACATCTAAAACAATAAACTCGCAGGAGGAGAATGGAGAAAAAAAAATACATTATTTAATTATTCAGTTCCAAAATGTGAGAAGACATCGGAAAAAAAAGAAATATCAACTTCAACAACGTCGGTGGTAAATTAATTTCATCTTTGAATAAATACCTACTACTTTTTGTCGATTGATTTTTATTGATGCGTTGTTGCATTCGCTGTATTCCATGTTGTTATTATTATTATTACTACTCCATACACACAAACATACTAGAATTGCCTGTAAAGAAAATGAGACGAAAAAAAGAAAGAAGGATGTATAATAATTTTCGCGAAGAATCCAACACATACATGTATTGTTAATATGTGTGTATATATAACTATATATATATGTATTAATAAGATAGGGAAAAAAATAATTAATTACGAAACGAGGCACGTTTTTATCAAATCATAGCTCTGGTTGTCGTGGATCGCTGGAGGCTGCATGAGGACAAAACATAATCCACACATAAATACGCGCGTTTTTGAATATCCTCCGTTCTACAGCCTCTCCTCCCCTATTTTCCACTCCCTTATTCATCCAATCGACCCACCCGTGAAATTGCATCCCATTTACCTACCTAAGACCCCTGCCCTAATAGAAAAAAAAAAAACCTCTTTATATATTATATATCATAATATATATACGCCAGAGATGTTTACTACTACATAATAATTCATGTTGAGGTCAAAGAAGCAAATTGTATGTGTATATTTTTGTTGTGCGATCCTTTTCTTGGTACATACATAATTCTTGGTCGGGCAATTTTTAATGCGAAACATAATTTTCATGAAGAAAGTAAGAACAAGGGAACGAAAGAAAAGAGATAAAGATAAAGAATCATCATCACTATGCAATTATACGCATCGTTACACAAGATAAAATTCCAAACTCAGCCAAAAATCCCCCTCAATTAATATCTGTATACATATAATGTTTACGTATGAGTACAGTCGTGTATGGATAATGTTGGAGGCAGAAATAACGTACGAACTTGAACAACAAAAACAAGAAACAAAGAAAAATACCTATACACTTCTATCACTGCATACTAACAAAAGCAGCGGATCAAGAACTGAAAGGCGAAGGCTAGGTTATTATAAATATTTAATATTAATGGTGATATAAAGTGAAAAAAAAAACAAAAAAAAAAAACCAATAAGAAAAAGAAGACACGCATAATACATACATCTAACTTTAAAAGGAAAAAAAAATCTTAAGAACAACCCCTTCCCATCATAAGTTATAACGATCTTTGAACTGATTTCTTGAAAGATATCTATTTTTTCGTATATATATATTACGGATATGAGTAATTGATATATATATATACGTTTGGGTAAACGTGTTGCTGTCGTGTTGGTATTTTTGATGTATCGGTGTCAGTCGTCGCAACAAACAAAAGAAACAAAAAAAAAAAAATACAATAATAACGGAACGTCAAATGACGTCTCGGTCGTGTTCCATGCATTGTACCAATCAAAACGATTATGATTATACCTATCAATCTTTACCAATTAACGGATCAAAACAATCTGCTTTGATTATTATGTAAAGAAACTTTTTTTTTTATATATATATAATCATAACGCTGATATATTTGTTGCTCAATCGAATACGAGAGTTTTATAAGCAATGGGGGGTCTGCTCAGTGAGAAAAGAAAATTTTTAAAAAGTCACACTCAAGAATCGCGGCTTTCAGGACTTATCATGTTTCTTATCTCACTCGGCAGGCTCCAGTATTTGTATTCCCCTATTTCCCCCCCGCCCCCCAAAAAACCATTATTGATGATCCTTTCCACTATATCTCAAACAAGAACAACAACAAGAACACATTTTTACCATCTTATGTTGTGTTTTTCCTTTATTTTATTGTTTTTTTTTTTCTTTTTGTAATTCAAATTGTACATTTTTTCATTATACTTTTGATTGAAACTAATTTGAATAACAATTTTTATCCAATTCGTTCAAATATCTTCATCCTTTTCTACTCTACCTACTTCATCGTTTAACTACTGTTACTTATTCGAATTCTAAATACGTGGAGAAGATTCGATCGTGAGTGAAGGAAAGGAAAAAAAAGAAAAGAAAAAGTGAATTTTAATTGTTTCAACGAGAACCAGAACGCTATTCATCATTAACAAAAAAAAAAAAATGAATCACTGATTAGTGTATGTTGTAACTTCTTAGCTGCTTTCCCTCGCCAACCGATTTCCACCGTCCTCCTATTTTGAAAAAAAAAAAAAGAAAAAGAAACTCCTCTCCGATTAGAAAACTATACTTGATAATAATAATAATAATCATAACGATAATAATAATAAAATATTATTATTAATTGACACGCCATTTTTACCCACTTCACCATACGCAGAAACAAAAAAAAAAACCACCACCAACACCCACCACTACCACTCTTTGTCCTGAATTACGTTGTTCTATTTGTATTTATCATCATCCATCGTAATTGTAAATTATAATTATTATAAACGTTTACACGAAATAATAAATTCTGATAAAATGTCTGAAAAAACCATATCAACTCTATTACATTACTTTCGAGCCATTATCTGACCATCGTTACAGGTTTTGTCCCATGTCAAATGAAAGATATTGAAATTTTCAGGCTTAAGAGTTTGAATATACAGTGGAAAACAGTGGGTTTTTGATTGAATTGAATGTCTGTGATCAGATGAAACTAGAAAAGAATTATTTATTGATTATGGGTACTTGTATTCTGCGAAGTGAGAATCATTCGAGTTTCTATTAACAATAAGCTTAAGGAAAGTATCGATAAATTTGTGTAAGTTTTGTAGTTGATTTGTCGAGTTGAACAATTTCGTTATCTACCTCTTCATCTATTTATTTTTTTCTGTTTCAAAGACGTTCCAATCCTTGATATAATCCCAGTGATTTTCGTCGTTATACCTTTTCTGTGTCGAAGACTAGAGAAACTTCTGATATTCATGCCGAGATTTTCTGCTGGAATGGGAATTTTTATTCTACAATCATCTACCAAAGCGAACCAGACTCAGAACCTTCAGGTAATTTGGATTCATATTATCTTTTTTTTTATATGGGTATCGTGATTTCAGCTAAATTTGCATTGAGAAGTTCGGAGAAGAAATTTCATCAGGATGCTGCAAGAGTTCCATAACTTGCGACGCCATTGGTAGGTATAATAATTGACCGTTGTTGATCTCTAATTAAAACCATTTTAGCAGTGAGTTTATTACAAGTATATTTTGCGCTGACTGAAATTGCGTATTATAAGCATCTTTTATTCAAATTTCCAACCATACTACAATAAAGTTCAAGTTGTTAATGGAATAAAATGAACCGAAAAAGGTCTTGGGCTTGGTCTATTTGTTCATTCATTTTTTATTCTTTGCTAGTCTAATTATCTGTTCTGCAATAAAGCGGTAAGTTTCGTCATTCTTCGGGTAGGAGGATTCAAAACTGAGCCAGTTTTGAATCAATTCATTGTTGCGACGCCCGCGCTTTGTTTTTATTGGCTGCGTCTACTTCAGCGCCTTCTATATTTCAAACCCCGAAAACGTCGTCTGCTATAGCGGCGTTGATGGTGGGGGTACCGCAGGGCTCTAAGGTCACCTTGAGACGTCCAAACGCCGTGCAGGTGACTTCTGACAGCCACCCGTACCAAGAGGAAGCATCTTTTATCAGCGAATATAGTAAACATTCTGAAATAGGAGATAATTTTTGGTGAGTGACTTTTGATAATTGTAAGTTATTGGTATCTTGACTCATTCGTAACAAGACGATGATGGAATTTCTGGCTTTGACAGAACCGCGTATTACTTTCCGATCGAACGTTATTCAAACATTCTGCGAAGATCGACGTTCTTTTGTAATATTTAGGATATGCGATGTTCGATCGCCCTATCCCTCTTTTTTTTTAAATTTAAGAATGAAATTAAACTGACTTTTATCCAATTATTCAAAGTGACGTAAGGTTATGTTTTAATTGATTTTCTAAATTATACCGTGATCAAAATCTGAAGTCCACCAAATTGTTTTTATAAACCACAAATTATTAAACAGGCTTTGAACATTTCATAAAAATACCAGATATTTAGCTTATTCACATGCAAAACACATCCAAAAAAACCAAATCCAATAAAAAAAATGGAAATTTATTATACTCAGACGATTATCAGTCTTGCAACGATTGCACGTGCAAGAAAACATGCGAAATCTGTAAAGAAAATAGTGAGGAGCACGAGAGTAATACAGATTCTTTTCATCGAGATCCTGGTGGCTATGTTCAGAATCGCAATTCTGACCACAATAAATATTATAGTCCACAAACCACTACAAAAGCTTCAAGACGTTTAACCTTGGCTGCTGCAAAGGCACAATAAATAGCTAACACGTATTTTTAGCTCGTGAAAAGATGAGATAATAACACCGATAATCATTTCACTTATATCGTCAATTCTATTAGATTATATTTTTACCGAGTGGATGATTTTTTTCTGTATTCAATGATCGTTTATGAAGTCAATATTGAATGTAGTTTCCATGGATATCTTTCCTACGTTACGGCGGTTACACAGATGTGTGGTTCGATGATTGGAACTCTGAAACCGCAGCCATAGAATCCAAAACTCCATTCCTTGAAACATTGGATTTACTTGGACTTTCCCCAGAGGCATTTCTCAGATTTTAAGCTATTAGTTTGACTTAATATCATGCAATTTTTCAATCCTCTTTCATTATTCAATATGGTAAATTTTATCAGGATGTAAGAATACCTTGTGGTAAACGAAGATGCATATTGAAAGACAAACTAAAATGGCAACCTGCAGAAAAAAAGGCATGTGATTTGAAAAAGCGGGATTTATAATTCAACCCACAAGAAAGTTTGCTCAACTGGATTTCTTATTGTTACAGTCAGTTTCAAAACTATACTACCGCATGATGGAGGAGGAGCTGGTGGCACAGAAATTTATAAAACCCGGCAGCCATAAAGGCAAGGGTATCGCGGTATTCACCAGCGGAGGAGATTCTCAGGGTATATACTGGTTACAAATGAAAAAGAAATTCAAATAAGATGTACGATTACTCAGAAATTAATTTGTTTTCCAGGTATGAATGCTGCGGTACGTGCCGTGGTGCGTATGGGAATTTATCTTGGCTGCAAAGTATTTTTCATCAAGGAAGGCTACCAGGGCATGGTAGATGGCGGGGACAATATTGTGGAAGCAACTTGGTCGTCGGTCTCCTGCATTATTCATAAGGTATGTTTTCGGTATTGAAATTTGGTTTTTCCAAGTAATAATATGTGGTATTTGTTATTAAATTCTCTCAGGGTGGCACGGTGATTGGATCTGCTCGATGTATGGATTTCCAGCAGCGATCTGGACGTCGCAAGGCTGCAAAGAATCTAGTAACACGTGGAATTACTAACTTAGTTGTTATCGGAGGTGACGGCTCTTTGACCGGAGCGAATCTGTTCAAAGAAGAATGGGCTGAGTTGCTGAAAGAGCTAATAGAGTCTGGTATGGGAGTTAATCGATAATAGACATTTTCTCGATTTAGAAACAAAAGAAAACCTAATTACAATTGATCGATCCTCCAGGTGATATAACTGCTGAGCAGAGAGACAAGTACCAACATCTCCACATCGCCGGAATGGTCGGTTCAATCGATAACGATTTTTGCGGAACGGATATGACAATTGGAACAGACTCTGCCCTACATCGTATTATTGAAAGCATAGATGCTATTGTTAGTACTGCGTATTCTCATCAGCGTACTTTTATTATGGAAGTTATGGGTCGTCACTGTGGGTAAGTTCTACCTATTTCCGATTATTTGAATTCAATGATTTTGAACGAGTTTTGATATTGGCTAGGTACCTGGCTATTGTTGGCGCTCTAGCCTCCGAAGCCGACTATGTATTCTTCCCAGAAAGTCCACCCCCTGCTGATTGGCCTGAAAAACTTTGTAGAAAGTTGGAGCAGGCACGTTAAATACACTTTTTCAAAATTTCAAACACTACATAGCTACGACCGTTTTTTGTACCACTAACTCAGCCTAATCTAACAAAGGTTTGATCTTTTATGTCCTCGTCTTAAAGATTGCTATGTATTTCTTTCTTTTTTTATTTTTTTTATTAAGTGTCTTTCGTGTATAGTTGCTGGACTTGAGGACTTGAATTAATCCCCTAAGTATTCTCCGGCATAGACCTTGGAGAAAATAGGAAATAGAGTTACAAATGAATTATAATATAGAAACGTACGCTCGTTCAATTCTCATGTCGGCTTTAGTATGCCCCTGAAGTTGTTCAGTCATCCTCAGCCAATTATCTACCGACTAATTATTCCGTTTGCTGTCATTCCATTTGTAGCTAGGACGATTTTATATCATTCGTAATTATTCATAGTCAATCAAAGAGGAAAATTATACATAGATGTGCTTGGTTTTTTTTATGAATCGTTGTGTTCCCGTGGGATTAAAAATCGGCTCCAGGTGTTCAACTTTAATTTTCCCAAAAATATCTGTGTTCGATATTACCTCAAATGAGGTTTGACAATATACCATTACAGTTACCTAGCTCTGGTAGCAGCCATGGCCTCCGAAGCAGACTTTGTCTTCATGCCAGAATGGCCGCCCGAACAAGACTGGCCTAACAAGCTCTGCAAAAAGTTATTGCAGGTGTGATTATGGAACAATTAATTGGTGAAGGATTATATGAATTATTCTACAATTTTTAATTTTAATATGTTCATCTTTTATTATTTTTTGTCTCGCGTATTCACTGCACAGGTATTGCTTCTCGGTATTTCGAAATGAGCCTTCACAATTTTCATTCATTCAATTGTCTATTAGATATACCTAAGATCTTATTTTGTTTTCCTTACGCACTAATATTATTTAAAACAGAGTTCAAAAATTTCTGAATCAAATTAAATGCACAAATAATCGTATCGCAGGAAGCTTCCAATAAAATTAAATCCTCTATCGTTTCAGGCTACAACACTATATCATTTGTATTTATTCGTTGCACCGCTGAGCTTGTAATTATTTTCCATTTTTTGCTACTGCTTATCATTTCATTGTTTGTGATTTTATCATCGGTAATGTGTTGATCGTTACTGTGTTGCATTTAAATAACCGTGCGAGTTCAGTATTTTTTAGTAAAAAAATAATCATATTTTAACAAAATGTACCGAACGGCAAAAGAGGCTGAGTCGTTTCAAATCCTATCTGAATTTCCGCTGTGTCGTAATGCTCATCATAAATTTCATTGGCTTTAAAATCTTATCTCCTATATTCAAGTTACCGTTGTTGCTACTGTATACATAAATATAATTGTAGCACGCTAACGTTCAGCTAAAATTTAATAGTAATTATAACTCTGTTAGAGTTTTTTAGTAAGTACACATGAAATGTAATCAGTATATTCTAGGTACGAATTTTTTGAATTCATCAATGACAACAAAATATATTAAATTTATTTAGGAACGTCTAACCGGTCAGCGTCTGAACATCATCATTGTTGCGGAGGGTGCTGTCGATCGAAATGGTGATCCAATAACAGCTGAAAAGGTTCATAAAGTCGTCGTCGACAATCTCCATCAAGATACAAGAATTACTGTACTTGGTCATGTACAGAGAGGAGGAAATCCCTCAGCTTTTGACAGAGTTTTAGTAAGTATTTTATTTCTTGTTCAATCTCATCAAATTTAAGGAGGCTAAAGTGTTGTTTTTTTCTTTTGCATTTTTTAATATAGGGTTGTAGGATGGGCGCCGAAGCGGTCATGGCTCTAATGGAAGCTAAAGGAGACACGGAAGCGTGCGTCGTTACTCTCGATGGAAATCAAGCGGTCCGTCTTCCTCTGATGGAATGTGTGCGCCGCACTAAAGCAGTCGCTCAGGCAATGGCTGAAAAAAATTGGGATCTCGCTGTTCAATTACGTGGAAAGTAAGTTGATTGTCATCTTAGAGGTTTTGGTGCAGTCTGGTCGGGCTTGTTACCTAACTTAATTCCAATCGTTTATTCGATTTCAGAGGATTTGCGCGTAACTTGGAAACCTACAAAATGTTAACCCGTTTGAAGGCTCCTGCTGAACCAGTGATGGGCAAAGTAAGATCAGCTAATATTTTAAGCTGTAGTATCAGCCTATTCTTAAAATGGTAGTCTCTTTCAGTAATAATCGATGCCAAGTTATGTTTCTTACTGCACATAAATTGAAAAAAATTGAAACTTAACTTTTTATAGAATAACGATATATTCCATAGTAAAAATTAGTGGTGGTCCGCAGCCGTGCTAGGTAGAATTTTCTATGTTCTGATAAAAACGAGTTATTTAAATATCTTTATAATGCTGCTTTAGGATAATCAAGGCCCCACATTAACTAAGGTAACTTTATAATTATAGTAGTAGAAGAGTTTCACGCACGCCTCATGCACCGCTTGATAAATCAGACTCTTTTGCGTGACTATCGTTTCAGTATCTCTAAACATATTATCTTCTATCTCATTTCATAGCAGAACACTATGTGGGGACAAGTAAGTCTTGATTTGACAGTGAAGTATTCAGTACACAAAACTTCACAGAAAAATTCATCAAAATCACTCGGCATCTCTTTCTCTCCCTGTATATATTTTTATCCCCTTCACATAATTCTGCCATTTACATGCCCTCGATATTTCGGTTTAATCATTTATTTCAGTATCAAACGCACCGCATGAAGAAACAATAGTATTTGATTTTTGACCTTTTCTAATGTTTCAAAAATATACCTGTAATAGATTTCTGTCACATTTCTGCATCTTTATCTTGCAAGTATTAAACTACCTCCTGATTCTCGCCTTGACTTCTAGTTTTCGAGCAGGAATTATGATTCAAATTATAATACCGAATGCACGTCGCATGATGGCATAAATATTTTCGGTCAATATCATGAGTATTATTCATTTTTAGGATCATTACACTTTGGCTGTAATGCACGTTGGTTCTCCATCGTGTGGTATGAACGCTGCTGTCCGATCCTTCGTTAGGAATTGTATCTACCGCGGAGACAAAGTATGTTTTATTTGTTTTCGTTTATTTTAATAAACGAGTACACGCGGGGAATCGAGATTCACAATCTTCTTCTTCTATGCAGGTTTACGGCATCTGCGATGGCGTTCCTGGCTTTATGGCTGGCAAACTGAAATTGATGGAGTGGCCATCCGTTACTGGCTGGGTAGCTCAGGGTGGAGCGTATCTAGGAACTAAAAGAGCCCCACCTAAAGAAGATCAACTAGCGCAGATTGCTCAGCGGCTAAAAGAGTTCGGAATTCAAGCTTTGTTGATTATTGGCGGATTCGAGGTATGTATCTTCAACCACCTTAGGCTCCGTTATTCTATCCGATAGGACAGCCCTTCAGTACCCTAATTTCTAGGGATATCAAACTGGGCTAACATTCTGCGATGCCAGAGAACAGTATGAAGAGTTTAGAATTCCGATTGCTATGATACCGGCAACTATCAGTAACAATGTACCAGGTACAGAATTTTCATTGGGCTGCGACACTGCTCTCAACGAAATTACGGAGGTTGGTAACATTGATATTCGTACTATGTTAAGTATTAAAAAACTTATCAAATCATTACAGCAACGAATACGATTTTACTTTCTTCACAGATCTGCGACCGTATTCGTCAATCGGCTCAGGGAACTAAGCGGCGCGTATTTATCATCGAAACAATGGGTGGTTATTGCGGCTATCTAGCAACTGTCGCAGGGTTGGCCGGCGGAGCTGACGCTGCATATATCTTTGAAGAAAAATTCAATATCAAAGATTTGAATCAAGATGTTGTCGCTATGGCTGCCAAGATGTCGGAGGGTGTTCAAAGAGGATTGATTCTCAGAAATGAAAGTGCTAACCTTAATTACAACACGGACTTTATGCAGAGATTATTCAGTGAAGAGGGAAAAGGGCTATTCAGCTGCAGATCAAACATCATCGGTTTGTTGTTACCTAGAAAACATACTAAACGATACTCGTCGCACGGCGACTTATTATTCCATCTACTTTTAATTTCAGGGCACATGCAGCAGGGAGGTTCACCCACACCTTTTGATCGTAATTTGGGTACTAAAATGGGATCGAAAGCTGTCGAATGGTTCACGGAACAGTTGAAAAAGCACACCGCTGCCGATGGATCAGTTAACGCAGTAGCTCCAGATACAGCTGTAATGTTGGGTATAGTGAGACGCCAGTACAGATATACTCCGTTTACAGAATTAAAGGAAGTCACAGATTTTGAGTAAGTTATCTGAATTCTGGAATCTGGAATCAGAGTCCATGCAATTTTTAATGCTGATTCTTATTTTTTTAACACAGACATCGTATTCCTACATACCAGTGGTGGATGAAGTTACGCCCATTGTTGAAAGTATTGGCCAAACATGAGTCGACCTACCAAGAAGAGGGCCTTTACATTACGGTCGAAGAAATGGATCTTGCAAACGATGATCCTTTGATGTAAATATCTACGTCACATTGCTGATTTTTTCTGACTTGAAAAACACTCTGGAAAATAATTAGGATTAACCATGTGTGCGCAGGTAAAATAATTCTTACGCTACTATCTATTTAATGGTATATTATTTGATTCATTGAAATCACGATCCATGATTTCATTTAAATTCTAACGGCAAAAAAAACGACATTGGAAAAATGAGCGTTGTGAGAAAATCAATTTATCCACGCTGTAATTCTGAATTCATTTTTAGCTTGTTGTGCGTACTGAGATGTCAGTATATTACTAACGATAGTCAAAAAAACAGTTTCGATAAAATAATTAACGTACAGGCGAGAAAATATTTTCTTACTACATTATGTTCCTTTTCATATCTATCTTTAACTAAGTACGGTCAGTATATTTATTGAATTACGTCACATTACATATGCGATTTCATGAGAATTGGTAAGAATTGGCTCGCCAGGAAATCATAATATTAAATATTAAATTTCAAAATATTCAATTTGTATATATATATACATATTTATATATACTACAGATATTATTTTAGTTATTGTCGTATGCAAATGCCAGGCTTGTATCGATACGTCAATGGTCATAGGTGAGTCGTGATCATTGAAATAATTGTCCTGATAAATTGGAAAAAAAAATAAAAATAATTTTAAGAAAACAATTGGAAAAACAAGTTCAAACTCAGGTAAGATAGAATTGTAGGTACAAATAAAAGTACCTGACAAGTAACAGGTAGGATATGAATTAGGAATTACGAAAAACATTTAAAATAAATTAAATTGAATTATAATTCGATTTGTAAAAATTAGACGAATCGTCAATCAAATTAATGTTACATAATTTATATTAAATTGGCTGATGAATGAATACCTGAGACGAAATTCTGTACGCGGAAATAAGTAATGATTGAGTGATGAATGTGTTATTGAGATATGAATCGTAGAAGGGATTGATAAAAAAAAATGTTTAAATTGAAGAGTCGATTGAATAATTTGGAAAAATGGAATTTTCTAGATCGTTAACGTATCGAATAAAATAAAAAAATCTCTCGGCTAACTTTGTGGTCTACTATGGTATAGGATAATAAAAATAAGTGGAAAAGTTTTGTGGCAATTTGATTTTTGGGGGAAAAAAGAAGTTTTATCGTTCAGTTTAGCATTATTAAAAGCTTTGAAAAGCTACTTGGAAAATATACTCGTCTACCTCAGAAAGAAAAAATTAACAAATAAATAAAAATAATTTTAAATCGTATTGTATAGTTGACTTCGAAAAAGTTGACTCGAATCGTGTCGGTTGCATGTAATGTTTAGAGAAAAATTAAAAATTAAAAATTCGCTAAAATTTAAGGCTTTATATGACCACAAAGATATTTAGACTTAATTCATTTTTCATTGCGACGATCGCTCAATGATTATTATTACGCTTTATAAAAATTCGTAAATTAAATCAATCTGAAAAGTACAGATTTATTCTAAAAGAAAACTTTGAGAACAAAATATAAATTTATTCCTGCTGCGAGGAATGCCAGATAAGTATGCGCATTGCCGTTAAATTGAAGATATTAAGGAAAATGAAATCGTGCTCACGTAATTTCTGACAATTCATTCGTTATTTATGCTTCAAAGTTATACTAAAGAATCATCTCATAAACTATGATTATGTTTTAGATGATTGAGAAATCTCAAATCGAAGAATCATATTACTCACATACGCCATTGATTTCTAATTTAATATATTCTAACATTATTTAAACACACACATACAAAAAATTTAAATATCCCCCTTCGTTGCACTAGAAAATGTATACTTTATTAATAGCTATAAATAACTAGACTAATTCAAGGTATATTAAGAAAAAGCGAAAAAAATAAAAACGACAAAAATTATAATATTGATAAACCAACTAATAAAAAGGAAATGACAAATATAATAATAATTGTTATAAAAATGTTTACAGAGTAGTATGATATACATTCGTTGTAATAAAATGCAGATAATATTGTGTGTTAACAGTTGTATTGCCAGAGTGTTTATGAAAAATTATTCAAAGAAAAAAGAAAAAAAAAAAAACAGCAGAATTCGTATAATATATTCAAGTGCTATAAGAAGGCACATGTTATAGGATATACGCGCGAAGAAAAAAGGTAAAAAATTATTTATTCAGATAAATCTATGAACTCGTCAGATATTTAGTATATTTAATATATTTAAAACGCACTCATTTTGTACAGTAGCATAAAATCGCTATATTTTCTTAACGAGTTATTTCCTTTTGGAAAAGAGAAAAGAGAAAAAAGAAAAAGATTGTTTCTGTTATCTTTCTAATATTTTCGAATTTTATTTTAAAAGTTGTTAATTAAACGCGTATGACTCTTTTCTGTACAACATATATACCTTTGTGATGATGAATCAAAAAAGTAAAAGTATTATAATAATTGTCAACTAGGATGATAATAATAATGATAACAGTAATGATAATAATAGTAACAATAATAATACAAAAAAACTCGAAAGTTAATTATTATTTGTATAATTACAAGTAGTGATGGATTCATTATGCAAAGTAATTTTTTCGATAATTTATTTTTTAATTCTATTTGATACGTTATAATTTCTCTTCGTTTATCCACGCTCATTGTTGATCAATGACGCAAATATTTTATAGTTTCACCGTAGTATTATACATTGATATAATTCTATATGATCATTATCAAATAGATACCTCATATTATTTTAGTACATAATAATCTATTATTTTCATGTTTATTATTTATGCATAAATAATTGTACACAATCATTGGTCATTATTAGGCAATTATGATTAAAAATATATATTTATGTAATGTATACCATTTAATGTAAAATGAAAAATTAATTTATAATACTGTTGTATTTAGTGTCATCAAATAAATTGTGTCACAGTACATATGATCATAGCTTAAAACCTCTGCTGTTATAATCAATTTCATTCGACCATAATTTAATTAACCGTTGAATTAACATGTCTACAAGAGGTCTGGGCGGGCTTCATTGAATTTGAACTCAACAATTGACTGTACTACACCCATCGCATGGGCAACTTTTTAATACCGTGACGAATAATTGTAAAGCTTTAGAAAAATGGCGAAGAATAATGGAAATAAATTTTAAATTAATTTGTCATGTAATCGATTGGTTGAACGACTATTTTCTGTCAATTGTTGTAATTATCTTGACAATTGTGGTGCCAACGAGTGACACGAACAACAATCGGAGGCGCCAGTCAGTATCGCGGGGAGGAATTTCGTAGCGTGTCGTCGTCGTGGTTTCTGCAAAAGTCCGTCGTCTGACTTGGAGGTTGGTTTCCCACTTTCTCCAACATCATAAAACTTCAGTCAGTGGGTATCTGTCGTTCGTGGAGGACGGGACGGTGGAAAAATAAAAATTGTATTCCGAAATGGTAGCGATTAAAGGGCGTAAGAGTACAAATAAAAATCCACCGATATTCAGTCATGAATTTGTTATTCAAAATCACGCTGACATCGTGTCCTGTGTGGCCATGGTGTTTGTCGTTGGTTTAATGGTACAGGTGAGAGAAACTTGATTTTTTTGTTCGGCTCCTCTAGAGTTTGACGTATGGCTGAGATATATTCTAATTATTTATTTCTTCAACTAGTTTTTTCCTGGGAATAATAAAACATGAATTACAATGTTATCAGGGAGCTATTTGAATTTACTTATTCTAACTGCAATTTACTTTCCAGTCCCTCCATATGTTATGAGCGTTCCATAGTTGCACATTATCAGAATTTGCCGGTATATTTGAGACCGTTTATTCAACAACCTCTTTTCACTAGTTTACCGTTATTTGTTCCGTTAACACATTTCTGAAGCACTTTATGGAGAAATTCCATCAATTATGTTTTATTAGTGGTTGAATGTTAGCAATTTTTCTTAGCATATGTTGTGTTCAGGGTATAAGGAGATGAGAATTTTATTCTTGATTCATGATAACATGACAGAATTCTGAAAAAATGGAATTGATTTTCAAATTTGAACAGGTGACATCTCCTTTAGCGTACACTTTCATTGCCGTTCATCACAATGTATCAAATTCTTTGACTCCTGGAGAAGCGCCCTTACCTGAGAAGTATACTACAGGATGGAAGGATGCTTGTGCAGTGTTCTTCTATTTTCTCATCACTATTGTGATGCATGCAGTTATTCAAGAATATATATTTGATGTGAGTATAATTAAATTAATTTTTTTTTTTTTTTTTTTTATGGATTTCTAGCCATTTATCTTCTGCATCTAATTACTTTTTGATTTTCCTCATGTCATATAGAAAATCACAAAGCGTCTTCATCTGAGTAAAATAAAGCTTTCGAAGTTCAATGAATCCAGCCAACTAATCGTGTTTTATCTATCCTCTGCTATTTGGGGTCTCGACATAATTATCAGGTAACGTAATTTATCAACAATAATTTTACAAATCAACGAATTATTGAAAACTTTTTATAAAGATGTTATTTAATCGATTTACGCCTCTTATTTCAGAGATAATCTTCTCATCAACATAACGTCTCTGTGGGACGACTACCCTGCGCTTTTATCATTCTCCCTAAAGCTCTTTTTTATCGGGCAGTTTGCTTACTGGCTCCACTGCTATCCTGAATTGTACTTCCAGCGAGCAAAAAGAGAGGAAATCTTCCCAAGAGTAACCCAAGCCACCGTTGGTTTGCTATTTACCTTAGCAGCATATTTCTTCAAGTATGTTATTTCTTTACAGCTTTGTCTATTGATTCATTACTCAACTTCTGATGGATTTTACAGCTTCCAGCAAGTCGGTGTCATTCTATTAGTCCTTCATTACATCGGAGATGCTTTACAGCACAGTGCGCGCATCATAGAATTCACGGATCGCAGCGAAAACACGTCTTGTAAGTTTATGAGCCACGAAGATAATTACTTTGTTTCATTTGTTGTGTGAAATATTAATTTCTCGATCATTATCCATTCTCTCTTTCAGTTGCCTTCTTAATTGCTAATCCAGTATACATCCTGGTTCGCATTATTTCAATCGGACTTGCTACTCTGGTATTCATGTACGGTTTACCACAGACTGAAACTTCTTTGGACTACGCCGCTGGAAACTTTAATGTTTCGACTGTTCGTTATGCCGCGTTGGCGGCGATAGTCCTTTTCCAATTTGATCTTCTATTCAGGTTCGCCAAGGAGCAGATGAAACGCAAACAAGATGTCAACGCTCCTGTCGTCAGCAAGACTAAATCGAAACAGAAGCCCAAGAAAAAAGAAGGAAGTGAGTCTCAGATTTATTATAGCTTTATTTTATTTTCAACCGTTTTCTCGATGTGATTTTCACTGTAGGATTTTTTGTAAATAACGGAAATATCTTCTTCATTTTTAGCAAAAAAATCTACTCAGTCCGAAGACGATGATCTGCCGGAAGTGGATCAAGCGACTAACAAAAATTTGAGATCTCGTACAGCTGGAAAAGCGAAATGAAATTAACATATCAACGACAAAAATAGATGAACGCTGCTCTCCTGCAAGTTCGTAATTGAATATTAAACGAGCGGTACACAGAAAAAATTTTTACGAAAATTCGAAAAATAATGAATGAAAAAAAAAATCATACATGGTCGTGCTGTAAATAGTGGAAACAAAAATGCAACAGTAGAATGGAATTAAAAAAAATTATATATTATTTAAAAATGAGTGTGTATTTTTGATCGTAAGTTTTATAACATTCGACATTTTTAAAATCATGTCGATCTTTCGTAGATTATCACGGAGCGATATCCTCTATCAGAAACAAAAAATAAAACGTGTCAATTTTTCATCGGTCCAGCGAATCGAACGTTTACAAACATATAATAAACTTCTATCATCGCTTGTGAAATTCCATTAGGAATTTGCTTAGACGTATAATATTTATTTCTATACTTAACAGTTAAGAGATGATATTTTTAAATGGGATCGAATATAAATTATGACTATCGAATTAATGATTATTAAAACATGATGTTTCTATTTTATAAAACGTCGCTTATTATTATTCTACATATATTTTATTTGATGCCTTGACAAGATATTATTAGTATCCTCGAACATGAATTGAGATCAATAAATCTCGATGAAGCGGCTCTCGAAGCAACGGTACAAGGTCGGCGCCTGATTGAAGGCAACCAACGCATCGTCCTGGACCAGAGGGTCTCATCGTTGGACCGGTTGCACAGGCTTCACGCACCAAAGCGGTGATTAGAGAGGTGCTTTCGAGGATAAAATATTCGTCAGTGGAGTCGTAGACGTCAAAGAATAATTCCAATCCCAGATCCTTCTTCACAGTGATCGGAAAATGCTGACGCCGACTCACAATCAGTCCGTTGCTGCAGATAAAATTTAAAATCTCTTCGTCGTCACCTTCTGCATCAGACTCCTGAAGTCATTTTTCCCATCGATGATCAAACCAGCGTGAACAATCTCATACAGCGAAGAATGCCACTTTACCAACCCGATTGGCACTTTTTAGATGAACTCAGTAGGTATGAGAAAAGTGTAGCTGCGATCGTGGTTCTCGTTGAACATTGATTTTACCACGTCATAGAAATCTAATGAATTTGAATTTGCACCTGCAAATATGAGTGGGAAGTCCAATGCAAAAATGTGTCATAATCGCTCGTAATTGAATATGCTCAGAATCAATTATTTGTGCAAGTGTTTCCTGACGTTATTTCACGGGAGGAACACGAATCCGTCGAATAAATCAAGCTTGAACCAATACTCATTGAGATATCTTATTTTTTCAGTACTGCCAGGGCATCTGACGTTCCATGAAATCAGCAGTCGCATGAACTCGACGAAGGGGACCAGTGCTGAAATAATGATGTCGCACTCACTGACGAGCATCTTCTCAGCTTCAACAGAACGTGAATTTACGTCTGCTAGTTTTCAATTCAGAAACATGTGTACCGGATAATTGTTGACGTATGAATAACTCATCACGTCTGCATGTCTTGTATTTATTAGGATTACTGGAGCGATATTACAATGTTAGAATGAACAAACATCTTGTGGATGATATTCAAACGATGATTATATAGCAATAAATATTTTAATATAGTAATTGTCGAATGTATCTTACCCGCATAATTTATCAATAAACAAATAACTATTTTCGAATGGATTACTTGATTTTTATTAATTACACCCCTGCATCCATCCTTCATTAACATTATTTATAAGCAACACATGACGACATCAGGCCCTTACAAAATTCGACAACCGAAAGTGGTGAGTCCTACGATAACGAACAATGTGATGAAGTATGATACCATACACATGCATGCATGCATGCATGCATGCATGTGATGATGTATGATATCGTAGATGATACGAGGATATGCCTATATATATATATGTATATATATAAGCATGTGATGTTCCAAGGACTCGGAACACCTCCTTGCCTGTTATGTTCTCCTGATACTTTTCCGGGTTTGGGCGAAATTTTCAGGGCCGGTAATGTAGGAATCTGCGGTACCACTTCCGATTTGGAAAATTTGGCCGAAAATCGAAAAAGTATCAGGAGAACAGGACAGGCGAGGAGGTCTTCCGAGACAGGGCGTGATCGTAAGCATGCGTGTGATCACGTATGCCATCATGTATGCCACCATGTACCACGTAGACGATGAGGCCTAATTGCATGCATGCATGCATGTGATGTCCCAAGGACTCGGAACACCTCCTTGCCTGTTATGTTCTCCTGATACTTTTCCGGGTTTCGGCAAAATTTTCAGAGCCGGTAAGGTAGGACTCTGCGGTACCACTCCCGATTTGGAAAATTTGTCCGAAAATCGGAAAAGTATCAGGAGAACAGGACAGGTGAGGAGGTCTTCCGAATCAAGGCGTGATCGTAAGCATGCGTGTGATCACGTATGCCATCATGTACCACGTAGACGATAAGGCCTACATGCATGCATGCATACATGCATGCGATGTCCCAAGGACTCGGAACACCTCCTCGCCTGTCCTGTTCTCCTGATACTTTTTCGATTTTCGGCCAAATTTTCCAAATCGGTAGTGGTACTGCAGATTCCTACATTACCGGCCCTAAAAATTTGGCCGAAATTCGAAAAAGTATCAGGAGAACAGGACAGGCGAGGAGGTCTTCCGAGACAGGGTGTGATCGTAAGCATGCGTGTGTGTGATCATGTATGCCATCATGTATGCCACCATGTACCACGTAGACGATGAGGCCTACATGCATGCATGCATACATGCATGCGATGTCCCAAGGACTCGGAACACCTCCTCGCCTGTCCTGTTCTCCTGATACTTTTTCGATTTTCGACCAAATTTTCCAAATCGGTAGTGGTACTGCAGATTCCTACATTACCGGCCCTAAAAATTTGGCCGAAAATCGAAAAAGTATCAGGAGAACATAACAGGCGAGGAGGTCTTCCGAGCCAGGGCGTGATCGTAAGCATGCGTGTAATCATGTATGCCATCATGTATGCCACCATGTACCACGTAGACGATAAGGCCTACATGCATGCATGCATACATGCATGCGATGTCCCAAGGACTCGGAACACCTCCTCGCCTGTCCTGTTCTCCTGATACTTTTTCGATTTTCGGCCAAATTTTCCAAATCGGTAGTGGTACTGCAGATTCCTACATTACCGGCCCTAAAAATTTGGCCGAAAATCGAAAAAGTATCAGGAGAACATAACAGGCGAGGAGGTCTTCCGAGCCAGGGCGTGATTGTAAGCATGCGTGTAATCATGTATGCCATCATGTATGCCACCATGTACCACGTAGACGATAAGGCCTACATGCATGCATGCATACATGCATGCGATGTCCCAAGGACTCGGAACACCTCCTCGCCTGTCCTGTTCTCCTGATACTTTTTCGATTTTCGGCCAAATTTTCCAAATCGGTAGTGGTACTGCAGATTCCTACATTACCGGCCCTAAAAATTTGGCCGAAAATCGAAAAAGTATCAGGAGAACATAACAGGCGAGGAGGTCTTCCGAGCCAGGGCGTGATTGTAAGCATGCGTGTAATCATGTATGCCATCATGTATGCCACCATGTACCACGTAGACGATAAGGCCTACATGCATGCATGCATACATGCATGCGATGTCCCAAGGACTCGGAACACCTCCTCGCCTGTCCTGTTCTCCTGATACTTTTTCGATTTTCGGCCAAATTTTCCAAATCGGTAGTGGTACTGCAGATTCCTACATTACCGGCCCTAAAAATTTGGCCGAAATTCGAAAAAGTATCAGGAGAACAGGACAGGCGAGGAGGTCTTCCGAGACAGGGTGTGATCGTAAGCATGCGTGTGTGTGATCATGTATGCCATCATGTATGATGGTGTATACTGAGCAAATGATGAGGCCTGCATGACTGCATGCATGCATGTGATGATGTATGATATCATGTACGATATGATGTATGTATTTTTCCAACAACGAATATTAGTGAATGAGATGTGTAGAGGTGTGGTCAATAAGAGTTAAACAATCGCTTATTGATTGTAGTTAATGTTTATTGATAGATTAACGGTCAAAAATACATGTTAGGATATCGTAATGCATATGATGGATTTATTTTCAGAGATACATTCATTCTTATAGGATTATAACGAGTTACAATGGTGCGGAAAATACTTCCATTTCGATTTACATCAGATTAATAATTCGATAGTCTCGATAAAAAAACAAAATGTACACTGGACGATCATATGTACCTACATCACAACTTATTTATACAAATTATCTACTTCGAACATATGATAATTGGCTTTGCAGATGCTCCGAGGATGGTCTTGTAATCCTGATGAGGGGCCAAATTGCTTCGTAGGTTGCCCGTTCGTCTCCTGGAGAAAAAAAATCGAACAGAGGTGATTATACACGAAGAAAGTGAATTGTAGCTGCCGAAAAATTGAGTTATCTCAGGAAATATTGCTCCTAGCCTAATTTACTTGACGAATTTATGTTTCTCAGGTCAAAATTCATCGGAAAAGCGTCCTGCAATTGATTTCAAAAATACTTCACTCTTTTCCCCAAAAGAATGGTAAGCCTATAGCCATCTCAAGATATCTCGATGCCGATGAACACAATTACTATCATATTCACATCCGAATTTAATGTCCGACTTGATTAAATTATTCCCGAAAATAATCTAGGTTCATTATCGAAACCTTTGATTCCTTTGAAAGTTTTCTGATCGAGAAAAATAAGGCAAATTAATTGATTTCTGGGCTAAGTCAATTGAGCTCTAGAATTCGTATTCTTACATAAAAAACTCACCAGTTATAGTAGCTGCGACGGTCTCTTCAGTTACAAGCCGGGAGCTTAGCTCATTGTCAGCTGCATGAGTTGTTTTTGGTCTGCTCAGGATCTCCATGAAGTTTCAATCCCCAACATGCTCTTCCATATGTTTTTTCAGACATCCTCGATAGTCTTCTCCACGTTGTTAAATATTCCGATTCTGCTGATAAATTATCTGCAAGCATTCGATAGAATGACAGCTGCGTTTTCAAACTAATAATGATCCGTTAATTAAGTCAACTGACATGATTAAAAATATTACTATTCGCGTAGCATTAGCAGACCAAATTACTTTACTTTTGATTATATTCAAGCCATCGCCCGATTTCGAGACTTTCGATATTTTGAAAACTTGTTTTAAACGAAAAAATTATGGTATCTTGATTATTTTCGGGGACATGTCAATTGATTATAGTTGAAAAATTCTAATTGCCGAGCTCGAAATACGGTGGGAACCCGTCTCACGCACGATTTGGAATAGGTTTATCTCTTGGCTCCACAAATCGCAAAAAATGTAAGAAAAATTTGCCTAAATCGAAAGAAGATTGCAACTCGTTAATTTCTTATGGTAGAATAATTCAGTTCACGGATATCGATTCCTGACTTCAAAATATGATAATAATGTCAAGATTGATTTGAAGTAGTCTTATTCGTATGGCCAACAATTATGCCTTTTTCAAAATATTCGTGGGTGTGGTTCTATGTATTTCGGTAGGAGGAATTGAAATGCGATAACTCGATTATGGTATAACTAAAATTCTTAAAAGGGTCGGTTTTTTCATGGTCAGTGAAATTTTCCACGGTATCGGAACTACACGTACTCGATTTTCCGTGTAAAATCTGATGGAGATGAGTCAAAACAATTTCCTCATAGAAAGTAACCTGAATTCTCAATTTAATTTTCAAAATCGAAAAAGCCAAGGCCACCCCTCAGAATATCACTTGCTATCAAAATCTCAGTTACTTACTTCACCATATTTTCGTACTTATTACTGTAAAATAAAATAAATTGCGAAGCTCGTCCATTACATACATACACTTAAATGTTACTTGTTCCTGATTCTCATATCGAGTAAAAAAAAATATAATCACGTGAGAAAGTTGAAGTGAAAGGTTTGCGAAGAAGAGTAACTAACTACCGCAGTACGTGCAATACACCTTGATACTGATGCTGGAAACACCACGCGGTACTGCAGACTACCTTATTAATAGGAATTATGAAAAATGAAGCTACGATTCAAGTTGGTATTTATACAACTATAAATAACATGCCAATGAAATAAAATAAAACAAAATAACCGCTCGGAGCAAAACTTATTTGCTGTCGCTCACTATTTATAATCTATCATGGGTATCCTTCGGTTTACAATAATCCGAATTATTATTTTTACGATTACCTAGGGGAGAATGGCAAAAGAGTGGATAATAATAATAATGATAATGATGATAATAATGGTACTGTACGGTAATAACAATGATTTCTTTTAATTTCAGATCCACAATTAAAAAAAATAAATATATGAAAAAAACTATTTCTCTAAAGCTAAACACGGTATTCAGGTTGAGGGTGGTCAATCTACGATCAACTTTGATTGCCAAATAATGACAAGGAGAATTCGCGGTATAGAATTATGGTAATAGTAAAAGAGGATACGTAGCATCGAATAGAGGAGTCAATGATGATGACACTCGAATGGTGGGGGGAGGGACTCGAGAACGGAATTGGAATTTGCGACGAGACATCATCTCTAAGGATGATTTCTCATGAACTATAATATGCGAGAAATTGTTGGCGTAAGAGGAAAATATGGGGTGTACTATACAAATCTGCATCAGTAATGATGTTATACATAAAGATGAGAGTTAAAAAATATTCTTCTAGGGGTGGTGTTCAGATTTGTTTTTTAAACCACTAGGAGATCTCCCGTATGTTTGTATTCCTACCTCACTCTCATTTGTCTCCAATAATGAAAAAAGAAAGAAGGAACGCTAAACTTATACAATACCTATGCTACAATACTTACATGCATAATAATGGTTTTGAGATGTCGCATCCCAGGGATCAGTAATAAGTAGGATCGAAGGATCGAAGAAGAAGACGAAGAAGAAGATGAAGAGGAACGTCAACGATGTACTCGTATACTGTTGTACCTTGTGGTGGGAGTTATTTGGGTTACTCGTAGCAGCAGGGAATGTGGGCCGCGTATATACTCGCTCCTCGTTGTCTTCGGCGTCAGTTCGTTTAGCTTCTTTATTCTCTCTTATATCACCTTGCGATATCCTGCAGAGATCCGGCAGACCCGCAAACTTGAGGAATCTTAACCGGGCCCCCGAATAAGCTGTAGAGAAAAAGGTGAGTCAATTAATCATGTTCACATCAACGGGAAATTGATTATTGATGGAAAAAGGGTTACGAAAAATCTATCTATAGAATTAAAGCAGATCCGATGCAATTATAAACGCATAATATTCGTGGAATGAATATCGATATGATTTCTTATCTTTTTGACGTACCCAAACTTCGGTCACGTTTATCGTTCACAGATTTAATAATTTCCTTTTTTACATCATCATACATCTCGGTTCTCCGGTAGAAGAGCATCTTGTCGCGGCCACGTAACGGGTTCGCGCACCTGCATCAGTAGCAGCAATAAAACTTGTATTTCTCTCCGAGTCATCATCCGAAATGGTATTGTCCGCGTGAAATCTGGAACAGTTTTTCCCAAAACTGTAGAAACCGCAATTGATGTAAAAAAGAGAAGAAAATAAAAAAGAAACGAAATAACAATCCAACAATTTGGAGAAAATGAAGAAGAGAGTCTTTAGAGACATCAGGAAACCTGGTAAAATTTCTCTAATTACATCCCCGGGGATAGTTGTATGTGTCAATTTATTTTTTATACTGAATAATTTATCTTCTCATTGCATCCAATATAGACGACGAGCGATTACCATTTGGAAATGTAAAAATCTAAAAAGACATGACTAATATACCTCACAGAAAATGAGAAGAATTAGGAAGGAATTTGTAGCGAGTGTCAAGGTTGGTCAAGAGCATCAGCGGCGTTGGCGGCGACTTATACTCGTTCGTTCATAACGGTACATAATTTAAAATTCAATTTTTTTGGACTACGCCTCGAGGCAGTCGTAAGACATACCGCGCTGGTTTATTACAAGGAAAACCGATCATCAATCGATCTGACGTAAACCAAAACTGTACGATTAAGAAACTAGTTACGATTCAGATGAATCCGATAGCCGTTAACCCCGTTAAATAACGTAAACTCGTGTAGAGGCTACGTATAGACTCAAAAATATTAGTCATCGAGTTACCTATATTGTATTCTTCTATAGTATCTGATATACTTATATTCTTAAGTAAGCGTCGCTCCTGATTTCAAAGAAAGTAGAATAAATCGTGTCTCGAATTTGCATTTAAACTTCCGCATCATGCGAGTCTATATGTCGGTTGTCACCTGCTTTGCCAGCTGTCTTATTGTCAGCTTTTGAATGTAAATTCGCGAAAGCCGCTCCAAAAAAAAAAAGAAAAACTATTTCAAACTGCACCGGCGGCATATCCTATACAATCATACAAAAGAAAAAAATGTATTATTATGCATATTGTAAATTATATTCATATCATCATCCCTCTTTCTAGATTATTGCATAATCGTTAATTCAGAGCATCTAACTTTCTACTCGTAATTATTATCGCAATATTTTCAAATTATTGAATTATAACTTGCTAACGTCCGACAATATTCTCTCGCGTTAATTATGTACATCGGTCACATGAAAAAACCCTAATCAATTTCCTGTCGCATCAGGGTTGGGAAAACAAAAGAAAAGAATGAAAAAAAAAAGAAACAAATGATAAGGATAATGATGACTAGGAGGAAAGCTGGGTAGACGTTTGAATAAAAATTCTTTAGCTGAGCTAGCGATAGAAAAAAAAAAGAAATATATAACGTGTTAAACGGTGAATGAAAAAGAAGCTTTGATGATCATTGAGGATATCGAGTGAATGGGTCAGGCCAAGGCACAGTTCTTTTCTTAGAGTACGGATGGCTACCGGGAAATCGGAATGGTTAACGAATCGAGTAAAATGGGAGAGCGTATAGAATGAGGAGGTATATGTGTACCTGTTGCAGCGTGTAAAAGAAACTTAATTCACATTTCACGTCTAAACGAGAAACAACTACATGTATATACGTGTAGTATACATATACACATATATGTATATTTAATATATATATAAAGTTATATAGATATAATATACAGTGGGCCAAAATCGTGAGACGGAGGTCATCAGCCGCGAGAAAGTGTGTCCCGTCGGTAGATAACTAATAATTACACGAATAGAATCTTCATATTACCCGTTCTGAATTGCGGTGGATCATGGGATGTACATACATACAAACATGTACAAAATAAATACAACGCCCCGGGCTAAGGACCGAACTCCTTTTATAAACCGTGCACTGGACGGTTGTACACTCAATAAACACAATATTATAATCCGGGCCATTCGAATATATCGAAGCTCTGATCTGGGCCACAGAAAGAATACAAATACGTGCAGTATAATAATGTGAAAATTTGTTTATGAAGAAAAGAGCATTTGGTTTTTTTCCTCATAAATACCTACATTTCACACAGCTCATACGACATTGTTATCCTTTTTCTCGATAGCCTCTCATCGGGTAAACCTTGCGACCTGGTGCCCTTGTAAATCCGTTAGGAGCCAGAAAATACCGTAATCAATGTTGGCGCGCGTCGTGGGTATTCCGGTATACATATCATGCGAACTAACTTCTTTCGTGTCGTATAATCTAACAGATTCTGGAACACCTCCTGATTCATCATACCTGCTGCAACCTATTAGAAGAAAAAATAATTCATATAAAAAAATTTATTTCCAAATTATTAACTTCGATTAGATAAAAAATTTTAAGGCACATCTTTTTTTATTACGATTAGGTATGATGCGGCAGTGGCATTTGGGTCGAGGTAATTATCGGAATATTATAATAAACTTATAGTTATATAGCAATTGGTGAGGATTAGTTTTAGTGCGAGAAAGTTGGCCGTAAAAAGATTATAACGATTAACTCTTAAAAGTGATCTCATTAATTCTAATGGTTTACGTATACCGCGCGCACGAATCTAAATGTCCGATTATGATGATGATGATAATAATAATAATGATGATGATGATGCGATTCTACTTCTCATCTCTGAAAGGTGTTCCCAAAAGGTAAAAAATAAAAAAATTGAGAAGAATTGGAATAAGTATATTAAAGAATAATCTCTCTATAGACGTAGTATTTGGAAAACTTTTTACATCCATATGAGAGTATCGAAAGCAGTTCCTTATTTGCTTTTTGTCGAACCAATTATGATCAATTATATACCTATTTAATGTATTTACACATGAATAATAAAGTCTGTTTCGTTTTCATGAATAAAGCGCCATATTTGGGGCGATTTTATTTATTCAGGTCAGCCAGGGTCGAAGCTCCGCAGCTCTTCTTTTTCAGTGTCAACTAATTATAATACAATTAATTAGCAAATGCAGATCAATTAGAAAAAGTAAAGGTACCTGAACTTCGGGGTCTACAGTAGCACCGGAAGTGAAACGCATTAGTTTTCGAAAGTTCACTTTCAATTGTTGAGCTAGACAGACGTACCGTATGTACGACATTTCCGTCGCGAAACCCGTATGTCAGTTTCCGACACGTATTTTATATCGATTATCATACTAAGTTCGAATAATTCACACTCTGCGGGTGTAAATAATAAAGAAAAGAGAGAGTCAGCTCCGCGAAATAGTTAAAAAAAAAAAAGAATTTTACCCGTACAGGACGCACTTTTATATTGCATAAAATAAATGAAGCATTATAAATAAGTGAATTCACCTCGTCCGTACATACACGAGAATAAAAATCTGTGGCAAGGCCACGTCTGCGAAAATGATGCTCATGATCTTTCACTATACTTGAGAATGAATAAAACCTTGAATAACAATCCGCAAAGATTTATTTTCAAAGACGATCAATTAAGATCAAGGAACGCATTATAATCCTTCGATTATATTTCTAAACGTGCTAACCACATCATCATCACAACTTACAAGACGAGACCCTTGACTCTGCATAAATTATGCTCTGCATGACCTCACAGAAACCACAACTCTAAGATATGCACTCTCAATATACATACTTATACGTTCAGGTATACTATATTTTAAATACCTGCGGCTTATGCAGCTGCACAATGATGTATGTATTCTACATCTTGCCCAACGTACAGGTACATAGGTATAATTGCGCAAACATATTATACATGTTGTATTATTATACCTAATATACAACTGCAGAAGTAGATAATGTCACCGCGTAAAAGCTCAGAGAGTTTATAAACTACCAACAGAATAATTATCGTGACGCAATTAGCATTAATAAAATTGTCGATCACCGCACGCGATTGTTCATGTATGAATATGGTACATCCTTTTCATTTTCAGAACTAATAGAGAAGAGGAAAGAAGAAAAATAAAAGATATGTCGAGGGCGCTTTGTCTTCTGTTTTTCGGGATCGTAGCCGTTACGGCACAACGTCGTTTGGCCTTACCTGATCCCAGAAGTTGCGCTAATCGTAAGTATGATTAATAACGCGATAATTGGAAATTAAACACACCTATTACGAATGTGTAGAAAGTCGGGATAGGATTAAATTTTTTCCCATCGTGTTCCAGGCGTCCGTCATTCGACGTACAGAGATGCTAGGGGAGTAGCTCATTCTTACTTCTTCAGTTGGGAACATCAGCCAACAAGAGGATTAGAAGTTGACTGGCTCGATGCAAGGAACATTTGCAGACGTCATTGCATGGATGCCGTATCTATGGAAACGCCACAAGAGAATGAATTCATCAAGCAAAGAATTGCCAGAGGTATAAATTATACTGAAAGTTTTATACAAAGGAAAATAATAGAGAGCAGTCGCTGCTGCTGCTGCTGCTCCTGCAAGATGTAAAGAGCAGACGAACCCGCTTTCACTTGATGATCGCTGGTGAATAAAAGAAAAACCGAAATATGCAAGTACATTACCGACAATGAGAACTGGCACGATCGTTCACAACAGCAGGAAGAAAAAGAATGATTGCAAAAAAATGAACGCTCGGTTGTAAACAAAATACATACGAATTATTCCAATAGAACAGTGCCATCTTAAGCATTGTAAGGGAGGCGCCTTGCATATCAGATTGACAGCGAAAATTAATCCTTTGAAGGATCGCAATTAGATCAGGTGCGATAAATTATTCAAGAAATTTCTCTGTGGTAATATGCGGTAATAGCATTACCAGTTGGAGAGGCAGCTGCGCCTGTTATAAAGCGGGATGGAATGTAACATAAGTTGCAATTGCCTTGCTCACGAGAGAAGATATGATGTAATATAATCGTCCTGGTTTTAAGTGAGCTGCAGCAGCAGCACCACCACAAACAGGAGTTGTAACATCAACTGTCTGCCTATAAGGATTACGTAATCTTGCTCCGCATGTAGTATAAGTTGCATTAAACCGTTTACTTGAAAGTTTAAATTCACTATTTTCGAGCGCAATACAACTACAGGGACTGAATTCCTAGATTAGATCATTCTTACCCACCTTTTGATTCTCTGCGCAGGAAACGTCAAGTACATCTGGACTTCTGGACGTAAATGTAACTTCAACGGCTGTGACAGACCCGACCTCCAGCCACAGAATGTGAACGGATGGTTCTGGTCTGGATCTGGAGCTAAAATTGGCCCCACAACTCAGAGAAACTCTGGAGATTGGTCAGCGACCGGAGGATATGGGCAACCCCAGCCTGACAATCGTGAAGCTGCTCAGGTTAGTCGATAAATAACAATTCAAACTTTTATAATTTACTTTATCAAGAAAATATTCATACTTATACCTACGGTGTTTGAAAATTAATTTTTTCAGGGTAACGACGAGTCTTGTCTGTCAATTTTGAACAACTTTTACAATGACGGAATAAAGTGGCACGACGTTGCTTGCCACCATTTGAAACCATTTGTTTGCGAAGACAGTGACGAGCTTCTTAACTTCGTAGCATCTCGCAATCCTGGAATTCGTCTATAATTTTAATTTTTAAATTTCTGATTTTTAAAAAACCGTTTCAAAGAATCATGGAATTCCTTTAGCATGACAAGATAAGATCGTCATGGCAATGATTTCAAATTTATACGATGATCATCATTTCGACTTGAAGAAATTTCCCAAAATTACAATTACCCTAAATTATTATTATTCATACTATTTTATGCGTCATATCTACTCGTTTTGCATTAGTTATTTATGTACCACTAACCTGTATACGATGTAATTTTGTATTTTTAGATGAACTTAAGAGTATAATTAATGAATTCATTAATTTAGGTGATCTATTAATTATACATACGCACCGTAGTCTAATTTTCTAGGATTATATATATATATATACGTATATATAATATATCATACCATGTGCTTAGGAGTCGTAGAACGTGAAAACTTTTTATAATAATTTCGTAGAAAAATAAATACCACTTGTATTTCTGTACGAATAATTTTACCGACTGTTGTTTTCATTCCATTTATATTCCCATACATGACCACTGACCATCCATTTCGCAAATTTTATTGTTAGTCCTGAATTCAGAGATGATATAAAAGTTAAGACGTCGAACCGAAACTGCCCACCACACGTTGCAATGTAATAACGCGTAATGATTCTCAACGTAATATAAAAACGTAATTACGTAGCATTTATAAACAACTTTCAGGTAAGTGTGCAAGGTTCGATAATTACCAGATTCTTTTATAGTTATTACGAAACTCGTGTAGGCTCTTCAAATTTCACTCACTCCGTACAATGGAAATTATGTCGGTCGATAAACCCGGGTTCAAAAAGTCTTTCGAAATATCATATTACATTGAATGAACATTTCATCATTTTTTTTCTCACCTATACTAAGATGTCTATTCCATTCATTTCGTTTTTCTTTTTCTTTTTTTATTGTTTTTGTTTTCCATGCATCCAAGTCGTCACACTTGAAGATGATAATCTTTCGGTCACACTCATGAAAATGAAAAATTTCTCTCCCTTTGATCTCTAGGTATGTATACTTCCTTTTATTTTCTCTTTTATTAAAAAGAAGGCATTCATTTTGTTTGAAAACTGAAATTTAAAGTACAAATATGGTATATTATTATAGAGATGATATTGGTAATGGTAAAAATAGAAAAATAATAATAATGTTATAATAAATAATATAAATAATAATGACCATATTAGATTATTGATTACACCGTCATAATGATTAATTAATTAGTTAATTAATCAATTGAATATATATATATTTATATATATAATATATTGTATAGCATAATTGTACTAATGAGATGTGTTCAGTGGCAGTATATTATGTATATATAATATAATGTAATAATTATAATTATAAAGAGTATAATAAATTATGCATATATAATTAATTTACTGCATATAATAATCATGTGTGTTCAATATAACATTACAACTATGACTTCATATATAGTATACGTATATAAACCATAATAATATTGCTCTCGGCTCATGGTGTTTCTTCATAGAAATGCAAAATCCCTTTGAGAAAAAAAGAGAAGGAAAATGTATGCAACGATAAAAATAAAACTGCAACGGGAATCATCCTTTTCAGTATAATTTTCATTAATTGGGCCATGCGGAAGCATTTCGCGTTAATTAATCCGAGTTGAATTTATATATGCGCGTTTAAGATGTGTTTACGATATCAAACCATATGCGCTTCTCGCTTGGCATTAATTATCATTCACGTGTATTAAGACAGTTGGACGAACATTTCTAATTCTTAAATAAAAGGGGCAAAAAAAATTATATATTTAAAAGGATTTTGACTGTGATTTGAATACCATGATTGTTATTGTGTGTAAATTATGTAAAATAGCGAAATCCCGTCTACGAGGAATTTTTATAACCGCGGATATGTTTTCATTTATTTCATTATTTTTTATTCAACGATCATTTTAAATGAAATATTCAAAGTATATTGAATTGGTATATTTTAGCGAGGGAATTCGGTATATAGGTATATGTATATGTGTTGTATAATACGCGTCTTTTCAGTCTTTTGCATTTAAATATAATGGTAACGTATGATGTAAATATATATGATATATTTATACATAACGTGCATGAGATTAATGATTAATAATTTAAATAAAAAACCGTTAATAATATACAGTAATAATAGTAATAATAATAATAACGTCAACAACGTGCGCGAAGTTTTATGCGGGTATTAATAGCCAGATATTATAGAAGTATATAATATATAAATGGGTATAAAAGTCGAAAAAAGCTTGATAAATATATTTACGGTGCATGATATTATGAATATATGGAATTTACACGTCTTATTATTTTTCGTATTAATATTGTTATGAAAGAAAAAATCATCGTATCGGAAAATCGGGTGTGATATATTTACAATGCTTTCTCATCATTCAATCTTTGATGTAATAATATCTTCTGGATTTTTTATGAGAGCCGAGTAGCTGACTAAAATCATTGGTAACCAATTGTTATTAATATAATATACCGAATGATAAAAATAATGACGTATATATTATCTACGTTTTACGGTTCAATTGTCTATGGGATGAATCTTCGTTTTATCAATTGCCACTGCACACACACGATCATATCCTTTTTTTTTATAAATATATATATATAATATGTATATATAGTTTATAATATATAATTAATAAACGAAATTTAACAATAAGTTTTCATTTCCTATAATGCCAGTCTCTAGAATACTGCTTCTGCACTGCTGCTTATTAATTCTACACGTGTAATTATATATAGCAAGAAAAAATTAAACAAACTAATAAAATTACAATGCAAGGATGTTATTAATGATAATTAAAATAATCAACTTAATGTTGTTACAATTTTGTTACATTGAAACAGAAAAGATTTTCAAAAAATTAGACGAATAAATAATATCACAAATTGAAATATGTTATGAAATAATGATGATAATAATCATGATAATGAGATAATAATAATAATACTATTCATACAGATAATAAACAAATTATTAATTAAATAAATAATTATTGATAATAATATTAATATTTGTATGTATAATATAATTAGGTAATAGTACGTACATTAAACTTCTTATACGGATACTTGTCGCTGATTCCCTAAATATTAAATTGACTATTAAATATTCCGTTAAGAATTTGAAAATCAGTCAATTTTAGTATGGAAATGTGAATTACAAGCTTACACATCAAACATCCTACAACATAAATATGAGAAAGGTATCATTTTACTAATAATGATAATCCACGACATATAAGTTCAAGAATTTCCATATCGCAGAATTCGAAAATAATATTCTTTCCCCCTGCCTCCCGTCGCGCCGCCATATTATTCTTTAGTACGGTTGTGCGGGTAAAAAAAAAAATTATAACAGGCATACGAAATGAACAAATAAAGAGAAGAAAATCAAAAGTTTCTTATCACCAGTTTTGTTCTCGTTTTACGTATGGATCATCGATGTTTTCAACATAGAAACAAAAATTATGAAACTTCGTACTAAATAAAAATATTACCTATATTAGCTATTATGTATATATATAATTCTCGTGTTTTTGCATCATTATTATTATTCTTATAATATATCATATTATATAATAATAATTACACACGTATTTGCTAACGACTCTCTCAGACTTTCTTATAATAATAATAATAATATTTATATATATACTATAATATATATTATATTATAGAACTCCCATATAATTATATACTCACATCTTCAATCGTGCCACTTGCATGACTTTATACATATACATATAATATTTTAAACAAAATATATATATATGTATATAATAATTAAGTATGATAGATCGAAGACGTAAATAGATATTTCATCAATTATTTTATTTTTATATATACAATATACGGGAGTTGAACGCCAGCAATTTTAAAAAAATTCACCGCGCGCCTCTATTTCTCATTGAGCATTATGCTTGCGATATGAACAAGTTTGTTTGTTTCTCTTAGTAATAAGAAAAAAAAGGTAAAAAAAAACCCTCAAATTTTGTGTACAGCAAAAGAGGTAGTTAATTGTGTTTAAAAGTCAAAAGATTGTGTTTGCGTAGAGTGCAGTTTCTGCGTTTATTGTTAGATATCGCGTGGCGTTTCTCCCCGCGTATATTTATATTTTGATAAAAATAATAATAATACCAGTAATACAAAAAACGAAAATAACAAAATAATGATAATAATAAAATCAATAATAAAAAATTATTAGTCAATAATTTATCTTCAGAATCGATATTACGCAATAATCATAATGATAATAGCAGTAGTGTAGTAGGTAGGGCAGATATCGATTATATACCCATTAATTATAGTCCATGTCAAGTATAAAGGGTGACTAAATAACATATTTTCCACATACGCACCTGTGTACTGCACGTGAATTAAAATTATTGCATGGTTCGCGGGCGTGTGTGTGAGTTTTTTTTGTTCTCATGTACGTGTGTTGTTACACATTTACAATTATTAGGTACATTATATACTCTACTTATATTTTTGTTGTTTTATTTTTTCTCTAGTTTTATTCACTCTTCTTTGTTTTAGTCCGACGTTTCTTGTACAGAAATGTACGTACGTCCTAAGGTTTGATAATATGTACTATTTATTTAATTCATTAATTTAATCAATATACCCGAATAATACGTTTTACTTACATACCCGATGTATATACATGTAAACTGTGATAGCTGTAATTTGCTTCCTTCTTCACAGAATATACGTATATACAATATTCTTATATGTATACCTGTAGAATATGTATATTGTAGAAATCGCGATTGCTGGAGAAAATCATAATATTTATATCATATGTTTTCGCGTATTAGGTATATACCTATATTATGTATATTTTAATTATGTATATTATATGTATACCTTACTCCTTATACACATAGGTATATTCATACCCTTCTACCTGTATATTATCAATAGTACATCATACCCATACGCTGCACGTGTCAAGAGCGTACATTTGTAGGTGAATCGCGACGGTTAATTATCATTATCATTACTATTATTATTATTTTAGTATAATTATCATCATCATTTTATTATTATTATTATAGTATTATGTATATCTTTTGCGAATATTGCATCGTTATAGCTTCCACTTTGTTCATGCAACACTTTTTTTTTGAACTAATTTTATTGGTATCAATTATTACTATTGTTATTTTTATGTTTAATATCTTTATTTTTTTAATTTCTTAATCATTTTTTTTTCCACCGTTTTTCATTAAATTTTTCGTTTCTTTTGTGTTATCTTTACATTCAACGAGATCATATTAATATAATACCAAGTATCAATGTCAATATCATATGTTATGAATCGATCTCACTATTTATACAACCACAGGCAAATACGAAACAATTATGTCATCATCAGTTCGTCATTTTAATTATTATACTACACGCCGCGCGCGGAAGGTATGTTGTTGTTGTTTTTGTTCTTTATAATTCAGTGATAGTTATAATTTTTTAATTCATCCTGAAGTTCATTCATCATTATAGATTTAATTTAATATAATACAAATTGTATTACATATGTATATAAGTGTCTTTGTAGTTTATTCGCCCTTCGATTCATAAATTTTTCAGTTTTTTCGTTTACTCTCTCCTCTGTCTTTCGCTTTCTCTAAATTTTTTTTTGGTGATTTCCCATTCTCTTCATAGTTTTCTACGGCGTTTTTACTTCGTTAATTTGAATTTAAATTATTTAAATTAATTTGGAGTGATTTTATTTGAGTTAATTCTCTTCCTCACCCTCGCTCTCTTCGGTTGGACCGTACATGTCAGCAAGTTTGTCGAATCTTGGACCCCAAGCACCCAAGTATTCGTACTCGTGCTGTTCGTCGTCCGTCCCTGTAATTAAAATGCCCTCATTAATCAATTCTCGTAGTTTATCATACTGCTTGAGAATTATTTCTACAGTCAAAGAATCGCCTTTCACCTGATGCGAGGGAAGATAATGAGCCTGCAGTGCTTCCACCGCCTTCATAAGCATAATTTCGGAGATCATCGAAAGGAGGTGCGTTAGGATCGCTGTCCGCTCTTTTCTTATGATCCTCTATGAACATTCCAACGTTTGGCTCAGGCCCAAGAGGATCTGTAAAAAAAAAGAATAGAAAATAGTGAGTTAAGTAAAATTCTGATCTGATTGTTTATGGGCCTAAAATATGTGTTTTATAACTCACAGGCTATTTTACACGTAGGCAGTTTTCCTGTCATTTCTGGCAGTGGACCACCGATTGGTATTTGTAATGGGGTGATATCAAATGCCGTCATATCGTCTTCTCCGCCACCTTCGTCGTCGTAATTTATTATATTCTCTCTAACGTCGTCATCGGGTCCTGGGTATTTTATGTGGGATTCCCTTCTTCGGTTATAAACAACGAAGACAAGGACTAGTACTGTAAGAATCGAGGAGTTATTATTACAGGAACTTACCTTGCAGCAGATAGACCGCCAAAAAACATTTGAAAAAGGAATAAATCTCATTATTATTATTTGTTGTGAAAAGAAAAATAAAAGATAAAATTGAAAAAAATGGTAATAAAATACAGCTTACCAACTCAGCAGGAAAAATGCAGGAAGAGAAAGTAAAGTGTTCCATACGGGAAGTAGGTGGTGAAGAAAGAGAGTAATAGTAAAAAAAGAAAAAAATCAGATAGTTTTTAATAGTGCAAACGGGAATAATGTGAGGGATTAAATTATACAAAAGTATGTAAAATATAGTAATTCTAAAAATATAACTGAAAAAACATCAACTTAATATTATTGATTTGTGTATGGGGCTTTTCACGTCAAACGGGCCACTTTTTCCAAAATATTTTTTCGAACTTGATGAAACTTTTTCGACGTCTTGAGAGGTCTCAGAAACCGAACGACGTTTCCGCTATTTTCGATGTTTCTGCCCCGGTGGACCCGAAAAAAAAAAGTTGATAAAATTACGTATTCCATAGGAGTTTTTCCGTACTTTCACGCAGAATTATCCATTTTATTATACAGGAACTTGCCTTGCAGTTTTGAGAAAAGTGAAATTGAAATTTTCAAGACGTGTTTTCGTGGGCGTGTATTTTGTTTATAACAAAATGGATAATTTTGCGTGAAAGTACGGAAAAAATGCTATCGAATACGTAATTTTATCAATTTTTTTTCTCGGGTCCACCGGGGTAGAAATATCGAAAATAGCAGAAGTAATCGTAGGAAAATCGTAGCTTTTGCAAATTTTGAAATTTTGGCGTTAATAAGTGGTCTGAGCATGGTTTCTGAGACCCCTCAAGACGTCAAAAAAGTTTCATCAAGTTCAAAAAATATTTTGGAAGAAGTGGCCGGTTTGACGTGGAAAGCCCCGTATATGGTTGTCCGATTACGAGAAGAACGAAAGATCCGCTAACCTAGAATAATTAGTAGGCAGACTAAAATAGCTGCTAGGGCTCCCATGCTCAATTTAAGGGTCTGCCCTTCTTGAACAAGCTCGCAATTTTCGCCCCAAAATCCATCAGGACATACGCATCTGTATCTGAGACTAGGATTCTCATTTATACAGCTTCCGCCATTAAGACAAGGGTAATCTATGCACTCGTTCTTGTCGACGCATCCCTTATTGTCTGGCGAGGGTATCCTGCCCTCCCCGCAACTGCAAAAACAATATGATTTGAATAATGTATAAATTCAATATACCACGCAGCGGAAAGTGCGATAATGAATTTTTTGTACTCACGTGCAGTCATATTCGTTCCACAGATCAACACACTCAAATGGATCGGGACAAATGACGTTTGAGCACGGTTTATTCGATGGGCAATGTCTTTCTAGGTTCCGAGCCATCGTTGCCTGTCCCCACTGAGTACCGTTCATAGCGGGGGGTAGAGGAAGATGTTTTCCCTCTAGTCTGATATCATCCAAACATCCTGTATGAGAATGAACAATTTGATAGATTCAATACCCCACACCTTTCATTTATCGTCCTTTCGTTTCAGAAAAAATTAATTACCTTTTTGATAATCGGCGTATACTTCGAAGGTCCTTACACCCGTATACTCAGCCTTTCCTCCTGCGTAGACCCCTTCTTGTTTATCAACTACGAGCCACTGGTGTCCCTCAAATGAAAACGTCTCGTTGAATCTTCGACCTTCACCCCCATCGAGTTCCAAAGTAGCGGCAGAACCGTACCTCGACACCCTGACCGTATGCCACTGTCCGTCGTCAACGGCAATCGCGGTGAGCCATATGTCACGTTCTTCAGTCCTCAGACTGTTCAAATTATATCTAAAGTGTAGTCTGCTGTCTTTCACCTAAAATGAAAAATGTATTTTATCGATAAAAAGAAGGAACTATAGCACGAAGTTTCAATCTCTTCCAGCTCTCGACCTACCTCCAGAACTCCGTATTCCCTGTTGTGCTGATCACTGACCCTGAAAAGTTCCCCGTGAACCTCTCTCGTTCTAAATCTTAGTTGAATTTGAGTAGAGTATTTATCTGGTTCGAAAGAAAGTGCGTATTTAACGTAGCTCTGTGGTTTGAACGTGGTCGGTATTGTGGGCGTCATACACCCAGGTCCAGTCCATCCAGGGTTACACTGGCACCTTGCTTGTGAGAAACTTCCAACGCAAGTTCCATGTTCCCAGCACCTGAAGGTGGCTTCTTGGTGGTTACAAATTTCATCTGTTTGAGGACATCCAGCAACACTGTTTCTCGAAAGTCCAGGATGTGCAAGATCGTACAATTTGCTATTGTGGAACAGGTTCTTTATGCACCCATCAAAGCCTTTACCAACCGGCATGTACTTCCATTTGTAATGAGCAAGATCAAATTGTTCGACATATAAACCGCCGATTTGAAGTGGAGCGTTCACGTTCAGGTATTCGTTGAAGGGAGGAATTGTTCCCTGAGCTTGGCAAGTCGTGTCATTAAATTCTGGAGGCGTTCCATCTTCTTTCTCTGATATGTTAGCCGATTTGCAGTAATCGACGATAAGTTTCACGGTCTGTGGGGAGTAAAAAAAACAGAGCTCAAGAATGTTCGTTATATGTTACCGATTCGAAAGTGCATTGACTTCTTCTTACCTCGGTATCCCAAAATATGTCGAGTCTGTGCCATTCGCCGTCATGCAGGGTGTCCTTGGTCTTGACCTTGAGTTCTAGTGTTCCAGAACCAAAATCTATCAGCAGCCTAGGATAGCCACGCTCCAGTTCCACGGAGATAAAGTCTGGATTTGGGAGAAACGTAAACAGGATAAGTTGATTAACGAAAATGAAAACAAACAGAAACAAAGGATAAAGATGAATCACTCACCTGAAACCATGACTTCGTCGGATTCTGGCGGTACTATTGGACCATTGTATAGAAGAAGACCGTCTGCTTTTCTCGTGATGAATTCAAAGCTCATATGACTGTTGTCGCACATTTCAAGCGCAGGATACCAAGCCCATCCATTGCCTCTGAAGCTTCTTGCGGTCTGTTGACACCTTGGCCCGTTGTAGCCAGCGGGACATTGGCAGCTGTGATTTAGGAATTGGAGTAAAAAGAAAACGAAAACGATCCAGGGTTAGAAGTTATGAATTTCAAGGATAAGAATGAAAAAGATATACAGTAGAGAAAGTGGCTCACGTTAATCCAAATCGGCCCTCGATGCATCTTCCTCCATTGTAACAGGGGCTGGTTCTGCATGATTCACTTTTACTAAAGTTACGAGCGCCACATGTGCATTCCGCTATAACATCGACGCGGACGCCGACCAATGAAGTTCTGTTAGCGTTCACCATGTAGGGAAAATTACTGATGTCCAAAGTATTCGTACAGCTACCCTCGCACATCTGGTTCTCGTAGAAGCACTCGTCGATGCCTACCATGGTTATATTTATGCCGACGTCCTTCTCAATCTGATAATAAAAAATCAGTGACTTGAGAATTGAAGGCAGATGTATGCTGTTTTAAATTTATTCGTCTTTTAATTTTTAACTTGCCTCTTCCCGGTGCATAAGAACAAGCCCGTTGAGTCTGACTGGCTTATAATAGGGTGATCCATGAGCTGCGAACCGGACGTCGGTTAAGGGCGGATTTTTTCTCCGGAGTTGAACGCTGAATACATCGACGTTCTCCCTCTCGATGTTTAGCAAATCAGCTAGCTTGTCTCTGAATAAATCCGCTTTGCTTCTTGAAATTCCGTGGGTCTATAAAATAATATGAGCAAAATAAAAGACAAAATCGATTGCAATTGAAAAGAGGCATGTTTTACTGATGCCACCCTGCGCACCTTGTAGTTCCAAATCCTGATAAAGTCCTCGTCAGTGATGCCAGATATCCTCACAGAACCTGAGTTTATTACAGCTTCATGCGGAATGGTCTTAACGGTGACGGTAACATTCGCAGGAACATCAGTCTGTGTATGCTTTCTATCGTATACTTTGAACCTGAGGTTGTACTTTCCATCATGGGTACCAGACTTCATTGAAATCATCCCAGTTTCGTCGTTAAGTTTAAACTGCGCGTGCTCCAAGCCTTCCCAGTAGAATTTTTTGTCAGGTAAATCCCAGTCATCCAAATCGTACACAAACACCCTGCCGATGTCTGTATCGGGCGATTGTCCCTGAGAATATGAAATTAAAATTCATTAGTTTACTTTTGTTTTCTAATTCGCGTCCTTCTCTTTAACGTCAAAAGACAAATGACCTACAGCATAATTATAGACGAAAATTTCCTTTGCTCCGGGCTGCATTTTGTTATCATTAACATCCCCAATAACGACAGTCAGTGTCGATGTTCCCGACACATGTGGATTTCCCGAATCCTTGATAACGATCGGGATAAGATACTCTTTTTGTTGTTCCCTATCGAACGATCTAAGAGATGCCACGATCGCCATACCGTCACCGTTTGCTCCCTCTGAAATTGTATGGAGTTTACATGGTACGAACAGAAGTATCTTAAAAGATGAGTTGATAAAAAATCCTTTTTCCATAGCATTTGAGAAAGGTTTACTCACTATTGTCGCTCTCTACTTTGAAAGAAGCTTTTATCACATCGTCAGCATTAGGGTCCATTCTGAAGGTGAATGGTGGACCGTTACTTTTTGATCTATCGTCATCGTCCGTCGCTAGAATATGACCAACTTTTCTTGGCTGAACGTGCTCGGGTATGACTGGTCGATAGTCCTTCAAAAAAGTAGGAGCATTGTCGTTTATGTCTAGGACTATCACCGTCAGCGAAGCGGTCGCGGTTTTAGGTGGGATACCATCATCGATAGCAAGGATTTTTACCTGAAAAATTTACCGATAAGTTGCGAAACCTGCCAAGGATTTTTATTGGCAGAGAAATGAAAAAAACAGGATTTCATCTTACTTGATGCCTGGGCGTTTCCTCTCTGTCGAGGCTTCTCTGAATTGAGACGATGCCGCCTTCGTCGATGGAGAATTGTCTTTTACGATCCGAGCTTCTATCGATCGTGTAATAGACGTTGCTCTTGCCACCCTGATCAGGATCAGTGGCTTTAAAGGTTTCCAAGGTTTTTCCTACATCTGCATTTTCGAAAACGGCAACCTCAACATTAGAACGTTCGAATTGCGGTTTGTTGTCGTTGATATCTCTCAGTTTTACAACCACCCAAGAATAAGCAACGTGGTATTTATCGTTATCATTATCTTCGCCCTAAGTAATAATGAGACAAGTAATTAAAAAATAATTTACGAGTATCGTCATCGTCGCAGTAATAAACTCAATCTACCTTATCGTTAACTTGAATTCTAAAACGGAAACCGTTGCTCTGTAGCAAATCCTCATAGTCAAGAGGCTGCACGATCTTGAGAGATCCGGTACCATCGTTGTTTCTGACCATAGTAAATTTGTCGGCTCCGTAGCCGCTGTTCTCGATAACCTGCGATAGTAATCCCAAGTTAATCAACCAAGTTCTCAAAAATTCTACGTTTTTTTTCTTTATCTCCGATTACCTTATATTGGAACTTATTGGTTTCATCCTCATCGTGTACCGTTACGGTTAATATGGGTAGTTCCGGTAAATTTGAACCGTCAGTTTCATCAACTTCCGTGAACCAGTTATCCTTGGTAAACTGAGGAGGCATGTCGTTTATATCTTTAACTCGTATCGACGCTGTCCCGGTCCCTGCGAGAATAAAATTTGCGGTGACAAAAACGAAAAGAAAAAAAGTGCGATAAAAAAAATAATTAATGGAGTGGTACGAAGGGGAGGAATAAAGTCTGAGATAGTAATGGAATTTCGGGGTAAATGTTAAGCACCTTTCAACCCCCCGCCGTCCATCGCGACGACCTGTATCGAATAATCTGGAGTCCTTTCTCTGTCCAGACAGCAGACCGCGGTCTTTATCACCCCAGTGTCAGGTTCAATTTCGAATATAGGCGACCCAGTTTCTTCCTCGATTACATTTTTCTCGATAGAATAAAGTAGTCGAGCGTTGGTTCCCTCGCTTGGGTCGTCGTAATCCACAGCCGTCATCGTCATTACAACCATTCCTGATGTTTTTCAAGAGAGAGAAAAATAAAGAGAAATAAAAATAGATAAGAGCTCAGCAACCAGTATACAATAAAGATTACGAACACGATCTTATATATAATTTTCTTATATTTTTTTTCCCCCACCTGCCGTTCCATTTTCGGTAACGTTACCGAAGTAAACAACCTGCGGAAAAATGGGTGCGTTATCGTTGATGTCCTTGAGATTTACTTGGACGTCGGCATATCCAACGAGTCCTTCGCCACCCTCATCTTGAGCAAAAACGGTGAATCGCCACTGAGGTCTTCCGTTAGGTTGGTCTCTGTCCAGTGGCTAATCGTAAAAGGAGTTTCCATGAGTTGTTAAAAAGTGCATCAAGTAATCGCGGAATGTAAAATAATCAATTATACCTTCAAAACGAATATTTCTCCCGTCGTTCGATTTATGTCAAACTTGCTGTTATCTGGATTATCGGAGTCGATACCTTGCCCGGTTAAAAAGTACACGATATTTTGTGGCCGGTCTTTATCCCCGTCAGTCGCAGTTACCTGAGAATAATCATTATCGTGAAAAATGTATATTAAATTTATATAAAAAAAAAAAGAAAATAAAAAGAAAAATGTTAAACGAAATCTAATAAATTTCGATCGATTTTTACCTGCAAAATACGCTTCGGTAAATTTCTATCGTCTTCCTCGGTGATTTGCGTTTTATACGTGGGTCGTTCAAATATAGGTGGATTGTCGTTGACATCTTTTACGTGTATAATAACCGTCGTATGATTATCTTTCAAATTATCCGACGCAGCCAATTTCAATTCGTACTGTCAAGATAAAAAGTATAAAAGAATAATAATACAAATACGAAGGACTTCCGGTAGCGTGATTATGTCCTCTACAGTTCCTGACACATAAAGAGTGCTAGTGTTTTTGTTTGTTGGTTTTTTTCTTCTCTTTTTTCACCTTATTGTATATTTTATTTTGTTTTAAGGTCAAGTCAAAGGCGGTGGTTCATTTAGAATATTTGAATAATTACTCACCCTCTTTCTCGTTTCATAATCCAAAGCCCCAGCAACGTATATCGCCCCCGTCATATTTTTTACAGCAAAAGCACCTCCTATGTTACCGCTTGTAATCTCGTATCGAATACGGGAAGCTGCGTTTGAAAAAAAAATTTTTTTTTTAAATTAAAAAAAAAACATCAAGACAAAGAACAATTAGAAATAGGAAAAGTTTTGAATAAAAAGAAAAGAAGAGAGAAAAAAAAATAATAATAAATCACATATAGATGATTTTTTTTCTCACTTACACTCATCGTGATCTTTGGCGGTGACGGTGAGAACGGTGTGTTGAATATCTTCATTTTCGTCAACTTCCGCCTCGTATAAAGCCTTGTCAAAATAAGGTGGGTTGTCGTTCTTATCAGCGATTCCGATACGGATGAATTTTGTAACTGTAAATAAAATATCAGGCGCCATTTTGATTAAAAACGATAAATATTATCCATTTTCGTATTAACACAAGTAATCTCGCGTTCATATACGCGGCGATGTAAAATAATTAATTAACAATAATGATGATAATAATTTTTTTATATAGTAAATGGACACGGTACATATTATTATACGTCAACATCGAAACCGTATCGTATGTTTGCGTAATATTTATTCTGATATTTTGGGAGTTTAATTAATTTTAGGTCGATCTCCTCCAACCCGGTTGACCCCACGACCCTTTCGGTCAAATGATTTGCTGCGTGAACGCGAAACCCATACGTGTATATTATATAACTATACAGAAATTTCCGTGGAATTTACATTTAGTACTTCATAACTCCAATTTCTCACTTATACAACCCTCATGTATATAGCCATACACGCGGTATTAGTTATTAGCTTCACGTACGGTCGTTCTAATACGTCTATTTCTCACCCCGAGTTGGATGTAACGTGCAAGATATATGGATATACGTAGTTACAATGACGTACACATATACGTGTAGTTCGGGTTCTGCGGCTGCCCGGAGAGATAGCATTGCTAAAATTCGGCAGAATAGATTCGCCGGTGCATCTACTCTTAAATGGGTAAAGTTTACTCTCTAGTAAATGTCCCGTACGAAATTCAGGAAATCCTAGTAGGGAATATGAGCGCGTGTACGGATGTATAGTTACTTAGAATGTGCCGTTAGTCGTGGCCAGAAATGATAAACTGAACAATCATCGTCGTGGCAATGAATAAATGTCGTTCAGTTTTAATCCATGAATTATGGATATTAACAAAATCCGACCAAAAAATGTTGAAAAATTATTTCGACTATAAATACATTTATATTTATATATCTCTAATAAATATCGCTGATCTTTTGATAAATCGTCGTGTTGTTTTCATATCATTTATCTCGCTTAATTGTGAAAAAAAAAAACATGTTACTTTTTTTTCTCTGTCGCCCGTCCCCCGAAAAATAAATAATATATGCCGAGGGGTTGGTTTTCTGCAATCCTTACAAAGGAGGATATATTAGGCGGAGGTGTTGGTGGAGGTTGAGTTCCGCGACGTGTTGGATGTGGAAGATTCATGTCTTTGAAGAACGATGAATTTCATACATAATATATTATCTTTTGGTATATATTTATTCCGTCAGTTTTTCGAATTTATTGACATCTGCTAAAAGTCTCGTAATAATCATAATGTTCGGCTGATGGGAGTGGTGAAATTATAACATCTTCGCTCTTTTCCGCCATCCCATAACTCTTTCTCATTTTCTTTTCTCTTTACTTTATTATTTCTTTCGTTTTTTTCTTTCTCTCTTCTTCCTCTTCTCTCGTTTGCCTTCTCTCTCTTTTGTTTTCGACTCGGCAGGGCGTAGTGCGAAATCTGGGTGATTGTCGTGGGGTAGGTGGTGGTTCTACGGCGGTCCAGATGGGGGGGTGTACGAGGAGGAGGAGCAAAACGCGTTACTAGGGCACGAGGAAAGTAGATCGATGAAGCTCGTCGCGGCGCCGCGCACCAAACCAACCGCCACCGTTACCACCATCGGCGGTGGTTATTCCTTACCCCGTGACCGCGCCCTGTAAGCGGCGGAGCACAAACTCGATTGCTTTCAAAATACAAGTCTTAGGCTATCCGACACGAGCAAGGATGAGGATACAACCCTGTAGGCGGCCGAACTCCTCACGGTACCAAAAACCGAACGACAACCGATCGTGAAGGAGAAGAGGAAGAAGAAAAATAGGAAGATCAGGAGGTGGCGAACAACCAGGATAATCCAATTGTTGACGCGATCCGATGTTAAATCCTCGACGAAAGCGTCCTAATTTCGTTCGAAGATCAATTCTCACATCGAAATTACCCAAAAACAAAAGAAAGAAAACCACCCCCAACATATTTTCACACTTGCATTCTTTCGGACAAACATAAATAAAGGTGTATATATAGATTTTTTTAATTTAAAACGTGTTCTCGTTACACTAACGATAAGTCAGTAACAGCTTTCATCCGCGGAATTTCAACTGCAGCACGTAATTCGGATGCAAATAGAATTAGATGAAGAAAAAGTAAGAGAAAAGAAAAGAAAGAGAAAGAGAAAAAAAAATAGGAGTCCGATACGAGGCAGGTACGTACGTACGTACATACGTACCTATACCTACAGAATATATGTTACACTAAAGAACAATTTCTCTACGTTATATACTCTGACTTATCGCAAATTTATACTCCGTGACAGTTCTCCCGTGTTCAACGATCCGTACGTACATTTCTTTCTTTTTCCAAGAGATAATATGTAGTAATAATAAATATTCTTCCCTCGAATTTCAATCTCCGGTTTAAGGATACATACAACAGAACATTTGTAAAAAAGTATAACAAATTCAATTTAATTCTATCACATTTCGTTGTCGTATTCAATCGTATTATGAATATAGTCAATTTATTAACGATAAGATCGTAAGATTTGATTATACGCGGATTGATTTCCGTTCATAAAGTAATATCTGTACCTACCGTATATACATGGTAGCATATCATATAACGCGCGTACGTGTGTTATACATATTACTTTCATTTGGAACAACGCCAAGCAATCATAAAATAGTACAAAGAAATTTTCTATTTCCAATTTTCTTTTTTTTTTTTTTACTTTTCTTTTCGAATTCTTTTTTTTCAAATTTTTTTTTTTTTCTTCTTCTTTAATACGATGAAAGGAGGAAGCGTAAAACAAACCGACACACCCACCCAAACACACACACACACACACACGCCTGTGTAATACCGTAGAATCCACGGTAGTTTACACCGCGGATGAATTAGAATTTTCTCATGTGGAAATCAACGCCTCCGAGTGCCATCGTGAGCGCGAATGCCTTCAGGGCCAACTTTATTCTCACTCATTGTCAGCCTCAATTCAAACTCCTCTCTTCATACTATACAACACCCGTCGGCAACGTACTCTTTGCATAACGTTTTATGTAAACACTTACTGAATACCTACGTTGACGTGGTTCGGGTAGCTACCCTCCGACGTCCCGCCCCCCGCCCCCCACCGCCCCGCCTCCCTACTTTTTTCCTCCCCTAAACACACACACGTGTTTTATTATGCCTGAGAAATAAACTAGTACAACTACTAGTGCCGCTGCTATATACGTATTGCTAACGGTGTATGTAAGGGAAAAATGTACATAAGGAGTAAACGGAAGCAAAGAAACTTGTTATACTTGTAAACGTAATTGAATTTAAAAGCTGGGTCTTGAGTTTCTTCAGAATATATTAGGTCTCCAACATACCTGCCATTATTTCTGTGTGTACACTGCACTACTCGACGTTTTCCATACGTTATAACATAAGTATAATACTACTTATGCGACTGAGGACGAAACGCGTTTCGATGAAAGAAGTTGAAATAAAATCGCAAAAATTTTTACCGCCACATACGTACAGGTACGTGACTATATTAAACTCGTACACGCGCATAACTTTTACGTACAAAAAGTAAGTTAGGTTACGAAACATAAAATTTGAGAAAAAAAATTCCACCTCTCTTTCTCCTCTGCACGGTACCCCTTCCCCCACCCCCCGCCGTTTATTTCTTTCTTTGCCAATTATTTGCTAATTCGAGATTCTCATTCGAACGTTCCTCCGGAGCTTTGGTATAACATTCACCCTTCTCTACCGTCACCGTAATACCGTAGTGAGTTTTAATTTTCATTAAGTTTTAAACGACGACGAATTGAGTGCTGAAGTAAGCAGTATGGCGGCAGTAGCGGATCGTTTGCAAGTACCTTAAACTGAAATCAAGAAAACCCCTTCGGTAACTAATAAGATTCGAATAGAAAGAGAGAGAGAAAGTTATATACGTTTAATTATCACAAGTACCTTAACTAAGGTATATGAGGTGATGGGCAATAAAAGATCAGGGGTGCGCATATAATTTATATAATTGAAAAAGGAATTTCGCGGAAAAACGTTTCAAATTAAAAACAATTCAACGAATCTCATTATGTCCGCATTACTCGCACGTTAGGTACTCTGAAGACCAAATTTTGTTTTTTATCAAAAATAAAATTCATCCCTATAAATACTTAATAATACCTAGCTTATATATTTATATCTCTGAAATATAGTTGAAAAGCATTAGTGTGTAACTACCAATTAAATTATCAATTTTTAGATGATGCAGGTGATAATAATAATAATAATAACAACAATAATAATAATAATAATAATAATAATAATAATGATGATGATGATTTGGAAACACGCTTAAGATTGCTAGAAATTAAACTTGGGCTTGTTTCACCTATACCCCGGAGCAAATAGCGTGAAGAGCAGTAAACGGGGTTTGGTGGTGGTAAACTTGTTAATTAGGTAAAACGATAAATCAGGTAAACTTTCTTAGCTGGTGGGTCGGGTGGATGAATAAATCAGATTGGCACTTCAAACTTTGTATATAATACGATTTTATAGCTAATAGTACATAAGGTAGGTTATAAAAATGAGGTTAGAAAAAGCAAAAGAAAAAAAAAAAAACAGTAAGAAAGAAAACAATCGGCTGAAAAACGGAGGGTTAATTTCGTCGTAATGTTAGAAAAAAATGTAAGAAAAAAAAAAAAGAAGAAATGAAGAGAGAGAAGAAAAAACCTTCTGGTAAGATGTCGCACTACTGTTACGTTGGCTGGTTAATTAATTGGAGCTCGGGGATATAGGTGTGTAAAACTATATTATACGAGGTCTAAGCGGGGAGGTTATATAATAGTATATACGAGATTAAGCGACGCAAGAAGATGAAGAAGAAGAAGAGGCGGAGCAGGAGGAGGAGGAGGGCAATAGTCGGTTGTAAAAGAGCCATCAGATTTAATGGGTTCGTCATACAACGGTCGCGGATCCGTTCATAGGTCGTTCCTATAATACTAACTACACAGAAGGTAAATCCGGGGTAAACAGCGGCATGTTTAACCCATCACCTGTTACACGATAACCTGCAAGGGATATGTGTGTATACCCATAATAACACAATATTCTCGGATTTCGTGCGCTCCGCAAACAGGCAAACAATCGAACGGTGTAAAATGGACACACGGGGTGTCGGCGATAAAAAAAAAGAGAGAGAGAGAAAGGAGAAATACGATGCGAAGAGGGTGGACTTGAAACGGTGTACATGAAATTTGATTCGCGTCCCTCCGAAGCAATTTCATCCAAACTGTGGCAATTAAAAATGACAAAACGGTTTTTATAAAGTTATATACATGAAAATACTGTATCCGTCGAGATGATTATATTATCGGCATACAGTGATTATAAATAATCACACGGAAAATTGTTTCTAATTGTTTTTTTTTTAATTTTGTTTTTTTTGTTTTTTGTTTTTATAGATATGCAGTGGATGCTATAGATATATATAGTATCACGAGCGGTTGGCCATGCTTGCAGATTTTCATTAATGGGTCACAGCCAGCGCAGCAATTAAAGTAGTCCCGTTCGTATTCGCTGGTGCACGATGTTGAAAATTCACGCTAGCTGATTCAGAAAAGCCCCGGCGTCGATCAGACCTTTCGCATTAATTCCCCTCGAGAGGTCTCCTATTTTGCGTATATATACGTGTAAATATACATACACATTGCCAAATAAATTACGTGGTCGGAATTTCGATTTTTATTTACTTAAAAATAATGTTTCTATACACGCGTGTATCATTCGCGCGGATTCTCGATAAATTTTTGAACTCTTCTTTTTTGTTTTTCTTTTTTAAATTCAATCCGCATACCTATACATGTATTCTGAAACTTTTCACATAATTATCATGTTGCCCGTGACATAATGTCATATCGAGGGGAGGTAAGAAAAGTAGGTGGGTTGTTACAGAAATGAAAGAAAAAGAGAAGAAGAGAAAAAAGAACTTTAGAACTAGGTAATTTCTATTCGAAACGTATCTCCGTGTGTATAATAATTTCTGATTATGTACATAGTTCAGTGTATATTATATAGGCAGTAAAACGGAATAATAATGATGATTATAAACTACATTTGATCAAGGGACAATCATTACGCTCCGATTAACATTAGCTGGGGGTTGAATTTAGATTAGCGCGCCCATTGACGTGCGGGATGATTATTATAATATATATATATATACGCCCATTAAATTTCAACCCACGAAATCGAATTTCATTTCGTTGATATATTTAATAGCCGAGTTGCATCGGGTAGAAAATCGACGTTTGCAGTTTATCAAAGCATGGGATCATGCTCGCGGTACATCATAATTATCTTTATCATCGAAGGGAAAAACCGACAAGCCAATGAAAATAAGAAATATATAAGGATATATAGATTTATCGGGGAAGAGAGAAAGAAAAGGAAGTAAAAAATAAGTGAAACGATTCCGATTCCGTTCAGACTTCGTCTGCAGATATCTCGTAACTTATATATATATATCTATATTATATACCATAGTGAGGTATTGAATTGTGAGTTATAATAGTATCTGTATATCTATATAAATTTTTGTGGTCCAGTTAGCAGGAGCCATTTTTCAAAGCTAGATTTATAACGCATGGGATGATCAATTTATCGCGTGCTCTTTGCACCTGCTGCTCTGTAACATGAATTATTTGACGAATGTAAACGAAATTATAAACGTATAATAGTGGAATTTATAAATTACAATTCGAAAAAATCTTGTTCTTTCTTAATTCGAAAACTTCGTAGTCACATTGGAAGTTAACCCGTTGGAAAATTCAGCGAATCATCGTTACACCCTTCTCTTCAGCTCCGCCGTCATAATTCAAACGAACTAATTATCGTCACGTCAATGCGAAAATATTGATGAATACCTTCTCTACGTGTTTAATCAATCAATGTCGGGGTTATTTACACCCTTGGCAACCACCAAATTCTCTGAGAGAAAGACATCATCGGTATATTATTCAAAGGGCGTTGAGATAGAAAAGGGGATGAAATATCGCTCGTAAACAAAACGTATGCATAACGAATATATAATAATGATATACACGCAAATCTGTTCCGAGAGAAAAATTTGAATGAAAAAAAAATCGTTTCTCTCTTTTTTTTTTACGCCATAATATATCTAAATACCTTATATATCGTGCAATTTTATTCTCCAGCTGTTTTAGTTAATTATTATTAAATTATAAGTATAATTTGCAAGAAATGTTGACGTGTAAAATACATAAATTGCCAGTATGTATACACGTATATGTTCACATACTTATAATTTAATCGCGTGCGGAGCGGTTGGTTGGTTGGTTATAAAAATGGCGTTATATATGTTGAGATGAATTAACATAATTTGCATGAATTTAAAATGCATTGCGCAGAAAGCTGCAGGTGCAGATGCCGTATATATATACAGAAATACGGTTAGGTTTTTGCAAAATATGCGAATATTAGAGTTACGAGAAACGAAAAATTGAAAGACCACGGAAACAAGAAAAAACGAAATATCGTAGGTAATTCGGCGAGAGCAAAAGAATTCTGGTAAATGTATTGTAACGTATCACGATGAATGAATATGATAAACATTTAATGATTATTTGAAAAAAACGTACCCAAATAAGTGCTGTTGGTAATAACCCAGAACAATTTGAGCGGATCAACCATTAAATCACATTCATCACATAAACATCGGATTATTATTCGGATGAAAAATCCTGCGATAATTATTGAGATTTTATCGAGTTTGATTTTCTCGAAAAACCGGATTTAATTTACAACATTTCAATTAATTGTGATGATAAATATTTGTTTTTTCAGATTTTTATCATAAAATCGTCCGATTAATTAATTATCTCGAAAGATCAAAGTGAGGTTTGAAGAATTTTTTTTTCTTTCAAAACGATCCAACGACCCGAGTAATTGTCCGGTCGAGACTGCGGCGTTAAACGTCATATTTGTTTGAAAATTTATTCGCGGAAAAATTTCAGCAGTTTCTTGATGAAAATTTGGAAAAAAGAATAACAGATTAGTGCAGTTTTCGTTGAATCACATCAGTGAAATAAGGTCTGTATGCGTGTACATATAAATAAAAATATATGTATGCAAGTGTATCTACTTATGTGTGTAATACGCGCGTATGTTATTAATGAGGAAGACAATTTCTCTTGTGATCGCGGGCGTCGGATGCGAAAGAGGGTATTCTACTGAACGTGCGAAACCCGGTATGGATCATATCGAGGTAAAACGCAGGCGCGAAGAATCAGTCAGCGCAGAATTCGCCTTTAGTCAATATATCATGTCACCCATATATCGTTATACCTACGTATATATCTATGGCTGAGTTTTCAGATTTTCAATGTATTAGAAAACATCTAATACACAGGCAAATGCATACACCATATTCACGTAATACCCAAACAGGTGCCTACATCGGGCCATAATAGGGTGCATTAGAAATCTTACATAACTCTATGTACCTACGCTGCATATTGGAGTATTATATCCCACCATTTTCCTCAAAATACATATGGTATTCGAAACGTATATATATCTCTATGTATGTAGACCTATGTAAAGGGTATATTTTGGTATAGAAAAATAATAAAAGGTAAAACACAGGGGCGAAAACGACGGGAAAACTATCACGCCGAAATCGCAACCCTCCTTTCTTTTTTCTACATAAGATGTATGTCTATATTTCGAGATTGTGTGTAGTCGGCTATAACCGCGACACAATTACCCTCCTCCCCCTCCTATTCCTCCTCCCACAGAGAAAAAAAAAGAAACAAAAACAAATAAAATGTATACGGATATATAGATACATTTTTTTTATATTTATATATTATATCAGATGGTGGTACAAGGTTCGAGATTCCAGGGCCGAAGATGTCGAAAACCTTTTAGTCTCCATTTTTATTTTACCCTTTATACATCGACCCCCCTATATCCCTTCATTTCTTTTTTCTTTTTCTTCTTCTTCCAACTCTGGTTTTTTCTTTTTTTTTTAGCTTTTTGCTTAATAAAGCAAGAGATTTACTTTTTTTCTACCCTTATTCGAACTTGTATTTTTTTTTTTTTTTTTTCTCCAAACAACTCTTTTCCCCCTCCATTATTAAATGTATAAAAATTGACCGGTGGTTACGTAGTTGATGGTATATAGGTATTTGAGAAAAAAAATAATAATAACAATCGATAAATAAAATAATTTCTCTCTCTCTCTCTCAACGACTTCTACATATTACATGAAATACGAGAGAATAGAACGTATATGTATGTACGACATACATATGTGTACGCGATGTAAATTTTTTTTTGTTCCATCTTTTTTTCCTTTCTCTCTCTTTTTATAGACATATAAAGATATCAAGCTGGCGATAGTAATGCCGATATAAACGAGACACTTTCGAATAAAATATGCTTTTTCTATTATATTCTTCATACCTACTATACTAGACATATTTCAACGAATATAAATTGTCTCAATTTGCATAATACGTACACACCGTACATATACCTAACCTAAACCTACACATAGGTACGGTATTGTCTGCCTAAATATTAGCTTTTTTTTGCCTTTTCTTTGTTTTTTTTTTCTCTTAACTTTTCGGTACATTTCATACTTTCTATTATATACCTAACTTTGAACGATTTTCAGACGGAGTGCACATGCTACATTACTGCGGGTAGATTATGACCATGTATACGCATACGTGTTTCATATACATATACCGTAATATTGTACATATCATATAATACATACGCCGTATGTACTATGAACGTACGATGCAAACGAGGCGCGGTTCATATATTTTCCTATGATGCAGCTGTTATAAATTTAACTGCAGTTATCCTCTCGTTTTATACATTACCCGGTATATATATATATATATATATATTCTACATGAGCACGATATACATGAACATCATACGTATAATTAATATATCAAACGATTGTTTCGTCGAAAAACTTGATGAAATGTTTGGCAAAAAAGAATGTGTAAAAAACAAAGAAAACAGAATCGGGCTGTGTACACGTAGACAAATGACCCAATTATATTGATGAAAGTATATGAAAACAAAGTAAATCTGCAACGGTAAAACGTTGAAGGGAAACGAAAAGAAAAAAGGAGGAAAAAGAAAAAAAAAGAAAACGCGAAATCTGGCAGCCATAGTGCGAGGGGCTATTAAAATCCCCTTTCGCCGAATCCCCAAGTTTTGATGTTTCAACGCTGCGGGTAAAAACGAAGCATATTTTTGCAATGGAATGGGGTGGTACAGTATGGTGGGAGGGTGAATTTCGGTCGTTATAATACATCTATCTCTGCTGGGGCTAAATCGTGGAAAAAATAAACACTTCGTTATAAAAGTTCGCGAGGCGGCCAGGTTTCTGGTAAGAGAAAAACAGTCGAAATGTGTATCTCCCCTCCCCTGTATATATCCACCTATAGATATACATGTGAATATCGCTTATAAGTTTGCATATTTCTGGTTACCGTATATACACATTAACATGTAAGTATATTATTTGAATTCGCGTATTTTGTAACACGGAACACTTTTCACCGAAAAAAAAACAAAACAAAACAAAAACCAAAAAAATTCTCTCGAGGGAAATCACGCGAAATTAATAACGCGGTTTGTCATAATTTTCTCCCCCATCCCTCCTGCAGACCATCATGTGTGCATATGATGAATATTATGATAATATACCTACAGTAGGTATGCCGTATCGATTAGATTGCATTTTCGCAAACTGATTTAATTATGAGTGCAGCGCTATATGCTATTTGATTAATTATATCGCGTATGAGGTATAATAATATACATACCATATGACGTAACATTCGGTAATTAATTAACCGTGTATAATAATTATAATGGTTTTTAACAATAAACAGGTACAGGGTGCAGATTCAAAAATACCACCTGCCGTATTACCGTTACGAAGTAAGAAAATACATCAGATATCTGATCCCCAGTAACGGACAGACAGATGAAGATTGAAGAGGTTGAAAAAAAAAAAAAAACAAAACACAAATTTCGAAAAAGATGAAAAACGTTTGATCTACTCACCAGAATTCGGCAGATTGTTGCTGTTTGGACGAGCGGAAGGAGCGCCGTCTCTCGCTTCAACTTCAAGAGCGTAAGCTCCCTGCTTTTCACGATCGAATACCACTTTTGTAAATACCTCTCCGGTCTGTTGATTTATCTCGAAAAAGTCCTTTCCCTCGTTCCTATCGCTGTCGACAACGTAGTAGGTGACCTGCGTCAAAGATTAAGAAGAAGAAAAAAAAAAAGAAAGAAAAAGAGAAAAGAAAAAAATGAATTTTAAAAAACAAACGAATGGATCAATTAGCGTTCGAATAAAATAAATAAATGAAGAAAATAATTACTCACCACGTTGTTCGGTACAGTTCCATCCTTGTCTATGGCGTTTACTTGCGTTACTTTAGTCCCAATTGGTTCACCTTCGAGTACAGTTTCCTGTTCACGTTCGGTAAAAAGTGGAATTTCGTCATTAACATCCTCTAACATAATGGAAACGGTAGCCTCCGAAGCGAGTTGTTGAGCTCCATTATTCTGTAACATTAATCGAATTGAATGTAATTTCGAAAGAACAAATGTGAATAGAGAAAATTTAGAAAATTTATACGGTGTTGTCGATATACTGTAATTTACCTCGACACGTATGGTGAGATTGTATTCCTTTATCGTTTCATAATCTAGGGGATGATTCACTTTTATATCAGCCCAGGTTAAGCCCTTGTCTGCCCTTTGCTGAAGGTAGAATGTATGCAATTTGTTCGTTTGGGCAGTAGATCCGGGCATTAGCCGATAAAATACCGTAGGGTTTCCCTCGATGCCAGAGCTAGATATAAAAAATGAAAGAAAAAAAGAAACACGTTATATACGACGTATTATTTATATCCTACAATTTATTTATGAAATTATTAACGACGTTTAAAATTATTGTTATCGAATATCTTCTTTTCTTTTTTCTTTCTTTTCTTTTCTGCTTTTTTTTTAAATTTTTAAAAATTTTTTTTTTTATTTCTAATCTCCTTCAACCGATCTTCAAATCATGAATAATTGAAAAAACGACAGAAATCAAAAGAGAAAAAATAATATATATATATATGTATAAATATTTATAATACCTGATATGCAGGTAATAAAATCGCTAAATTAAATTAACAAATTGAATATGTATGTGTATGCGATGTAACTTCAATTCCAATATTTTATGTTATCTTCTTTTTTTAATCTTCAAATGTAACAACGAAGCGATACATTTGGAAAAAAAAGAAAAAAGAAAAAAATGTTTTTTTAAATAAACGTACATGATTTCATAATATAACATACAATAATATACGGAAACAACCATTTTATGATAATTAAAAATTAAATCGTCATGCAAATAAATAGAAATAATATGGGAATAAAATTATTACAAATCAATTATCTATAATAACGTTTGAAAAGTCTTTGATTTTTTTTTTTGTCTAATTTATAAATTTTTAAAACGATCGTGGGGTGTTTTATTATTTTTTTTGTCTGATATTTTGAAATTGACGATGAAATTAAACAGAATTTTGTACTTGGTCTTTTGTTTGTTTTTGTGGTTTTTGTTCTTTCGTTATCTTTACTAAACTCGATTCCTTTCCCCGTGATATTTCTATAATAATTTTATTCGACGATTTATAATAATATTAATTATTATTATTGTATGTATAATATGATGTATTTATATATATGTATGTATATATATGAAAATAAGCGCGTTCGAAGCGTAAGTAAATGATTGTTAATAGAAAAAAATAAATAAGTAAATAAATCTTTCATTATCTCTTTAGCTCGCAAGCGAACATAAGTGCCGTATGAAATTTCGTCTGCACGAGACACGAGAAAAAAAAAAGAAAAAAGTTTATGTGATATAAACTATTTCTCATCAGATTTGTTAATAGATGAATGCTATAATGTCGCTATGGTGCGTTTTCATTTTTCTATTTTTGAAAAAAAAATAAACAAAAAGTACAAAATTATTCATCTAATGTGCGCCGTGATTTGTTAAGATGATTATAGGCTCCATAACCATGTATACAAAAACTATGATTTTTTATAAAACGTGCTATAATTATTCAGTCGAATTATTAATATATGAGTAATACCTAATTAACGTGTGAATTTATAAATCATTATATTTTAAACGACGTGTAACTGCGTACGGCAGAAAATACATCAACTGCACTGTAATATGTGAATACCAACATCCCCAGGGCAACCTAATTCCGAATCGATAATTTCATTTTCAACGTTATTGTTATATTTAGCATTATTTATATTATTATTATCATCGTTATTAACTATTATTGTGGTATGAATATTCAACATGTAATTCGTGGAATTACAAATAATCTGGCTTTATTAAAAGTGGAATACTCTGCGCGGGTGTAACGACTGCATATTTTCTTTCTTGTTTACTTTTTTTCCTTCGTTTTTGTTTTTGGCAGTGGTACGTAAAGATAAACCGTCGAATATATTGTGTGAGTAGATAATATATTCCATCATAGAGGATGGAAAGTTTTTTTTGTTTTTTTTTTAAATGATTTGAACCAAACAAAATACAAAAACTAAAAATATATCATATATATGTACATATATACATATGAAAAAAAATCAAAAAATGGTAATCGGGTTGTGTTGTTTTTTTTTTTTTGTTTCCTTCTTCATTCGTTGTATTAAAATATTATTATTATTGATTATATATATATATATGTATGTTGAAAAAAAAAAATGGCAAAAATGATTTTAAAGAAAAAGCAACTATTTTATAACAATAGTCAATCAAACATGCCCAAAAATATTATACGGCATACACTTAATATGTATAATATATATAAAATATGTATGATGTAATATATATTATATATATATTATTATATTTTTTTTACAATTACATGATGTAATAATTATCACTAACAACAACACGAACTATAGAGTGGGACGTGAGTTTCAACGTATATTATATAATTATCAAGTAAATTAAATAAAAATAATCAAAAATGTCATTCACATTTTAAATGAAAATTTTCAGCAAACTGATCAACGTAAGAAAACACAATTAAAATCAATGTGAAAACCGAACAGGAACAAAAAAATAAATAAATAAATAAATAAATAAAATGGATGAGAAGCGATACCGGCCGCGGTAATCAAATGGAATATATGTATATTAAAAGTTTGTAATTTTATTTCGTGAGTAGAACGCGATTGATCCGTTTTTCTTTCATTCTCTATACACTCGTTGAAATCACCGTGCGTTCGAGAACGATACGTTATACATATATTTGAAATGTTTTCAATCTAAACTCGTTGAAAATATTTTTATTTTAAAGTTGGCGATAAACAATCCCAAAAACTAACATAGGTACTGCACTTGATATGATTTAAACGATTTACAATGATTCAATTTTTTAATCCTTGGAGAAGTTTCCACGACTTTGGAATAGCGTAAATTTGAAAAATCCCCCTCCCTCATATACGAATATCGACATCATTTATATTTCATCAATTGATTAATCGATTATTAATAAAAGCTGCCAATTAGATTGCAAAAAGCTATACACATATAACCATATAAGCAATTCGATCAAACGTGATACCGACGAATGTGAAGATGAAATATGTATATATACCTATATACATTTTGATTTTTGATTAATCGAACGAGATGAAGGATTAATTATAAAGAAGAAATTAATATGATAAGAAGAATTATAAGGCAGGTCCAGTGAACAGCCACACACTATTACAATAAAATAATATATTATTATAGAGACACGTGCATTATTAGATGTGTGGGGTTCAACGTAACGTGCAAATTGTGTATACAAATATATGTATGTATATATGTATATTAATATTTAATATTCATACATATAAATATATATACAGAGTGAATAAGAAATTGAGAACAAGAGAAATAAATAAAATGAGTAAAAAAGAAAAAAAAAGGAAGGGACACATTATTTATGTTTTTTTTCAAATGAATAATGAAATATAAAAATGAAATTGAAATGAATGTATAATTGGTTATATTTGAAAGAAAAAATGTAAATGTGAAAATAAAATATTTGAAACGATAACTAAACAATTCTCACGAATGCGTGCATCAGGGCGTTATTATATATATAATAAATATATTAATTGATTTGTTCTTTTCTTGCTTTTTTTGCATATGAATTTTTTTTTTTTTTTTTTTTTGCTTAAATCGTGCATCAGCACTGATCATCAACAGTTGACAGACCTGGCTTTAATAGACACAACTTTAGCCCCAACGGCCGTGTTCTCTTTATAGAAGATTGGACCATACGCTACGTGGTCCCATACAGGTGGATTGTTCGCACGATCCACAACGTCAATTTGTACCTCCACTGTTCGCGACAAGGGCGGGTAACCTTTGTCTTGTGCCATGGCCTCCAGCTTGTACGTCTCACGCTATGCCAAAGAACGTTAATAGAAAACAAACAAAAAGAAATACCGACGTTAGTATTATTAATGCACGATTTTCGATTTCGATTCATATTCATTCCGTTCGTCTTTTCTTTTTTCTGTTTTTCTTATTTTTTTTGTGCTTTGTTTTTTTTTTGTTTATAATTTAGGTACAGAGACATTCATATATTATTATTATTTTTTGGTTTTTGTTCCTTTTTTTTTTTTTTTTTGCTTCATCGATCGCCTTTTTAGTTTCGACTACTTTTAAATCAATAACATGTGATATGGTTTCGTTTCTTTTCTTCGTTTTTGCTCTCGTTTTTGTTTCAGTCGGAATTATTATGGTTGTAAAAATTTATCGACGACGTATATTATATTGTATACATAAATAAATAATATCTGCGCTGGTGGTACACCGCATTCGCCGGACGCAGCTGGAGGCTCGCGGATGAGACGACAGGTCCCAAATTCCAAATCCGCGGCATACCTATATATTGAGATAATATATCTGCGCCTATGTATATTTATATACATAAATATATACCTGCAGATTTATAATTGCTATATAATAGATAAGGTGGGTATATATGTGTAGGTATAGTAGTATATAATTTGAAGATATTACATTAGTAATATGTTATACATATGTATATATATATATATATTACCTGCAGGGTGTGTTAGTGTGGGTGTATATTTATTATAAATATCAATCCGTCATTCAATGAATTAATCAATTGATTAATTAATTGATTGATTGATTAATTAGTATATATGTATATAAAAGGAAAATTCTACGGATAATCCCGGTTATGTGAATATCATATACGATATATATCTACACATGTATATATCGCGATATGTTGATAATACATATTATGTATTAAAGATAGTAAAAATAGATTTAATATATAATATAGAGAAAGATAGAGAGAGATAGAGAGAGAGAGAGAGAGAGAAAGAGATAGAAAGATAGATAGATAGATAGATGGATAGATAGAGAGAGGAAGAAATATATAATTAAAGTTATTATACATAGACACATATATATATATATATATATGTATGTATGTATGTAGTATGTAATAGCAGAGGCCCCAAATTTAAATACATACACATAAAGATATATACATATCTTCTTCGTCGTATATAAGATATTTCTTGTTTTGCAAATAACGATCGTTTTATCTAATAATAATTATATATATGAAATAAATATACATATTGTTATTTTCATTCTTTTCGCTAACCAAAACTTTTCGATTAAACTCACGTGCACTGGATATAGGTATACCAGGACTCGCTTGCTTAATCTTAATCATTATTAAATTCTTTTTTTTTTCATTTTTTTTGTTCATTTTTTTTTTGTGTTTTGGCGGGCATGGCATACAAACCTGGCTTTTACTGACGTCACTATTGTACCCACTGTGACATTTTCTTTGATGTGAATGGGGCCGTATACACTCTCATCCCACAGAGGAGGTTTATTGTTTCTGTCTACGACGTCTAACTCAACGTCCACATCTGCATACAAGGGTTCCGACGTCCCTCTGTCGGATGCTCGCACTCTCAGGCGATACCTGTCTCGCTATTGGCAAAACATGGGCCGTCAAGATACAGGGTTTTTTGGGTATAGTAACAAATAATATATACAACAAATCAATATTAATAATTAATGCGAAAACTATGTTTCCTCCTTTGTTTCTTTTGTCTATTCTTTTTTCCTTATTTTGATTTTTTTTTTTTTGGTTTTTCTTTATCTTTTTTACCTTCGCGTTTTGAAATATATTGAAATTTTTTCAAACTCAATTTATTTCAGTAAATAAATTCAGTTCAATTCAATTCTATTCAATTCAATTCTATTAAAACCGGGATTAAGAATTTCGATCAATTAATTAATACGATAATTAGAACATCTGATCCCCGAATTTTTTATATACCAGATCAGAATATATGTATGACGTTAATGTCGTATGTGTTGCAACTTCTTTTTTTTTCAATAAATTATTACAACATGAAAATCAATCGATTATTCCAAAAATATACATTATACTAGTTTCTAATATTTATGTATACACCGCGAAGCTTAAAATTGCCAAGCTGATTTTTTTTGTTTTCTTTTTTTCTATTATGCGTAGGTATCCGAAAAGTCGTCAATAATAATGTAATTCGATTATAGAGTACTTGATTTGAATTTTGTTCTTTTGTTTCTTTTTTTTTTTCGTCTTTTTCCTTTCCGAAATAACAATTTTCAAAGCTGGAACATTTAAAGAATATTAATAATAACGTTAATGATAATAATTATAATAATAGATATTACACAATAATAACGTACCTATATCGAGTCGAATGAATCAAACTTTACCTCTATTATTTTTTTGTTTTTCATATCGTATGTACATATGTACGAGAAGGACATAAACTGCAGTCATCGATAATAATTAAACACGTACGTACACATACAAAGATTATATCATATACCGTTTTTCTTTTTCTTTGTTTTTTTGTCAACTGAATATGTAACGAACAAAACATTTATATTTACACGTAGGAACATATCTGTACGTGTAAGTGTACTCAATTCTTTAATTTTTTTTTTTTTTTTTTCTCAATTTTCCAATTTTTTCCCCCCATCTGCGGGAGAATAATTTATACAATAATAGTATAGGTATACGTTATGTGCAAATATTACATACGTACATTTAGTTAAAAAGCAATTATCAAAAATCATTTACGACTTGGCGGATACCTACGTCGCGATATAATGATCTCAAGAGATATATGCACACATCAAACTTTTCTTTTCTTTTTTTTCCTTTCCAACCGATACGACTGATGTCTGCATATACGTTTGGTCAATGATTCTTTTTTTTTTTCTTCTCTTCGTGTTCTATCTTTCTTTGTTTTTCTTTTGTTTTGTAACTGTGATAATTTTTTTCTTTTTATACATACAAATCAAAAGCAACAATATAACGATAACAAATCTAAATAATCAACAATAATAATGATAAGAATAATATAATTATAACGATAATCATATTAATAATAATAATAAGAAGAAGAAGAATAATTCTGAGCAAAAAATAGAAAACACAACACAATTAAATCCTACTTACTGGAAAACAGCCCTTTTTTTTGTTCATCGTCAAATCCGAAGAAAGTAAATGGTGCAATAAACACAAACATAAACAATAAGAAATATGAAATTAGTTTTGCTTTCTTTTGCTTCTCTCTCTCTTTGTTGTTTTTTTTTTTTTTTTTTTGGTTTAAAATACAAAATTAAAAAATGCAGGCATTTGTTTCATGCAAGCAGAAATGCATTATATAAAGAGGCATCGGGAAACGGGTAAAGGTAAAAATATGACGACCCCTCTTTGGTATATATATTTTTGATCGTTAACGACACTCAAAAACCGATGGACGTTATTCATATGCGTTCTTTTTCCGTTTCGTTTCGTATTTTTTTTTTTTTCGTTTTTTTTCTCTCTCTTTTTTGTTTTTTTTTTTCAATAGTCTGGTTAAAACAGCTTGTATGCTGCCCCAATCACAGAAGAAAAAATGTCACATTTTGGACAAGAAATCTCTTATTTTCTACAAATATTCAACGCTGCTCTCTCAGCGGTGTTTATCTATGTGTGAAAATTTTTTTTTCTCTTTTCTTTAGTTATTTGTTGAAAAATGAAAAAAAAGACTCACGAAAAATGTTTGTGTTCACAAGAAATTTAGTTTTGAAAAATGAAAAAAAAAAATAAAAAAGACAGCTGCCGACAAACTTTGAAAAAAAAAAAAATGTTTTGTCTTGTAAATTGTGTTGATATAATATTGTGACTGATATTATATAAAATATAATATTATTATGTGGTTATTATGCGGATATTTGTTGAGATAATTGTTATGAGAGAAACACCGAGATTTAGTAAGATAGTTACAGAGAGCGAGCGAGAGATCGAGATCGAGATCCGTTCCTGTAAAGGAATCAAAAACACATTCATATAAAATATGCAAACATGTTCAAAAAATGTTTATGTCTGATGCACCACAAAATGCGTAGCAGATGAAGTACACCATACTCGTGGGGCTCAAAAAATGTCGTTCCCACCTCCTCCTGGAAGTTTAAAAAACATCACTTCCCTTTTGAAAAAACATTTATCAATAATAAACATAGCACCCCATATAAAACATGTACATCGTTCTGATTTCGCTTGTTTTCTTTTCTGTATCTTTTAATTTCTATTTCTACAATTCATTTCAAATAACAAAAAAACATCTACGTTTCAATTCATATTATAAAAATACAACGATCTACATGTTTTGTTTTTTTTTTGATTTTTTGTTTCGAGGTAACTATTTTATTAGTTTGAAAAAAATGGTAAAATATCCGATATGAACAGTCACTAGATATTTAGCTTGAGTTCTCCGGATAATTTTTCTTCCGATATAGTTTTGTTATAAATATGTTTCTCTTTTTTCAAATTCTTTTTTCTTTTTCTGTTTTTTTTTCTTTTCTTTTTCTTTTTTTTTTGTTTTCATTGTTTTGTTGTAAAAATTGTTAAAAATATTCAAAACAGTATTTATATATACCTATGTTCGTATATATATATTTTTCAGGTTCGTGAAGCATTTTTAAAAGGAAATCAGGCATAGCTAAGTACCATAGTGAACACATTGTGCATATCAATTATAAGAATAATTATCTAGACAAGTGCCGTACAAAGGAAACTTATTTTGTTGCAATATTAATAACAATATAGTGGCATATAAAATCATTGGTTTATAAAATGTCAATCGATAAATATATATGATATATATATACTTCTTTTTCCGATATTGTTTCTTCTAATTCCTTTGTTTTTCATAAATATTATATATTGTATACGGTGATGTATAATATAATAAATAATTCGTGTTATATACATTATATAAAATATATATAAAAGTTATAAACGCAAATGTAAAAATTTCGGCATATATATGGTGTACACACAATATAAATATAATTTGTATGTATATATTGGTACATTAAATACGTATTTGCATACCTCTGTATTATATGCAAATACATATTATACATATATTTAACCACAGAATCAATTTGTTTTCTTTTCCTTCTTTGATTCGTTCATTTATTTATTTATTTTTTACTTATTTATTTTGTTACGATTGGCTTCTCGAATTCAAAAAAAGTGTCATATCGATTTTCTATTTATTTTTCTAGGGATAAATAGATTCTGTGGGAAAGACATATGTATGTGTTATTCATTTACACATATAAATATACTGTGCATGTATACGTATATGAGTAGAGGATATTTACATGTCCGATTTTTGAAATTTGCTAATAAATTATTAGTTATTAGAATTATAAGTAAAAGGTACACACAGCGAGCGTAAGTTTGGTCTTTTTTGTTTTTGTTAATTGGAAACATGGGCAAGACTGTTATTGTATATGAGATCGAAAGGTAAGTCCAGAAAGTTAATTATTATACATAGAACGTAGTCTTTAGAAGTCTCAGCAAATTCCAGCAATCGATACTCACACAATTCAAAGAGATCATCGTCGTTAGAGAAAATTGTTTTTTTTTTGGTTCTTGTTTTTTTTTTTTGCTTTGCGTGTATTAAATGCACGGATCGTGATGACGGACGATATATAATGTAATTAATACCAATATAATTTAATACTCACGTCGAGTGGTTTCTTTAGAACGATCCAACCAGACTCTGGTTGTATTTCAAAGTAGTCCAAATCGAGGGCATTAGTTGGGGCACTTAATGTGTATACGATAGCCCCGTTATTATCAGCGTCCTCATCCGACGCTGATACTCTCAATATATTCGTACCGATACTAGCGTCTTGTTTTACATTCTCAACATATTTCTATAATAATGGAAACAATGATTTTATATTTTCGTATTTTTTGATATAATCTTTTCGAAAAAGTAATATGATCATTAATGTTGATTACCTGACGATCGAATAGTGGCGGATTGTCATTAGTGTCTGTTATTTCAACTGTAAACGAACAAACACCTTCGAGGGATGGTTCACCCTGGTCAGTAGCTTTCACAGTAACGGATACAAACTTTCCATCATCTCCCTCGCGGTCGAATACCTGCGGGAATGAGAAAAAAAAAAAGAAAAAAAAAGAAGCAAAAAAAGGAAAGTATATAGTAATGTCAAGGATAACGATAAACCGATGAAACCCTAGAAGAGGTTCGTAGTTATACTTGGTTGAACAGAAGCCCCGTTTCGTATGTATCGAGTATTCAGTTGCAGTTCCTTCTTTCTGTTTATTTCTTTTTTCTTTCTATTTTTTCATCTTTAGTTGCCTCACGTCAGAGTGGTAAAGATAGACAAACATCGTACATACCTTGTTCGTCGAGACCTCCCCGGTCTCCTCATCCACCGTGAATTTCGTTCCTTTTTGATTAGGCTGCTGGACAATGGAATACTTGACCTGGCCATTGACACCCTTGTCCTCGTCGGTTGCTTGAACTTTAATAACTGGGCTGCCATTTGACGCGCCTTCCTCAACCTTGGGGGAATAAGTTCCGCAGTCTTTGAAGACGGGTTTATTATCGTTAACGTCCGTTATAAAGACAACAACGACCGCTGTGCTCGTGTGGATCGTTGAAGCTCCGTTCAGACAACAGGCACCGTCGTCGAGTGCGGTTACGTTCAATTCGTATTTGTCTTTGTCGAGGGAAATCGATTTACCGTGGAGTCGAATAACTCCAGTTATTTCTTCGATAACGAATTGACCGGCCGATGTTCCACCGCCGACAAAACCGAAACGAACGGTGTCACCGTCTTTGTCGGAAGCAACTACCGTTGTTACCAAGGTATTCGGACCCGCATTTTCGTCGACGTTCGGGGTGTAAACTTGCTGTGAAAATTTTGGTTCTTCATCGTTTTTATTCTTTGTATATATTCGAACAGTTGCTGTACCATTTTTTGATGGTTCACCTGAATCGGGGATGGTAAATAAAGACGTTAGAATAACAGAAGTACGGATGATATTTTAACGGGATTTCTTACCCTTGTCTTTCGCTGTAACGACGAATTCGTAATAGGCGTTGTTGTTGTCAGCGTCAAGTTGTTTGTTGTTTACTATAGTACCGCTGGAATCAACGCTAAAGTGATCGTCTGACACCAGATATTCTATTTCCGCGTTCGATCCTGAATCTGAATCCATTGCTTTTACTTTCAGAATGCTGGTACCGAGGGGAATATCCTCGTCGACGTTGTGCGCTTGGTAATCTGGGAGTTCGAATTTCGGGGCGTTGTCGTTCACGTCGGACACTCTGATTGTCAACTGCGAAAGGATTTACGATTATTCTCGATCCATTTCATTTTTAAAATGAATTACGCACCTCCACGGTCGTCGAGAATCCCCCCGAGTCTTCCGTCGCTGTTACAATTAGCGAATAGACGTGAGGTTGTCGTAGATCTTCAAAGTCCAACTCCTTGGCCAATTTAACTACACCAGAAGTTGGACCTATGTTGAAAGTTCCTGCGCCTTGTCCTTGAGCTTTTAGAGTGTAGCGAATCTCCCTATCGGCAAATGACTTTGCCTTCACGGATATTATGCTGAAAAATAATTTCAATAAACAGTTTAAATCAGGATTTCTATACATCTCTCTTTCTATTTAACGATTAAAGAAGAAATAAAGAAACAGATAACATCCCGCCGTACTTACTCAGAGTCCTTTTTCTGGTTTTCTGGTATATCGGCTTCGTAGGAGGATAGATAGAATTGTGGAGCACGTTTTCCTCCGACGATTGAAAGTCGTTCTTCAGGAGTTGATTGGTACCGCCTGTCGTCGACTCGACCATTTTGATCTTCAGCTTTGACGTAAAGAACGTATTCCATATCCAGTTGAAACACATCGGTACCTCTTGTTCTAACAACTCCAGATCTCTCGTCGACCTCGAAGCGACCACCAGCTGCGAATAGATCAAAATTACGACGCTGGGATGCAAAATGTACGGAAAACTTTTTAAACGAATGAAATCCTACTTACTCCTATCTCTGACGATGAAATAATGGATGTTATGGTCAGTGTCCGGGTCTCTGGCTTGTAGGGTGAACACCGGGGTGTTTGGTGGCGCGTTGAGTTGGACAACAGCTTGCATGGGCAGCGGTCGATTTACGAAATAAGGTGGCTCATCGTTGACGTCTTTTACGTGGATTAATACGCGCTGATTATCGGTGTCTGAAATCATCGTGGATTCGGTAAAAGTTTTCAAATTAATCACCCCAAATAAATTGCAGCAACCAACGCAAGCTTTTCAGTCAAAACGTACAAAGTATCATGTATCAAATGTGCGATAACTAAAGCGTTATAACCGATTGAATTCAGTAAAAATAGTTAGAAATTAAAATGCCATTGTATACTTACATTTCAGTGCTGCGGAAGCCAGAAAGAAATACGAAGAATATTAGTAAAGTGTACACAGAAAAATCAGCATTTACTTATATATTGAACCGGCGATAAGGTGTGCAAAAGAATAATTGTATGCTTGCACTTCTCTGGCTCACCTTAGTACCATGGTCAAATACGTATAGAAAAGTATGATTATGGATGGAAATTGTTTTTTGAATTAGAGAAGTATTGACTCGAACTGCGCGTAGGGCGAACACATGAGGCGACAGTAAGAACGATCATAAAATGTAAAAGGAAATGAGTTAGTCGCTGGAACACGAACTCCAAACAGAGCAAGTAAAAAAGCAACCCATAAAAGTGAAAATAGCGAATACCAAGTACCATGTGTGAACCGACAAAGGGGGTCGAAATGCTTGGCGCACCATCCTGGACGGAATAGAAATATGTAAAATGAAAATTAACCCAAATACCTTGAGAAAAAAGAATAGAAAAAAAACAAAAAAAAAGATACCGTCTCCCGTTTCGCTACGTAACGTCGAACGGGACAAACCGGGACGGTGCCCTCGGAGTAAATAATACTGACCTCCAATACCTGCGTTATTGATGGTGACCCAAAAGTCGATGGTTTTTTCGGGTCCAAGTTCCTCGTAATTCCACTTTTGTTTGACCTTAACCGCTCCGTTAGACTCAACCGTGACCCATTTATTTTCATCCTTGATCTTGAAGGTCTCTCTGTCAGTTTCCTTTTCCAATGAGAACGCGACTTTATCTTCGACATCTCCATTTCCTTCGGTGAATTCAATTTTTTTCGTTGGTCTTACGGCCCTCGTAACTCTTCTCTTCTCTATCCTATGCTCTTCCTGGATCGGTTCGGATGTAACAAATTGAACAAGAACCTTTGCTGGTTTCTCGCTCGTTCTACTGGGCGTCCTGACGTCGTGAGCTTCTATAAGTAATTCAACTTCCATGTCTTCTTCCAACGAACTTTGAGGATCACCGGTCAAGAGAATCTCACCAGTTTGTGGTACAATAACTACTAAATTACTTGGCGCAACAAGTTTATACGCAAGTTTATCTCCGTCGGCGTCTATCGCTTTTACCTTTCCTATGGTGGAGAATCTTTTCCATTCGGCAACTTCGTCCGTAGGAGAAGCACCAAGGTTCATAGGTTTCACAACAAATCTGTAAATTTCTTGCTCGAATTCCGGACTGTTGTCGTTTTCGTCCAACACGGTAACTCGTCCGCTTATTTTTGATCTACTGATAAAATCTGAATCCGAAGCATGTATAACGACGGTATATTCGCCTTTAATTTCCCGGTCAAGTGGACGCGACGTGACGACTTTTACGCCCTGTCCAGAGTTTCTCAAAGTTAAATTCTGCCCGGTGCTTCCCGTTCTGCTGTCCATGAGAACGAAAGGCTTGTCTCCAGCTTCCGGTAGGATTTTATAATGTACAGGAAAATTTCCCGATGCTCTAAGAACTGGGAAACCATTTACCGGCGTATTGACCGGTGCGTTTTCGGGTACATCACCATCGCCAAGATGACTGTGAGAAAATGTCAACATATTTTTTCTGTCCAGAACGTACAGATGAAGATCATGAGTTTGTGTTCTGTTTCCAAGCTCCTCAAGAACTATTAAATTCACCGGTCGGTTAACGAGTGGCGTTAAATCCGACGTCGTCATTACCATACCGTTGTCTAGTATTGTAAAAAATTTCGAAAATCCCGTCTCTAATAGTCGAAAATTCGAGGATTCTCTACCCCCACTCTGAAAATGTTTCACTTCAAATCCAGGGTAGACGTCGTGCGGTAAAACCGAAACTTTTGCTCTACTCGTCGGTACCGAATGCAGAAGAAATGCGCAGACGGCTATTAGCCGCCACATTTTACTGCTGCCCTTTTTCGGCGTCATCTTCGGCGATTTTTTTCAACGTTACTAAAGCATGGGTAGCGTCGTCTCTGAAACAATAGAAGAAGAAATCCTCTTTATCATTCGATCATGATTATTTATAGATGAAGTAAAAATCTTTCGTGAAAAAGTCTAATTTAGCGTTTATAAATACGCGATATAAAATGTTAGCGTGCAGCCGTAGTAGTTTTTACATTCTTTTGGGGTTCGTGCCAAGTCCTGGGGGATCGAAATAGGGGTCTGCAGGAAAGTCTGGAGTTGCGAGGGTTGAAAGCTTAGAAATTCGTCTGTAGTGCACCGAGGAGTGCCGTGTAAAAAGGGGAACGAGAGACGGAAGGGAAAGAGAGAAAAAAAAAGAGGGAGAGAAATGCCAAACGTCGTTGCGCAACCATGGCAACAATCGTCGAGAACAACGACCCCCTCTTTCTATAGGACGTAATTCTACCGCTGCTGCAAAACTATACGTGTACATATTGTATGTATAATGTACATCGTGATAAATTCAAAAACTGCAATGGCTGCGCAGTTAAACCAAACTTACAATTAGCAACGAACAACTTTGATAGAACTAAAATAATTCATCAGGGTGTGTGAATATCCGAACTGAAAAAAAAAAAACAAAATTAAAACCCTCACCCCAACGAAAATAAAATTAAACAAATCCCCTCTGTACACAAAACACACCGCGGCGCACACAGCAGTTTTCTTTTTTTGCACATTTTTTCATCTGCCACTGCTTAGTTGGCAAAAAATTAACAATGTCCGTGTAAGTAATTTTCATGATAATTACGTGGATCTTACGAGATAATAATGACGAGCACAATGATCATGATATAAAGGGTGGTAGATGCGGTGTGCGCATTATCATCACTTTATCGTTTTGCGTCGATTTATTAATATACGACCGGAAACGAGTCTGGGCGGGTCCAAATCGAGCATTGTAATTTACAATTGATTCAATACGAGTCTCTATAGTCCCTCTCCACCGCGTACTCAAACATATGTATACCGGATGCTGCGAGGTTGCACCGGTTCTCTTTTAATTCAAGTGCACCGACTCAAAAAGAGAAAAAAGGGGGGCCCCGGAGGGAGGGAGGGAGGGAGAAAGAAGATGCTGAGAGAGCAGGGGCAAAGATGAAAAAAATAAAAGAAATATAAAAAGAAAGATAAACTTCTGAAGGGGCAATAAGAGGGCGAAGATATATAATAAGGATAATGATAATCCCTCGGAGAAAAATGAAGAAGATGACAAGTATAAAATCGCGGGCTTTAAGACCTTGTCGGTGGTGCATTGCAGCAGACTTAGAACAGATGCTGGTTTAACTCTTTCGAGTGTGTGGCAATATATATGTGTACAGTATATATATATATATCTATGTAAAATATGCATGTAGGAAGTTTCAAAGGAACGAGGAGAAGGGTTTCGGATGCAAGTGTGGCTATGAGTATGTGGGAATATATAGTGCAGCGTGAGATGTCCATGTCCATGTGAGTAAAAGCTGGAAGGCGGGCGTTGTAAGGTCAAGCCGTTGAGAAACCCGACACCTAATCCTTCTTGAAACATATTAAATAACTACTTTCAGCTGGGATCAACCGCTGCCGTACTATCTATACGTATATACGTATAAGGTATACACGATGTTCACGTGGAATGAAAAACGATACGCGAACAACCGTCCATAGGCTCTTCACTCCCGATCAAATATACTCGTCAAGTGTGTAGCCACCCCTTTCATAAATATGTGCCCATATGCATGTGTATCCGATCTCAAGTTGGATAAAAATAAAAAACAAAATAAATAAAACATCGCGATTCTTAATTGGACGGAAATGAGCGTTATTACAACCTGATGTCGTGACCGAAAAAATCCTGCGATTCGCATCTATATTCTCACCGACATTGTTTTTCAAGAGAAATGGCTTTTTTTTTTGTTGCTTTTTTCCATTGGTCAAGATCTCCTTGCTTATCAACGGCCCAAAATCACTCCTCGATATATTTATATACTTTTATTTTATTTGGTATGTACAAACGCGAAGGTAAGGCGGGTCTTGTGTTTTGTATGACAAAAGACGCGAGACCAATTCTATTCTTTCTCTTCTCGAGGAGGGGAGAGAAAGTATGTGGAGAGAATAAGCGAGAAAAAAAAAAGACTAAAACATCGCGGTTATGTCGCGGAGCATAAAAACGATGAATATCGTATGTATGGGATATATTATGACAATGGTTGACAGGATTTGTTTCATTGGATCATTGCACTGCGGTATATAATATCGGCTACATACCCCTGCACTATTGGACACAATCATCATCCGCGCAATAAGGAGGAGGAGGAGGAGAAGAAGAACGAGGAGGAGGAGGAGGTCTCGGTCCCCTTTGTCTGTAACATTATTTTCTCCCTTTCTTTTTTCATCTTATTCATTCATTGTTAAGGCCCGACATGAACGACCCGGCCGAGAAATATGAAAGAGTCGAAGGGAAGAGCTGCAGGAGATGAATGAAGAGCGATATACATGAAAACGTCTCTCGTTCGCTTGTTTCCGTTTCAAATATACAGATAACAATGTTTTAGGTACGCACATACTGCATGCGTATAGGACATCCGAAGGAACGAGAGAAAAAATAAATAATATTTCAACAAATAAACAAACAAAAAGTGGAAAGAAGGGAAAGAATCGAGTGGCATCGACGGTATATAGGGGCTAAGAAGGGTGGCTGACGAAGCGCGCGTGGCAAAAAAATCTCCCGATGCAGCACGTCGCGGAAAAAAAGACGCGTTTGCGGATATCAAATATGATCGTCTGCTATACATTATAGGTATATCCTATCTGCATATACCGTACATGTAGGGAGAATTATAGGACGCCGTATAAGAGGCGGAAGAGAGTTTATAAAAAAAAAAAAGAAAAAAAAAAGTTAAAACTGATCGAAAGCAAAATTTTATAAATTCCGTCCAACGATGATGTTCGTTTGTTAAATGTGTATATATGTATGTTATAAACCCACGATTCCGAATTATATGTGCGCGGTGAAGTACATCGCCAAAGTAACGTGAGTAATGGCGACCCACCCACGTTCATTATTATAGTATGTATCTCGTAATAAATTAGCGCCGTCGTATATAAATTGACGTAGTAATTTCAATTATTCTATTCATTGTATTCGTTCTCTTACATATATGTATATGTATACCTATATATAAACATACCCATGCTCCACATCTCTAGTTGCGCGAAATTAATTATAATTTTTTTTGTCTCTTTTTTTTTTGTTTTTTGTTTCTCACTCTCTTTTTTCTCTTCCATAATTATATCACGCCCGTTTCATCTTGATAATTATGCCGTTGGTTGAAAATGGAAGAAAAAATAAATAATAATCATGGAAAGTTGTGAAAACTGGACAACTGCGCTGATATACACATGTATATGCTATGTATATACCTGTGTTTGTATACTGAGCGGAAAATAAAACACCTGACAATGAAAATTGACTCGCGGTTAATTCATTATTTCCTTTAGCGCGGGCGACTGCAGATTAGCGTTTCACGATTGATTGAACCTGATTCATTCCTGACCCGGTTCTAATCGCTGGTCATCAATCCAACCCACGACGAAAATCTATATACCTTGTATACCCGCGATGGAATATCAGCGAGATTATTTATGTTACCGTCTGCAGGTTGGATGGGTGATTATCATTCGAATCTTAAATTATTCACATCGCCGATACCGAACGTATACGTGTGTATATTATTAAGCCCCCGAAATCGAAGGGGAAATTCGCAGCTATAATTATGGAAATAGAAAATGAAGAACAGATAAAGAAAAAAAATGAATAAAGAAAAATCAAGGAAATTATATATATCTATATGTAATCGTACGTGTATCGACAATATAATCGATAAATATTTTCCTAGCTCTGTACATAAAAATCTAAAGCGTGCAGATTTGGAGAAAATGATAACTATTCCCATACCCATATATTTATACACGGAAAAAACTTGCTACCCAAAACGACGAAGAGGGCAAATATTTGATCAGTTAGAGAGGAGGGAATCTATATTCCCTCGTACTTATCGTCCTAATCAATTACTACACAACTCTTTATCATCGTTACGATTATTTTATCATCTTGGTTATATACTCAGTATATATAAATATATTTTTACTCGAGTATATGTATATTTTTTTCTTTCTTTTCTTTGTACCGTATATATATATTAATTTGATGGAGTCTTTTTACTGGAAAACTTTATAGTACGTAATAAAGCGTGTAGAAATTTTCTTTATAGAGGTAGAAAATAAAGATTTTTCTCAGTAAAAAGTAAACGTAATTTTAATTCGTAACACTTATTGTTGCGACGATCGTCAACTCGCAGGGCATCTGACCCGCGGTGTAATATTCGTGAATAAAACGTTTCGCAACTTCCCGTTTAAATGTGTACACAGAATAGTATTTATGTATACCATATGTATGACATATATATATATATATATGTATGTGGTATGTGTAGAAATTTATTTTCGAGTATACCGGAAGTTCGCCACTGACCGATGGACGAGCAGTCGCTGTTATTCGTAACGGCGAGCTACAGATATCTATATTATATACGTATATATATGTATAACACCTGTATGACATGAATATAGGAACGAAAAGGAATCTAGAGGCTGCTAACCACAGCTGTCCCGCGGTATACTTCCCGGGCAGTAAAAAAAAAATCAATGAAAGGTTCAACCCGGCGATTCTATACCTATAGATACGTGTTACATAGGAGGAAGAGAACGACGCCGGCCGGATCGCGCGGCGCGGCGGCGGCCGCATCAAAAACTTAAGCCATTACGAGGAGGAGAATTTCTCTGTATAGAATATAGTTGAAAATAAAAGTATGGTAAAAATATCATAAGAGTGTAGAATTACGCATATATGTATATGTGCGCGATGAAAGCACCGCGGAAAGGGCGAAAGGTATTCTGAGAAAAAATTGAAACTCTTTTCTTTTGGATCCAACAATTGGTCTTGCGGGGGGGCGGAATAAAACAACAACGAAAAAAGACGAATGAAATTGTAGAAAGAAAGAAGGAAAGAAAGAAATGATGAAAGGGTGATCCGTTGAACTTGGTTGAGTCGGTTGATTAAATAGCTTAATTCAAATTGTGGTGAACATGGAGTAGCTGGTTGAATTGGCCTGCAGCTGAGAAAGTAGACTCTATAAAACTCGTCGTGTATTGTATATTTCTACGTGGCACGGGACGCCTAAAAGACCCGCTAAGGACCTCGTTTACGACGCATGTTTCATTGTCCTCATCAATTAAACTTCGTTTATAATTATTTTCACGGTTTTTATCTTCAAGTAGATATACTATGGTATATACGACGAGAGAAAGAGGGGTGAACAATACAAGGAAGTATGTTCTGTCGAGGGGGTTTTTTAATTTGTTTTAATGTTTTTTTCTTTCTTTTCCAAAATTTGCATCTTTCGTTCTCGCTATATACATAACGATAAATTCTCCCTTTTGTTTTCGCTGTGTAAGAAAAAAAAAGAAGAATCGGAGGGAAAAAAAAAATTTCCAGACTGCGACGATGACGACGTATTATATGGGAGGGGAGGTTAGGCGGACCGACGAATTTTATTGTTACAGATGAGCTTGACTCATCGTTTCGTCACACTATATTTACCATAAAATCGTTCCCATAGCACGTATAGAGAGAATCGTCGAACGAGGAGAGAAAAAAAGAATTGTTTGAAGAACGTAAGATGAGAAGCGGCGACGATGAGCGTCGAGAGATCTTTTCCGAAAAACCAAACCGCAAAAGTTACTGCCGTCGTTAATGCGGGACTATATATTATACCTATGTGAGTATAAGACGTACACCCGGTCAGGTCGATTCTGAATAGCTTCGCGGCCAAGCTCGTTTGGACAATTTTTCGTAGCCTACCGAACTACGCGAAAAAATTGTCCAAACGCGTGCTTGGCCGCGAAGCGATTCGGAATCAACCTAACCGGGTGTACATGAAGGTATGTGTGTAATATTATTTCTGGGAAGAAATACAATTCGTATATATCATAATATAGAGGAGAATATAAAAGACGTGACTAAACATATTTGTTGTCTGCAGTCCCAAGAATTCAAAAACAGCGGGAGGCGCCAATGAGCCGCGCCGCGCTTATTATTCGGGGGGATGAGATGATGTGGCTGATGTGCAACGTTTATAATTAAAAAAAAAAAAAAAACAAAGGGCTATGGGGGAAAGGGTTTGAGTTCGATGCGTTTTATACCCCGCAGCGAGGGTTGATTTTCATCTTATATAATAATATTTACTACGCGTATAACTGATCCGAAAAATGACAGTCGACGTTCTGTTGTTATTTTATATATGGACATAAAATTATCTACAGGGTGACCAGTTTCACTTGAAATCGAGAGCGGAGCGAGGACTGCGGTTGAGAAAAAATTTTTACTACTCTATTAAATCGGATGTAATTTAAAACGATTCAATGCAAACCGCCATTGTCCTATACAATAAACGGTGTAGACATGATATGCACCTGTCGCGGCACCTGTATATCTATATAATAGTCAAAAAGTTTTTGGATTAAGAATTCCATTAAGGACGATAGGAAGAAGTGAATTTAGATTAGGTCATAAATGACACCCCTAGTAATTAACGGCGTCTGCGCTGCTCTGGCACCCCACAAATATCGCGTCGTCTGCTAGACTGCACCGTTTGCCACGATATTTTATACGCACAGTTCACATCGTGCGCACCGTTATAAGATCTGCACATTATATTGTTACCGATGTCAATGTTCCACGTATAATCGCAGGACGGAACAATAATTTGGCCGCATTTCAAAAACGGTGACAAAAAAGAGAACCGATGAAACAATAAAACTAACGACGAAGAAACGAATCGAATCTGTATACATACAATAAAGATGGCGGAATGAAATGAGACAATATTTTCGGGGATGAGGGGGCAGATCCGGTGCACGAGATCGTTGAACCCTCGACAAGACACATATATACATATATACCATATGTATATATAACATACATAACATCTTTTCTTGGAAATTCCAGCATACCTACCTATTGATCGAGAGAGAGAGAGCCCGCGTGTGCAGCGAGTATAAATACCCACTGTGCAATTGATCGTCGGAAGTTTGAAACTGACGAAGAAACTGACGAAGAAACGGAAGGAAAAAAATTGAAAGCAAAGATAAAAAAAAATTAGCGTAAAACGACGGCGGATCTCCGCGTATTTTTTTCCACTCGCGTCCGCGCCGCTGCAGACGCGCGATGGGGTTGGGAAAGAAAAGGGCGGAAAAAAGAAGAAGAATAAGAATAAGAAGAAGAAGAAATGTGGAATAGGGGGTTAGGATAGAGGGTGAAGGGTGAAGGGTAGGAGTTCGCAGGGGTTGTCGGCGTCGGTTCCGAAACGAGGTAAGTTCCTATGCCGTCGGTGCCGGTGCCTACTGTGCTATACGTATACGCGGGCGTCGCGTCGTGTACTTTGAGTTTCTACTCGGTGTGCGAAGCCAGTTATCGATTGCAGCGACTAAAACAGGGGCGTATATTATAACAGAAACTGGGAGTTTCCTATTTCTGTATAATACCTACTGCACCCTACAGGTATGCCCATAATGACCCCCGCGTACGGATATCAAATTTCCAAGCGCTTTTCGATAATTTATCGAAAACTAAAATTACCTATATAGCGAGCTTAAATTTTCCACGACATGTAATAGGTATGTATACGTACGAACGTATACATGAATCGCTCCTAATCGGTGATGATTATATTTCATACATAGACACACATTTGTTATCACGATTTCATCCGTTATGTACGCGATCTGCATCTGCACCATACGTATAATGATTTGATTTTTTCATTCCAAGATTTATTTGAAACATTACACATATACTTTATATATATATATATATATTGAGCATGCGGTGTAACAGAGCGGCCATACCGCTATATATATAGTATATCTATACTATCCGGCGAGTATTTCGACCGTCCATTCACACGACAAACGAGGGGGCGGCTGCCGGAGAAGAGAAAAAAGAAAAACGAAAAAGGAAAAAGAACATACAAAAATGACCAAAAAACATTTAAAAAGAGAAAAAGAAAAAAAACAGTTCAATGGCCCCACGGCTCGTCCCTGACACCTTGCTACAAGATCTTTGCCAGTGGTTCGCATCATAACGATGAGCAGTATTTAGCTCAAAACCGCACTGGAAAGAAGGGAATGTAAGAATTCCTCTCGCCTTTAGCCTCTGAACTAAATTAAGAAGAGACGAAAGAAACGTAAAAAAAAAACAAAAACAAAAAGAAGAAACGAAAGAAAACAAAATGAAGAAACTAGTTAACCGCGGTTTATATATTCTTGGCAAATAGAATCTCTAAATGTATCTATAGTTTCTTAATTCCTTCGTTTCACTTGTTTTTCTTTTTGCTTTTTCTTCTCTCTATTTTCATTGTGTATCAGTTTTGGAATAAGTGATATATATCTATTAGAAATACCATGCGAACCACTGCGCAAAGAACAGCCGCAGCCTCCTCTTTTAGCCATCGGATATATTTCCTATGGCCGATGCGTTCGATCTCGTCTTTCATTTTGAATCGATGCTATCGATCTCTTCATATAGTATAGTATAGGGAGAAACGAACGAACAGTATCGGTGTAATAATAGATGTTTTCTTTTCTTTTCTTTTCTTTTCTCTGCTTTTTTACCATGCAAATACGCAAGCAATACTATTTTGCCAAAAAACAAAAGAATAAGAATCACCATATACTTCATAGGTATATACGTACATGTGTATAAGTACACCTATGTGTATACAATGAAAGAACAGATAATCGCGCGTCGCTTTTAATATATATATGCATATATATAACGTACATATATGTACATCTCTTTCTCCTTACATACGTATAATATGCGAGCTGCTACTGCTGCCGCCGTATAACACGGGGAGGACGACCGCGACGCCAGGCCGCCTTATACCCGGACGTCGCGACGCTTCACCCTCGAAACCGTCGAGACTAAAGACTAAAATAGTACGACGACGACAACGACACCATTTCTATACGCTCCTAGGTGCAGTGGTATACATAATACAAGTACACGTGTATACTTTTATATCTATACAAACAGTCTGGAATGATTACAATTTTTTTTTTTTTTGTTTCTCATCTTTTTCCCTTCCCTCCCTCCCCCCCCTTTACAATACACGAATTCGGATGGCGAATTGTTTTCATTTTGTCTCCCTTATCTTTTTTTTTTTTTTTCCTTCTCTCATACTTTATTCTGACTGTTGTGAAATAAAAAAAAATAAAATAAAATAAAAAATGACGGAAAAAAAAATTTACTCATCACGCCGACAGAAATTGTTCGTAATTAAATAAGTTCATAAGTATACAGGTAATCGTAACATGTTTTGTTTCTTTGAAAAAAAAGCAATAATTTATTTTTTTTGCTTTTTTCTTATTTTTTTTTCTTTTTTGTTGTTACTTCCGGTTCGCGCGACGATCTGGTGTATAGGTAATATAGGAATAGTTTACCGGAAAGAGGGCATACACATATGGTATGTATATTGAGGTGCAGTTCGGAATTGAAATCGCGTATGTCACAGCGTAGTTCCTGTTTCCTGTTTTCATACTATATGGACACCATCTATCGTATATGCATTACATATAGGTGTATAAATTTATGTATATATAACACATATAACTGCAATAACAAGCCATAAAAGTGTACAGAAGCAGCTGCATTGTATAATATATGCTGCTATGGTTGGCGAATAATTAATAAAAAAAAAAAAAAAAAAAAAAAGGTAAAAGACAAAGAAAACATTTAGTTGAAAAATATGAAAGTAGAAAAAATTGAAAGAAGAGACGGAGAACGAGACTGCATACGATTCTCGCTGTATATTGTTCATGAGAGACGACTTGGATCGCGTTATGGTTCGTGAAATGGAATTTGATTGTTCAGCCGTGGGCAATTTTTCGTCCCTATAAATCGTCTCACGTATCTAATGTTGTAAGCGGTTGTAAAAACGCTGCCGGCCAAAAGTCCAAACTTTTTACCGTCGGTCGAAATTTCTTACCGTGCTAAAAGTCAGGTAGCGGTCTCGAATATGAAAATAATCAAATTTCCCAAAGAGCGTTTTGAAGAGGACGAATTTACCTTCATTTTGCCTGTTCATAAAAATTTCTACGATTTTTTTCGGTCCCGGTATGCGTATTTTCGAAAATGGCCATTTTTCGGCTATTTCTTATGTCCACCGAAAATGAACCCCTCGGCTGGGGAAAAATTGTTTCCTCGGTTTTTTCTGTGGTAAATTCAAAGAGGATGTCGAAAACTACAGTTTCGTTTTTTGAAAAGTTCCGTACGATTTTTTTTCCCCCCCAGTATTACATTTTTAGCTAAGAAAGACAGGAATGTTTTAGAAAAGAAGGCGTAATTCAATAACTATCGGGTTTCAGAGGAAATGTTAAGAGGGTGAAAAGTTGTATAGGCTTGCGCTGGAGTAGCTTCAATTTTTTCAAAAATTATCTTCCAAATCGAAAGTTGAAAATTTTTAGATTTTAATTTTTGGAATTTTTTTTTTACAATTTTTGATCGAGACTCTGATGAGTGAAGGGGTTCCATTTGGGAATTATGGAGCTTAGGACAATATATGAGCAAGAGAGAAAATTGGTTCACATTTTTAGATTAAAATTTAAAAATTTTTAAATTTGAAAAAATTCAAGAATATCGCCCGGAAAAAGCAATAACATACATACATACAAAATGAATTCTCAAGACCCGAAGAGAAAGAACAGATTTGAAATAAATCATCGTCCATTATTTGTGTGTATAACGTATTATATTCCGGTTCAAGATTATCTGCAGGTATAAAATGGCGTTTTGAATAACGAAAAAGATATTAGATTATATTGTTCCTTCGTAGCTATGGGAATATCGAATCAATCAATTTATTTCTCGGGATATTATGACGACCTCGATGATGAAATATTGCTCCAAATACTTTCAATATCTCTCGGATTATTTATTCGTTTATTCGATGTTGAACTGCAAGTGCAAAAAATAATCAAAACATATGGAATTTAATTGTTAATCTTCCATTGACCACTAGATTATTATATCGATGGAATTTATAGGGTATAATAGTATGCATAAGCTTGCGAACTGTTCAATTGATCAATTAATTCTTATCGCACAAGAAATTACAGCGCGAGTTTGATAAATAAAGATAAATGAATCAATATATGAATAAAAAAAATAGCAGAAAAGAAAAAAAATGAGTAACATTCGAAGCGTTTATTCTTTGAGATAAAAGGAATAGAGAAAATAATATTCACTGATTTCTATTTAGAATTACCCTTCTACAGTTCTCAGTTAATTCTCTTTGGCGCGCCGTGCTTTTCAGGATCTTTAAACGCCCGAGGGTTGAGATCAAAAAGCGAATGAATCTCGTCTAGCTTATATTCCATATAGTATATAAGGTAATAGCGAAGTAAATAAGATATAAATTTTACGTTCTACGTTATACTAGCTTTTTAAGTATTTGCTGCAGCACCTCCTTCCGAAAATCAAAATCATCGGCATATAAGTATAACTATACATAAATTGTCAAATTTAGCGATGCAGAAATCGAGATGATTCTTTCGCATAGTAGGCGGAAAGAAAAAAGAAAAAAAAAAAAAATCAAGAAAACGTCGTAAAGAAAAAGTGCCGCATTGAAGTTTTTGACTAGTTGAATAAAATAGTTCCAACAAATTATATTTTCAAATATATAAATATACCTGAAGTTTTTGCCGTAGAGACTAATATGTATACGTATACATGTGCGAGTTAAAATATATTATATGCAAGAGCACCAGTTTTCACATTTTCAAGTCATGTGTACATGTATAAATATACATATATATAATATGTACCTACTTATGGATAAAGTACCACTTTTCTGGATATATATCGCAGATATATCCCGGACGCTAGAATCCGGATGACCTACTTTTTCGCAGACAAACAAATCTCCCGGTTTAACCGCTAATTAGTACCTGCAGGTATACAATTCAAACAATCGAATTATGCACACCGGCTGCAGCAATATATACGCACAGAAATGATAAAACTATAATCAATTATTCATATCGATCAGTTATTGGAAACCCATGAAATATAATATAAATACGTAATCAAAGATCGGTCGTTTCATTATAGCAACGCGGTAATCAATGATCTCCGAAATCTATTATATTTTATTTTCTTTCTCACATTAAAAAAACTTTAATTATCACACGAGAAGCGAACATCGATAAAATTACGTTCCGTTAAATTCTCAGAAAAGATAGAAATAATAATAATCATTATGATAATAATAATAATAAATGAGAGTCGATGTGAACCCTCGTTAAAATTAGGAATTAACAAATGAACGCTGGTTTCTCGGTAGCTCAAAATCCCCCCCACCCCTTCCCCATTCGGCTCGCCATAGATTATTAACGAAAAATTTTTATTCACCTATTTATATCGAAGGAAAAATATCTGCTGTGCGATTTGCATCGCATGGTTCATTCGCGAGATCACTTCATATCGCCCACGCAATTGTTGTACAATAATGATAATACATAAATATATATATAAATGTATAATCTATATGATTAATGAAATTTATAAGTGAATTGAATTGAATTAGAATTGAATTTTTTGCCAGCAATAATTAATTCTTAGTAAAACTGTAGAACTGCAGCTATAGTATAGGTTAGATCGAATTTAAAAAGTACATCTTGTATGTGGGGTTAATATAATTAACGGTTTATAAAAATAACATAATTGTATATAAATACGCGAAGTTAGCAAGTCGTATGAGTATATAAAATATAAAGTTATATTATAGAGAAAAGCGTGGTGTGGTCGTTACACAGAACCGGGGTGAAACCCTAAAGGGCGTACCGTGACTTCCTTACTTGGCGAGGGAAAATCAATAGCGTGTTTGGGGGTGCAGAGGTAGCGTAGAGACCTGCTGCAAAAACCCCGCGAGAGTCAAATTTACGTTCGTTTTACAAAATCGTACAGACGCTTTACATTTCTTCTGTTTCGCTTAACCATATTTGTTTTTCTTTTCGTTTGATTTTGTTTGATCGCAAATTCGAAACAAAAAAAAAAAAACAGGGTACAATATAGATTCGGTTTGCGATGCACCTAGAGGTTTTAACCGCAATGGCCAAAGCCCATCAACCCCGATTCGCCAACGCCCGCCCCCTCCCCCCGACTCGTTCCCACGAATTCTGCCGCCGCCGCTGCTGCCCTTTTGCGATTAGATGCGCGTGCCAAAATTCATCGTCTCAACGCCCCCGAGTTGGAATTCCAAAATATATGAGACGATGTCTTGTCGGGCGGAGTGAAAAATAAATCTAGCATAACTCTTGGATTCGATATTAAGCATCGAGTCGATGAAACACGATTGGTATTGTATCTCGTCTTGAAAACCATTGAAAATAATCACCGGAGGAATTTCCACATAGGATAATCTCTTCGTAAGCGATATGTAATTTATAATTTGCTCACCTGTCCACCTCGGTTATTCGTTGTTTCCGTTGAGTATTTGTAGAGTATATGAGTAAATTATCCAAAAAGCACTTATGATTGCACCCTCGATACGATGGAATATAATTTCTTACCGAACTTCTTCCGGTTTTATGGAAAAACGAGTAAAACCAAATAAACAACAAACAAACAACAATAAAAGGACAAACTTCCTTCTCCGACGTACGAACTTGTTTGAAAAAAAAAACAAAAATTTCACGATAAAACCGAAAACTGGGCACCTGCGGCACAACGCGACGTGTGTATTAGTATATCCCTGTTATAGTTAGCGAGTTTATATTTCGTGTATGAATAACCAATATTCATAATTCGTTTGTTATTAAATTTAATTCAACTTTACGGAAGAAGAATTGAGAATAAATAAACAAATTTTTTCAACCCTCGGATAACCGCCGCACTGATATACCTGCACATATACGATAAATATACACCGTCGCGGTAATACGCGTATTAAATGCCGGCGGTACGTATCTACGTACGTACGTCGTCGACGATACTCTGATCTCCTCTCTCTCGTCGTTATTATAGTGCAATGCGCGCAGCCTCGCGCGATTCTAACGCGATGGTTGTGGGGCGCAGGTCACACGCAACCTAAACGGGCGGCCCCCAGATCGTTGGAGTAAAACTCGAGGCGCTATTCCGTTCGGCGTACGTTCTCCCAGCCCTCGACGCCCTCGCCGCCACCACCAGCGGTAGCAGCAGTCCCGGACTCCCCTAGTACCCCCAAATCCCGCTCCCTCCAGCCGCTGCTTTTCCACCCCGCGAAACGCCGCGAACGCCCCTTCTTCCGAACCACCAGATGGGGCGCGCGCCGACGACGACTACGACTAACCCCCCCCCCCCCCCGGCCCTTCCCCCGGCCCCATCCCCCGGCCCCTCGGCCCGCGTCGCCCCCACCCACCCCTTGTACGATACGTTACGATACGATACGATGCGATGCTCTCGCTCCCTGCGCCGGCACACCCGAACCGAATCCGAATTATATTCGTAACCCCCCCTCCGGCCCCGACCCGTAGGGGTCGCCGGACCGCGTTCACCCCCGCAGTCGCGATTTTAGATGGAGCGACCGACACCTCGGAGTCTCTCTCGAAGAAGGAGAAGAAGAAGAAGGAGGAGGAGAAACATAAAATGAGATAAAATTATGTAATCACGAAAATTTTTGTTTCATTCATGAAAATCCGTTATGTACTACAGATATGTATACGTGATACATTAGAGGATGTTGAACGTGAATTCTTATCATGTGTGTAGCATCCGAATATTTGCGATTTTTTCCCGAGGATTTTCTAATACCATTTATATGGTACGTTATACGCACATGTACCCCCGGTTAGGTTGATTGTGAATGGCTTCGCGGCCAAGCTCGAGTTTGGACAAATTTTCGTAACCGGGCCAGCTGTACACGAAAAACTTGTCCAAACGCGCGCTTGGCCGCGAAGCGATTCAGAATCAACCTAACCGGGCGTACGTATGAAAAATTTCTTTCGCAGCCATCAGCTAATTTCCTCAGGGAGAGGTGTAGGTGTACTGCGCGATGAGTAAGATTCAGCAATTTGCAACTTCATCCTCCTTTCCGTTTCGTTTGTTTATTTTATTTTTTATAACGCATGCATGGAAAATTCGCTTTATTGTGGCTGCGCAGCGGATGATACTTTTGTAACGTTTTCGCGAGCCGTATCTCAACAAACCATTAATTTTACTCCGTTCTTTTCTTTTTCATCGGTAGTTTTGAATTTTTCAAACGAAAATCGGCTGTAACACGGTTGCATATTATCTTGCGTCGAATCAGGTACACACGGTAAGATTGATCGTGAATCGTTGCGCGGCCAAGCTCGCTTGGACAACTTTTCGTAGCCGGCCCAGCTACACGAAAAATTTGTCCAAACGCGCGCTTGGCCGCGAGGCGATTCACGATCAACCTCACCGGGTGTACATGTGCAGTACTTGCGAGAAAAGCTGTCAATTCTCTCCGTAAAGGTAAATAAATAAATAGGAAAGATAGAAAGAATATTGCAGGTGAGTGACGGTTGGAACCGAGTCGATGTATCTCTATACGAATTTTCTATTAAATTAGCAATGTCTATAAGGTATTATTACGTCAATTCGATTTGCTAGCACCAATTTCATCGATTCTACTGCTACTACAGATATGCTTTTGTATAATAGAGCTGAAATAACGACTGCTCTAATTATAGACAGACTAATATTATACGACGTCGCAGTATAAATCTACAAAAGATAATTAGTACGTAAACATTCAGATTACGATTAACGTGACTCTACCGACTACCTCTTTTATCGTAATAAGTTGAGCAATTTTATAAGTCTGACAATGTTCTTAAATCAAAGGTTACCACCGCGGCAGGCGATTCTATAGTTATTTTTCAAACGCTCGTTTTATTACCGCACTTGGGATTAACGTTGATTTCAGACTTGTAGAAAAATATTATTTATTTTTCCTCTTTTGATTTTGTTTTTTAACGATCTACTTTTCAACGTTTCAACGAGTCTGAACTTTTCATACAATCATCTGACCTTTAACATATTATAGAAATTTTAACACAGAGAAAAGAGTTATCGCGATAATATTAATCGTGGAACATAATTAGCGAAACATCGTGTTGCTAATTATACCGATGCTGTACATTATATCGGCACGAATAATTAGAAAAAAATTTGCGGTGACATCCGACTTCCGTATACTCTGAAAAATTTCGAAAACGTTAAGATTCCGCGAGAGAGTGCATGTATACTGAAAATCGTTCGTGCTGTTCAACAATAATTTATCCACGATGAAGAAAAGAATGAAAAAAAAGATCGGAAAAGAAGAGTAAAAAAAACAAACACAAAAACAAAACAGATAACAAAATCAAGAGAAAAAAACCAACGGAACGTTTTGAAGCAAAGCTTTACGTTCGTTTTAACTACGGTATTATCTAACTGCGGCTACTTAATGCGGATGAAAAAAAAGCTCGTTTAAAAATTGAATCTGTTAAATAAATCATAGAAAATTGCCATCGTAATAATACCTACGCTAGACCTCGTCAGTCATTGTCAGCTGACATTACCGTGAATTTGAATGATGATTCCGATCATCCGACGTATGCTGAGATTAAATCCTTTACGTAAAAAGTTAACTGGTAATTTTAGTCCGCTTTATCCGGTCTTTTGGAGAAAATATGAGATTCTACCTCCACGTTACAAATTGGCTTAGGACCGAGGAGCCTATACGGAGGTTAGTGAGGGCGGCGCATCTATGTACTATGCAGCGTTCAAACCTACCTATACCTAGACCCCTATAAGTTTTCTCATAAGAATACACACACGTCAAATGTGAGGATATGGGATGAATACGAAAAGGTGTCGCACGCTTGCGCCATTGAAGGAAAAAAAATAAATAAATAAAAAAATAAAATGAAGGCACGATGGTTGGGGAGAAGCAGGGATAAAATCCCATCGGCAAAGACAAGGGCTGAAAAGTTAAACGACACGAGTTTTTTTCGTTTCTTTTTTCTTTTTCTTCTATATATCTATAGGTATGAGCTGAATAAAAATATGACAACGTATAGCGACGGCGCGTGATAAGCTTGCGTATTGCGTGCGCGCCTGTGGATATGCATCAATACATACTTCAGCTGGGAGTTAAGTTTACAGCGCGCAACCTTCTCTTACATTAGATACCTACATAATTTTACTGGAAGTGTGGGGGGGAGGGAGGGGGGGAGATTCGCGAGCCGTCGAAAAAGATGCAGGTGTAAAAGTAGCACGAGGTGGTATATGGACGACGATGACGACGTTGCCGTAGCAGAGGAATCGTCGAGAAGAGAAGCTGACGTCGAGGTTTACGGATCGATATCACGTAGACTTCCATAGCATCGTCTATAACCACCGCAGGAACATGAAGGTTTGGTGTCACAGTGGGCGTTTTATTTTGCTTATAGTTCTTTCATTTTTCACTTGTTTCGATTCAACATTGAAACAAGTGTATGGATTTTAATAGGTAGACTAATGTATACCATATGTAGATGTGTATTTACCTGTTCTCTCTGTTTGTTTACACGAACCACTAATGCTTGGAGAAAAGCGTGGGACGATATTTGAAATGGAAAAAAGAGAAGAAAAACAAAACAAAAAAAGAAAAAGAATAATTTCTGCCAACGTCATAACGTTTTATGTGTTGTGGGGAATGGTATTTATTTGATAATGAATTCTTTCGGACCCGAATAAGGATGGCATGAGGTGGCCACAGGTATGTTGTCCGGCAGTATGCATAATAGGTTGTATGCGATGCAATGCAGAGTACAGTCGGATTTAAAACTAATGTTAAATAACCTCGGTCGATCGAAACTGTAATCGAGAAGTACGACTAGATTAGGATATTATATTGTTGAAATCAGTTGGTCGTATGTCTCGTTATTTGAAATTTTCTCGCCGCTTGAAAGGATTGAAAACGTGGTTTATTATTATTTGGTAAGAGCATCGATATATTTACACTATAAAAACAATCTTACGTCTCCGGTACCTCTTCAATTATTAATTTTAATACTTTATCCCAATACGATCTAACTCATTTATTGTCTGGGATGTCTTGCAATGATGTCTTTCGCAGAAATCTTGAATCCTGAGACAAGCCTCCACTAACATTTCTTTAGGTACTGTTATCACCAGTCGGATGTACGATGGGTAATCGAAGCACTGTAAAACAAGAAGTTCGAGAGAAATGAAAAAATAAATGAAAACAAGAAGACAACGACGAAAACACCAGAAATATCTTCTGTCGATAACCTTTGATGAAAAAAAAAAAAAAAAAAAAAAAAAACAAACAAAAAACAATCTCACCTGTCCTGGTAGACAGAAGACGGACTCTTCCATCAACATGCACTGGACAAACTCGAGGTCTGATTTAAATTCCGTGAAGCATGTCAGGTCGATGTAGACCTGTAAACATGGTGATCGAAGATAAATTGAGGCGAGCGCGGTAATTAGGGATGATTAATTTGAGTACATTTGTTTGATATACACTCACCATCATGTACATAGCCCCATCGGGCATGATGGGATTGAGACCTGGTACTTTTGATATGTGGCTGTAAGCGAGTCTCGAGTGTTCCTTAGAATGGGGAGACGAGAATAAATAAGTAATAGTTGAAGAAGAAGAAGAAGAAGAAGGAGACGAAGAAGAGACGTTAAGAAACTTCAATTCGGGCGGAGCACCCTCGCCTTCTTGAACGTGAGATAAGCGGCTTTGGTTACTCGATTATTTATTAGGCTACTCAGCGGGTAAAAACTACTCCCTATTTTTCTTTAGAGATAAAAAATAAAGGTAAAACTTCAGCATTAATTTGTAAATTATACTCACGTATAAAGTGTCTATCACGTCGTCGTAGAATTTTTGAGGTGTGTTTCGCAATATCGCTGGTAAAGCCCCTTGAACGATAGTGTTGCTACCGATTATTCTTTGGCTGAGACACAGAAGTCCTTGACGAATCTGAGAAAAGTATAACGATCTTCTCGTTTTTTTTTTTTGTTTTTCACCATGTATTTTGACGTTTTCAATGTCAGAATTTCAAAAACTTACCCCTTCGTCCAGGATATTTTGTTTATCGTGAATTATTATCCATCCCATTCTCCAGCCTGGAACTAAAAATCTGTAAGAAGTAAATTGTCAAAACGTATTGAAACACACTAAGAAAAACAGATTACAACTCGTTAGAATTTTAATCCCTAATCACCTCTTTGTAAGACCGCTGCAAGAAAGAATTGGAACATCGTTCGATAGGGAGGCCAGCGAGTGAAAAGTTCGTCCTGGAAAAACCTGGAACAGTATACCCTATTTTTTTTTAGGAACTCCTTTTAAAGAATTCATAAGTCGTTATTATGTTTCCATTAGGGTAAACTTACCATGTGCTCGTAAATTTCGTCGGCGATAATCGGTACGTAGTAACGAGCAGCGATGTCTAAAATATCAGTGAGATGATCTCGACTAAAAACCGAACCGCAAGGGTTCGATGGATTATTTATGATAATGGCAGCGGTATTTTCATCTATCTGTGCTTCAAGGTCATCGAGATTAATTTCCCATCCATATTCAGGCTTAACATTGGAAATAAAATAATGATTTTCACTATTTTTCTCGCGATGATGCCACCAGCAGGATTAAAATTCTCCCGTCACTCATGGCAACGAAATTAGATAGGTAGGTAGATGGATAGACAGAGATAGAGAGAGAGAGAGGGGGAGAGAGAGCGAGAGAGATTAATTGACTCTGAGCATCAAAAAAGACACTGGCTCGCTGCGTGAGATCTTTTAAAAATCAAATCTCACCCTGAGGTTGTAGGATTTGACTGTGATTCCGAGTCCTTCGGCCAGGGTTCGATATATGGAAAAACCGGGTCTCGGGATCAGGATATTTTGCCCTGGACGAGCTAGGGCAGTGATGCAAAGATCCAAAGCACAGGAACACCCGCTGCAGAGTATCACGTCCTGAAAAATGATTTTTTTTTTTTATGTTTCACTCAAGCTTTTGCAGAGATCGAAGAATAAATTTATTTCTCACCTTAGGATCGACTCGGACATATTCGTTCGAACTGTAATCAGCTACTGCTTCACGAGCCGATTGATATCCTTGAAAAAATAAAAGTAATTAGAAGAAAAAAATAATAAAAGATGATCGAATCTGTGTTTAAATCGATCGGTTTCATACCAGTGCTCGGTGCATAACCATTGTAAAGTTGAGATTCAACGCTTTCCTTAACAGCTTCAATAATTTCACGAGCTGGTTTGAGATTGCCGAATGTCGTCGGGTCACCTTTTTCCATTAACAATTTTGTCAATTTTATCAATTTTTTTCTTTTTTTTTCAATTTAATTCAGAGAGTTTTTTCATTTACCACCATAACATAGTTTTATTGTACAATGCACATCGAACCTTCATTTATACGTTTTTAAATGAATTTTGGCAATTATAACGTATAAGTGAGAATAACGTTAAACGAAATATGCACATACTGAAGTTATAGATGCCGAAAAGTTTAAAACATCTCACTGAATCTTGATCAATGATTCGAGCGCTATTGCAGCCTTTGTCTTGTAAGTGTTAGAGCCAAACTGACCATGGCAACATCTAGGTAATGAATGAGAAGCTAGCCAAGAAAATTTTCTTGATACATACAATTTTACCCATCACATCTGTACTAATGTACGTGAGGAGGAGAAAAAAGGTTGAATAGATTCAAAAAAAATGTTAGCGGGAATTTGCTTCTCATTGTCAGTAATAAGGAGCGCTCGTATGCATACGTTGAATATTGATGTTCACTGACAGCTAAAGTTTTTTTTTGGTCAATCATTGTCACAAGTCTGGACAAATCCGAAAAATCATCTGTGATTAATCGAAAAGTGTCAAGAAAACGCGGTGAGGAACAGAATAAATGGCGCAGAAGTGCGAAAGATGTATTTAAACGATTGAGGTACTAGTGAAATATTTATTTGCATGATTTATAGGAAGAAATTGCAAGGACCAATTGAACGTGACTTAAGAAACAGTAAAAACGTACAAGTGCCAAACGTATGGATGAAGTTTACACTGAAATTACTCACCAATGGACAACGCTATCATTAACTTGTTGGGATTTGGTTCGATGACGATATTTTCAACGATTGACCTGATGGGGTTGTGGGTATTCTTTGCAATGTACGAAGCTTCAACTTTCCAAGAATCGCGTGTGGGGGTTGTGGACATTGTCACAATATAATAAATGTGTTTTATTCCCCTTCTGATGATAAATAAGGCAGAATAAAAAAAAAACAAACAAACAAACAATAACCCTCCAATTTACTGGATCGATATTTGAACCCCTATACGTAACAACGAGTCTGTTATAATAGTCCGGTGGTCACCTGTACAACTGATAATATGATTCGAGGAATTCAGCTAGTTAAACACATGCGATGATATCTTCACGGGAGGTGTGTAAGTTTTCTCGCGGAATGAATAAAACCGGATTGGCCAGACGACTCCACACCTCTTTTCCATATAATCAATTCCCAGCAACCTATCCGTATTAAAACTCTCGCGCGAATCTCTGCTACGTAGATGAAATCACGCACGATCGTCACCAACCTGATATTCCCTCTCGCGTAAACAAAAAGAATAAGTTACAAAAAAACGAAAGAAAAACAAAAAATCACAAATAACATATGCAATAAAAGAAAAAAACAAAATAACGATTCGCCAAGTACGTACCTGTATAACTGGAAGAAGGCATCGAAATCACCGATATTCGCACTGGACAGCTAACAAGTTTCGATGTGATTCTTTTACTGCATGGGTAGAAAAAAAAAAAATTTATAGTTGAATTAAACCCGTCTTTTTGAATTTCATTCCATTTGGTTGTCTGATTTTTTGTAAATCAATTTTGTTTTTTCCCTTCTAGATTCAAAAGTTCTAGCAATGAATCAATCGGTTAAATCACTGTGAGTTAACTCCCAAAACATAAAATAAAAATTTCACGTGTTTGAAACGTGATTAAAGTTTAAAAAGATAAAAACTATTCACAACACCGTAATTGTGAAATCTTTATCTTCACGTAAACGACAATAAACCGAAACGTGGAACTTACTTTTTTGTTTGTTCGCGTCGAAAATTATGCGCGTGCACTATGGTAATTGAAATATATTACAATTATGCAGAAACCGATGACAGCGGACGAGGGGTAATGTTCACATCCGATTCCTGTTATTGTTGTTGTTGAATTTGTAAACTAATAAATAGAATTGTTATTATGAATTGAATTGTTGTTGTCATATCGCGCAGCGATAATCATAAGAAATTTTTCGAATATTTACCCAACGGTATACCCGTATTCGTACGGCAAGTCGCCGTGGTCGTCACAAGTGTTTCTCCGTCTCTCACACCTACACCCACATTCGCATATATCTTCATCCTATACGTAATAAACAAAGAGTCCGAAGCATGCGATTGCAAGTATTACCTACAGTAAGGCGGTCAATAAACCGCAGTCTCTTTTTCCTCTTCCATGATCATTGATCATTGATCCTTTAACTCGCTTTGTATTTTTCGCACCTTCATTTATTTATCCCCGTCGATAATCTGAAAAATATAGTAGCGGGCTGCAAGTGATTACGTATAAACATGACACACATTACTTTGACGATTGAAAAACTTTGAAATTGGCCAACCATTACGAATAATTCACTATTTATCACGTAATACGAGCTTTATCATAAAGGCGAACACGGAAGGGATCAATAAATTTATATAAAATAAATTCGACCACTAATTGATTCAACGATGTAAAATTGATTTGAGAAAAAAAACAAACAAAAAAAATTGGTTTTTATAATAAAAAATAGAACAGAAAATACGGCGAAACTTGAAGTCACGAGTTTAAATGAGTTGAAAAATTTAGGCGAACGAGAAATTAAATGCCAAAGTACGTCTCCAGTTTTGAACGTTCCTTTGCCATAGCATTCATAGCATTTTTATGTTAATTAATATATACCTATATATATATACATATATATTGACGTATATATTATTAACAAAATACCTAATATATTTATTTATATAATTTTATTGATTATGTAGCAAAATACCTATTTAAATATTTGGTGTCACATAGTTATTTTATCATATCATATATACTATATCTGTGTATATATTGTATATATGTATATGTGTATATGCGTTTAATATAAGCTAAGTCGTTTGGTAATCATTATAATATACAATATGCGAATTAATGCCGTATTGCGGATATATGGGCAGTGCTCCGTAGTTTATATTTAGTTCAATAATGGTAAAAGAATGGTCGTGATAGTGGTAGACATATAACAGTAAGTAGGTAAATAAACTTAGATTTCCGTACATTTATATTATATATATGATGTATAAATATGTATTATTTTACATGCTAAAAGTATGCTAGGCACTTGGTGAATGATAATTCATATTTAACATCATAACCGTTGTCAAAAAAGAGCCTTCAGATATTTTGTAGAATAATATATTAATTTGAAACTTGTATTTTATATATAATATATATACCAACTTTTATACATAGATATATACATATATATAATATACACATGAACACAAAAATTTCACGACGAAAAAAAAACACTATAGAGTTTATATCTCTTATATAAAATATTTATATATTATATTCGTTATTAATATTACTATTATTATTATGATAAATCTTATCGACTCTGTTTTGAACGTTCGATTACAATTATAATAATAATCTTTTTTCATTACACTTTGTTCTTCTATTTTATATGCAATAAATTTCATTTCTAGTTCAATCTTCGTTCTGTGTGTATATTATTTTTTCACGTCCGTATGTAGAGGTATATTTCTGAGGGTATATGTATATATTCTTTTCATCAATTTCATAATCATATAGAATCTTGTTCATTTCTTTTGAATGGTATCATCATTGTTGTTGTTATTATCCATTTCATTTTTATTCAATAATTATAATTTGTTTCGTTTTGTTGCAAGTAAAAAAAATATATATATGATTGTAATTTTCATATTTTTTGGAGCGTCTATTAGTTATTTTTTGAGATAACTCTTTCTCTTTTGATGTTCATAAATTTTTTTCTTTTGATTTTACGTATTTTTTATACACACTTGGCAACGACTTATTCTCGTACGGAGATTACCGGCCTTCAAAGTCTCCTTTTCGGGACGTTGGAATTGCTGGTTTTGTTCGATAGTTGCCAACCAGAAACTAAACTTATTTGCAAAGTAATGGCAAGTGCCACGAGCACCGTTGCATTCGATAAATGGTGTTGCACGGAAATCTTCAAGACATGAACCGGGACTTGCCAATGACTGACCTCCACCCTGCGCTCCTGCTCCGGTGTGCTAAATTATTGAAAAAACAATGGGTATTTTAATAAAGTAATGTAAGCTAGTAAAATTATCGCAATGAATTTGAGACATACCATGACAAAACTGTAACCGATCCAGAGTCCGGACCACCCGCCAGGACACTCGGGAATACTGAGAGACTGACTGTGGACAGCGATCACATTCGCTGGGGCTTCGCATACGACACATCTGTAATTTTTTAAAGGATGTGGATTTGAAAAAATTATATATTGGATGATTTGGCGATTCGTTTCAGCGAAAATATCGAAGTTATGTTTACCTGGAGATGTATTCCTCAATGGCATTTTCTTCTACAGGCATCATGGGGATCGGGCTATTAGTGGAAAGCCAGTAAGAGCGATCATTGCGACTAGCGTAATTGCAGACGTTGTTGAAGTCGCAGAATAAGAATGGCATGGTTGAGAACCTTCTTATGCACGAACCAGCGAAACCTGTTCGAACAAGAAGAACAATTTCAATATACGAAATCAAATGAAGTGAATAAAAATCATAGAATAACGAATTTATAGGACGGCTTCATGATTTAATGACGTGAGCTAATAATGGCTGCCGGCTAGTTTTCACATAAATACGAAATAAAACTGTTAATTCACTACTAGTTCTACCTCTGATTTCATATTAAAAAATCTCACGGATAATTTCAACCCTAAAACTCACCAAGATCCTGGGAATGCGCTCTCTCGTTTCCATCCAGATAAAGGAGACTGTATCCATCCCAAAGCTTGATGTGACCAGGTTCACATGTTGGCACAGACTGGCTCTGACTGTGTTTGACGAGAAGAATTCCAGTAAGATAATCAGGAGTTGCTTCACAAGCAGCACCCTGATCTCCCTTGAGTCCAGGGAATCCGGGAGGACCCTGGAGTCCAATTGGCCCCGGTGGTCCGGTCGGACCCTGTGGTCCAGGAGCACCAGCAGCGCCCGGAAATCCTTCCAACCCTTGGTTTCCTTTTGGTCCAGCAATTCCAGGGAATCCTGCTTTGCCTGGAAGTCCCTTCTCTCCCGGTGCTCCCGGCGCACCATTGACACCTAAAAATAATTTTCATCTCATGTTTCGTGTACTGGAATTTTATTTTTGTCCAAAACATTATGAATGTTTCTTTTTACATCTACACACCTGGGAAACCAGGTTCTCCTTTTGGTCCCGGTGGTGGCTGCAGACAATCATCACCCCTCTCTCCCTTGATTCCAGTGTATCCCTCGATACCAGCGATTCCGTTCAGTCCCGGGAATCCCCGGTCTCCCTTTTCTCCCTGAGGTCCAGGTGCACCGTTAAGACCGTCCAACCCTCGATCTCCCTTCACTCCCTTCTCACCGTCATATCCTGGCTGACCTATTTGTCCCAGGAAAAAAAATCGATTTAAAAAATTCCGGAAATGTTTCTTTCAGTTTTATTGAATTTCACGTATATTTACCCGGTATTCCTTGGTCTCCTTTCTGCCCTGGTGCCCCAAATGCTCCAGGAGGACCAGTATCTCCCTTACTTCCTCTCTCACCCTGTACTCCAGGTGCTCCAGGTTGTCCCACAGGCCCCTCACGTCCTGGTACACCATCCATTCCTGGAAGTCCCATTTCTCCCTTTTGTCCCCTAGGTCCGATTGGCCCAGCTGGGCCGACCTTTCCTGGGGAACCAGGTAGACCTGGGAAACCAGTATCACCCTTTTCTCCTTGTACACCTGGGAGTCCGTCGTGTCCATTCTTGCCCAACAACCCAGGAAGACCCTTCTCTCCTTTGACGGTCAACCCCGTAGGACCCATAGGTCCGATGGGACCAACGTCACCTATGAATTTAATAGTGAATTTAAGAGTTTCCGATAAGATAGACAAAATTAAAATCAGAAAAAAATGCACTTGGGAAAATTGGAAAGTGTGCTCACCTTTCTCTCCTTGAAATCCTGCAATTCCAGGAAGACCGGCAGGACCCGAAGGTCCTCGGTCTCCTTTTTCACCGTCACGTCCAGCAAAGCCCGTTATTCCACGATCTCCCTTCTCGCCGTTGACGCCGTTGAAACCTGGACTTCCTGGCTCTCCCTTATCTCCCTTTATATTTATGACAGGTCCTGGTGGACCGCGATCTCCTTTGTCTCCGAACTCACCGGCCAGACCGGGTAGTCCAGTTACACCTGCCATTTAGATTAGGACGTTTCAGTCATTTGAAGACAAAAATGAATGAAGTGAATATTCTGTCAGCTATGGTCAACACCAATTAATATTAATCATACCCTGTGGTCCAACATCGCCCTTCAGTCCATTAAGACCAGGTATTCCAGGCAATCCTTTGTCTCCATCCATTCCAGGGAGGCCCATTGGGCCTATGGGACCGACTTCTCCCTCTTCTCCGGGAGGTCCATCCGTTCCATCCAACCCAGGTGCTCCAGGAGTTCCAGGGAAGCCCTGACAATTATTGCGATTTCATAAATTGGTTCTTAGAGGCAGAATCCAAAAAATGAGCACCAAAAATGAGTTGCAAAATAGAGATGAACCAGTCTGACTTCATTACTCACTATATCACCCTTGAGGCCTTGTAGTCCACGAACGCCCATATCTCCTTTGGGACCCTGTAGTCCAGGGAACCCGTCTTTTCCAGGTCTTCCTGGAAGTCCTTTGAGTCCCGGAGCACCATCACGTCCTACTCCCGGTCTTCCTGGTTCTCCCTTTTCCCCGTCGACTCCGTCACGTCCTTGTGCTCCTGGTGGTCCTCTTATTCCCGGCATTCCAGGCTCTCCTTTTTGTCCCTTTTCAGAAACGCGACCTGGCTCTCCTTTTCTACCCTGAAGTAGAAAGAAAAATGATAAGGAGGAAATGTTAATTTCTAGTCGTCATTCAATTATAATTTTCAGTCTCAGGTAGTCCAACTTACGTTTATACCAGGAGGACCCTGATCTCCCTTTGTTCCTTCAAATCCCATGGGGCCAGGCAATCCTTGTGGACCGTAGGGACCGGTGTCTCCCTTTTGACCATGGGATCCATCCAGGCCGGGCAGTCCTTCTGATCCGGGAGCACCTGGGAATCCTTCAGGACCTGGTGGCCCAGTTTCTCCCTTTGCTCCAGGTGCTCCGACGGCGCCTGGGCGTCCAGCTATTCCTGGGGCACCACGCAGTCCAGCGTAACCCTTGGGGCCATCGATACCAGGAACTCCTCTGTCTCCCTTAGCTCCAGGGAATCCAGGCATTCCAGGTTTTCCGGGCTCACCGGTAAGACCAGGCTCTCCTGTAATTTATCAAAATTATTCGTTTCGAGATTGGCCCACATATTTTTGAGTAACCATATTGAGTCAATGAAACGACCCATTTTTTTTATCCTCACCCTTGGGTCCTTCAGCACCAGGTGTTCCAGCTACTCCAGGAGGTCCTTGAGGTCCAAGTAGCCCTACATCTCCCTTTTCTCCGGGTATTCCTGGAAGTCCATCGAATCCTGGTATTCCAGCGTCTCCCTTTTCCCCATTAAATCCTGTTAGCCCGGGGCTTCCTGGACGACCGTCCTTTCCTACAGGTCCTGGCAGGCCACGTTCACCCTTGATTCCCTCAGGACCAGTGGGACCAGGATTTCCCTTCATAGAGAGCCCAGGCTCTCCCTTCACTCCCTTGGCGGCTGGAGTTCCGGGTAGACCCCTTGCCCCATCACGACCTGGTTCTCCCAAGAATCCCATTGGCCCCGTTTCTCCCTTATCTCCACGAAGACCTGGATTACCACGTGGGCCCACAGGACCCGGTGCACCAATCGCTCCCAAAGCCCCTGGTGGCCCCTATTTTGTTGTAAAATACAGATTTATTATCTAAGACGAAAGAACTCGACACTGGAAGGGACCGATTTTTGTCAAAACCAAAACTTACCGTAATACCCTGGAGTCCTTTATCACCAGGGATTCCGTCGCGTCCGGGTGGTCCTGGTTCTCCCTTTGCTCCGTTCGCTCCTCTGTCACCCTTGAATCCTTTCTCTTCAAGATTGAGAGGTGGACACTGGCCTGTGAATTAAAGAAAAAAGAAACTGATGCACATTACAATAAGAAACTAATGAGAAAATGATATTGATTAAAGTCCAAAATTTTATCTCACCAGCGTATCCTTTCGGTCCATATTCACCAGGTTTCCCCTTCTCTCCTTTGGCTCCTTGGGTTCCAGGTGTTCCAGGTTCTCCTTTTACACTGGTTCCCTTCTCTCCTTTTCTTCCTGGACTACCCGGTCTCCCGGACGTACCTTCAACTCCAGGGAACCCTTGATCACCCTAAAATTAAGCAATTTGACAATGCAAGATTTCAACAACCTTCCAAATCCATGCTAATCTCTATATCACCTTACCTTTGTACCCTTTTGACCTGGGAAACCTTGGAGACCTGGTCTTCCCTTTTCGCCAGTAGGACCTTCGGGACCAAACGGACCTCTGTTACCTTTATCTCCCTTTATCCCTGGTTCACCTTTAATCGGTTTTAGCTGATCTTTCGGTACAAACGTTGGATCTCCCTTTTCTCCCTGAGGTCCAGGTGCTCCGTTGTATCCATCAGCTCCCTATGAGAGTCTTGATATATTATTCTGCGAAAGAATGGAAAAATTATTTGATCGAATAACAAATACTTTGTCTCCGGTGGGTCCAGCAGGTCCTGGCATCCCGTCGGCACCCTGTTCTCCAGGGTATCCTCGATCACCAGTTTGACCTGTAGATCCTTTCAGTCCTGGGAATCCGTCATTTCCGCGATCTCCTTTTTCGCCTCTCGCGCCTGGTCTGCAGTCGCGGCAGCGTCCACCAATGTCACCCTTGGCACCTGGCTCTCCAGGGATTCCTGGAGCACCATCTCGACCTGGAGCTCCAGTGTCTCCAGGAGGTCCATTAGCTCCAGGCGCACCGGGAATACCGTCTAAGGAGTCACCGGGACGTCCTCTAAGACCTGGGAAACCAATCTCTCCCTTCTGGCCCTTCTCTCCATCACTTCCAGGAATTCCATCCAGTCCTTTAGCTCCCTGCGTTTTGAACATCAAAGATACAGGAATTTCACTGGTTGAGAAAGAGGGTCAAATAAGAGTTGAATAGACTAACAGTTATCACTTACGGGAATTGAGAATCCAGCTTCACCAGTCGGTCCTTGAGGTCCTGTGGGTCCTGCGGGCCCATCAAACCCTCTAGGTCCTGTTTCCCCCGTGAATCCTGTCCGTCCTGCTTCACCTTTTGCTCCTTTTTCACCTGCAGCTCCTTCTGCTCCAGGTATACCAGGAGTTCCAGGACCACCAACAGGACCAATCGGCCCTCTTATACCTGGGGAACCGGGGAAACCATCTAATCCTTTTGGCCCAGTTGGTCCTGGGAATCCTCTGGGTCCCTGCGGCCCAGGTGGTCCAGGTCTACCCTTTCCGCCCTTTAGAAGCAAGAAAATACAATTTTTATGATGTTATCCAATTATTCAAGATTTATATGTTCAACATTTTAGAATTTTATTGTACTCACTCCAGGTGGACCAGGAGGTCCTCGTATTCCAGCAACTCCGGCAGGTCCATCAATTCCAGGCTCTCCTTTAGCACCGGGGCGACCCGCCAGCCCATCAAGTCCGTCGACTCCTCGGTCACCCTTCTGTCCAGCAGGACCAGGGGGGCCATAAAATCCATCTTTACCCTAATTAGGAATGAAATTTAATTATATTTCATGAAATTATTACAAATCCTTAATGAACTCGCGACAACTATGCCCATGATAAACTCACGCGAGAACCAACAGGACCAGGAAGACCTTTTTCTCCCTTACTACCTGGAGCTCCAGGAATTCCAGCATCTCCCGTATATCCTGGCTCTCCTTTTTCTCCATCGCGTCCGGTATATCCCTAAATCACAGATTCACTCAAAACACGCAGATCTTTTACACTGAATTTTCTTCTACATTTTTTATCATCGGAATCTGAAATCATACCTTTTCTCCCTTGGGACCTGGGTCTCCAATAGGACCAGTGGTTTGATTTGTGGATGAGAACGGTTCCCGAATGGTCGTTCCCACAGGCCCTGGTTCTCCTCTCTCACCTTTGTCTCCTTTCAAACCTTCAAATCCAACTCCCATGTTTCCTTTCTCTCCCTTTGGTCCTCTAGGTCCTTGAGGTCCCTGGAAGAATTACATATTCGGTCACGTGAAAGGAAACCTTTCTCTAGTGCCATGCCACAAGTTTCAAGACTTCAATTCCTTTCTTCTAGTCATCACTCACAATAGGCCCTCTGTCACCCTTAGGCCCTTCATATCCAGGATCTCCCTGAGGGCCCGGAACTCCAGAAGGTCCTGGGACTCCGTCAATTCCAGGTTCTCCCTTTTGCCCAGTTGGAAATGGTCCAGCAAATGCTGGTTGACCCTTTTCACCTTTAGGTCCACCCTGTCCCCTAATACCACGGGGTCCTGGCTCTCCTGGGAGTCCATGTACTCCAGGAGCTCCCTGAAAATATAAGAATCAGCATACATTTTTGATGGTTTTAAGCGGGCAGATCCCAAACCCCCATATCAGACTTACGTCAGTTCCGTTACAACCATCACGCCCCGAAACTCCAGGCGGTCCGGGTGGTCCCATAGCACCATGAATACCGTTGATACCAGGATATCCAGGCATACCCATTTTTCCCTGAAGAATAAAAAAATTTTAATTTTATCTCGTAAGTAAAAATAGAATACTGTAAGACTCACTCTGTCTCCCTTAAGACCGCGTGGGCCTTGAGGACCAGGATCTCCCTTGCTACCCTTGGGTCCAAGCAGACCCTCAGGTCCTGGGAATCCTCGTTGCCCCTTGGGTCCTTCGAGTCCCAAAGCTCCTGGGAATCCCTAAAGAAAAATTAGATAAATAAAACGAATTCTTGAAAGTACTCACGTTACAAAACAAAAAACTTACTCTGGATCCTTTTTCTGCAAAACATTTAGGCACACAACATCCTGATCCGGAAGTACAATTCTTGGGGACTGTACTGCCCGGTAACGGAACCGCTACATAACTACTGGGGTAGTTTGTATCCCCATCGTCTCTTGCGCCTCCTGAGTTGTAGTTACCGCGTGCACTTTCATCTTCGGTATACGATTGCCCTCCGGATCCCGAATCACGATATCCACCACTTTGTCTGCCAGGATAGAATCCTCCAGGACCCTGTGCCCCACCTCCTCTCCGACTGTCATATGCTCCAATTCTGCCGCCATCTTGACTGTAACTATAAGTTCCATCCTGTTCTCCATATCCCAGAGAGCCACTACTTTGTCTACCATAAGGATCCGCTCCAGATGATCCACTTCCTGAAGAACTGCTGCTCTGTCTGCCGTAAGGATCTGATCCAGATGATCCGCTGCTCTGTCTGCCGTAAGGATCTGATCCAGATGATTCGCTTCCTGAAGATCCGCTGCTCTGTCTGCCGTAAGGATCTGATCCAGATGATTCGCTTCCTGAAGATCCGCTGCTCTGTCTGCCGTAAGGATCTGATCCAGATGATTCGCTTCCTGAAGATCCGCTGCTCTGTCTGCCGTAAGGATCTGATCCAGATGATCCGCTGCTCTGTCTGCCGTAAGGATCTGATCCAGATGATCCGCTGCTCTGTCTGCCGTAAGGATCTGATCCAGATGATTCGCTTCCTGAAGATCCGCTGCTCTGTCTGCCGTAAGGATCTGATCCAGATGATCCACTGCTTTGTCTGCCGTAAGGATCTGATCCAGATGATCCACTCCCTGAAGAACTGCCACTCTGTCCGCGGTAAGGATATCTACCTCTTGATCCTTGGGATCCTGAGCCTCGGTTTTCATAGTCATAAGCCGATCCACGTCTACCATCGGTGCTTCCAGAATCTTGGGATGTGTAGGTAGAATCGGTAGGCTGAGGTGAGGGATTCACTTCATATCCACGGCGGCTATCACCTTCTCTTCTGCCTGCATCACCGTAGGGATCTTGTCCTCCAGCCGCATTAGATCTGCTATCGTTATAATCACTCCCTTGGCGTTCACGACCCGAGTAAGGATCATAGCGGCCCTGATTTCTGTAGTTTGAATAAAACCGACGGCGTTCACTCGCATAGGGATCTTCTGGGTCATCTACCGAATCGGGTTGTGTCCTATCCAAACCGTCACCATTATCTGTCCAGCTTTGCCAGTTATCGGAATCCCTAGTATCTGCCACAGAATGACAATGGAAATGAAGTTCAAAGGATCAAAAGATTTCAAATAGTTTACTATTTGATTGTGAAAGCTTAAGAAAATGTGGTAATACGTTGTTAATCATCTTGAACCAGGCTCCCAATTTGATTACAAAAAAGTTTGTCGGATCGTGAGAAATCTTTGATTGTTTACAACGAACCTGAATCATAGGGGGGTCGTGCGGGTTGACCCCACGAATCGAGGAAGCTGTTGGGGTCATCGTCGTCATCGTCTTCATTTCCTACATAATCTGCGGGCTTTTCTATGTCGCCTCGAGATAGTGGGATAACCGCTTCAGGGCTCCATCTTGAGTCGTTCCAATTTTGCTGTTACAAACAACGAAGAGGAAAAGTGAAAAGATAGAAGAAAGAAGAGCGATTCTAGTGGCTGATTACCGATGAGACCGAAGAGTGGTGATTTACGCTTTATAAAAGATGATCTTTGTTCCGTTAATGTTCCCGATTTTCAGAAACAAAGGGAAAAATGCTGCACATACGTAACATATGACTGCGTTCTCGCTGACGGGAAATGCAAGCGATAATATTTTATCTCCCTATAGACAAGGGCTGCTGCTGGAGGAACTCACAAGCGGCTGATAGAATGATTATAATAATTATTCTTTTTTTCTTTCACATTTTTTCCCCCGATTTCCGACCTTGTCTATTCCGTTTGAGATTTAATCGCTCGCGCCGAGGGGAATCTGCATTTTCAAGTTTTTATTATCGGGCCTAAATACGTTTATTCGATAACGATAATTATTTCTAGTCAGACCGTAACGCATACGGAATATATGGATGAAGATTTATTTATGGTTACGCGAGAACGTGACCCAGATAAGAAGGGTTACATTATAAGCGCGGTTCATTATATCCACCATTATCTCTCGACTTTCTTGTATCATATCTATGAATGTCGCATGCGAAAATTGGAACAAGTTGCCATAATCGTACGATATAGATAATTACACGGACACACATACACATGTGTATACAACACACGTACATGCGACACCGCGTAACATACATTACATGTATACCTATGCGTACAATATCTAAGCGAGTCGGCCCCCCGCCCTCTCATCTGTTCGCCATCGTCAACTCGTAGCTAACCCAATTTTCTCATCCCAGATATGAGATATCTTCTTCTTTGAAACGGTTCAACAATATGTACATCGTCCCTTTTTCATATACCGTCGAGAACAACAATAAAAATAATAATAATACTTCAAAGAATAAGAATAAGAAAATTTTTAAAAAATGTACAATTCAATTATGCAATATGTATCATATACGTGATATTACCGGGCCGCCGTGGCTTCGAATAAATAAATTACACTACCTATCAACCCTTCATAAATAATGGGTTGCGTAAAATCCCCTCAGTTTTTCCTTACTTCGTAATCTCTGAAAATCCTGAAATTCAATTGTCTTAGAAATATTTGATACAACCGCGGTTACTGTATTCCTGCAATCGCGTAATGGTTGATAATATAATAAAAAGTCTAATTAGATAGCGTCGTAAAGTGGTGCGGTCATAAAATTGCGATGACTATTTTAAGTCATGAGTAACAACTCAGCGTTTTCTGCTCTTCTCTTTCTTTACTCTTTTTTTTTATCCTCCCCCTCCCCCTCCGTTCCCCTTTTCCTTCCGCCTCCGCGTTAAACAGTTTGCAGGATAATAGTGGGATTCTGTGCAGCCGATGGGCCTTATAGCCAAGCTGCACAATTGGGCCTTGGCAAAGCTTGCTAATGAACGTCGCACATGACCACGAGCCAACGGCCGTAGGCGGACGAGTATCCCAAAGAGTTCTGATTAAAAGAATCTGCGGCGTCTATTAGCAATTCACCATGTCACGGGTCTACAAGCGAATTACTTATTTTTACATATCAAATTATATTTACAATTGCGATAAGCAAGCAAATCATTTTCATAACAACACGTAACACGAATATAGAGAAATAAAAAATTAAAATCAAAATCTCCGTTACGTAATACCGATAGGAAGTTTGATTAGGAAAAAATAAATCCGGGTTATCAATTGTTTAGCTAAACATATCATGGCCTGCGTATTCTTTTTTTTTTCTCTGTTATTTTTTTTTTTTTTCTCAAACAACGCACGCACGAATTAAAAAAAGAAAGAAAAAAAGGAGGTAAATTCTGGAGCTCGCAAGTTACTCGAAATCTGCAATATCAAGTACGTCGGTAGTAATTTCTGGAATAATTTTCAAATTTTTATACCGTCGTTTGTAATTTATTTATAACTTTTTTTCTGTTTTTTTTTTTTTTTTTTTTCTCGTCCTCGCAAATTGAGCGGATTTCAAGCGACGCACACCCGTATGTCGGGTTGCAGGTGTAAATCGGTGCGGGACGAACGAAATGCTGAAATTTAATGAATGAAAAGAAGACAACTTCGGTGGGCCGAGGTGGGGGGAGGGGTGAACTAATAGAGATGGCAGACTCGGTCTCTGTGCGTAACTTGAGATTGTTAATTATCGGCAAACGTAATAAGGACCATACGGTGAAACAATTGTTACGGTCAATCGATAAATATGTATATGAAAAATTCCGAGAAATGACGAGAGGATCTGACGTCGATTGATAAAAAGATATTCGACCGATGTCTGATTGATTATTCAGAACGGGAAAACTCACCCCATGGACGATCGCTGTCAGACAAGCCGCTGATGCGAGGACTCTGAAAATTGAAGAAAAAATTTTTTTCAATCAAACCATGTTCATTTATTCGCAACTTCTAATTCGGGATTAGAGAAGGGCGAATATTTCATGCTTGAAGAGCCGAACGATGAGTTTTTTTTTTTCAATTTATTTTTCACCGTGCCGTGCGAGATATTCGCTCGACAGTTTGAGCTGAAGAAGACGATGACTTCTCGAAGCGAGCAGAGTATTATCGAAAATTTTGATAGCACGTGCTTTTTAATATTGCAACTCAATTGAAATAAAGAACAAAAAAGTTTATCACAAGAATATCATTCGATGACTCTAATTCCGATAATTTCATGCCCGGCAAAAGTGCTTCGATAAATGTTGGCAAAATGAAAGTTTTCGGAGAAGGGCGAAGTGGCCGGTGTACCCCTATAATAAAAATCCACGAAATCGGTAGGGAAAAAATATAAATTTTTCACAATATAACGTAAAATAATGAATAAAAATTGAATAAAGAGAGACTCACCTAAATCCTAACCAGGTCATATCGACCTCCCTAGTCCTCGCCGGGGTCTAGGAAGCTCGTGCACCACAAGTGCACAACCAATTCTACAAACTCGTCACAGAACCAGACGGTGAACACGAAAGAAAATATCGGGCGGTTACCACCGCTTTCAAGCTTCTAGATTCAGTTGTCGAGGTAACGTGGTAGACCCGCCGTTCTACCGTCCCCATCCAGGGCGCTCTCTCCGTCGCCTTCGATAGTGCCGCGCAAGTTGACCAAGGTGTAGGCGGAGCCGGACACCCGTACGCACTGTTCGGAGTACCAGAAGATACGAAGAGATCAGGCCACGCAAACTAAAGTTCCTACGCGAAGAAACACCACACGCGAGAGAGGAAGAACACCCGGGGCAATCGCGAGGAAAAAAGAGAAAAAGAAAAAAGAAAAAAGAAGAAGAAGAAGAAGACTGAGCGAAAAAAAAAAAACTACATGTGTGCAATAGAAGAAGAAACTGGCGCGTCTCCGGAGCGGAAAGAAGCAGAAGAAGATGATCTGACCATCGGAAGAGGGGAGTGAAGTTAAAAAAAAGAACGGGGGAAAAAAAAAACAGAATAGTGGGAGGGAACTAAACGCAAAATTCTAAACCAATCACACCTATGTTTGTAGTTAAAGAAAAACAATTGAAAGATTGAGAAGGGAAAAAAGTAAGGCGCGTACTGTGCGAAGAGAATATCGTTCTGGACCCCAGCGTGCTGCGCGAAGTACTCTCCGGGGCCGTTCTGCGTTCGATGATCGTTGGGTCCGTCTGGTAGTGAGGTTGTTCGTACGGTGGAGGTCGACGGAGGCGTAAGGATCGGATGGGCCGCGGGACCTCCGGAGGCTGTAGCTGAGTCCGGTACGTGGTGATCCGAGTACGAAGTGGTAGTCAGGGACGGTAGGAGCAGCGGCACCACCGGCGTTAGCGTTGGCGTTTCAACGTTGCAGTTGGGCTATCGCGCGGCGGCTTTAGTTTCTTTTTACGCGGGCGGGGTGTGTTTCTCATCTCCTGTTGCTGGTGTTGCTACGTTGGGTATAGGAGAGGCGGAGACGAGGAATAGAATCGCGGTGAAGAAACGAAATACGAAATAAGCTCGCCCTTTCGTACCGAGGCGAGATGCGGTCTGCGCTTCGCTAGTCTTCTTCAACCGTAGTCTTTTACACTCCCGTTGTCGAACGTCTGCTCATCTACGCAAGGAGTAGACCAAGAACTGAAGAAATCAGGTGCATAAGACGGCAGCGATGACGCTGCTGCTGCTCCCGCCGCCGTCGCCTGCAGCTTCGATGCGATTCTCAAAAATCTGCAATACCAGGTACTTCAGGTCGATCATCGCGGTTTTTCTTCTATACCTCATCGCCGATAACCTGATCAAACCCACCGAGGCTGTGGTGAGTACCTCTCATTTTAAACCCAACCAGTTAACCCTTGACCTCGGTCAATCCGACTTGATCAGAAAATATAATTAGTCGTTCGATTACCTCAACAGGTGCGACCATCCAACATCATTATCAATTTTATAAATCAAACTCCATTTCATTTCGTACAATCATTATCGGCTTCGTTCTTTTTTATACCCATATATACATAGATATATATTTTTTTTTCCATTCACTCAATTGCGATTGATAATAAAAATCAATCGATCGATTTCCGATCGCATTTCTTTCGCGTCTCAACGGATGTTGAATAGGATTATGGGGGGACGTATACGTATACCTACACCGCATGTGTTCTACACACGTGCAGTCAATGTGTCGGCGCACGTGCTCGATCCTTCTTTGGAATCTTGTGGAGGGGTTTCAGGTTGAGCCTTGTCCCCGTGCAGGTTAAAAGGAAACAGATGCCGATCCTTTTCTTTCTCAAACATTTCGTTCAACAACCTTCAAATTCCTCGTACAAACTATAGATCCCGGCTAAACGCGTTGGAGACATGCAGTTTCATTTTTTAGGCATCGTATAATATTAATATTGCATTTGAAAACTTGAAATCATCGTAATCGAAATGTACGGCGAAATAGTTAATCAGGGACATTGTATGGTGGAGCGTGTCCCACTTTATCAGAAAGCGATACACATACGTAGTTTTTCGCAATAATGTAATAATTTCTGATGTTTTCCATCATAACGTATTTCACGATGGCTTATCGCCACAGATTTGCTGCGTAAGTCTAAATAATTATTTGGACTATACATGTTACATATGAATTCCAACATTGGCACCCGCGTCGATCGTGAGCGATGTAATTAAAAATGAGATCGTCATATATTATCAATATCACATAATAATTAGCTCGTTATGAAACGTCTATTTTTAAATGAGAAAAAAGAGAAATTAATATACAGATAAGATAAATATCTGTCGGAATAGAGACAGACATTGACTGTTTACTCGCTTATATATTTAGAAACAAAAAAATAAATAAATAAAATAAAAATGAAAATCGTTTCTATTTTAAACGTAGAAAAAAAATTCATTCAATATTTATTGCGAGTTTTGACGGGGATTTCGATGCCTCGGTAGAACAGATCTCATGATTCTGCAGGTCGGTCGAGGTTCTAGACGCTTGAACGAATGCCACTTGCCAGTGTTAGTTCGCAGATTACGCCTAGTCTACACTGCAGCATATTCCTTTAACGGAAAACCTTGAGGACAGCTGGTCGTCGAATCAGAACCTGCAGCCCACGCCTGCACCGATCTCTTCCATTCATAAAATATCGCATATTACATATCGATATAACGGTATACGAAAATTGACTGCGCGTAGCAAAAGAAATGCCAAATTATTTGTCCGTTGTAAAAATGGTTTCACAGTAATTGCGGCTGATGTTCTTATGTCATTTCTCATGTATGATCATTATAGGATAATCACAAATCTGTGAAATTAGGAAACGAACGTAAAATTGAAGAAGAGTTAAAAAAAAAATTCAGCCCACGTGTTCTGTATCTGATGTGTGATAACCCGCGAATATAATAATCAACCCGCCCCACATTCGAGGGGACAGAAAAAAAAAATCGTGCCGAATTACGCCCGCGTTTAATGAGCTGGCGAAGAAAAAAATTGGTAGAAAAAAAAGGGGAAAAAAAATTCCAAAGTCCGAAATAATTGAACCCATTACTGAGGAGTTTATCGCTTGGCTCAATTCGATAAGGGAAATTACGACGATTTCGCAGAAACTATATACACATATTTGTTTTATTTTTAGCTTCACATGATTTCGTGTGTATATAATAGAGGGCAAAAAAAAGAATACCAGAAAAACAAATAAATTAAAATAGAACAAAAAAGGATGGACAACTTTTATCGAGCGAAAAGACCGCACGGAATCAAAGAACGATGACGATTGAAGAGAAAAAAAAACAACAAACGAAGAAAAAAAAATCAGAACATATTAACACTATAATTATTCCAACGATGAGATTAATTTCATGACGAACACGTGACCCTGACGCAATCGCGGTACGCACGTGGTTTTTAGACGTAGATCATCGTTTAATTAGATATTCGTTTTTTTTTTGTTTTCATGTCATTTATTGTTTATCTATATCCAAATAATCGCGTATTGCGTCATCCGCGAGATTATTAACCCTTCGTTTATCGGGATTATCTTTCATTCAGTGAAACCGATCGTCAAGTTTCATTGTCTGAATATAGATATATATATGAGGTCATTAGTACATCGTTGATTTTTCTTCTTATGCAATTTGTTAATATTATGATGATTATTTTATGTGTATACGTGACACCGTGCGAGGGTCCAAGGTTAATTCATTTATCTATTTTTTTTTTTGCTTTTTTTCTACATCCCCCGCCGCCCTTCGGTCTTTTTCTCGTTCATTAACGGAAGTTGTATTTCGGTGCTACGCGCGAATCGTATAACGATTAAATATGTATCTTCTTATCAGCGAGCGGGTCGCGGTCAAATAAAATGTTTATTTTATACGATAGTAAACGCTATAGAGATAGCTAATTTATATATGGTGTCATTCCTGAGTCGCGGTCAAGGATCGACATCAAGAAGTCATGAGATATTATTATAAATATTACCATGGTTCATTTAGTTCGTTGATGCAATAATCGTATACAATTATCGCAGTAGTTACCTAATCTCCCGTTGTATATTACACAAAATGTAATAATTGCTGGTCTCACTTTACATTGATTTTGTAAATAAGTTACAAAGTTTTGAACATCACCGATCAATAAAGCGTGGAAATAGATTCAAACGAAATACCAAATTGAAATAATGAAGTACGGATCGTTCGATGGGGAACTGGAATTAGCCTCGCCTGATCGTAATTATTAATAATGTTTTGCTCTTACGAAACTGTAACCCCAATATAAAGAATCTTCTTGGTATCGGTCGGGAGTATCAAGTGCCAGAGCGAAAGGGTTAAGAGGTCGAATCCGGCGAACAAAATAGCGTCTATTAGTCCCTCCAGATGCAGTTAGCGAATTCCTATAATTGATTCTAACGGTATAAATGATGGGATCAGGATACCTCTCTCAGGATTAGCCAGCCTTTTTACAGCGGTTCGTCCTTTCCCTTACAATTAGATACGTTCCTCCTTTTTCGTACGCATAACAGAGAGAGAAAGGATCGGAGTATCTAAGACTCGTGTATTTTGAGGGATTTTCATTTCAAATCTTTGAAAACTATAGGAAATCGGTGTGGGATAATTAACTCGTTCGATGCGCGATCTCAGTATATGTACATACGTTCGAACGTTGAATTTAATCGAGTCCGTAATGGTCTACCGATAAAGTAAGCCTGGCGCCATGCCACACAGCCATAGGATAAGGTGTCGCCTTAACAATAACCTCGTCGTCCAGATTGTATCCAGACGTTCTGCAGAAGTTTCTTCCATTCAACATAGCCGAAGAAACGTTATATTGCGTTGGCGGGAGGAGCGAGACGTCGAAGATATTTCTTTCTTTCTTTCTTTCTTTCTTCCTTTCGCAGTTTCGTTTATTTTATTTCATTTTTTCATCCAGTTCGCTTCTTTTTTAGTTTTTTTCTTCCGTTCCCCGCTTCTTGGTACACGCATATAGTAGGTATAGGTATAGAAACTCATGGTCCCTCATATCGCGGAGACTTCTGCAATGCCTTTGAGTTATGTACAGTTTTACACAATGCAGTGGCAAAGCGTTGTTATCAAGCGTAACAAATTTCGAACGTGATTTTCTTTACATGGAAAAATAATGTTCAACTCGTACCTTGCAGTTTGCTTTATTTATCCTTACCTATACGCGTGCTATCCAAGTTGTATAACTCCGGAGAGATTATGCTCCGGCCAAGGCAATAAAATTACGGAATAAGATTCAGTACCGCTGCGCTAGCCGCCCAATAGGATTTTATTGACGGAATTGTTCCCTTCTAGGTTAAAACCAATATATCAAACTGTAATGTGAGAATGCAAAATAGAATTATGTCACTCGCACGGTAAACGCCTCAGATAGACAGTATAGATTACGTAATCGTGTATACAAATGAATGCTGCAGGGATAAACGGAAATATACCGTTTATCCTTTTTCTGTGTGCTATCGGCATGATAATGAAAAACCCCTTTAATTTATTGTTGCAGGTCTGTCAGGATTTAACCAAATGCAATTGTACGGGGATAAAAGGAGATCCTGGTGTCCCAGGAATTCACGGGATTCAAGGTCCTGAAGGACCTCCGGGAGACGATGGACTTCTGGGCGAGATTGGGCCGCGTGGAGAGAAGGGAGCCGGTGGAGAAGAAGGAGGTACCGGTGAAAAGGGATACCGGGTAACTATGACGTAAAATTTTTGCAAAAGCTGACGTCGGTTCAAAGTGGCTTTCCAAAAGCTCCATACCAAAGCTTACTCGTCGATAAAACGGAGTTAGTTTTTCAACCAGACCTCCTCCACACGGCAGCTATGATGTGTAAATTTCTTTTGCAGAAAATCGCGTAATTCTCAGGCTAAACATAAATCAAGCGCGCGGTGACGTCAACTCTAAAAACTCCATCCCTTCATGCCTGCACGTTGCATTGCTGCGACGCGACAGTTAAAAGTTCACACATGATGTGTATGTGGTCATACGCATAATAATTTTTTTTTTTTTCTTTCGCGAGATTTGCGAGGCCTTTAATTGTAACAACGGTTATATTATTACTCGATTGCGTCACGGTTTATAACGACGATACCGAGCTTGAGTACTCTTCCACCTCCATGTTCGGTTGAAAATGTCATCCCGATGGTTCTACGGCAAGGAAGAGGGTTAATTTTTATTTCTTCAACATCTGCGGAGTCCATAAAAAGCATATAAATAAAAGCAGCTAGATTGCGCCGGCCTTGAATGTCATACATGTATAAAGTGTATTTAGAGGAGAGAAGCTATGTTGAAGTAGTTCGATTAACAGATTGCAGTAAACTCTATAAATCGCATTGGATAATTTATAAAATTACGTCAGGGGCGACATTTTCTTACTTAACTAACAACGTTACGCGGTATCGCTGAAGAATCGCAGCTGTCCCACAATGCAGCATCTCTAGTTGATACGGGGTCGCGGTTTATGAAGGCTCTTCAATTACCGTAGGAGTAAAAGACTCTAGTGCACACTAGCATGGCACAATTATGCGTGTTTTGGGGTTAACCATTTTGCAGTAGGCGTTACATCGCAGCATTTCATAAATACAATTGATTATAATAACGTCTATGCTATCCGGCCCCACTCGATGAAGATCAAATTTGACATTGATCTTTGCTTCGATAATTAAGAGCACTTTGTTACACTCAATATCTCTGAATAATGAGGTCTGTGACGAGCAGTGCGGTTGCGTGAGGAACTGGAAAATTATAAAACAATATTATCATCGAATGCAATTCAGATAAATCGAATTCAGTACGAATTCATCACTCGATAGACATAATGACGACTAAAATTATTTTCCATTTCATTTGCAATTAATTGTCATGCGAAACTTCCTCCGGGATGCTGATGATGATGCTGCGACTAAGGGTACAAAGTTCTCGGAGCAGTCTAAGGGGCCATTCGTACAGTATTTTTATTCCTGTATCAGCTGTTCACATCCTGTTTCTCCACCACACACTTCTCAATGGTCATCGTCATCGCCGTCGTCCCACACGTTTCATCTATAACGATACGATATTAATTATATGCTATTTTATAATAGTTAAAACCGTCGTGGTTATTAATTTAATATCAAATACGTTACAACTCGGAGGAAATAATTCATATTTGATATGGATATTCGCGAATGAGGACGTATTGTTTCTTTTTTTTTCCCTACTTCTTTCAGTTTTTTCTTTTCTTTCAATATTCCGTCCGCGTGATTTAATCAGCTATTGCGTGGGCTTCGAACTAACGATATCTGAGTAAGCGAGTGCGATGGCGTTTCCCGAGAATTGTTATTCAGGGGTATATAGAGATGAATAAGTGGGACGCTGGTGCAGGCCACGCGCCCCTAGTTTCCTCGATAACGTACTTCCCATTGACAACTTGCTCACGCCATGCATCACATGCATATATATAGTGCAGACAGGATGTGAAATGTATGTCTGACTATCTTCTGTTGTATCTCACTACGTACCAGATACCAAGAGTATGAAAACAGGGGACCCGGACTACGTGCGTAGGAATCGATTGACAAGAAACCCATTCATTAGAAATCAAATAAACTAATCACCAGCTCTTACAGATGAAAAATGACCGAATCGTTATCGAAGATTGTTTCTCTTTTCAATTCAATCACTTTCTATGGACCTCTGGGAATCTGGGACAAAAGATCAAATGAAGATTTTTTAATCCGGATATCATATTCTACGCCATTGTAAGGATTTCTTAAGATAAACTCTTCTCTTGGTCAACGTCTCGGTTTCTCTGTAACACAAGCTTCAGGGTCTATCGTAAAGTGAAGCTCGTGCAGAAATTCAAACTCTGTAGTTGGTTAAATTCTGCTGACGCTATCATTCCCGTTACAAAAATGATACGACACACGCTCATACCTAAGGTATACATAGGTAGGTATGTATAACATACCTTCAACAACACACAGCATATGAGATTTTCATTCTGGAAGTTTTTTTTATCGCTTGCAGGATCTGTCGGTACGCGGAGATCAAAAATGAAACGTGGCGCCATAGCAAATTTTACCTTTCTTTGTTAGAAGAAAAAGAGAAAGAGAGAAAAAAAACAAAAAAAAGTTATCAACTTAAAATTCTCGTCCTTTGAAGAAACTTCTGCTGGACCAGCTGAACCCCGTGGGAAGGTTTATACACTGAGGAGTTAATTTTTTTGCTAGAATATCTCTAAGCTCGAGCAGGTCTCTTTCGGCCACGCTTTGGTCTTCGTGGAATTTAAATATACAGGGTGATTCCGAGTTTCCCGGCATCGTGAGAATAAACTGAGAAAAAATAAAATAAATACAAATGCAAAATAAAAGAAAACCGAGATGTTGTTTCCTCCACCTAAGAAATTTGAGCCCGGATGTTACAAAGGCGGTGTCGAAATTCACTATTATTACTACTATATTTTCTTTTTTCTTTTTTTTTTATGTGGACACAGCTCATTTTTGACCTAGGCACATTTTTTATTGAAAAAAATTAGATAGTAGCACAGGTGCAATACTCCATAGCAATAGAATGAAAAAAGCAGAATTTGAAAGGCGAATAGGTAGATAGTAAATGTATGATTAGGAACTCGGAGTAAAAGATGTAGACCTAAAATTATAAATTTTTATTCAGTGCCAAAATAAGACCTCACTGTACGAATGAGTGCTAAAAAAATGCGGTAGCAACATATCTGATGCGTTGTGAGATTTTTTTTGAAAGAAACTTTCTCTCCATTTAGGGAGCGATTTTAATGCACCTACGTCAATCTAAATATTTTACATTCAGAGAGCATGACGCTTCCAGAAATAAACTGAAACATCGTTACGGACTCGATGATTTTAATTTTCTTATTACTGCCACGGAAATTGTAGCTAAGGTATTTTTCCGATGAAAAATTCATCAGTTACTCGAGTAAATAGAGATATTTAAGCCCAACACCCTGTGCACATAATCTAGTACTCCGTAGGCTTGTGGGAAGACAAATCTCCCCGGGATTGTTTATTCAAGCCTGCTTTCCTTTTCCTCTACCGGTTCCCGCTCTTGCCTCGATACTTCGACAACCATTAAGCAAGCAATACCCCCAGCTGACACGAGCTAAGCATCGAAATACGCGTAAACCGAACCAGCAAACTTCTTGTGTAAGATAAACTGCGAAAAAGGGAAGGAAAAGTGGAACCGACGTGGTGCACATGTTGTTCAAATATAGGTACTTGTCTTTTCTTAGACCAATAGTTTTGTGACCAATTTTTTTTATTCAAACATAAATTGAAAGTACCTAATTTAATTTCAACGTTAAATGCATATTTCACGACCGATGGCTTGGTGCCCCAGATGATTTGGGTCCACGGGTCGGCCGAGCCAGCCATATAAGAATGGCAAAAAGACAAGTTCGAAGCATAAGAAATAAAAAGTAAAGAAAAAATGGCCGAACACGTAATGCATATATGCTGTAGCCGGACGACGTGGTCCGTCTGAGAATATGAATTTATTTATTTTTTTTACGATCTTTTGCGGCATCCTCAGCAATAATTCTGCACAACCGGTTTTTCAATGTCCAGCTGCACTCTGTTGTAACCTGTAGCATCTCTCATGTTTTCGGGGGCCCCCCAAGAGGCGATCACGAACTATGCAACTTGTTTCATTTACGTAATTAATCTTTAAACGTCGCGTCGCCCCGAAGGGATATACTCTGATTCACAGTTATTACAGCGTCTGAAAAACGTGAGACTTACGGGAGTTTTAACTGCGGTAAACGATGGAAAAAAAAGAGAAAAGAAGAAATGGCAGACTGCAAAGCACCGCGCGAATTAATTGACGTTATTTTTTCATTTTTTTCAATGACCGCTCTTATTTTTATCCCTATCGCCGAGGATGATGTTCGCATAACTGATTACTGGAGAATGCGGTAGTTTGTGACTTTTAATTCCTTGCCATTCGTGGTATAATTATTTATCATGATTCGATGGGTGAGAAAGCCGTCTCTCAATGAGCCTTGTAATCTATCAAGCGATGTTTATGAATGACATCCGCATTTCCTGTAAAACAAAGGTACTACGGTCAGCTTCTTTGGAAACTGTGGCTGCATTGAATCGTCCAGCTGTTTATAATTTCTACAAATATTTATCCAATCCCCATGTCTATTTAGGGTGATGACGGAATCTCCGGATTCGCAGGCTCTCCAGGAATATCTGTAAGTACATATTCGAAAGTTTGACGATCCTCACATATTACTTCAACCCCCTTCCCTGCCCGGATTCGCATTCGAAATAATAAATCGCAATTCACCTGACAGGGACGACCTGGTGCTCCTGGTGTGAGAGGTCCAGACGGGCTTGACGGATGCAACGGGACCGATGGAAGAGCTGGATCTCCGGGAATGCCGGGTACACGGGGTGGTCGAGGTCCTCTAGGTCTGGATGGTGAGCAAGGATTTCCCGGAGAACCCGGTGAGGGTGGAATAAATTCTATTGGTACGAAAGGGTATCAAGGTAGAGCTGCAACCGACGGAGCTCCGGTGCGTGTCACGCTGTGGATTATAATAAAACTTAAAACATTTCTGATGAAATTATTCTTTCGCCCGATTTGTCCACAGATTTTATTAACACATGAAAACTTACATTCGTATATTTTTATGCGCTGCAGGGTCCCCCGGGAGGCAAGGGAGATAGGGGCCCTCCTGGACTTCCAGGAGGAACAGGCGAGAGCGTAAGTCTAAATCGAAAGAAGCGACGTTTTATGTCTCAATCAATTTCCTAATTTTGGAATCACCTGTTCAGGGATATGCTGGACCCTATGGGCTTCCAGGATTTCAGGGTGAGCCTGGGGAGTCCACATACGGAGTCAAAGGTCCCCCAGGAGAGCGGGGAGATATTGGAATAGCCGGTGAACCTGGAGAGGCCCCGCGTTTACGTAAACCGAATGAAAGTACTTCGCAGAAAGGTAAACGGGGACCTTGGGGATCCGTTGGGGATTATGGAGAACGTGGTCGCAAAGGAGAAATGGGTTCGCGTGGTGCAACGGTGAGTTTTTCCAAATTCAGCCGGTCGGATTTCATATAAGTCGAACATTGAATTTTTAGGGTCGTCCTGGATTCCCGGGAATAAAAGGATGGAAGGGCGATCGAGGTATTGAGGGGCCTAGAGGAAAACAGGGTGTCATAGGACCGGCAGGACCTGTTGGCGAAAAAGGAGACAAGGGTGCTCCTGGATATGAGGGTATACCCGGAGTTGATGGATACAAAGTAGGTGCAAGAATAAAATAATTAAAACAGTTGATTACATTATTTCTTACTACATCCTTCAGGGTGAACGAGGAGAGCCCGGAAACCTCGGGTATCCAGGACGACAAGGTGCGGCTGGACCGCCTGGTGCCTACATCCCGGAACTGGACGAAATAATTCAAGGAAGTATTGGAATCCAAGGAGAAGTCGGTAAGTCCGATTCCACTCTACAATTATTTTCCTTTTTAGTTATACGTCAAGATCCGAACTTCGTTTAGAAAAAAAATAAACTTACAGGTCCCGTCGGCGCGCAAGGATCCTCAGGAATTCCTGGTCGCCCCGGATTCGTCGGCTATCTCGGTCCTTCAGGTCCACCAGGTCCGCCGGGAGCGCCTGGTCTTCCTGGCCGCAAGGGTTCATCGATTAAAGGAGAGCAGGGAGACGACGGTAGGTTCTTTTCCTTCTCCGCTTATTCGAGCCGTTTACTTATCGGCAACCATGAATGATTTTTTTTTGTTTTTTAATTCAGGAGCGACCGGCGCAAGAGGTCTTCAAGGACCGAACGGACTGCCAGGACCTCGGGGAGAAATGGGACCCAAGGGTTTCCCCGGTTTGACGATCGTTGGCCCTCCTGGGTTAGACGGAGCACCAGGTCAAGACGGATATTTCGGGCTAGCAGGAGATCGCGGAGAACCTGGATTTCAGGGTAACGGAAGACCTGTTCTAAATTTTAATTAATTCAGTGACGGTAGTTTGTGATCTTTCAATATCACCCCGAAAACAGGAGAGAAAGGATTCCCCGGCAGAGGTGTCCCGATAAGAGGTCCACCAGGAGAGCACGGACTTCCTGGTACTCCTGGTCGCGCTGGCCCAGACGGACGGCCTGGAGTTCCGGGTAGGCCGGGAGCGAAAGGACTGCGAGGAGCCGACTGCGGGTACTGTACGCCAGGTAAGATATTAATCCTTCACTAGAAATAATTTCTCCTCGATTATAATCGATTGCAGAAATATATATTTTCGATTATCACTCTCAGGACGCGACGGGCTAAAAGGAGAGCAAGGAGACGATGGTGCAAACGGTTATCCGGGAGAACCAGGATCCAATGGTTTACCCGGTCTGAGAGGTTTCAAGGGAGCGAAGGGTCGAAATGGTCCCATCGGACCAAAAGGATTGCGCGGTAGCGAAGGTCGATCTGGAATCGCAGGTGTCCAGGGTCCCAAGGGAGAAGCTGGTATCGTAATCTGGCCACCGATGAGCGATTTTGTAGTCGAGGATGGAGACCAAGGAATGAAAGGATTCCCCGGAGATGAGGGCCCACGCGGTCTGACTGGCTTAGTTGGTGCTTCAGGTGATAACGGGCCGGATGGTTTCAAAGGCGAAAAGGTAGGAGGAATCAAATTTTTATCCGATGAGAAATCGATCAAATCCAAATAATTACCGAACGAGGGTGTGACCGATTTAGGGTGACTACGGTATACCTGGACTTGCTGGACGCGATGGTCTGAACGGATGGAACGGAGGGCCAGGAGACCGAGGAGACGACGCGGAGTTTACGAAAGAGGAACTCGTCGGGGAACCCGGAACTCCAGGGAGCCCTGGCTACGCCGGGGATTCGGGAGACCGGGGAGGTAGAGGAGAGCCGGGAGATTCCGCCGAATACATTTTGAACCTAAAAGGGGAGCCCGGCGTGAAGGGAGAGCGTGGAAATACTGGTTAGTAACGTGAATATTTTATACAAAAATACTATACTAAAATTGAAATCCTAATATATTCATCTGGCATAATCCTTCAGGTGCTCCGGGATTCAAGGGTTTCAGAGGAATTACTGGGGACGAAGGATACCGCGGATTTCCGGGAGCGCAAGGACCGCCTGGTATTTCCTTCCAGGGTCCACCGGGTGTGACAGGATATCCAGGTATGCCTGGTAACCAAGGGCGAAGAGGACAAGCTGGACCACCTGGAAGATCGGGACCCAAGGGTTTCCCCGTAAGTGGAATTCAAAGACTAAGAAATTCTCGACGATTACAGCACTCGAGTTTCAGGATAGTTTTTTGTTATTCATTGTAATTCGTAATCACAGGGTCCTAGAGCGCAGAAGGGAGATCGTGGAGAAGCCGGTTCCGTGTACGACTACATCGGAGACATAGGAGAAAGGGGACCACCAGGGCAAAAGGGAGAATGGGGAGAGCCTGGGTTAGAAGGGCGATCTGGAAGACCTGGCGAGTTGGGGCTCAAGGGATTCAAGGGAGATAGGGGCGCGCCTGGATGGGAGGGACGTCAAGGACTTCGGGTGAGTTGCGTAGACGTCGGCGGGCGCAGATGAATAAAACCAAAACCACGATCAATTTTTTCTCAGGGATCGAAAGGTCAAACTGGTGATAGTATTCAAGGACATCGTGGTGAGCCAGGGGCGCCTGGTCTCTCTGGATATAGAGGATGGTTCGGAAACAAAGGAGTTCCAGGTAATGGAGTGACCGTGAATATGATTATGGAATCTTGATAACAAATCTTGATCAAAAACAGGACCCAACGGACTGTCTGGCTTCGAGGGAATGAAGGGTCTAAAGGGGGAGATCGGGTTCTCCGGACCCTACGGAGAGGACGGTGACGCCGGTCCTCCAGGTTTCACGGGTAGGCCTGGAATTAGGGGGCCGGTTGGTTTCCCCGGCGAAGAAGGAGACGCAGGGAATATCGGTAGACCAGGACAGCCGGGAACGCAAGGACGGCCCGGAATTCCAGGATTATCAGGACTTAAGGGAGAACGAGGAGACGTTGGTGCTATAGGATTACAAGGAGCCCGGGGGCCCAATGGTCCAAAAGGAACCTTAGGAGGCCCCGGGGAACCCGGATTCGATGGAGAACCAGGAGAAACATCTTTCAGCGGGCCCCAGGGAGAAATCGGAGAAAGTGCACCTCCGGGAGCGGTCGGACCTCCGGGATCCCCGGGAACCGATGGACGCCCAGGACTTCCTGGAGAACCCGGAGTTCCATTCACTGGATTCAATGGTAGGAACGGACCCGACGGTGAACCTGGTTACGACGGTCGACCTGGAGAAGATGGAATCAAGGTGAGATTGAGAAAAAGTTAGTCATGACCCTTCGCTCATTTTAGTTTTCACATCAAGTTTCTTCTAATCATTCCTTCAGGGTGACATGGGAGACATGGGCCCAGATGGTTTCAAGGGACAGAGAGGCAACACGGGCATTGATGGCAGAACGGGAATTCCTGGAAGTTACGGAAGACCTGGATTAAAAGGAAAGAGAGGCTTGTTTGGACTTGCAGGTCCGACCGGACCAAAAGGACATCGCGGTCCAATGGGAGAACCAGGAGAGATCGGCCGCCCAGGTGAGTTTCTTTACCAGGAATATTATGCAAAATAATTTAGACAAACTTAATTTCGGTTCATTGTAGGCCTGCCCGGAGATCGGGGCCCATGGGGTTTAGAAGGATATCCCGGACCAAAGGGAGGAAAGGGAATAACGGGAGAGCCTGGGTTCTCTTCGTTCATCGTAGCTGACATCGGTGACGAAGGAAACCCGGGAATGGATGGCGCACGTGGTCGTAAAGGAGAAGAGGGAGATCAAGGATTGTACGGAGCACCGGGACACAAAGTAATAATAATTAAATAAATACACGCGAAGAAGGATTCCAAACCAAAAGTGATATCAATTCACAAGACTTTCATCGATATTTTAATAGGGAGAGCAGGGAGACGTTGGACCGCAAGGATTAGAAGGTTTCGAAGGTTTCCAAGGACTCAAGGGCATTTCGGGAGACCGAGGACCTCCAGGACCGAGGGGTGAGGTTCTTGGCTTTTGATTTACCAAGTAGAATGATCGAAAATGTTTACTCATTGGCAAAATATTACTCGAAGGTCTGCCTGGGCAGTCGCCAGAACGTGGTGACGAAGGAAGACCAGGTATCCACGGTAGACCAGGTCGACCAGGACGTCCTGGACAAAAGGGAGCACCTGGAGAATACGGGCTGAATGGATTTGACGGATCTGAAGGACTACCGGGACCCACGATACCAGGACCCAAGGGAGAGCGTGGAGACGAAGGTTTGTACCAAAATGCAACCTCAAATTAAGAAACTTTACATCATGTACCTTCGCTTACAGGATTCTATGGACAACAGGGCGATGTAGGACCCGTTGGTAAACCTGGATTCGATGGTTTCATCGGAGAAAAGGGATTGAAAGGTTTCCGAGGAGAGCCTGGTTACTCTATAACAAGTCCTAAAGGTCAAGTGGGAGACCGAGGTTGGACAGGAGCGAACGGTCGCCGGGGTCTTAAGGGCGACAGAGGAGAACCAGGCAGATTTGGATCGGAAGGACTCTGGGGGATCAAAGGAGAGCGTGGAGACGAAGGAGCGGACGGAATCGCCGGGCCTCCAGGAAGACCGGGTCGACAGGTACCCCCTATAATCTAACGAGTAAGAAAAAGAGGAGAAAAAACTAAATCGCAATTTTCATTCAGGGAGAAAAAGGAGACCGTGGCCGTTACTTGTTCGGTCAACGCGTCTGGCCTGGAGCTCGAGGTGAACCTGGAGCGCCAGGATTACCAGGTAAAATTTTGTACCAAAGACGTGGAGAAATTCAAAATATATCATGTTCAGACGAACGAATATTCATGGGATTGGAATGAAAACACTTACAGGATTGGCTGGGATACGTGGATCGGTGGGAGAACCTGGGGAATTTGGCCGCCCTGGACGACCTGGAGACGAAGGAGATCAAGGTCTTCCTGGTGTCACAGGAATTCGAGGTCAACAAGGACCTGTTGGAAACCAAGGACGCCCTGGTCTAGATGGTCAGGCGGGATATCCTGGTGGGTATAGAAATACGTAAAATATCTGAAGAAAAGTAGTAATACCAGATCCTCCCACGAATTGCAAATTCATCATAATTGAAACGAATTATGATTAAAGGTCGACCGGGAGAACGTGGTGATGCGGCACCTGCACCTCCAGGTCCTAGGAGTAGAGGATTCTATTTCACACGACATTCTCAATCAGAGCTGATCCCAGTATGTCCTAAAAATACTGTGAAGTTATGGGACGGATACTCACTGCTCCACATAATGAGCAACGGAAACCCTCACGTACAGGATTTGGGTGAGCGGTTAATTGTACCTTCTACAGGAAACCTAACGGTTTTAAATAAATCGGAGAATAAAAATGTGTGTAATAACATTCAGGTGCTGCTGGAAGCTGCTTGAAAAAGTTCTCGACACAACCATACCTTTTCTGTAACTTGAACAACGTTTGCGACTACGCATCTCGTAATGACTACAGCTACTGGTTGAGTACAACAGAAAATATGCCAATGACGATGACACCGATTCCAGCCCCAGATGTCGGCAGATACATATCTAGGTGCTCGGTATGTGAAGCACCAACTAGAATGATCGCAGTTCACAGCCAGTCGATGTCGATTCCGAGTTGTCCAGGTGGATGGGAAGAGTTATGGATCGGTTACAGTTTCCTTATGGTAAAAAACTATTTTCAATAACAATGTCAAATTCATCATAACTCAAAAATTAATAACTCTCAAATTTTTTCTATCAGCACACTGACGCCGGTGCAGCAGGTGGTGGTCAATCATTGGTATCACCCGGATCATGTCTGGAAGATTTCCGTGCTCGGCCATTCATTGAATGCCACAGCATAGGCAGATGCAACTATTTCACAACCGCATACTCATACTGGTTGGCGACAATCGAGCAGCGCGAAATGTTCAGAAAACCAAAACCGGAGACACTGAAACAGGATGTAACATCACGTATAAGCAGATGTGCAGTTTGTTTACGCAGAGAAGTCCGCGAAGAGTCGAGATCAATAAGTTTACCAGATTACCAGCAAAGAGTACCTGCTGCGGTAAGCCGTAATAACAATGCTTATTCGGTGTTACCAGTCAATCAGCAACCCTTTAGGCAAAATGACGCCTATACAAAGTCAAGAGGTGGGTTTGCCAGGACGCAGACGGGCCAAACAAGGGGCGGTCGTCGTAGACCCCCCCAGTTCAATCAGGCGAGACGGACACGCAAATTCCGTCGCCAGCCACAGGCAAAATAGAAAACTATCAAAATTAAAAGAGTAAATAAATAGATAGATGGATAAAAGTTGAACAAAAAATAAATAAATAAATAAACGAACAAACATTGTATATGAAATCAATACTTGTAAGAAAAAAATATTAACGACAATAAAACACGACGTAAGCTTTGTGTATGTAAAATAATAAATATTGAGAGAAAAAAAAAAACACAAAAAAAATTCTTTTGATCGATAAATTTAAATTCTATAATATATATTTTTATTTTCCGTTCTGAATAACTATAGTCGTCGATCTACTGATGAAGTGGAGTGGCGATTGATTCAACACGTACTATTACACTTATTTACTCACTTATTCACTCGACTCTTCAGTGTTGTACGACAAATAGGTAACAACGTGACGATATTGTGCCATAAATGATTTTGTAGTCTCTGCAACAAATACTATACCTGTAATAACGACTGCCAAATATTATATTCAAGTTTCAAGTGCCTGCGAAATGTCGATTACTAAATTAATATATGATATGATATAATGTAATATGATAATATAATAATATAATATATAATATGATAACGTTGTTATAATGTAACTTCAAATATACAATAAAGATATTTTATATTATTAGCTATGCTAGATATTGAGGTTTCACATTATATACATAACTATAACAAGAGAAATTTTGATACAATTTTATTTGCCCTCGTTTAATTCGTGTCGTGTCTAAAAATATATCCAATTATTATTATTATTATTATTTTCTTTCATCATTTTCATCTGCCTCTCATTGCTCTTCTTTTTCGCACCTTACTTATTCCTTCGCTACTATAGGTATGTATGTATGTATGTACTGTGTATTTATATAATTCTGAAAAGAGGAAGAAAAAAACCTGTTCACTACAAATATCATCTCTTGTTTCTTATATCAATATTATTACTTTTTTTCTTTTTTTTTTTTTTGTCTTCATAAATAGATAATTGAATCTTTTCGTTTCGACTACAATAAAAATATACTTTGGATGCAGGGAATAGATTAAAGATTGAATATTCAAAATTGGAGGTACTGTATTATAGCTAATTATATTTTATAGCAATCTCATCGCATTCTTACATAATCGTGGAAAAATAAACGCGACATAATATACAAATGCTCCAGCGAATACCACCCACAAATATTTACCCCCGATTAATTTATATGAACGAATTCAAAAGATCGATTCAATATTTCTTTCTTTTTTTTTCTCCTTACGTTTGAAAAATTAGAATGAATTAAAAAAATACCGCGTATATTTCATTATGATTGTCAAGTAATACTCAATACTTGTAACAATTCATCAAATTCGCGTACAAGTTCTTTTCTCTTCCCCCTACTGCAAAACTGTACAAAAACTACATCGCGATTCCCCAACGATTCCACGACAAAAAAATATACATAATTCTCGTACATGTGATTAAAATTCTTTCATTCGTTGCATTAAGATTAACATTTTTATTAATATCCTGCCGTATTTGTTTTACCTGACTTGATAGAATGAACTCTCATCGTCGTTTACCCGAGGGTTATTCGACCATTCGATGTGAAGAAAAAAATAACGTAGCTACTACTACGTTATATGCCCCACGAAATCTATTGCGAATAAAAAAGAAACTCTGTCATGCAAATAATATTATCTTGGAATCGAATTTTCGTTGTAAATTTATGAATATATATATCTAATTTCGTAAAAACGATGACAACAGTACATAAAAGAGCATCGAAAACCTGTAAGAATTACTTCACAATAACTTTCAATTATTATTATCTGTTTTTTTTTGTTCTTGTTTTTGTTTTGTTGTTTTTTTACTGTTTCTACATTTTGGGTTACTTCGATTCTTCGTCATTTATTAGTACGTACAACAATATTTTGATGTATAATACCGCACGTCGTATACAGGAAATCGGAAAAAAAAAAAAAAATAGTATCAATAAATATACATAATGCATCCATATTATATTTATATTTATAAAATTATTCGTCATTAGAAAGCACATACGATCGATCTATCTATGTGACATAACTCCTCATATATATCTATATATATACGTATATATAGATAGTTTGATAGATAGATATATATACATATATATCTACATATAATTACATAAATATATATATATTTTTTGTATTTTCATTTATATAACAACATGTTTCGCTCGGAACTCATGTTTAGTACATATTTAATACCCAAAGAAAATTTATACGTACTTGTGAGCTATGCAAAATAGAAATTCAAGTTTCATTTTATATATATCTATATATGTATGTATTTATACATATTTATATAAAGGTACCCTCACTATTAAATAGAAATATGCCAAATATTCAATAATAATCAAATAATAATAATAATAATAATAATAATAATAATAATAATAATAATAATAATAATAATAATTAATAACAATAAAATAAAGTAATCATAAGTCATAACAATAATATTGGTAATGGTAATAATAATTATTATTATAATTATAATTATAATAGTATTAATAATAGCAATAGTAATAATAATAGTAGTAAGAATAGAAATAATAATAATAATAATAATAATAATAATAGTGAATAATAATAATAATAGTTAATAATAGATATAATCATATTAACAACAACAAGTATTCTTTGTCACATTTTGGTTGCAGATTCTTACAATCACAAATATATTATTTATAATACAATATAATAGTCGAAAGTTATGTTTAAATTAAGAGAAAACGTGATAGTGCTCTATTTTCTGTGTACAGTTATTAAACCTATAAATAGTTCTATGTTCAACAGCCAGTGGTATATTAAAGTATACCTTTGAGGTACCTACGTAGTTTTTTTCAGTGATACCGAACACAATATAGAGTAATACGTGACACCTGCGATGATATATTGGTGCTAAAAACAAAAAATAATCTACCTTTTTTTTGTAATCTAAGAGGTTCACCTTTGCCTCATGCTTTTTATCAGATTTATAATTCATATGCATCATCGATTAATTATCGACGAATAATCGAATCCCTGGGATGTGAATACTCCACCCAAAGTGATAGGGAATAAAAAAAATAAAAATAAAAAAAAAACAACTATGATTTTTGAGCTTATTACGTATGTCTACCTCAATTATATCTCGTAAACGCGGTTTCGTAATTATTTGTATCATTATTTGAAAAAATTTCTTCAATCAATGCGCAGTTGGCTACAGTTTATTTAATTATTATGATAATTAATGATTTCTTTGGTTGTGTCGCATGTTATTCTTTAAAGTATTCAGCAAAATACGTATCTGCATACTGCCGTGTAGTATTGGGTGTAATACAATAGTATCCATTACGTATAACGTTTATTTAATTTTTTTTTCTTTTTTTTCTTTTTTTCTTTCTTCTTTTTTTGTGTATGCACGCGAGCTCCGCTGCTCATCCTTTCGAATATTCTTTTTTTATATAGATATTAAATATAAATTTTTATTCTCCGAAGTAGTGGCCCGCAGTCACTCGGATAATAGTTTTTGAAGAAGGGATGACTTTGGATCACCTCGTACCGCTTCCTCCATAGTAGTCTGAAATCAGCCCAACTTCATCATCATCAAATGAACTAAAAATAAAAATCACTCGATTCTTTTTCTTTATCACTACATTTATCAAGCGAGCTCAGTTGCAGGGTGAAGAGAATCTTTGCTCACGACTCTAATGCATTTTTCGCAGCGAAACATCAATAATAATAATAATAATAACAACAATAATAACAAGAATAATAACAATGATAGTAACAGTAATAACAACTGCAATAAAGGTAACTACAAACAATCAATATAGGGCTAAAAGGTATGTACCAATGCAGTATGCTATTAGGATGTTTCAATATAAGAAATATAAATGCTTTTTGTTATGTAAATATTAAAAAGAAAGAAGCAAAAACTACTGATAATCCAAGACAAGCTACGGACACTTAAATTCATTTTTTGTAAAGTCTCATATTAGGCTACGAAAAGCGTAACAAACTTTTTGGATTGATATACGAAGCGTTGCACACGTTAACAAATATTCCAAATCAATTAGCGAAAGATTGTCAACATTAAATGTAATCAAATGTACTCCTACAACTTCAAACTATAACTGAGCTCTCTATATAGCGCAACAAAAAAATGCAATCTAAAGAATAGTTTTTTGTATCCAGCAAAAATTTGAGTCAACTAATCAACCCTATTGATTGTTTTGAATCAATGGGTGTATTTTAATTTTGGTTCTTATAACTTTGAAGGCGTTGATAAGATGAAAATATAATACTACTGCAAGTTTTCTATTCTAATGCCACTAGTTAGCTTACGCATCGACGCAAAAACGTTCAGCTTATGCCTAGCTATAAAATGAGGTACCTAATGGTTTTCAATAACTAAATTATTTCTAAAGCTTTTTCGACACCATCACCCACTAGGCAAGGATAAAATGGAGATTCATTTCTTTGAGATATCTTTAATTAAAGAATTATGATTGTAGAACAACTTTGATGAAACGTGTAATACTTTCCGCATATTTATCGAATATCTCATGTAAATATAACTCCCCATTTTTTTGCCTCGTTATATCATATCATCAAATACTCCTAAATAAGAAGATATTCAAAAAATACGAAGAAAATTTTATACCGTAAGATAGAACCTGGTTAGGATTATATAGAGAATGTTTCAACGATACGCGGATAGTACAGAGATACATTCAAAAGGCAGTGTGTCACGATGCAAAATTAATCCTACGTGCTTTGGAAATAAACATTTGAAGATATCCAATCCAATCCAGCTATCTGATTTAAAAGATTTTGGAATTTTACTTGACCCTGGGATAATAGCAATGAGATCTGTATCGATTCTCTCAATAATTTGAGGAAAAATATTCCGCTACATAATCATACATCAAAGTCTATATTATATGACAGGAAACATTTTAAATGGCATAACCAGAAAGCAAAGCTCATATGTATCTCGTGGGTTGCAACATACGAATGACTATTTGATGCAAGAAAAATAACATTCTGTTAAGCATATTCTGGATTTGACAAAGAGAAAATTTTGCTAGCGTAACAAAGTTAGTGATGTATTGGTTTTTATGCATACATATTCAAATATAAATATACAAAAATATGCACAATATATTCGTATACGAACATGGAAATAATTTTACTGTTATTACTTTAACAACGCTGCTGCCTAAGGTTTTTATGAGACTAAACTGAGTATAAAACGTGATATAAAATTGAGAGCAGTAACTATAAAAAAAAAAAAAATACATATATATATTTTAAAAACAGTAAGAGTTTTAAGAACAAAGGTCTTCGATTAGGATATCTATACCGATTTACTTATACTCAGCATTAGACTCTTATTAACATGTCGTGCACAATAAGTTCTGAAGCCAAGCGAAGAGGGAAGACAGAGCATACAAAATCAAAATACGAAAAATAATTGTCGGAAGGGTCTTACCCTGGAGGAAGAGGGTGCACTTCCAGCACTGCCAATGGCCCAGCTTTTGGCGGGGCCATCGCTAACCACAGCCTCACCTAGTGGGGACATTGTTAACACACGCGTTACCATACGTCTTTTTTTTTTCTTTTTGTTTGCTTTTTTCTCATTTTTTTTTTACAAACGATGCCTGTTGTGCACATTGACATATCATTATCTTAATCAACGGTTTCAATACCGAAAATTAAGGGGAGTTTAAAACGATTCTCGCTTTCAAATTTCACCATTTCGTGATCGGTTGGAAAAATGGGATGAATCGAAGAGCTTATAATTTGACCAACACCATATCGTACGTGATAGATATATGAGTATATATATATATATATTTATATACAGCACATATTCTCTCCTCTTAAATTAATCACGCAATGTATTTGGTGTAACGTTTACACGCAAGCAATACCTAATATGCAGGGTAAGTAGGAGAATGCCAAGAATTGTCGGGACGTAGTTTTTGTAAACAAATAGTGTAAATACTGATATTACACACTTTTCTTCCTTTCATATAAGAATTAAATCAAACTAATCTATTTTTATTGTCGATTAGGTACAGTAGGATAATTAAAACTAACGTTTATTTATGAGATAAGTTATTTTATACTAACAGCTAATAAAAATTGAAGCTACACCTGGTGACGGTGACACGACATGCAAATTACTGTAGAAAGACATCTTACCTGCGGAGGACATCTCGTATGTTAAACCAAGGGCATCGAGCTCTTCCTGAGAAACTTGACCAGATAGATTGTTTTGTATGTTGTTAGGTATCCTCTGCTGTTGTTGTTGCTGTGTTCGAGCACCAACAATAGCTCTCAACTCCTGTCGTACAAATTGGGATGTCATGGTACTGCTGCTTCCCGCATTACCTGTGGAATGTAAAGATTATTAGAAAATTAATGAAATGTTATTCACCATTGAAATCATCGTCTCTATAAATGCTTAGTGATGATTGATCCAAGTACATTCGGAATATTTTTGCTCTTAAGATATCCATAAGAAGTTATTGAAAATAGGAACACAACTCTTTCGATGGTATAGAACAGCACCGAAGTAGTCTTCTAAAAGTATCGTATACAAGTTGATGAATAAAAAACAGTCAAAATATACATAAGGTCATGAGAAAGAAATGTGCTCATAATCCAACAACTATGTAGGAATACCTTTCTTCAAAAAAAAATACTTAGCGCCCTAATTTGAACATTGGATAAAACATTTTACTCGAGCCAATAGCCTATCACAGATTAATTATCGATACAGATTATTGTAACAAAACAAACAATCAACATGGAGGTGAATGGGATGAATGAGAAAGCTTTAAACATGTGATTTAATGTTTTTTCCTTTTCTTTTTTTTTCTTTTCTCTTCTACAAAGACACAAACAAGTACCACGGGCATACATGGGATATAGAGAGAGAATCACAATTGTGACAATCAAATGCTACAGATTGAACGAACTGTTGAAAATCGCATAACCTTTTACACGATCACACCAAATACATAAAATCTCACGTATGTCCGGGATTGATGAAAACCACTGGTACATAGAAAAGTTGAAAAACATTTCCCAAACTATTGATTGGCTATTTTCATTAATATAATTGCTGGTGTGCGATTAAAGCTGGTTGAACTATAGTAGAAGCTTAAATAGAGTTCCGGTAAAATTCAGTTTGGGAATTGTTTGATCACATCACAATTTGTACACATCAAGAAAATAGAATAATGAACCTAACGCTGTTATGCACATATACGAAAAATATTCGCTGAAACTGACCACTGGGTAGTAGACAGCATGTATTATAACAAGCTATTCATTTTTCGAACGTGGCAGTTAATCGACGCCGGTTGGCGCCGGACTGTCAGGTAAAGAAGTAAGGCTTCACCGATTTTACATCATATACAACAAATTTGCATGCGCGCTTTCCACTCCAACTTTACCAGTTTTGCAGTGAATATTTTCGGTATTCATGTATGTAGTTATTTACATATGGAACTGAGACGTATTCATCATGAGGAAGTTAGTAGAGTACGATTGGTTGAAGAAATGATTGGATATAGCAATGAAAAAGCTGGTGCTGAACATTTTTTTTGACAACGCTCTGCAATATCATTAATAAAATTTTTATAGCCGTTAAGACAAACCACTGTAGTTGTGTAATTTTGAATTTATGATAATACAACATTTGAAACAAAGCATATATCATCGAGCGTCTTGCCTCTTTTCATCAGAGGAGAATCTACGAAATTCACAATCAAAGTAGAGAAAAAATTTGCGATGAAAACAAATTCAATTTACTCTAAATCGGAGTTTGGTGATTCGGCATATTAGCGAAACACAAAGACAGACTGCGGCAGTATTTTCAATATGATACATAATTGGAATAACGATGAGGTAGGCACAAAGAAGCTTTTGGGTAAGAAAGCGGATACATCAGGACGACTTGGAAAAAATGGATGAAAAAAGGTAATGGCGATGTAGTAATGGTCACATGACATAAAGGGTCACATGACTTACCACCCATTTGGTGACTGTTGGGATTGCTGGGAGGCAGAGGCCTGGTGTTCGACGTATCCCCAGGCCCCGTCGAATAGAGTGAAACAGGCGCTCGATCGTAACAGAATGGGTTATTCTGTACGTCAGCGGAGTTGAGTGTGCTGTTTGGGTGAAAAATCATAGAAGAGTGTTGTTGGTTCGATAGATGTTGGGTGTTGGTGACATTATGTTGGTTGTGGGATGGCTGAGAGGGGCAGCCGGAATGAGGGTGGCTGGGCGATAGTAGAGGCTGTTCCTTATTCATTCCTCCATAATGCCTCGGCGAGGTTATCCCACCTGCAACATCAACAATATCTAGCATTTCGCACTTTAGCTCCACTTAATTTGCCAATTACTAATCAGGCAACTACATATCCGGAATCAACTCCGGGTGTTGTGGAATATTCGTACATCATGAGTTAATCAGATATTCCTTTGAAACGCACAGATTTTAATACAGATAAGTATTGTCATTTTTTATTGAAAAAAGAACCCTCACAAAAAATAGAAACAAATTCAAAGAATTAACAACCAATACGATTCGAAAAGGATAAAATGTACAACATCGATTAGGGATTAAGTTTCAATATACTTACCCAACATTGAGACTTTTTTTTTTTTTTTTTGTTTTTCTTTTTCGCGCTTCCATCACAAACAATACAAGTGCATGTTGATTGTTAAATGTGTAAGTATATTCAGCTGTACTTTTGTGGTATAACATCCAATTATATTAATTGACCTCACCATAAGACCTCAAGATAGAAAGTTACCCGAACCAAAACCAGTGTCCGATGGAACGATACTTAAATAAATATAAGTAAGTAGTTTGTCCTCTTCTTAGTCAATAATAATTCAATCTGTTTTCATAAAGAAGAGGTCTTGCGTGGATGAAACATTAAAAAAAAAAAGCAAAAAATAACAAATAACTAAAAGTACAGCGAACACGTTGTTCGCGGTCAGTCACGTGGATTATTCAATCCACCACGTCTCTTGATGTAGCCCTGGTTCCAGGATGAGAATATCTTACCTGCTGATCTCGCCGAACACTTTTATTCGTCATGAATCATCAACCCGTGATTAAAATTAGAACTGAAGCCAATAAACTTTCTTCACAGATCTTAAAAATAGATGATTATCGGCTAGTGGCGAATAAATACAGATGAATTGGGGGGGGGGGGGGGGGGGGGGGGGGCAGAATTTTATGCTTCGTATTCTCCATAAATAAAATTTACCTGGCAATTGGGTCGTTGCTGAAGGCGTAGAGGCAGTTCGCTGAAGTCTGTATTGTCCCGAAGGATTCGCTGCCCCTGTATTTGGAACTGGTGGAAATTGGCTTGCCGTAGGTGAAGCAGGTGGTGGTGGAAACGTATCTGCAGGGTAAGGAGACTGCCTTGCAGACGCAGGCGTTCCAGGCGATGGCATAGATCGTTGTTGTTGTTGTTGTTGTTGTTGTTGTTGCTGTTGCTGCTGTTGTTGCTGCTGTTGCTGTTGTTGCTGTTGCTGTTGCTGTGGCGCTGTTTGCTGCTGCTGAGGTCTCACTTGATTGACAAACATCCTCGGCGCATTACCGTAATTTCCCTGTGGTAAAAATAACGATTCATTGGGTCGCGAAATTTCAGATGTTTCGACTTGCATAAATTTTATTTCAATGTTCTCAGACCTGTGATATCCGCGGCGAGAGCGCCTGTGGATGTGAAAATGGTAAAATACCAGCAGGCGAATGTGGAGAAAGTCTTGCCGATGCGGTAACTTGTTGCCCGTTGTTAAAGTTACTGTTTACAACAGAACTGTAACCATTTGAAAAAATTAACAGATAAAACTTCCATAGACAATGTTATATGAAAAACGAAGATAACTCACTGTTGGGGTAACGTTGAAGGGTGAGAGTACGAATGACCAAGACGATGGGTCGGAGGCAACTGGACGGATAATCCTCCATATCCCGGGGATACCTGAGAGTCAGGGACGCTCGATCGCTAACGAAAATGCAAAATTATTTTTCATATTCTCCAAAAATTCACACATATGAACTGGGTACACCATGGAAATAATAAATTACCTGCAACGAAACGTTGGGCGCCACTGTGTTGTTCAACAAACTATCAATATTATGAATATCTGTTGATATTTGGTCGGTAGCGGTTGCGTTAGAGGGGATGAGGAGTTGCTGTTGTTGCTGTTGTTGAAGCAGCCGTTGTTTGAGCTGTTGTTGTTGTTGTTGTTGCTGCTGTTGTTGTTGCTGTTGGATCAACTTAGTTCTTTGCTGCAACTGCAGCTGTTGCTGCTGACTGAACTGAGCTGTCGGCTGTCTGCCAGCATTCTGCTGAAGATGGAATCTTGCTCTTTGTTGCTGTTGGTACATCGGAGGTGGCTGGTAACTGTGGCCAGATGTTACAGGAGTATTTCCCAACTGAAGACGGAAAAAAAATAAAATCAAAACCGATGGAAGAGTGAGAAACATTAGGCCACTTTTTGTTTTTTGAACCAAGAAAAATCGCCCATAATGGAACACAATTCCACTCACCGCCGTAGAATAGGCAGGCGGAGTCCCGGGCATTGTAATCGTGGAAGACGTAGGATTAACCGCAGTTTCGCAGAGCATCAACGACTTCTGGATGGCACTGATCGCTGCCATTTTTTCGTTCAGAGCATTATTTTGAGGTGGTTCGATGACGTCTAAAAGATTTATGATCGCTGTTGAATCTATCGAATGAATATTTTGAAGTCTACAAAATAAATAGACCTTGTCTCGATTCGTTCGATCCATTGTCTGATTACCTGTCATTGTTTCATCCGGTACAAACTCTATGAACTCGTCGAGTATGTCGGAGAGTAACGGATCAGAGGATGACTGAGTTTCCCAATTGTTATGATCGATCTGAAGACCACCACCTCCACTAGGTCGACGATATTCTCCTCCACTTACTCCGAATTCCGGGTGCAACGAAGTCATCGGTGGTCTCTGAGGCTGAAATGAAATCACAATCATTAAGACAGCTATAAAACAAACCAAATAACTCATTACTAAATGACGTTTGAGAATATAAAACGAACTTGAGTCAATGGTTCATTGCCGTATAAGTTGGCTTGATTTCGAGGTAGTGATCTAGGTTGATTCTGCATCGGAGGACGAACGGAAGCCGTCGTCGTCGTTGTCGCAGAATTACTAACAACCGTCTGTGCATTAGACCTAGATTTCGGTGGTATCGGAGTGACTCGTGGTAGTTTATCCTGGGAAAACCCAAGACAATTAATGAAGTGAAGAATACAGAAAATTTCAACATAAAAAAGATTGCAATTTCAATTTACCTGCGGAGTCGCGGTTAAAATCGAATTGGGTATCGGAGGTATAGTGGTGTGTTGGGACGGTTGTTTGGCTAGTAACGAAGCGAGCATTTTGTTCCGTTCCCATAATTTGCTCGTTTGAGGTTGAGAGGATGCATTACTTCCCGAAGAAGAGACGTGGTGCGATCCTTCCATCGTACGTTTTACAGCCAAATTTTCATTTCCATCTTCACCTGGTCTTTTCTGACCCACTTGAGACTGACCTCCGTGTTCGCTCGATTGCGATGGAGGCGGAGTATCATTTCTAAAGCCAAGACTTCTCAAAAGAGGATCTTCATCTCGATTCTGATGAAAAATTGACAATTTATTAGTCGGGTAATAACAAATCCTGTGTTTACCGAGCAGTGAATATCACGAAACAAGTTTGGTTGAATCTAAATGAATATCAACTGCATCTCCAGTTACCTGAGGATCCTGAATTTTTCTTTCTTCGTCCTGGTCTTTTAGGAGTTGCTGTAGAAGTTCATGCCTCTTCTTTATACCCGCTCTGGTTTCCAAGTCGTCGTCGTCATTTTTGTCATTCAACAACTTGAAAAGTGTAAATGAGAATGAAGTATGGTCAAATAATAGTCAATAGATTTCATGTAATAATAATAATCAATACTATCTACAGATGATAATATGAAATATTCATCAGAGAAAGTGAGAAAGGATCATTGAACGATACCAATATTCCGTTTTACAGTTAGAACAAGAAGTATAAATGGAAAATTGAAAAACCATATTCACCTGCAATAGCATATTATTCCCACCAGACGTCTTGGAATGATCGTTGCTTGGTTTGGGCATACTATTAGGGCTAGCTCGGACTTTTTCATGATCGTCAAGATGAAGATCCTCGTCATCCGGTTGGTTCAGCAACTTCTTCAGTATCCTATGTTTGTTCTGATTATCAGAACCGGTATTGGTATTTTCTTGATTTTCGTCGCTGGCACTGGCCCCCTTAGTCAAAAGGTTCCTGAGCCTACCGGACTCGGTGGAAACCACACAGTTCTGTGTTTCTGGTGCTGGCACCGTGGGATACTGATTCGGATTAGCCTCAACGTGGGTAGGCGCAGTAAGAGAACACCCCTTGCTTTCCTCCAATCTTTTACAAGCTGATCCTCCATTGCTATTGACTGTTGAAGGTGCCGTGGCGACAGACGGTTGTGTTTCCTGAAGCGGACTGAACGGGAAGGGATTACTGAAGGATCTATTGGTGTGCGCTGACGTTGGGCTGAATGCGCGCAGAGGACTGCAGTGAGATGTTGCAGTAGCAGAATTAACGGAGAAAGATCCTTGGGGGCTCGGAGATGCCGGGGCTGGCTGCGAGGGAGGTCGTGAATTGGTTCGCCCACTCGCTCTCGACTCAGGTCGGTCGCCCCAACCGCTTCCGCTGTCCAAGTCCCATGTGGAACTCGGGAACAGCTCGAATTCCAAGTCCATGTTCCCCGAAAATTGGTTGAACGAATTACTCGTTGTACTTAGCGAAGTTAGAGGGTTGCACGAATCGGTTGCACTAAATACATTCAAGTTTGAAGAAGTTGGTGCACGAGCCGCTGCCAGCCCCCGGCCGCCATTGCCACTCGATTGGCCGTTAAGATGAGCCCCGGTCATCAATGGACCACCGACGTTATTGTTATTGTTACCATTATTATTATTACTATTATTCGTACAACGGTTACTAGAGTGTCCTGAGCACGTTTTGCTGTTGGAAAGCTGACCACCCTCGATAGGCGTTAACTCATTGTCCCTATCATGGACAAGAAAAACAGAACAATATATTTATATTGTATTTGAAATTATTCCCGCAGATCTACGAGGCATTTTTATAGTAGACAGCATCTTTCTTGATATCGCCACTACTCATAAATAGTCGTTGCACAGTTTGAGTGCTCAATATTATTAAAAAAAATCCTTCCTCACGCAGAATTCATTTCCCAAATGACAAATAGTAGTACAATAGCAAGCCACCTCCAAAAAAATGCCCGGTATAATCCATATCTAACTTATAAATGTGTATGAGAGTATTCATGATGATTTATAATTGTTATAGAGTAGAGATGAATTGAAACCAAGTAACCACTATCACCAAAGGCAAAAACTATCCATATTACTATATTTTGTCCGTAAGAATTGATTTTTTTTTTTCGATCAATTATCACAGACAAAAGGTTTAGTAAAGCAGAACAAATATCCTTCGATAAATAAATAAAATATATCAGATGTAACGAAATACCATAGCTAAAAATATGTTCAAAGGGTGTGCGAGATAGTATTTCAAGAGTGGCCAGATCTCCAACACCGAAGAATAAAATAGAGAATAAAAAAATTATTCAATAAATAGAATGGGAGACAAAATTATATGAAAGAACCCACAAGATGCATGAAAAAGCTGGTGGTCCCAAGAAACCCCCTGTAAACAGATCTGCTCAAAAGGTAGCTCAATGTAGATTTCCCCCCCCCCCCCCCCCCCCCCCCCCCGCCCAAAGCATTCTTTATTAACAGCAACGAAATCGATTTCTGAATTGAAAGAAAGTGATCAGTCCTAATGCCAAATAATGATATCAGATCAATTGTAAATGCGATGCAAATGAAAATTATATCTATACATAGTTGAAAGATGTATCGATGCTTAAAATCAATGATTGTATCATGAAAATCATAATAAAACTCACCCAATGATAGAGTGCGTTGACATCATAAAGTCAGTTTCGTGGCCATTCATCACATTTGCTTTAAAAAGTTTTGACTTTGTTTGAACATGAAGGAACTTGTCCGCTTTTACACGCAATTGATAAATTGTACTCGTGCCTTCGCCAGCACGCAGCGTATCTTCCAAATGGACAGTAAGCTTATTGAGATCGTGGGGATGACACAAATCTTGTATTTTCGTGCCGATTAGGTCCTGTAATTTCAATAAATCGAATATATATGAGGTAAATTCATAGGTCACCGCGACTTGAATAAAAAGTTCGACGAATACCTTGCTTATGTACTTGGAGTATGCGGACGACAATCCACTCGCATCGACCCATTCGATCCTGCCGTTAGTGTCGAGTTTAACCGTGAATTGTTTAATGGACGTGATTGGTTTTTCACTATATGGTATTCTTCGTGCGACGCACATCATGCAGGGTCCTTCTGAGGATTCTGAGGATACGTCTCCGCTCTCTAAGCGATCAGTATTGTTTGGAAGGAGAGCTGAACAAATTTGCATAGTTTCGTACTTTGATACACGTTGTTGCTTTTCTTCCATAGTCTCTTCCTTATCATCTGGAGGCTTCACCAAAAAGCGGCAGTTAAAAGTACGATTTCTAGTTTGTTGCTGAGGCTCGCTTGACAACCCTATAGCCAAAAAAAAAGAAAAAAAAATTAATAATTAATCTTAAAAAAAAATTTGTTGCCACGAAAATGGTATCCAGATTTTTACAGCTACTTCAAATAATTACCTATTGACATCGGAAGCAGGCTTGGCATAAAAGTATTATGATCCCCGTGATGGATAATGTTATAGATATCTTTTCCAAACACATCGTCTTTAGTATAAGAAATATATTGGGATATATTATCCGTTACGTACTCGACTCGTCCTTCAGTATTCACAACGAATAAAAATCCGTCTAACGCCTGAAATTAAAAAAAAAAAGTAATAATAATAATAATGACAATAATGATAATGATAATAATAATAATGATAATACACAAAAAAGAGATCTTTATAATCTTTGAAAACAAGATTTCAAAACTCCAAAATCAGCACAATGACAAGAAATACAAAAACAAAATAAATAAATAAATACCTCAAGTAAAATGGGGCCAACTTGGTCATTAGATAATATGTTAGGATTTGATGAGGAAACTTCCCCTTGTTGTACAGCATGACTATTAGAGCCTTCTTGTTGTCTTATATGCCGAATCTGTACACAATAAATGATAATTAGACAAAAAAAAAAAACGAAAACAAACAAAAATAAAATAAAATTTAATCGACAAAAATTATATATATATATATTTTTTTTCTTTTTCTGCAATACCGACGCGATATGTTGAAGAATTTAAATAATAACCGCGCTTCGCCGACTGTCGAGTGTTTCTCTACGTCCTTGCGATTACATTTTGCACCATCAATAGATAGCGCGGCAGTGTTCGCAATGATTTAACTTGTGGCCTCGAAAAGTCGGTGACTCCTCCACGAAGTCCGACAAACGTTATGCGATGTAGCCTCATCGTCAGCCACAACTACGAAACAGTCTTGTTTTTCACGGAGGGCGATTTGCCACAAATGTGAATACACACCGTTCGCGAACTGAGTAATTATCATAATCAACCCCAAACGTAACAAACAAGAACAAAGAGAGAGAGAGAGAGAGAGAGAGAAAGTTTACGATAATTTATTTCAATTTATTACCAAATAATACAGTTTTCTACGCGTTGCTGAACTTCATGTCCATCAGCAATTGATTTGTCTGCGGGCGGTATACAAGCGTGTACATATATATATATGTATAAAAATAAAAAAAAAAAATATATATATATCCAATAGCCAAGCGAAATTGCGTCTCACAGCGAATTGAATATTCGAATCAATAAGAGAGTAAAAAAGAAAAAAGAAACGAAAAAAAACGAATAGAAAAAAAAAGTTACACAACCCGCGAGATGTATTCAAAATTTGCGGTGGTCTGACAAAAGTGATTCGAAAATTTGGAATGAATGAAAAAAATTTAAAAAAAACAAGAGCAGAAAAGAAAGGACCAAGAAATGATATGAAATGAAAAAAGGGGGAAAAAGAACAAAAACAAAAACAAAAAAAATTAAATTAAATATAACTGAAATAGAATAATAGGAGGGGCAAAAGAAATATCGAGACGTACGCATGTATTTACGGTTCTCGAAATATATATTTACCTGATCGACGGTTCTCTGGAGAATTTGACATTTATCGGTCTTGCCAGAGCTCATGTCCGTGGCGGAGATCAGCTCGGCAAGCTCGTCGATGTAGAGGTTCTCCTGGGTCCTGCGTCTCTTCTCATTAAGGCACTTGTTACTGTAACGACGAAAATTAGCCAATCAGATTTCAGAGTATTGTGAAATTTGTAATTAATCACAGAATTCAAGATTCAACATCGCGTTTTCGAATTTATTGCGGTGACATATCGCGCGTCGCGTTAACAATTGCTACGTTATTCGGACTGTTAAATTTTCGATCGAAAACTTCGATAATGATAGATTAATATGATCATCGGTATGTGACTTACATCTGAGACTGAGGCTTTGCATCTGATTTTTTTCGTTTCTTAGTAATGTTGCCAGTGACTGCACTCATTTTGACCCACAATGGGTCCTGTAGATCACATGGGCCAGGCCTGAAACAAAAACAAAAAATGGATAATTCTCGATGAATTAATTTTAAACTACAAATCTGTAGATCACTCCGATCTCAGGTCAGTTTTTTCAATGTCCTGTACGTATGAAAATTGAGTATAAGTTTCCAATGACGAGAGAGGTCGAAAAAGTTTACGTATCGAGATAAAGAAACCGAAATAAAAAAAAAAAATAAATTAATTAATTAATAATTCACAAGTACCTACAGTATAGGTATGGAGAAAAGAAGGGACATGAGAGAAAAAAGATTTAATATACTACTCCCAAGTCTCCCGGTATAATTTCGATAACGCGCGGGATTCTCATAGCCCCTCGAGTACAATACAATAAAAAATTATGATTAAACTCGATACGGTATTATAAATAAATTTTCTTAGGCCATTTGCAGACTTGCAGAAACTGAACTCGAGGTTCCATGTTCAATAACGTCATCGCCCGGCGATAATCTTGGGGAACATTAAACGGAGTTGGAAAAACTTAGACGAAAAATACGGGTATTGGCAATGAATTGTAATCGCGAAATAATAATCATCAGTTACAATCTCACCTAGTAATTGGAAAGCATTGAAACAAACAAATATCTCATCGTTATAGTCTCGGTAATTATAATGAAAACAAAGAAAAAGAAAGAAATAAATATATAGATATATGAGATAACTCAATATCCTCAAACCGCCCTTTTCGAGTACCAATTGTAAATTACAATGCCATCGTAGCCGCTCTTACAAGTAAATTGATGAGTCGCGCGCGATTGTAAAAGCTGCTACCTCGGCTTTATGTACGCTGTGACTAATTATTTGTTTCTTCCTTTCTTTTTCTCCTCTCTCTCTCTCTCTCTCTCCATTTCCGTTACGCATGTATAAGTATGAACACACATGCGCATACATACGTACACACATACAAATACATGTACAGCGAACAGTCAGTCATCCACTAATTACCAATTACAGATTATTATCCCTAATATTGTTGTTACACAGGAATTAAAATTTACGAAGGACGGTTCAAAGAATCAGCGAAAACGATCCCCGATTAAGAGATTAAAAATTGAATAAACGAAATTGGAAAAAACAAAAAAAAAACCCTGATAACATATTACAGATAATTCTTTCTACATGGGGCGATAAATCTACGCCGTTTGTATTGAAAATATACCAAGTACATCGTGAAATTAAAAATTTTCATCCGCAATATTCGATTTGCGTGGATATTTTTCGATACTTCTGTTGGCGGCATTAGCAGCAGGGGCAGTTTTGTTAGTCAGTCGTGTTCGGTTGTTTCATCGGTTAGCGATGTGTCGTACGTATGCGGGATCTCTGCTTGTAATATAGGTCAGTGGGCCATGGCGATCGCATAACACGCGGACATGCGCGCTACACGGTGGCTCATCGTCGTCCCACAACCAGATATGTAGATGGTATTGCTGCTTACTGATTACCGATGCGAAAACGTCTATTTTTTTCCCCGTCAGGATATTCTCTTTCCCCGTACTCGAGGGTCCTGGTCCTTCTCCTTTCTTCCCCCCCGCCCCCGGCGGCCCCCTTTTCTCTATTCTTTTTCATCGGCGTTAAAACCGAACGTTATACGTTACATACGAACGAACGAAGAATAATTAGCGACAGAATCAAACGACGCAACTGAGTGAACTACGAGCGTTGAGTAGTTTAATTTTATTCACTTCTTCGTATTACTTGTGACAATAATTCGTATGGAACTCTGTGCGATTCTTTGTAGTTGGGCAGTGGGCCACCGCAAAGCTCGATACGGCTAACGATTACCATAAGATTATCATACGATTATGATATGTGGCGTGTACGTGAAATTAAAATGCCGACATCGGGAAACATTTGTGTACGCAAAAAATACCACGGTATCATATGGTGTATATAAACGGCGAGTATATCTCGTTAGTTTCGGGCGAGTTTCCTACATAGAAAATAAGGGGAGGAAGAAGGTTTGCCTTTCGTCCGAGGTTCGCAACTACATAAAGTCGCTACTTGGCTCCGTTTGTTTTCTGCCGTTGCTGTACGTCTTTATACTGACATCACCGCAACAACGACAACGACGACACCGCGACCGACGACGACGACGACGTGGAGGAAGATAACGGCGGTTCGGCACCACCACCACCATCATCACCATCACCATCACCGCACTGCCACGACTACTACCTACTACTACGGAACAACAACTACTACCACCACTACTACTACACCGCCATAGTCGTATAGACTTTCAATTTTCTTTCTGGCAACGTCACTGTTTTAGTTACTCAATCGATAGGTGGTACAACCTACTGCAGCACAAAACAGAGAGAGAGAGAGAGAGAGAGAGAGAATGAGCAAGTGGGAAGGGGAGGGGGAGAGCGAGAGGGGGGAAGATCTCCCCTCCCCTTCGAAACACTCACCTCCAAGATCACATCTGCACGCAAATTATACATGATATAGGTAGCATGTACGAGTAATACGTAATTCCCGCGCATTATTTCGACAGAATCCAACAACTTTCATCTCCGCTATCACAAATTATTTTTTTTTACACCCATACACCGTATATGTGTGTATATATATTTATATATATATACAATGTAAAATATGATGAATCCAAATTCTGGATACCCTACCGAGAAGCGAAAAAAAGAAACAGAAAATAAGAAGAAAAAAAAAGAACCGAGAACCGATACGAAAGTAATTTCATAGTATTTCGGAAACTCGATGGTGTCGCGGAAAAATAGAAAATGAGAAAATCAAATCAAATCAAATCAACTAAAATAAAATTAAAAATTAAACGAGTATGAAAAATTTTCCAACGAAACTCCGATCGAATTATGGAATGCCTGTGTATGTGCACGGTATACGTACGATAAATATACCCGGTGGCATAATTTTGTTAAGGCGATGATAAAATACCACCAGAGCCGCCAAGCTATATGGGGAGTGAGCGCGCGTAAGCAGAAATTCATCTTTTATGCCAAGCGTTGTTCGATTTGTGAAGGTGAACGCGAGGCGAGTGAAAGTGGCCCATGTGTTGTGGCAATGAACGTGACATGCTGACCAAATTCTTTGGTGGGGGAGGGGGGGATGAAAAATTTAATTGAAAATAGAAATGACAAAAAAAAAAGAAAAGAATTAGTAATAGAAAAAGAAAGAAAGATGTAACGAAATAATAAGAATGGATGGTTAATAATATATCGTGGGAATAAGTCACCGTCGATCGAATGAGCATGAAAATAATGAAATAAATATCCAAGACTGTGAGGCAAGATGGGCGTAACCGTCAATTTTTGGACTTTCGATTAATGTTATGGTGTTAGGACGTAACACAGGAAAGTAGGCGATATAAATTTGAAAATTGTTGTTCGAATGAAACGTAGCGACGGAGACTGAAAATGTTTTCGAACATTTCATTTCCGGTATATCGTGCGCCTTTTTGACAGCGTGCGAAGCTTGAATTTTATAAAATGACAGGAAAAAAACATGGAATCGAAATATTCCAATGTTCAGATTTTTTGTTTTTTCTTAATTTTTCTCCTTGCCTCACATTTCATTCGAACAACCATAATTTTGACATTTTTTAGTCTACTCAGTTTTGTGGGATACGTCTTTGAGGCAGCATATGCTGTTCGATGTGGGTTACGCCCTTTTGATCGATATAACCCTAAATATATGTGATGAAAAACGTAAACAGAGCAACAAATTTCAATTTCTAGGAACAGCTTCTATCAACGGACCGCTGTGTTTAAAATCGTTGCCAGAATTTGTGGTGAAACTATTTTTTTCGACACACCGTATTATTATTATGATTATTATTATTATTAACATTTATTCATTTTTTTCATCTACTTCGAAACATCGTACATCGCCAACTTTTTTTTTCTCTTCTTCGCTTCTTCCTCTTACTTCTGTATTATAAATCGATATCGTGTCAATTGGATTATCTCTTCTTATCTATGTCATATCTCATCGGCAAATCAAACTCAAATGATTATATCTGGTTGGTTCTTATTATCCGTGTCGTGTTCAAGTTACGAAGCTTTTATAATTGAAGATGAGAAAGAGAGAGAGAGAGAGAGAGAAAGAGGTATTAAATTATATTCGTTCACTTGATTATTTCCTCCGACGCGATTGCAAAAAAAAAACAAGCAAAAAAAATTTAAACAAAAAAAAAAGAGGAGAGAAAGAAGAATACATAAAAAAAAAAATTGTAAATAAAAATAAAATGAATATCTCTGGAATAATGTGAATGTGTGCAGATAAGAATCTCGTGCAGAAGTTAATGCCAGCTGGATATATGGTGTATATAAGTATATATTTGAAACAATAAAAATAGCTTGTAATTAACTAATTAGTGTTTGAAAAAAATAATGGTTACATTAATTATTACTGCAGGGAAACATGACTGAACAAGGAAGAAGAAAAAAAAAGAAAAAAAGTATATAAATAAGAGGGAGAAAAAAACAAAAACCTTTAAAAAAAAAATAACAAAAAAAGAGAAATAAAAAAGAAACACTGAAACATGAATGACTCCTCTCACATATCTTTTTTTCTCTTCTTCGTATTCTTCTTTTTCTATTTTTTAAATCGGAAAGATCGTAGATTATACAAATGATTTTCTACACAAAATTCACCGCGACTATAACTTCTGCGATGTAATGTAGAGAAACAAGAACGACGCCGACGGACAAATGAGGATCGACGTATATACTGAGTCAGTGAGATACGTAATTGAGAAGAATCTAATTATTACAGGGTGATAATCAGATTCAATTAAATAATAATTATCTCGGAAAATTCAAAATCGAAGACAGGTGAAGAGAGGGATTTATGGAAAAAAAAAACACAAAAGATAATAAAAAAAAAATAAAATAAAATAAAATGAAACAAATGAGAAATAAATGAAGATGGGATGAAATAAACAAAATGGCGCGCGTCATCCGCATCGTTTAAACACTCGCGTACGTGGGTTATTGCTGTGTATAGTTGCGAGGGTAGATATGTAGAAAATTTTCATATACGGCTAACTGTGATTACGAAATGAATCCGACTCGCTCGATACTACGAACTACCTGGAGGAACATAACATGACTATATCCTGTTATATGATGATGGTTGTTTAATTTCGATTATCATAATATAAAAGGAATGAAAGAAAAATATTCATTCGTATATCAACGTGATGGTAGGAAAGTACGTTGATTTGAGAATATATGGAAAGAACCAGAGAGAAAACAAAAAAAAACAAAAAAAAGAAGAAGAAGAAATACGAATCTCATGTCATCGTCGTGTGGCATTATCAGGGGGTATACGGTGGAAGAAGAAAATTGCGGTAAATTTTATCGAATAAATATAACGACTCCGTAAATTCAGTCTCAATTATAATCAAGGAAACTTCTGTATTATGCCAGCTTAATTTCGCAAACGACGAATTCCACCGAAGAAAATGAAAATAAAGAAAAAAATATATATATGTACATAGGTATGAGAAAAACAGGATTTCGAGGGAGAATCATGCCAACGGGGACCACATGTTCGAGATTCGCAGCGAAATCATATGGCAGAAAATCAAAAACTCGTGTTTCCAATTCAGAGTATTCCTAGGCTGCATATGATGCAGAAGAATAATGATAATGCTAAATAAACATTTCCATGAAAATGTCGAGGCGAAGAGAAAATGAAGACATGTGCAAAATTGATCGATTACAAATATTCCTAGAAAAGTATTCTTTGTTATAACTTTCGAGAGAAATTTCGGGGAAATAAAACAAAGAGGAAAGAAACACTCGAGTCTCTGCCGCGAGTAGGTATTTCCGGTTCCGATAAGTCAAATGACCAACACCAGGAAACTAATGAACGTAAAATTTCGAGTAAAAATGTAACCGTCTCCCGATATTTCCGCGAAATTTTATAGCCAGTAAGTATATTATGCGAGATGAGTGAAATTGTCGTCGGTGATTCTCCTGGTGCTGCTGCGGCGTCGACAAATGCTACAAGGTAGAGAGACCCGGTCGCGTTGTTATGACGACGGTTGGCGTCCCCGGCGTTACCACGATGACGTAACATCTCTTTCTCTCTCTTACGTCACAAATAGAATAAAAATTCACTTCTTCCCTCCTCGTCCTCCACACGCATAACACGTATACTTATAAACTTGTACATAATATTTTACATATCTTTATATACATGTAGGAATATATATATAAACATACGTAAGTAAGTTACATGTGAAACGGGCACGTCGCGCCGGCGAAAATCAGTTCATAACGCACCGTTACGGATGGATTCGCGATTATCGTAGAATATTTCTGGAAAAAAATCGATATCGCGACGGTGAAAAAATTTTCCAAAACAGACCGCGGGGAGTCCGTGTGTCGGTTTCCCCGTAATAATGCGTAATTAAATATGTGTGACCGAAATGAAGAGATTACAACGTCGAAAAGTCAGATCTGACGGATTATGATTCGCAATAATTGAATCGTTCGAAATTCTCGTTATGCTAACTCTCCTCATCGATGTTGAGCTGAAAAAGTTTAAAGGTTCCACTTATACAACGAGCGTTCGGTATTCGGCGTTCGCGAAACTGAGAAAACATATTTATCATCTAGAATCTGCAGCAGCAGCGGCAAAAGCAGCGCGCTGAAAGCAGCAGCAGCAGCACCGGCAGCAGCAGAAAACCGAGTGCTACGACCTCCGCGACTCGTTCAAGGCTTGACCTTGGACATCATAAAAGAACGATTCATCGGTTGAATATCGAATATTTCGCAAAACGACCAACCGCAGCTGTTGTCACCTGCACCGAGTTGATTCTCGCAATTTCTTTCCAACGATTATCGCCAATCTTTGTTAACGACCGGCAAAGTGGGCTGCAGTACTATGCATATAATGTAACACCGAGTGCACCGCACATTTCAAGTGCACGTCCACTTTACGCGTCGAGTATATAATATACTCGTAAAATAGGTAAACGAACAGCTTACAAACCTCGTCTATCCGTTAGGATCATCGAATAGATTGTGAAATTTCATTTTCCTCGATATTATTCATACAAAAACTTCACAATCACACGTTATCGATACGAATACGACGACCGCGTCACGGGTTCCTTTTCCATTTTTCTTCCCCCCTTGTTTTTTCTCTCCCTTACTCGTCCACTCGATAATACCTAGATATAAAAGAAAGTGCAACGGACGCGAACGCCTCGAGAGTTGTTCAGTCGCGCCTGCGTCCGCGAACATTGTCATCTTCGTCTTCGTCAGCCATTGATAAGGGGAGTAAAAATATATAATTCAAAAGAAAAAAAGAAAAGAAAAAAAAAGCAAACTCAATAAGGAGGAGGAAGAAGAAGATAAAAAAAAATATTTTCAATTACGGAATGTGGTTCACCGTGTAACATACGACCTATAATAACATCGTACGTACCCGTGAGAAAATTAATAAAAAACAAAAAAAAACCAACAACAATAATAATGATGATGATAATAATAATTTTCATCTTCATCAACTCGACTGCCAATATTATTGTTAATTAAATGGAAATTTAGCTGCCGCGGATGTCGAAAAATTAATTTCTCCTCCCTTTCTTCTCTCCCCTATATCCATCCCACCGCCTACCTCTTCTACTTTCCACTTCGTTTACTCCCCATTCCAAAGATTCTCACACCCAACTTAACCTCATCCGTTTTTCTGCATCACGTCGTAATCAATAGCTACAACCCATCATCCGTCGCGTAGGTGTAAAATAATATACATTACACCATAAGTGACTATATAGAATATCGTGTGCTACCTATAGCTGTATAGAAGAAAAACTACGTCGTAGCTCGATTTTATTTCATTTCATTTTCACCAGCTGCTCCCGCTGCTGCCGCAAGCCGCGCTGCGCAGCTGTAATGAATGAAAAAAAAAAAAAAAAAACGTTGAAGGAAAAAAATCAAAAGAAAAAAAAAGAGAAAGAAAAGATAAACGAAGTACGAAGAAAAGAAAATATTTCCATGGTTATATTTTAAAACGGTTTTAAAAAGAAAATTCTTTCAACGTTCGATGATAAAGATCTTGTAAATATAAAATTAAAAAAAAGAAAAAAAAAAAAAAAAAAAAAAAACACAACGAAAGAGGAAGAAAAAAAAAACGAACACCGTTTACGTTCGTACGTACATATGTAAAATGTTTCAAACGCCTCTTGAAAAACGTTTCGAATGAAAAGAGTAATGAAAAAAAAAAAGGAAAAAAATAAAGGTAAATGATTAAATAAATAAATAAGGAATGAAAGAAAAAAAAAAAAATTTGTTACCATTTCATGTGGTTTGATGAAAATATTAACAACCGTTTCACTACAGTGTATAGAGGTGTGTATTGAAAATGTTGCGATGGAATCGGCTACTACTGCATTGCGACCGCATTGAAAAACATTTTCCTTTTTTTTTTGTTTCTGTTTGTTTTTTTTTTCTGTGCTTTTTAAATCACCGAAGCAATAGATAAATAAAATCGACGGTATAAATTCTTTGACGCACTTTTTACGTACATGTATATAGGTAGTACATTATAGTATAATATTATACACATAATTACATTTAATTTCATATTAAGACTAAGACTTTATAGCGATATGTGCAGGTTAAACTTTAACCTTAGATAGAGCAATTAAAGTTCGTTACACAACGCGTATAAAACGGCGTCTTTTATCCATATATACATATTTACTTCTGTTTCTATACCGTACTATAAATTGTTGCCGATGTGATTTTCAAATTTCCTAATACAATTTTCTATCGGTCGTTTTTCTTTTTTTTCTTTTTTTCTTCTTCATCCATTTTAACGCAACCCCGCTTCTTATATTCCACACTCATTATCACATCTACCCTACGTACGGATTCACGAGCTGTTCGATACTTTTTTATTATAATCCCGATAACGTCGGATTTTTTCGAAAATTAACGCAGAGGTAAATAGATAAATATTAAATTCCAAAATTTTATTCCAGGTACGAGTTTTCGTACAATCATTTTTCGCATCTAATGATCCTGACCTTCGAATATTTACGGTTTCATCTATCACACTCGTATAGTAATATAAAATATATGGTGTATATATGTACATACACTGATAAGAATATATATAACCTTTGATTGTGAGAGAATTTATAAATTCATGGTTACATTTTCATACCTACACTATTTTTATTTTTCTAACCTAATTACACAGTATTTTATACATAATATGTATATACATGTGTATCGATCCATTTAAATTATCTATCATCGAAACTTGAGCATTTCTTTGATATAGATTTATTTCACTTTTAGATAACATTTTATGATCGAACTAAAATACCTGAAACTAAAAATGAAATGAAATCAAATCAATATACTATTGATAAAAAAAATTGTTAATCGCGACCTTGGAAATAAATATATACATATATGTGTATGTATATGCGCACACATATAAATTTTTCAAGATAACGTATATAAATACTTTGTTTTTTCTTCCATTTTATTTTAATACGTGTGTTTGAAAACAAAAACAAAAACAAAAAAAAAACAGCAATAGAAATTCACGGCTACAAACGTATGATGTTTAAAATACTATGTCCAAACTTTGAGTGCTCCTATAGAGAGAGATTGAAATTTTATACCATACAAGGATAATATAATGAGCAATCCATTCACGGATATTATTATATGAGAAGAAAAAAAAATTAATACGAGAACAAAACATCCCATTTTGTTGGTTTCACTTGTCAGACATGCAAGAAAAGATCATCGTTGAGAATTTTCTTTTCGAAGAAAAAAAAAAGGTGTGTAAGAAAAAGTACCTGATAATTTTTATTTTTTTTTCTGTTTGTTCATTTAACGAAATGAATTAGTGTAACGAAGTATAACGTACGCAAATATTTATTACTGTAATAAACGGATGAAATGTAGGCATATTATAGCGTATTGAAACTATACTCTGTGTGCGGTTTTTGTGGTAACAAGTGACAGTCGTATATCACTCGGCTTAGATCACCGTCCCAAAATGGCGTCGAAGACCCTGACTATTGGCGGTGGGATAATGTATGAAATCGTCAACACCTGACGTATTAGATTAAATATCTCGATATATATAAACCACGCGGCTCGGCGATCAGAAGCGATTTGCAATAAATAAATGAATATACTTTATCACGACCGAGTATATTATCGTGAAAAATCTCGAAATTCAACACCACAATTTTACATTATAAAGAATTTCATACTCTTATAAGCTGCACGGTGTATACGTGTATATTATACACAAAATAACCGAACGATGATCGTTCGGATCCGCGAATAATAGGGAATGGAACGACATCGGTTACGCCGTGTTGGCGTGATGCAAAAAAAAAAAAAAAGAAAAAGAAAAAAAAAGAGGATAGAAAGGAGATTAAAATATATATATATATATACACACACACGCACGTATAACACTGAAAAGTGAATAGAACAAGAAAAAGAAACAAATAAACGAAAAACAAAAAACAGCAAAGAAAAAAAATGGTTTTTAATTCCCTAGTCTCCGCTGGCCCGCAGCCATCTTGGATGAAATCAGCGAGGCGAAGAGCTGCTGCTGCTGCTGCTGCTGGAAGGTTACGTTAATTTCCGCTTGACGTTGGTCTAGGTGTATCGCGTGCTACGGTGTAAAATATACGGGGTGTTCGTAAAAAATATACATTCAAAAAGCCAAGAGGTAAAAAAATTAACGATCACTTTTCAATAAAATATCGAGGCGACGTTGGGAACGTGTAAGAAAATTTCTACACATATCTATATTTTCCCTGTTTTAATTCCGCGATTATACAATGACGTACGACGTTCCTCTTGTCTCTTTATATTTTCTTTTCCCCGCTTACAGAAAAATTCGCGGTATTTAATCCGATCCGATTAAGACAAAGTGTAAGCTCGTGTTCAAATGATCGTGATCGTTTCGATGAAATTTAAATAAAATCTATATGTGTATATAATGTATTTTTCTATCAACTCTTTCTCTCCCCTTTGTTAGATGTACGTCAGCATCTTGTATATCAAATTTATTTATCTATATATAATATGTATACATTTATGTATTATAAACGTAACGTTACGGTGGATGAGGAGGACGTTGAAACTGGTTCAAGGATGGTTAATAATTTAGCCATAAGTTTACGTAGAAAATATACGTCTGTAATATATCTGTAGAATTATAATGAATTCTAAAACCTGTGCAATTTTACGTATATTATCAAGCAGTTATTTACTCTCCGTCATATCTCTCCTCGAATTCAGAATAGGGAAAAAGAGAAAGAAAAAAAAAAAGAAAAATCTATAAAATTATTCAAACGCAGTATTCCTCTCCACTGACAATGTGAGCAACAATGGGGCAATTTTATCTTTTAACATGTAACAGATACGATATTGTATGGGGTATGAAGACTCACGTAATCCTATTTACGGTAAACATATTAAGTAATTGAAAGAAAAAAAGCAAACAGAGAAATGAAAAAATAAATTAAAACAATATTTTCCCTCTCCCTCGAGTAAACTATTATTATATATATACATGTACGTCACGTGCCCGCGCATCTACATAAAGTTAAAACAAATTTTTATCCCATGCCCAATTAACCGATGACGTACACATTATGCGAAAGTAATGAAAAAATTGACGACAAAGAAAGCGGCGTGGAGAAAAAAAAGGAACAAAAAAAAACAAACAAAAAAAAAAGACAAAGAAAAATAGAAACGAAAAATAAAAACAACAACAACAACAGAGACGGGTTGAAAAACGGATGTATAACAAAAAAAAAAACAAAAAAAAAACAAAGGAAAATAAAAGAAAATTACGAAAAAAAAACGAAAAGAAAAGAAAATTAGAAGAAGAAAAAGGAAAATTAGAAAAAAAAAAGAAAGAAAAGAAAAGAAAAGAACGAAAAACAAGAAAGGATGGGCGGACGGTGTATTTGTTCAGTTTAGAAACGAAGCGGGGTGTCGGCTGTCGGTCGGTCGGGACATTCGGATGGACTTACGGACGGATGGACCTGACCTGCCCCAAAATCAAGTTGGCCTGCGTGCGTATAAACTTGTGGATTGGGCGCGCCGGCTGGTTGGGACGTTGTCGTCGTCGTCGAGTAGTAGGTAGTAGTAGTTTCGTCGTCGGTCGTGTTTCCACACCATAGCGATCCGTCGGTTGGTCGGCGGCGGGTAGGCGGGTCGGTAAGGTTTTACTCGACGTATATGGAAAACTGGGAACAATTCTCCTACACGCCGGTGATCGGAAACCTCCGAGAGAAAGAAAGGAAGAAAGAAAGAAAAGAAAACGAGGGTCCTTTCGGATGCGTGGCGCAAAAAAACGACGAAAAAAAGGGGAAGGGGGGGGGGGGGGGGTTGAAAGAGAAAATACATCGTACCGCACATACGGAGGAATGATGGAGCCAGATTTACCTCGAGGAATGAATAATGTTCACAGGGTTAAAAGATTTCCCCCTTTTTTCTCATCGCTGCACCTGGTCCCGATGTCCGTGAATCGTAACAACGATATCATCGATCGATCAGATGACGAAAAATAAAGAAAGAAATAAATCGATCACGCTAAATTTTTTGCTACTGATTTCGGTGAGAATTTTCTCTATAATCATTTCGCATATATATTTGAAAAAATATATATATAGATGTAGATAATACCAAATTTTGAAACGCAAAGCAAAATCTAACCCCCGCACAAATGTGGATATTGTTATGGAAAAAGTTCTACGCAATGAGATTAAAGGAAAGAAAGAAGGAAAAAAAAAAATAATTTAAGAAAAGAAAGAAAGAAGGACGGAAAGAGGGGGAAAAAAAATTGAATAAATAAATATAAAAGTGCGAGAGGTAAGGCAGAAAAGAAGACGGTATAGGAACTGGGAGGGGAGGAGAAAGAGAGTGTAATTACTCATTTCCAAGAAGATATCAAGATGTAAGTATAGTCGAAAGATCGTCATTCGTTCCAGCCAGCCAGCTAGCTAGCTTAGCCGGCAGCAGCAGCAGCAGCAAAAGCAAAAGCAGACGGAAAGACAGGACCTTGAACATATACGTAGTACGTACATAGAGATAGAGACATACCTACATGACACGATACGTACGTACGTACGTATAGATACCGCGTTTAATGGTGTTGCGGTAAAGGAAGAAAAAAAAAAGAAAAAAAAAGAAAAAAAAAAGAAAAAAAACCAACAACTTACGAGTGAAACATATTGTAGCCGAATACCAACACTCTTCGCGTTTTACATCATTGTCGGGCATACAAACGTCATGCACCTTCGACGCGAATCGCGAACATAAAAGTACCGAAGTAACGAACACAACGTACGAAGCGAAACGAAACGAAACGGACGAAACCAAGGAAGGAAAGAACGAACGAACGAACGAACGGCAATCTCTGCATGAGGAACGCAACGCAACAATAAACGTATGATGAATCAAACAACGATCGCCGCTGTTGTATACCGTTTCGAATGATAATTTCGATGTTTTTTTTCTCCTCTTCTTCTTTTGTTTTTCAAAAAATAATTTCTCGACACACGTATACCCCGCCGCCGGTCGACGTAGGTGAGTTGAACAGATATCGATAGTTTCGAGACGTAATGGAGAGGAGAGGAGAAAAAAATCGATGAAAAAGATAGAATCGAAGCTTGGAACAAGAAACAAGCGCCTCTGATTATAAAACTAGAGAAATATCAGACAAGAAGAAGAAGAAGAAAAGAAAATACGTAGACGCGTGAAAAGTCGTTGGGGTGTTATAACAACGTGGAAGACCTAGTGCTGCATTAGGTTTACCCCATTGCCATCCGCTGCGTAATTCGGGCTTGAGACTGGTGGGCAAAGAAATCGATAGGACGAGGGAAAGAGACGGAGATGGTGGGTGGCAGCGTTGCGCCACGTTAACACTACGAAACGACATGGGCGAGGGAATGAAGAGGGGGGAGGGGGGGATTAGGGGGAGAGGAGGGAGAGGGAACGGGACGACTGCAAGGGGTGGAGAAGACTGGTCTGGATGTAAACGGAGGGTGAGTGGGTGTAGAGGCGTCGCAGAGGGCTTTCGGGGTGGTGTTGAGGTAGGGGTTGGGGTTGGGGGGGGGGGGGGGGGGGGGAGCGGAGGTGCGGAAAATATCGATCAGTCTACGAAGGACAGGCGTCAGAGTATAAACAGGGGTCAAGGTCGTCGCGCGCGCCGCGAGAGGCCTGCGTCCTACAACACCGCAAACGCAAACTCCGATATTTTCACGTTCTCGCGTCCGCCAATTTTCAATCTTGCATCACGTCTCCTAACTTCTTTGTACCGAAATCACGCCCTAAAAATCTCCAATTATCGATCTGATCTCCCCCCCCCGCCCTTCCTCCTATTTCTTTCTCCTTTCTTTAAAGAAAAAAAAAAAAAAAAAAAAAAAAAGGATCGCCCGTTGATTCATAAGATACAAATAAGTATTACCCGTTAATAGTTTTCATTCGTTCTCGATTCTTTCTCTTTCTCTCTCTCTCTCTCTTTCTCAACCCCATTTCATCCGACTTCATTGATGTTGAAAATGAAAGAAATAAGTAATAAATAAAATTTTTCTTTTTCAAATCCATGCAGCCTCGTTTTATCGTCGTCGTCGCCGATGCTTGATTACAAGAGCAGGATCGGCGTCGCGACGCATGCGTCGTTTTATGACGCTCTGCTGGTTGCTGCTTATGCTCCGGTGGTGGTGTGGTGACAGCGTCGGGCTCTGAGACACGACCAGACGAAAGTAAAAATACTAGACGCGACTGTCAGCTGTTCACTGTTTACACGAAACATCCGACGATACACGAATTCGATAGATAATAATGACGATCGTAAATTTGTGAAAAAAAAAAACAGAAAAAAAAAAAACGAAACAAACTTATCCAGATACACAAACGATATATTACTAGCGGATGATGACGATACGATCGTGTTTTTTTTTTTTTTTTCAAATATCGACGTGCATCGGTAGAAAACAATCGTAATTGGCGCCGTCTTGTACACGTTAATAAAATGAATCGGAATAACGATGTTGAAATAATTTCGGAATGAAAATTATTTCAAAGTATAGTCAGTATATAGAAGGACAAGAAGGAAAAATCCCAGCCAACGTTCTTCCTCCTCCACCACCACATTTTGCCCTGGTACACACACTCTGCGGGACCACAAATCTCAGTTTCATGATTTCTAGACATTCGACGCATTTCCGGTCCCCCGCTGGGGGGGGGGGGGGGGGGGAATCTTTTCAACCGCAATAACTTATCAAAGATCTCCATTTCACGATGATCGATAAAAAAAAAAACCGCATCTCGTATTTCACTCACTTATATAGTAACAAGCGGCGGAGTTAATAATTTGCAAAAAAGAAAAAAACAAACAAAAAAAAACAATCGAACGAAACTAGCAAATATTTATTGATAAAATTCCTGCTCCGTCGCATACATTTTACCATTCGGCTCGAATAATAATTGGCGTTCGAATACACGGGCGTCCGATTCAACGAGAGAGAAAAAAAAAAGAAAAGAAAAAAGCCATGATCCTGTTTTCCACAAGATATCAGCTGATCGTCACCGAGGGCGCGGGCGTTACGAAACTCGGGTTTGCCGTTGCTGCAGAGAGTCGGAGTTGCATCTCTCGTAACCGGGTTACGCGATCGAATCGACTCGACTCGACTCGACTCGACTCTCATTTGTGTTGGTAATTTGTGGACTCACACGTTCCTATCTACCCGACAATTATTTCGAGGAGATAAAGAAAATGATTGACATGTCCCCCTTACTCTCGGTCGCAATCGAAATCGAATAACAAATATAATATGTGAATAATTCACGACGATCGTAAATCGGTATAGAATCACATATAACACCGTTGTTGTAGAAAATCTATATGCACGGGCAGGAGAAGTTCGATTGACGTGGAACGCCGTACTAGTTTTGAAAAACTCGCATTTTGATATAATTTGAAAAGAAAAAAGAAGAAGAGAAAAAAAACACACACACACACACCTAAAACGCGGAGCAAAAAAAAATCTACCTGCAATAATTTATTCACGCATAACTAATAAAGTTATACATTTGGTGTGTGTAAAATCGGAAGGAAGGACGGACGTGTAACGCGTGCGTAGACACAGCAGATATTCGTCCTTGATTCAAAATGTGAAAAGCCTAATTTTTCGTTCTATAGATCGCCGGCATACCAGCGGCGCGCATTGCCTAATAGAGAGATACTGAATTTAAAAACTATACATCTAGAATATTTTGATATTGTCGGAAGAGAAAAGCGAAGGTCTAATAATCGCACGGGGACCATGACCTAAAATCTAACAAACTATAAAACGAGCATGTATACCACACATAGTAAACTACAAACTATAGTATACATGAAAATATAGTCACAGGGAGCTGCTACCGAGTCACACACGACTATTTACCTGTACGTATGTAACGTACCGCGAGAGTATTGCGACGTAATGTATGAGAAATTAAGAAAAAAAATAAAATAAAAAAGCGGGGGGAAAAAAGATAAAGGAAAAAGTAAAAGAAATACCCGAGCGAATTAGTGAGCTCCCTTCGGGAGTTGAAATTCTTTCATAATATTTCATTCTCTAATCATCTCCCACATTTTCATTTACCGTAAGCCGCCTTGAATTCCAGACGACAAATTCCAATTTTGTTTTAACGATCTTTCTCCGCCTTCCCTGTATAACTTGGGGGCGGGGGCTTCGAGAAGCGAATCATCTTTTATATTTCAAATCTTCGTCAGTGACCTATTTGTGAAAAACCTGTGCAAACACAATTGCGAAAAATTTGAAAAAAGAAAAGAAGAAGCAGAAAAAAAAAAGATAAAACAATTTCGAACAAATGGAAACTGCAGTACGGCAAGTAAAGAGAGAAGAAAAAAAAAAGAAAGGAAAGAGAAAGATAGAGAAAAAAGAGAATACATAGGAATCCAGGTAATCTCAAAGTCACACAGGTATATGTACACGAAGTCTGCATGCAGTGAGAGATAACGTGTGATAAGTCTAGACTCAGGAATTGCTGTTGCAGCAGATAATAAATTTCAATCCCAAAACATTCGTCCGTCTCTTTTTCCGAGACATTCGGTCAGACGGACAGAAACACTCGAGTGATTCGACCGACCAACTCTTGTGTCCGTCTCGTCTACCTTTTTCCTTTTTAATATTTTCTCTACCCACATATGCCTATACGTGTCTCACACGATTCATTAATTTCTTTAATTACTCGTTATAAATTAGTCCCCGGAAAAAATCGATAAGTTCGGTAATCATTGTTATCATTATTATTATTGGTAGGAAAGAAAAAAAATTATTTTCATCGGAAGAGCTTCGTTGCTTGCCCGTGATTTTCGAAGTGTTCAACTACGAGTTGTAAATTAATTGGTCGAATCATTGGACGGTATGGCGTACGCATTATACAATGTCGCTGGTATCTGCGTGGCTAATAGTTAAATTTCGGTAAAAAAAAAACAAAACGAAGAAGAAAGAAAGAAAACGAAAGACAAAAACTTCGATGGATAGAATGAAAACAGAGAGGGAGAGAGATAGAGAGAAAAGAAGTAAAAACAAACAGAAGATAGAGAGAGAAAAAGAGAATTGTTCGGTTACATCGAGAGAGGAGTTTTCCTCCGAGTGGTGTGTCGGTGGTCGTGGCGGCGGGGATATTGCTGTCGGTATGACGTCAAACGGTAGTGGCCTAATCAATAGCGAGGCTCGCGGGATGCGAATGCGAATTCGCTACTGATCGATAGTTTTAAGCATCGTAGACCGGCATGGCAGCTGCTGAGCTCTCTCGCCACCGTACATTGCTGGTACGTAATATTTGTACGGATACATGTCGAGCGAACGAGGAAAAAAAAAAGAAAGAATAGAAAAAGAAACGGGGGAAAAAAAAGAAAAATCGTTCGAATTTCATTGAGGCTTCTCGATATATACGAGTGTAATGAGATAAAATTAGAAAATTATCATTCATCTCGCATCGAAATAGCATTTGTCCAACGGCATATTTCGCATTATGTATTACGTTATCCGCCTATAAATACCGAGAAGTGGTATGAAAATTAATAACAATAAGAATAACGACAATAATAATACCAGGTATATCATCCGATACCCGCGTAATTAAGGTAGTTACAACCGTACGTATTACCCACCTTACCCATATAATTATCAATAAAATTATCCGCGTAACTAATTCTATATTTTGTTACGAATTATTCAATACGCATAACACGTATATACACGTATAAATATCTATGCAATAATCCTCTGTTTGTGTGTGTCTGTCTTCGGATTATCGACGCTGAAATTATATCATAGTAAAAATATTTTACAGCAAAATACGTCGATATACATATCGTCGCAGGTATCGAGGGTCTCTCTGAGCGTGTCGTAATAGAAAAGAAATTTTTCTTTTTTTTTTTCCTACCCATATAACAAATTTTACACATATATATAACGATGGTAAAATAATTCACTGGCACTGCTGCCGGTTGCTCCTATAGAAGAGAAGAAGCAGAGAGGATAGGCGGAGAGGCGGCGACCTTCCAAAGTAACTTTCTAAACAAAACTGCCTTCTCGACTCGACTCGTCTCTTTGATTGTGTCACTTTAATTTGACGGCTCGTTAAAGCTCGCGCGACAAACACACACATGCAGGTAAAAATTATAAGTAAATGTAAAAATTAAAAAATAGACAAAAACAAAAAGGGGGCATTAATTACATGCACAGAAAAATTGAACGACTCGGAATAGCAGACACTTGTGTATTCGAGTAGGTAAGTACATCGAAGAAATCGCATTTATGATGTTTTCCGATTAACGGCATTTTTTGGCAAAAAAAAAAAACGAAAAAAAAAATGAAAGAAAGAAGCTGTACGTGTATCTTTCACTTGACACGTGAGGTACCTCGACGCAGATGAGGGACGGTAAAAAAAAAGCTACTAATTTCACTTATTTATTTATTTTTTTTCCTCTTTCTTTTTCTTCTTCCTCTTTTCTATATTTGTATTCGCAATTCGGCGGTGTCTAAAAAATGTGTAGAGAGTTGAGGCTGCAGTTATTGTGGCCAACTCAACGTAACATGTTATTCGGGTTCGGTCGCGTTCAAAAGTTACATTGTACGTACTTATAAAATGTAGGTATAACACACGTCACTAATGTAACAATAAGTAAGAAGTTCAAGAGAGCAACGTGCCTCGTTTGTACTTTGAAACGCATTATCTCACCGATCACCCGGGTAAACGAGAGAGAGAAAAGAAAAAAAAGGAAATTTAACGAAACCAAACGAAAATTATCATGCAACGTTGTCACAAACATACGTGGTATATGATCGTTCGAAAAAAGAACACGAAATAAATCAAGAACAAGAAAATGAAGAAGAGAAAAACGAAAAACAACATTTCAACCGTACGAGAATAATAATGCGAACGGAACAAGGTGATGTAATTTCTTCGGCAACGATAGACATGCCGTAAGGGCGAGATTTGAGAGGGAAGAAAAACCAGAAGAAAAAATTCTCATTTTTTATGTCACTTAGGTGCAGGTGTATGTTTGCGATTGCACAGCCGATGTCGGCGACGATAGTGATAACGACGATGATTGGTTGTTTTTTTGTTTTTTTTCGTTCCAATTATTTTGTTTCGTCGATTAAATTCACGGTATGAATTTTAACGGTGCGCACTACCAAACTACGATTGACTCTATCGCGAGAATATAAGGAGACTCGTAAACTCGCTTGAACAGAACGTAAACCTAATTTAAGAACGGTTGTCAAGGTTAAGGCATGCCCCGCTGCAAGAGTCACTGCCCCTGGCAAAAGTTTGGCCGCATCTCAATTCGCCTCCTCCCTAACTAACCACCACCACCACCACCACCAACCACCACCACAACTACCGTCACTGCTACTGCTGCTGCTGCATTGCGCTCAGAGAAATCTGCAGCCAACATCTACTATTCTCCATTCCCCGGCATTGATTCACCCCAACAATATATAAGTTTGAATAAACCGGAAACGTCCTGCGCTCTTCGGTCCTCCATCTACTCCTCCGAACAACTACTCTCCTACTGGCCATTCCGATTCGGCGGCATCCGTGGAATAAAGACAATTTTTCTCAACGAATCACAAACTGACCCAAATATTCGATCGTCGGGCATGCCCCGCAGTTCAAACTTTACCGCGGTTAAACTGACTATGTAGAAAAATATCGTTTCTCTCTTTTTTTTTTCTCGCCCCCTCCCCTCTCTCTCTATCGCTACTGCGAAGAACAAGCGATGAAAAATTCAATTCGGAGATGCGCGACACTCGCCGATTTTTCTCACCCTCGATATCACAATTGAGGATGAAAAATCTCTGGAGAGTTAATTACTTGACCGAGTGAGTATGAAACGATCATGGTACAGGGCATGGAAAGGTAGGCGAAGAAAGGAGGGACGTGTTGATCATGTGCGCCTAAACAACCGCGTTTTAGAAAAAAAAACAAAAAAAAAACACATTCAAAAGATATTTAAAAAATAAAAAAAGAACAGAACGAAAACAAACACTCTACGAACCAGCGGTTATAATGCACGGACTGTTACATGCATACGTCACACGTTTGAGGAAATATTTGTTTTCTGGTTGGTAGATATAGAGTCAGGTAGGTAGGTAGGTAGGTTGGTAAGTAGGTAGATGTACATAGGTGTTATTTTTATTATCGTGAGAACTGTGTTCGCAGCTGTTAAACCTGCAAAATGTTCTCGTTTTTTTCATTTTTTTTTCTTCTACCTTCCATTTTCAACTAATTGTAAACGTATGACATGTTATCCGTATAGCCTAAGAAGCACGAAGAAACTTCTCAACAAGTTATTTTAGTTATCATACGATCGGTATCGACGGAATACGAAAAAAAAAATTTAACTGGGTCGTTCGTCGGTATCTTCGCCTCGTTACAAAAAAAAAAATCCCCCTCCCCTCCCTTTCTTTCGATTTTACGTCAAAATTGGATCATCTCCTCTTATTTATTTATGCAAAAAAAAATGTATGAAACCAAATGAAAAATAAAAAAAAAGAATCAACCAATACCTAACAACGAAATTAATTAGGTTGTCGGATGTCGAGGGATTCAAGTACATACACGGTTTCAACCCTCCCTCTTCTCCCTCCTCTTTGCTGATTCGTCGTCGGTAAAGTGACCCTGAAGAGGTAATCACCGCGGAGAGTAAGCTGGATAGCAATTATTAAGAAAATAATAGAAAGAGAAATAGCGAAGACGAAGGGAATGAAAAATAGCCACGAGTCTGCTATCTTGCCTTTTCGATAGTCAGCGAGAGTCTGGAGAGACTCCGTGACGTAACGATAGGCGATTTCTAAAATCGAAATCGACGAGGTCTTAATTCGTACACGATGCTACGTCACACGTTGGTCGGTTGGTTTGGTTGATTAGTTAGTTGCAGCAGCGAGTCGTTGGACATTTTATTTTAGTTTCACATTCTTCTTTTTTTCCCCCTTTCTTTCTTTATTTGAACAGTTTTAAGTCCAAATCGAACGATCGAAACTTTTCTATCGCACACGAATTCCAGTTTCTTCCGTCTATATTCGATTCGTCCCGTCCTTCTTCTTCCGCACCTCGTAATTCATGATTTTTTAAATTATTCATCATTACGAAACTTTTAGTTTCAAAAACGACATCCACTCTCCCCCGATAGTTATCCTATACTACCGGCACTCATTGTCAGTCGTTCGATTCTATTTAAAGCATAACTCCGAAGAGGTTCCTAAAGTGGTTTTTCTCCCTATCATTTTCTTTCAAAATATACATATATTTCTCTTTAAATCAATTTCATCTTTTTTTTTCAAATTTCATAACACATCAGTTGTTATAATAAAATATGTATCTATATATATATATAGAGAGAGAGAGAGAGTTCTTGTGACGCAACAATGAGATTATCACCGTACAGTTGTGGTCCACTTTCTCCGCGTTAGCATTGAAACACATAACATGTCACGGGGCCATAAACTAGTCGACGTTTAATCCGCAAGGATTATTGGAAAATTAAAATGATAATATTCCGATAGTTTGGAAAACCCTTTCATTCGATACACGGGGTGGAACGAAACGAATACTTATTGCAGACGAATGATCGTCGACGAAGAGGAAGACGACGACTCTTCACCAAATTTTAGAAATAAAATGATGACAAAAGAGAAGAAAAAAAAATGAATAATAATATTTTCGGCTCTCTTTATATTCCACAAACTAGGAGAGGTCCGGCAATGCGGCTGGATTATCTAAGAGACTTGGCAGCGCTGTGACAAAACTAAAAGTCTTGTCTTTCAACGACTCATAGTCAGGCTGTCAGTTCAAGTATATATTCTTGAGAATCGGCAACACTTTTTTTTTATAGCGGGGGTCCCAGTTGTTCAAAGATTGATCGACGCGTCCCGTACCCGCGGTAACAGCAACATCAACGACGACTGTTAGTCCAATTTCGAATGCAATATAAATTTACTCGGTGGTTTTCTTTTTCTTTTTATTCGACGAAGTCAAATTGACGAAACGTTTCTCGGATCGGTAATTGTTGCGAGAAAAAAGATAAAGAAAATAAAAAATTTAAGTCAGGTATTACAGTCACGGCGGTTTTGTAGCCTGCAACTTTAAAAAAGTTGCCTGGTAATGTATGAGATTAAAAGAAAAGAAGAGAAAAAGAAAGAAAGAAAAAGGTAAAAAGAGTAAAAAAAAAAAAAAAAACCCCCAATAAATAAATAAATCCGATCAGAAATGATCGGTGTTCGATAATCGCTCCAAAATTATTTTTCCCGTTCACAAAACATTGACACGAATGTTAGTTAAATGACGTAGAAACTTTATTCAAATTAGAAGGTAATCTAAATTGCATCAGAATCAATGTCAGACGTTCTTTAAATTCTGGTCGAATAGATCGAGAACTCTAGAAGCAGGCAATAGCAGCAGCAGCGGCGGCGGCTACTACCTGAATGATGATTAATCCCATAATGTAGTTTGATAATTTAAAAACTATGAATGATCATCGTCAAAAGTAGCGTCCCAGATTAGTTGATGGAAATACCATATATAGGTGGCGATCAATTTAAGTCAAATCGGCGTATCGTCTAGTGCTGCGTATTTGATTTATAACATTGAAACTTTTCTCATAGTTTACAAACTTGAAAAGATTAAGAGTTGAAAATTTCTAAGAGTAGCTTGAGACATAAAACTCACCCTGCATTTTCAGCAGCAACAATTGACATGTGCCTCCTCTCATCGAGGTTAGGCGATAGATGATAAAGCGAAGAGAAATCCGTGATCACTGCTGTACTTCAAACGAAAATAACTCTGATCTAAAAAAAAAAAACACTGCGTAACTTTGTTTCTTGTTGGCGTTTGTTTAACGTTAATTACTTATTACTGTTTTATATACTTTCGTTAGATACGAATACGTCACTATACGTTATTATAAAAAAAACCAACACACACTGTATATAATCACACTAGTCGTCAGCCTCCTTCGCACAGATGAGTTTTTTTTAAATTTTTTTGTTGACTTTTATAAATCCTCAACTCACAAAACTATAATTTAGTTAAATTTTTTTTACAGTTTAAAGGTAACTATGTTATAAAGTTACGGGTATGGTCAAGTTACATTTATCATTATCCTCGTTTCTGGAATTATTATTCACTTATCGGTGTTGTCGTAGTTTTTTTTTTTTTTTTTTTTAATTTATTTTTCCTTGTTCACTTTTCTTTTTTTATTCTCGCACTTTGTCACTCGATAATTTTCAAAACAATGTTTTCACTTGTATTTTTTCTTCTCTCTTGAAATGTGTACATACCTGTAAACGAGTAGAGCATACATTAAAGAAATCGGAATCTATTCGGGTTTTTTTTCTTTTTAATTATAAATACTTGAGAAAAAACACTACGGAATAAAAAAAATAATAATAATATATATATTAATAAAAAACAAATAACGGAATAAATAAAACTAGCGACGTAACCGACGGTCGGAGAGTTGAGATTCGTCAAACTTTTTAAATACGTGTAGAGTAGCGGGTATATATGTATATCTCTGTGGAGGTCAGAGAAAACACGTCACATCCGACCTAGATCCAATATTCGCGTCGACCCAAATCTGCACACAGAAATCCAATATGTTTCGCGGAAAAATATTTCATCGTATCACCACAGAAACTGGCTAGCTAACCTATAATATCGAAGATATATCTAGGCGAACGTTGAAGAGAGAATTGCGGCGGCTAGTGGGAAAAAAAAAAGAGAGGCGAAAAAGAAGGGGGGAGAGAGAGAGAGAAAGAAAACATCGGCGAACAATAGCGGATGATAAAACGGCGAAGAGAATCAAAACCGAAAAGAAAAACAATAGTTGCACGAAAATATTTCTGCTTCGGAGACATTGTATGTTTTTTTTCTTCTTTCTTTCTTTATCTACTTTACATATTTGAGCAAACCCGGAGCGATATGTGCTAAGACTTTTTATCTCCAAACCATAACCTCAAAACTGACAACGTTGAGGAATCCGAGGGACAATGAATAACATCAACTGGCACAGCAGATTTTTATCACGTTCATATCACAATTTTATTACTTGCATGTTATTTTGCGATGCAGTTGATTTGGTTTGAGGTGAAATAGAAAATAGAAGAATGAAGGAAAAAAAAAAGAAACTCGCACGAAACAAAAATATACATATAAATAAATGAAATAAGATAAAAAATCATTCAAAGATTAATTTAAATCAATGGATTCCGTCGGTACGGTAACAATGTTTATCTTTTTACACCGTTATATTATTGAGTCGAATTTCAACACAAAGAGACACTTGAACGTTGATTCACGGTTAATCAAACAGAAGACGACGCGGTGCAGAGAATATACATTCTGAGAAAACACGCCAATATTTGGATGGGGAAAGAACCGAACGAATGATTTTCGCAGCATTCGTTCGAAACGGACGGCTGCAGTGATTAAACTGCGCGTATTAGATTCATCGAAATTCGATCACAGCGTTGAGAATTTTTAACTGTTCAATTACCACAAAATCTCATTTATATAGAAAACACACTCGCGTTGATCAAAAACAATTTGTTGATCACGGATTTACGCGCGTTATGCACCGCACATGTGGGGAAATGGATCAAACAATGTGTAAAATTCTTTGAAAGAATTCGAACGATGAACAAAACAGGAAAAAAAAAATCGACACTTGTTTTCTAAATCAATTTTAAAAGTAAAAGTCGCGCCGTCGGATTCTCAAAATCTTCAACTTTGATCCGTATGAACTATAAGGAGAATATATGAACGACGTGCAACGTAGGTAGGTAGGTAGTAGACGACGTTATGTAGAAAGAAGGCAAGCAGCAACGACGGGGAATAGCCACGAACTCACGAGTTTCACAATAGACTAGCAGCCGTGTTGTAAAAATTGACCCTCAAGATTTTATTATCTTTTTTTTTTTTTGGTATTTTTTTTTGTTTTCCTTCCTTCGCACAGTTCCTCGCCGGACTATCGACGACACAGCTAAGAAGAAATCCCGTCTATTGTTACGTGCAAATTGCCCAACGCTCAATCAGTAATATGTATGACACCCACTCTTTGTTGTTACGGAACATCATTCCGACATTAATTTAAATGGAAAATTCGTACAACCAAAAGCCCCACTACTACCAACTTGTCAATTCCTCTCGTTTTATGCTCGTAGCTAAGACGGAACCGTCCCTACTACGGGTCTCTTTATCTACCTATCTTTCTCTCTCGCACATTCTCCCACTCTCCTTACCACATGCGCGTTAAAAATTCGACTCCGATCATGTTGTGTTCAAAATAGAGAAAAAAAGACAGAAGAGGACAAACGTTGGATACTAACTAGTTTTTTTTGTTTTTTTGTTTTTCGCCCCGAAACACACTGACACTTAAAATCACTAGCACTTTGATTTACGGTGTAAATAATGCAATTCGATGCAACGTAATGTAATTTAATATAATGTACCAGCGATATATCCACGGTCCGCGAATGTAATAAAATGTATATAGAGGCCCGCGCGCCCGCGCTCTCAGTTTCTCTGGTGTCGTTTTTATCAATGTGTGCGTGCACTTGATTAGGTACGTGACGTCACACGAGAGGGTTACATTGCTCCGAGATTGTCAGAAGAACATTTGTTATAGAGGAGTTGGAACAACAGCGTCATTAGCACTTAGCACTAGGCGGTGGATCATCTACTATAAGAGGAGTAAATAGTAAAATTAAATACACTGAGCAGCGAGCAGCAGGAACAGCCGAAGTCAACCGACACAACGACGACGACACGACACGACAACGACGGCGACTAAAGAACTACGACACTCCACTTTGCGTACACGTTTTCCTCCGTGGTACACATAACTCTTAATTACCCGTCGTATTTATCAACCGCAATATCGTACAGTATTAACACTTAACAAATAGTTGCCACTTGGTTATTTTAGTTTCGCTTCTTGCACGCGAGGGCCTTAAAAGTCGGTGGATAAGCACAACGCAGCACACGGCGCAACAAAGTACTCCTCAGGGTATGAATCGAGAGACTCGCTCTTGTTTACGTCGGTGTGATTATCATAGCGACGTGTTTGTACGTCGGATATATTTTGGGGCCAATAAATGGCATGGTAACTAATTGGGGGGGTTGCGGTAAAAAGAAGAAGTGGGGAGAGGGGGTTGTTACTAAACGGCGGAGTAAATATCAGCTAAAACCGGGCACTAGTCGATACGCAAACCCGCTCGGGTTTACGTGAAACAACTGACTCAACGCAATGAACTGCAAGCACACCAGGCCAACGGTAGAATCCGCTAGACGGCAGCACGTTTATCTTATGTGGGGCTCCGGCGGCCGCGTTCTCTCCGACGTTTCCACCAACCACGAACGACCCAAGACACGAGACGCATTACCAACACCGACGCTTAAATACTCACCTATTTAGACCGTGCACGATCTGCCTCACGCACACGGATTTAGAGACTGCCGGCGATTCAATATCAAGACCAAGTGCACGAAGGGACGAGGGAGGCCGACGGCTATGATCCATGCCGCATTAAACTAGACGAGCAAACCTATGTGCGATTTTATTTATCCCGACATTCCTATCGATATTTTATTTTATTCACTCTGATTGTGTACCGTTCACAGGTATCACCAGGTGTACTACCTGTGTCGCAATAAATAGATAGTTCGATCGTCGAAACCGCAGGGGTTTGCGATTGATTGTAAATCTATTAAACGTGGGGGTAAAATCGAAGCGCAGTAATTGCGCTGGTGCAATGATTACGCTCGTACGAAATGTTAAAATAAGGTAATTTCGGTTCGACGCGCGATTACGTTGTCATTGAGGAACATATCGGTGGAATAACATCCTACGTGTCCGCCGTTTCATTCCGACCAACAATCCGCCAGCTCCTATTGATCAAATTCTGATTAAAATATATACTGAGAAAGGTTGTACGTGCCGCAGGAAACGAGACTGCAATCCGTTCTTTCTACATACATTTTCCACTAATTATTACAAATTTTTCTTTTACTCTCTCTTCTCTCTTCCTCTCTCCGTTTCCCGTTGAATAAAATACGCAATTATTTGCCCGCGTTTTAATTATCGCTTTTACTATTCTCTCCTTATCATCTAGTCGACGGTGACGCGCGACAAGTTTTAAATTGATGATTTAAATTCATCCGAGTTTTATTTCATAGTTTATACAACACGGAAGACCGCGTTATTCCAAACCCCCACCTCACTAAGTTAATAAATATAACTGTGAATTTCGCGCGCGCACAACGAACCACGCCAAACGACCTGCATGCTACTCGGTCACTCTACCTACGGGCAAACTTTTACTTACAACAAATAACCACTGAAGAGAATTTCATACGGCTAATATTGAGACGTAAGGGCTGCAATAATATCCGTGAAGCCCTACCCAAGGTGTATTCTGATTACCGATAATACATCGCAATCGATTACTCTTTCAGCGTTATACGATGTAACGAAGAACGTTTGAGAACGAAATTGAGATGACTATTTTGAAAGTAAAACCGTCCGGACTGGGGCAAAAGAATATCCAGCCAACTATAATGACCAACTAGAGTAGAATAATACAGTTTTACTAAAAAAGATTAGATATACGGTATTTTATAATTGTTGATTCGATGATCGATTACGAATTTATCAGAGACCCATTTAACAGGTGGAATGCAAAGTCGCTGAGGCAAGAATTAAATATTTTTGACTCACTTCCACTTATCGCGCAGTATATTACTACACCGATATTAAATTGGGGGGTGAATTCCCGTGCAAAATTTTTCGCATCATCATTCTCAGACACAACTATCGATAAATTATTGGTTCATTTGCGGTCGCGAGCGGCTCACAACCTGCAACATTCAGCGTATTCTGATTAATACAGGGACAGTGCTTATCGAAGCCTTCTCGTGAAAAATACTCGCTATCTGTAGTGACCTGAAACCTACGGTAGATCAGATTAGTATGAAAGTAACAATGAAAGAAAAATTCGATCTATCCGAGGACTTAACCGACAAAGATCTCGTTCGCCGAAAGACCTGAAGCACACAGCAATTCAGATTACGACGTTGAGATGTCCATGTTAGTTGAGTAGTTTGTAATTGAAAATTTCTAGTAGGCTAAATCCTCTCGCTAGAAGCCATAAAACATTTAGCAATGTCATGTGAATATGTGATAATCCACAGCTTTGGTTCGAACTTTAATTACAAGCTGACTGCAAAACTCGCTTAACTAATCAAACTCATGCACAAAGCGATGAAAAAGAAGAACCCGCAACAATGTAGTGATAGATGAAAGAAAAAGGGAAAAGTTGGTCGGCGATCCTCTTCGGGGACAGCAATCCGTCGCATCTCTATACATGACGTATTATACGAGTGGGGAAACATTTTGCTCTATAATAATCGCAGATTCGCTTTGTTCTTTGTTGGACCGAACTAATAATAACAAAATTATACTGATCCATATCTAGGATTAGGGTTTTCCAACCCTATAAAATGTGCAAAAATACCGGCTTACAAACTACCTGACGGTCCGATCGCGACTTCTGCCTACCGTCGCCTATATAGCCCTAAAATACGACGAGCGGTTCAATTTTACATTCTAAAGATGAGTCCAACGTTCTCAGATCGAACACAACGTCAGTGTTTTTTTTCTTCTATTTTTTGAAATTATTGTCACACGTACGCTGAAGAGACAGAACGGATCGGTACATTCTGCTTCTGGTGCTTGCAAATTCGATGTTAATTTTTGAAACGTGAATTAAAAGTTTGAGGATTTTCGTACTGAACTCTAATTGGAAGCAACTGTATCATAAGTTAAGATCGAATGCAATCGTCTCACTGATTAGTATGCTAAATTACGAGCAGCTCGTCTATTGGAATGTGGGGAAAAAATGGAAACATGATTGAAAAATTTTTCATCACATTACTGAGAAAGACATTGTTACCGTCATACCTCGCGAGAGAATAAATTGACCCTGCAGAAGTTGATTTTCTGGTATTAGAACAACTGCCATCACTACTTTTCAGATCCTGCAGTTTTCACACCTCGTATTCCAAATTTTTCTCCCTGATTTTTATCCTCAGGTCGGTCCCGCGTCGATCGACACAGGTCTCTTGTAACAGAGTCTGTGATTTTTGCGACACTGAAAAAAATAGCGAAAAACAGTTGCCACCACACAATAACACCACACTAGTTTGTATCCACGCCAAAGATAACTGCGTAATAGGTCAACAATAAAACAGGGGAAAAGTTCACACTACTTTTTACGCCAAGTGGCTTGACGACAAGCGTCATCCCCGACAAAAATTGCGATATTCGTTTTTCTACTCGTCCGGGACTAACCGCTGGGCTAACACTTCACATAATTCAGTAACAATAGCTTCTAGCACATAAGTGATGATAATTCACTGGTTACTGCGCATTTAGTAAACAATAAAACTCGCGATGAAGGTGAACGGTGACCGATGCAGCTCTCCTGCCGATTTCTGGCGCCGGCAAGTTCGAACTCGTCAGCCACCAACTCGAAATAACTCGAAACGGTCGAACCCGAACTTCGAACATAAGACGTTCGAGATCATATGCTTGTCATGTGATCACGGCGTACATGGCGCCACCTCCAAGCGGCAAAATTTGAACTTTTCAATCTGAATCACTTGATGAATAGTAATAATAATTATTCAGTTACTCAAGTGTGTATTCAAAATTAACTACACGAATATTTAACAAATCGCTAATCTCATGAATAAAGGGTTATTGTCAGGCGTTTAAGTATCACGAATTTAATACCGTTTTATATTTTCGCAGAATTTTTTGCTGACTGCTTCAGACTTTGATATTGGATTTTATCTGTGACTTTGTATTATCGCTTAAAAATTATCGTGATTGTTATTATACGATTAATATTACCCGTACCGTTGTAACGACATTGACATTAATTGTTCATTGCCGAAACACCTGCTGAATTCATAAGTCAGCAGAATGAATTTCCTATTCGCTATGTCAACCGCTGTTATTGCATGACTCCTGAATACGATTTATTATGTAACAATGTAATTAAAATATAATGTATTCAAATGGTGAGAATCATAAAATATATAACATGATATAATAGTGGTGGGGTGATAAAAGGTTTATTTTAAATCGTTAATGGATCAGGCTTACATAATAGTACAATGTTGAGTCAGATAACGTTGTTGAATTTCTTTAGTCAAAAATTTGACTGTGTTCCTCCTCAAATTATTACCCTGCTTTTTCTGCATTGTGCAACTTTGAATCTAGATAAAAATCTAGCGACTCTTTTGCAGTAAATCAACAATCTCTTCAATCTCCTTGTCCTTAGCTAAATCTAGAGGTGTTCTTCCTCCACTATCGACAAGTTCCAGGTCTGTTAGAGGAATTAAAACTTTGCATACCCTAACGGCATGTGCTTTGATTGCTCGATGAAGAGCTAAGCAGCCATCGGAATCTTGAATATTCGGATTTGCTCTAGCTGTCAAAAGCAATTCAACAATATTTAGGTGACCCTGACTCGCTGCCCTGTGCAATGCAGTTGCTTGTCCAGATCTTGTTTTTGCATCTACTCTGGCTCCATTTTTCAACAGTTTTTCACAGACCAGGTGGTGACCGTTTCGTGCGGCATAATGCAATGCAGTGTAGCCAGCCACATCTTCTCCATTAACAGGGGCTCCCTTTTTCAAAAGAGAATCGATGCGATCAAGATCGTTTTGTTGAGCTGAAAATACATCATGTGTCGTTGAAGATCTCTGTTTTTTTTTCTCAGTGGGACTATTATATATTATGTACTACTATCAGAGTGGTCACCTGCACTCCAAATGCCTCGTTCGAAGTCCATTTCCTCTAGCGTTTGCCGAACTGACGACGATTCCGCAGCTGAGCAAGAATGCGCTTGGCCACAATGTGCCATCTCAATTTACCTGAAACTTATCAGTTTATTGTAACTTATAAAATATTATTCAAAATATGATGGGAATTTTATTTCCCGAGAAGAAATTGCTATGAATTCTAAATGAATAATAGGATTGCAGCGTGTAAATAACAACGAGCTATATTCCATATATCAATATATTCAACGATGTATACAGGAAATACAATTCTGGAATGTGGAGCTCAGTAAATAACACACAATAATTCAGTTCATAAGTAATAAAAGGCTGATCAAAATTAATACGCAGAATCATCGGCTCGAGTAGCAGATTTATAAAACCTCCACCTTACAATCGAAAAGAAACTAAATATGCTTCCCATTATCAAAATAAATCCAATGTACTATCTTATGATAAAATACAATTTGTTTGTGACAAGGAAAGTGTCTCGTCGAGTATTGAATGAGAGGATATTTTAAGTATAGATCAAAACTCCGTCCAAATAAAGACATCGAACGACCTCTATTAATTGAATATTTGGAGTTCAAGCTTCTACTCTAACAGCGCGATAAAATATACACACATTGTGTACATACAATTACAATTATATGTTATAAATATTAATCACATGAGACATGTAAACATGGACTACAAGTTCTGCACAGCACATACATCGCCAGTAAAGAATAATATAGAGTCGCAGGGCTTAGCTAGTAACCAATGCGATTTAGCAATACCCAATTGAGGTCATCAATTATGATTGACTATATTGTCGAAATAATGACTCATTTGCAGTTAGCATGTATTACTTTTAGTAATCGACAATGATTGAAGACACTACACTTGTGTTTAATCGTTTGGATGGTTGGCAAGTTTAGTTTTGCCGTGAGGTTCTGCCACCGACGTTCAGATTTATATCTATTATTTCGACTTAATACAAAATATTGATCGTTGTGCCCATGTTTAGTTTTACAAGTTTTAATGCATATACGTTACACGTGTTCATAATATGCATAGTTTTTTTCATAGGAAATGTTTTAAGTAATAGAAACATATCAACAGTATGTTAGATTGGCTAATAAAATTGCCTGCAATATGTAGATATATACTATACAATATGTGTAAATAAACTTCGAGTATAGAATTGCAATTAATAACGAAGTTTTAAATTTCTTCTCTATAATTCTACATTGTAAAGTCCAGTAATGATATTTTTCTGGTATTTATTACAAACTTTCGCTAGGATAGTTGATCTATTCTATAGTATAATAACATTATGTAAATTTTGTATAAGATGGTAACTACTTTCTTCATTTTTGATACGTGTTGCTTTAAAAAAATACAATTCGTTTGATCATAATCTGCTAATCATTACTTGAAAATAAATTTATTACTATTTCTATGAAACAGTAAGTAGATAGTACGGTTCCATTTTATGAAAGAGATTTTTGCTTCAATAAATCTCAATAAATACTACTATGAATCAGTTTTGGTCCACCCCGAACGTTTGCAAATATTGACTTCTTTTGACAAATGATTTTCGGAACTAGAAGGCTAGTGGCTTTGTTTTACATACATTCATTGTGCAAGTGGTGCTTGATTATACATGTAAAAAGTTAATATATAAGTGTTTGTTCGTGTTAATGGCTAAATCTCTCTTTGTAGAGTCCAAAGAATTTCAGCTTCCCCGGTACTAGATACAACCTTGTAACCGAGTTCCGCCAAAACGTTTATAACAGGAACTGGTGGCCCTTGAAAAAAAAAAGTAATTTTAATCGTGGCTCCAAGATACATTTTTTATCTCGAAAAACAGAGTACAGTGCAAAACCAATAGTTCTTCTGTTCTAACTCAATGAATAACGATGTACATGACAAAATACAGATTTATACTTGAAGTTCTATACTCACCTTTGATCATTACACCGTTGATAACATTTTGGCCAGAGTTTGGAAAGCGTCTGGTGAGTGCAACAGTTTCCTCACGCGACAGACCAAAAACAGCGCAGTCAGAAGCAAAAGGTGAGCCTTTCACAGCAATGTAAGCATAGTTTTCTGCGCTGATCATACTAACCAGTTTTTCAGACATGATTTCTATGTATTCGAAATCGCTTGTGGAAAAACTTTAAACCACGTTGTCTTTTAGCTCTAGAATATGAGAAAATTTAATGTTAAAATTTCTGGTACAAAAGTTTGTCTTTAACATATTTAACCGGCGAAAATCTAAATTATGAAATTCATAGTTATTTAAACCTCTATGGGTCTTTAAGAATGACAACGATTATGAGAATGAAAATTTTATTTATGCATCTTAAAGTAGCTCGTTGCATTACATTGGCAATTCACAAATGATGAAATTTCAATTTCAATCGTCCATATAATAGATGAATAATTACATTCCTTGTAAGATTTCTGTTTCCCAATCAGAAGGTAGTTAAACTAAAATCTGATTCTGAAGAATCCATAAATGAACATCAGGAAAATTCGTTGAACGACTCTTTAATCATCCTGACATTCGTTCAAAGCCTGTTTTCAACTCCGACTCTCAGTGATTTGTCACATCACATGTGAAAGCCTAGTTCTACTCTGATCAATGATTTGCCTTTCCCGTTCCTCTTTAAGTTGCATCATCCGAGTTTCATGGGCCCAGCGCAGCTCACTTTGAGCCTTATCCCTCTCATATTCCCACTGGAATCTTTCTAGCTCCAAAGTCTTGCGTCTAAGTTCTAGCTCCGCAGTACGTCTGGATGCTCTTTTTTCAAGCAATTCTTCTTGGTGGATTTTAGTTTGCAACAAAGAATGACTAGTAGATCGCATACCCAGCATGGAACAAGGCGCCACTCTTCTCGAACCAAATACAGCTCGTTTCTCATGACTGGTAGCTCCTCTTTCCTGAGATCCAGCTAATAACGATTGTTTTCAATAGAGAAATGTAGGAAATTATATTACAGTTGGTTTAATCAATGAGTTATGTGTAACACGATATAGGGAAACATACTACAAAGTTTACCAGTAGAACCTGTGTCTCCTGCAGCTCGACTTGCCTCCCAATCTCTGTTGTTTTCAGTGTTGCCACTAGTCTCAGTATTTTGCATCTCTTCATCACGATTTGTCCATTGCGTTTCACTTTGCATAATGAGTTCAACGTTGGATTGGGTGTTGTTGCTGGATGCATCATTGTATATTTGATTCCTGTATCCCCATTCATCTAGGTCCTCAAGCTCCGTGTCGGTAATGTTACTTGGTTCGATGGAAGGTTCTTGATTGGGCCAAGTGTCGTTTTTCTTGATGTTAGTGGTAACCATACCTTTATTCTTCTTACTGTGGGCTACTTGAATAAACTGCTGCCTAATGGTTTCTGGACACTTCTGACAGCGCTCCATATGCCGTTCCATTCGGGTAGCATTTTGAATATAGGATTGATTGCAAAACTTGCAAAAAGCTATCACCTGCGATCCATCAACTTTTTTATTGTAATAATTCCATACGATTCCGCGCTTTTTCACCATCGTATATTTTGTCCTCAAATATGAGTTTGTGGAACCTCAAATATGCATTTCAGGCAGATTCTTCACAATTGTTGATATGTCAGATTTGTTGGATCCTAACCTTAAACACTCACGAAACGTCAAAAGAACCTCTAAAACTCCATTGATGAACAACCAAGTTATGTTGACCACTTATTCATAGGCATAGAATATTATTCTTCCGCATTTTTCCTGATACGTTCCTTTCAGAGTCGAAAATCTGAAGAAGACAGGTAACTATTGACATACGCATACACTTAGCGTACACAACGCAATGGCAGATCCAGGGACGGCGTAAGGGGTGGGGGACTATCCGAAAATCGAGGGATATTATCTATCAACGAACTCGAGCCATTCAGTGCAAATTTTTAATCTTTAATCTTTAATCACGAGATCTTTGAATATTTTGTTTCGATATAGAAAGATCAACGTGATACGAGAAATTTTTGGAACAGAAATGATAATACAAGATATATTGCATTTAGGAAATTCATACTTAGTGGGTCCACTACTCGGACTTGCAAACAAATAAAAACCAATAAGTACATACCAGATTTTATGGGAGGTTCAGGTTCAGGCTCGGCAAAGTCTTTTCTCATAGTCCACATGTACTCATTATAGTCTTGTTTGACACTAGTGCTTGATGAGGCAACAACTTTATAACCAAGAACTTCGAGGGCAGTTAAAATGACGCAGGGATGCTGGAGGTAAACAATGGTAGAGTCGTCGCAGTATCCTCCGGAAGCAAATCGTGTTAACTGCTCTATGTCTGCAGCTGAAATGCATTAAATTTCAATCTCAGGGTTATTCATTTGTGTCATCATACAACCATCCACGCCAATCAATTCTGGATTTGAACAGTGATAACATATCTACTTTTTTTCTATTGTAAAATATCAGGAAACAAAACTTGACAATCTCTCTGGTGAGTCACAGAAACTTAATTGTCAAAAAGCAATGCATCAACAGGCACCCAAAATATGCACAGCAGGATTTGGTTCACTGTTGGGCTTCACTAAGAATGATAAATGTGGATGAGTTCCGAGAAGCTGTATGATCAATTTTGTTGTGGATAGCTAGACAGGAGTACCTCAGATTGGGGTTTACTATTGAAATTGTACAGAGATTCACAATTTGAAGACAGAGAATAGCACCAAATAGTCAAGAAAGCGGAGATAAGAGAGAATTCCACCTATAAAGTTCTATTTCCCTCTCTACTCACGCAACAGATAATGCAGTATTTATACCTTTGAGACCTGATACAAGGACTCTCCAGGGATATCTGTGACTATACGAAGCAAGGTTACCTCTGACCAGAATGTATGGCATCTGTAATAGCAATGTTAAACGAGCTGCAACATACACAGATTAGATTAACAATAAGTATCAAGAATTTTGGTAGAAAATGATAAGAATGAAAAAAAATTAAAGTTTAGGTCCTCAGATGACAAGTTTAAAAAATTGATTTAGTAGTGGCAGATAGAATCACAGGCTTAGAAAGTTGGAAGCGTGCTAATGAAGTTCAGGGACATGATCCATCAGAGATTAGGCAGACGTCAAAGCGACGTACTTCCAAATTTACAAGTTAGAACAATGCAATTAAGATCAATTTTCAATTTGTTGATAACATCAAATTTCAAATTAGAGAGGTGTTGACGAATGCTAATGAATTGAAATAACTTGAGTAACAATAAGTGTGGAATAAGAACTAAGAACAATTACTAAATAGACAATAATAGTGCAAGAGTGATATCCCAACTAGGGAGAGACTAGAAGTTCCTGAGCAATTATGAGCACACCTTGTAATGAGACAAAACGCCCATTGTAAATGAACAACAATGAAAAATGAGCTCTTAAGCGAAAACCTGAGATAATGATAATTTTTTAACTTTATTTTTACCACTCAAAAGTCTTTACTCAGTCTTAGGCAATGACCTTAAAATTGGTTGTTGGTCATATTTCGTTATCCACTTTAGTGTAGACGTCTTTCGCTGGAGCCGCGAGAAATAATTACAAAATCAGAGTTATTATCACGACAATAATCTTCACACGTCACAACTGAGAAGTACCAATGAGTACCAACGATTCAGACTCGTTGAAGTACTACAAATGTTAAAGACACTATCTTGAAGTAAGCCGATATTAAGAAGCTCCTTGAAGCTTGAACTTGAATTAGCTTGAGTTCCCCAATTTCAAGTCCGCCTGGGTGTAGTGCTGGGTGCCAGCTTTAAAAAAGCATTCTCAGCGTGCTTTAAGCAAATGCTTAGACAGTGCATTTGTCGTTTCATTGGTGCCTTCCAGCAGACTTGATTTTGATTGGTTTAATATCCAATTTTGAAGTGCAGACTTTTAGAACACACAGGCAGCACCCCAAAGTACCCCAAGTCGTAGTCCTGCGTAGTCTTCTGAATCATAAAGCCAACAAAAAATAAATATATTTGTCCAATCACAACCTCAAATTCCAGTGCCCGGTCCCCTATTTTCACGGAGCGCTCAGCGCTCAATCGAACAGAAGTTGATTTTTGTGACAAAACGAATGCCGAGTCTGTCCGAGTAATTTTATCCTTTTTTGATCACGAGCGACGGCGTTTAGGGGTGGAACGGTGATGCAGTAGCTTAGTCGCTCAAATTTTCTACAAACGTGATATCCTCCGTTAAAAATCGGCGTCGTATGTAAACCAGAATTATTTTCGCAAACACATGTTAAAATATTACTCTACACTCTCTTGTCATCACTTGGATAATTTTTGTTACCCTGAGTATAACGAGAACAGTGAATCGTTTATACTAAGACGATTCTACTGTCTTAACTACTAGAGTTTTTTGCTGTTCTATGAGGTGTCGATAAAACATCAATGTTCATACTTGCTGTTGTCGCTACATCCAAAAGTGCCCATGAATGTCCTCAACAGTGCCACAGCCATGGATGTTGACTGTCCCATAGTCACCTTAAAACGATCCAGCAGTGCTCCGATGATCAACGAAATCAGTGCCACTATGTCTGTTACCTCAACTTCTACCTCCACTCCAAGGTATGGTTCAAAAATGTTGATATAAATGATTACGCACTCTATCCAACCAGATGCATTCATTGACATCTGTTGCCATTCCTCAACCAGTCACTGCTTTTTCAGAGATGTCGTTTCGAACTTCAACGTCTATTCAAATTCACCCCGTACCAGACGCTTCAGTACTAGCGTAAGTTAAACAATATTCGTACATTTCAATCTTCTTAGAGCCTGTTGTTCCTGCCTGGAAATGTCATACCAGAGATCAAATCCAAGCGAAATCTTATTCATGAGTCCTTGGATCAATTGTTGTCATAAATCTAAGTGTTTGACACAAAGAAGATAAAATTTCCCTTGGCTTTATTCTCTTAATAGAGTCCTGGTGGTGGAAGTGCTCCACGTCTTACTCCAAGAGTAAGTCAGCTACGACAGGAAGAGAGTGTGGATGTAGCAGGTCGAGAGGCAGCCCATGAGAAAGAAATTCACAGTGCGATACAGATATCTCAGTCATGGGAAGACCTGACCCTCGATGCAGAAGGGTCTTCTTTTAAAGATGCGGAGTCACCGAGTCATCTGCCGAATAAAATGGACAGACAGAATACTAATAAGCGACCTTTTGATCCTCTCAGCTTGAACCTATCGATAACTGGACCTCCACTTTGCTCTTCTCCCTCACCAACCAGGTCGGGACTTGGACACCGTCAGTGCTACTCACCTGGGATTCAATTTAACTGGAAAAACAATCTTTCTCCTAGTCCTACTAGAAAAGCTTTTGCCACCAGGTAAAGTTCAACAATATTTCTTTTGTGATTAATAATTATTCCTGAACTTTTGATCAATTGGTTGAAACTTTGCCTTTTTTCTGATTACAGGCGAAGTCTCAGTCCCATAGCAATCCGTGCCAGCTGCTTAGGGCCAGTAAAAAGAAAGTTTGAATTAGATGACAGCAATGGAGATCAACACTTGCAACCCCCAGCCAAACGAACTTCCAGCTTAGTTATTTCACACTCCAACAGGTGAGATATCATCCTCTGAAATAAGGTGTATGAAATTCTGACGATATTTTTCTAATGAAGCTAGAAATAAAATAGATCATAATCAATACATTATCAATGATCTTTTTCCCCAAAGGCTCGAAGGTATATCCAGTCCACTGCCAGGATCAATCAGTTCTGTAGGAACACCTGAATCTTTATCGAGTGCAGATTCGCCAAACTTTTCTTTTCGACCTGTGGACAGTCCATCTCCTGGTAGAATGTTATCTAGCGGGGATGAGCCAATGTCTGATTCATCCGGTGATCAAACCAAAGTATCAGATCACATGCAGTTGAATAATACAGGTCAGCATGATCAGAGGTGAATGAATCAGAGTGTCATACGAATCGTATGAACACGTCGATCTTAAAACCTTCATGTTCTGTATAATAGCGCAGTCTAGAGATCGCTTTGGCCGTGTAATATTAGAAGCGATAAATAAACACTATGCTGATTGCTACTTGCCCAAAGGTGCCACAGCTGAACGCAGATAAATAATTTAGTAAGAGTATGAATTTGAGATGAATCGCAGAGTTTCTCAGACTCGAATCATGAATTCTAATTCAATTGGCCGCATAAATTTTTTTGGACCTTTTTATGATTGATGACCAATATAATTCACGGATTTTTACCAATCGATTATAATAATGGATGACAACATTTATACTTTTTAATTAATTTCCTGATTTGTAATTAATATTTATATGAATGGTACACAATATACCTTTGAGTCTGAGAAACTTTTTTCTCTCGTGATTAACTTAACGTTCAACTACCATACAGTTTAAAATAGGTATATGTATGAAACTAGTCTGGATAATTCTAGTGAATTAGTAGATATTCGTGGAGAGATATTTTAAATGTACATAAAATCCAACGGAAGTAATCTTTCGCTTGTCACGATTCAATCTTAACTGGGAAAAATTGCATAATAAATCTTGTCGTCGAGAACCTTTGTGACGTACAGTAAAGTAAACTCGACAAAGAAAATATGTTAGTTGTGTCCTATTTCAAAGACTGAAATGAAAGGTGTTCAGCAGCAAAATATTCTATAAAGAATTTGATACTTCAATCGCATCTTCCGATAAACACAATGCAAAGCCGTAAACTGACGGCAAACTATTTTGCCGTGTTCATTTTCCTTTTGCTTTTTCTGTTCAGTGAACAGTTCACAAGTAAGTCTGTGTTCTTCTGTGGAAGGTATGCGATCCATCCAATATTGTTATATCCCGGCATACATATGTATACAGTAGACTAAGTATGTGCAAGGATTTTTCCATTGGTATACAAATAGAAGCGGATAACTGCGTTCAGAGAATATTCGATATCCTAATGATAAATCATTATAATGACTCTAGATTTAATTTAACTTCGTTGAAATAGCTCGTAGATGAAGCAGATGTAAAATAGCAATGGTTAAGCATGTAAATTATTTCCTCTCTTAGTAATAACAACAAATAAGTACCTACTATTGTGTAACAAAGTATACTGGTTATGTAACAAATCTTTATCTTTTTAAATATAACCAACTTTACTCGTATAAATCTAATATTTTCCTCCGTCAATATGTTGTGTTTCTTTACTTGTACTGAGATAGAGATATACTAAGGTGAACATCTCGAGACGAGATTTTATTTTAGAAAATGATAAGTACAATGAATAGATTACAGTCTCATTTGTTTTGGATCTGTAGAAGAATCTTCCTCTTCTACATCCTCTGTTTCTAATTCCGATACTTCTGTACCAGTGGAGGATTGTATTTCGAATATGGATTTCCCATAGCGTCTGCTTTCTAACAGGGTGTAACATAATTTATTTTCATTCCGTTCGTTGGATAAACTAGAATACGTCTGCACATTAATGAAAGTAGAACAAACCTGCTCTTAAAATCACGTATCGACTCTGTGAGAGGATGGATGCCCTGGCCTTTGTCTCATTCAATCCTAAAATCGTTGCTCTGATTTAGATGATTTTAAGGAATGTTTCAGTGACATACTTTCAAAATCTCAGGTGGATTAATAAAGGATACAGATTCATTATATCATAGGGACTTCTGATCTGGCTCGGCTTGGAAGCTCCACTTGTTATGATGATGTTCTGAAGAAATATAAAAGTTCCGGTAAATCCATAAAGCAGAGGCTGTAGTAGTTATTCAACTATGGGATAAAACTTACTTTGCTCCTGCCATATGCATGATACAGGTGAGAATAATGTATTGCAAAATTTCTGGTTGCAGTATCAATAATGTCACTGTATTGTATTTCAAAATGAACTCCTCTCTCTACAGCTTGTGAATACAATTTTCTACTCAGCCTCAACCCTGGACATTTTGTGTTAATAGATATTATGTCTGCGTTTAATTGTGTACAGGCAATCTGAAATCCAAATATAGGAGAAACAGAATCACACGACTTTGAATTCTGCTCAAATCACACAGCAGAAAAAGTTTGTGCAACAGACCTGAACCGCTTCCTGAGTCTGAGGGGAAACTGCATACAAATCATACTTTCGAAGATTAGGTGTTTGATTCTGAAAGCAATGGAAAAATCAAGGTAAGGATCAGTTTACATTTTTATGATGTACTTGTTTGTGTTCACTGTATTAACCAGCGCTTGGGTCGTAGTGGTGCCAGTATAAATGAAGGTAACCCGACTTAGTATGCGTAGTTTTCCAGCAAATTCAGAAACAAGATCTTTGATAATATCAGGATTAGGAAGAGTCGTAACTGGTGAACTTTCATCACCCAATTTTTTTTTCTTCTTCTTTCTAGATTCAAAGCCGGATTCGTCCAGCATCTGGTTGATGGCTACCGTTGAGTAGCCCACTAAATGAAAAATTAAAGCAACGATGCGACAAATCAGGAGTATTAGGTCTAGAAGATTTCTGTAGTAATATGCTTACTTTTGTGCAGTTTTTGAAGCATTACACGAAGCAACCCAATATCTTCATTTTCCAAGTTGACACACAGGTCGCAGAATCCAAATGACATCGTTATTTACATTCGTTATTCGAAATGACACTCGATGGAACTGAGCACGTATTAACCTGAAAACTAGGATCCAGTTATATGATAAAGTTTTGTTCCAGGTGTTCCGGAAAGGGGTGAAAATTTATTGCTCCTAATGTTAGGCAGCCCAACATACCCCTAGAGACAGCACAATTTATTTATTTAATCGAAGATTAATTAGGGCCCTACTCAATTAATTTCAAGACTTGATTATGTGTAGGTAGGGTAACAATAGTGCAGTTGCGAATATATCTGTTTCAAAATTTCGAAGCTTGTCATTTATTACAACCATACAACAACAATCGGCCACTTAACCTATTAATGGCGTGAAGCATGGTACACGAGTATTTTTGTGCTTTTAATAGGTAGGATGTGTGAGATTAGAAGCAATTTCTAATAAAAATACTCGAGACGTATCGGAAGCAGTAAAAGTATATTTTGATTTGCTAAACGATGTTTCACCTGAGGGCTAGCGTATTTAAACCGGGGTCTATGGTCGTTCGTCAAATGGGTAATAAATTCGAATATTAGTTTACAGTGGAACATAATTTTCAATCCCTTCCTATAACAAACTTCGTCCGATGATATTAGATCAGAAATTAAATCCACTATTTTTTACTGATCTACAGCAACGCTGAAGAGGTTTTACAGAAAAACAAATATTCTGTCGAGTGGGGATCAATTCGAAGTGACGTTAGATCAAAGAAAATTGAAGACTCCCAGAGGAAAGGTTTTTGAAGTCAATAGTAAACCTTTGGCTCTTGCGATAGCTACAGAATGGGACAGTCAAGTAGATACTATCGACAGATCCAACATGCATTTGGTATTTTAAATTCAATTTTTAACACGATGACACAAATGATGTATCAGTGACTGGACTCATTAATATCATTCTCATTGTTATTCTGAATAGACAGCGCTGGCCAGCACCACCTTAGACAACCCGCATAACCATACTAAATTGGATATGGTCAACTACATAGTCAATTACTTAGAAACAGATACCATTTTGTTTCAAACGAACGTATGTGACCCCATGTCCAGATTGAATTATCCAATTGTTTATTGTTATTCTGACTACGGATGATAATTATCTACCAATTACTCACTAGGATTCTGGGGAGCTATACAATCTTCAATTGAAAGAATGGGACCCCTTGATCCAATGGTTTTGTGATCGTTTTCAATTGGATATCACTAAGACCCTGAGTATCGCAGCACCATTGGTTTCTTTGCGAACTAAACAAATATTAGCCAGGCACTTGATGTCCTACAATTTCAATGCCGTGCAAGGTGAACCCAATGATCCAAATTTTCAAATTGCGCGTTCATCATTTAATTTTATGGATATCAAATTGGTTACCGTTCTATTTTCTAGGATACACTTATGCTGTAGATGTCTTGAAGTCTGTTATTCTGGCGCTAGCAACTGCAGAGAGAATTATTTCAACAGAAAAAGCAGTGTCCTTAGCACGTTTAGAGGAAGAATATCAGGCAATAAATTCAATTTCTCAAATCTACTACTTATAAAATTGATGCAACAAGAAGTTCTGATAACTTATAAATATTGTTGCACCATGTGTCTTTAGGTATCGTTTTGGGGAAGCGTTGAGTGGTCACATGAGCTGAGTAAACAAGACCTACAGTCACGTTTGTCGGCCGCGATGCTTTTCGTTCATCTAAACTCATCTTGGACTACTTCTAAGCCAAAGCATGACGAGTTGAACAGCGTATGAGTAGAAAAGACCGAAAATCTCCCTGAGACTATGAAAAACGAAGTTTTATTTTATTTAGTAGTATTTATTACTAATTAATTAATATTATTTTTTTGTTGTAATTGTGTATCTGTCTAGTTTCTTTGGCAGCAAATATTACGGCAGTGATGAGATTGTTTTGACTAATTGTGAACAATCCGGTCCTTCCCAATCCTTGGTACAGACACAACTGAAAATGATGAACATCCTATGAGTTACACACATCTGTTGGGATTTCTTTGTAAATAAAAAAGACACTTAGAACACTCGGTCGGCTTTGTCTCCTTTCAAATATCGGGATAACATATTACCTATAAGTTGGACCATGATTTAAGCACACAGCCCCATTTTTGCAAGATCTATGCGTGCATTCGTTTCGATGACATTCTCCTATTCCTCTACCGGTAGCAGAATTGGTTTTTGCCACTGGAAAGATTCTATTTTCAATACGTAACTCAACATCAAATATACAACCAGAGAATCCAGTGTGCAAAGGTAAATCATGAGGCAATGTATCAAAGTTCTTCGACTTATGTCCTCCTAAAAAATAAACATCGGACGATTATTTCTCACCAGGCTCTATCGGTTTTTAATTAACAGTAAGACTCTACACACCAATGTAGAGAATTGGTGCAACGTCTAGACTGGTCATAGATCCTGCAGAACGTCCGGTAACATTTCCAAGGCCATCTACGGATAGCCAAGCATCTCTACCTTTCCTACCGATCCGGAGGGTGTGCGGTCTATGCATTTTAGTCGTAAGAGCACTATGAGTGAAGATTCTCCTCACTCCTGAATGGATTGTAAAATATGACGGATCATTCAATTAATTTCAGTAGGCGTCCGTACAGAGAAGTATTCAATTAGTTCACCTGATCCCAAATCCCAGGTGAGCATAATGTATCCACGTACGTAAGTGATAGCAAGGTGATCAGACAAATCTCGATAAGGTCCGCTTTGGCCGATGTACGCAATTAAGGAAATTTGTTCAATTGATTGAGGTATGAGTCTGAGTTTCAATTCAATACTATCTTTTATAGATCCCGTAAGCCCGTATGCTATGTAAGAGGAGATACCTGGTGTAAAGACTGTAAAGGCTGGTTGTATAATGGTAATATCTGTAAAGACGGTATTCGATTAGATTTGACAGATTTTTTTCATTGCACAATAAATAAGGTAAGAGTTGAAATTCAAAGACAACGACGATCCTTACCTTCTTCGCAAAGCAGACCATGAGTTCCCAAGGGACAAATGCACATAAATCCAGTACCTGGAGAACTTATGCACGACGCTCCATATTGACAGGGATTATTGTCGCAGGCAGACCTCTCGCACACTTCCCCAGTATATCTGATAGTTGAATGAAGGTGATAAATTCATAGGCCCGTCGAAAGACACGGCTTACAGATTGAACTGAGTATGAGCACGGTAGAACTGATAAAATTTACCCAGCTATACAATTGCATTGTATTTTCCCATTGACTTCTTGGCAAGCTCCAAAGTTTTTGCAAGGGCTGGATAGACACAGAAATGAAGTACACTCCTCTATTTGGAAGGTATCAGTTGAGTCGCGTATGAGATGTCTTTGGATATTGTTCACCTAGTGAGTAGTATGTCAATTTTGGTATGAAGTACTACAAATTTTGGCAGACTATTCAAAGGTTTACCTTAAGCAGACTCATGCAACCAATAAATCCTACAGCAACATGAGGGAAGTAATGCGAAAATGCAAGAGGAATACCACCTAAATGTAATTTAGCTTGCTGAGGTATGTCATCCTGTGTTGAAACTACTTGGTCTCCGCTCATTGCGACAGTATTGTTTACAACGAGCATTGCCGAGCATTTATCAACGTTACTGGCTTTTATATATTGAAATCTGTACGAAAATTGAAAAAACGTTATGATGTAGACGTTTGATATAAAATAAAAAAAATAGAACTTACCTCATCTCGATATCTACATCATAGCCATTATTAATCGGTGAATCAATTTCGCCTAGGAGCATTGTTTGCAAACCACAGGAAAATTGAAACTTTAATTGGCCAACTTCCATGTGTAATAATATATATCGATCGTCATCGAAAAATGCATGGACAAGTATTCCATTTTTTGATCGAGTTTTTATTCTAATGAATATTTGAACCTTTCCATCTTTATCAACAGACAGGTATTGTCTGATATAAGATTTACCATTGAAAGCAGCATTAGTAATATCTAGACTGGGTTCACAACCATCTGGATAATTGCAGTTGCACTGGAAATAATTATTCAACAAACTAAATTCAGTGGGATGGAATAAATAATATTTTTATCCCGCTACTAGCAGATTTTGAGTTCTTACCTCTGCCGAAATATTCTGGCAAGTTGTATTATACGGACAGTGTTCATGTGAGCAGTTATAAGTTGGTGGTAGTTTTTCACTACTCGTGGGGACTCCGATCGTCGAGTTCTGATTGAAAGCTGGTTCTGTACTCGCTGTGTATGAATCAGTACTAGGACTCATGAAGGGGAATGACGTAACAGTTTCTGTACCCTCCAAGCTAACAGTGGACACTTTATCCGTAACCCCTTTTGTAATATCAATCATTCTCGTAGTAGTATTTATTTGAATTTGAGTACTTCGACCCGTAGAGGAGATGGGACTTATATTGTCATCGTAAGAAATTGTGCTACCCATAAATACATCTGTGCTTGTGAGATTTGGAGTTATTTGTGCGCTGGTTGTGGTAAATGCCTCTTCGGTCGTAAGCTTGTCCGTAACAGGAATAATTTCAACGCTGGACGAAATCTGAGTAGCTGAAAGCTGCTCCTCATCCGTTACACGAGATGTAGAGTACAACAATTTAACTGTAGTCCAGGCAAATGAGATGTTTTCTGTTATAGATTCAATTGTACTGGTTGATATTCCGGTTGCGGTTGAACTAAATAGTGTTGTACTTTCTGTGGATATATCGGTATCATATGTTTCTAATTTTGTAGCCGTGGTATCCGACGCAGCACTAGATTTCGTGGGATAAGTAGTAGCAATACTTTGAAAAGGAATTAACACAGTTGTAGGTGTTTGAGAAGCATCAGAAGTTGAATGTGGAATTTCTTCTGAAGTCACCATAAGTGTACCATTGTATTCCATGCAGGTCTGACCGTAATAATTCAAAGGACAAGAACAAGTAAAACTGTTCACTCCATCTATGCAAGTCCCACCATTGCCGCATGTGGCAAATTTCGCCTCACAGTCGTTATATCTTAGTTCGCAAAGCGAACCATGGTAGTCTGGAACGCAGTAGCATACTGTTTCATCATCTTCAAGCAAACAGATTGCGTTGTTTTTGCATGGATTCGATCCACAAGGCACAATTGGTTTGTCACAATTTTTCCCAGTAAAACCTGCATAATGTAAAAGTTGTCACTTTGACCCCTAACGAATTGTAAAACGTAGCTTTGTATTATATTCACCGAATAAACAGGCACATGTATACGTTGCTGGGACATTGATGCAGAGGCCACCATTCTCACAAGGTGAAGTGAGACACTCGTCCACATCATCTTCACATAAATCTCCAGTCCACCCATCTGGACATCGGCAGCTGAATAATAATCCAGGTCCTTCAATACATTCCCCAGAATTTTGACACACGGTACTATTACAAACGGATGCATCAATTTCGCAGTACTCTCCTAGAAATTGATAAATGGTAAATCTATTACCGGTGAGATTCGCAGTTACAACTCTGGATATTTACCTGAGTAACCATCTTGGCATTGGCACATAAATCCATTGTAATCTACGCAAGTTCCATTATTAAGACATGGCGTGTACAGGCATTCGTTAAATCGCTGTTCACAATTAGAACCTACAACAAAATAATTCCTGGCATGAAGTCTGGAGATACCAATTACTGTGACCAACAGCAATATGACTATTTCTTACCTACAAATCCTTCAGTGCATGTACAGTTGTAGGCAGCTATCGCATCGTTGCAAGTTCCTCCGTTGAGACATGGACTCGACCAGCAATCGTCCCAGTTGATCTCACAATTTATTCCAGTATAGCCATCGATGCAATAACAAGAATAGGAGCTGTTGCTGTGATTGAAATAGAAGAAATATTCTGTCACGGATTATTAGAAGGCGAGTAATAAACAGTACTCAAAACAACGATAAAGAGATGTATAATTCTATTCAAAATCTATAACTACAATTACCTTTGATAATCGTTCAGGCATATTCCATACATACAAGGATTGCTGTCACATTGTGATCCAGAAGATGTAGCGACAATGTAAGCCACAATTATTAGCAAGAGGGTTTTGTACTTCGTAGACAGTCTGCTTTGACAAATAATAATCGATTTTTTTTAATTGATTTAATATCGTCAATGGGCTAAATCGAAATTCAATTGGTGTAAGCATATAAAGGCAGTAACAATAACTGTGTATTAGTGTTGTTTAAAAAATGAATTTCGGATTGATGTTAATTACATTACCTGTTCATTATTAAGCTATAAAAAGATACAAGGTGTTAAAATACGAATTTTTGATACATTAGTTGGCAGCCTATTTTTGATAACACCCTTTGAATAGAGGTAGCTATGGCAACGTGTAAACACCACATTTCTTAGTAGATTTAAAAGACGCGTGCGTAAGATTCGGCTCAATATCTCTGTGAAAGTATCCAGATCGTTCTTTCATCAACAAACTCCTTATCATATTTCCTTATGATTTTCAGAATGATTAATGATTTTAACAGGAAACAGAGACCAGAAAATCTTACGTTTACAATATGTAAAACAATGTACCATTAGACAAATATTTGTTTAGCTCATCAACTATATTCCTAATTAAAAATGTTCTAAGCGGTAAATGTTAAGGCTTAATTAAGCCCTGGTATCATGTGTTAGTTCCGACCGATTTATTTCGGAATCTACCAGTTATTTTTAAACGTACGACTGTTGCCGCTAGTCCAGCGCAGTTTTTATCGGCTATTAGGCAGATCAGTACTTGAATCATTGCTGATTAAATTAATTCAAATATACGGAGTTAATTAGTATTATAAAGATATTAGTAATTTCCAAAATATTTTGTTTTTTGAATATTCAAAAACGGAAGTCCACCACTTAAAGCTGGATAGATTTGCTCTAAGTTCCAGTAAAATTGGAGTCATAACAAGATCATGGAACCAGAATCAATGACCAAAATGCTGTTTCTTCACTTGGAAAGAAACCAGCTTTCAAATGGTGACGCAAGAACTTGGGCTGTTAAAAAATCACCGCTAGGAGGTCGTGGACTTTTTGCAGTAAGAGATGTTGCAGTTGGAGAGTTACTTTATATTGATGCTCCATTGGTAGTTGGACCACGAGCACAAAGTAAGCATCTACCTCTTTGTTCCGGATGCTATAAAACTGGATGCCCGTTGTTCCCATGCGACAGAGGCTGCGGCCTTCCAATCTGTTCCACAGTGTGCGAATCCTCTTCCACACACCAGAAGGAGTGCTCTATTTTGAAATCATGGAAACCTACTTGTGGATCCTCTTGGTCGATGGATCTCCTCCGAGCCCTTGTTCCAATTAGAGCACTCTCTCTAGACAATCAACAGCGAGAACTAATTAATGATTTCCAATCACACTCCCGGCCACAGCACGCTTCAGAGGTCTATTATTGAATGTTTGATTTTGTCCAATGTGCTTTGAAACGGTTTTTCGCATTTTCATATCATACTTACAGTTAGATTTTCTGAAAAAGAATATTGAAATTCAACCGGAGAAACATGAAGAAGAGTTCATGGCACACATATGCTCAGTTATGGATACAAATGCTTGCGAGACTGCAGCGTTTGTTGGTAAATCCGTCACAAGCTTACGGGGCCTCTATCCTATGATAGCTTTGCAGAATCACAGCTGCACACCAAATACTCGGCATTATTTTAATTCTAAACAAATATTGCACGTATTAGCTGCTGTGCCAATTAAAAAAGGAGAGGAAATCACCATGACCTATACAGATTTGTTCTGGGATACAAAGTTGAGAAGAGGTCATTTAGCTAGCACCAAACATTTTTTCTGCAATTGTAGTAGATGTGCCGATCCTCTGGTATTACAATTTGTGATTATTGGAGTTGACACGGCAAGGTGGAGTATTCCAGTTGTTTATTTTTAATAGGAAAATGGATCATTGCTCGGAGCTCTAAGATGCGCCAGTGACAAATGTAATGGAACTTTACTTGCAGTTCAACCATTGAATGATGAAACTCCTTGGAAATGTGCTGAGTGTGGATTAATCATAAAAAACAGACAAGTAATATGTCAATTTCCTATTTTCCAAAGCAAGGTCCAAGATAGAAAATTCTTCTTCTTATTATTATTATTATTTTTAGATTAATTCTATTCGGTCAGGTCTGATGAGTATTGTGGAACAGGTCTTATATGAGAATCCCAGACAAATGTTGAAATTTATAAAAAACGAACTATCAATTTTAGTACCTGCAACAAATTATTTAATGGTTGAAATGAAGCTAAGGATAATGTCATGTCTAGGAAGAACTGACAAGTTTTTATGGCAAGGTATGGAGATTCATCACAAGTCTGGTGAACTTGCGTTTGTCTTTAGAAATAATTTCACAAATTATGTCTCCAGATCTAACAAAAAATGATCTCATAATTAAAGAAAAATACTGCAGAGATCTATTGTCATTATTGACGACGTTGAAATGGGGGGAATGTAAGATGAAAGGTAATATTGAAGTTATAGGGACTCTACCTTTTCTCTCAGATTCTATGATGTAATGATTGTGTTGATTTCAGGTTTAATTTCTTACGAACTATATCGTACATTGGAGGAACGTGACGGAAGGGAAAAAAGTCTAATGCAGAGATTGGAATTACAGGTGTTAATAATATCTCATATCTCATATTGATAAAAATGTTTTGAGTATCTAATACGACCATCTCAAAATAAATTTCAGAGTGACGATGAAAAGCAAAATTTGCTGACCACAGCAGCACTTATATTAAAAAACGACGTAACGGTACCTGAAGATTTCGCCACGGTTATCTCTGTTACAGAAAAGGTGAAACAACTTCACTTCAATCATGATTAAATGCAATGTCCCCGTAATTATACAAAAACTATTTTGAATTGTAACATCATCATTGTATCTGACTGATATTGCGAATATAACTACATCTAATGATTGCTTAGTATCTGTACACGAAAATAAAGTCGTATATACATACAGTCGCGACTGAAATAAATTTGAAACGATATTTATCCAGCTTGCTGTAATAACATCTTTGCTTCTTCATATAAACTGGTAGAAGGCTGTAGAATTTCTTCATCTTCTCCTTCATTTGCCTCGACATAATTTCTGTAATTTTGATTTAAAAAAAGTATGAACTTCAATTGTTCCTCGGTAATACATGACAAATTTTGATTTACCTGTGCAATAAATCATCGTTGATCAATAGAGCTCTCGCTGAGTGATTCATGAATTGTTTCCTAACAAGCGAAGTGTGTAAAAGCGCAACGTCATGTAGGAGTAACTTGTCAGAATCTAAGAAAAGAACATAATTAATTTTTACGTAATACCATACCACCAAGTCACTCGGGAAATATATGTATATTTACCGTCGTCTGTGCAGTATTTTTTCGTGAGAGACTCTACTACTTCAGCCCCCGCATACTTTACAGAAATTCCAATTCGCTGGAATATAGCTTTGCATTGCCAGCGACTTTGAGCGGTATCTAATGTTATAGTGGCAAGCCGACGTGGCTGGGATTCTTTAACTAGACTTTCCCAGTCCACACCTAGAGCATCTCCCAAGCCTTTGCCACTCGTTTTAATATCCTCTTCCAATTCTCCATCGGATATTTCTTCGAAATCCATATTTTCTATATTATCTTCTTCTATATTCCTGAATTCTATTGGCTCATTCGTATCTTTCTCCTTAGTAAATATTGATTCTTCGACAATATCTTTAGGCGATAATTGAGGCGGTTCTTGAATTGGTACAGGAGGTAGAACATCTTTATCAGTTGGTTCAGGAACTTTGTTGGGCAGTGGTAATTTTGGGGTCTCAATTTCCTCTTCCTCCATATTCAAAATATCGTCAGGGTCATCGCTGATATCGCTAAGATCAGTCTCAGTATGTAAAGTTTGAAGAGATTCGTCTAAACATGGACGTTTAGCTTCGACCGCCAGAGGTGATTCTTTAACTTCCGACTTCTCTCGCGGAGGAATTCGCTTCTGAAAATTTTCAACCGACTTTTCTCTGCTCCTTCTTAGCCTTCCCTCTGCTAATTCCATCAGTTTCTTATTTATAGGTTCCTCCTTCATACTACCATGCAAAGATCCTTGTTTAGAACCATGAGTGGAACACTCGTCTCTAAGCTCTGGGGTCCCAAAAGGTGGGCGACGTTTGCTGAAAAATTTCAATTTTAGTATGCATTAGATTCGCCTGAACTCTTCAACCCTGAATTATCCAAGAGTTCATATCATTTAATTACTTATGCAACTCCGCCAAGTCAATTTCCTTGATTCTATCATTTCTAAAAGGACCTCGAATATGTGGCTGGTTTTCCCATTTTCTGCCTTCATTTATCTTCCATTCAGGCATCGGACTGTCATAACGCGGAGCCCACTCTTCCTCATGAACCTCGGAGCGCGGAGGACTTTCTCTTTCCCACATTGGAGGCCTTGCCGCCCTCCATTCTCGTTCTTCCCAATCAGGATTTTGGTAGTTTCTATCTCGGCTGCCATGCTCTAACTCGTGATGAACGTCCCAATTATCATTACTGCTTTCATCTCTATCAGATAATATGAATAATAAAACTAGAGATAAAGACTAAAAACAAATTTGCAATTTACGTAAGATAATATCGTATGCTCACCTATTTACACCAGGCCTTAATTTTTCCCCAGGAAATATGGGGTGATGGAGATCTTCAAAAGGCCTTTCATTTTGCATAGCATATCGTGGAGGCCGTTCATCTCTAGCTCGTCTTTCATCAAATGGGCTGTTATATCTCCTTGGCTCCATAGGTTTACGTCTTTCCTCCTCGCGAGGATGATGATCTCTATAATCTATTCTAGGAGGTTCTTCGGTCTCCTCCCAGTGCTCAGGAGGTAGACGAGCATATCCTCTGTCATAGTTTCTTTCTATTTCTAAACTGCGCCTAGTGCCCTCTCTTCGCTCAGGTAGTCTCTCTAACTTGGGTGGTATATGAGGTGGCTCCTTGCGCTCGTGCTCAACAGGATGTCCCCGATCAAATCTTGGATTAAACCTTCTATGCCGATCACGATCGAAGAGATTTTCTCGTTCCATAAGGTGTTCGCGAGGTAGAGGAGGCGCACTTTTCTCAACCATACGATCTAGAGATCTTTCTCGTGGAAAACGTTCGGGTCTTTCTCTTTCTACAGGCTTATGCGGTGGTATTTCTTTGTCCAATGACCTGTCATAGCGAGCGTCGAACCGTGGTAGAACTCTATCTCTCTCTAAAGGTTTTTCTGATCTTTCTCGGTCCCTTTCATTCCGTCTGTCTCGCTGACTGTTTTTCTCCAGTCCCCCATCTTTAAACCTATCCTTTTCGCGGGCATAACGTCCATTTTTGTCCATAGGATTGAGAGCCGCTGTTGCCATGAGCGGCGGTATATCTCTTTCCCTAACCTTAACCACATCTTTTTCACGATCCCTTTCCCGCTGTCGATCTCTGCAACGTTCCGGCACTTCTTCTCGTTCCTTCTCGCGCTGAGAATCCCGCTGATCTCTGCCAAGCCTAGAATGGCTTCTGACCTCCCTTATGTTATGTTCCTTCTCCCTTCCCTCTTTACTCCGTTGCCGATTGCGATCGTTAACATAATCCTTTTCTTCAATATTCCTAGCTAAATTTTTCCTGTGAGCATCTTCTTGGCTAGTCGAAGGTCTGATTTTTGACTGTTCGTTTTTACGAACTTCATCTTTGTCCTTACCACGATCTCCTTTGTACAAATCTCGTTCCTTCTTATCCAATTCTCTGGACCTAGCAGCAGATATTTTGCTATCTTGGTGACGTGGTGGAGTCACTTCACGTTTCGATCTTACAGGTTTTTCCGGAGTTCGACTACGTCTCGATTTTAGTGTAGGAAGTTCCTTCGAATATTGATGTTTGGGTTTTTCGATTGGGGGAGTTCTAGAACGCCTTTCCTTCTCTTTAATTCTTTGCTTAGATCTGTCGTCAACTTTACCCCGATCTTCAATGGCACGGTTTCTACTTTTTTCAGGCTCTTTGGATTTTTCTATAGCCTTAGTTTTCAAAATTTCTTTTGACGATATCTCCTCTTCTCTAAGTTTTTTATGATGCTTATCTTTCTCGAGTTCCCTAACCTTTGCTTTTGGAGATTCACTCCGATTTCTTTCTTTGATTTTACTCGAAGAAGGGTGAGCAGAAACAGTCGGTGACTTGGCTCTTGTTCCAGAAGAATGCTTTCTGGATGATACAAGTGCAACTTTCTTGGTAGGTTTAACAATGACCTCTTTTTTATTAGACACTTCAATCTTGCGCTTTTTCTTCACTATGAGTTTCTCACTCTTAGTTCCCAGTCTTTTCAACTTCAATCTATAATATTAGAGTAAATATGGTCAAAATAGTATAACGCTTGGGATATAAAAAATAGTATAATGCTTGGGATATAATAAATAGTTTTTACGTACTTCTTTTTCCGCTCTCTGTCTTCATCATAGTCAGAAGAAGCACTGTGATGCCTCTTGGACTTGACCTTCTTAACTTTCTTGCGGGAATCTGAAGTTGAGCTAGAGGAAGAATCGTCGCTACTGGAGCTGCTGCTGCTACTAGATGTGCTGGAACTATGTGAACTAGAAGAAGAACTCATAGCCTTTTTTTTATGCTTGGTGATCTTGTCCTTCCCATGAACTTCCTTGTCTTTCTTCATTTGTAATTCTAGCTCACGCTGCAAAAGCTGACGTCGTCTTTCTAGAACTTTTTCGTCCTCGTACTCTAGATCCGTCTGGTTCCACTCCTCCAAATTCAAATCTGGGCTATGAGATGTCTTCTTTACAATCTTAGAAGTTAGTCGTTTGAACGGATCTTCGCTAGGCTGTAAATCGAGAAAAGCATTGATCCTTTGCATGGTTCCTATAATCAAGTTTAATTCCGTTCTCACCACAGCGGTAGTAGCAGGTGCATTATCTTTCTTCACACGTTTAGAAGGACTGATCAGCGTGTGTGTAATCGCGTACCTGGAGCAAATCGATACAGAAACATTAATTGAGAATCCTTGCAACAAGGGATTTTCAATAATCATTGTACTACTGATCTGACTAATGGGCAAGGTAGATTGCGAGTAACGATGGAAAAGGTGTAGATAGCTTTGGCTTGAATTTGTAGACATACTTGCAATTCTTGCCGTATGAACAACTGCCGTTCAGAGCCCAATTTCTGCAATAATCGGAATTGTTTTGGCCGGTGGAAGAAGTAGCTGGCGGTTTAGTACCCAACCTCTCAAATACGCTAGGTCGTCGAGAGTCTGTGTTACATTTCGTAGGGTCAACTGTTATTTTTCTTATGTTTGGTTTTGACATATTATCACTATAAAACAATTATATTTGGATAATGGTAGCACATAACTGCGGTATGCAATTTCCCACTTGGCTACCGTTCTATTAAGAAAATCACGCTGTAACAAGCCGCACAATAAAAAACAAGCTCCGATTTTGGAGTGGAGTGGATGGACGAACCACACTGCTAGATAACAGTAAACAAGATAGACAAGTAAATAGATCACTGAAAATAGACCATAAAGGCATAAAGTAGTAGTAGAGCCCTAGCTCTATCCCTCTGTATCCCTCTGCCCGAATAATTTCTAACTGCTGGGTGACGATATTCACTGCGTTTCTTGAACCGCGTTTCTGATTGGATGTAGGGGCGGTCAGTAACAAGAAAAATGCCCAATAGTCAGTCGGCAACAACACCAAATACCAATGTCAGTGCGCTAGCAGCAGTGACGAGCTTGTGTTAAATGGCACTCTTGAGTTATGCGATATATTGAGAGATTAGCGAATATAAATGGTTAAAAAGGTCTGTTAAGAAATTGAAAACATATCGAATAATCGATCATTCAAATCTTCCGAGGTTACCTGGCCTAACTAATTTTCCTTCGGCTTAAGAAATAAATTATTTATAACCGCAAAATACGTCAGTGTCATTTTACATATAAATGATCTACTAAGAAGGAAATCAGTGCCACAAGTGCCAAGAAACAACTGCGTATATTAATTTGGCTCTTGATTGAATGGTAAGATGATAATACTATTCAAATACAAAGTTATATAACTATATTTTATAACGATAGGTTATCTTTCTAGATACTCGTACCTGTACCCAACTCTGTTTAGATTTTTTTTATCGACCATACACTGCTTTCAATCCTTTCCTATAATTTTACCAATAAACTTTCAACTATGCCTTTGTTCTACATGAGCACATGTTCACGATAATAGCATAGCTTAAACTTAGTCCTAGTATTGCAGAATCTGAGTATTTTTCATTACTTCCAAAATATAAAATCTTGTTCGCCTGACAGGAACCCCATTGTTTAGTGACATCCCACCAGTGCAATGTTGTATTCTTATTCATTGTTTCCAAGCACAACATCAAATATCATAAAAGCTGTATGGAATAATGATTGTGTAATATTATCTTCGGTTTGTTTTCAAGGTTTGCACCTTCTAAGAAATCATGCCTCTGTTCGGAAAGTCTCAAAAGAGTCCGGCGGAGGTTGTGAAGGCTCTGAAAGAGGCTGTGAATGCTCTGGAACGTGGAGATAAAAAAGTAGAAAAGGTATGCTCCAAAAATAAAACAATTCTCATTCTATTTTCAACCCCATTCGTCTATTTTTTTTTCAGGCACAAGAGGATGTTAGTAAAAATTTGGTTCACATTAAAAACATGCTCTATGGTACTGCTGAGGCTGAACCCCAGGCAGACATCGTTGTGGCTCAATTAGCACAGGAGCTATACAACAGTAACCTGCTGTTATTGCTTGTGCAAAACCTGAGCCGCATAGATTTTGAAGTGAGTCTTAAGTCATTCTTTGGCAATTTAAGAGGAGACGCTTATGAAAACAGAATGCTTGATGGTCATCTGTTATGTTTCACAGGGGAAAAAAGATGTGGCTCAAGTATTCAACAATATTTTACGGAGGCAGATTGGCACACGATCCCCAACGGTCGAGTATATTTGCACAAAACCCGAGATATTGTTTACTCTCATGTCTGGGTAAGTTCAGAGATTACTATTTATGATATTGCAAACACATTGACCATTGAATTGTTTAAATGGAAACAATTTTTCTATTTCAAGCTACGAGCATCAAGATATTGCCCTCAATTGTGGGACGATGCTGAGGGAGTGTGCCCGATACGAAGCGTTGGCTAAAATTATGATTTATTCCGATGATTTTTACAATTTCTTTCGATACGTTGAAGTTTCTACATTCGACATAGCATCAGATGCCTTTTCTACGTTTAAGGTAGCCGGTGTTGCGTAGACTTGTCATATTTTTTATTCTCATAAATGCAGACCGTTCACGTAAGTTTCTATTATTCCAGGAATTACTAACAAGACACAAGATACTTAGCGCCGAATTTTTAGAAGTGAATTATGACAAAGTCTTTTCACATTATCAAAGGTTATTAAATTCAGAGAATTACGTTACGCGTCGACAGAGTTTAAAATTACTGGGTGAACTTCTTCTGGACAGACATAATTTTACAGTAAGTTATTTTTCTTCCAATTCATTCGATATTCGGTGAAGCTCTGATCTGATAATTTGTTCGTATTTCACAGGTCATGACCCGGTACATTTCGAACCCTGATAATTTAAAGCTCATGATGAACATGCTTAAAGAAAAATCACGTAATATACAATTTGAGGCTTTCCACGTTTTTAAGGTGAGCGTTTAGCCTAAGATCATTACATTTCAGTAGAAATGATTGGGATTTCGCGAACAGGCATGATAAAATTATTTTTAAATCTTTTCAGGTTTTTGTTGCTAATCCAAACAAGCCAAAGCCAATTCTGGATATTCTGCTTCGTAATCAAGAAAAATTAATCGAATTCCTTACTCGTTTTCATACGGATCGTTCAGAAGACGAACAATTCAATGACGAGAAGGCATACCTAATAAAGCAGATCAAAGAGCTTAAGTCTGTTCACGAGAACTAAGTTGGAAGTATTTTATATTATTATTTTTGCGTAGTTATGTAAATAAAATTTACATTCACAATTTATAATTGTAATATACAGACTCGAGACAACATTATAATGAACTATCCTCCTAATTCTATAAATAAATTCTCATTTTCAAAATGTTTGTATGGCAGCTACAAGGAATAACGTTCAAATGATCCCTTTCCACGCGCTTCGCCCAGAGAACATGGTTCGCTTCTAACAATTTCTAAGGCAAAATTAGGTAACGTTTTATAGCTTCTAACAAATGAAATCGGATCAGGATGGCGAGGTCGCTTCTTCTTGAAAGAGAAACTGTCTTATTAAATAGTAGCCACAGTTTTTCATAGCGCGATTGTGTAAACATCTACGACACTGCTTTTCTATCTTATCTACCAGATTCAAATTGAGGCAGAGCTTATAGCGAGGTTAACTATTTTCGTAATAAAAGCTAGGCGCAAAGAAAAAAAAAGCTATATCAGCTTGTAACTTCAAAACTATGCTAGCTTTGATAATGTCCTCGTAGAAAATTCTTGTAGCTGTCATACTTCGGATTTTACACCACATGTTATACTATACGCAGCAAATTGTATCACTTATACTAATATACATCTACTGCTTCAGCATTTTATGCAAAATTATTGTAATCCAATGCGTATGTATAGAATTGACTGTTAAACTGTAACGCCAAAACAATAATTATTGTTTATTATATTTATTGCATTAAAAGTATTACCAAAATACAGTCTCATTACTTATATTTACCCACAATCAATTTTTACGTCGGTACTTACTAAATCACGAATGTTTATCCAGCAACAGTAGACTCATAATTTTTTCTTTTATTTATTTTTTTTTCTTTTGCGACAGAATTCATATTTACTTGTACGGATTAAAAAACAACACATAAAATTATCATCAGGAACAATAAACAAATAATGTACAATATCATTAAGTAAAACATTCTAAACTGTAATTCAAGTATTGAATTCAACCGATTTTTAATCTTTTGCATAAAGCACCAACCGCGTGATGTACGGATGTGAATAAACGTGGGCGACTATGTTTCAATCCCCAGTCAGGCTTATGATTAGGAAGCATACAACTAGTCGAAGTTAATTTTGGGCCCGAAGAAAGCCTACTTCGTTTTTTTGCTACTAAATTAGACAAACTAACGAATGTTCGCGATGCTGACGGCGACTCCGTTATTGCCTGTAATAAGAGATAATTGTGTAAAAAAGAAATTGACTGAATCCTAACTTCGAAAAACGAAGTATTTGAATACGCACCTTAATACGAGCCGGACTATCAGCAAGCAACCACATCAGTGTGGCTAAATTGATAAAAACGGCCGTCTCCCTGTCCACAGTTGCCGTCAACAGATGAAGCATAGTTTCGATGTATTGCTCCTGTAAATAACATTATGAATAGGGACTGCAATGTCTCCGAACGTTGAGTATCAAAAATTTATATCGTGGATTCTTACCTGCCAAGCGTAAGACTTTGTTGGTGCATATTTTACAAGAGAAACTAAGATGCTAGAGGCTCTGAGACATATGTCCATCCATGGACGTGATCTGTTTGCACGGTGTAAGAGATCGTATAGTTTCCAAACTAAATTGGCATTGCATAAAGCGATGCATCCGTGAGGTAGTAGATGAGTAACTGTATCTGAAAAATAAAAACGGATACTTATTGAATAACAAATAAAAATTAAGGAATGAAAAAATATAAAATACAACTCACCCAAAGCCGTGAGTCCTTGCATTAATTTTCCGAGATTTTCATATTCTTGTACAATATTGATAGCAACGTTAAGTCTGTGACCTAAAGTTTCCGAAGGTTGAGCTTCCAACGCAGCTTTCGCTGATCTTTCACGTAACTTTGCCATTTCTTGACTCTGCATTAATCGAACCTTGTGACCCCTCCAAATAGTTTGAATAATCGTTGCCGCTGATCGTCTTCTCTGCCTTATCTTTTCTCGTCTCGATAAAATTTCTCTCCACCAGCGTTGAATTTTTATGATGGATGCAAAAGCTACATCGTAGTATTTTTTCCTTCTGCGATTTTCTACCATACACCTGAACCATCTTTGAATTTTAATCGCAGCATTCTTCTGTTTTTTGTAATCCTCTTGACAAGTCCTTCCTAATGCAATAGCCCTCCACCAGCATTGAATTTTAATTACTGCCCTACGCTGCACTAGAAATTTATTCCTATCTGACTGCATCAATTTTTTAGCTAGCCAAATCCGTTGAACAAAAATTGCGTTCTTTTTCAAACTCTCAAACTCCCTTCTAATCGAGGCTCCCAACTTTCTAGCTCTGTACTTGCTTTGGAGAGAAACTGTTGTAGATTTAAGTAGATCAAAATGCAACTTAGTTCTTCTAGCTATTAAGCAAGCCCTCCACCATGACTGTATTTTGACAGTGGCTTGATGCTTTACTAAGTAGTCTCTTCTACATATCTGCATAATTTTTTTAGCACGCCAATTTCGTTGGACTAATATAACATGTTTTTTGAGATTCTGAAATTCCTGTTGTACAGAAGAGCCTGCTTTTAACGCTCTGTATCTACGTTGAACCCAAATTGTTGTAGACTTTAGTAAGTCATAGTACGATTTTATCTCTCTGGTTATCAGATATGCTTTCCACCATAATTGTATATTAATAACCGCTTGCTTCTTTGCTTGGAAGTCATTTCTCAGTTGCCGCATTGATTTATTAGCTCGCCATTTCTGTTGAATGAAGATTGTATTGCTTTTTAAAATTGCGAACTCCTGTCTGACTGAGGCACCCAATCTCCGTGCTCTATACTTTTGTTGTATGGTAATTGTCGAAGATTTTAACTGATCATAGTAGAGTCTTGTTTTTTTTCCAGCAATCCAAGCCTTCCACCATAACTGCAGATTATGAACCGCTCGTTTCTTGGCTCCATATGTTCTCATAGCTACAATCATCCGATGTTGTTTTTGCATGATGATAGCTGCTTTCTTTTTGCAAAGGAAATCCTTTCGGGTCTGCCTCATAAGGCGCGTTGCCCTCCATTTTCTTTGTATAACGATCGTACTGTATTTCAATTTAGCATATTCTGCGCTCACCTGACGAGTACTTTTATTTGCTCGAAAGCGGTCCTGCACACAGATTGCTGCCCCTTTCAAAGAGAGAAAAGAACAGCGTTGTTCAAATCCTACTCTCCAATTTCTCCAGTAGGCTTGAATAACGATCGCAGAGTTCCGTTTCAAAAGATAAGACTGCCGTGCAGATCTAGCGTTTTTCTTAGCCAGCCATCTACTTTGTATGGCACATGTTGCCTCCCTTATTCTGATGAAAGTCCTTCTCTGCTGTCTGCCGGTCCGAAGAGCTCGCCATTTATGCTGTATTAGAATGGCAGCATCAGTTTCCTTATTCGATTGCACCAGTAATTTCTTTTTAGCTGAATGCAACAGCCACCAGTTCTCCAGCACTCGTACCGCATCTTTTATGAGCAGGAAATCATTGCGATTTTTTCTGAAAGCCAATTCACGTCTCCACCAATCTTGAATAGCTCTAATCGCCTTGATTTTTGTGAGATATTCTTTCCGCACAACTCTCATTTGTCGGTTACTTCGCCACCTGGTTTGTATCAATTTGGCAGCTCTTTTAATGATCTGATAACGATTGCTAGCTGCTTTCTGTGCGAGCTTCGCCCTCCACCATGACTGAATTTTTATGACCGCATCCTTGAGAATCAAATACGAGGACATTTGGAGCCTCATCAATTTCGTGGCTCGCCACTGTCGTTGAATGATACGGGAAGCAATCTGATTGCGTTTAAGCATTGCTATAAATGGTTTGGTGGCCCGATATTTTCTCCAGGAGCGTTGAACAATAATAGCAGATGACTTCAGTCGTTGAAGGTATCTTTTTTCTCTCCACATCTTAATTGTGGCAATCCACTTCGATTGTATTATTCTGGCGGCGTCAGATTTAGCTTTAAGGAGTAGTAACTGTTCAGCTCTTAAACGTTTCAATTCATTTCTTGCAAGATATGATCTCCACGCATTCTGGATTATGCTGGCAGCATTGCTTCTTCGCTTTTTTAAGAAATTTCTTACTCGTACCCACCAAAGTTTTGATCGCCACCACTTCTGAATAGTCGTTGCAGCTTTGTTGAAATGCGGAGCTTGGAACTTGTATATAAGTTGCCATAGCAGGGACAACGTCTTTTCTCTGTGACCATCTGCGATACATTTGGCAGTAATATTGCCTTTAACAATGTAGCCAGAGCTTTCAAGTGCTTTTAATGCGACATCGACGTTGTAAACTTTCTGTAGGCGAGAAATAGCAGGCACTCTGCAAACGACCGTTAAATTCCTCTTTCCGGTAATCAACTCCATCACTCTGCATAGTCTAACTCCATCTCGTAGGTCAAGTGATAGATTATTGACGGCATAGTTGTACTCATCCAACTCTTTTTGCTTGTGATTTAATACATATCCGTAGGGTTTTAATACTCTAGTGACGTCGCCCACGCCACTGAGTAATTCTTGAGAAAATTTCAGTAAAATTCTTCTGCTTTCCTTGTGCTCAGCTTGCTTATGAAAAAGGCACGGATCATGTCCAATCAACTTATTAGTTTTAGCATAGTCTAAGAAGTATATGATAAAAAGAAACTTCTTTAGCATGAACTTATTCATTACTGCAAAGAATGAAGAAAGTCGGAGATTCAAAACTGTCTGATGTGAATGAGCTTTCACGATGTACGGATCGGAAAAGAATCTTGTCAAAAGAAATTTGCTGAGGCGAATGATGTCGTTATTTGAATGCAACGGAATCGTTTCGCCATAAATTGCTTCCAATGCAATTCGTAACCATAATGGATTATAGCAGAGGAATAGCTCCAAAACTAACTTCTGCAACCCTAGAAAGTGGAACCAAAAACCGCAAATTCATTTTTCAATTCGTCATGTGATTGAAAACATTGGTCGATGGCGATGATCATTATTTTTTTTGCTCACCAATGTCTTTATGCAGATCACGATCTTGTCTGATAACCAGAATTCCTTTCTCAACACACACAGTAACTTTTGAAAGTACAGAAACAACCTCATTGCTGCGAAGCATCGTGCAAGCAGCTCTGCGCAGCGTATTCAACCTTTGATTGGTGTGATACCTGAAAAATCAATGATTAAGTAATAAGATTTCCATGAACTAGCATAATGTTAAAACAATTTGTGTGATAACAGAAATAAATATACCTGGCAGACACAGCCTCTTTCGTTTCAGCAAGAGAAACATCTTCCTTCGATCGACAAGATTGCCATACTTTGGCAACATCAATAAGTGGAGTATCTACATTGGAGGTAAGATGCTCAGGTGGAGTCAACAGCGCATTGAGCCATTTTTTGAATTCAACCTCCTGGTTCTCTACCCAGTTATCATCGTAGTATAGGGTGCTGCAAAGTGTGCGACATTTATTTTTTCAACTATTTGTCTAAAAGTATAAATGTTATATCAGTATAAATTTTCCCCAGAGTTCACCTGGCTAGGAATGGATCTTCTGTCGTGGTTGCAGCGAATGGATCAGGATTGCAAAGTGTAGTAAAAAAATCATCTGGATTATGCAGCTTCATACTGACTTCATTTTCGAAGCCCTTACTTGGTCCAATGTTACAATTTTTTCTAGTCACGCCAGCAAGTGATAGTTTTGTAATGCGTATTCCAGGTATTGAAACTTTACCTCCACCTGAAAGAATAATATGGACACGTTAATTAGCTAAAAGCTGGATACAAGTAAATGCCCAAGACTTTTTTTTAAGATGGAAAAATTACTTTTTAAAGAAGTGTTTATGGCAGCGATCTTCTTGAGACCTTGTATCTCATGAACATTTTTTTCCTTGCTAACCTTGGTATATTTCTTTGGCGATATTTTTCGAATTGGTGAGATTTTCTTTCCATGAGTTCTACTAGGTGGTGAATATTCGAACCTACGATTAGCTGGAGTTGAAGATACGTTAGAGATTTTCGAATTATCGAAGCGTTTAATGTATGTTTTGTCTATAACTGGCGTTATCTTGACTGATTCCTCACGAATTGATTCTAGATTAGCCCCAGATTTGGGTACGGTGAGAGTGCATTGGTGGTTTATCGGTTTGGCCCACAGATCAGCTTCTAAAATTTCTTTGACCCCACTTATACTGGCTTGTTTGGATAGAGAGGTAACTCCATTGAATCCAGATCTGGAATTGTTAGCGCTAATATCTCCAGTTTCATTTCTACATATCGGTGAGGATGACGCTGCGTATGCTGCAACATTTGGCTCTACTGGCATAACAGGTGAAAGCCGAGCAAAATTTCGAGATAGCCTTGTAGGAGCTAGCCGTTTTGTTTCAGATAACGTTGCTGCTGTTTCAGATGCAGGAAATGAATCTTTACTTCCGGAGCTCTTGCATTCGGTTTTTATCCACGAGGATTCTATCTCAAAGGTATTGTTTTTACTGGAGATTGGTGTAGCATTATGTAGAATGAACAGTTCATGAGTCTCAGGACTATTTTGAACTTCAGTTTTGAATTGAGAGGCAGGTGTATTTGTTGATGCAAAATTCAAACCATTAATCAGTATTGAAAACTCTGAATTAGAATTGGTTATCCTTGGAGAAAGGGAGTCTTCAAATTCATTTTTAATATCTTCATTGGTAAAAGTAACATTTTTGCACACAGGTGCAGTAACATAAGTTTCACGTCGCAGCTCTTGATTTCCCAGGTTTGGTGGGGAAAGTAGTGTCGTGTAATTTTGAGTTGTAAACTGAGAACTCCCTGAACTAATATTCTCTGAGTGTACAGAATCATTTTTAAACCATGGTGGAGGAGTCAAAGCAAAGGTATCTGATTCCATTAACATAGAAAAATTTCGCAGATGTCCCTCTGAAACATCTGTTATGTGTTGCCTCTGACCAGAAAAAATTGTACTGCTCTTTTTAGGAGTCTGCCAATTGAGATCTGTAAGTCCAGTTATATTTTCTTTTCCCTGATATTTTGTAACCGAAGAAGAGATTGACCTATTTTTAGCAGTATTATCTGCAATATTCTTAGACAGATGAGACATTCGTTTTGGTACACATTTCTTTCTAGGACTTATGTTCTCCACCAGTACTTTTTTTACTACATCTACAGCCTGAGCTTTACTTTCCTTCACATTATTTTTGGCCCCATGTTTTTTTCCAGTAATCGTCGTTGTCGTCAATGCGATGTCATACTTAATACGGCGACTATCAGTCAGTTGAATTATATCCCGAAAAGTTCCTGACTCTCGTGCGGTCCAGCTTATCACCAGCTCTTCATCTTGTTGAGGATCAATCTTCAACTTTGACAAACTCAGGACAACCGCACGCTCTGGTGGCGGTTTTTTAGTTACTTGTACCTAAATACATTGAAATGTTGAATTATCTTTGCAAATTATCGAACATATATGATGCAATTATCAATGGTTACATTTAATGGTCGAGGCCCAAGGTTTCGCAAGTTGAGGTAAAAATGTGCAGTGGTATGGGGAGTTGTTTCTATATGTATCCGCGTCTGAGGTTGGAACGGAGCTAGTACAAGGTTCACTCGAGTCTGAGGATCCCGTTCTACTGGTTCCTCCTTTTGTTTAGGTGTAATATTCACCTGTACAATAAAAAATCAGGATACATTTTTGGATCAACCACAGGCAAGTGCAAAGTTTTCAACTACAATGATTCCAAATATTACCTCAAAATACATAGTTATCCACAACGTGTGGCATGAAGAAAATATTTGCTAGTATTAGATCACCAAAATGAAGAATCCATCTGTACGGCTGGGTATTTCACTTTGACACAAGTATTAACGTATAAACTAATCACAAAAAAAGGCACTAACCAACGGTCTCTTCCATACGAACTGCCAGTTTGAATTATAAGCGTGGAAAACAAGACGAGGACGCTACGAGCGTTAATGCGTTAACAAAAATGATGAGGAGAGGTTGAAGTTGGGCTGAATTTACGCCCCTTGCACGCGTAAGAAATGTTTAAGAACGCTCTGTTTGTTATTTTCATGAACGTTTCCGTTGTCAAGCGGCCTATTTTGTTGTCAAATATTGAAAATACATAAAATTCATCGTTGAAATTATTTCCATTAATATGGTTCTGCTTGGCGAAACTTTCCCAAACTTTACAGCAAACTCTGACATCGGTCCAATTGAATTCCACGATTGGATAGGCGACTCGTAAGATTCAATAGTTTTTGTTGCATAACCTCTTACCGGCTTTCGGATCAGCATAATGATCATTTTCTTTAGTTTTGTCTGAAATGAAATAAATACGTTTCATCTTCGTACACAATGCTATTTTTTCTTAAGTCAAATACTTTTCGAATTCTTTTCGCACTCCATGAGGATCTCACGTCTTTCATAAGTATTTGGACTTTTGTTTTTCTATTCCCCAGGTGGGCAATACTGTTTTCTCATCCAAATGACTTTACACCGGTTTGCACAACTGAATTGGCCCGAGTAGCAAAACTGATTCCTGCTTTTGCAAAGCGTGGCGTTAAAGTTATTGCTCTATCTTGCAATTCCGTTGATTCCCACATCCAATGGATCAAGGATATTAAAGCCTACGGCAATATAACAGGCGAGGTATTTCCATACCCCATAATAGAAGATGAAAATCGCGAAATCTCATTGTCTCTGGGGATGCTGGATCCAGATGAACGAGATAGTCAGGGCTTACCCTTGTCTGCCAGATCTGTCTTCATAATTGATCCAAAGAAGAAGATGAGACTATCGATTCTCTACCCAGCTACGACAGGGAGGAATTTTGAGTACGGCATTTTGTTTGAGAAATGATCAATTTCATCACCTCAAACTAATCATTCATTCTCCGCTCATTTCCAGTGAAGTACTCAGAGTCATTGATTCCCTACAACTGACAGATAAACATAAGGTGGCAACTCCTGTCGATTGGAGGGTAACGTCGATTCTGTAATTATTTTCAAAATATTTGTAAACACTAGATATCTAAGTTTATGTGAATTTATTTATTTTCAGAACGGCGATGACGTTATGATACAACCCACCGTAACTGACGAACAAGCCAAGTCCATGTTTGGCGAGAACATCAAAGTCACAAATCTGCCTTCTGGGAAACCTTATCTTCGCAGCATCCTACAGCCTACCGATTCTTAAATTACGTGAAAAATATTACAATAAATGTAATTCCATACTGTTAATATGAAATCAATCTTAAAATACGTATAAATATCCTGGAATAAACTATAACAAAAATTTGTACTCAAACATTTTCTATTTTGTTTTCCATTTGGAAGTCACAGGTTCGATAACCTTGTAGGCTTGAAATATATGTAAATGAATTTTTCAATCGGATAAATTGCAAACAACGAAAGAAGCCGTTTATTATTATTATTATTTCACCTAGAATAATTAAAAGTACACTGCATTATATACACTTTTCCAAGTACACAATTGCTTACAATGCTAATCGATTCCATAGTATATACATGGTTTTATTTAAATTATTACTAGTTCAATTCTTCTACGTGTATGATTATATTATTATGCGTATAATATATGTATATCATTGATAGTAATATTAATATATAAAACAGTCCCTGGTCAAAACCAATAAGATCAAAAAAGATAATAAATTTAACAAAAAAATTATACTTCGTACTATTAACGTTATGTAATTTATTTTTAATTACCACACGAAGTATTATCTCGCAAAATACTGTCACACTTTTTTGCATATGTGGCTTCATTATCACACGTTCACTTGTAATAATAATAATTGTCCGCGTATTTATACTTCATTATTCTTATGTACTTCGTCGATTCGTGTCCTCTCTTCACGATAAATTACTATCAGTATTATCATTAATTTTATCAATAGTAATAATATTATTAAATCCATTTCGCTACATTTTTTGTAGTCCATATTGATACAACTATTAACGATCACCCCTACGTAAGATCAGTCGTCGTCTATTTTATTCGATCCAAATTTCTAGCCAAATTATTACTCGTGCTTCGTATCCTTGCGAAAAATTATTAAATTCAATCTCCGGCCCCTTGACCATCTCGCTGGTCCGCATGCTGTTGCTGCTCACCTTCCATTCTAGCCTGTCTTTCCGCGGCAGCTCTAGCCTGCCTGCCTGCGCTAGATCGAAGATTTTTTCTTTCTGGGGGTGGTTCGTTGCTCAATCGTTTGCCACCCCTAGATTTTTTACCCTTACCTTTCGAGTCATCGTCACCGTCCGAGGGATTTGGTTTACTCTCCACCTTAGGAGGCGTTGCCTGCGCGATCTCAGCTGGGGGCGGATCCTCGGGTTCTTTCGGTACAACACTCGGGGCTGGGGTTGAAGAAACGACTTCTTCTTCGGCATGTTGCCTAGAGATTGTTGTAGGTCGCAAAAGCGTCTCAACATCAAGAGGTTCACTGCTTTCAACCGGCTTTGTAGGCTCGGGCTCGGTGACACGCACTTTCTTTACAACCGGTTCTAGAGTTACTTCCAGTGAAGGCGGCTGATCATAACTCTGATCCGAACTTCTGCCTCGTTTTGGCGGCCGCTGAAGATCCTCCAAATTTCTTGTCAATAATTCAGCACTGGTTCTGCTAAGCTGCTCTAATGCCTCTTTCATCTCCTGTTCTTTAGACTTTCGTTCCAGCCTCGCAGACAAGTCAGCAATTTGGCTAAGTTCGATAATTTCCTTTTTGTCCTGCTCTGCTCGTTTTCTATCATCGCTGTGCAAAGCCATGTCAGCGTATTGCTGGAGGCTCAGACCAGGGTCGGTAGTGTACCTAGATTTCTTTTCGTTATCCTTCCGCTTCATTGTATCTGCTATAGTGTCCCGTTGCCTGGAGCTGTTTGACGTTGATGTGGTTTTACGCGAAGAGGCTGAGGACGTGGGTGGAGTGAGGAGTCCGCATTGAGCCAGACTTTCGTAGGCAGATGAAACTCCTCCAGGTTGCATTGAGAATGGATTAAGTCCACCCAGACCCAAAGGTGTGTACAAAAGACTAGGATTAGGAAAGAAGAATGGAAAAGGCGTCGTGGTAGGAAGAGACGATGACGTGGAGGTTGAGGGAGCCGAAGATTTGCTTGTTGGTACGTCCATTTTACTTCGGGATTTTCCAGAACCACTTAAATTGTTAGAATTTGAATTTTTACCGCCACTTGACGAAGTTCCTGCATTAGTATCGGCACTACTAGTTGCTGTTGCTCCTAGGGCAGCTTCCATGCTAGCAAGTGATGGCAATCCAAGCCCAGCTAGGTTGGCAAAGAGAGAATTCGTCAGGCTCATATTACCAAGATTTCCCAGGTTACCAAGTCCTCCGAGAGCTCCGAGGTTCGGCAATCCTCCAAAGGGCATTAAAAGCGGGTTATTTTTGGGGTCGAAGTTTCCGAGCGATAGCCCAGATAAAAGCGAATTGTTCAGGTTGCCTAACGATGGGAAACTCAAACTAGACGCCATTGAAGTGGCAGCTAAGTTAGCTTGACTGACTGCGGCTTGCCCTGTCGGACTGGGCATCATTGGAGGTCTTCCCGGACTTTTTCCTTTATTACTGCTCCTGTCCGTGCCAGGTAACCGCTTCTGTAGATCATGAGGGAGATTTCCACGCTCTTTGACCAGTTCTGCCCACTTTGGATCAACATCGAACATTGGATTTTCGATTAACCATTGACCCAGCCTTTTGAGCTGCGGAGCTTTTGTCCCAGTGACCTGTAGAACATTGAAAAAAAAAAGTTGTCAAGGTACGTACGGCAGAAAAAAAGGCAACGGAATAAATGATAGCATACCTTTTTTCCTGTTAGCCTGTTAATTACAGCAACATTCTCTTCTCCGGTAAGTTTCTTCCAGTCTAATAACGAAGGATCCACACGAGGTCTTCTCCTCCTCGGTGCGCTCAAATATTCAGCTCCCAATTGTTCCGTCATCGCAGTTTGTTCCGCCAACCATTTATTTACTTTAGCCTCATGGGAGTACGAGCCTATACTGGAAGAATAGTCGGCGACTTTGTTCATATTGGCAATCATCGCTTCGTAACTCTTGCGATGACTACTAGATGTATGCGCGGAAGCCAAGGACTGTTGCTGCTGTTGTTGTTGTTGCTGCTGCTGTTGTTGTTGCTGTTGTTGTTGTTTCTTGAGTTCACGATTTTGGTGTTCAGCCTGAGCTAGAAGTGCCGAGAAGCTATCTTTGTGCGAATGTACAGCAGGAGGTGGAAGGACAGATGAAGATCCCGGAGCTCTAGAAGACGGTATCGAAGTGACAGTAATTGAGAATGGCTTTTGAGAACTTGATGGCTGATTTGGAAGACCGATCGGCGCGGACGTTGGCGTGACGGTAACGTTTGGCGTAATTGTACTTTTTTTACCATGTTCTGGGTAATGAGTGCTCTGTTGTTCTTTAGCAGCACTCAAACCTAACACTATTTCATCCAGTTTCTTTCGTTTCTTCTCTTTTCCAATTATCGGTTCATCCGTTGGCTGTAGATTAAAAATTTGATGTAGTTTTACCGAAGTGTTATAAACGAAAAACTGCAATGTGTGGCAAAAAAAAAATATACTTACACAATTTTTTCTCTTCATCAATTTGTCTAGCATGCTATCTAGCTTCCCCTTGTTACTACTGACTTGTTTACTTTTGTTCGGCATAGAGAAATCTTGTACTTCGTTCATCATGTCCTTGTTGACTTCCACATTCGGCTTGGGATATCTGAAAATATTTACATCCATAGAAATTTGGACAGTACTTCCTTAACGACGATATAACATTTAATATCATTTCGAAGTATTGCATACCCAGCGGATAAATCGATCGGTGTTAACGTGCTGGATGTCCCCGGAATAATCGTGGTTTTTCCTGGGACTGTGTATTTAAAATCAAATGGAACTGCAGGTGTTCTAGCTTGCTGGTGAGCCGGAGGCGGCTGCACAGGTGTAGAACGACGAGATTCTTCAGACTGTGATTCCTCATTTGCTTCCCAGTTCGAGGTGGTCAAAACAGTTGGTTTGGTCAACCCAGCGGGAGGCTGAGCTGTTATATGACTACTATTCAGTAGGGCATGGAGCTTAGCTGAAACGAAAACAGAATGATTAGCTCAGAACCTGAAATTAGTAACAAAGCACAATAGAAATACCTTACCTCGTTCAGTTTCGACATCTATGGCGATATGCCTTTTTCGTTTTTTCGAAACAACAACGTTGTTCCCACTCGCAATGGACCGAGTTACCCCATGATCTGTGGTTATAGTAATTACTTCCGAGTTGTCTTTTTCGGTAGGTGTTATTTCTGGTTCATCACCGGCACTAAAAGTAATTGCCACAGGCCATTCCTTATGTTCAATTGCATGGACAATGTGCATAAGTCGAGCCTCGATAGCATGTTCCTGTTTTTAAATTGATTGATTAATATCTGTGACGTGAACAAAACCACCAAAATCTCGGCATAATCACTTACCTTTGGCCATTTTATAGATATTTGATAGCTATGCGCCAACAGCTGGGCTACTGTTGGCTCAGTATAATCTATTGTTTTGTCACGTAGAACGAAAGTGTCAATTTGTGTTAATCGGGAAAGAGGTTGAATGACTTCTAGATCAGGAAACATTGCCTTAAGTTCGGCAGCTTGGACGCTGCACTTGTCTTCTATATTCGTAGACTTGCTACTGCAGTCATCTTTTTCAGCAACAACGATCTTCTCCTCTTGAGATTTTGTTTCCTCTTTCACAACCGGCACTTCGACTTTTTCTTCTACCGTTACCACGGGTGTTGGCAGTTCAGTTGTTTCTACTGAACTGTCTGGAACTTGCTCGGTTATTTCAGATTTTTCTTTTTTCTCAATCTCTTCAGTTTCTACGGATTTTTCAGGCTTGTCACTTTTCTCATCCTCTTCCTTTTTTTCATCAACTTCCATTGGTTCCTTTTCCACGACAACCGCGTCCTTTTCCGCGACAAGTTCTTCTTTTTCCGGCTCTTTTTCAGCAGAAGGATCGACTTCTGCCTCAATCTGCTTCGGTTCAGGCTCATCTTTAACAACATCTTCGTCCATTTTTTCAGTCACCTCTGCTTCAGATTTTTCTTCAACCAACTTCGACTCTTCTTTTACCACTGAATCTTCTTTTTCGGTTGGCCCATTCTCTTTTACCTCTGTAGGTTCAGACTCTTCCTTGACCTCGGTAGAGTCGGCTTCTTTCTTGACATCCTCCGTTATTTCCTTCTCTTCATTCTCCACATTTACCTCAGGAGATTTCAGTTGTTCCGGAGACTTTGGTTTAGAAATAGTTGTGATTGTAAGGGCGCTGCTGCTACTTTTTTCCTCAGGTTTTATCTCTGTCTTGACTATAGTCAATTCTACTTGACTCTTTTCCATATTGACTGGCTCGGATTTTTTCTCAGAATTTATGTCCTTATCTTTCTTTACGCCAACTTTTTCAATTTTTAACGTCCCCTCACCTTTCTCCAGTTTAACTAAAATCTCGTCCTTATCAAATTTCAAAATATCTTCACGGCTTTCGATTTTAATCGCTCTATCAAGCTTATCGATTCTCGTGCCTTGTACACCACTAAAAATACTCTTGTTCAGAACTTTATGAAACGAGAAATCCGGATCGTTCAATATCGTGATATCAGTTCGACCCAGGCCATGTTTGGCTGCACCAAGCAATAGTTCTTTATCGTGTTTACCAGGCTGCCACCAATCTGGCGTGTCTGCTGATGGCTGACAAAGTGATAATCTTTCTTCAAGATGCGGGTGCGACAATATTTCTTCACGAATTTTGCTCAGTAAATCCACTCTGTCTAAAATCTGTCGAGCTTTACTAGCACTGAGATGGTCCGCGGGAATGTCTAAAAGCAAATATCGAAAACGTTCAGGATCAGTAATGTCGAATCGACAATAGCACGGGGAAAAAAATTGTACAGTTGAATACAAGAACTCTGCACGTACCTTCGTCATCGTTAATTTTCATGTGGCAAGCCTTCTTGCACATAGCTCTAAACGACATGTAATAATCAGTGAGATCGTTGTCAGTTTTTTTATCAAACCTAGCAATACTTTTAAATTTAGTCCAATCGTATTGGGCCTTCTTTCTATCATAATTGACACCATAGGTTGATATCACACGTAAAAATTCACTCTCCTCTCGCCTTGTCCACTTAGTCCTCTGCTCTTCTAAACGGGTTCGTTCTCTATCTTTGACCATTGCTTCCATTTTCTCTCGTCTTTCCATTTTCTGTGAAAAAAATGTGGGTGGCTAATTATATTAAAAATCCACTTTATCAAAATAATAAAAAATACCAGATGAGCGTGAGATGATGCAGATATTTTTGTTACTAACCAGGAGATACATGGCGAGTTGCTGCAAATCCCAACCCTGCATGCTCAAAGGAGTTTCAGAATTTCCTGTGTTAGTATTATGATTACTAGTTTCTCCTTCAGTTCCAGGTTTAGCCTTTGGGATAGGTTTAACTTCGTCTTTCTTTACAGTACGCTGATAAGAGGAAATTACACGACGCAATCGAGTATTAAGATCAACAACCGAGGGCCAAGATTTGTCATCTTCTATCAAGACATCATTGCCGTCATGGCTTCCACCGGCCTCTGGTATTGGTGTATCTGCTTTGCTCGATATGACAGGTGAATCTGTAGGAGTTTCTCTTCCAAACTTATCCAATTCTTTGCCATCTCTTACAACGCCAGACGACTCCCCATCCCCAACTTCATTCTCCAAAACCTTTTCATCCCTGTTACTGAAAAATGGTGCAACTGTTGAAATTATGCAAATTCAAAACTTGATACTTTATAAATTTGATGGTTACCCATCGTTGGAATTAACCAACGATTCCATATTTTGTTAACCTGAAAATCAATGTATCGGTTCGTAGCAACATTTTGCTGTATTTTTAGGTATTGCTGATTAGTTAGCTATTATTAAACTGCAATGATACACTGGCGACGTACTTAATGATGTGTATTAGTACCTGAACTTTCATTATTCTATTCAAATTCCTTAGTTTTAAGATTTAAAAGGTGAACTATTGGAACGAATTGTTAAAACGAATGTTTTGATCTGGAATATAAAAATGGAATGGCAAATGCACGAGCAGCATTGCTTTTTGATTTTTAATGAATAAGCTGGTGGAGAAAGGGAAAAGTACGAATAAATATTTTATTTTACATCTAAATTTCATGTAGGTGGTACTTAATCTTCTATGCAAATATAATCACTTAAAAAGCAAAGGATTTCAATTTAAATCAGTTAACGAATCAGAATTGTGGTCGTTGAATATTCGTACTTTTTTCATTTCTCTCTAAGTTGCAGTTAAAATTTTGCAATTTTGCAAACATAAATATGTAGCAGACATAAGCGTGCGGGTGGTGTTAAATTAAATTAGCAACAGCATGTCAGGATAGACTGATTTTGACAAATAAAATAAAATAAAATAAAAAAAAAATATACTGAACGGATACTCACTTTGCTTGAATGGTCTGAGTCGGGGGAGGGAGAGGACAGCTGGTAATGAAAGAAAGCGCGGGATCGGCCCTCATCTGATCGTAATTCTCGTAGCCGTGCTTGAAGATTCCCACTAATAAAGACTTGTCTGCCATCTGGTCCCACCATTTCACTGGAGGCTCCGCCAGTTGCGGAGGATTTAACCGCAACGCACTGTAGGGCGGTTCCATTTTGATTTTTTTTTGCCAATTCAAATATGCCAATTGAAAATTACTTCATATTTTTTAAATTTGGAGATTGATTTGACGATACCAGTTCTGTTATATTTCAAGCGTTTTTATCTTATCGTTAATAAAACCAAATTTATTTCTACCAACATTCGACAGTTTATTATCATTCATTTATCTTTCATTTTTCATCTTTCATCATTCTCTGTACATCCATTTATATTTCATTTGCAAATGATGCACAGAACATGGAACAGAATAAAAGAGTAAAGAACTGGTACCAACAAACCCCTGAAATTGGACTTTTGTCTCTTTTTGTTTTTTCTTCAAATTGCCCTCTCAACACAGTGCACTGCATTGGACTCTACGTCTTACCAGATCAATTTGTTGCCGAGAGTTTCTGATGCAGAGGCTTACAATGGTCAGTAGCGTAGAGTAAGGATATAGGATTCTCATTAGTATAGATCTGACGACCTACTGTCATTAACATAGCTACAAAGCTAACATAGTTTAGCTCTATGAGCATTCCTTGCACAATTAGGACCCATAGTGAAACAAATACATTGCACATGCAACTATAAGCACTGTGTAAGCTTGTATGTAAGTGCACGACGGATTGTAATATTTGCTTGACAAGAAATTATATCGAAAAGAAATAGAAGTTAGATAATAAACAATGACAGAATTGAACTTTGAATGTTTTACTGACCTAACGTGGACACCATCTGAGATATGCTGTACAAGGTCACCAATAATCTCGTGCTTGATGTAGTACAACATTCTAATGCGCAAGAGCACCCTAGAACCAAAGAAAAATTCTGCTATTAGCCTGAGAAAAATAACCTTCCGCTTCGAATTTCCAGATGTTGAAATATCGAAGATGTGGATTATTCCATCGAAAAGAAGTTTGAGATCGTCGATTACCGGTTGACAAAATGTGTATGTAAAATAGTACTCACTTGTGTGCATGACGACTTAGGTGTTTTTTATAATTAGCTTCAAGGAATATATCGCCATCATATTTTTCAGAATTACTCCAATGATTGGGATCAGCAGATGGTCCGTTATTAGCAGTCGACCCTCGGGTCTCACGACATTCCCTTAGACGTCCTTTTTTTGGCTTTTGCCTGCTGTTTCTTCCAGTCATATTCATGTTAATTGTTTTAACTTTCTCACCGTTTTCCAATGGGGTTATTAGGTCCGTTACGAAACTACTTATTTTTTCATCTCCGCGATAAAATCTCAGACAATAGAGTAATATAACCCTGGCACAGTCCTCAACATCGATCTCTCTCCACCCTCTTCGGAACTGACTGTGCTGTAAAATTTCTTCCCAACGTCCCCAACCAAATGTGAGAAGTCCTCTTTCCACTTTGAAACACTCACTACGAGCCCAGTTTCCGTAGACGACTTCACCTTCACGCGGGACGTACTCGTCAAAGAATTTTCGGGATTTTTTGCCGAACTTGTCTCTTCGTTTTTTACCTAAACGTATTACAAAATTATTGCAAAGTCTTTAGCTGTCTTGATCTGTTGATTTCATTCTAATTTTCAAGAACTAATTTACCTCGGCCTGTGAGTCCTCCGCCATCGTCGTCACTGTTATCATCGGAACTATCGAGTTCGGACATATCAACGACCGATTCGTCATGCCCATAACGTTTGATTTGTGTCCTACGTCTTGGTTCAGAAATAACAAGTTCATCCTCTTCTTTCTTTTCCGTCGTATCAATTTCTGCTTTCTTTGCCCACTTTTTCCAGAAGTCTGGATCGTCAATATTTATGTCCGTTCTATTCGATGAACAGGCAAAGCTGGCCTTTGAGAACGTTGAACCTTTCTCTGCTTCAATTGTGATGACCTGCAGAGAAAAATTTTTCGATAACGTTCGAATTTTGTGAAAGAATGAATACATTTCTTGACCGAAAGCATAAAGAATTCGAGGACATTTGAAATATTCCGTTACCTGTGTTCTTCTTTCAAGAATTATATCGATATCTTCTTCGCAAAATTTATCCCCCGCATTATCGTCATCCATTATAGCTCCATATGCGCCTTTTTTCAACAGATCTTCGATCTCTTTTTTCGTTAATTGTTTGTTGTTAGGATCCTTACCCCCTTGGCTAGTATTCATCGATTGCAAAATAGCTTTGTCCAAACCAAGTTTCAACGATGCTTTGTCAAACATTTCTCTCTCATACGTATTACGGCACAGTAACCGATAAACTTTTACCATCTTCTGCTGACCAATTCTGTGGCATCTGGCTTGTGCCTGTTCGATGTAATAAAAAAAATTAAATAAATAGGGTTTTCGATGTTTCATTTATAAAAAACAACAAATATGGAATGGATAGAAAATGTCCCACCTGTAAATCATTTTGTGGATTCCAATCACTGTCGTATATAATAACGGTATCGGCAGCTGTTAAATTAATACCAAGTCCTCCAGCTTTTGTGCAAAGTAAGAAAACGAATCTGTCCGAGTCAGGCTTGCTATAACGATCAATAGCAGCTTGTCGTAGATTTCCACGAATTCGCCCATCAATTCTTTCATATGGATATCTGTATTAAATAAAATGAGTAATCATACATTGTAAAATCATTTAGATGCAACAAGATCAAGAAATCAACGACGAGTCGTCAAGGGCTTACTTTTTATAAACGAGATAATCTTCTAGTAGGTCCAAGCATTTTACCATCTGACTAAAGACAAGTACACGATGGCCGCTAGCTTTTAATTTTGGTAAAAGTTTGTCGATGAGGACCATTTTGCCAGAGCTATTCACAAGAGCTTGAAAGTAGCCTTCGGAGTCTTCTTTGTCATTTCCTTGTTTATAATCTAGCTGAATTTGATCCTCAGCACCATTTAATAAGAATGGATGTATACAACACTTTCTAAGCTCCATCATTGTGTTCATAAGATTAGGAATATTGGCAGATGTAGTTCCTTTGGAAAGGAAAGAAAAATTCCTTTCCAGTATACCACGATAATATTTTTTCTGAATATTCGTCAACTCCACCTGATAGCGAAAAATAAATACAAGGATGTTCAAATCTCTTTTAATTCAGCGATTAAAAAGAAAGGATAATAAATTGAGGTCAGCAATACCTCAACAACGGTTTCTTCTTTTGGAGCGAGTGATTTTTCAACGTCTTCTTTCAAACGTCGCAGCATCATTGGTTTCAAGAGCAATTGAAGCTTGTGAACTTCAGTGTCACTGCTCAGATTGCCAAATTCTTTTAAAAATTGTTCACTACTGGCAAATTGGAGTGGCTCTAGGAAATTTAGTAACGAAAAGAGTTCGTTAACATTGTTTTGTAACGGAGTGCCCGACAAGAGTACCCTATGCTCTAAATTTAGCTGCCTGAGTCCTTCCAGTAGCTTACAATTTCTATTCTTAAGCCTGTGTGCTTCATCAATCACGCATAATCGCCAATTGTAGCCTCTGAGTTCGTTAAAATCCGTTATAATTATTTCGAACGTTGTTATCAGCACATTGAATTTAATTAAATCCTTTATTGGCTGCCTTTTATCATTTTTATAATAGACTTCATATTCTTGCAGCATATTACGACTTGCCGCCCTGTAACGACAGACAATGATATTGAAAAAATCCAACAAGTTTTGCATTGAACCAGAATTCAAAATGATTGGTAAACACGTTACTCTGAATACATTAAATGAAAACGCTTGATCTTCTGATACTTACGAGCCATGGTATACAACGACGTTCATGTCCGTCCAACCCTCAAATTCTCGCTGCCAATTTGGAATAGTTGAAAGTGGAGCAATAATTAGAAAAGGACCACGTATGCCATATTTATATACCGCATGTACAAAGGTAAGAGATTGAATAGTTTTTCCCAATCCCATTTCATCAGCAAGGATGCAATTGTGTCCATTATACCACGAGAATAGTAGCCAATTCAGTCCTTCGAGCTGGTAAGGCCTGAGACTGTTGTTGCCTTTGTAAATTGGAGATTCTTCCAACTTTTCCCAACCACCGGCTACCGGCTTCTTTTTTGGCTGCAGAATAAACAATAACAAAATAACGTTTAAAGATTCCGATGCATTTTGCTTTTCTGGCACGCGATAGCATCGTGATTTCATGAGGCGGTTCTATACCTTCCATTGATCCTTGGGTGGAACTTTGTTAAATCTGTGAAATTGAGCAATTTTTTCAGGATCGACATCTTCCTCCAATTCCCAAGTGGAATCTTCATATTGTAGCGAACGCCATTTGACAAGAAAATGTCTCACAGTTTCCCCTGTTGTTGGGTCAGTGTGAGTCGCTTCATCGAGTACTCTGTCAACTTCTACAAAATCCGGATTGAAGGGATCATCTTCTGGCTGCAACAAAAAGTATTCCAGCAATGTAAGGACTTCATGTATATGTCGTGATACAGGATAAAAATTTAAGGGAAAAGAATTTTGCATACGTTCTCAAATATATTTGTATTCTGTTGCATCTTCTGCTTGAATCTCTTGAGTTTTGCTTGAATTCGCTTATCCCCCTTGTAAAGTTCTTCTTCTGTTCTCCACTCACAATGCAAATAAGAGAAGTTTCTGTACTTCACCAAGTATTCTTCTACTTCAATAATCTGGGGCTTAACTTCAGAAGCATTAGGATCTGCTGGAGCAGTTTCCGGTTTCTTGTCAGTTTCAGCATCCCCATCCGCAGTAGAAACTTCTGCTGTTTCAATCTTCTCTTCATCTTCTTTATTCTCTCCCTCCTCAGTTTTGGTCTCGGATTTTGTTTCAGAATCTTCATCAATTGTTTTTTCTTCAATATCTTCTTTTTTATCTGCGTCTTGTTTTTCTTCCTCATCTTCTTTCCTCTCTTCTACCTCTTCTTTTTCTTTTTCCTCCGTCACTTCTTCATTTTTTGATGTTTCAATCTCATTTTCCACTTCCTTTTCATCCTCTTTCTCGTTTTCTAATTTCGTGTCTTCTTTTTCTTTCTCAACTTCTTTTTCCTCTTCTACACCCTTTTCTTCCTCATCATCTTCTACTTTATCAATCTCCATCTCGCTTTCTTTTTCTTTCTTTGCTTCTGCAGGCTTGTCTGCTTCTTCTTTGTTAGTTTCTTCTGCCTTGTCACCTATTTCTTCACTTGCTTGAGCTTCTGTTTCAGGAGTAGATTCAGTTTTTTCAGCGGTCGTTTCTTCGACCGGTGGTTCTATCTTTACCTCAGGTTTAACTTCCCTTTTCCCCATACGCATACAGAGTATATGTTGCACAACCATAGAGTCTTCATCCATTGTATTAATATATACAAAATTGGGTTTATTAGGACCAACTTCTCCACCTTCGGCCTCCTTTTTAACAGCGGCTGGCTTGGAAACGCTACCTCCATCCGCTTTCTTGGATTGACTATCTTGAAGAGGAACGTCATCGTCAGAAAACCTGAGCATTACATCATCTACATATTTCTTTCTATGCGTATTTCTGGCCGATCGTCTTTTATTCAAATCATCACCAGCTTCTGGAGAGGGTGGGGGAGTCCTTGCCAATTCTTCCCCATCGGAATCGGGTGCAATACGACTTTTACGTTTCCTGGAACAGATTCTGTCAAGTTAAAATAGATACCAGTTTTATAAATAACAGAAAAAAGTTTTGGAACATATAGATTTCATGGTTAATGTAACTCACTTCGAACTCCGTGGTGTCCTTCCTACGCCACTTCTAGCCACAGACTTCTTTCGGGAGCCTGATCTTTTCTTTACCGGTGTGCTCACTTCCGGAGTTTCCTCTGGGACTTCAGTTTTCTTTTCTTCTTCAGGAGGATCCTCAACTTCAGTCTTCTCTTCTGTATCATCCTTAGATTCTGTCACAATTGGTTCAGTAGTGGAAGAATCAACCTGTTCCTGATCATCATTTGCAGTAATCTCGCTTGGTTTCACCTCAGCATCTTGTACAACACCTGAGTCCGATACAGCAGATTCTTCAGCCTCTGCTGGAGGTTCTTCATCAGCCGATTCTGATACAGCAACTTTTCTGAAAGACAGACAGCATGACATTATAGAATGATAAATTATTGGACAATTAATATTGAAAAATATCAAGACGGAAAAAAAAATAACCACATCGAAAATTCTTACTTTCTGCCACGTTTTACTCCAGGTTCTTTGGGCTCTTTCTTTTTTCTACCTTTAGGAGATTTGGCTTCTTTGGGGGGCTTGGGTTCCTTTTTTACTTTTGGCTCCTTAGGCTCCTTGGGTTCCTTAGGTTTTCTTGGTTTTCTAGGCGAACGAGCTTTTCTGTTTTTGTTCCATTCCTCCTCCATGTCTCCTGAGGTTGGTTTAAGATCCTCTGAATCCGCTATACTATCTATGACGTTGCTGCTATCTACTGGAGTGACAAGGCTCTCTGACAATGGCTGTTCCGGCTGACTTATTGGCTGCGCTGTAATTGGTGCTGCCGCTTCCTTGTCAGCTTTTTTCCTGCTCTTCTTTGCACGTGGTGTACCTTTACCGCGACCTCGACCAGTTGTACTTGAGACCTATAAATTAAAAGAACAGAAACATTAAACTCAATTTCACAAACCTGATTTTATCGTGTCGTTTCGACATGCTATTGCAAACAATTACCTGAGGACTATCGACAACGGCTGCTGTAAACATTGGAGTTTGAAGTATGCACTGTGGCCCTCCGTTGCACTGATCGGTACTTTCATGTTGCTGTAGAGCCTGCAGCCGTTCCTGCAAGCTGACAATTTTTTCCTGATTTTCTGAAGCAGGTGGCATGCAGTACAGTTCCTGCAATTGTTGTTGCAAAGCAGCTCTTTCCTGGTGATGAGTAACAGGAGCAAGGGGATTTGTAAACCCGCTTGGTGCAACGACAGGAGGTGGTGGGACGGTTGGAGGCATCCCATACATCCCTGGCAATGTAGTAGCTCCAATAATTTCTCCGCCAGAATGGTACTGCTGGCCTGAACCGACGATCATTTCATTGGAATATATGTTGTTTGGTTTCTGAACGTTCGTGTACTCTCCAAAAGTACCTGGGGGAACTGGATGGGAAGGATGAGCAGCTTGTGGGTTAGCTAGAGGAACGCTTGCCTGAAGCGGAGGTATACCAACATTGCCAGTTGGTCCAACAGCAGGTATTTGTTGGACCCCCATTAAAGATGGCGGAACTTGATTTGGCTGAGTTTGCATCTGTGTTGTCTGGCTTGGAATTTGAGGCTGCATTTGGGGCTGATGTTGTATGGGCATGGGAATAAGAGGATTATTTGACGGTATCATGTTGACTTGATGCTGAGGTTGTGTCTGAGACTGAGCCGGCTGTCCCATCAAACCCTGTTGCGGTTGTTGTCCTATTAGCGTTGGCTGCTGATTCTGTGGCTGCTGCGTCATTATGGGTTGAACTTGTTGTTGTTGTGATGTCGGAATTATTTGTGGTTGGTGCTGGGGAATCTGCTGGTTTGATACTTGTTGACAAATCAAACCCTGCTGCTGCCCTTGTTGCTGTTGACTCTGGATCATGAGAGGCGGAGTAGTTCCAAGCGGTTGTAGACCAGATACAGTACTCACTTCTGCAGACTGTTCTGTAATTTGGCTTTCCGATACATTGCTTTCGATGGTAGGATAAGAATTCGGTCTCTGTGGTAGCACGGATTGCTGTACAATTGGAGACATTACTCCAGTCTCCATAACATTACCGCTAGTACTTGATGCTGGCAAGCTTTGCACAGCTTCTACAGGAGCTGGTTTAATGGGTGGTACTACTACTATTTGCTCGCTCACTGAACTCGTTGTAGTATTATTTTGAATAGGAATTTCCCCGGGCTGATTGAGCATTTCGGTATTCTGCTTGATCGAAGTTTGGTCAGGACTTTCCACCTCCTGTTTAAGTGGATTATTTAGAATTTGTGCGCTATCTGAAACATCTCTCGTTGTTGTTTCTACTACATTATTGCCGTCTGGGCCATTAACTGGGAATAAAGAATTCGCCTCTGAGGAAGGTGGTGTTTGAACTTCCATGATATTTCTTCCATCATTGACATTCAAATTTGGTCTTATCTGCTGCTGCTGTTGTGGCGGCTGTTGCTGTTGCTGTTGCTGTTGTGGCTGCTGCTGCTGCTGTGGTGGTGGCGGTTGAGGCGGCTGCTGCTGCTGTTGTGGCGGCTGCGGTGGCTGCTGCTGTTGCTGTTGTTGTTGTTGGTGCGGCTGCTGTTGTTGCGGTTGCACCTGCTGCTGCTGCACCTGTACCTGCTGCTGCTGCACCTGCTGCTGTTGTGGTTGTTGCGGTGGTGGTGGTGGTGGCGGTGGAGGTGGTTGTTGTTGTTGTTGTTGTGAGGGTTGTTGTGGCTGAGAAGGATGTGGCCATTGATTAGGCAGTGGCATTCTAGGCCCCGTAACAGGTGGAGTTGAGTTTTGTGGAGGTGGTTGTGGTGGTAAAATGTTTGCAGCATGTGGCATGAGTGGACGAGGTTGAAACTGGTTGTAATCCGGACTTGTAACATTTGGGTTGGGCACAGCAACCCCTGGAATGACCATTTGTTCAAGTGCCTGCAGGTTGCTTTGCTGTACGGCGGCTGATGTATTCATATTCATAGAAGTTGGCGGACAGGGGGATACAGACATTGTATTGGGCTGGTTTGAAGGTTGATGGGGTAGCTGAGAATGTGGGTGAGGTGATAATGTACTAGGCTTTGCAGGAGACATAATTGGTCGTGGCGACATTTGTTGCTGAACCGCGGGTGGTCGTGGAGACATCTGAGGTCTAGGGGACATCTGTGGAGATAGTTGAGGGAAGGTGGCTCTATACTGAGGACTTGTGGCATGTTTAGCTGCCCCAAACTGCGGCGTAGGTCCGGGATGCTGAGGTTGATTAAACATTGGAGCAGAGTGGTGAGGATACTGAGGATCCATGCCTTGCTGAGGAGCGGAATGCTGCGGATGTTGAGGATATTGTTGGTGAGTGGGATGAGTTTGATGGGTTGGAAGATGATGTGGCATTCGTTGTGGCTGCTGCTGTGGGGGAGGTTGCTGTTGCTGCTGTTGCGCATGCATCGCATTTGAAAATCCTGTGTAGCCTGCAGAGGTCTGATACATTGCTGCAGGATTGTTCTGTTGATAATGCTGCTGCTGCTGCCCTACCATATGCTGATAAACACCCGCACCTCCAGTGCTCTGCATACCCTGATGAGGGACGCCCATGTTCCCCATCATTCCTTGCTGAGCATTAAAGTGTTGCTGTTGCTGCTGCTGTTGTTGTTGCTGTTGTTGCATTTTTTGATTTATAACTGCCTGATCTTGATGTGGGTATTGCGGCATATGTTGCCTGTATGTGTTTGGTTGTGGCGCCATTTGGTTGTAGTGTCTCTGTATTTGGGGATAAGCTCCTCCCCCTCCTGGCCAACCCTGCATCCCTGGATCCATTGCCAAGTTTCTTTGAGCCATGGGGTGCTGCTGCTCCATTGAATACATGTTGTCCGAATAACTAGGATACTGATTTCCTGCTCCTGGATGAGGACCTCTGTGCTGAGGGGCCATGCTCCGAGCCTGATTCTGGAAGGCTCCCGGTACCATCGCCCTTTGAGGGGCTCCCGCATCAAAGCCGGCAAGGTTTTGGTTGAACATATTTCGCTGCGTTGTATTCTGTAGTTGATTAGAGTTTCCAAATTCAGATCCACCGAACGATGTCAATTTTTGTAGAGGAGATTCTTGAGGTATGCTGTACGATTGATTGATGTAATTCCCGCCTCCATTTGGACCAGGGTTCGGACCATCTCTGGACACTACCGCCGAATTTGCTGCACCTGCAGGGTCAAAGTGGTCAGTCCCCCCAAGGTCAGGAAGAGCATCGAGCATTGAGCCACTGACATCTTCGCCAAATAGATCGTACGTGTCCATGTCTTTACGCTGCACGACTCTTCGCCTCCGTCTCGGGCTCAAGAGGGAATTTTACTACCTTTCCTATGGCCAGTAGTGTGCCCATCGTTAATACTTCTCTATGCCTTCTGAAACAACAGTTAATATGTAGCTGAAGATGTGTTGCTTAGCATTGCACTACAACAACATTTGTATTATGTAAATATCAGCTGACGGAACTGTGAGCTCTAAATTTTTAGAGTTGTAGTTACTATATAAATATCCTTAAATATAGGGGCTGTTAACATACTTTAGGTAGTGAAGGGTACACGCTAATGGGGAAAAGCTATACGCTTATGGTTTCAACTTTCATAATCGCTATAACCTTTCCCCTTCAGAGTGCACTGTGATTTTCTACACCATAGTCAGATGAGTGCCACGCTTTCAAAGTCTTCTGTAATAAACTTAAATCTAAAGTCAGTTGGAACTACTAGAGTTTAAAACTCAAATGAAAGAAAAAAACTTTTAAAGATGTGTTCTGTTTGCCAGTGCGTCAATTCCGAAACTTGTCTTGGCCAATAAATAAAATCAAAACTCACCTTGTCCAAAATAAAATCTATGCAGAAATAAAATACAGAAACCTAAATCAGTTGATAGAATTTAACTCCTACTCTTCGGAACAAGGCGCACACTTCGGAATTGATGCTAAATATCTAGGGAATCTACCTTGCATGTGAATCAATCAACTTTAGTAAGTATATCTAGATTTCAGGTAAATAATGAATTGCTACGTCTCTATCAACTATGCTCCTACAGAAAACTACATAAAAGAGAATATCTCCTACATTCATTAATTCATAGACAGAAGTACACGTATCTATTAGCTGTATAATTTATCCATATTATTTATGCATCTATACTTATGCATGAATACAGCATCTTTGTACGTATGTATGTCTTCTGCCGGATTCGTCACACGCACACACGAATCGACTATTTCACCTAATAAAAAAAGGGGTCAAACGAACTGCAAAAAAAAAGAATCTGAGAAAAATTGTAAGTTCATGGAGCCGAAAGAAAAGGCAAAGTCTACAGAGGTATTAAACCCACAAGGACGTACCGCAATTACATACATAATCATGCGCGCCGACACAGAAAATAGTGAAAATTCGAAAAAAAAAATTCAACGCTGATTTATTTGATGTTCATGTTCATGTATTGTTTAAATTAGACAAATGATTGATAAAGCGAAGTGTTGCGGTACAAACCTTATAAAAATTCCCGATCGTGTAGTGTTCACGACGTACAAATTTTAAGGTGTAAGAAACCTCGCGTTTTGTAAATTGTAATAATACAAGTATAGATGTACTCTGAATGCAGTAATATTATTGAACAGCAGCAGCGGTAGTACAACACAATTTGACGACAGTGTAAGCGGCGGGGGTTTCGGGGGACACTTTCAATTAAATTCGTTTCCCTCTTGGCGCATTTTAGAATTTTTTCGATGTGCTATTACTTGTTATTTGCAACTACAACGGCGGTTCGATTTGTAACCAATTTTTTAATAAACGAGCCCCCAGATCTGTTCTATTAAACCTTACAGTCTAGGTATACTCGTGATTGATGAACGACGGGGTAACTGTACGAAAAGCTTACCAAAGCCACTTTGTAAAAAAAACAACAGAACGTCGTCGGAACGTACGCCATTATCGCGAGATTTCCGCTTGAGCATCTAAACCCAAAGTCTCGACTCTCGAGGCGACCGTACGAACGCTCGATATCCCAACGCTGCCTCACTTTATTACAAACTATTCACATACTGTTTATTTAAACGAAAACGCACCAACCGGTCACTAATTCACACAAGTTTTTACCAAAAAAAGCGTCCCCTCGACACACAACCCGTGCAGATGATACTCGACTTTTTCCTAGCGGCGGTAGGACGGACCATCGAGGTGCGAGCGTGTCCATAGGCCCCGAATCATTCTACATACATCTTTCTTTCTCTTTCGCCCTCTCTCCCTCACTCTCTCCCCCCTCCACTACTTTCCTACAGTCGAATCCCTCCTCCCACAGGGTATAGCTCTCTTTTCCCCTTCCAGAAACTCCTCGTACTTTACGTACCAACCCAGTACCGTATCCGTCGGGAATATTCCCGTCGGCAGATGGCCAGTTCGAACAATTTCCCAAAACCCGTTTCAAATTTTTCTTGTTTTTCATGAAAAAGACTGTCGTATCTTAAACCTTGCAGTCATAGTTACTGACTACCCCCCTTCAATCGCAGGAACCGAGGAAACATTTGCGAGAGAAATTAAAAGAATAAATCTATCCGACGGCCGACGGCATGTTTAGTTTCCGAAACGTCGCGCGTCCTTTAGAAACATTGTTTTCAAAGATATCATACGTATTATTCACCTAATTGAGGAAGCGCCGGCCAAAGAGTATAGGGATATATTCAAAATCGATAAAAATAATTTCAGATCATGTGGTTTACCCCACCGCCACCTGGGGTACCTTTTTGAATGTGTAAATGTTACGTTACTGAAGCAGTAGGTAGGTATGAGGTATAAGGTATAAGTCGGTAGGTATAGAACTCTGGAAGGATCTGGTACATACGTATATAGAAAATAATACGGTATATAAGGTATTTGGTATCGTGGTAAAGACGGACGAAGCAATTGGCGATCGCAAGGCGGGGCCCGAATTATACCAGAAAGAGAACCAATCAGATTTTACCTTATAAAGCGACATTGCACTGCAGGATACTTGATTAACCAATCGCGTCCTGTGATTCTCAGCACACAAGTCTCTCATGCACATGCCCTGCTGCTGCTCCCGTCCATATAGTATACATATCTCTACGTTTCTCCGATCTTTTCTTTTTAAATGTGTGCGTTCTATCTACGTATGCTATGTGATATTACCGCTGCTGATGCTGGTTTTGCCGATGTATAAATGGCATGTTCATTTACACGCAACTACTTTTGAACACCGGCTTTTGCCCTTTTCACATAGCAGAAAAGTAAGAACCATCTCCTTCGAAATTGTCACAACCAAGATGTTAATCGAATTCTAAAATCGATCCGGGAGGATTGTAAGGACTTTTCTTCCCCTGCTTTTTTTCTTTCTCTCTTACTCTCTTTTTCGCAACCCCCCATCCCCGACATCGCAACGAATAATATTGCTTACCTCTTTTACAATACACAACACTATAGATATACAAAAATGCACACGCGTTCTGCGGAAACTCGATCGATCTACTTGACGTATTAACGTTTATTAATAGTGCAGTATAATTGAAATATTGAATTATTTATTCATCATATCGAATCGCCCTCGACAATATCAGAATTATAACCGTGACGATAACGTCGGCAGAAGATACATAAATAAACATACGATATTGAGTAGATGTAACTAATTTTCTTATGCAGCAGGTGCTAGAATTAAAACTGAAATTCACGGAAGTTATGAAATAATAAACTCATTTTAGGTAATTAAATTCCTCATAATACCGGGCAATGGAAAGAAAAATAAGTTCACCCAGCGCCGCTACATTAAATTACATCTTTGTGTCATAAGAACACGAGTTTTCAGAAGTTTTGATGAAATAAATATTACAGGTAGAGCGGAATGTTATTTGAAAATTGACGTATCGCCTCGTGTACCCGATGATTATAATAATTACAAAGAGCTAGATTACGAATTCTATGTATAACCGACGTTTGACCTCGTTCGGTGAAATTTCTTTAGTAATGAATGTATGTATTGTTGAAATGTGGCATTACCCGATATCATGTACTTATTGTAAAAACTGTCTAGATGTATAAAATATGATTGGCGGTGTTTCTCGGCGACCTAAATATACAGAATTTGTTTTATCATAATTCTGTATAAAGCAAGCTAATAAAAAGAACTTACAACAGTACGATCCAGGCCCATTTTTTTTTTCAACCACATATTCAAAAATTAAAACAATTGCACGGGTATTCGCTTAATCGTTATCTCAGTGTCCATTTTGTTTGGTTAATTACTAACAAGACGGCGGCACAGGCTCAGTGCTGCCGCAGCAGGTTATCCCACAGAGCTGACATAATTGACGTCCACCGACGTTTGATCCACGTTACAATTCTTGGATCCACCATTTATTCGGCTGCAAATAATCCGCCGATCACCCACGAGCACAGCACTGTCATTTTAATAATATTTAAATCAACGTACCGTTCTGCCGTTTTTTGATTTTTTTTTTTCTTTTGTTAGGTCAATCTAATATATCCTTCCACTCTCTATTTAGTACGCCATGTATTTACATGTATACATGATGTACGTACGCAGCATTCTTTTATTTCGTTCTCCCTCTTTCTCTCTTCTCTATCTATTTTTCTCTATCTATCTAGCGCGAAATTATCGTATCACTTCTTTTAAAAATTTTTCAATTAGTTCTAAGTATGGTCGACATTTTTCAAAACACGGAAACATCGATATTTTTTACTTGCTAATATTAAACTAGAAAAACCTCACTGGGGGATGTTTTTAAAAAAAAAATCGTTTCAATTTATCTAATTCGTCTTCTGCGCCCCCGGCGGCCATAACACGGAGGAAATGACGTAGTAGGTGGAGTAGACACCGTCAAATCGCATACTAACCCTACTACTTCTACTCACCTGCCGATTGTCAAACTTTTTTTTTTTTTACGATATAAGCTCTAATATTGCCAAAAGACTTTGGAATGATTCAATCATATTCAAAAAGAGACTGCACTAGTCTATGAGTGACATTGAGAAAAAGTTACATTAAATGCAAATATGTTTGAATTTCGATCACTTTGACGTTTTGATCCGTCAAATTTCCCGCTGCTTTCTGAAAATACATCAATACCACAGTGATATATGAATTAACGTGATATGACAGTCTAATTTTGCGCACTAAAAACACGTTTACTATCCTGTAATTTAATCAGGTATCAAACGAATTGCTGAATGGTAATGTCATAGCAAGTTTAGAGTTTGACGTTTGTTGTGAACCAGTAGTTGTTCGCTGGCGTAGAGTCTGCCATATTGTCTGTGGTATACAAGATTGTTAAATAATTTACTTCATTATACAAACAAAACTGTTATTTGTAGATATAGCAGAGAAAGTTTAGATATCAGCAACAAATCGATCTGACAGCAGAGTCTTCTGCTGATTAATAGATCCCCAATCCTATCTAATAGTTTACGAAATACGAACACAAAGGTAAGCTACGTTTACGTTTTTGACGTATCATTTTTATTATCTTCGTTGGTCATCATCCTTGCCTGTCACGGGCGTTTGTGTAACGTTAATATCATTAATTAAAATGACTCCTCAATAATTGACATATCCAACCCAAAATTTCCATTGTGAGACTTTGAGGATGAATTTGATTTATATTTCTTTGATGTTTAAAGTAGAGATAATTCTCAAGTTAACCCTTGAAATGCCTTGATGATCATCAATTACCCTCCTACATTTTCCTCCCTACTTATAACAGAAAATGACTAATTATTTTGGTCTCATATCCACAGGCATCAAGATGTCGGCAGGACCGTATAATTATTCCTATATATTCAAGTACATTATAATAGGCGATATGGGAGTGGGAAAATCTTGTCTGCTTCATCAGTTTACTGAAAAAAAATGTTAGTACAAAATGATTACCTGAACTAATTATACAGATCATTTGAAAGCTTGTCAATAACGGAATGTGCTGATTATTTGTCATCTAGTTATGGCAGACTGTCCGCACACTATTGGCGTTGAATTTGGTACAAGAATTATCGAGGTAGCAGGTCAGAAAATAAAGCTACAGATATGGGACACTGCTGGACAAGAACGCTTCAGAGCTGTAACTAGGTAATTGAATAGATTACTCACTTCTCTTTTTTTCACGGTGCTTCTTTTTTCTTCTCTGCTCAAGCCAAATTTGATTTATCCTCATTCTTTTGCTGTGCAATTAATAAGTGATTGATTCATATCCAAATAAATTTGAAATATTTTCCCAGGTCGTATTATCGAGGTGCTGCTGGGGCTTTGATGGTCTATGATATCACACGGCGTTCTACTTACAATCACTTGAGCAGCTGGCTGACTGATACCAGGAATCTTACAAATCCAAGCACTGTAAGTTTGATCATTTTCAATAGATTTAAACAACCCGTTTCTATGTTCACAATATTCTTTCATGATTTTTGAATTTTAGGTGATATTTTTAATTGGAAATAAATGTGATCTTGAGGCACAACGTGACGTAACTTACGAGGAGGCAAAACAATTTGCTGATGAAAATGGCTTGATGTTTGTCGAAGCCAGTGCCAAAACGTACGTCATATTATAATAATTTTCTTATTATCGAATATGTAACCAAAATACAACGCATCTAAAATACGTTTTTCTGATCTTCCAGAGGACATAATGTCGAAGAAGCATTTTTGGAGACTGCAAAGAAAATATTCCAAAGCATACAGGATGGCAGGTACAGAAAATGAAAAAAGACCAAATTTTATTACTTCGATGTGCACAAGAGCTAACAATTTCTTATTATTTTCCAACATATATGTTGTTCATTTTTCTGGATTTACTTCTACAGTTAATATTGATGTTAATAGTTATGTATAATTCATTAACACAGTTGTGATCAACGTATGTATGTAACGTTTGTTTCTGTTAGATTGGATCTCAATGCGGCAGAGTCTGGTGTACAGCATAACCCCAGCCAACCAGGGCGCACCAATTTGCAAGGAGTGTCTAGCGAACAGCAAGGAGGAAAAGATTCATGCCCCTGCTAGGCCTTAGAATTCTGTATATAAGTCCACTAATTCATTAATATTAATGATGCATATATTGTTTACATTAAGTATAGTAACCCGTCATTCTGCTGGATCTTATCTTTTTTCCCAAACGGAATCTTGAGCTGCACAGAAGAGAAAACGCACGTGTATTGTGAGTTTTATTTATTCTTTTTTGTCGCTACAATTCCACCATTTTTATTTATTTACTTTATTTTTTTTTAGAATAAAATTATTGTCCGATTTCAATTAGCTATTCATATATTTGTTGCATCAAAAGAAACAAAATAGGTGGCAATTCGGGCTCAACACTAGGAGCACGATTTACTTTGTCTTGAATACACCTAGTTATGCTACTTGTTGAATAGTTTTGCAGAAATTGAAGAACATTAAATTGATAATGTATTAACCGCGTCAAAGTGAGAATAAATATTGATAAAATAACGACTATTTATACCACGTTAAACACCTGATTATAAAATACAGGACTAATATTGTGCTCCGATTTGGAGAAAATTTTTTTCTATACCTTCTTAACTTTTTCTTTTGAAAGATGTACACATTGTAACTGTAGGTCAATGCTCTGAATCAAGAAGTTTATTACTCACAATCCGTCAAATGTTTCTGAGGAATCTGAAGCATGGTGGGAGCCTGTGTTAGTCCCTGCGCAGGGCATCAGATAAAGATAGATTGCCCCCTGACTACTCTTGAGAGGAAATGAAAATCCTACCCAAAGAGTATTTTAGATGGAATTTGAATAGAATCAACAGCCAATTCGAGCTTATTTTCCTACTGTTATGAGATATTACTTGTTAACGTTCCACTTATCATTAGACTACATTTAGAGATATTATATGTATGTATGATTATGTTTGATCAGAATAGAGATTTGATATTAATGCCAAGAGAGCTGCGCAGTTCTCATGAATCTTGAATATAAAATAATATTTATCGGCATACATGTTGCAATTATATTTATTATAACGATGATAATTGATAAGTATCAATATGAATTATTATTGTTATCATTATTTTTTTTATTATTCTTATTATCACTATTATAAAAGCAAACGATGTAAATAAAAATTCCTGGTAGGCAGGTACTCAACATGCTTATTGATTACTCATATTCTTTTATTATCAATGGGCAGATTTCTTATAGAAGGTAAAAGATTTTAAAACTCCAGTAGGGTCTACTAGCTGAAATCAAAATTGAGATGAGCAAAGTGCTCGTCGTCAAGTGATACTACCTACACGTTCTAGAAGTGGTGTCCAACACAAACATGAATAGACTGACAATTTTAAGTTATCTTTATAAATCATTTCCAATGTAATACCCTGAAAAAATGACTTTTTGATAGTGAGGAGGGTGAATGTCACAGGTCAGCAAATACTGATTGAATAATGTGATATAATCAATTATTTATTGTTCGAAATGATGTTAAGTTCTGTCGGGCATGAAACTATTGGATGCCATTATAAGGTATAAGGTAAATGCATCAAATAAATTCAGATGGTTGGTTCAGTTTTTATCAGTTAGAGAAAGAAAATTATGTACAATAATGTCGATGACGAATTCATTCGTTAATTCTATGCAGTAATAGGCGGCATCAAGTCGACTCCTTGACATTCTAAAGCGATCTTAACCCCTAATCCGAAAATAGCAATGCTCTTCACAAGTGACCTGAAACAGAATTAATTCACCATTATATCTTCCAATCTTCGACATGAACATCGTAAACATACATCGAAAAATCTGTATCGATGAGCGAAAATGAATCTATAGAGCCGATAACCATTTTTATAAAAAAGACTAATCGTTGAATGATAAACAAGCTCACCATTTGAATGGATCATGATAGATGCTCTTGAAGAATTTAGTCACATTTGCCATTGTTGATTTTTTTGTTTTTTTTTCGCAAATAGTTTCGATGCGATCTTCGGCAACAATCACTTCCAGCGAATAGTAGTGATCACTCTTCTCTGGTTTTCACCAAAATTTTTACTAACCTCCACAGAGAGATCAGTACTCCACAGCTACCAGCATGCGCTACAGGAACACGAATCCACGGTGGAGGGGGAACATGGACGCCATGCTTTACCACGGCCGAAATTTGTATTTTGAACGTAATATTTGCTATGGTATATGGACAACAACTCACACGGTGTTTTCGAAGTGATTCGAAAGACCATAATTCCAATTGCGGTGATAACAAAATATTAACTGATAGAATAAATTCTGATGTCAGAATACCATGATTGTATCAACTTTACCCGAGCAGCAGCATCAGACACGGTTATCTGAATACTCACACTCGCTCATATACTCTGTGTTTTTCTCAAAACAGCAGCTGGTCGCAGCTATGGAAACGTACTTAATGATACAACCGATGTCTCTTACTTCTTATAGATATTATTGAAAAGAGTGTCTAACAAATAGTTAAATACATTATTCACACGGCATTATCATTTCCTTTTCCTCCTGGCTTGGTTGGGATTTTTATTCATCCAATGCTTGATATCTGCGCCTGATCTGATTCCAAGCATTGCTGACTTGGAATTTATATCGCGCATAACAAATGGAGAATAACCAGCAATGTAATCATCGTTCAATGGGTCATTCTTTGTTCGAGCTAATCTGGTCGGTCGCTCGTCAGGTCTCGGCTGATCTTCAAACAGAATTGGGTAGTTGGCGTGTTTTCCACCTTTCGGCGTTGGCAAAGAAAACTGAAACATTCGCGTGATGTCAATATTGTTACGTAGGGAAACTATCAAGAAATTACAGTGAAAAGTCGAAACGTGAAATTAAATGCCACACCTTTTTCCCTTTAGTTGAAAGCGGCTTTCGAGAGTTGATATGGATTTGTTGTTTCCCATTCTCATCTAATGAAACTGCGACTTTTTTTAGAGTCTTATTGCCGCAGCTGGGACAAAATTCCTTGGTCATAATGCTAGTAGTTTTGAAACACGTGTAGCATCTTAATATGAAGGTTCTCAGCTGTTTGATTACTCTTCCATCCAAGCTCACAACTTGGAGACCAATTTGTTTCAAGACATTCTGCATAGCAAAATCTGTAGTGAGACAAGCCACTCGAACTGGTTTTTCTTCAAGAATATCTGAATCCATTTGTTTCTTCACTTTGGCAATATTTCCTGGGAGAATAAATCATCTCATTAAATTAGTACAAAGTCGTGTTTCCGTAAAAAAAATATAAATTACAGTAGATTCTGGAATAGCTTACCAGGAGTTATCCAGCCTTCGTTATCATCCTCACTTTCATTCTCTTCCTCGCTTTCTTGGCCCTCGTCATTTGAACCATCAGTTTTTGTAGCTGGTGCTAAAATATCATTGACATCATGGTTCTGTTCTAGTTCTAAATCTTCTGGCTTGCATTTAAGCGCAGCAAATCTATTGGCTAAGCTGTCCTCCTCTGTGTTTTCCATATCAGATGAAGCGGTCTCATAATCAGATACAGACGAACTGTCAGACATATCATCCGGCTCAGGTGTTGTGTTCTTATGCCAATCTGCTGGCACAGCTTCAGTGTTCGATGATGCATCTGTATTCAACTCTTGAGTCTCTTTCTTACTTATTGCCGAATAGTTTTCCACGGGCTCTACAACTTCGTTCTGTTAGGATTAAAAATAATTGGTAAAATGTAAAATTATAATCACCATTATTAGCTGCTGGTGCTTAATATCTCTTACATCATTCTGAGGTGAGAAAAATCCGACAACGTTATGCGAATGATCATCGGGAGGCTTGATGCTGACATCTGAGGCTACAGAAGTTGTGGGAATATCCTTCAAGTGCTGGGTTCCAACTTTTTCCTTTTCAAGCTGATACGTCAGTGCAATGATGGTAATGTCAGTGGCTGAAAGACTGCGATAGTCTCCGGTTTTTTTCGAAAACTCTGTGACTGTGAATCATACAGATATAAAGCAATGAACTACATTGACTGATATAGTAATAATAGATTGAACCAGGTTGTCTCACCGAAATGAATATTTTCTGGAAAAACATCTTTGATAATTAGATCGTATGGCAAAACGACAAGTCTTCTGAGTTGTCGTTTGTTTGTGATCTCGTTGACGACTTCTTGAGCAGTTATGATAGTAGTCGCAATGTCCTGGAGGTACAAAACAGTTACGCTTTAAATATTAATTACGATATGAGGATTTTGGCTAGCATTGATATGATATCAAGCGATTGTCATCTTATCGGGAAGGCTTTCTGATAAGGAACCGTCGGTTTAAGTTATTACTAAGGATAGCATAACCTAATTAGGACATTAGTGTCAACGTGACTTTTGAACCGACAGGTCAGTAATAAATGTATAGATTTATTATTTGTTGTACCTGTATCGCTGCATTTCTAATAAAAGCACTGGTATCCACAATAAGATATTCTACTTTATCGCCAGACCTCATTTTTATTGAATGAAGAGAAGCTGACACGTGAGATGTTAAATTAAATGTGGATATGCATATACTGAATGGCCTTTTTAATGTTGATAGTTCTAAAGCGACGGAGTTGTAACTACGCGGCTCATGTGAGTCGCTTATGTTTTATCTGTCTTTATAATTTAGAAAAAAGAAAAATACCGACCTCTGAATTAATATAGTAATATGTAACAAAAATTAAATTTGAAAAATTGTAATGATGTGAAAAATTTTCTCATCCGCTGGGAACCTTCGCAGAGAGCTAATTATTTAACAATAAATTTATCCATCCCAACAGTGCTACTCGCTCTTATAAGATCTGACGTATAGCAAGATGGCTGACGTCAGATAGTGAAATTTCGTGATAACGAATACTCAGAGTGTTTTTGCACCGTAATTCTGTGTTTTATAATCGGTGAGCAGGAGCTAGCGATGTATCAAGACTGTACGCGCCTTAGAAATTTGTTTTATACTGTTTAGGTTCGTATTTAACAAGAAAATCCCCCGAATTTAATCCATGACGTTCATATGACGAACCAACCATCCGCGAAACGTCAGGATTAATGCCCCTTGAATTAATGATAATTCGTGCTGTTTTTTCCTCCTTAATACTACCACCCAGCATATGTATGACGTAATTACTGAAAGATTTTGAAAGTTTATTCTAAAAGAAAACAATAGTGTGCTTAAATCGAACTTGTTTATTGATTCATAGAAATTTCACACCCTTTTTTCATTATCTCGAATCCATTGAGGGTTTTAAGTTATTGGGCTTGTTACACATTTTTTTGCACACTGCAAATTGTATCCAAGATTACAAAGTCAGATTTATAATTTTTGCTTCAATTGCGACTCCCAGGTTTGTTGTTTGACCCTTTCACATGAATGATTTAACTTTCCTAACTGTTGAACGAACTAATAGAATGGAGACGTTCATCATTTAGCTAAGGAACCATTGTCTCTTCCTTTGTTTTTATTTTTCTGATTTTGCTCAACTAGCTTTTGTAATGTATAGTAAATTTTGTTATTTCAGCTTGATATAGATTCCTGCTTAACTTGTCTATTGTTTATTATAGTCTCCTGCTCCATAAGCTTAAATGGTTTTTGTAAATTCCTGCGTTAGCATTTTTGTACATCGAAATGAAATAAATAACAGATGTAGGCATACGATATTGAATCGGAGAAACTTCTGAGGATTCATCTAAAACGAAATCAATTCAAATCCAATTAACAAAGCTTTGTTTTAGATGTACACCCTGATAATTTGCTCGGTCATTATACCCACAGAATGATACAATGGTAATATTTGTTTTTACAGGTATATGGTGCTTGTAAATATCGTTCTTAATATGAATGGTTTCTTAGCATCATTTTCTTGAACTACAACTAAAGGCAAACCATGTCACAGTGTGAAGTGGAGGCTCCGACTCCCGGGTTCCACCAGCTCAGCATTACCAGTAAATCACTCGACTACTCTTTCTAGAAAGCTGCATGTTTTTGCCAAACCTACTGAATGACTAGAATTAATTAATATTCAATATGATTTCAGTTGAAGCAGCCCTATTGCGTAATTCATCGTTTTTGAAGCCCAATCCATATGTTGAATTTTCGGTGGATGATAAAAGCCCCCGTAAGACGGAAATTGCTAAGTCTACGTATCAACCAAAGTGGGTGGAAAAATTTACAATTCTTGTGACACCCTACTCTCAGCTACATTTCAAGCTGTTGGATCACAGTACTTTTCGCAAAGACGCTTTAATTGGAGAGAAACGTATAAACTTGTTCCAAGTTCTATCCTATTATAATGGAAAGTTGGACAATGTAGAATTGACTTTAGATTTGATGAGTGAAAATAAGCATGACGTCTATAGCCCGCCGTCGAAGGTTGGAGAGTTAGTGACCTTGTTTGATGGACTAAAAATTGACATGAATGAAGTGACACCGCCGAATACATTTGAACAAGTACGCTACAATCAAAGCATTGCTAGCGGAGCTGTGACGCCGTTGGGTAAGCCTGCACATAATGATCCTGATCATTCCACGTCCGTTCCTAGTCTATCCTGTGAACAAATTGAAAGTGACAACCGTATTCTGTCTCCAGGATCTTCAAATAGTGATTCCACGAATAATCGAAGTATTCTAAATGGTGGTGTAAGAGGCCGCATGAGATCGCATGGTACAGAGAACGCAGCACCTCCTGTGCTTCAGCCAGCGATGCACCGCAGTTCTACAAATATTCTTCATAATCCTAGTCATAATGCAAATCAGCCTACCAATAACACTAACAGCACTCAAATTGTTGGCCTAACGTCTCCCATGGCCAATGGAATTAGCAATCATCTTGCCCCAGAGAGTACCAGTGGAACGACAGGACCACCTCTTGGACAGCCGGCGTCTGCAGGGCCATCTGGCATCCCAGGAGAAGTTGAAAATGGTAATCAGCCCGAAGAGCCTTTACCTGCTGGTTGGGAAATGAGATATGACGTTTATGGCAGAAGGTCAGTGTTAATAACATAAAAATTAGAATGGTCCGCATGCTTGTGCTTTGCTAACTATTTTTGTTTATATCTCGCAGATATTATGTGGATCACAACACTCGCAGCACGTCTTGGGAAAGGCCGCAGCCGTTGCCACCGGGTTGGGAAGTCCGTAGGGATCCTAGAGGCAGAATTTATTATGTAGATCACAATACAAGAAGCACTACATGGCAAAGACCTAACACAGAGAGGCTACAACATTTTCAACATTGGCAAGGAGAGCGGCAGCATGTTGTCCAGCAAGGAAATCAAAGATTTCTTTATCCTCAGGTAAGCTGCTAATGAAAAAGGTTCGACAATATACCACAACGCCAAGCTCTGTGTTTTGACGCTTTTTAAATTTGATTATAGGCTCACGGTGGTCAAGCTGCAGTTGCTGGACCTTCGACAGCAGTTGTTGAAGAAGATGATGCACTGGGACCACTGCCTGCCGGTTGGGAAAGACGCAAACAACCTGAGGGGCGTGTTTATTATGTAAATCATAAAAATCGAACAACTCAGTGGGAAGATCCGAGAACGCAGGGACAAGAGACTGGAATGGATGAGCCTCCTTTACCCGATGGTTGGGAGATTAGATTGACAGAAGACGGGGTGCGATATTTTGTTGACCACAATTCAAGAAGTACGACATTCCAAGATCCAAGACCAGGGGCACCTAAAGGGTATGATGAAAATTGGTAGTTTTTCAAGACTTTTGACACAGATGAATCACAGAATTCTGCTATTTTTCCACCTTTCAGACCAAAGGGCGTCTACGGAGTACCGAGAGCCTACGAAAGATCCTTTCGTTGGAAGTTGTCACAGTTCCGGTATTTGAGCCACAGCAACGCTCTACCTAGTCATATAAAGATCAGCGTTACTCGGCAAACCTTGTTTGAAGATTCTTACCACCAGATCATGAGATTACCAGCTTACGAATTAAGGCGAAGATTATACATTATTTTCAAGGGCGAGGAGGGTTTAGATTACGGTGGAGTGTCTAGGTGAGTTTTGAAAGTCTTTAAATATTATTAATTAAAACTAACAATCTCTGGTTTCTGTACCGATAATATTTTCTCTTTATCTAAACAGGGAATGGTTCTTCCTGTTGAGTCATGAAGTTCTGAATCCCATGTATTGTCTCTTTGAGTATGCAAACAAAAGTAACTACAGCCTACAAATCAACCCAGCATCCTACGTGAATCCCGACCATTTACAGTATTTCAAATTCATCGGCAGGTTCATTGCGATGGTAGGTTTTGAATAATTAATTCATTTTTCCTAACAACAGCTATGAATTTCGAAAGTTCTCGTTTATACTTTACACTTATAATTCTTATTCCAGGCTCTTTATCACGGTCGTTTTATCTACAGTGGATTTACGATGCCTTTCTATAAACGAATGTTGAACAAGAAGTTAATTATGAAGGATATCGAATCAATAGATCCTGAATTCTATAACTCCCTTGTATGGATAAAAGACAATAACATAGATGATTGCGGTTTGGAATTGTATTACAGTGTTGATTTTGAAATACTTGGACAAGTAATCCACCATGAGCTGAAGGATGGTGGTGATAAAATTAGAGTCGTTGAGGAAAATAAGGAAGAGTACATGAGGTAGGATTTGCGACTTTAAATCAAACTCATAATCGCCTGCTCTGCGATGAAAAATATTCTTCATTTTCTCAGACTGATGACAGAATGGCGAATGACGAGGGGTATCGAGGAACAGACCAAAGCTTTTCTAGAAGGATTCAACGAGGTCGTACCCCTTGAGTGGCTCAAATATTTTGATGAACGAGAACTAGAGCTCATGCTTTGTGGTATGCAAGAAATTGATGTCGATGATTGGCAACGAAATGCTATTTACAGGCATTATACTCGGAGTAGTAAACAAGTGCTTTGGTTTTGGCAGGTAAATGAAATTTTGCGAGCATAAGAAATAACTTTTTCAACTTGAAACAATCTAAGATTTGAAATTTCTCCTTAGTTTGTGCGAACAACAGACAGTGAGAAAAGAGCCAGGCTACTCCAATTTGTAACTGGAACGTGTCGTGTACCGGTTGGTGGATTTGCTGAACTAATGGGTATGTTTCGAAATATGTGCTCGGGGGGGGGGGGGGGGGGGGGTACTGTTATTCACCACAAATTATCAACGGTGTCTTTATTTAGGGAGTAATGGCCCACAAAGATTTTGCATAGAAAAGGTGGGCAAAGATACGTGGTTGCCTAGATCGCATACGTGTTTTAACAGGCTAGACCTTCCGCCGTATAAAAGTTACGATCAAATGGTTGAGAAGCTGAACTATGCCATTGAAGAAACAGAAGGCTTTGGCCAGGAATGACCGATCGGAGTTTTGAAACGAGAAATGGTAAATGAGTATTCTTGATTTCTTTTTGTTTTTACTTTTTTGAATTCTGGAGTTTAGTGTGACATTGGCCGGATGATGACAGGTATGTTAATTTTATATTTCGCTTTGTCTTTCAGAATGGAGTCAAACTGCACCAGAGTGCATTGCACACTTAGGAACCAAACGTTAAAGTTGTATAAATACTTCGTTACATTAATAATTAATTGTATACAATAGGAAGTCTATAGTCTTCTTGCAACGCCGGCGGAATCAATTTACCCCTTTACCTATTCTCACGGTGGCTACAGTGGTGCTGAAACCTTTTATAAGAATAAAAATATCCCTCTAAGCATGATCATCTTTAATAATAGTATATTTCAAATATGGGCTCGATCACTTTCACTACTGGTAGTTGGCAAAGAAATATATCGGAATTTTCGTATCTACTCATATTCGTTTTGTTGGTGTACATTTTTCAAACTATGTCATTATAGCCAGATCTCATCTTATTCTAATAAACCTTTGATCTCTGGTATTTGCTTCAGCTTAGAAATAAGCTGCGATTCCAGAGATCTAGCAATGTTTGTTCCACCGACATTGCATTTTGACTAAAGCATTTGAAATAAGATACATAGCTGTGGTAGCCAAAATTAGGCGCGATTTGTCCCATGAAACAGTATTTGGGAGACTTAGCCAAATGTTGAGGAATTTTGATTGATACACGTAGAAACTGTCGAAAAAAAAAAAAAAATTTCTTAGCCCCGAAAGTTTGTAAACTAATTCCAATAAATTACACATCACTGCATTCCAATGAAACAGCAAAACACCACAATTTCCATTCAGCAGGGAGTTCAGTCGAGAACAAATATCGTCCGTCTTTGGTGATTACGTTAATTAGCTAATGAGATTATTGATGCTTTCTATGTCCCACCAATCTGGAGTATAAATTCCTCGTGATGATAAATATTGTACATAATGGAACTACGTATAATAATTTGTGGTATCTTTAAAGCTATTGGCAAGCAATGATTTTAAATAGATAATTATCTGCCCCATAGGTATGTACGCTGGTATAATTGGTTTTAATTTTTGGAAAGAAGTATCATTTACTTTGCTGAGATTTACGACTCGCAGCAAAACATAATTGATGACCGATTAATTTTACAATTATTATTACAATAGGCAGATAGGATTGAAAATAAATTCGTCGCTTGTTAATCACCATATACATATACATACAAATATAATTATATAAATATATATATAAAAAGTCAGAATATAAAAAGTTCATGGAATAAAGCACCTCTATGGATTTATTTTTTGATTCACTTACTTGTTTTTATGAAACTTTGCAACATAATTGATGATCAACTTATTTGATCGATTATATCTACTTATGAGGTGATAGAAATATTTATCTTCTAATATCATTTAGCGAGTAAATTTACTTCTTTACAATTTTAACGTAGTTATTTTCGTTAGATTTATGTTATTATACGCCGTACGAGTTTCGTTATTTGTCGACAACAGTATTTGCTGCAACTAGAGAGCCGCCGTAACTTTATACATCCAAAAAACGTCTCTGTGTATCGATTTATAAGTTTCGAATTCGTTTCTTCATCATGTTACTTCACCGATCGACTAACATTGTTTATATAAATCAGCAACGTACGAGACACTGCTATTATTTCCTCACCAAATTATTGATGAGTTCAAAGTGATTGTAACATTTCTATAATATCATCAAAACCTTGCCAATTGAACTGTTTGTAATTTGAAAAGTTTAATCTGAGTGATATAACTTATTTATTTTTTTACATTATATTAGCAGTGACTTCTAACCGTGGATCAGTAGCTGTATATAGCTGTATTTGACTTTGTAATTAAATTTTGAAGTGTAGGAGTATTTATTATCCAGTTTTATCTTTGTTCCAAGATGCACTATACAGTTTAATTTATAAATTGCCAAATAATAATTATTCCATTCTCGTACGAGTATATTTTTGAAATTAGAATGAGTTATTTTTTTGCTGAGAAGGAATATGGTACAGTCATACGTAGAATAGTACGATGGATTTTATTAGATTGTATATAATTATGTAACATGTACAGAACATAAAAACAGTGAATAAATTTTTAGCTGGAGAATATGAGAGACGTTTTTTAATAAACAAGTCGTTTACCACGTATTTTCCTTACCTTTATTTATACTACATTTATCAGCACTATCAGCTCTAGTAATAAATCTGTTCAACTCCAACATTACCTCGCTATCATATCACTTTGGTATACTGTGTACGCATGTTGGCTCATTTTTTCATTTACAATTTTGGGTTCGGCCCAAATAATTTATCCCAAGGAAAGTAGTTAAGAGGATTTCTCGTGTCTCGGTAATTATCGGTGGAATCTTGAAACGGCCCTGATAGTACGGCTGAAATAATCGCGATTGAAAATATAGAAAATCTGACTAGTGTTAAAAGGTTTTTTTTGTTTAAATTGATTTACTCACGATTTAACACATTCTGAGAATTAATAGTTTCAGTTTCACTTTTTTCTCCGTTTTTATTTTTTTTAATGACAACCGTGCGAGTTTTATCTCCAATCTGATGGGTAATCGTAGTCTCCTCATTTCCATTTGAGTCTTTCACGGTACGATGTTGTTCAATTGTTCCATCAGATTTGCGGATAATTTTTGTGGAAACTGATTGTCCAAAGGAGTGAAAAACGAATGGATGCTGATGAGGTGTGTTAGGGTAGGAATCGGTGCTTTGTAGGGACGAAGGATCCTTCCAGACTTTGGATAACTCATCGCTGGTGATTCTGCGAGTAGAACATAAAATAAATCACGATGAGTAAAGCCAAAGTTTGCATTACCACCAGGTGATATCTTTGTCCAGACTTTTGACACACCTTCCATCCAGGTCAATATCTAATTTTTGTTTTCCAGGAGAAACCTGGTTTTGTGGGTCCAGGGTTTCATAGCCAGGTTTTAAAACTTCATCTCGCAGATTCGATTGTCTGGGTGGTTCAATGGGTAGTGGATGCTGCATATGATTTTCACCTGTGAATGTGCAAACATTCACATATTAGAAACCAATAATATTGAAATATCTCACCTTCCCAAAAGCTCACAAAAAGATAAACATACTCGGATTCCCAAATGGCGCCATTATACCCTCATGACTAAAGCCAAAAAAGTTTTTCAGCATGCTATCCATTTGTGTCTCGAAGTAGCGGGTTATCTCAAATGGATCGCTGTGGATGTTGAAATGTCCTGAGCCAAAATTTCCCACCCCAGGATGTCTATAAACGAATCAAATGTGAGATTTCATGTTCATAATCCTGCAAAACCTAATGCTGTATAACTTCAATGACCGCTAATACAAAACTCTTCAAGTTCTGGTAGTTATCCATTGACGTTCCTCCGCCAATACTTCTGTATGTTGATTAACATCACAGTAATAAGGTATTATACCTAAAGTCATCATTGTCGTCATCTTCATCCTCGTCTGTTTGCCAAATAGGGTTTCTAAATTCATCTCTGTGTTGAGATTGATCTTCGAATCTGTGAAAAGGTTTGAATCAACCCCTGATTCAACAGAACGTTACAGTAACACGTTGAAAAACAACATACGGTATTCAGTTTGGTAATATTATACAAGGGAAGCAGAAATAGAAGCTATAAATTTTGTTGGAAGATCGGAGAGACATGCCTTTTGTGCACAGTGTGAATCACGGTAAATTGGAGACAAATGCTTGTGCTGTCAGTGACGTGACTTCTTAATAGAATGTACAAAATTGTATACATTGAAGACTCACCCATAGTTCGGAGGCTCTCGTCTTCCGAGGCCAAATATATCTCGGAAAAAGTTATAAAATGACATTTTGTTAATTTACAAACACCAGTTTAACGTGCAGTAGCTCACGTCGAATCAAAAATTGCATCACGCTTTTTGAAGTCTCGCGATTGTTCCATAGCGATCAATCTACCGTGGCACTAGTCATAACATGCGAATGATTAGCAAATGACCTTCTTGAAAATGACTGACAAATGAATGATCAGTTGTCTCGCGGCTATTCTCAAACAAATCTAGATACACGTCTTAACAACTTTTCAAACGTTGACCGAAAGCTTCACGAACCATCTCAAACAAAACTCACAATGTCTGTACCGAATTCCCAATATCGTATCACTGAATTTTGCAAGTTACCTGAAACCTAACAGCGCAAATCTTACAATTTGTTGTGCGATAATTATTCATGACGGAAAGCCAACAAGTGTCAGTGGTGTTCGTGAGAAATTTCATTGATGGAGTCGTTCAGAGCATGGATAGAGCAACCAAGAGTTCAGCGAGAGCAACAATTGACAGTAGATAGTGTTGTGCAACATGGACCTTCCATTCTACCCCATTCTCTCTCTTTGGTCGTATATCCGTGGAAGTACTCCAGGGGGTGTCGCGCACGCGTACGATTTCGACAATGGTAAAATGAAACGCGTCTGGTAGAGCAATCGTAGGTGGATAGATAACATCTTGATAACATTCTTGTATCATCAAGTATGCTGGAACAGAGGCGGTCCAAGCGATACCACTCTCGAATTAGAGTTCAAATCTGCATTTACTGATTGAAATTAACGAATTTCTATGGATAAATCAAGCATCCAGGAAGTTATAGATACTGCAACAAACTCGTCGACTGCAGAGTCGAAAATAAACCGATTCTGGTCCAGGTAAATTCTTCGTTATTTTTCAAGTATAATCAATTATCCTACTTTGTAGAAAGTACAGAATTGTCGATCCAGAAATAGACAAAAATCAACGAATATCAACGAACTGATCAGTGTCATGTATAATCAGTGCCTTTAATTTTATAGAAAAGAGAGACGGAAATGGTTCTTGATATTACTCTATGGAACATGTTTGGTATATGCAACACGAACCTCGGTGCCACTGCTGATGCCTGCGATAAGCAAAGAGAGACATTGGTCCAAAACAGATTCTGGTACAATATTATCCAGTTTTTTCTGGGGTTACACTTTGACTCAAGTGGCTAGTGGATTTATCAGCGATCGTATTGGGGGGCAAAAAGTGATATTCTTTGCCGCAATCGGGTGGTCGCTCACTACATTTTTCATGCCAGAAATTATTTACACTTTTACAAATAACGATGCATCGGTCAGACTTGTAGCTTCAATCCGCACCTTGAATGGAGCTTTTCAAGGTAACCAATTATTTTCATTAGATAATCTTTTGATTCTTATATTGATAAATGTTCAACTACTGTCATTCCAGGAATGCATTTTCCTAGCATGATAAGTCTGACAAGTCAGCGTTTACACGAGGCGGACAGAGCTTCATTCTTCAGTCTCTTAACTTCGGGATCAGCCCTGGGAACACTTCTCACTGGATCATTGGGCTCGTACTTGTTGGATAATTACAATTGGACCAAAGTCTTTCAAGTTTTAGGTGATATCCTGATCAGTATTTTTTCTAGATTTGTCACAAAAGATAATTACATTATTGTAAGTGGTTTCTAATAACAAGTAGTCTAGGTGTTCATGAAAGCTTTATTCGAGTCAGCCTTACAAATACATAATATGTGCCTTTGAGTGACTGGGTTAATTTTCAATTGCATTAACAAAGCTTCATAATGGTAATGTGAAAATCCCTTTTGATGTGCATTCATTAGTAGAGCTTGGCAACTAACATAGTTTTTGTATTGTTTGTTTATTTGTTGCAATTCAATGACGAAAACAGGTGGTTTGGGTTTGCTGTGGACGGTCTTACTAAGTTACTGTTCATTTTCACTAATGCAAAGAGCAGCTCCAAACAAATCTTCGACTGCCAACTCTCTGCCATGGTTTCAACTTTTGTCTGAGCCGCCATTCTGGTAATCATGGTACATACCTAGATCTTAAAGCACTAACTTTCAATCTCATAATAATTGAATCTTCACTTCCCTATCCAGTAGATGGTAGGTGATCCTTCATTGTCGATATATATGTTATATGCTTACAACTCACCCGTGAACCTTGAAATTTATTATGTCTCATTTGTAGGGCTTGTGTACTGGGTCATGCGTGCCAGAATAACTGTTTCTTTGTGTTACTCTCGTGGATGCCAACATATTTCCACGATACATTTCCCGAAGGAAAGGTATGAGTTTATGTCTCTATAATGACCTTCCAATAATTCATTACAATTTAATTCAGCGCTTTCCATCTGCTAGGGATGGGTCGTAAATATGGTACCATGGCTATCTTTGCTACCATCCACTTTCCTTGGAAAGACGTTATCCGAAAAATTAATTAAGTCTGGTTACTCCGTTACCACGACAAGGAAAATTATTGAGACTATCTGCCTGATAACACAATCGATTAATCTTCTGATTTTGGGTGAGTCAAGAATCGTTTGGGATACATAATTCAGATTGCATAGATCGTGCATCTGGTATAAATCACTGCAATTTTTTTTTCAGCTACTGTAACCAGTTTTCAAGGTGCAATATTTTGTCTAGCTCTGATTATCGGTGGCACAGGGTTCCATAATAATGCTATCGCTGTAAATCCATCCGATCTTGCACCGAGACATTCTGGTAGTGTTTTCGGATTGATGAATACCGTTGGCGCAATACCTGGTAAGTGATTGGCATGTCGAGGAATCCTAAGATCAATATGTCTGCATTAAATTACGATTGCTATAGAATACCGATGTTACAGGATTTCTCGGAGTTTACATGGCTGGTCATATACTAGAACTGACACATAGCTGGTCTATGGTATTTGTGATTACGTCAATGATCAATGTTTTGGGATGTATCACCTACTTATCATTTGGATCCGGAAATGCCATGATTTAATAAAGGAAAAGCACACTAAAATGTTTCGGCTAATTTATCATAATTCGCAACTTCGTTACACGTAGAGTTTAGGTTTGTCAGTACAGCCAATTCAATAGTCATAACTTAACTTAGTAAAAGTCAATCGGCTTTTGTAATTAACCTTCCGTTAAACTCTGATCGCGTAGAATCAATGTCAGATCAACATTTTTGACATGTACGGCCCGTCCAATTCGTAGCCCATCTTCCTGTAATAATTGCGTGTTCCGACACCTGTGAATGAAAACCCAGAATTTGTTTACGAAAATTTAATTTAAAGAAAAAAAAAAAACAGAAACTACTTCTCTAAACCACATCCCACTTCCTAGGAGATTCGCATGCATTTTGAATCGATCGCTTGTTTTTTTTACGGATTTTTCATCTACCTGATATAACCGCAATCTTGCGAGATTGATGCTCCTCCTTGGCAATCCGTTCAGCCTCTTCCATCAAGAGCGTGCCAAAACCTTGATGCTGAAATTTTGTTGGATCCCTCGCGTTCACAGGGACTACACTTCCGTAAACGTGTAATTCCCGGACTATCGAACATCTTTCCTTCAATTCAGGCCTGAGCACAAAGCCATATCAAGTTGAAAAAAGCCAACACTTTGATTAAATTCCACGCTACTCACGCTGGATTGATATCAAGCAGTTATTGCTACAGAAAATGCTTGTCTAGTAGAAATTACCTGAAGGTTTCATTGGAGCATTTCCTAAGTCGCAGTAGTCCAACTAAAATATCCTGAGTGGGATCCTCGTAGGAGAGGAAGGTCTCCCAACCATTGTTGGCGACATAATCGCGGCGGATCAACTCAACTTCGTAAGGACGTACTTTATGGTGAAGTTCTTGAATTCCCACTTCTCTAGTCCTGACGTCCCGGCAATCTGTTCCCAAATCTTTCATTCTGGCCAGCGCTAATTCACGAAGATTACCATGTTCCACACCAGAGCTAAAAGCAGTTTGTGTTTGGACACGCTATTATCCACAATCCCTGCGATATATCGGTTGTTCTATTTACCTAACAAGAGGCATAGGGATATCCCGCTGTACTCTATATACTCGAGTCCACGGAGGCACCAGGGAGAGGATACGAGCGATGAGGTCGATTAGAGTACTCGGTGAGTAGCTTTTGTAGCGCCCAGTTTTCCACAACTCGTAGAGCCCAGTACCCCGTATCACGAGGGTCGGATAAATTTTTAATCCATCCGCTCGAAATGCCGGGTTCTCAAAAAATTCCTAGAAAAGCAGAATCTTTATTCAAAGTTCATTGGAATCCGCATGAGTCTCAGCAGGGTTTGACTCACCATAAACTGTTCAACATCCCGTTCAATATCGACATTCGGCAAATCGGGCATCATATGTGCTACAACTTTGAAACCTGCATCTTTTGAAAGCTGGAAGCTTTCACTAACAGCCCGCACAGTGTGTCCTCTATTAGTGTCACGTGCAATATCTTCATAAACAGATTGAACTCCAATCTCAAGGCGGGTACATCTGTTGCAGATGACATAACAAATATAGCTAGTATGTCTATGTAGTCTTTGTAGTATTTATTGAATTTCAAATGATAAAAATATATCATTGCATACCCATATTTCAGCATATCGGAGAGATGCCTTTTAAGGCAGTAGTCTGGACGCGTTTCTATCGTGATTCCTATACACTTTGTCTTGCTTCGTTCCGAGTATTTAACAGCTTCCTCCACATTGGAGCTCACATACCCCGACAGAGCATCGTGCAAATTCCGTATGAAATAATCTCTGTAATCTTCTGGCAAGGACATGAAAGTACCACCCATCACAATAAATTCTACCTTATCCACGCTGTGACCCAATTGCTTTAGCTGTAAGAGATTTGGAAAGTTAACTACCTTTATAACAAAATTAGTATCGCGATTTCCAGACAGAAAATGTTTTGGTTCTATCAATCATACTGCTATGATACTAACTTGTTCCACACGGTGTCTCGTCTGCAAAAAAGGATTGTATCTGGCCCGTATTGCTCTCATCGATGTGGGCTCATAGCCAGTATATGACTGGGTGGAGTATTCAAAATCAGAATCCGGTCCACCAGGGCAATAGACACATATATTCCCTGTCATGTTGATATGAGGACATCTATGCGGCTTACACATTACAGCAACAACAGCAATCTGAACAGTGAGAGAGGTAAATAGTCTAAGGGCATGGAAAATAATCGTACATAGAAACAGATGCACTCACACCACTTGCGGTTCTGATAGGCTTTGCTTTGAGCTTGGGTAAAAGGATTTTCTTAGCATCCAGAGGTACAGCGGCAATTATATCAACGAGCCTAGGTGATGATTCGAGACCATATTTTGAAGAGATTCTGGTCTTTAATTTGTTCAAGTCAACGTCTCTTCCCTCCTCGTGTGCCACCAGCAGTTGTTGAATAATTTCCCCAATGGTCATCACCATACGCTCTTCTTTGGTCTCTGTATATACTGGAGAAAACAAATTGGTTAGGTTAGCACAACTTTTTTTAATGACAGCAATTGGAGCCAACCAAGTATGTTAAACTTAACAATTCCAGAAGACCTGAATCACGCACCTCTACTTTTCTTGACCATGATTCTAGCCCCTGTGAACTTCCTGACTGAAGAAGACGACGGATGGGTTAAAATGTTGAAACAAAAAACAATTTCGATCACACCACGTGTTGTCTGTAGATCTGCAAACTCGTAATTCTCTTCTACTTTTTCTTCTTAAATTGGCTATAGCCCAGGCCCCTATGTTTAAAAAAATACGGGGACCACGATTCTTCACCTTATGCAATAACCATTTCTGGTCTGTGCCTCACTTTTGTGTCCACTTAGAGATGTTGACTTTGACTTCACTAATCTCGTTCACTTGTGACACAGTGTGACGTACTTGTCACTTTTAAGTGACAGCATGCGCGGGGAAGACGTCAAAGAAACAATTTTTGTTTAATTGCAGGTATACATCTAATGGATAATGTCCCGACAAACTGTTGATAAATGTTATTAATATCGTTAGTCTGATTATTCTTACTTACAAATTCGCTTACAAAACTGGTGATCGATGAATTCGTTACATACAACTTTTTTCAAAATACATGTCTTAAAAAAACAGCATTCGAAATATTATTGTTGCTTAACTATATGCTGATTTTAATTTCACGAATTACAATCGAATTAATCACTCACAAATGTTTGTAATTGACTTACTATCACCTAAAGAAGAATTCACGAACGATTCTGGATAAAAAAAATTCGTCGGTTAATTCATGGTGCTCATTACTTTGATGCTTTGACCATAGTGTTTGACAGCTACCTGCGGTTCACGCCTGCGCTCAACTACACCACTGCTTGGAGTTTGGAGGGAACTGTTACATTGGAGCGTTCTTGGAGTTTGGAGGGAATTTGTGATCACGGATTGTTTTCGAATATTAACTAAGCGAGAAATTAGCACCGTCAGACACTGGTATGTAAAATTGAGATTGTCATTCATTCACAGGCACCATTCTTTCTTTCAAGTATTAATATCAGAAATAATCGGCTAGGTTATATGAATTTGTTGAAATACCGAAATCAGGTTCTGAAAAGTATGAATGACTTACCGAACCGGAAGATTTTGAACCTTGTCTAATTGATATTGTTAAAAACAAGAAGTATTACCATTACCAAGTCTTGAAGGTCTCGTTCTATACTAACTTCCTCTTGCTGTTTCCAGATAGACATTCACATAATGCAAAAGGCAACTCGTTTGAAGCGTGAAGTCGAAAGAATGTTGGCAACTCCCCCGGAGGGTATATCTTGCTATCCGAATAATGATAAAACAGATATTTTATCCGTCAGTATATTGGGCCCTTCTGGTAGTCCCTATGAAGGTGGCTTATTTCGACTAGAGGTTGAAATTCCAGAGAGTTATCCTTTCGAACCACCCAGGCTCAAATTTCTCACGCCTATCTATCATCCCAATATAGATGATTTTGGCAGAATATGCATGGATCTCTTGAAAATGCCACCCAATGGAGGCTGGAAAGCAACAATAAATATTGAAAATCTTTTAACTGCGGTTCAACTGTTACTTCGATACCCTAACCCAGATGATCCACTAATGGTTGAAATTGCTGATTTATACCGTTTCAATAAGCCAGAATTTGAAAAAAGGGCCCGGAAGCATACTGAAGATAATGCCATGAGAAAGTGAAAACTGTAGCTAGGTGCAGTGGAGCATGAATAGATTAAGCAGACTTTTCTTACTTATTACATAGTCTATTTTCTTTACCTTTATTTCATACTTATTTTTATGCAGTCTGTTGCTTGTTCCAAAGTAAGCTGGTTTTATAATTGGGCATCAATGAATGAAAATAAGTCTGTACTGTTAGTTTAAGAGTACATTGCGTGATATGATACAAGAAGTCATTTTTTAGAAGTAAATATGATAAATATACCGAAGAATAATCCTAATGGGTTTGTTTTTTTGTCACAAATAAGCTTTAGTTGATCGTTATTTGGCTTTGAACTTTTATTCATTAAATTCCATTCATATAAGAAGCAACGGTAAATTATCACTAGTAAGTAATATGTATAAGCACTCCGCAATAAGCTAATATTTTTCTACTATTTTTATAATGTGCTACCAAACTTATACTGATAAACTTATAATCAAAACATCATAATAACATATTAATTATCCATAATTCATATAATAATTGTCAGATCACATTATTTTCATTTAGTACACGAATCAAAGCTTAGAAATAAGCCTCGTCAATTAGGTATGTATTTTAAACAGGCGCATAAGACTGCGCTTAATACTGGCTCGTCAAACAGCTTACAGAATAAGTTTTTTTGTTTTTTTTTTTTGTACGAAATTATTTCGTAACTCTGTATTTAAATGCTCAACATTCTTTTCCAAATATATACACAATGACCACTAAGACCGACACATTCTATGCACGTAATCGAAGTTATTGTAAAAAAAAATTCTCTTACCGTATAACATGCCAATAAGGAACAAATCATATTTAAATCCAGGAGTGTTTTTCAGATCATGAATTCTGTAAGTTCAAAACTCTTTTGTCCAATGCAACAAATTCAACAATAATTTAAAAGTCAACAAGCTTATTTAAAGTTTATACAATGCAGATCGAGGCACATAGCGAAAGGCAATAGGCAGTGATTTGAACATCTAATATTAAATACATTCTATTGTTCATGAAGTCATGTAAAGTTATCGTATAAAAGCGATTATAATTGCGATAGATTATCATAAATCGTTACCTTAATCTAACTGTATTTTTGTACACATATGGGACAAATATTTGGAGTATCAAAATTCGGTAAATAAATTGTAGAAACATTTTTGAGCAAAAGCTGAGTATGTTCAATTCATCAATTCCTTAAACTACAAATATCAATGCTTTTGATGTAAGACTTTCTATTATTTTTTGTTATTATTTACCGCACAGCACCAAAGGCAAACTAATAAAACTTATTATGCAAGTTAAGAAGGAATTATTGTCCATTCCAACACGAATATTCCAATTGGCTCTCTAGCCAGACAATTGTTGATAGAGGTCGTTGTTTCATCGATTCAATGATCACATATTACCTAATTACTTCTTTTTTTTCTTTAAACTGTGTGAAAAACGCGAGTCTTACAGGATATGTACATCTGATACTAAAAATTAACAGTCGTTATAAGGACTATGATTCGTCAATTTCACTATCGACACCTTACCATGCTAATTGATATATCACTAAAACACAGTAAAAAAACTGATTACATACTGTAAATACTGCAGGTAGCATTTCCATTGATACGTTTATACACCAAGTTGAATTTCCGGAATTCAGAACATGCAAAGAAACGGCTTCTGACTATACTTTGAAAAATTAAGATAAGCAGCATCTTCTGAATCACGGTTGTTCATAATAATCCCCTGGTAATTAGCTTGATATGAGCAGCTCCTCTGATTCAAGAATTAATAACACCCATTCGTTCATTGCATTGTTATAAAAATCTGGCAAACATCTTCATAATTGTGGATAAAGTATGAGTGGGTCACCCCCTGATATTTTGTGCTGCCATTAGTCTTCTAATCACATTATCACCTGAAATAGTACCTACCATAATGTCGAATTACGATACTCGTATTTGAACACATCGTCAGCGCATTATCATATAAAATTCTTCCTGAGCAGGATTTTGATCCTGATGTGGAAGATCTTTTAGTCTTGGCGACATTGGAACATATTCAGAATTATCAATTGGTGTTTGACTGGTAATCGTTTTATCCTCTGGTGTCGGCGTTGGCGTAGTATCTTCCTGGGTACTTGGCGTGGCCGATCTAGTACCACCTTCAGAATCCAAACCGTCATCACTGATGCTGAATAATAAAAGATAAAGCCTAAATTTAATGTCAGTTTAATTAGATAAAACGAAGTCTGTTTTCTTTCTTGAATGTAGGTAGATTCTTGTCTTAAGAGACTTGGAAGCTTACCTCCCGTTGCGAGTTGATCCAGATCCACACCTTTGCCTAGGCGGAAGAGGTGGCGGAGGCTGTCTAGGACCACATGGTCCGAAAAGTAATTCCTCTGGATCTTCGTACATATTATAAGGAAGTTTTATCGTTCTTGATGGATCGATATCATCCATAATTTCTTCATAGATACCAGAGGCTACAGATATGTTGGAAACTCTTCTTGGACAGGGTTCTTCTAATTCTTCGAAACTCGATCCAATGTTTGGAATACTGGCTGGTTCGGGTTGGTACACATTGTCGATTGCTCGTGTGCACATGTTCATTTTTGGGCCAGCTATTTTTTCTAAAATTTTATTTTCAGATATATCATCTAACAACTTTGCTTCGCTGCCAGATCTTGTCGATAGTAATAAACCTAAGCCAGCGCTTATCAAACTGGATGCAATTTTAGATTTTAATACTGGAAGAGTACCAGAATCTCCCTCGTTGTGAACAGAAATCCGTAAGTCTCCTTCGCTCAGACTCAACGGTCTTTGATTTAAATGCTTGTGTCTTGGTCCCCTACCCTGAGTGACAAAATCTTGAAGCAATCTTCCAGCTTCGAAACAAAACAAATGCAGTTCACCGATACCTCCACGAAATTCTTTAGATGTGTGAATTACACAAATTCTTTTAACATCTTCCGGTCGTCCTGCAGCTGGAAGATGAAATTGACTCAATTCTTTCCATTCCAAACTCTCCTTTATTTCTCCGGAATTAACATCCTTGATGAATACGCCTAGTCGACTGGCAACCAGATCACCATGAAGTCCTGAAATTATGGTGAAACATGAACAAGATTATCACATGCAATGAGCGACCCAGATTGTGATCTCAAATGTAGGTAGTACAAGATTGTTGAACAGAGTCAGAAGTGATTTGCAATAAATAATCAAATAAAAAAACAACATGAAACAACGTGCCAAATGGAGGAATTTGCGTTGAGGGTACCAATAATATCTTTACACAGTGTAGGCAGAAATTCAGAAATATATAACATCAATCACCGCAAACTTCAGCAGGAAAGTGTTAGCTCGTAGTTGTATAAGTAATAAACAAGTTTACATTACCTGTTAGGCCAGCTGCTCTGGAATGTGCATTGTCAACCATAGAAACGTGAAACATGCCCTCCATGAAGCGATGTCTTCGGGGTTTCAATACCTGCCTAAGATTGGCCATCCAGCGTTGAGTTTCAGTTTCAGAGTTGCCAGAAAGGTAGAGCAAGGGTTTTCTTTCTTTGGCAGGAAAAATTCCAAAAGCAAATTGCTTGGACCTTGATTCTGTACGACATATTATAGCGTCTGCTGGTATTTTTATCGCATTGTCTCTATCTTTAGGTACCGTAGCTCCGCCACTACTTATTCCACAGTCTAGTCTTACTTCAATTCCAAGTCCAGGACCTAATTTTCTGATCGAACACCAGTGGCGTCTCCATACCTTCCAAGGTGCTAAAGAACGCTTCTTAACTCTCTGTGTCATTCCTCTGTTACCAGGCAGCTTAGCATCGAGAAAACCACAGATCTCTGCATCTCCACCAGCCATTGTTGCACCCACAAAGTTCTGCAAACAATTCAACAAATGAACACTGGTTGTAATAACGCTACAATATATAAAAAAACAGGAAATCAATTTTCTATCTGACAATACATCTCTTGTTCAAGATTTATTCAACTGTAAAAGAATTTCGTAAAAGCTTGTAGCATAATTGTAGTGAACATCGGCTACTCCAAAAATGGCCCTTTGTATACAACGAATGTTATACGCTTATTTGTGATGCAAAATATTTATGATATTGTTTTTTCGGTTCCAAACCAAACAACGTTACGAAAAGAATTTAAAAATACGAAAAATAAATAAAAAAAGAATTGCAAACACAGGATAGCCAAACCACCAAATTTCCAACGAACACGTATAGTCGCCCAGAACAAGTTAGAGACAGACGCTCCAAAAACCAAGAAGAAATATCCCGAAAACTACTCTATTCAAACAAAATTGGCATTTAATTATTCAGTTCTTGTCTATTTCTTTCCCTAATCCATTCCCGATCAATTATATGTTCTAATTATAATCATAATGATGGAAATGTAAGCGTATAGTGCTTACCTGCAGTTGTATTCGACGTATTCAAAAAGTAACGTTCCTTGTAGTAAACATAACACCGATCACAACACTACACACATATCTGCAGGGAGCAGGGCGACGATGCTTATTTGATTGGGCGAATAGATGAACTGAATTACCGAATTACACTTGGTATTCAAAATAACGGATATTATTCACGGAGATTCCAAGACGTTATTGTAATTATACTGTACATAAAAAGATTAGCAACGAATAACGATGCAACGTTTAGCGTTTCCTTCCACTACTGTGAGTGCTTGGAAACGTCTACCTCTTCCTTTTACTTCTGAAGTTCTACTGGCGCTTTGCTTCGGAGAAGGACAAACTATAATCATCCATAGGACTACTTTGGTTCTCTACAGCCGCCGTGTGACGCACCGCGTCCCCCACCACCTTTATAATCGATACGAACCCCACCCGAGGGTTGACTTTCAGCCCCAGGTCAACTCAGGTGTCAAGAACCCCGCTATTTACATTCCGCAAATTTTAGCGTCCATCGAAATTTTTTCATTTATAAAATATGGGCCAATCCCCTGTAGAATTATTGTAATTGTATAATTTCAGGCATTGTGAAGGGGTGTTCATATAAATTCGACAAAATGAAATCATCTTTTTTCTGCCAATTTAATATTCTGGTCATATCATAAATATTCAAGAAGGGTTTCAGAGAATTTATAGAGCCTCACAATTCATATTCTACATCATCCGTTACTTGAGATGTAAGGGACATAATTTCTAGTATGTACTTTGGAGTAAAAAGTTTGAGCAACACTCCATGTAATCATAAAAGAATTAGTTGCCTGTTCATTCCGTAGTAGTTATTTTAATCTCACATAAACGTTCTAAGACCAAAAATACCGAAATTAATTGAGCGTTAGACTTTATTCTCTCTGATACGTCCCCAAATTCCGACCAAATCAAGTGGTGTACATACCACTTCGATGCAACCATAATTTTGGACTTTTTGAAAGTTACTTTCGTAGCACTTGAATTTTTGATGTAGTATATATTCAATTATTTCTCTTATAACCGGTCTTCTGTCTAGATTTGAAAAGCTTTATGTCTAAAGAAAATAAGGCGCGGTACAAGTCAAAAATAGTGTAGGCATTATAATTCATAATTAATGAGGGAATTATAATATTGTTGGCATTTGCTACCGAGTAGATACAACAATGAGCCAAATGAATTACGTATTTATTCGTAGAAGAATACAGTCTGTATAATCGGTAATCCAATGATATAGCATTGTAATATTTACAAAGTGTGAATGCGAAGCAGCGTTGTTTGATTCAAACGATCAAATCGGTCGATTGCGTCCGGTATTGTAATTGAATTTCAAGGCATATCTACCTATATACTATATACTGAAAGACAATTAAGATATGCATCGCCATTTTTAACCACTGACAATAAATCCTAACTTTCAAGCTGAAAACCAGATTGCTTATCGTATTTGAAAAATTCTGAGATCAAAGGTGTTCGAAATTCTGCGAATGAACTAATTTGAAACCCAATGAATAGTCGTTGAAACAACAACAAAAAAAGAACAAAAATAATTTCAAAATTCGAGATAGTCCAATTCATCTTAGTTTCTAATGGTGTCGAGATAATTTGTGCCAATTTATAATTTTGCATGCGTTATTCTGCAGTAGTGCGCGGGATAATAATTGTAACGGGGTTATAGAAACACACAAAAAACAAAAACTATTCTTTTTTCAAGATTCATGTGTGTACCTATAGCGAGAGGCCGAAAAAATTGGTCGAATACCTTGGCCCATTTCTGCACAATATGCGGCTATAACAAGACGTATTAGATATACATAATTATTGTCGTTACATTCGCCAAGTACGTTATGTATGACTACTTATAATATCAATTTGCACGAACTTAAAACTCATATCTCACAAGATCGTGCCGATGTACAGTCAAAGTAATTGTGCAAGCATAGCAAAATTGTGGCGATTCATCATTGCCTTTTTCGCATTATTATTTTACATGTAACAGTATTTACATATCAAGCGCACGTAGGTCGTTTGCACTAATATAAAGCAGTTTACAGCTCCATAGTATGCGTATATCTACTTTTTATTCTGCGTTATTTCAAGGGCTATATATATAATTGAGTCAAGCATCAAGGTGGTCTTCTTGCTTCTTGGATGTGGCCTTTACAATGTTTGATCTCCCAAGGAATGTATCTATACCCACATTGATTGGTGTTCGCGGTTTTTTCTGTTTAAAAAAAGCTCGTTGACTAATGACAAATTTATTTGTCTGGAAACGCACTGTTTAAATATTTTGTTCATCGTCCATTCAAAAATGCATTCGATTTATTATATAATATTCGAAATTAGTTGACAAAAATATTGTACCATGGTAATTGTGTACCTAGATCTCGTGTATACGCAAAATGTACATATAGGTATATATGTACGAACATTAGTATACGTATATATGACCAGGAATTACGAATAGTTTCACAATAAAAAGTTTTCGAAACAAAAATCCGATGGGAAGTTTGTCCAACACGTAATTAGAAGGCGTTTAACGTCGTAGTAAAGAATGGACTGCGTGTTCGAATAAGTTTCCACTTGAGACGAAAAATATAATACGTATACGGAATAAGATTGTCATTATTCATTATTTGACTCTAATGTGAAATGTGCGTCGCATTGCCATTGTTACAAATTTGTCATTCCTGAACTATATCGTCTCGATAATTTGCCAGCTTAATGTTCTTTGTTATATATTGTTACGAAACTTCGGATAATCTATCATAACGGATTCTAGGAATATTAAATTGACCATTTTCCAGCTTGGTCGGGTTAATTACTTCCCCGATTATTCTGTTATAATTATTTTTATTAGAATGCTTGGAAATAAGGGTCAACTCCCCTCTTCTTCGTGAAGGGATGTTGATGGAGCCTACTTTTTTAATTTTTCTTGGACGTGACGATGATGACTCCGTAATTTTTTATATAACTAATTCGACAAGATGTATCGTTGTAGCATTTCCTGGTAATTACCTGAATCAGATAACGAACCCGAATGCAGCGTATAATAAAGCTCAAAGTTTCCATTACGAATTCTCCATCGATTCGGCGCGCATTAAATTCTATAAACGTCTATAGCTGTTATTGGTATTAAATTTACAGTCGTAGTCAGAGCACTAATTGCCGACCGTATTTAGAACTCTAGGCAGAGTAATGCGATTTTCTAGAAATAAAAATATAAATATTTATATTTTGCGTTTACTTTCACTCCAAAATCGTTGCTTCTTCTGAGCCGACTTTTTTTTGTTGTGAAATATTTTGCACGTGATCTTTCACCGAAAAACTGCACTTGCAACGTCGATAAAATTATTTTTAAAAAATCATGAATTTCTTGAAAAAAAAACCCAACTTCATTTGCTGCAATTGCCTCTTTATCGACTTATGAGAAAAAGTACACATTCTCACAAACGGTCAGTTTTTCAATAATTCCTATGAAAGGCTAAATCATTCGCAATGTCGAGCGGATAACGAGCAGGGTGAGTTAACGAAAAATGCCTCACATTGCACAAGCAAATAAAACAACAGGTGGCTAGTAATTCATACCTTGTCTGGATGTAGATGCAAAGTTTGGTATTTACCAAACTTATTACTTGTCCTGAATAAAAGAGCCGCGGCATGGCCCCTGAAACTCAATATACTCGTAAATAACCAAATGTCTATCGCTGTGTAAACACTCAGGTGTTACTTCCTGAGGAATTAGCTGCGGGTGGCGCGCGCTTTCATAGAATGTATGTCTTATTTTTCCACCTGTTCGAATATTAGCTGCTCATCAACAAACCACCCTTTCTCATCACTCGACATACCCATGAGGCCCACTCACACCTGCAGCTGTTTCGTAAGTTTTAAAAATTCTACGAACAAAAATATAAACCAAACATTACTTGATACGTATAAACCTGATGGTCCACCACCCGTTGTGGTGCAGGTATATAGGTGCACAAAATTCCAGGATACTGATCATGATAATATTGATTGCCTTACTTCATTTTTCTACCTATCTAATTAGATTATAAAAGTATCGGCTCACTAACAATTCACTTACGATGAAATCTTAAATACGTTTTTTCGCATAACTGCCTATTTTTGTGTCAATTTTACCTTTTTGATGATGAGTTTCATCTTGGATATATGTGGACCAGGATTATAAGGTTTCTAATCTTCATCTGTAAACCTGATTTCGACCAACAGGTGCTACGGCAACTACAGAACGAACAGGTGCTGGCGTCCACGTGCCATAAATACTAATACAGCGGGGAACAGCTTGAACAAATGATCGGTTTGTGTACCTAGCACTAAAATTTTCAAATGGTACAGTAATATTTTTGTTGCACTAGCAAAATATTTTCTGGCAATAAGAACGGTCGACAAATATGATATCTGTTGATCTCAAAAAAATCGATTTTTTTTTAAGTAAAACGCGCGGAATTTTTCACAAAAGAAATTGGTACACGATAATAATTTGTTGACATTGCAAGAAATTGTGTTTTCAGGTAAAATTGGCGACTTTGTTTTTGATTTAAATTCGTAGAATATTGCAATTACTATAACGAATAAATGTCCAAAACTGAAATTTAGGCCAAATAAATACTTTGGTACTTCAAAAATATAGATTTAATTGGGACGATAAAATGTTACGTTATACCATAGATATATTGAACTTATATCTTAGAGCGTTATACTCATGACAGTAGTATTTTTGGAAAGAAATAATATGTACTTCTTGAAAAAAAAAAATTTAATTATTTTACGATCAACGTACAAAAAAAAATAAATAAAACGCATATTGGAGGGAACACGATCGACAAGTTATACTTATTTCGTCAAGTTTGATCAATAGTCTTGCGAGCATAGTCTGTTGGTCGCGGTCTTCAAACTGCAGAAAACATACTAAAAGTCTGAAACTTCAATTGTCGAATGAAAATATAGCAGGCGCTGTCTGTCAATTTATATTTTTTACGTTTTAAAACAGTGATAACCCAGAGTGGAGTGAATCAAAATCTAAATTACAACTTGGATACAATATCAATCCTCAGAATCGGCTCTCATAAAAGCTGTTAAATATGCCGAAGAAAAAGAAGGAGCTTATGGAACCACAGGCAGCCCTTGAGTGAATATTAAGCTATTATAAGTGATAGCTAAATGAAACATGATATAAAGATATAAATTGAGATCAGGTATTATTTCTCGACGGTTAATTATGAGTCATAACATATTCACAGACCAGAGCCAGAACTACCTATTGACGCGGAAACGCCACCAGGAAAGCCGCTCATCTCCACGGTTACTGGAGAACAATTTGGCCCTAGAATTCGTTACATCGACGAGAATGCGGAGGCTCAAAGTTCCGATGACGAGCCAGAGTCTGACAGCGATAATGAAGGCAGATTTTTGAAGGATGACCTGAAGTCTGGTGTACCATCCGAGTTTTGGCATATACAAAAATTGATCAAGTACATGAAGGCTGGAAACCAAACTGCTACAATGGTCTCTCTCTGTTTGCTCAAAGACCATGAACTCACTTCACCGGTATGGTATTTATAGTAACAACATTACTAATGACAGTACAATGACAAAGCACAATATGACAGCAACAATAATATGACGATGGTGGTGATTGCAGGTGATTCAGCACTTGATACAAGACATGGGTGGCTTAGAAGTTTTGGTGAATCTTTTGGAAACTCGAGATATCAAGTGCCAGTTGGGTTCGTTGTCTGTACTGTTACAACTTGCTACTAGTTCTGAGATGAGGAAAGCACTCATTGACTTGGACATTGTCACTCCTTTAATTAATATCTTGAAGCACCCAGCTAGGGATTTACAAGTTATGGCTGCTGAAACTATGGCAAATATCGCTATGATGCGGAAGGCTAGAAAACAAATAAGAATCCGAAATGGTATTCCTTTGATTGTAAGTGCAATATAAAGATAGACAATCTACGCGTCCAAAAACTTCAGTAGCTTCAAATGATAGTTCAATTACCAAAACGCATTTGGTTAGTCACAGACTGCATTGAAATTTATTATTCGAAACCAAGATCTAATTAACTGCCAAAATAATTCAACAACATTCATTTCTGGCTTACACAGTAATCATAGAGAAGCCACAAGTAAAAGTGTTTAATAATCAGACTGTACCTTGATTACTTCGTCAAATAAAATGACTGACGGATTGACAGACCTGGACTTTGACTGACCGCAGGGGGCTCCTAAGGGTCTTACTAAATCTGTGTTACCTACAATAAGCTGTGTTAATAGGTGGATGCAGCTGCAAAAAAAATTTTGTTAATTCTCTTTTGCTCTGTACAAAGTACTCTTTTGTGCATGCTCACCATTTTGCAGCCAACTCTTTTCAGAAGACAAGATTTCACGTTAGAATCATATTGACATGCGCCAAACATTCGTCTATTCAGTTAGATATTATGGATGTACCAGACTTGGTGCTGCAAAGACCGCTCGAGGAATTGAAAGAAGACGAATGCGAACTCGTTGCTGTGGCAATTGGATGTGCAAAGGCCCTGGATTCGCTGAGTAGTAGTCCAAAAATCAAAGAAGACCTTCGAAGACAGGGTGTCGTCTTTCACATGGCTCGTTTTCTGCGCTCATGTCACACTCAACTGATCATCCCTACAATGGGAGCAGTGCAACAATGTGCCGACCTGGTAGGCTGTAGATGAAGAGAAAAAAAAATCAAATGAGTTATGGCGAGACGTTAAGCAGCTCTCGCAACAGTAGAAACTTTATTGTGTTTTCAGAAAGCATTTAGAATAGCTTTTGAACAAATGGGTATAATAACAGACGTGGTACGTCACATCAATGACAAAAATGTGAAATTAAAAGAGAACTGCGCTTTGGCTATACATAAATGTGCTGGTAATAAATTAACTCGAGACATGGTTCGAGAAGCTGGAGGACTAGATCCCCTTTGCAAGCTAGCACAGAGTGAAGATGTACGAAGTAACAAGCGCTTGCTAGCTGCTGTAACGGGAGGAATTTGGAAGTGTGCTATGAGCCCGGAAAACATTAGCAGATTCAATCAGAATAATTTAGTGGCATCGCTTGTGCCATTACTAGAGGAACACGAAGACGAAGATGTTTTGACAAGCGTTGTAGGGGCGTTATCAGAATGTTGCAAACATCCAGAAAACAGGGATATATTGAGGACATCCGATGGCCTCCCTAAGCTGGTAAAACTTAAATTGAAGAGCAGAGAATTGATCATTCTTCAATAAACTAATTCTCGATATTTTTCAACACAGATACGTCTCTTGAGCTCAACCTACCAGCCACTGCTGGAAAACATACCATTAGTTTTAAAAGAATGTGCCGAGGACGAACAATGCATGGACATTATAAATGATTCTGATCATACTTTGGATGGTGTGCGTTTGATTTGGTCTCTATTAAAGCATCCGAATAACATCATCAAAAGAAATTCGTGCCTGGCTTTAGTACCTTGTATAAAATATGCCAAAGACTCGCCTGAAATGGTGCGAGCATTTGTTGGAGGTTTGGAGCTGACCGTCAGTTTGTTAGAAAGTGAAGATGTAGAGGTCTTAAGCGCTGCTTGTGCTACGATAGCTCAAATCGCCACAGATCCAGAAAATCTGGGTATACTAACAGACCATGGTGTCGTAAAAATGCTAGCAGACCTTGTGGACACTGTAAGCAATGCACCAGAGTTTTCATACTGATAGGGTTTTAGAACTCACCGGTCAAAATACATACGTCATAATATATTACCATGAATTTTATTACAGGAAAATGAGGGGCTCAGAGCTAATTTGGCCTTAGCCATCGCATACTGTTGCGAATGGGAGAAAAATAACTACGAATTTGGTCGGCTTAATGCCGTTGCGCCGTTAGTCAACTACATGACTAGCAAAAATCCAGAAGTCCTCAAGGGCGTCACCATTGCCTTTTGCCATTTCAGCAAGGAACCACTCAATTGCATTACAATGCATACATGTGGGGTTGTTAAAGTAAAGTTGACAAAAATCGAACATTTTTCGAAACATACAAAAATCGAATGAGAGCATTATTTTCTCAACTCATTTACAGCATGTCCTACGAATGGTAGGATCCAAAGACCCAGAGGTTCAAGTAGCTGCTGCTACAACGATTCGAAATATCAGGAAACTGGCACTGACCGCAGAGAAATTCCACTATGGAGAAATGTAAATAATGTCTTTCTTACCAGTAGTTCACTCATCACTAAATTTTCCAATCCTAATGTCAGTGCCGCTCAATTAATATTTTTGATTGCAGAAGTTCGCTGCACGATATAAATTATCAGAACTAATCAGAAGGTTACACGCAGGATTCGGATGACCTTTGGAAGGAACTATGAAGGTGCTTCTGAAACAAGGATCCAAAATAAAACCATCTTTATTTCTGTTCTTTTCAGGCAACATATCATTTCAGGTAAAGCTTTGTAACTAAGATGTACAGAAAATTGTCTTTCGAGGCACCGCAGTTCTCCACTTTGTATAATTGTAACATATCTAAACCCGCCAACAATGAATAGTAACATTTTGTCAAAAACAATGTTTTCAATTATTGAATACGTTCGTGACTAAGTGATGCAACATGAATATTAAACAACATATTTGTGTACAAGAATTGTTAATAGCTTATCACGAGATTCAATGATTCCGATATCAATGTTTCTCACACCTTTGTCACCACTATTGCATTTTATCTCGATTGTGAGGTCGCTGTCAAGTTTTACATCAGTTTTCCTGAGGGCAAATGTAATTTTTTTTGAATCTGTCGAAAGCGGTTCAGTTAATATGTGTAGTAACTTTTCAAGAACTGGAATACATTGATACAAGATTGCAAAAATATGCATATCATGGTGACTTGCTCATATATCTAATCAAACCCTATCGTTTCCTTATTTTATTTTGTTACAACATAATAGTGAAATAATGTTGCTCTGATCCCAGTATGTCAAGTACTTAGTTTGTGTTGTAGCAATTGGGCTGATTCTTAATGACCTATCATACACACAAAGTATCATAATATTTACTGTTAGTGGGTGGTGCCATCCCCAGAACCAATAGAAAGAATTGTTCATGGAGCTGATTTTTAATGAATGACATCAAAAGAGCTGAATTCAGTTATTTTAGGCTTTACTTTTGACGAAATTCATTCAACCAGTCGAAAAATTAAAGACGTATCCACAAAGATATTTGATGAAAAAAAGATTTTATGGAATTTTTTTATTTTTTCGAAAATGTAGCTTACTGAGCACTAACTCTGGCATCATGGCAAAAAGAGAAGGCACAGATACATAATTTTTCTTTAGCAATAAATCAATCTTACTACTGGTTTAGACCCGTTGTGCAGATGAATCAATTTTGATGGCACTTGAGCAAAAAAAAGTTTAATTAACAAATAGTTTCATATCTTAAGACGATATACCTTAAAGTTGATGGAATAACAAGACTACAAACACAGCACTTGAGGAAATATCATTATTATTTAGTAGTTGGTTTTTCTAGGTAATTTATCACTAAATAATTTAATATTTCGTATATAAGACACTCATGCAGTATGAAATCGGATGAATACGCATGATTTTGAGATAAAAATTTGAAAGGATACTGTTCAAAGCTCAATAAAAACATTCCGGAATATCAGAGGTCTACATGAAGCTTTATGTCGGTAAAAAAAAAACCGCAACTTTCAAAACTAACTAACGTAAACTTATCATCCAAACAGATCTTACCAATTTATGTGACATGTTCATATTGACGAACATCCGATCACTTCCTAACTAGAAATATTTTGTAAAAACGTAATACATGAATAAACGTGGTGAGATTTCAAACTTAAAAGCCAGCTTGAATCTCGGGAATGGGCGAGGGAAAAAATTACTGGACTTTTGCTCAATTTAGAAATCATCAATTCCGCCAGCCTAGAAATTTCCGGAACAGATTTTACTTTAATCCTTCTTCTCACTTGAAAGAGCACCTGCCGCGATTTTCACAGCTGAAAGAATATACTCGTAGGAATAATTGATACTTAAATGTATGTTTTAACCAGTTTTATTCATAGATCTACTTTAATATTTGTCATTCAATCTCACCAGAATCACGAGCGTTGGAAATCATAGCATCCACATTTGGTTGATACTGCAAGAATTTTGGGCGGATGATGCGCCGGTATATGATCAGTGATCCATTGTATTCCATTGGTACCATAAGCCACACATAAAAGAGACACTGTACAGAAACAAGTTTTACTAATAAGATTATGCAAATACTCAGCAAATAAAATTTTTTGTGGACATTTCAAACTGTGGTTCAAACTTAAAAAATAGAATTTTACATTATCACTGCTCATGAGGTGCTGTGGAAGTCACTAAAAATGTTAAATCTAGTATAATTGAGGTATTTCTCCCAGTTCGAAGCATGTATAGCATATTTTAGTCTATTAGTTATGCGAACAGGTTTTATAAGCCGTTTTCTACCTATCACTTAAATTGGTACCATTCAATGAAAAAAAAAAGTAATTCAAGATTTTTACCTTGATCAGCCAATAGATAGGAAGCCAGTAAACGATGTAATCAGCAAAGAACTCGATAATTGTAAAGACGGCAAAAACAACCCAATAAGTTAGCCACTTAGTATCATCATCTTTTTGCGGACTTTCCAATGCTTTCATAGAGCAGTACGCCGGGTACAAAAAGCCAATAATATTGCAGACCAACTGTTGGCCTATGCCAACCACCAGATAGAATGCCAAAAATCCTACCGAAGCTGGAAATATTAAGATGGGATCATGAGTAAATTTAATATTTTCTATGTTGAAATCTTCTATTTATGCTGATGCCACAGACTACAAAGCCAAAAAAAGGTAATTGACAGGTTGAACTGCTCAATTTGTCATGAATTTGTAGCCTGAACATTACAGGTATTATATACATTTAATATAATTGTAACATGGTTGGCGATTTGGCTTAATATGTATTACGCCGATTACCATATGTAATAGTTGTATATTCGAGCTCGGATGACTTATTGTCAAAAAGTTGCTTCTGAACACTATTTTTGCGAGCCACACCTGCCATTATAGATGCCGATTGTTAAACGAAGACCTCAAACACAGATATCAAGAACTCTCCAATTACATTGACAGCAGTTATGCTATCAAGTGAGATAATATTCAACCTCTGTGATAACTACCTCTGCGGGACAGCTCACAGCTGTATAAATTTGTATAAGCTTTACTACCAAATAATTGTTGCGGAAGTCGCATGCAAAGGAACTATTATTGGATAAATCTGTAATCTACCCAACGTCCTTCGATAACACATTTAGATATCAAGTGAAATTTTACGTTTTCTGCTTCCCCCAGACTCTGAACATTTAAATTGTATGTATGATTTGCAAGCTACGGTTGGTCGGTGCTCGCAGTTACGAGATAAAAAAAAGCTGTTGACCTCGAGATAGGTGTTTTATTCCGGAAATAACATAACCGTGGACACTGATCGTTACATAAAGGAATGACGGGTGAAAAAGCGTTCAAAGTACATAATTATTGATAGAATAATAGCTAACCTAACTTACCTAGAAAAATGTAGAGGCGATCTACTCCTATCTTCTTTTCAGCACTAGCAAATATTCCAGCCCATGGCTTGCTTTCATCTCTCAAAGCCTTTTCCAAGGATTCTTTAATTACTGCTATTCTAACCATTTTTATCGAGATCTGCCGACTGCGTGAAATTCAATACCAAAAACTGAGAAGGGAAACGCTTTGCGGGTGCTTCTTGCGCTTGAACGTTTCTCCTTTCTGCGGCGGCAGATTTGAAAGACAGTAGAGACATCTATCTTTTAAACGTAACGAACGCCGGGCGCTTTAAATTTCAATTTTAAATATATTCTGATCAATGTCACGTTCGAATGGGAAAGATAAATTTGAATCCAATCTATGTAAACTGATAAGATCTATTGCTTCATTCGCACATAATAAACAATAAAGCGTATAATTAAGAACACAATCTACATCGGTCCCTAATCTACAATGCTCGAAAATGTATAATCCACAATCTACAATAATTGTAGCGGCCTCTACGCGGGTTTTTGGGGATTTCGATGTTTCGAATAGTGGTAACGTGTGGTCAGTCGATCCATTCTTTGCGAGTCCTGTCACAATTTCAACAGCAAGTGTCATTTAAGCCGGGTTGCACAATTCGGGTACTCGTACTTCGTATTTTCTCTTTCAATATCGGAGTTATTTAATAAATTTGACTATAATTTGAGAAAAGTTTTGTGGGAAATCACTAACAAGGATTACATTGAAGATTTTGTAGTCCGTTGCCACCAACCATGGAGACATCGGAGATTGATTTTTCTCAGAAGAAACCGAAAGATAGGTTAGTTGATATTCTCGATCAAATTGAGGCTCACGTTGAACAATTAAGAAAAGACGCTTCAAAACTTGAGGAGGAAAGGGATACGTTATTAACTACGTTGGATACTCTGAGAAACAACGAAATTTTATGTGAATTAGCTGAAGGTAAGTTCTACCGATTACTAGCAAATTCGCCCCTTTAAATCTGTTGACACCTAACAAACAGAAAATGCTAGAGGTAAACGGAAATTGCTAGAAACTTCCACATCCAACTCGATTCAGGATTGACTTAACATAACAAACAGGAGATGAGGCTTCTCAGATAGAACACATATTAACGATAACAGCTTTTTATCAACACTCTGTGATATGTTTTATGATTTTACTCTTGAAAATAAATCAAAGTTTTGTGAACTTCCATTTACTTTTTTCGTTATATCTTTTTTGTTTTCTTAAGAAAATACCAATCTTTTTCACACATAGAAAGATTATGGTGCCATATTCTGTGACATAAGGATAGCGTTAGGTTTGAAAAATAAGCCTATAATCATTTCTTCATTATCGGCAGCATCTATTTATTCGAGTTAAATCATCCCACAAAGCATCATGAATAATAATTCTCACAGATTAATGAGAACATAGTTTGCTTCCTCGTGGATACTTTCCACATCTGTAAAAATCCAGATCGAAGGTCCTCAATGATTCAGTTTAACACATATCAAATACCTCCTCAACTAGTTTGACATTTCAATTATTTTTGAGCAGCGGACAAAGATGACGTCTTGAGATATGCGGAACGTTTGTCAATGCGTACATTGACCATCGAAGTCTTGGTAAAAACTCAGCGGGATCAAGTACAAGAAGAAGCTTTACATCAGGTAAATAATTGCTCATCATTTTTTGAGTAATTTCAGCAGTTGAACTAATTACTGTCATATATTTCAACTCCTTATTTTATTCTTATTAGATCAATATTTAATTTGGGGACTTATTTTTGCTTATAGGTAAATGGCTTGATCGATGGCTTGATTATCGGTCTACGAGACGACCCATGTGGCACTCGTCGGCGCTGTACGTCGTTCATGAACGCATGTTCTTCGCATACTTTTGGAGACACAGATAAAAACTTTGAGACAGCTATTTTAGGCTGCACTTTAGATGATCAAAAGTGCATCAAAAAAAGGCTACAGGGTTTATTAGACTATATCAATAAGACGCATTCAGAACTTCATTTTTCCCATGAAGAATACTTTGGTGAAGCATAATCTAGTTTGTAATTTAGTGTCTTATTAGAGGGATAGCGTGCGCTGGGCATCTTCGAGATGAAAAATGAAAAGCATCATGACCCTTATGTGATTATGACTTAGGATACGAAACTTAATTTTGTTAGTTCTAGAGAACCTAATCACGTAATGATTAATAATTTGGTCTTTTTAATCACAGAACTAAGGGGTTTCCTAATAACCTGGAGATAGTAAAAATGTTCATTTGTTATATAACGATAATATTTCCTGTGTAAAACTGAAGCTTTAGTCAAAAATTAGGTAGCATAATAGTTGAAACTTCGTCCATCCGTTAGAAATTGGTTCTTTGTAATTATATGCCTTATATGTAAGTTATTTTCGCCCACCGATCGAACATAACTGAAAGAATAATGCGTGGCATTTTTCGGGCTTTTTTTAATGTTAATTTCATAAAACTATGCAAGCATTTGCTATTTTAAATAAACTTGAGCTGTGAGTTGGGAAGTTTGATCGCATTGACAAGCTTGTAATACAGAGATTTCAATAAGTTTAATGGAACTAATCTAAACGTGTTAATTGGAATAACATCACTGTTTATTTCTTAAGTCTAATAATATATATTCTATTTGGACAACAAAGATATGAGTCGTTGGGTGAAAAAAATGTTATCCAACAAGCTCTGAAACAAATTAAATTACTTGTTAGTGGTTTAGAGTACAATGACTTATATTTTTCCAATCATTTATAAGTAACGTATCAAAGAAGTTTCTCCTTGGGTAAACGTTCAATAAAGTTACTGGAAATATTACAATAATTTACTAATATTGAATCATTTATCACATCTTATTGCTAAGTTTTCTTCAATACAATGCGTAAACAATGATAGGAAGCCTATCTTTTATGACTAAGTAATTGAAGAATCCTACTTTTCCACAAGTGTCGAAATAGCTGTTAGGGAAACCAAAAGTTAACATAATTAAGGCCAGACCGGCTGCGAATTGCTGAGTTATAGGAAATTGAAAATCATGGTGTTCGGGTCTCACGATTTATCAATGTTGTCAGCGTTTCCGTCAGTCTCTTCTGCGGTGCACCAAACCTACGAGTACTCAAGACGGTTGTTTTAACTCTTTCTCTATCATTTGTCTTTCGAGACATAATCATTCAAATCAACAGATATTCAATTGAATGGAAAACGAATTGCACATACAGCCCAATTCCGATGTTGTTATTATTTCATCCCATGTAAACCCACGTAGCTGAAAGACACTGGAATTTATTATTAAAAATTAACCTTGTGTATAAAACGAACCAACACTTCACAATATTATATCGCTGAACCAAAATGAAAAATGCAGCTGTCGAGAGTTTCCTCCTCTCACACAAAGCACGCAAACATGATTTGATTTGTCATAGTACATCATTCGTGCATTCTAATAAATAATTTTAAGTCAAGTGGTTAATTTTTCTCAATTATTTGGTAATCGTAGACTGTGTTATGATAAATCATTATTAAATCAAGAACTTGTGGTTCATATCCTGACCGACCGTATCGTCTGAATACATATGTCTAGCACAGTGATTGATGTTCATGCGTGGTATTCAGACAATTAAATTCATCTAAGTACACGAGACGAATAATATACAGTGTCTGCTCCTATAGAAATTGTATTTTTTTTCTTTTTCCGCTACACATAATAGCCGTGAATATCAAAAGAGGTAATGCGGTTTTAAAAACCAGAAAAATTAATAGTAGCCTCGAGCTCCAGCTACCACGAAAAAAAAAAACAAGAAAAGAGGCGCCAATATTTCATTTCTCGGGCAGAATTTGCATATTTGCCACCGTAATGGTTATAATAAAAATCTAATTAATTCATACCGGGAATTGCGTTCCAATATTAGATATTTCAACTTACACACATTATAAAATACGTCGTACTTAAGTTATACGTTCCCACATAGAAACAATGCGTGCTGAACAGTGAAAACACACGTGCATCGTTCAAGTTTGCAACACGCGTGTAACGCAAAAGTGTCTTTTCTGTTGATCCCTGCAGACAGCGGTGTAATATTATACCTATGTACATAGTCACCTATATATGTATACGCAACATACGCTCATACTCGGCCATTGGCCCTTACCGCAAGGCCTTGTAAAAGGTGAAGGCCATCAGCGGACAACAGAAAAATACGTAGGTATACCCGATCTATGTTATTGTTACATTGCCGGGCTATGCCCTTTTGATTTATATTCGCCTCCTAAAACCTACCCCCAAATTATAGTCAATTATTCGTCATAGTTTTGTTCCTTGACTATGATTTTCATTTTGTAAACAGCGATGCTCGTCAGTCTTCTGACGAACCACAGCATTTCAAAATACAACATTTTTCCCAGCATTTTATTTCTTTGAATTTATTGGCCTTGCATTTATTTATTGGATTTATTGGCCATTAATATGTACAATATACACATACATATGTTCTAAACAAATAAAATAAGGTTACAGTTCTAGCTATTATTATTAATTATTGGTAGTAATTTTTTGCTTGTCTCATCAAATAAAAGAGAGGTTTTTCATTTTTCACCGAACTAATTCCAACCGATCCGCACATAATTAATTTTACTTAGTCCGTTGAGCGTTATGCTTTTTCCCCCTCTATCATTGATTCTCGAATGTGCGATCAAACGAAACAAATTCGGAATCAAAAGGTCGATTGGAGGAACATAAAAAGTTTTAGGAGTTATACTGGGAAAACTAAATGACAATAGCATAATTTCTGCAATAAAATTATTCACTCGCTAGTTAAAGAACTGCGTCAGATACTTTCGGTACAAACATAAATTAGGTAAAAGATATACGATATGAGATTTTAAATGTAAACAAATTACTCAAAGACTTAATGAATAATTATTCCGAAATTTCTATTAGTTGCTTAGAAAAAGAAACAAGTCATGGGTAAAAATACCTTTGTTTTTGATGAGGTCAAAATAGGTAACTTGTCGTAATTATAAGTAAAATATTCAAACCGATTTTTCAATGTGTACAATAATAAATCTTTGTTTATTATATTTGGTTAATTAATTATACCTCGCACGTCCACCCGATATTAATTCATGTACAGTATACACTGTATTGTATAGTCTTTAAATCTGATTAAAATTTCATTTTTCTATCTCGCGATTTGAAGTACCGCGCTTTCAAAACAGAAATAAAATTATGTGTATATAAATACTTGACTTATATACCTATGTATGCATGTATATACTGTATATGTTATATGTTTGTATGCGTGTGTGATTTAAATGTTTGAAAAGAAAGTACGTAGAAAATCATTGGTAGGTGAAAAGAAAAAAATTATAAAAATCAAATACAGTAAATGTTACTTCCTCTAATAAGCTCTATTATTAATATAGCAAGTATATGTATAGTATATATATATAAATATATATAGTATATGAAAATAAAATACATATTTACAAATTACTGTCAAATTAATTATTCCAAATTCATCCACCATTCGCTCAATGTGTAAGTAAAAGTATAACATACAAACAATGTTCGTAATCTAGGCAGGTATTTATTTATTTATTTATTTATTTTATTGGTAAAAACGATTATAATACGACTGGTCTTCGAGCTACGGAAACGGCACGTGGCGAGCGAATAATAGGAGAAGTAGGTATTAGGGTGCCTTGTTTTAAGGGATCGAATGATTCCCAGCAGTAGTAACACATATTTACACGACTGCCGGCTGAAATACCTTTTCTATTGCCCGCCGCTCTTCCTCTCCTTGCCTTTAGCATGCTAGTTCGGAAGTTGGTCGGTATAGAGTTTTTATCATGTATTTACTAACATGAAATAAAATTATCGCTTCCTTGAGATGGACGGTTACATTATAATTTTTCGTTGTCAGACTTTATTCAACGACGGACGGTTTGAATTATGTTTCTCTCATGTTTTCTCTTTCCATTTTATTTGGCCTCAAATTCCCGTCCATGGACCCCAGTCAAAGCCACGCCTTGTTAATTGTTTATTCATCTTTCGCGTATATCTTTTTTTTTCATTCCTCTAATCGTGTACTTCATAACGAAGACGGGTTCCATTCGTTCGAGAATCATGGAATCTGATGTTGCAAAAATTATACGCGTGCAGATAATAAACGCCGCTATAAAAGCCTGCAGGCGTTTTTGACGAAATTTTTTTTCCTGTGACTGCGAGTTGTTTTTCCACCTGGTCGCAAAACTATTGTTCCATTTCCGGTACTTCGACCGCCTGTCGATCCGTTGGGACTAAATGCACCTGAAACGATACAAAATGAAAATTCTTTACTCTTGCTAGTTTATTGTTCATAATTAAAGGATTGAACGCTTCAGTTGCGCTGCACTATAGATCGATGCTTGGATAAGGGATTAAATGCTGAGCGGGCAATTAATTAAATACCACAACGGTATGGAAACTCTAAACTTATGAGGGAACGGTCTTCTCCTTTGTCATAATCGTAACTCCTTCCGCTTCCATTCCTACTGTTATAACATAACATATTTTACAAGGATCGGGAATTCGCTTCCTCGTCGTAGGTCATGGTCACGGAGGCAGGTAAGGGAAACATATACGCACATGTAAGTACCTAATTATCTGCTTCGAGTATCATAAAAGTATTAAAAACAAAAATATATGAATAAACGATTTTAATGAACTCGACCCTTCGAGGAATTCTGCTTGTGCGATATACATAGGTATATACGAGAAATAGAAAGTAACGGAACATCAGGACATGTCTGCCTACGAAGCTTGAAATAAAATCAACGATAGGAACTTGAAATCTTTCCTCACGAATTTTCCTATACTGTATCTTTCTATTTGTAAGCAGCAGGTCTCTCTGGTCGATCAAATACGGTATGTTCTACAGTTCTTGTTCTTGTTGTTCTTATCAATGAGAATAGAAACGACTAGTTCATATCGACGTTTGAAACGTTCGATATTAGCTATATTTGTGATTAATTCCAACCGTATCAATTTTTAATTGTAGTAAATAATGATGATCTATTCGTTGTGGAAAATTTGATTGTCCCTTAATCACGGTTCATATACATATATCACGCAAAATAAAAGAAATATTAGCAAACCGATCGATTTTTTGAAGACTCAAAAAAATTATTTCCGTCGCAACTTGTTTATTTAGTCAATCGACCATTTGTCAGGTGCAAATAATAAACTTTGTGCAGTCTGATTGCCGCGTGTATAACTAAATACAAATACATTTATTAGCGCACGTAAATAACACACATGAATCTACAGCCTGGTGCCCCAGATATTTAATTGTAAGCGGAACGCAGAATCGACATTCAGCAACTCACTCAGTTTCATGCCGTGGTGAAGGGGACGGTAACGCGTTTGTTATTCGGGTCAGGAAGACGAAGGAAAACTTCGAACGAGCGTCGGGCTTTTGTGATCGTCCGGCCGAGAAGAGGAAATCGGACAAAAATCGACGTTGATGTTTGTAAAAAAAAAAAAAAGAAAAACATTATGCGTATGTATCTATATTATATAGCTGTGGAGAAGGCGTGTCATTAATTCGTAAATTTTGACTATCTGATCGCGTGTTGAGAGTTGCAAAACCTGAAGGGCACCTCGAGATTCTCTGGCTGGCCTCTCCTTGGCCACATCCGTAGTTATATCGATCTTTTCTTCGTTACTATAAGGTTCTATGGCGTCACAGCGGTCATCGGCTACCGCAATATATGCATATATTATAAACCTCGAAGGTATTATAGTCGCATGTATAACGTATACTTTTCGCTACCAACTTCAGTAACAAATTCGCAACTTTAACGACAAACTTAAATAGAACACAATAAAGAATTGGACGTTTCCATAACTATGTATACCCCGAGAAATAGGAATATAAAAAACCGCCATGTATTTCATAGGTATTTATAGCAAAATAGCAGGTATCTAAATTAAGTGTTTGCCAAGATTGAATAAGTCGATAAAATGACTTGACATAAAGAGATTTTTGAATCTGCAATTTCTAATGCCTAAGAATTCATCGATTTATAAATTAATATCGACACATGACAATGACTGATTTCTTAATCTATTCAAACATTTTTCAAGCAGTTCGACAGAAAAGGGCGTACGTTTGATACGTAAAAAGAGCGTATCGCTACAGATTCGCGGTATAAATTGATCTGACGATATACATACATGCCAAGCGGTTATAACAGATGGTAAGAAATCAATATATTTCAATACATCGCTCAGTTTTGCTCGCTTAAACATTACACAGCTAAATTCTATACGTGAAAAACTGTCGAGTGGTGAAGAAAATTTCATTAAATTTATTGTAGCACACATGGCTCGATAATAAATTAAACCGCATATCCGATAACAGCGATATCAGAAATTCCTATCGCTTTTTTTTTACTCTTTTTAACCCTTACTAGACATAAAGTGCGTTCCATTTGCTATTTTCCGAAATATTTAGACTTCATAATCTCAACATTGAGTGCCTTTCTTCCAACGCTAGTTTGACCCAGCCATATAAAATCGGAAGATTTGCATACTTTAACATTCTTCGGCGGCGAATCTATAAATGGTAATCATTTTCAAGTAATTTTGTGTAAAGTTTTGTAAGATGTCGAATAAAACGCATCATAAAAATCATGGTAATAATTTTCTACCAATAGCGTCTGGTATATGTATTCGTGAGACGTACTTATGACGGAAGGTGACCTTGGCCCAGCTGAATAGAGCCTAAGATCATCCTGAAAGTCATCTTCGCATCTCCTCATTTCGTGAAGGCACCTTGATGCCAAATGTCTAAATACGCCAACAACTCCAACGTCCTCTTTGACGGAAGTTCTTAACAGTTTGCAGCCAAGGGCTCTGCTCAGTCTTTCAGCTTCTTCTCTGAAATAAAAAAAAAAAAAGCGATTTGAAAATAGGGAAAGTTTCCGTTATAAAATAGAAAAAAAAAAGTAATAAAGCTAACGTAATTAATTCGAAAGGACTTGATAATTGCATTGAAAAGAAAAAAAAAATGTAGTCGTTTATTACAGGTATACTAGCGTTTGAAATAAAGGGCATTGTGTTATAACAATTATGGTCTATTTCTGGTGGGAATAATTTCCAACCGGGGTAATTAGACAAATTATTAATAATGTGTGATATACTCACGGGTCTATGACGCATTGATCGACTAGATCCATTTTGTTCTGTACTAGTACCGTAGGAATTTCTCCGCATTCATTTTCCACCTGAAAATAAAGATAAAAATTTAAGAGAGGCCGAGGGAAAAAAAAAAAAGAAAAGGTACTCAGGTGTACAAGTAAACAAATAATCTGTCGAACAGATTATTCGACGTTATATCTATTTGCACATGTAGACTCGCAAAGTAAATGATAAATAATCCTTTGAATTCCAAGAGTCAGCCAAGATCCTTGCAAATCTGAGAAAATATTTGGCTTCTACTCGTCGAGCGAATATGTTAACGAACAAATAGAAGAAACCACATATTAAAAAGACGAATGTGAATGTTCATATCGAGTGAATGACATCATTCATTAGTTATAACGGTTCAAAAGCATCAATTGACTTTCGACTAATAAAGTAACAAGAATTTTTTTTTCCTTTTTTTTTGTTGTTTTTTTTTTTTAAGGAATTTCACGTGCGTACGCCATAATATCTATCTATACGTAAAAACTTTCCAGCAAATAAAACTTCTTTGCGATTTTTTTTTCATCTGCATCCTCCGCGCGATGTATTGCGCATTGTATACATGTAACGAAAATGGAGAAATAAAAATTTGACCATAAAAACTGAATAAATAATGAAAAAAAATTATACACACATCTAATGATGCGATTGTTGGAACGTTTCAAGGTTTGTTTCATTACGTTATCGTTGTGTCTGAGAGGCACACGATGTAAGGTGTACTTGCTTCGTTTTATAAGACTACAGTACATTTTACAAGTTTTCTATACATAGAGAGGTAACTACTTCGCGTCTCGAAACCGGATTGGTTTTAAAGGTATTTTCAAAGCCTGTTTTCTAATAAGAGTTAAACTTTTTTAACTCTTCATCCATTAGGACATATGGGAGACAGACTTACTCCGAACGATTAACTAAAAGGTTTACATCGCTGCTGCACCTACATGCGATTAGTTCTACCAGTTATATACATACGTTAGCTTGAAAACCACGTGTGGTTATCGAATGATAAAAGAAAAAAATGCAACACAAAAATATATACACATGTTGAAACAATTTTGCATCTATAAGTATTTATAATAAACCGCTGTCACGTATAATTATATCGATAGAATCTTTATATCCAAAAAATTGGAGATAGCTCGTTGCTGTACAGATCAATATTAAATACAGGTATAAATATACAAGTTCAAAAGTTTTCAAGTTCAATAAACCGTCTAGACTCTGATACGTATAATAAAACAAAAACAAAAATTCAGAGCCACTGATCTTATCAATTAAAATTATACCCAAAAACGCTGTGAAACGAGGTAATTTTTTTTACTTATAGATAGAACAAAATTACTTGATTATGCATGCGGTCGATATACTTTTCGTTTTATCAGTATTGCTATTATTATTATTCGTGTAGTTCATTCGCCTTGAATTTCATATACCTATATTCCTCGCGCGGTCTATAGACGTCGATCGAGAATAATAAGCTGAATAAGAAATGAAAAATAAAAAAATCAGAGATAAAAAATGAAGAATTAAATAAATAAATAAACGTAATAAAGCTGATAAATAAGGAACGAAATTCCGGAAGCCCCGTTGCGATTTGTTAATAACAACGATTCGTCAACCCTCGAATTTCTATTCGAATGTATTTGGTGCGCGCAAATCGAAGTAGCGACATCAGCTCTACTCGTAATTATACCTTCAATTTCCACGAAGGTATCGCGTCAAAGGAGTGTCTGTCCGTCGCGGAATATGCGAGAACGCATGCATGAGCTCCTCTGTAGTAAGCTGCTGTGATAGCGTCGAATTCTTCTTGTCCCGCGGTGTCCCATAGCATCAAACGAACGTCTTCTGCGTCGACCCTGTTGAGAGGAAAATAAATAGCAGCATCATGAATGTGTATCTACATTACACGTGATAATATCCCAAAATTGCTGAGAAGGAAAAAAAAACATATATTCTATATGCGTTAATGAGATTATATTATTACTGTAGTACATAGTGATATTGAGTTAAGAATTTGGAAACGTACTCATGTTCCTTGATTATTTTTTTCAACATTTTTTCAATATAGTGCGCAAAAAAAAAACAAAAAAAAACGAGCGATGAGACAAAAATTTAGAGCAAGTAATATTTTTTACTCGTGCAGTATACCTGTAAGGATATCTTTTTATCAGCGTTATAAATAGGTTTGCAATTTCGCGGGTCCCATCATCGATAAATCGTCGAAAATAGCCAAGGGGCAGTAAAATAAAAAAGTTATATCAAGTATAGATACCTGTACGCGGATCATTTGTGAATAATATATAGATATTGACCCAAAATGGAGATGAGCAAATAATTTATGACGTACGAAGGTAGTAATTAAGCAATAATACGTCACAACTTTTGCTCGAGATGGTAAAAAAAGGCGATGGTATAAAAAACCAAAAACGGATTTGAAACTTTTTTCATGCACGATTATCTCATATCGATGTGCGGGCAGTTCTGACAATTTCTGTATATCTATAGATACTCGCGTATGTTTACAAAAGAAAAAAAAAAGAAAGAAAACTTAAACTGTGAAAAAAAAAATTTTTTTCAAACGAATTAACCATTGTCATAGGACGTGGACAAAAAAGAAGCTGTTCGTTACGATTTTTGTCTCACGAATTAATTCGACCAGGGCGTATAATTGTTATACACATGTTATGTACACGCGGGACGGTAAGAAACTATAAGGTGAACCAAAACGAGAGAAAGAGAAGGAAGAAAAAAAACCCATGGAGAGTGAGAGGTTAATATGTATAATACATGTAGCCCAGTAGAACAGGCCACCAAAAATTTCTCGTCATAAAATTAATACCTCCAAAATTTATTTATTTCTACAGCATTCCATGCACATGTATTTATATTTTATGCATATAAACATATATATAGTGGGCAATAAAAAATACCGGGTATTTTTTTAAAACTCGTATCTAAGTTGAGTCTACAGACGAACAAACCCTGGAAAACAATTTTTCTGTTATTTGTACGATTTTTTTCTTTTTTCTTTTTTTTTTTTTAATAATAATATTTTTTTTTTTTTTGGGTCACCCTATATACAAACTGACTTCCACGTCTCATAGGTACACGCTAACTTGTACGTTATTTTGAAATCCGAGGTTCTTTATATTTTAATTCTTCTCACAACGCGAATAAAGTGCACTCTCAACCCGTAATGAACAAAGCGATTATTAAAAGGGAACGGCAAGCTGCCGCTCTTGCTGTTGACTTCTTGTATATATACAGTGAAACGATCTTCAGAGATAACTGTGCATCATTCCTTAGGTTGCAGAAGGTGAAATTCACGCGAGACATATACGTATACGTATGATATAGGCACATAAGTATCAGCAGTGCATGTAATACATGGAAAAAAACTGTACATATCTGAGTATATAATATCTAATGTGCTTCACGCAATAATCAATGAGATAATGTATATACCTATGTAGACATGAAAAATATTTTGTGTGATTTATTGCTTCGAATTTTTTCACCTTGAAAACGGTTGGACAACGTTCAGGAGGTTGTTGTAACATGGTTATAACGATTTGTCACTTCGACAGAAACAAATTTCATACAGATATCGTTGTTTGAACGAATAATTTTTACTCCATTTTTAGGTACATGATAAATGTCAAACGTCAAAATATAGATATATGGTATCTGATATAGGTACACCGAATAAAAAGGCTGGCGAGTCGATATTTCCCGGCACTTTCATTTCAACCCTCAAAAATATTACGAACATCAAAAAACCCACACGAACATAATTTCAATCGTTGAACATTTAATCCAGTAACAAGTAAATATCGTTACGTTATCGCTTCTTTTAATTTTTTTCTCTCACTTCGTTTACAACAATCAATCGTTCAATTATTTTTCTCAAAAAGATGGTGCTATTTTATAGTTCAATTATTCCGTCGGACGAACAAAAATTTGAACAGACTTCTCCGTACAGGATCTGATGATAAAAAGAAAGAACAGTTTCAACACAATTTGTTTTGTGAGAAAGTAATTTCTCGAAGCAGATTTTAAACAAAAAAAGAGAAAAAAAATCCTCCGGCTAACTTATCGATAATAGTATGATATGCGTAGGTATGCATACATGTATAATGCGTGATGCAGATTATTATAACGATCGGTGAGCGAGGCGAAACGAACGCGAGTATTTGTATCGCTAGTCATTCGGATACTCATATAGTACTTATGGGTAATTCAACGCGAATTAAATTATACCATGTATAATATCTAGTAGATAATATGTAGCATGTACCTATATTATAAATAATCCGCCTGTATGTACTACGTACGTGTATAAACATATATGCAAGGATGAATTTATGCTTACTCTATTTGTCGTTCAAGAAAATCAACACCAATTGTTTTTTTGTAATCCCTCGTGTAAGTTCCTTTACAGAATCTTTGTATCATGGATGATTTACCAACGGCTCCGTTTCCCACTATGACCACCTGAGGAAACAGAAAAATAAAGACATGCTATAAATAATGATCCACGTGATGAATAATAAGAAAAAAGAAAAGAACTATTATTATTTCGTTTTTTTTTTCTACCAAGTCTCCTTTCCTCTCATTTAGCGATTAGATTCCGTATACAGCCCAGCATAGCGTTGCACGCATTTTTTTCATTTTTATTTCAAATTCTGATGTAGCTAAAATTAGTTGCCCGCATATAGTTTCTCCAATTTAAAAACGGTATTAGAATTTGACGTTTCAATCTCTTCGTAGCTCTCAGAGATATACAAGATGAGGCGAGTCCGTGACAAGTAAATTATACACTTTGCTATTACCCGTTGATTTTTGCCTCATTAAACGACCGTTTGCTGCATACATAATTGAACTTTTTTCGTTATTTATTTGTTCAATTTTTTTTTCATCGTTATATGTGTACATATTTTGATAATTTTTTTTTTTCGCCCGCTAGTATCATATGTATGTTTGAAAATCTCAGTTAGAAATATAAAAATTTATTTCGCACCGCCAGAGACTTTATTGAAATTTTTTTTTTTTTTCACATCTAATTAAAAACGAACAAAAAAAATCGTATTTTTATATAATTTATTCATTCATTTTTTTATATCACATAGACCGATAAGATCTTTGCTCTTTTTTCAATGGGTATTATAAATACATATATATATCAAGAATTAAACCTCGTCAAATTATAATATCAGTTAACGGTGCAGCCTCCTAACTTTGAAGTAGGCTAAATGAAAAAAGACTCAAGTCCAGATTCAGCAGAAAAACCGGTCCGTGAATTCAGGAAATGAATCGAAGACAACATTATAAGAGGATCCCACGGGATCCTCATATGTCACGCGGATTACGAACGACGACGACGATCTGCAAAACCCCCTTCGCAACTCATCGTCGCACGTGCATATCGCGCATGACGGTGCAAATTTATTTTTGAAATTGCTGCCGATTTCTGTCGATAATCTGCGTCGATGGCATCGAAAGATATTTTTTTTTCAGATGATTGCTTGTTGATCTTTTTTCTTTCTTCTTACAATCGGTACCTATGGGTATATGATAAGCGCGCGAAGCAACCCGCGTTGCTAAAAATCAACTGCGTTGTGAGAAATGTCGCACGGTGAAATTAAACTCTCTATTTATTATCTATAAATCTATGTCACCGCGACAGCGACGAAGAGGATCATCATCGTCATCATCATTATCATCATCGTCGTCGTGTCGGGTCGTTAACGTTGCGGAACACTTAATTATCGTGCAAAAAGTTATTATAAAGTCACGTCTTTAGCTTCGATACGGAAAAATAAAAATACTTTGATGGAGTGTTTTAATTAATGTGGTTTCTCTTATTTTATTTTATTTTATTTTAGTCGACGGTTGAAAGAGGTTCAAATTCTCACGAAACTGCATTAAATCGATTGAGTCGTGATAAATGAATCAATTTAAATCTTTTACGAGAGAAATAATCCAGATAATATAGGTATATATAAATATACTTGTGGATTTAGGATCGTTAACTTTTTAAACGCGATTTGAATCTTGAGGAGAATCTATTTTGATTTCTCGTACCAGGAAGTGTGCGATAATTATTGTAAATTTTAGATGGATTAGCGTGAAATATACCTATATATGCTAATAGAACGTGTGTATAAAGCATTAGTTATTAATTAATTTATTTCAGTTAATTAACAATTAGAGATAATTGTGAGCAGGTGTATGAGCTGTTGTAATATATTATTGTAATTTTTAAAGTTTTATTTTTCTAAATTTTCATTATACAATTATTTCTCAATGCCAAAAGTTTGTTGTACACGCAGTCGGGCGTCGTACGTGTAATGAATAATCATCCCTGTTCTTTTACCTTATTATATCCGTAAAATATATCTTTCCCTTTTTTTTTTTTCTTCTTCGGCATACCTGCTCAGACAATTATGTGGTATAACGTCTGCATTTTAAACTAGGAAGGCAGTTATTAATTGAAGTGTAAAACTTAATGTATAGCATATTATTGGAAAAAATAATAAGCGATGTACTAAAAACGAGTCAGAGAAAACTTGTTCGATCTTTTTATTTATTGATGTACAGATCAGAAAGTGAAGTAAAAAATTGAGCCAGGCATCGACAGCTATGTCACCATATAAAGGATATCCATGTAACAAATGTCACGACGTGAGTTTGTGCGTGTAGTGTGAACAAATGTAAATACATACATAGACGTATCGTATACCTATGTACATATGGTATACATGAATGCATGTAGGTAGCAACGAAAAATCACATTTACCGTTAATACAATCAAAGATGGAGCTGAGGAGGTCTTATGCTTTCTGTAGCTTGTGCAGTGAACGAGTTTTCCCATTTTTTTAGTTATATATTTAACAATAACTATTTGTTATAAAGTTGGAGTTGGATGAGTGACGCAATATGAGCTATTTGAGATAAATCGATTGTCCGATTTTGGATTGGGATATTTGAAAAAAACGAAGCACAATACGGGACAGAAGTTTCTGTACAACTGATAGGGTCAAGTGCACAAGCTGATTTGAAAATTTTGCGAAATTGTAATCCGCAAATAGAGAATGTTCTTAAAATCATGTATCTTGTTGCGTTGAGATCGTCAAGAACTTGACCGTAATATTCTTCGATATTTGCGACTGACGTATTACGTTATTAATATTTAATAAAATTTCAGTTTTTACTCTGCGTAAGTTTAATATGATTGATCAACTGAAACCCACGCGTATAACGTACCGTGTTTTAATCTTACTTTTTGAATATTTGCATGCGGAATTACGGAGTTTGTGATTGTATGTAATTAACGTAATCCGTTTGTCGGTGGAAGAATTTATCCCCGCTGAAGTTATATCGATGAAAACTTCTGTTTTCGTTCTTCACGTTTAGTTATTGTAATAATAATCATTGATAATAATGCAAGTATCATAAACATTATTCAACGTTAGACGAAGTAGGAATTTATTGTACAAAATTCGCGAGATTTTGCAATTGTTTTAGCTCGATTAATGTTCAATCGGAGGCGAGATTTTTAATCGTTATTTGCAATCGTTTGAAGTGATTCTTTTTTTCAAACGTAAAAGTATTGAAATTCCATTAATACCTTGAGTGATATTTCGAGTTCTTCCTCTCGCATTCTGACTCCGCTATGATTAGCATAATATCCAACAATTTTCTATTTCCCTTTCCTGCTGCAACGGATGGGGTTGAGATAAAGTAAAACCTTTTTAAATACCACACTTTCGAGGTGAAGAAATCATCTTCTCATCGTATAACACCGGTAAACCGAACACACCGTACCCCTCATTGTTACTTCGATAGGATTTATGTTTCTATCACGTTCGGAAATGAAATAAAATCCAAAATAAACTAATAACACTCGCGCACCTATCACCCGATACGCGGTAGCCGACCGCCGACTGAGCCACCTGTGACAAACACCTGCCGTCGAGCTGCATCCATTCAATTGTTTAATTTTAGTTAATTTGTCACTCCAGAGTTGGCAGCACTGCTTGGATGAAATTCCTTATAAATCCGCGCGATATTTCAAACGGTCTTCGATGGATGTGTGACTCCGAACCAGATAAAAAAATGAATATTTCCATTCATTTTTTATTGTTTTTTCCTTTTTTTTTTGTATTTATTATCAATACAATACTAATAGGCGCTGTATAAACGAATAAACTGTCTAACAGAAACCGCAGAAACCAAACAATTGGTCGCAATTCATAATTAATAATGCAAATATAGACATACATTATTCCTTTTATGTAAATACGCACTGTATACATCCTTCTTTACATAATATGAACAACCTATATCCATGATTTGGCAAAATAAGAGGCTGAAGAATAGAGTTTTACAATATAACCATTAAATATCGATATGTGTATAAAATTATACAATTACTTGTGATAAGTATTATGTAGTTTATGTAGTTAGCTTCGTTATTACGGTTCTTTCTTCATTTTTTTTACACATGAATTTAGGTACTTTAATATATAATTATAATTATACATACATGTATAGTAACCATTGAAATGTTTCTCCCAGACGATTCGTATCATAACTGCTATGGTGTACTTGCATCGAACCTTATTTTTTATTTTTGGTTGGGCGTTAGATATTAAATTTAGAAAACTTCTCCATCTATCTTTATCTGAGCAATGTTAGTGTTACATAGGTATGAGATTAAACCGATAGCTTATAACATTTCCATTGTCGTTAGTGACGTTCAATAAAGAATGATAATAATATTAATAATTTCATAATGATAACAATAATAATAGTGAGAATAATAATTGTTAAATAAAAACTCAGGAAATATTATAACTATCGATTTATTTTGTAGAAACTATAATATATGTAGATGATAATTAAATGTATGACAACAAAAATATAGTGCTCGCATAATACAGATTGCTCTTATATAAAATAAAATATTGTAACAAACTAAAATAAGTATATTATAGTATGTACTTATTAATAAACTGCTCTTTACAATTAAATTTATTATAATGTTCTATTTATATCGTTTGGAGGCTGATGGCAGCGTGACGTTCCACAAAGTTATATGTATAGTTACAGTAAGTATACTATAGTATTGCGTTACATTGAAAATACATATCTATGTCATATTTTGTCAATTTATGTATACATACAATATATCATACATTTAAACGACACAATTTTCATTCTCTTTTCTTTTCTACGGCAGTCTGAAAATCGTTGTTGTTTGTTGAGTTATACAATCTTCGAGCATCACATTGCAGTAACATTCTTCTCAGTGATCGTCAAAAATTGGATTACCTATGTTTTATTAATTTTATCAATTTCAAGGAGTTTTTTTTCCCCCAAATTGCACAAGACAACGAGTTTGAAGGTTTTTAATTGGATATCGTCAACTTATCCCATCCATGTAATTTATTTTACACGTTTATTCATAACAATGATTTTTATACAACTAGGAAGAGAGACATTCCCATTTGTGCGTCACAAAATGGTCCCAGAAATTAACTAGACGAATCCAAGAGCGTAATTTCGAGTTGTATCCTAGTGCGTATAATCTAAAGAATTCAACTAAACCAATGTACATATGATACGATAGGAGTTGATTGCAGCTACTTACATCCGATCTTATCTAAGTGGGATGCCGAGTTGTGACGCACGGTTATACAGGACGTTACACGCTCCTAATTTGCAGTACAGGAAGAATAAATTATACAAAGGTCAAGAGCCTTGGAAGCAATAACGTGACTTTCTTTTTATTGATTTTTGTCTATGACGTTGAACAAAACAAAAATTTAAAAAAGTCAAAAAAGAAAAAGATAAAAATCGAGCACGTGTTTCAAGTAAAGAATGGATTCGTAAGAAAGTTCGCAGGAAAAGCATGCTTATAATTTCGATGATCATTGTATGTATAGTACTAACAAGCTGGGATTTGTGAATGCACGTATCATTAACTATTCAATAATTAAAGTTTTTAAATGAACCATTTGTACGTAAATATTTCAACCTTGTCATCCCTGCGAAATTATAAGCAAATGCATCGAATTAAATGACAATTTAAAATGTCGCATAGGGATTCATACATTGTTTCCAAGTCACATACAAATATTTTACGGGTCTTTGACTTGTAAGTGCATTGGATATTAGACGATGAAGGCAATCTTTGCAAAGTCTAGTTGCAACTATACGTTGTTCTCCGTAAATTATCGACCAGTATCAGAGTAATAAAAAGAATAAAGTATTCACAAACCTCAACTAACTTGCTAGTATGGATCAGGTGAAAATAAAAAACTAGCGCACAAGATAGCGAGGAAGAAACGTACGCTGATGCAACTGAAACTGAAAGTTGTATATTTAATTCGGCAGGTGTGAGACGATTCAACGTAGAAAAGAAATGTTAATCACTAGTACACCATTGATATTCATCAGAATAAGTTCTTACACTTATATGCGTTTAAAACTAAACTTATGCGTAATTTTTCATGAACACTTAGCAATTATCTTGTTGATATTAAATACATCAGTTCGAAATGTTTCGTGTTATGGGCCTTAAAACCGTAACCGTACAAACGAACAACCGTTAATTGCAGTAGTAGCAATATTGCATCCCAAAGTAGTTTGTCACAAATAATAACTTTAAATTTAATTCAATTAATCAACATCTCCAAAGTTAGTTTCATGCAAGTTTTGGCAATATTGAGAAACGTCCCCGTCAGAAACCATCTAGAAAATTGTATAGTGATTTGTTTGTAAAAATACTGTGTCACACAAAAAATATATACCATGTGCACAGCTATGCTTTAATAAATGGGAAGTTGGTAAGTAGGTCACACCTTCAGCTCTAATGCGCATAGCAATGGACTTTGGGATGAAAATGGATGAAAATTCTCACATGGAAGCAAACTGTAATTCCTGCCGATATTTTTGGCAATTCAGTTTTATTCCAAACCTCGTGGCGCACCGAAAATTTTATCATGGCTTCAGCTCGTTTTTAATGAACATTGGCTTGTTACTCAATTTCTCTCTGATGAGTTTCATGAGTTTTAAGCGACGACAAATGTTCTGAGGATGATATAGTTGAAGAATAATTATTGTATAGTCATCTCTTATATAAAGACACTTTTAATTTCGCACGTATTTTAATGGAATATATTTGTTTGTAAAAAATATGTATTACGTCTGTACGTTGTTGGGAACAGAAAATCTAGAAAACGAACTTAACACCTGTACATGGCAGCTAGAATAAAAATACAGTCATAGACGATAACGTTGTTTATCGCCTATGAGAATGAATCATGTATAACAAAGTACATGCTGTTTTTATATAGCGCGACCGATAAATTTCCAATTGGAATAATGAATTACGGTGTAAATAATTTTGTGCGCTGTATATGAAGATTATATTCCCGCATCGGGGAACCATGGCTCAAATATGAAAAATAAAGAATATTCGGTAAGAACGCAGATCTTCCACGAATTTCCTATTACACCACAAATTCTTTCTATTGAGCAGGTGGTACGTGAATTTTATCCAGTCATTGAAGAAGACTTCTGAACGTACTCAAGTTGAAAAAATTTTCATTGATCTGGTATAGAAACGGCAAATTATTCAAAATGCATCCGACCGTGAATGATTACCAGATCAGTTACTTTTAAATATTTCGTGACAAGTGCTATAAAAAAACAGCAGATCTAAGTGAACCGATAATATTGCGATTACAAACGTGTAACTCAGTACGCGGATGCCTCTTTGTATTCCGAGCCATCCATAGTGAAGAAATCCTCTAGTTTCCATTGCAGTGTTTCAAAGGTTGGCCTCTTCATAGGGTCCTTGTTCCAGCACTCTAACATTATGTCATAAAGAGCTGTCGGGCAGCTAGGCGGACATAGCATACGATACCCATGTTCGACTTGATGCAAGACTTCAGCATTTGTCATACCTAATCAAAGACAAGTAATCGAACAAAGTTTAGTTCAGAGTCTATTAAGACTAAGAGCGCTTCCAGCCGATTTACAGGGTCAAAAGAGCCTCTTCATAATTTTCATTTGTCATGCAACCTTGACTTTGGTTAATGAAGAACTGACAACTTACCAGGGTACGGGATTCTTCCGTAGGTAACCAGCTCTGTGAGAAGGATTCCGAAAGACCAAACGTCAGATTTAATACTGAATTTGCTATAATTGGCAGCTTCGGGTGCAGTCCATTTAATTGGGAATCTGGCGCCTATTCTAGCTTCGTACTCATCTTCTTTAATCAGTCTAGCGAGACCAAAATCTGCGATCTTTACAACATTACTCTCCGCCACTAGAACATTACGTGCTGCAAGATCCCTATGAATATAATTTTGCGATTCCAAGTAAGCCATCCCTGCCGCGATTTGAGCTGACATATCAATCAGCTGGTTAAGTTTCAAGCCACGACCTTTTCCTGAAAATTTTAAATAGGGATAAAACTGGAGATCTTAGGTATAACGGAATGTAACAACATAAAATGACTGTTGTGATACCTTGTAGGAACTCTAGCAAACTCCCATTTCTCATCAGTTCTGTGATAATATAAATGGGTTCTTCCATTGTGCAGACAGCGTAGAGTTGAATTAATTTGGCATGTCTCAGTTTCTTCATGATCTGAGCTTCGGCAAGAAAGTCTTTCGGATCCATAGTTCCAGGCTTTAACGTTTTTATTGCAACAGGTGTTGTATTGTTCCACAAGCCTTCCCATACTTCGCCAAACTGTCCTTGTCCAAGTTTACGTACAAATTTGAGAGATAATCTATCGATTTCCCATTGGTCTCGTGTACGATGACTCAAACCCTCCGTTACAGGTTTCTCAACCTAGAAACAAAGCCAAATACCGGCCAGTCAACGGTTAATCACCATAAAGGGATCGAAGATATACTGTTACAGTATATAGCAATATAATTTACAGATGATGTAGGCAAACATTATTATATGCAGCATGCATGTTTAGCAATTTCTTATCTATAATTGTCAAATCTAAAACTAATCATTGCTTATGACGATGTTCAAATTAAATTGATGTAACATCGATATATCATGAACTAGATTCACAGAATCACTGATTAATTATAAATAGGTATACTATCAAGGCACATGAAGCGTTTCTTTGCAGACATTTGTTAAAAAGATCAATGATATTTTACTGTAGAATTGATGATAGATCAATTTCTTAATGATATGGGTCTGTAGAGGAAAGTCAACACCAATTGCAACATTCAGATTGCAAATAGATAATATATATGAATATTTTATCAATTCTAAGGAAAAAATTTCTACTTCTTCATAAACCATGATTCAAACCTCTAGTATTAGGAAATGTATATCATACAATAATTCCAACGATGAATAGTAGTAGATTCTAATATTGAAGTCACATCCTTTCGAAAAACTAGTGTATTATACAAAAACTATGTCGATACAGGATTCAGGTCATATTGTGTTTAAGTATTTTCAACATTCAAGAACTGGGCCAAACTCACAAGGATTGAGCTTTTCTAGTTTCAGTTGATAATTATTAAGAAAAATTCGAAATCTTGTGGTGAAATGGAATTTTTCAGTTAGCTAAATCAAGACTCATCATTTTTAAAGAGATGATAAAGCGCGATTTTCGTATTTAAGGAGACCCTAAACTAGACATACACATAGATCTATATTTATAAAACAAATAGTACAATAAATATTCCACTGAATACACCAAGTCAAAGATTATGTATTATTGCAGATTTGTCAAAAATGAACAAATAAATAAATAAACTAAAAAAAGATCAATGTACACGGGCCATGGACGAAAATATTAATATTATGTATAGCTGTAAGAAATGCAAGACTTATGTTACACCACTCATACTCTGATTGCCTGTATGATGTATATGATAGATTATCAAAATATAGTAGACTTTTTCCAGCGCGCCCATAAATACTTAATACATCTATTTCTCAAGCGTAAACCAAAGTTGAGGTTTTTAATGCCGTTGGAACATGAAGCCGTAAAGTACAGGCTTTTCCTAGTTGTGAAAAGTGTAGTTGATATTCGATAACAATGCGAAATGTGAATAGCAGCATGAACCAGAACGAGCGAGTTAGTTGTATTGGGGCATTTAATTTACCAAGAAAGTCCAGCGGGAGGCAGGCAAGCAATAACAGACAAATAGACACGCTCTGTTGAGATAACACCTTGGAATATGTATAAAATGTGAAGCTATAGCCTCCTCTGACACTTCATTTTGATATTGGATTATCTTCAATACAATTACGCGATGTGCATTTTATGTAAAAGCAATGGAGTATTCAATAAAATCAGTTCAATTCTACTCTATCTTGGGATTTCAAACCCATATTATTTGCAACAACAATATTATTTAGCTAAATTATCAACAATCAATAATATAGGTCTATTGGTGGGCTACACGAATATAAAAAAATCATCAATACCTCACACTCACTGTGTACTCTGGAAATTCGAAATGCCTGCGACTCAAAATTCTTGTGATTTATTCAACAACAAGTATATGACAAACACTTTGCAATATAACTTGTTTGCATATTAGCAAAGTCTAACAGGAGTTCAGACAGTGCTGTATCTGTATTTTTAATATCAATTGAAAAGTATCTCTCAACTGACCCAGAATCCAGCCCAAAGTTTACGCCATTTAATAATAGCAATAAATATCTGTTGATCTGAGGCAAACTAATAATTTCAGTAAAAAAGCTTTTTGACTGATAACAATATATTCACCCTTATAATTGGATTGATATATGGGTATGACTGGTTGAGTTTTCGGTCTTTAACTAAATTAGCATTCAATAGCATCTCGCTGTTTGGTACTCTCTTTGTGAAAGAAAGGTGTTATTAATTTTCGAAAATTTCAATGTTTGCCCAACCTACTGCAGGTGTCTTCGATGGTAGTAGTTGCACGTAGAGATCAAATACAGTTTGTCTTCTTTCAAAGCTCATCAAACATTGTGTACAAACGACAATTATATCTAGAAGCCTCAACGAGTTGCATTTTACTGTACAGTATAGTATCAATTAATAAAATGACATTCTCAAAGAAATCTCGGACATGCAGCAAGCCGTCTAAACTCCGTTTAGACAAGTTTTAACTGATAATTGAAATTTAAAAACTTTTCCTACCTGCACGCATGGTTTGCAAAGATTCACGCAGAGTCCATCTGCATCTTTGCTGTAATGTTCTACGAGTTCCTGTAGAGTTCTAAATGTAGTGCGTCTAGCTATGAAGAAGCCACCTTCGTCTAGTTGTCGAATACGATAATGTTTCACCGTGTCCCCATCTCGAACTATAACGAAGAAAATGTATACATTCAACTACGAAATATACGAAGACTGCGCAAAAGATGTTATAACACTATCTGTATTCTGCAAGAACTTATTATCATACAGATGACAATTCTCTGTTTGATAAGAGGGAAAAAGATAATTTGTTGTCGAATTCAGTTAGAAAAGAATATAGCAGATTGCATCATAAACAGGGGACGGAAGCGTTTGAAATAATAAGAAACAAAGAGGACTGTCGCAAGTGTGGTAATTACCAGGATTCAATGAAGCAAATGAATGTAACGAAAAGAGCGACAGAAAACAAAGTTGATAGAAAACAGGAAATTGCAATCTGCCTGACAGGATATACCAATTTTATCACAAGTGACACAGCGGATGCTGTCTCTACTGTTCGGTAAATGACTTCTGCATATTCTATCAATCGCCAAGTTCCATCAAAGTTGCCATTAATGTTATAAAACAGTACAGATAAATGATAATCAATTGCACGAAGTTGCAATCAGTTTGTTGAAACAAATCCAGCATTATTCTTGACGAGTTTGTTGAATATTTTTTCACTATCAAGAGAAGAACAATTGCACAAATCTACAACAATAGTTGTCAAACAAAGTTTCTCTTGCTGATTATGACGTCAAGTTCATACGAAGTTTTGTGTTACAAATTTGAACGAGCAAATCAATTATACCGTTATTTATCTTGTCGATGAGATATGATATTTTGATCCATATAAGCCAGTAGAACACAAACGTTATTTTCTAACGAAGGAGCAATAAACCACACTGAGTACATCCACCAAAAAAGTGGATTCGATGTACTACGGAATAGACATAGTGTTACATCAGTAGATGCTATCAATTTGTTTTGATCTTGGCTGGATAACACACATGATAAGATACCACAGCAAGATTAAAGTATTTCATAAGTACGGTCAAAATATAAAGTCCTGATCGGCTCACGGATTGATTAGGTCAATGACGTAAATTACATCGGTCCAACTTGAGACAAGTAGGATGGGAATTTGTAAAAGTAGCATTTAGAACATTATTAACGTACAGCTATTTGGAGTAAGTAATCTACATAATAGCAACCCAATATTGTGCAACAATAAAAAACTTCAAGTAGCATTAATAAATAATTGACTAAAAATTTTACTCAAATCATAATGCATTGTTAACAGTGGATATTTGGGATGATTCAAACTATCGTCCTTACCTGAAAGTGAGTAGTCATTGTGTCGACTCTCGGAATCACGAATTAAGAAGGCCCCGTGATCATTCTCTGGTAGTAACAATTTCTTTTCAGCCTCGATGCGTTTTATTTTTCTGAAGTACCATCTAAAAAAATCAAGATTGAACGATTACTTACAACTCACTTTAGCTGATTTCATAAAAAAGAATACTTTCTTGTATGATGTCACAATACGGATGACACAAGGAAAATAATTCGGATTCCAAGTAATCTTTGGTAGAATTTTGAATGTAAACAAGTCTACAGGAAGGATGGTTACTGTGCAGTAGCTCTCAATAATATTTTTGGTATTGAGAAACCTTTGAAGATATAGGCAATAGGTGAAAGCAATCTTGTTCAATAATAATGATCATCATGGAAGGAACTAATGATAAAGTAATTCAAAAAATCAGAGGCAAACCTGATATGAACAATGAGGAAGTAATGAAACGCGATTAATATAACGGCAGTGGTGAACTAAATTATCCATTTATTAAACTATTAAATTAGTATTCATATAAACGTTGAGCATATGTTAATCAATTAATTCGTTTTCCAGGCAGATCTGTAACTGTAATTCAAGTACATGTCTGGAATTTTATAAAATAAATTACACCTATACAAGGCATAAGACACCAACAACTCCTTTGCTGACTACTCTTTGAAAACAAAAAATAAATGTTCAAAGATATATTTGTCATACAAAATTCAATCTTCAATATCTGATTCCTACTTATCAGATGCAAGGGATTTGAGCTTACGATTCAGCATTAATTAATTTAAGTCCAACAATGGTCATTGGGATCATAAGCCTATAACCATGTACCAGGCACATGACATGCATTTAATCGCATAGAATTGTAGACCCGGTTAAGTGATAGAACAATGACACAGCGCTCGATAGACTTATCTATCAATTACTGATTTCTTTGAAGTATGGGAAATGCTTCTTAGAAATGAATCCAATATGGCAAATTCAAGAAATAGATCATGTTCAAATGTGCAAAGGGACAGAACGAATATCATCAAAACTTACGGTTCGGCTTCGATTGATTTTAGTTTAGCAACGTAGTTACTAGGAATGTAACCCTCCTGCCTGGTCCTCTTGCTTCTGGCTAGCCACCAGTCACCCTGTGTATCGTTGAGAATTTCCAAATGCTCTCCTTTTCTGAAGCTAAGATCTTCGTCTGTTCTCGCATCATAATCATATAGCGCAACAAATATTTTTGCTGTAGGTACATCTGTTTCAGGTATCTGAGGAATTGGTCTTATAGGGTCTGGGGGTGGAGTTGGTACTGGGCTAACTGGTAGGGCAACTGGATCAATGCTGGTATTTCCACTCCTTTGAGGCCGTTCCTCTCCTCTCTCCGAATTGGGAGTAGTACTAAAACAGTTTCCCATCTTGATAGAATTTTCGTCTACTTATGAGTACGGGACTCAATGCTTGAGACACTTCAGAGAGTGCCTTTTGTTTTGTAATTGTTCATACGCCTATCAATAATAATTTCTGGAACATATGCATATGAAGCGATCTCCTCTGCCGGTTCGTACTTTGCACGGTCCATAGATTGACGTCGATTAAAAATTTGTTTATATTTTAGGAGTTCATTGGTCTATTTGTAAAAATAAAGCATCTTCTTTTCAGATCACTCAATATATTGGTACGGCACTTCAAATTCTTCTCTATGTGTCAAGTATCAACAAATAACTTGTAACCACCTTATACGAGCAAGAATTCTTACTTTTGCAAGGAACAATGAGGATTCAACGTGCAAATTACATCTGCAGGATATGCTGCTATGTTTGGTAGCACCTAGCTCGAGGTTTGGTTCGACTTAACTGTCAATGAGTAAGTACCAATCTGTGTTGAGGAATAAATCAGATGTAACAGTGAACTGTATCCGTGAAATGTATTATCAATAGCATTATTATCTCAGTAGTATGAATTTACTCGTTAAAGTACGAATTTCTCGAGTTGAAACATGCGCGAGATACCATTAATCTTGAAGTGCTGCACTCTGCATAGAATTTTTACTAAGGATCCTCATTATTTTCATATGAATACGAAACTTGCTATGCCCTTTTGAGACTTAATTCGCGTTATTTTACGTTTAAGAAATATGTATTTAATGTTACAAAGTCAAATTTAAAATACGATCATGATGTTTCTTTAGGATAAGTTTGCTTTCGTTTTCTTTTGTTATTTAAACCTTCGGGTACGATCCTGTTCTAGGATAATACCCCTCTTTGAAATAAGTTAATAAGATCGCTATCTCTTTTCTTTGATGTAATCACTGGCTGGAAACTCTGGATAGAAGATAAAAGTTAGTTTTGCCTTTCCACAATGCCACACTGTGATTGCCAATGTTGTAGATAGTGAGTTGTGGTTACTACAAATGAATCACGATTAAAAATCTTTTCCTGAACGATGTAAGATACTAAGCAAATGGTCTATACCTATTGTTTAGTATTTTAATAATTGTCTATTATTTTACGAATAATTGTAGCGTTTCAAAGCCGAAGCGGAACTAAAACTGACACAGAATTCACCTACTTTCTACAGAACCAACACTCGCTACACCATACCGTGAACCTACACACAGTATATCTATTTAATTTTCAAACTTTTACAACACAATGAGAGCTTAGTGAACTAAACTGTTGAATACACATCGTAGTCTTTTCTTTGATTGTCAATTATTTGTCCTATGATCACTTCTAATATCAAGATAACAGGGGGCACATGGTCACAGACATTATTTCCCATCGAAGGCGATCGCGGTCCTGCTCAACTTTCTGGTCGAGGGAACCTCCTTGCAGCGTTCGCCATTGTCCGTCGGCAGTCTGTCTGTCTGTCCGCCACCCCGTTCGTCCGTCTCTCCGTGTTTCGTCTGGCTAGCCGTCAAAAGCGATTTCACATGCGCTTAGGGGAATACTTGCATCCTAAATTCACGATCAGCGATCAACTTTCAGATTATGAACTACGGCAATTTAATGTACGCAAGAAACAGATCGATGGTAAACTGAGCAAGACATGATTTTATCATCATTCTCATTGACAACTATTAATATGTAGATCGGTCAAAGTGAAAACACCCACAGCCCAGGAAGAGGGGAATCCAGATTGTTGCCTTCGGAAAAATTCGGCACAGTATCCGAAAGAAGCCGAATGTAACAGAAACGACCGCGTGTAGACCTGACCGACTTGGACCTGACGTTTAGCCCCCTGGGAGATATCATCTTTTTGAATTTTCATTTGTTGATTCAGTTTTAGTACACATTTTATACAAGGCTGGAGAAAATCCGGGCTACTAACCGTATCTCACGTACTTATTTGTTATACATCATCGAAAGATCGACCTGGTTTATTTTGGACAGATTATGTTTAGATATTAATCTTGGCATTTTGAAAACCGTTCAAAATTAATAATTCAATATCTTTACGTGCAGTTTGATAACTGAGATTGAAATGTCTATTAATGATTTCTATAGATATAGTGTCGGTCCTCGATTATTGCTGTGGCTAAGATGTGTTATCAATAGGAGATAAGGTCCTCAGCAGATATAAGTTATGGAAGAGATAAATAAAAATAATTTTTCCAAGCAACTACCACTGAAGATTATCCTAATTTACCTTTGAAAGACGTTGAGAAAGTTTCGAAAAGTGCTCGATCTAAAGAGCTTGGAATACATCTCGACTCCACAGATTTCACATATGAACACTTATCACTTCTAGCGTGAACACACTTTACCAACGACGCCACCGCCGGAACACTGGTGACTTAGTGATTAAACCCTGAATTATCTTTGAATTACCGTTTTATCATACCTGTTGATTAGACCAATAAAATTGCTTCTTCCATCAAAGAATTCTATATCTATCGGCTGTTAGTAGTCTGAAATTGTAACAAATTTGGATTGAACTACTGATAAGATATTTGTTAACTGTGCGTAACAATGAAAAACTCAGATTGTAAACAATAGCTGTTACTTTAATATTAGAAAAGAACACGTTCAAGGCTTACAATAATAAATTATTTTACAGGCAGTCATAATCTCCGATTTTGTGCCTCATTTTTTGTTATGATGTACCATCGAAGCGATGCAAGCCACCAGTTTTGGAATAGTTGTAATAACAATAATTGGACTCTTTTAACAGGTTTTGAATAAAGCTTCAGATATTTAGACCGTTTTCTTAGCTAAAATTAGACTTGCGAGATTCCCGCATCCTTTAACTGGTCGTAAAATTTCATGTACAATTTGACATTTGGTATTCATTTTTGTAGGCGATCTCTTAGAAGATGTCTTCACTAATTTTATTATTTTTGAGCACATTCTTTTTAAGAAACGTTTACACGACTTCCATGATCTTCAAACCACTATGACGATGTATTTCGAGACTCTGCAATTTTCTAGATACCTAATTTTGCTGAAGCTTCCTCAAAAATCAAGGACAACACCTAAGCCTTTAATATCTCTTCTGTGGTTATCTCTACTTTCCTTTTCGCCCAATTAGGTATTTCCCCGGTTGTTAGCGTTCGAACAATATCATTGGTACATGAAAACTAGTTGCTTTCTGGAATAGGTGTTTCTAGAACTCTCGGTCCATATAGCAAGACATAAGCACAGTGCCAATCACCACCTCCACTTAGCTTCAATACATCTTCGCTAGTAACCGGGCTAACAGTTTCATCGTCACACTTCAACCATGTGTCACCTTTTTGACGCACCCACGCAACGTAGTGACCACTACTACTGGAACGACCTCTGTGCGTTAAAACTGCTTGTAGTGTATAATATCCGCTGTTGTTGGAGCCCAAGTCTAGGAATCAAAACGAAACTTCAACTCAGAATCCATATGAACAGAGTACAAGAGACATAAATATCATAATGGGATGTCGAGCTATTATTCAATACAGTTTATCCGTTATTTCAAACTCTGACGTTATTTTTAGACTGGTGGCGTATCTTTCATCTAAGCCATAAATAAACAGATGAACCGTGTAGTAGGTACAGATAAGTCGGTTGCTTTAATGACAAAAGAAAATCATGTGTCAAAATGTGGCAACGAAAAGGATTTACCATCTGGGAACGAGTATGGGTGTTGTTCAACATTTTTCTTTACTCCGTCACCCTTGTCGTCCTTGTTTTTGACAGTCCTAGATTCTTCCAACAAACTATCTTCATATTCTTTGAACCTATCACGCATTGGAGTCAGTTTAGTTTGTAGATCGGTCGAGCATAGTTCGAAAGCATCAAAGTCCAGTGGAAATTTAACATCTTTCAAAATCTTAGCATTGATTGCCTCTTTTTCTTTGTAATAAAAGCGAACAAACTGTACAGTCAGATAAGCCGGAAGCCTGCTGATCCTGGACTGAAATTTTTTTAAATGTGATGTAAATTCAACGAATCACGTTGAGAATCACATAAGTACTTCAATTTTTTTGTACTCACTGTCTTCGTGTACACAGCATCGCGACCCAGTGTTGGTGATAACTTAGTAATCTGTTCCTGCATTTTTGATCGCAATCCCGAATGCATGTATTTTACGTCGGTAGAAATAAAACAGCTTAACTGCAGAAATTCTTCTTTACCTTTTGTGGGTGTTTCGTCTTCAGATTCAACACATTTCAACTCAGTGTCAAAAGACCCTCCAAAAAATTGTTCAATTAGTGACTGTGGCCTCGAAGCTTGCCCGCTATTTTCCATGGCTAATGGATCTGCCTGTAATAAAACAAAGAACAGCATTATTGTTAACGATAAATTAGCGTTACGTGAATACCAATATAATTCTAAAAAAAGATGTGAACTAAAAAGGTAATTCAAATAACAGCAATATTTTCAAACCTTTGCTGGCAGTTTTTGTTGAAGCATTCTAATTAACTCAGTCCAACATTCGTTGGCATCTTGCTGCTGAAATCCTAGACCATGTTCAGATTTTTCAGCAAATCTAGGGAAAGCCAGATGCAACATTTGGACCAAGCCTAGAGGAGGCAGTGAAGATCCTTTGTCCATCATTTCATACAAATCCCTCAGAGCTGCAGTAATACTTTGTGCAGGAACCAACGAAGCATTACCAGCAGCAGCCAGCCCTCCAGAAAATTCTTTCAAAGCTTCCCGCAGTTCCGGAACAGTTTTTAAACACTGAACTGTAGCATTTAAATAACAAGTATTCCCCAGGTTAGTTAAACCTGCAGGCAAGTCTAATGCTGTAGCTAATTCAGACTCATTCATATCTTCCAAAAATAAGGGCTTCTCCGTAGGTTCAACTGGTACATCTTCCTCTTTTGATCCCATCATTAATATTGTAGCACCCTATTTTGAAGAGAAACAAATTAACTAATGTAACGATATTTAATAGGAACAATAAATGACCCAATATTCTATGTACAAGATAATAATTACCTCTCTGAGTTTCATGCTACCCCAGTCTTCATCTTTCAAAGTCATCCCCTTGAGCATGACTTTTTGTCTTTCAGGCTGAACTCCAGTTAGAGCAAAGAGTTGGGCTTTGAATAGCATTGGTTCTTCATCTGTGTTGGCTTCAACGTTAGGAAAGAGTTCCTTGCCCCATTTTACTTTAACTAGAGGAACAACGACGGTGAAAAAACGAGTAATGAATTAAAATAACGGGGGATGCGACGATATCTGGTAAATTGTTTGTAGGTTATGTACTATAGAAATAAATTTTCATATTTTAATTACCATTATACAACGGCATCGTTGGGTCTTTCCGGAGATGAATACTTGAACGACAATTGATGGGTATAAAAATAATATATCACACGCTAGCACTCGCGAACTTTAGATGCAAATAAAATGCCAAGTCAGTTTGCACCACCGCGAGTCACTGTCGGTCGGTGCGCACGGCGCATTTGATCGTGCGCAACCGGCGAGATTTGCAAATATGTACTGGAATTGAAATATATTTGAATGACTGGCGCAAATAATTATGTTGTATGTAGCAGTCAACGATATTGGAGTCTCTTGATTTGAAATTGTTTGGTGAGTGAAAACAATCAAAAGTCGATCTAACGCTGATAACAAAATATTTATTAAAATAAAAATAATGGTCAGAAATACACAACGAATGCAATGTATAAACTACGTAACATATCCTATTTCTCTAGTGAAACATTTTAATTGCGGGTGAATATATGAATACGACTCGGCATTTTTTTGTTACAATCGTTAATTTATATTAATAACAGTAAGAACATAACAAGTTCACATCCAGTTTGGTCTATCTATCTCATTTAAAACCATACATCTTAAATAAATAACCGTCATTAACACGCAGGATATGATATTTATCAATTGTCTGGATTCTCCTGCAGTTTTACAACGTACAATACAATTCGTATCTACTACGTCCTGAATTGTGTTATTACACATGAAGTCAGTTTATGTATAGTACTATACAATGTACGGTATTTTCGTTTTTTAGATCTAGGTATGCTAAATGTATTGCAGTTGAATTTAGTATCTGGAGCACTCTAAATCTGCGCATATGTGTGTGTAACAGTTCATTCCTTAACTTAAATAATCACAATAGATCTTTAAAACGCCAAGACCAGCTTGTCACATCCTCCAAGCCACCAATCGATGTGCTTGTCTCAACAATAATAGATGGTATCGATTCTAAATAAATTTATAAACAGAGCTAAAGCAGCGCTTAGCAAGAAATCACTAAGCCCAAACACGAAGTGTCGCATCCCAGCTCCCTGTCGAAAGAGCAGTACCATCAGGGGATACGCGTAAACAAGACACGCGGTTTTCGTGACCGTAGAGTAGTGCAACCCTTTGGCATTTCAACGTGTCCCATGCGTTTACAGTATAGTCATTGTAACCAGCAAAAAGAAGGCGACCACTCACGCTGAGATCGACTGCATTGGCACCAAATATAATACTTTGTTTTGCATAAACGGCAACTTCTTTGTCTGCCCGCAAATCGAAAAGACGACAAGTTGCATCGTCGGAGCCAGTTGCTACTGCATCACCACTTGGATGAAACCTGACCTGAAAATAACAGTGTATTTTGTAACAATAGTTGATTTTTATCGATTCAAGGTGAAAATGACGTGTGCAATTAGTTTTTATACAAGTATTCAAGCGTCCAATCATCACGTACCGAATTAACATCCGAACGATGACCTTCGAAGCTTTGAACACACTGACCACTTCTCATATCCCATATAAGAACCATTTTATCGCAACTTCCCGATACAAATGTATTTCCCGTTTCGCTTGGAGCTAAATCGAGAGACATAACATCGCCTGAGTGTCCATGAAAATTTTGAAGCAGCTGTCCACTTTCTACATCCCAAAGAGCGCAAGTGCTGTCTCCGCTACCAGTTAAAATTTGTTGATCGCTGTTTGGAAATGCACAGCACGACATATATGAAGTGTGAGTTCCTACTGTTTTCTTGCGAGCAGAAACGTCGTCTTCAAGGCTCAGTGTGTATACCGTAACTTTGTTATCCAGTCCTCTACAACAAAAATGGAGATTGCAGAACTAGACAACTCTTTTATCCTAAGACTTTTTATTTACAAATAATCAAACATTGACATGTGTCATAAGTATTACCTACCCACAAGCCACAAGAGTTCCACTAGGGGCATAAGCACAAGCCATGACCCAGGTTGTTGGCATGGTAACCGCATGTTCCTTATTCGTAGTAAATGCATCCCATATGAGCATTTTTCCATCCTGCGGTGATAGAAAGTAATTTATAAAATGCACTGGTTGAAAATGGCCTACCTCATTTAAGAAGTCGTCTGCATAACAGTGGCCTTAGGTATTAAAGAGACAGAACTCTTGACCTGTGACGAGGAAACAATGTGGCGCTTATCAGGTGACCAGTCGGAACACAAAACCTTTGCTTGATGACCCTTCAGAACACGGCGAGGTTTGACATTCATACAATTTATAGCTTCTAGTCTATCCGCCACGCTGAAGACTGAAAACAGTGTTACAGAATCAGATGTAAATGATGTAATTTGATGGAAACGCACAAAATACTAGTGACTTTTTAAAAAGCAACAACAATACATATTACACTTAAATGACGTTTGACCACAAACAATTGAACAACAGGATGTGAAGTAACATGAACAGGATGTGATTGTCGTCAAGATACAATTGCTATGCACTTAAAATAACGAAAACTGTAGTTACGTGTGACATCGTTTAGTCTTTGCCTCTCGTCGTCTAGCCGTAATTTTAGACACTCTGCTTCTTTGGCTAATATTTCGATCTGTTCCAATTCAGTGGCCGAATCCATGCTTCTCAAGTTCAATTATGTCCTGGGCGTGTCCTGTCACAAAAGAGGAAATCCGTATTTTAATAAATCAGAACTAGAACAGAATGACATTTTGAAATTTGTTCGTGATTTGAATGTCTTCCTACCGTTTATTATTTAAATCGTTTAACTAAAACCGTAGAACATTTCGAATGTTAGGAACTGTCAACAACAATAATCAATACATATCGATAATAATAAAATTTGGCGCCGATGCGAGTACCCGTACGAAATATCACGACGACTCCCGAAGACACGAATCCTCATTTTAAAATAGTTTTTAAAATTTTTCTGAACGTCTGCGTTCGAATAAACTCTCAATATACTGAAGTGATCGATGCAAAGTCAACGTCGCGTTCATTATTGCTATTTTAACGTGTCATTAACCCATCGAAACGGTGTAAATAGACACCAGAAACACATGGATCCTAAGACACCATGTTTGTAGTCTCGACGCCAGAGGTATTTCCTAAATTTGAACGGATAATTGACTACGTTTCATTACACGATTAAATCTAAGGATTGAATCAGACTACGTGAAAAATGAGGAAGTAAGATAACGGGGATAAACAAAAGATTGCAAATATAGCGAGGCACGAATAATTGAAAACGAATTTCGGGTTCAATTGTCATCGAGTATAGTTCTTGGTTCAATCGTCGAAGCGACATCCGGTAACGGAAGTAGGGTAGGCAGAGTGGGGTGAAAACCGAAGGTTCCTTCTGCTCGCCCCTGTCTTGACCGTTCTCCATCTTTGGCTCCGTGGTACGGTCGACGGGCATCGAAGACAGAAAATGGCTTTATTATCTCTACGTTTAGCTGCCTCCGTTGCGAGGCAGCTGCCTAACGCAACTGTTCAGGTTCGTTGACGTTTCTTCATTTAAATATTCGTTGAAAATTACGTATAAAATGTAAATCATTGCTCGACTGTGAGAGCCGACATTTTAAACGGGTGCCGTAATAATCGCGTTTCGTCTGTCTTTTTATTTTCCGCAATGCAGTCTTTTATTCATGATTAAGTTGATACTTCACTTGACGTTTTAAATCGGCTCAAATTCATTTCATTGTTATATCTCTTAAAGAGCATGTTACAGGGTTCATTGATATATTACATAAACAAGTATAACTTGTTATGTAATAGCTACTGATCTGACCTGCAGAGAGAAATGGTCCTTCCAAATTGAATTCTCTTTTACTGTTACAGGTCAACTGGCCTACTGCCGGATTTGCTGCTCGCAAATATCATGTATCATGCAGTCGTCGCTCCGCCGAGATCTCTTCCATCTTGGAAGAACGTATTCTGGGTGCTGCACCCAAAGTAAGTTTCTACCGAGCTACACTCGTAGTCCCATGAAATTAAATTGCACAATCTACCGCCAAGATTCAAACCTTGCCCATGAATTAATTACTATCTGACATTTTGAAATTTTCCAACCACTACCAATCAATAATGTTCAACCTATCTTTGGAAGTTATTTGATGAATAGATGTTATTAGAGTCATAACGCATCTGTAGTCACAGTCATTATAAGATATTCAGTCTCGGGTTCTTGAATATTTATGATAATCCGTTCAAGAATAAAATTGATTTTTTAAATTGAAAATTTTAGGCCGACCTAGAAGAAACTGGTCGTGTATTGAGCATTGGTGACGGTATTGCTCGTGTTTATGGTCTGAAGAACATTCAAGCTGATGAGATGGTGGAATTTTCTTCGGGTCTGAAGGGTATGGCCCTGAATTTAGAGCCTGACAATGTTGGTGTGGTAGTTTTTGGTAATGACAAGCTCATCAAGGAGGGAGACATTGTCAAGCGTACCGGTGCCATCGTAGATGTGCCAGTTGGTGAACAACTGCTTGGACGTGTAGTTGATGCTTTAGGTAACGCCATTGATGGCAAGGGCGCTATTGACAGCAAACTCCGTTTCCGTATTGGTACCAAAGCCCCTGGTATCATTCCAAGGTAAATGATCTTAATATAATTCTCTATTGATAGAACGCAAAACGATCAATGAATGTATTCCTAATATTATCTATCATCTCACATATTTACATATTTCTAAATCCTTAAAGAGTTTCCGTACGCGAGCCTATGCAGACTGGAATTAAGGCTGTAGACTCGCTGGTGCCAATTGGTAGAGGTCAACGTGAGTTGATCATTGGAGACAGGCAGACTGGAAAGACTGCCTTGGCCATTGACACTATTATCAACCAGCAGCGATTCAATTCCGGTGGTGATGAAAAGAAGAAGCTTTATTGCATCTACGTCGCCATTGGTCAGAAGCGATCTACCGTTGCCCAGATAGTAAAGAGACTCACAGACGCTGGCGCCATCAACTACACCATTATCGTCTCTGCCACCGCATCTGATGCTGCACCTTTACAATATTTGGCTCCATATTCTGGATGCGCCATGGGAGAGTTCTTCAGGTATGTTCAATTAATTTTCTTCAACAATCCAGCCCTGAGATTTCTAAAGCTCTCAAATGAGGCTTGGTGTACAATTTGTCTTAAATTATTAGGGACAACGGCAAGCACGCCCTCATCATCTACGACGATTTGTCGAAGCAGGCTGTGGCCTACCGTCAAATGTCTCTGCTTTTGAGAAGACCTCCCGGTCGTGAGGCCTACCCTGGTGACGTATTCTACCTCCACTCTCGTCTGTTGGAGAGAGCAGCCAAGATGAGTGAAGCTCACGGTGGTGGCTCCCTAACTGCTCTTCCCGTTATTGAAACCCAGGCTGGTGATGTATCCGCCTACATCCCTACTAATGTCATTTCCATCACCGATGGTCAGATCTTCTTGGAAACTGAATTGTTCTACAAAGGTATCCGACCAGCCATCAACGTCGGTCTCTCCGTGTCCCGTGTAGGTTCTGCTGCGCAGACCAAGGCAATGAAACAGGTAAATACAAAATTATTCTCCAGGGTTGACGAGAATGGCCACGTTAGAAATAAAATATATTTCGGATTCCACTTTCTGAATTATAGGTAGCCGGATCCATGAAGCTCGAGCTTGCGCAGTACCGTGAGGTGGCTGCTTTCGCCCAGTTTGGATCTGACTTGGACGCTGCGACCCAACAGTTGTTGAACCGTGGTGTCAGACTCACAGAACTGCTTAAACAGGGACAATATGGTAAATCCACTCATCGTTTGTGTGCTAAATTTGAGAACCTCTGGTGATATTGATCATTTCGGCATATCATTCGGCGTTTGAAAACATGTGAGAACATGACGAGTCGTCGTCTGCTATCGAACTTGTGACTGAAACTAATACACTACGGTTTTCAGTACCCATGGCCATCGAAGAACAAGTAGCCGTCATCTACTGTGGTGTCCGTGGATACCTTGACAAAATGGATCCCGCTAAAATCACCCAATTCGAGAAGGAGTTCCTTGCCCACATCAAGTAAGTTGTGTCAATCTTGATTCTCACGTATAGCTATTCCTCCATCTGGACCTCTATATCAAACGTCATACTCTATGAAGATTCACCCACCTACTTCAGTAGAAACATTTTAAACAGGTAGTAGTTGATTGTAATTTTTTAATCGACCTGTTTTTTTAGGGCAAGTGAGAAGGATCTTTTGGCCACTATTGCTAAGGAAAACAGCATCAGCGAAGCTTCTGATGCAAAATTGAAGAAGATTGTCACCGATTTCCTTGCCTCTTTCGGAGCGTAAGTTCAGACCTGATATCCAATATCAGACATCAGTTCAAAGCCATCACTAGATAGGTGACAACGCGTCTTAGGTTACACCTGCAGATAACTGGTCCAGATACCATGTACTTTTGTTCAATTTTTTATGTAAAAATACATGTTATTTGCGCTCTGTTGGCAGCCTGTATTAAGATTATAGATTTGTAATATCACTGATCGAAAACGGTTCGAGGAGCCAATCCTGAGAGAACCGCAGAAAAGAAACGCAAGAATTTGATAAAAATAATTCCACATTCGAACGATAGACACGATAGTCAAACATATACATACTGTACGTTAAATGTTGGACTTTAATAAAATGTAAAGTATCCACTATATTGCGTTATTTCTTCTCATTCCTCATCAAGCATATTTATTGGACATAGTGCAGTAGCCAGGATGAACGGATACTTTGGATTTATGTCAATTCACTCACCACAACGTTCAAATTATCATCTATCCAACGGAGTTTCAATCAAATCTCTGATTAAAATTAACATATACATATATTTACACAAGTTTTGTAATTTGATTCACATATCTATAAGTAAACAAATATACAATTGTTCTACAATTCAGGATTCGGATAATGCGATTTTAATGAATGGGTTGTAATGTCGCAACTACAAATATTCGGGTAAAGTTCGTTCAGAAATAACTGTTTACCTGTTACTCCTGACTGAATCTAATAAACGGATAGTTTACACAGTATCATGATGTTTTTTTATTGTTAGTCAGTTAGTTGGGAATATTTACTTTATTGAGTTTTAAATAAGGTATAGGAATACTTGGGAGTTTTTTAGTCAGAATTCCAGTCGCAACGGTCTGTTCTTTGTTCTCTCTGATGGTAAACGTCTGTCCCTCCAGCAACGGCATGGGTCTCATGAGGGTTACGCGGGTCTTAGCATGTTCCCCAGGCATCAGCATTACGGATCCTGGTGGTAGCATGAGATCCAGTCGGGATGTTATTTGCCACGTAGAACTGTACAATGGTTGAATGTACCCTGAGATCTGCATGAATTATAAACATCAGTCAAATCTGGTCCAAGGAACGAATTCGTTCGACGATTTTGCTAGTACCTGCATAGGTTTGGATCGACCTCCTTCTGCTTTGCTTAATAAATAAATTTGTGCCTCAAATTGATTTGTGCAGGTCTGCGTTTTAGGTTCACACAACAGCATTCCTGTTCTTACCCGAGCAAGTTTAACACCCCGAATTAAAGCACCAAGATTTTCTCCAGCCTTTGCTTCGGGAACACTGCGTTTGAAAATCTGTGCATAGTTAAAATGCAAAGTTTATGATTCTCAATTCGAGGGCAAATTAATACTTGTACTTATTCTCTCAGTCATTGTTTTGACCTGTATATCTGCCACCGCTGTTGATATTCGTTCATCAAAACCCAGCAGTTCGCAGGTAGCATTTTTTTTTAACGTTCCTTGCTTAAGAGTACCAACAACTACTGTTCCCCTTCCAGGTACGGTGAAGGCACTATCTATCGGCAAAATGAATGGTGCGTCATAATCTCTTTTTGGAGTTGGGATATGTTCGTCCAAAGCGGCGAGTAGGTTCTTGATGGATGGAACTCCAAATGTAGATGTATCCCCATTCAAGGCTAGCAATGCAGAGCCTTGAATCACAGGAGTATTTATTCCATCAAATCCAAAATTAGTCAGTAACTCTCTGACTTCAATTTCTGCCAATTCTAACATTTCTAGGTCCGCAATATCTGCCTGGATAAAAAAAAAAATTTAGTAATGAAATGTCATTCGACCATGTCCGCTATCCTGAGTTTTCAATTGAAAAAGATTTATAACAAGTCTAATGAAAAAAAACGAAGTTTCCCGCATCTTCACCTTGTTCAAGTAGATGACTACATGTTTTATGCCAACTTGTTTTGCAAGAAGCAAATGCTCCCTGGTCTGGGGCATGGTTCCGTCGGTAGCAGCAACGACCAATATTGCTCCATCCATTTGGGAAGCACCGCTGATCATGTTTTTAATAAAATCGGCATGACCAGGGCAGTCCGTGTGGGCATATCGTCTAGCTTTAGTTCTGTACCCGACGTGGGCAATGTTAATCGTTATACCCCGAGCTTTTTCTTCGGGCGCCTTGTCAATTTCATCATAAGCTACATATTTGCAGTTACCCTTCTCGGTTGATAAAACCTTCGTTATGGCAGCTGTTAAAGTGGTTTTCCCATGATCTACATGACCTATTGTCCCCACATTACAAACTAACTCTGGATCGTCGGAAGATTCACTGAACGAACGAGAGGTTACGCTGAACAACGAACATCGGCTGATCAACAACTTATTAATTAAAGTGCATGTATTCTGCGAATTTGTTCTTTGTATGTACACAGATTTACCGGATTTTATTAAACGAGCAAAATTTTGGATGGCTCGCATAATGTCAAGTTTTTTCTATATCTTTCTAACATTCAAATTAACTCAACCACTATCAGTGAATTATTCTCTACAGGCACGAGAAAGCCGGTACCCCCAATAGTTAGCCCCTCAATATCGATCAATTCGAATGATCTTTTTTGAAATCGTTTGTTGGTGGTTTGATGGATGATGGTTTAATCTGAATGTTTGACCATTTTTGACTACGGTAATGAGTTGATTTTTTTTTAAATGAGCGTCAAACTTTATAGCAGCCCCTCCAGTTTCATTTTTTTTAACCCCAATGCCCAATCCCCTCTGCTCGGACAAGTACGGCTCGGACTTATTTATGACTATAAAGAGGTGCTGCCACCTAGAAATAGATGGACGAAAAGTTATTTTTATAACAAGAAATTTCAGAATACTTTTATTACATCGCCGCTTCTTTATTATTTGCCTTCTCCAAGTCATAGATTGCCGGCGATATTGAACTCGAACATAATTCGTTGGTGATAAAAGTATCAACCGATATCCATCAATTTCCAGATAATCCAGACCATGAGCACTAGATTTCGTACACCCTAATCAGTCCTCTGTATAAAATATTTCATAGTTTTCTGCCGAGATTTTGGATTTCACGCTCAGGGCCTAAGTTATTTTGAAAATAGCGCCACTAAGTGACTACTTCGTTGTTTAGGTTTTATTCAAATCGTCCTTTTTATTTTATTACTTGATAGGACGTAGGAAGAGCAACAAAGATGGTGAGTTGATTAATAAATTTATAAGTTCAGCAACTGCTAACTATACCATCAAATTCTGATTGCCAAACGAACATTCAATGTGTATATGAAATACTGCAATGGTGGGAAGGCCTGTTATAAGAAAAAAATCCTTCTGCAAAGTAGATTAATAAAACACGTCAGCTTATCACTACCATGTAATAACGCTTTATTTAGCGACGCCCATAAATTGTTGTTTGAGCTAAAATCTATTAGAACAATTTAGTAGAAATTGGACTAGGAGTTGAACTATCGGTCGATGAACACCACGAATAAACTATTCGTACTAGCAAATATTCTGATTGGTTGTTCGCGATGAAAAATCTATGTATATGTCACCCGGTCACACCTTAAATAACACGAGTGATCACACATGGCCGAAACACCTGTTGCCTCTTGATTCTTACGAAATTGTCGGAAGCAAAATAAAGAGTGTAATATTCAACTTTGATTTCAACCTTCGTTTCCAACACATCAACCAATTGGATCTACAAATACTTTTAATTTCTGTTCTCTGAATCCTAAATATAATTATTCTACAATGAAAAGAATCATAATAAATGGAATTTTTTTCTCACGCTTTGCATGCATCTTTTATTCATTCTTTCCATATGTATTCTTATTTTTATACTTCTTATCGAATCTTAGATGGCTAAGTATAATCATAGTGTAGAATTGCTCAGTAAACATGGGTATAGTTGGTAATTGCTGTCCCGAAGAGACACTCTTTGCTCTTATGCTATGTCTATTATTCGCTACTTTGTTATTATCTCGAGACACGTTGAAGTCTGGTACCAAGTATAAAATATGAGCAGTAATCAATAGGTATGAGCACTTCGATATACCTCTAATTGTGACAGATTAAATCTCAAATAGTTCGTGAGCTGTTATCTGACCACATTTCGTTAAAAAACTAAAAATGAGTTCCGCGTGATCTGATCAGTTTTTATCCATGATTATCCGACTCAATCTGATTATACAAATGTTAGATTCACTTGACCACGGCAATAAGTATTGAAATTCTATGTCGATCGGACAATGATATGACTAATATAGTACAGTTTAGATTCTAAGACTTTAGGCTAGACTTTGATGCAATTAAGTTGAACAATATAAGTTATCAATTTGGTAATCTTCCTATCTGATTGGGTTTCTCAAGTCTTGGAAATTTTGTATCTGATATTGTCCAGGACACTATGCAAACAAAATAATACTCAACACTTTGGCGCTTTTCGTTTGCTCATGTTATTAGCAGAACTAGCTATTTTTTATCAGCTGTATTGTTAATATCTATGAATAAGCACTGGTTATTTGATTTTAACGCGGACACCATATAGTCATAAATCTGATTCATGAAAGATGTGACAGAAATACAAACATTTTAATAGATCTTCATGACTATTTGAAGATTAGGCGGTTCTGGGTGATTGTCCAGAGTATCAACATTTGCCTCAAAATTGAAGGCACACGAGTCACACTCAAACTCTTAAATTCATATCTATAGTAATGGATCAATTAAAGGCATAACATTGCTTCAATTGTTGTAAATAATAAGGGATTATGATAATCATTGGGTTCTGGCAAAATGACAGACTTTGAGATGTCATGTTCAAACTGACTGCTACGCGTTATTTCATCAAGGTAATCTTAGCAAAGCGACTCATTCCGTTGTTCTATCGAACAATAGTTCTCAAGTTTTTACAAACCGCCAATTGAGATTACATTTTTGCTGTGCTATTTGCAAAAAAAAGAGAGATATCGCTTATTAATTTTAGACTTGTTAAAATACACCTTTTGTTATGAAATCGTTCATTATCTATCTAATGTTATTTTACAATGAGCTATTGGTAAACCAAGTAGATTATTTGTGCATATCAATTCAGAGGTATGATTGGTTTGCCATACATATAGTTTACATCGGTCAGGTTGAAAGAAAAATTACATTTTCTCTGCAAATGACTCCATGCGTCACTGAGAAAGTAATTCCAAATAACTTAATCTCGTTGATTTACAATATGGCAATAACCTACAGCTTTGCCAGTTCAGATAATATAATCAAATTTACAAGGCCAGGTAGTAGCGTATAAAAGGTTTTTTTAGTCATGGAAGATCGGCAATTGTATTTCACTCATAGCATTCGCATACATCGGTTGGATAATCAAAAATTTAATGATAAGAATCATTTATTGGCTGCGCAGTGTACCGCATGCTTGTGTCCCAACATTTAGTTAGAATTTTGGATTTCAATAGTGATATATAAACTGTGAACAAGGATATGCATTTTACATAAATGAAAAGTTAGAAACTAAATGAGCGAGCAATATCTAAAACTACTATCCCCTTTACTATTGTCTATATTATTGATTGCTAATATCTTTGATGTAAAATGTGTGGCATGTCGTGTAATGTTTGGACATCATTTTGATCTTGTAGGATCCGAAGAGAAGAGGAGACGCGCGTTATAGACGTACTCGTGAAGAACCAGCATACAGTATGGTAAACTTACCACGTCGCAAGGAAACTCTTTACTCTGTTACCTCGGATGACTCTGAGTACGATGAAGACATTAAGAAAAAGGATTTGGTACCAAGTTTGTGGTGTGGGTTGACAATGTTGTTGGTATTGTTAATCAGCATGTCTCTTCAGCATTACCTCTTAAATGGACTACCGAGGGCTCTTAATGTGAATGATATAGTAGCTGGAAAAGATCTTTTTATTGCCGAGAGAGCAAAGTCTGATTTAATTGGATTGGCGCAAATAGGGGAAAAAGTGGTTGGCAGTTACCAGAACGAAGTATTAGCTGTAGAGTATCTACAGCATCATCTGCAACAAATTCAAACTCAGGCAACAAATGAGAAGAGCGTTCAGATCAGTTTTGCAAGAGGTAGTGGCGCCTACCTGTTTCCTGGCAGGCGTGGATACGTCAATGTTTATAGCAACATTGGAAACGTCCTTGCGAGATTATCGGATGGAAATAGTTCCAGTACAGCTTTGTTGGTCAATTGCCATTATGATTCGCATCCTTCCAGTCCAGGTGCTAGTGACAATGGACTCAACTGTGCAGTAATGCTAGAAGTACTTAGAGTATTATCTCGAAGTACAACTACATTGGCTCACGATATTATCTTTCTCTTCAATGGTGGTGAAGAAAATCCATTACAAGCATCTCATGCATTTGTAACAACACATCCATGGGCGGCTGATGTACGAGCGTTTATTAACTACGATTCAGCGGGATTTGGTGGCAGAGAAGCTCTCTTTCAAGCTGGTCCAAGAGATCCATGGCTTAGTGCCTACTATGCCGCATCAGTTCCACATCCACATGCATCTGCGGTCATAACAGATGTTTTTGAGAGTGGCTTAATCCCTTCTGATACGGATTTCAGAATATTTAGGGATTTCGGTAATCTCCATGGCTTAGATATGGCTTATTACACAGGGGGATATGTTTATCACACAATATATGATGACTATCACATAATTCCTGATGGATGTTATCAACATACCGGCGATAACATGATGGCTCTAGTAAAAGCACTGGGCAATGCACCGGAATTGACCCAAGAATCTGTCGATGGAGATGCATTATTCTACGATTTTCTTGGATTATTCATCATTCGATATTCAACAACCATCTCAATTATCCTAAACATAGTGGTAGCACTTTTGGGCTTTGTTACACCATTTTGGCCTGATGCAGGTTGCAGCATAAAAGATAGAGCTATAAGTCTTGGTGCGAGCTTGCTGTGTCAATTATTGGGAATAAGCGTAGCGTTTGGGCTCACTGCCCTAGTTGGCATGATACTCGACTGGTCGGATAACGCAATGAGTTGGTACAGCCAGCCATGTCTAGTGATTGGCTTGTTCGTTGTTCCAAGCATGCTTCCGATGCTGGGTGTAAATTGGGCCCTGACTGCTCGACCAATAGAGCAGGTGATCTCAGTTAGTTCGTCATTTGTTGCACCTTTTTAAACCCAGAGACTGAGCTGAATGAAGTTTCTGAAATATGAATAATTGATTGATTTACTTCCATAGATATTTGAATGTAATACTGTAACTCATCTGTTAAAATTTTTATTTTTAGAGCCGATTGGGAACTGGGCAACGGGCACAGCAGAATACTCAGGCTGTGGGGATACTTTGGGCACTTATTTTGATCATACTTACAGGTAGTGGTTTGAAATCAGCCTATGTAATCGCAATGATTGTGGGATTTGTCTCTGCGGCTAATGTTATTACATCTGTATTCAAGCTACAAAGAATCGGTAAGTGCAGAAAGTCTCATTATCATAATTGTCAATCTGAAAATTTGTCTGCTACACCTCTGTTTGGAAAGTTAAAAGAATAATTCGAGTTGGATTTCATGTTATTTTATTTTCATCTATGAAAAATTGTTCGGTAATCGATGTGCATGTGTAAGTGAATCATTTCTGCCATTATTTTGATTTTCAGTGCAAGCTTGGCTTGCAATTTATATCTGCATTGGATTGCTCATTCCAACCATCTATGTACTCTGGCTTGGAGCGATGATGACCAGTTTGTTGCCAATAATGGGTAGATCGGGATCGCACATCACTCCAGATCTATACATATCTTTACTTTTTGCTTTGATAACGTCACTCATGGGCAGTTTTTGGGCGCCCTTAATTGCTATCGTCAGGAAACCAGCTGTTGTGGTATTTGGTTTTACATTAGCTGCCGTTTTAACCATCTTAGCAGCCACTATCACACCTCTTGGAACTCCGTACACTGTTGATCTCACTAGCCCAAAGCCACAACGATTTTGGCTTATCGTAAGTTATTATAAAGATACGGCTGAAGTCTTGAATGACTTAAATGTCAGTAAAATAACTTGGCATTGAATTTTAATTTTTTGTTTGAACTCATAATTCAAATCAGTTGATTTACATTGAACTTATCATTTCAGCATGCAGAAAGAACCCTATATGACATTGATGGCCAAGTAAGGCACAATGACGCAGGTTTCTGGATTCAGAATCTGGATAGAAATGGCCCAAGGACAGTCAGGGAGTATCTATCTGAGAACAGCACTGTGAAAGTCGTAGGAAATACACCAGGAAATACCTGCTTAGATGCGCTATTCTGCGGTATGCCCATCTGGAAAACAAGAGAACTTGCTATGCTGTGAGTAACAATTTTAGTGAATTGGTAGCTTATATTACATGATCCTTCACACGACTCCTTTCAAAATTGGAAAGAATATGATGTAATAAAACTACAGTAGATTTTAATTTCATTACAGAGAAGATAGCTTTTGGATACCGAGCGAAGCACCAACAATTCAGCAGTACCAACCATCATCTCTTACAGGTGAATGGGTTAACAGAACCGTCGAGTCAAGAAGACTGCTTCTTAATTTAACAGGGCCAGACCACATGACCTTGTTCTTTGCACCTAGAGATGGAGTGACTATATCGAATTGGTCATTTGTCGATGAAATTAGTCCATCTATAATAGTGAATGGTAGATCTATGCACTTTGTGATTCACGATTATGCGGTAGAACCACAGGGCCCAACTGAGATTTGGTTGGATTTAGCGGTAAGTAATCTTCATATGCGTAGATCGTGAATTTTAGCCACTGGGTTTAAACATGATGAGTTTCGCGTTCAATTAGCTTGAGTTTTTAATTCACTGTCATCGTGTTTCAGGTTTCCGATGGAGTGACTCCAGTAATTGACATCGCTTTAAATGCTCACTATTTGCACAATACTACAGCAACCAAAGCGCCTTACGTTTCAATTCTCGACCAGTTACCATTGTGGGTAGCTCCTCTCCATTGGTCGTCGACTCACAAATCCTATATTTTTTAAGTTTTTTATTCTAATTATAGTTTCCTTGACTTAGGCCCATTGATACGCCTCAGATCACGATTTTATACGAAGCTTTAACATTTAATTTGTAAGAAAATAATAAAAACTTTTTTATTGTGATTTTATGACCGGTGGTTTTACGGATTTAGTTGTAATTTAGTTTTCAATACACAGAAATGAGAGATTTGTACTTAGTACTAAATAATTGAACCTGCGTAAATTTTTATACCAATACTGAAGTGCTGTCACGTGGTCCAAGGTTATTACTCATAAGATGTAACAATACTTTCAAGATTATTTTTCAGTGTAGAGTTGACTCTGAAAGTAGTGCTGTAACCTGTAGGAAATAGAATGAGCGCTTATCACAAGGTTGAGGGCACAAAAGCGAAAACGTATTACTTCCTAACAAAGAGACGCACATAAACTTGGGTTCAATAAATCCCATCTACCTGATTTTCTTTTTTAATTTATGTGAATTTCAGGAATTGAACGTATGATAAGTGTATTTAATCTGGAATCGTTATTGGAGATATTAAATTGCTTTTGTAATTTATGTTTATTGAAAATGTATGCTATTTATTACTTGCACCAAACAGAATTGTTTGTGGAAGTGAATAATTATTATTCATCAACAATTAGGTAATAAAAAATGAATAGTTGGTTAATTATTTTATAGTTTTTGCTTCTCTTTCTTGGCCTGTTCGGCAAGTGCTTCTAGGCGATCGTGTTCGGCAATCAATGCTTCGACTTCTGATGCAGGTAAAATACGAGTCTTGGTTTTGCCATTTTCACGAGTTAGAGTTGCCATCTCAACTGTAAAAATGTAAAAATATAGTCGAATCCAATGCTTAAAATTGAGAAATTGTTCACATTGCGTTTAGAGGTGATAATTCTTTCATTGAGCTTGAATCTCAAAAACAAGGTAGATACACAGAAATGCTAGAGAATGCTGGGTCTAAAAAATTAAATGAATCACTGATAATTAATTACCTTTGTCTGAGGAAAGTTTAGTCATGTCGAGTGTTTTTGAGAGAACCTTGATAGCGAGAGCCATGGCATCCTTCAAAGTGGTTTCACCTTCTTGATACTCTTGTTTAAGAGAAGAGACTGCTGCTGCCGAATTATTGCCAATGCAGGTTGCTTTCCACCCACTATAATTGCCACTAGGATCAGACTGGTAAAGCTGATAGCCATAATGCCGATCCCAGCCCATATATAGGATAGATACACCGAATGGTCTTTTTCCTCCATATTGAGTGTATGCTTGTTTAACATCACATAGCCACGATACCAGCTGCTCGCAGGGAATTGCTTCTCCATATTGCAGAAGGTATCGCTGGCCAATCAATCGGAGCTCATTCGTAAGTACATTTGCATCCGAAGTTACTCCAGCAACAGAACAAACCATGTCTTCATTTAGTTTGTAAATTTTTTCTGAAAAGAATACTTCATCCAACAGTTTGTTGGTATTTCTTCTCTCCGCAGCTAACAAAATTCCATCATTGGCAAGGATTCCTAAGCAAGTACCCGCGTGACTTATGGCTTCCATGGCATATTCAACCTGATACAGTCGCCCTTCCGGGGAAAATATTGTAGTTCTCGTGTCATATCGGCGAGCCTAATGAACAAATCATATATCAGTCACTAATCCAGGAAACTGTATCAATCAAATAGTTTTCACTTAGTATTGTCAGTTTCTGTTCATGTAATATGCTATTGTTAAAAGGAACCAAGTTCGAAATTAATAGTTCTTGTCCATATCAAAACTCTGTACAGTCAACGGACAGCATTGTATGCATGACGATGCATCAATTTATATTGCTCAGCGTCTTGCAATGGCATGTATGTTTTGACAATTTTATTCGCTTTCACTATACTGACTTATTCTTAAAAGAGGAAGATGTAAATCGCAACAATTATAGAGCCAAGATGTTTTTGTAAGCATTTCGTAAAATAATGGATGACAATGCATCAATAGAGGTATTCTAACCTTTTAATGTTTGTCACAAAGTAACTTCATGTTTAAATAGTTGAATAACAATGGGATAAAAATACAGTAAATTGAGTCAAATTTAACATAATAAGAAAAGATTCTGTACTCACCATTTTAGTACACTAGTATAAAACTAATTGTAATCTGAGTAAAGTAATCAGAGTTAAATACGCGAAATATTTGACGGCCGGTTAAGAATTGAACGTAGAATACTTTAACGTAGACTGACGATTCCGTGTGTTCAAATTTGGGCTTTTGTAATTCACGGGCAGAGGACAGTAGTAGATTATCAAATCATCAAATCGATAGAGACTACAAACGGAATCGAACCTCGAGCAAAACCTCGAGTCGAGATCAGAGTTGAGGTTTTGATATGGGTTTTGAGAGGTGTCAACAGACTTGAGTTCAATAGGTTCAATGCGCACCATAACCCCAAGATGCGCGGATAGTGTTTAGCACGTCCATGCACAACAATAACAGTTACTGAATAAAGTAACCTGTCCTACAATGGACGAGGAAAAAGTGGCTGTAATCAATTTGTCCACTGATGCAAAGGTTATAAATATTAACTATACCTCTGAATGGACCGCCGAAGATTTATGTATTAAGGTATATTTCGAAAATTTCAATTGTTTACCAAACCTGTTCGTATAATTATAGAAACTTCAAGAATAATTTTTTCATTGTTCAGGTCTGTAGACAGATCGGTATCGGTCCTGTGTCAAGGCATTTGTTTGCGTTGAGGAACCGATCTTCTAAGCTGTGGTTTCCTCCGGGACATAAGCTCGAAAATGAGAAAGCTAAGTTTGACTTTAGACTTAGATTCAAACCCTCCAGTATTCATAAGCTCAAACAAATTGATGCAAAAGCCTATGATTATTACTTTCACCAAGCTCGTGCCGATGTTTTGGATAATAAAGTATCAGATATCATCTATGAAAAGCATAAACGTGAGCTAATTGGACTAGGAGTCAGTGATATGTACAGGTATACAGCGAGTTATCCACCCAGAGGGTTCAAAAGTTCTTTCACGCACAACTTGACTTAGAACATTTTTATAAATTAGAATTATTTCAGTTTATTAGCAGTTGATTGACGGTTGTGTATGCTATTTACAGAGTGATGCTGGAAAAAGATATACCGAGAGAGATTGTTGAATCTGATTACAAAAAATACATTCCCAAGGAGTGCATCAAGCGTCATTCTTTCTTTATAAAAAAACCGATACATAATGCTCTAGCAAGAATTTCCGGTCATGACGCTTCATACGTCAAAGACCAATATTTAAATCAATTTGAATCTATGGCGCCAAACTATCTTTCTGAAGAGTACAAAGCCCTAATGGACAGGGGTATTACCAACCCACCGCTCAAAGTCTTGCTCAGAATAAATGCTACCGAAGTAATGTACAGTGATTCAGAAAACAACATTGTTGAGACTTTGTGTGCCATAGAAGATCTTTGTTTTGTTTCCATCAGGTACTTGATTAAGATACTCGACAAAATCATGACACTTTTACCATGACTTTTACCATACACAAAACGCATTCGAATGTTCCTACAAAGTTTTTAAGTAATCGTCTGTTTTTTAAGGCAGGATAGAACTGTTGAGATATCTAGAAAGAATGGGGTACCTTCATATCTGAAATTTGGCACAAGTGCTCTGTTACTATCATTCGTTTCTGCACTGGATGGATATTATCGGTTTGCTGTTAAGTGGACATTCAATTTATGCAAAGACGTTATAACACCGAGTTTAGATCGGCTTTACAAATTAAGGTGTCATGGACCAGTTGGGTAAGAATCTTTGTGAACATTATTTTTTTTGTTTGAAATATTAATGCATAATTCCAACAATTCGATATTTTTTTATAGCGGTGAATTCTCATATGCAAAGTTAGAAGAGAAGCGAGCAAATAGGCCTGGTACATTTATTCTGAGAGAAAGCGAAACAAAATATAATAATTTTTATTTGGATGCATGTGGGAAAGATGGCAAACCGAGAACGAGAAAAATCGAGCAACTAGGCCCAGATGAATACATATTATCTGATTGTGTACAAAGATATAAATCTCTTGGTCAGTTAGTTGCACTGCACCAAGACCCTGAAAGTCCACTGTACCTACGAGACTGCCTGCCACCTTCGGAATATGGTACTTCCATTTGCATTATTAGAATTCATCGCAGCACTGGAAAACTAATGAATCGAATTATCAAAGCATTCATTAGTAGCGGTGAAAAAAGTTTGTTTCATTCCTACAGATAAGTCATCACTTTTGATTTGCGCCGGAGAAGGTGGTAGCAACGACGTGCCGGTTGATGAAGAGATAGTCTCAGCACTTTTGGAAGGCGGTCCACGTTGTATTCCACCTCATCAGTTACAAGTGTATAAAGCACAGCCATTTAGTAAAGGTTACGAAATTACCCCGGATTCTAAACCGCCAACCACCACCTTGTATAGAGCAATGTGGAGAGTAGCTAAAGGCAAGAAACTAGAAGCTGCAATAAAAGTTCTCAAGGAAGAAGAGGGAAAATTAACACGCGAGTTTCTTGAGCTAGCAGGAAAGTGGGGGCAGCTTAGGTCAACAGCATTAGTACGGTTAGCGGCTCTTTAGTTGTTCACATAATAATGTAGATGAATTTCATAAAAAACCATGAAACTATATACATCAATCATTTCAATGATTCAGTCATTTCTTCATTCATACAGATTATACGGTTTGACTGTAGCACCAGCTGTTGGGATGCTTCTTGAGTTGGTGCGATATGGTCCACTAGATGCTTATTTGCGTCTGCCTGCCTCGTCGACAGTGACAACAGCTCACATGGTAGAGGCAGCTGGTTGTCTCGCTACCGCTCTCTGGCATCTGGTGAGAAGCATGATTTTTTACATTTGGTCGGTTAACGCCAATTTTTGAGTTACCTCCAATTTTGCTCGTTTGCTTTCAGGAGGAAAATGGAGTTGTGCATGGTAATATCAGATGCAGAAAGCTTCTGGTACATAGGCATAACGAGAACAGTTTGCTTGTCAAATTGGCAGACCCAGGCATCTTTAGTTATACCCAAGCGGAGTAAGATTCTTTTTATACCTATAATCGCGTAGAAACATTTTTTCAGTCTAGACATGTTGTAAAACGACTGTCACAAAATATCAAAAATAGAATCTTTGACTAGTTTCCAAGTTTATTTATCTATTATAATCATCTTTCCGAAAAAATCTATTAGCAATTCAATCAAAATCTAATTTATTTAGTGTGCACTGGCTACCACCCGAATATTACGGCAATCCGGAACTGGCTAAACGTAGTTTCCAAGCAGATGTATGGGCTCTGGCAACGACTTTCTGGCAAATTTTTTCTCGTGGTACGCCGCTGCCCACTCATCGTGACATTGACTCCGTCAAAAAGGTACAGAAGTTTAACCACTCGACATTCCAAGGAATGAGTTTGCTTTGGAAATAATCTGTTTTTATGATCACCTGGTAACTTTCAGTACTATTCAAGTGGAAAACGACTTCCGATGCCGGCTGGTTGTCCTGGCGAGGTCTATAAATTAATGTTAGAATGTTGGGGAGAAGCAGGCGGTCCTAGAAAACAACCGCAAGCAATAATGCGAGATATCAATCAGATCGGACATCAAGTTTACAATCCGAGGCAAATGCACGCGTATGAAACAGCATTTCCTAAACCAATTAATGACTCTGGTAACGGGAATGCAGAAGAGGAAGAGGCCGATTTATCTGACAGTGAATCCCGTGCCAGTAGTTTGTTTACTGATCGGACGAGCCTTGCTTGGGACGATGGTGATGAAGGTATGTAACAGCTCACTATATTCATGGCATGCGATTAATTGCTGCTCACTATAGGCGGTATGGGATCTGGAGAGGCTGACCAAGATTGCGAAGAATTAACGGCGTATCTAGACCAGCTAGCAAAGGGAAATTGTGGAGAGGGTGGTCCATTAGGCCAAATGCAGAGCATTTTTGAGCTTGATGCGGACTGTAATGTAATACTCCAGGGGCGAATAGGACAAGGATTCTATGGAGAGGTGTACAGAGGTACGCTTGAAAGAGATAGCAAAGATGTTGGTAATCAGCAGCAAGTTGCTGTTAAAAAACTTAAGACAAAAGCGCTGGAGGCGGACTTACGTGACTTTGAAAGAGAAATATCCATCATGAAGGTGTGTTGTCATATCATACTTCTTTCCATACGCAGTAACACAATTTCAAATTAACAGATTCGGGAGGCTAGACTGGTCTCATTCACTTTCGAGCCGCCTAAGTTAATCCAATTATTCAATTTCAGACGCTGAAACACCCAAATGTTGTAGAAATCCTCGGAGTTATATCTGAGCCAGAGGTTTGTTTAGTGATGGAGTTTGTGAAACATGGTTCACTGCAAAGTTACTTGGCAATTCACCGTGAGACTCTGACGCACAAAAGATTACTAGGCTTTGCCCACAACATTGCGACTGGAATGGATTACTTGGGTCGTAAAAGTATCGTTCATCGCGATCTGGCTGCCAGGAATATCTTGGTGGCAGGTGAGGATCGAGTAAAAATCAGCGATTTTGGATTGGCACAAGTTACTGGAAAAAACGATTACTACATTTTACAAACCAACCGAGACCTCCCAATCAAATGGTGAATAGACCGATTTCAAATGTTTTCAAATAATACCTATTTCACCAGACAATCGAAGCTAATTTGTGCATTGCACTCGCACTTCGACAGGTATGCGCCAGAGAGTTTAAGGAATGGAAAATTCTCTACCAGGTCGGATGTTTGGTCTTTTGGAGTGACGATGTACGAAATGTTTGGGCTGGGTGAAGAACCTCGAGTTCCTGGAGTTGGGGAGGATGGCAGCTCTGGAGGGGGTGCCGAACTATTGGAAGCACTTGAAAGGGGGTCCCGGCTGCCCTGTCCACCTACGTGCCCCCAATCTGTTTATGTTAAATTGATGTATCCCTGTTGGCATCTCCACAGTCACGAACGTCCTGATTTTGCGACGCTATGCAGCAACATTCAAGATTTGTTGACGCAGTACTAGAGGAGTTGCGAAAACAAATTTGATTCGGTGTTGATTATTTTGAATGCGCAAGCAAAAGGTGCCATAATTTTTTTATGTAATTTTAATGGTAATTTTAAGATAACTACCATGAAATTTTAACTAAAGTAGCTCTTCTCTGGCAGATTTTCAGTAAGTAATTGAACTTTGTTGCTCTAAGAATTTGGTCTATGGATGTCTAGTACATTTCAGCAACTCAAGGTAGGATAATAATAATATAAATCCATAACTGTGGTTAGATGTGATGAAAATTCATCATCGCTCGAATTTCTGTCGTAATTTCGTAATAATTTTTACGTGGAATAAGCTATATCAACTGAATTATTGTTCACAACAGCTTTATAGCGGATACCTGTGCATTTTTTACGATTTACAAACGATGCGTTAGTTTCTATTGACGTACGAAAAGTATATTTATTGATTTTTTTCCATAACTATTGAAAATCATGACTTTTGCCATTGCTTTATTGTATAATAATTTAGGTACTATGTGGAAGTTTTTCATGTACCAAAGAAAGTCTGGATCGCCATGAATTTTAAAATGTTATTTATGCAGGTAATTATGGGAGATATTTGCGATACTCCTATCATAACATAGTCTTGCAATCGTAGTTCCAATTTATACATGCTCAATACCTCAGGAGGTCGTACAAATGCATGATTATCAATTTATTTACTATTAACTCACAAATCATGTGATAAATTATTCCTGTACAACGAAATTGTCAATTACTGTTTTTTCGTACTCGGGATTTTTGTCTTTTTTATACTAGTAGGAAAAACTTTGATTGTCGATATATTACATGACTCATGTATAATAAATGTTCAGTAAACTTTATATGTATATTATTTCATATCAATTTCAATCTCCAAACACCAATTTGACCATAGATTAGAATAGTTCAATTTATTTTAGTCACGCTAATATTGACAAACATAGAATTGTCTGTTGCGTCTAAACTTTGACGAAATAATTGGGCGTGCTGCCACGCTAGGTCCTTATCACCTCCACTTAGCACCGCTGATAAACTAATTTTCCAAGCACCTTTTAGTTGATCTGTTTTGAATTGTTCGGAATTGATGACGGAAATTACTCTGGTTTTTCCATTTCTATAAAATCCTTGGATCTTCCATTCAATGCTTGCTTCGGAAAATACGGCAGTGGTGGCCCGAAAATTGACTTCATTAATCTCACAACTCGAATCTGATAGTTCGAAACTCCACTCTATTCTTCCACACTCATTGTCTGGGCTACGGGCCAAGTACACCATTTTCCAGTCATTTTCGACTTTACGGAAAATTCCGCCACTCGCTTCATGGATACCTTTTTCCCAGCCTACCTTCTTCTGCAAAATTTTCTTACTACTGTCAGTTAAAATATATTCGTCCAATGATGCTGTATAACTCAACTCAACCGATTCAATATCTGCAGGAATGCGCCATACGTAGGATGAGCTTGAGTCAACCTAAGAAATTAATTGGAGTTTGAGAAAATTACTTTGTTACTGAATAAAATAAATTAATTCATTTGATGGAGCCTACGATCCAATCAATATCTAATGATATTTTCAATTTTATTGCTGTTTACTTTGGTTTCATGCCTAGCCAATCTCCATGCAAGTGATCCAGATGTTCTGCCTTCGTAGTTGTCAGTATTACTTTCATCTCTGTTTTCATTTCCGAAATGGTAAGTTATCAGCTCCACTAGTTCTATGAGGGATCTTCGTATAAGATACTGTTGTCGTGGTACTGAGCAACTGGTTCGACGTCGCGTGTCCGTTAACGAAGTCAAAAATGCTAGTAAACGCGTTTCGGAACACAGATTTCTTCTTTTCATCAGAGTTTTTTGGTCTGCCGTGTATCTCCAAGTAACGTCTTGGATCTCGTCTTTTGAAAAAGCGAAAATGTAGCTTAGTTTTTTGCCCCAACCTTTCTCGTAAATTAGAGGACGATCCATCACATTTTCACAGGGATCTGCATGTATCCATCGATTAGCAGCCACTGACCATATCTAAAGTAATAATCTCAATATTTTTAAGCCAAAAACTAAATGCCAGTCAAGAAGGACATAAGCTCACAATACATAATAAATTCATAACCATTTACCTCCACCCAGACATGGTCAGTGTAATCCCACACAAGTCGGGTATCATAACCCAGAGAGCGGCAAATCAGTGCAAATGTATTTGCCCATTCTCCGCAGCGTCCTTGTCTGGTACGGAGGAGAAAAGCGGGATCCGAATAGCGAGGAAACTCGACGGTGTTAGCACATGTCCCACATCTGTTTGTCGGGCATATTTGGACATTTGTTAGTCACTGGGTAATACGGTTTGAAAATTGTTTTTCTAAATATCAGTGTTCGATTGACTATGGACTAATATTACTTTTATGATATATTCATTTCCTTCATACGCAGACTAATGACATGAATGAATTGTCTCTTGTAAATTAATGGGTTTTACAAACCTATGAATCTCGATTCTCGATACACCTGCATTTTTGGAAGGAATCACCTTTTGGAATGAACACTTTCCTGAGCACTTGGTACATTTAGGGCTGTCCATCCATTGGAAGAATTTTTCCTTGAACCACTTCAAAACCTCAGCAAAAAGTAAATCTTCCATAGAAATATCTTCCACTGACTTACTGTCACTGGTTGACTTCACATCTCTGCAATGATGTATACATTGAACCAATTGTTTCACCTATGGTAGACCACAACTCTAATCATTTCAATGTCATTCCAAATAATTTTTATACGATTTTATGCTTCAATGTACCTTTGAATTAGTCTCATTTTCTCCATTGCACTAATTTGCAAATCTGTTAAAGGGATAACTGCTCTGGCTTTATCTTGTAGTTTCTCATTTTCATATTTCAGAACATCATGAAAATGTTTTTCAATCTGCTGAAAAAATGTTGATTCCTGTGCTGAGAAACTACCGTTGCGTCTAATTACAGAAGTCATTGGTTGAGCAGCCAAAGCTGTCGGTTGCGCGACCTCCTGACTATTGGAAATACGAATCACTGGGTCCAGGCGTTCGACTGCGGGCTGGACCACTTCCACTTTCTTTGTTTGGGACTCAGAAAGAAGACGTTGAAATTCTTGTAAATTGGAGAGAGATGCATTTTCTGGTAACAGTAGATGATCGTCTTGCTACAAAGGCACAGACAGTTCTTTAGTGGTTGGTTTTTAATAATGTCGAATATATCTTACTTTGAAATACAACATATTTTATGATTATTAACAAATTAATTACAAAATGAACAGATAGATGGATAGAACTGATAAAATCTTACTTACTTCCACAAATCCAATTTCAAATAGACATTCCATAGCTCCAACGGCAGGTAGAAGTTTGGCTGCAACTGTAGGATTACTGAGCCGAACTTTCCGATATTTCAGATCATTTGGATTTTCAATCACATTGTTGCATAGTTTTACTAAAACGCAACAAACTTCCGAGTAAATGCTGGCTTCATTTTCTTTCAATAAATCGAAACACCGTTTCAAATTATTCATGGTGTTTTTGGAGCAAGTTTCTTATGACAGCTTTCTAACCTTTACGTCAGAATTGAGCAAACGTCAGATAATATGCCAACGTGGTCGGATGATAATCATCTAAAAATAGAAGATACTCAACAAATCAGTATTTTTTAAACCACAACAAAATACATCGATATTTTTTTTTGTACACGTCTTCGTCGTATATCATCAGAACAGGCTATCACACTTGTTTGATTTAAAATGATTCAAGTCATCATTCATCAGCAACGAGTCAGCCCCTGGGTAAAAATGGTAAAAACTCCCACGTGGAAAGTCGGAGATGTTTCAACCCCTACCTGCCCTTGCGTATGTCGGATGGCGCCACTGATCCGAATCGATGACCTTTAAAGGTGATAAAATAAAAAGCACTTTGGGCGGCACCCAAATCCAACGCTGGAGGTTGTAAGCGCGGATTATACCGCCGCGGAGAGGAGCATAGTTACATACACAGTATTCCAGCCTGACAATTATGCGGATAATCCTGCCATATGAAAATGTTGTTGGTACGACCAAAAATCGTAGTTATATTATAAAGCTCGAACGAAAATGGGAACTTTTACTATACGCTTTAATATGAATATATTTTTCAAGTTAACCGACTTTCATGAACGAATTAACTTCTGGTACAAAATCCGACTAAAATTGTACAACTTTATGCATAATTAATCCTTGTACACGTAATTACTAGATTAGTAAATTGACCATTTACAAATTACTTTAGCGCGTGGTGTTTGGATGAAGATCGAGCTGCTCTATTTTATATTATCAGCGATGTAAAAGACCGGATAAGAAAGAAAAGAATGTTCATTGATTGTATTAAATACTTGTAGCTACATACCGTGGTGCAGAGTATATAGAATAATTATTAACGAATTTGATCGGAATCCTGACAATATTTCATACCATTTTTTATCACGTTCTGTAGAAAAGATTACTTTTTACGAGTGTTGGTATGAAATTGGGTCGTTATACCAAAACTGAGCTCGCGGTCTCCCATTTCCGAGTTTTTTTTCGTCACCCTCATGCTGCATGGACCACCCCATTCCGCGTTTCGGATAAATCCGTTAATAGTTGTCAAACAAAGTTTCACAAGAAAGTTGACCGGTCGTCATGATGTGACTTAAACCCGCTTAGTTACCAAGTTGAACGAAGAAATGGCCACGACTTCACGAATGGCTTCTTTTGAGATATAGATCGAGGTATATAGATATTTTCCGCAAGCATTATAATTGTAATGAGTATACTCACCCATATTGGAGAGGAAATTCAAAATTCCGTCGGAACGATTTCCATTTTTAATAAAAACAATAGCCTCGTAGGCTGCGTTGGCGAAAACGCGTACAGATTACTAAACGACAAAATTAACTCGTCCCAGCTCCCTCATTTTTCCCCGGTAGCTTCGTGGCCAATTAGCATTAGAGCTGAGATTGGCGATAAAAACGACGAAAAATAAGACGAGGAATGAAAATATAAATGCAGAAACCAAAATTTATCGTGCATCGGGAGGTAAAAACAACGATGAGGGATGAAGCTTTACAAATGCGCCGTATTCGGAGAGGATAATCAACGGTGTTACGAAAGCTCTCATCTTCAATTATTTATTTGTATCAACATTGCACGCGTACACTTTGCGTTTCTTCTATATCGTCATCTGTGAACCCCATATGTACCTCAAACTCATATTAATAATAATTTACAAAGTGTTTTCCTCTAGCGACAGGCTGATATCGCGTATCTTGAATAATAATCAGATGATATAGCGATAGTTATCCTTACAGATCACATGTATTACAGGTATACAGTACACTGCTGTGCTTTGAGTGAAATTACTGCATTCGAAAGTCTGCTAATTAACGTTTAATATTTACCAGAAGAAAGCTCTGATTAATTGTCGGAGCTTATTGAGTATATTGTTGCGTCGTTCGTTTGATTGGGGGTAGTCATGGTGGAGAGTTGCAAGTCGATCCAATAATAGAAAGCGAGAGGGAGGAAGAGAGAGAGAGAGAGAGAGAGAGAGAGAATAGGGAGTGGAAAGAAAAGCTCTCGGTATTCTACAATCGGTGTAATTAGCGGGGAAACGAAAATCGTTTTTAGAATTGAGCCGCAAGATTTTCCAGCAGCTGCACAGACGCTATAGATGCTATTTTCAATTGCGGCTACAGATGGCGCGGGGGGTACGCGACGCTGAATTTTCCTACCCATAATTATTTATTCGTAACGCGCGAAGGACCGCGACACGATCTGCTTTTCAAGCAGCGACTTCTCTCTTCTATATCTATATTAAGATTATTTCACGCTTCATTATAACTTAAGTATGCGTTATGTCTTGTAAATAGTTATATCCGATGTATTGTTATACATAGCATTATGCTATACCAATAGCCGCGCATTGTATCAATATATACATGTAGTTTTATGCAAATACGTATGCATGATATATAACCTACATATGAAAATACAACATAACGTGATGTCAATAAACACGAGCTGCACGCACACGGGAGTTTACTACCGTAGAGTCCGGTAAAATGGCGTTAAAGTCAACGCGTTCAGCAACAAGTTGTAGCAGCCCGCCTCAGCTACTATAATAACTGTAGCGGAGGTGCAGTAACTATAAAACCCGCACGTTCGACGAGAACAAAAGAGATACACGTATATATCTACAAATTTCTTTCCGCTAATTTCACACTTTTTCCAATATAGTTCAAACGATTATTCTTACTGCGTTTTGTTCATGTTTTCCTCTCTACTTTTTTATAATCTATTATCCGCTATTATCCTAGTTATTTTCCCTATGTACAAAAGAAAACGGGGTGACACGAACTTTATCGGTTCAGTTTCGAACTCGTTGCCAAAAAAAAAAAAAAAATGAATTTTTTTGTTATCACAAATCGGGCTTCACCTGAAGATAGAAAAGTTAATCCGTGTATTACATCCCCTTTCGTAGCGCAGCTCATGCGCTTCGGTGCAAAAAATTGATTGGCGTGTGTTTAATTAATGTATACGGTATAACGGGCAAATTCATTTGTTGAAGATGATTAATTGATTGATTTAAAACGTATATGTATGTAATTATGGTAATTGTGTAGATGAATTACAGCCATGGATTGGGCCATGTTGCAGTTGAGACTAGCATTCAATCATTGAATGCAAATTTGATTAGACGATGATCAGCGATGCCGAGGTAAAATTTTTATCATAATAGGTTTTTGCTTGCATTTATTGTTATTTATATCGATGCCCCTGATTTTTGATTAAACTGCAGGCCTTCGAAGAATTAAAATAACGACGAACGTAACTCATTACGCCTGTCCTACCCTCTTTTGAAGGGTCAATCAATATTTGCGATACTAACAGCTATAACAACCTCGGCGATATGATGAAATTGGTAAAGTTTTACTTCTTACTTATTCTTAGAGCCTTCATGGTATATACATATAGTATCCCTATACACGGCTCTCTTGTACGTCTATGTTTTCTTCAACCTATATACATATATTAAAGTACAAGCTTTGTGTTGCAGTTTCAAATAAAGTTTCAAGCGTCGAAGTAAACGCAGCTGTTAGCTATGCAAAGTACGTACGAGAGCTGTCTTGTATTTGGAGAATTCAATATTTGAGGACTCCGCCATTGTTATTATCATCTTTATTAACGTAAAATTTGTTTTTTTCTTTTTCCCTCAGGTATACCGAACTCGTCGGATTCCCCCCTATATTTGCGTGCGAAAGTGCAGTTTGTAATAACCCGGTGTAGGTATTTCGTATATCGAGTTGCGAGAGAAATAGCTGGCTGGTAAAACGCACTTAAATCTGTGTCGGGTTACTTTTTATTCCTCTATTTCCTTCCCTCGTTCTTGCTGCGCTTTTTCCTCTTTCTTCATTTTCCCTCCTCTTTATGTGCGTTACATATACCGTGAGATTCGAAGCTCGCGGATGGCGTTTCCCCCAGGGTGTCGAGATTCGCGCGACGTTAGGGTAACTTGGTAACGCGATACTAGAGCAGCCCCCCCGATCCTGTATATAGCGGGGTTTTCTCCTCGTTGCTTTCTCCCCTCTTCTCTCTTGTCTTGTCTATACAATCTCTTCTTCTACGCGCCACCCTCTCCGCTCGGAACCGTCGTGTGCATACCGGGTGTCCCCATCGGGATACGCAAAATTTACCTCACACACCCACAAACCTATGGCCCATCGTAAAGAAAAAATCGGAACCCGCGGGAGATGTTCATGTTCTATTCATCTCGATCTGGTACATTCACGCATGCATACGTGGCCATATTATATTATACATATATTTGTCCACTGTACATGAACCTGGCGCACCTATTTCTATGTACTATAAATGTGTGGGATGTGGAGACGATGGTATAGAGGAGAGCCAGAAGGATTGGAAGAGAACCTGCGCCTGCGTCGCTTCCCCGGGGCCGAAACAAGCCCGTGGTATCAGTCTTGACTCAGCTTCCTCCGTGGTAAATACCGTGATAACCGGTTATCGGGGGATGTACGTTTGATCGTCGATTGTTTATCCCGTGTGTAAATGAGAAGAAAATAAATAAATAAACAAAATAGAACAGAGGCGGGGAGGATATGTGGGAATTTTTTTTTTCCATCAAATTCCACCGTTTGTATCGATGAGAATTTTTTCACTTGTTTTCAGTGCATCGTAACGGCGATAATTATTAAATTGACGAAGGACGGTTAACATGTTTGTGTAAGATTTTGAATTTTTTGAACGACTGATCGAATGTGTTTCGACTGAATAAATTGTGAAAATAATTATGTGCAGATCCGCAACGAACAAGGAGATTTAAACGTTTGATCGATGCGTGTTCTTAATAGAATAATTTTTAATGTGAATGACAAAATAAATGAAAGAAAAAGCATCAGAGCGTCGAGATACAAGGATTTGAAGTGTGATGGAATTGAAATGACTTTGGAAACGTCAACCGCGTGTAACGTTGCGGAGCATTTATTTTCCCGGTAACTGCAGAACCGCGGGTTCGGGATAACTTGTGATGCGATGTGTGGGCTGGATAGTAATGAGCAACGAAAAGTAGTGAGAGTTTAAGTTTTCACGAGGAAATGTCAGTTATCTTTGATAATGCGCTTTTATCTCAGACGATTCTGCAGAACTTTTGGAGTCGCTGATGTGCCAGAATTTAAATTCGAATATCCCCCCGGATTTCATCTCCTCAGTCAAGTGAAGAGGTGATAGTTCAGGACGTCGTAACTACCGAAGTCGAATATCGCTCTGATTAAAGTCCTGAATATCATGTATTTCTCGCGTTCGTATATTTCATAAATGATAACCGTAGTCCGTCGGAGGCATCTTCGGCGGTGTTCATTTTTTTCTGTTTCAATGCAACTGAAGGAAAGGAATTTTTCGATTATATTCTAGCTAGAAGATAATCTTCAATTATTATTGTTCTTTCTTTTTCGCCGAGACAATATATTTAAATGAAAGTTCTACGAGGGTCATCGTCGCCCCGGCGGTTAACTGGAATGAATAATTAACAACCCTTAAATGTGTTTCGCGGAGCGACGGGGTGTGAAAATATAAACTAACCCTCCGATGTAGAATCATTTATCACTAAATATAAGTCAATTGTGGCAAATGAATTTCTCAAAAGATTTATTTCTTAAGTGCTTCGAAGGAGCCGTCTGTTGGGAGTGTATTAAAATTAATAAAGTGTCGCAACGATCCTTATAGTGAAATGGGGATTGGTAAAGTGAAAATGGGTTGGCCGCAAGGCTAATTCAAAGTTAACATAGTTAAATACCCTACACATAATTCACTCGAGTGTTTTTAAAAAATCATATCCCGACGACTATATAAAAAACGGCGCCGGATTTTCAAACGCAAAATTCAGTCCACTTGTTTTATTGTCCGATAAAAGTATCTAGACCAAGCAAAATGAGAGGCTTTTTGCTCGTTATTGGACTTATATTTGCCGGTAAGTTCACCAAAATATTTCATCCCACAAACAAAATAATATTATTTGAACACAAATAACGAGATAATGAAAACGAGTAAAAATTGTTTGTTAAAATAATATTACACGAAATTAGGAGCAGTTCTTCGTTATCCAACTTTTCTTGCTTTCTTCCTTTGCTTTTTCACCATCAAACTCGAATTCGAATTTACAAAAAATAACGCGCTCGCAAATGTTTAATGTTTTTCGTATATCCGGTAGGGGAAAATATGAGGTAGATATTTGTACCAAATCGGTTTACATTCCAAGATTTTACCGGAACGACGTGTAGAAAAATATAAATTTGAGTTCCTTTTTCGAATCGTGTCAGAAATCGGAAATATTAAAAAAAATGTTACGAATAATCATGGCTAGTTGACTGGTCTAAAAATTTTAAATTTTGATGACATGAGCAGGCTTTACAGCTCACTAGTTTTCCCGGTAAATCTACAAACCGGAAATTTATCCAGAATTAAAACCCAATAACTGCACTGTGGGTTGCAGTGTCGAAAGCAGATGTGGTAAAACAAAAAGTAAAAATATTCGAAAGATCGTCCAAATATTATACGCGTATTGAATCACCGCACGGTTTCCATCATAACACATGCATAATACATCATACGTCATTCATACATAGTACATACATTCATCCCCACATGTACTATAGGTACATATGGTATAAGTACATACATATTACACACGGTGAAGTTGGAGGTTTGCTCGAATCGAGTTTGAATTTGAATTTCGAATGGTAACTGAAATTGAATTTCGTATGGCCTGCAAGGACCCGCCTGGTGTACCGGGGACGACGACGATCACGAGGACGATTTCGTCCCCCTGGATCGAGGTCCGTACTTCGACATCTCAGCGTCCAACAACGTCACCGCACTCGTTGGACAAACCGCGGTGCTCAATTGCCGGGTGAAAAATTTGGGAAATCGTACGGTAAGTTTAAAATTTTCTGAAGACAAAATTACGAGGGCTCAGCGTGCGCGAAATTGAAAAAATGGGATATAGTCGATCGATAATTTTGAAGGGGGTATTCCAGCGATTTAACGAAGCGACCATCTTTTCTGTCCATTGTACAGATCTCTTGAGACGTTTCGAAGCTTGAAAATCCAAATGCTTATTACCAATGATTTTCGTACACGATTTTCAATTATTTCTCCGTCTGCGAACGACGCCAAAGTTTAGGCTAAAATGTTTACAATTCTCCCAGGTAAATTCCCCGTGAAAAAAAGTTTAACAATAAGTGCCTTTGCAGGGTTCGAGTTACGAGAGATCTACCCCTTTGGAAATTTTCCTGCACGACGAAAATTTAATCGATGACAAGTATTAGATCAGAGACGTTTCGGGTGTATTTTTAGACGTATGTAAATACCTACCTACGTCGTATGTAGATGTACACGATGGCAGAAAAATTATTATCAATAGGTAAGCAGCGACTAGACTCAGCACTCCGCGTCGACGGCGCCGGCGGTGGTTATAACGTTGTTAATTCTCTCGGCACCCGCGTGTAATTCCGTAGGGCGACAGAGGGGCGGGTTTTACCTTCTTAAGTAGAAAGGCAGTATGAGGTGAAGAAATGGTAGGGGGTGAAGGTAAGAAGGGGGAGTAGAGGGTGGAATAGATTGTCAAGTTTAATTCAAGCGTGGCCGAAAGATCCTTTGTCGCGAACCCGTTGCAAACGGTTTTAAGTACTCTTCTTAATCAAGAGAGGAGAAGAAGGATACGACGAGGACGACGACTTATTGTTAGTCCGCGCCCGCTCACTGCCCCGCTGCTGCTGCTTATACTTCAGACGGCAATCTTCACCCTCCGTTCTCGCGGGGGTGGTTTTTTCCTTTTCTTTATTTATTTCTTTATTTTTTTTCTCCTCTCTTTTAAAGTCATAGTGTGATGCCGGAACGGTATTCAAAACGAAACATTTCCTGATCCTTATTCGCATTTTCTTATTCTTATTTTTATTATATTTTTATCGTTTACACCGCAGACCATCCGAGATCCTTTTTTTTTTATCTTTTTTTTCAATGTGTACATGCCGCGTGTATGTTAAACACATGTAGGCTGCATATATAGGTATATATCGATATTATGTATACCTACGTTGTGTAATACATGACTAAAAGTGTTATACTTTTTTGGGAATAAATTTTTATGAGATACCGCGTGACGCGCGCCTTTTCTTTTTCTTTTCTTTCTTTCTTTTTTTTTTTTCATGGCGTATAACTTGGTCACCAACTTTCCGATGCCTATATATCTATAATGTTATTTATTACACATCCATGTAATATCTTTATGTTAATCACATTGCCGGATCACACTTTCCAACCACCGACTTCGGACTCAGCTGCTCCTTAAACTTTCGGGGTTATCCCCCTCCAGGTTTAACGTAGGCCAAAGAATTTACTATATCCTTCCTCAGTATCCGGCTCGATCCATCGCGGTCTCGAACCACATAATTTTTGTTATATTTTTCCTTACTCTTTATCTTGTACGTATATATACATTTTTTTCTGGTTGCTTTAATTTTTTCTTTTTTTATTCCTATCCTACACGAGCTTATATCGCGCTCACCTTACTATCTATCGCTTTTATTGTTACGATTCCACCGAGACGCCTATTTGCTCTTATACAGAGTTCGAAGAACACCAGCGCGATAAGTATGAGGAGGATATATTTTCGGATATGAAATTTTTATCCGGTTTCACCGAAAAAAAAATGTACATAATTTTTAAATCTTCAACGATATCTCGTATACACAAATATTGTCTCTTTTTTTATTTTGGTTTTAAAATTAATTTACATTCGATGAAAAATCGATTGGTTTTGTTTTTTTTCCCCCTCCCTATATACCATATCCTTCGCCGTAATATCCTCTGCATTTTGTTATTCGCAATATCCATATTTACGCTCGTATTTATCATGCTGCATGTGAGAAACATTATGAAACAATAATAATTAACTCGTCATCGTCAACGACGTGATAACTTCACAGCACAACTAGTTATCGAAATTATTAATTAACCGTTATTTAATTACTCCGAGTTATGATATTGTATACGCGGTAATAATTGCGGTTACGACGTGGAATTTGGCGCGGAGGAATGTTTCTCGGCTGCAATATACCTACGCTGCACTTCCAGCGCTGCATATACCTACCAGTAGAGTAGCGAGTCGTTTGTATACTCGTCCCGGAAGTAGTCGCGTAGATAACGTCCCTACGATTCAGAGGGAATAATTATGCCGGAGTGTAAGTAGGATTATATCGCATTCATTATTGCAGATACCTATATTATGCATGCACCTATACGGGTATACATAGACCGCAAATTGCAGGGGAGTTCTTTACTCCGCGGTCATTATACACGCGAATTAATTAGGAGGTACGAGATGCTTTTGCTGCGGTGTATAGATTGTGGCGAGAAAAGAAATAGGCAAAGGGAATTGCAAAAGGAACAAAAAGAGAAGAGGAACAGAAAGAAAGAAGTAGCTAAGAGATGATAAAGGAAACTCGCTTCTCGCATCTTGACGCCGGATGATCTATATACTATACCTAGAGTCCTTTTCACGTTTAATATCACTCATCCCCTTTACTCAATTTCATGTTTGAAAACCTGGAGGCATACGCGTCATATTCCTTCATAGCCGCACCTCCATCCATGCGGTATACCACCCGTGTAAAGTTGATGTATAAATGCTGGTTATGTTGTTCGTTATACTTTGATCTAGCTAGCGATGAATGTAATTTAATCTGTACGCCCTTCACATCTAATGTCAACTTCACGACGCGAGCTACGGTAGAAGAGTGTCGCTTTGATGCATTATAATATTATAGTATTATTAGCACGGCGTAATACGCAAAAAGAGTGCGGATGCTGCCGCGAGGACGTGTCCCGTAAAAATGAAGAAAGTACAAAAAGACGTTAAAAACACTGGAATATAGTGATGTTTCGCTTTTTCGCTTTTCAGTCATTTTCTGGGATACGCCCGATGTGCTAAAATTTATTATCGGTATTTGTAATGTATACATATTTGGAATAACAGGAACAGACTCTTTGTCAGTGGGATGTCCTGTGATTGCCGCTTTTAAAAACACTTCATTTTCGGCCGAAAAATCGAAAAAATCCAAAGGGGTATACCTTAAATTTTTGTCGATTTTGGGGTAGAAAATGAACATTTTTTTTATTGCAGTTCTTGGGGGTTTCTTACGTATTTTGAACCCAGAAATCCGAATCTGAAAGCCAAATTAATCTATGTATAAATTTGGCCGAGTTATCGCCAATTTATCGCTTCAAAAAGTGAAAAAATAAGGATATCTCGATGGGATTTATTACTAGCTTGATTTACTTGACGGATTCGTGTTCCTGAGGTCAAAATAGTTGGAAAAGTGTCCGGCAATTAATTTTGCCACTTGCCGATGGTGAAAGGAAATGAGTATCGCAATTCTCGTTTGTTTACGTCACATCCGCGAATTTATAAAGAGTTTGAAATTTGTATATTTGAAATCATTTTGTCAGAATCGTGCGGTTCACCGTCGATAGAAATTTGATTTTTGTTTATCGCGCTCGTTGCACGTCGGTATAGATCCTTGAAAATTGTCGAGAGTTGGGACTCGCGATCTACGATAAGGACAACACGGACTCGAGATGTCGTACTTGTTTGTTTTCTGTATTTTAGAAAAAAAAAATATGAAAAATCCCAGCCATACAGTGCGGCAGGAAAAATTTATATAGTATCTCTGGACTACTACTACGCATACCAACACAGTAACACGCACACGAATATACGTTTAAATAGGTATATATATACAGCGGCAGCAGCGTGTTTCTGGCATGTTATTATAATCCATGGACATCAGAACGGAGTTCGTACCGGAGATTTCCCTCGATCCTTCGTGCCAAGGAGATAAACAAGCCGCGTTTGTATCCGTCACACTCACCCTCGCAATCTGAACTAACGCACCGTAAACTATTCCATATTTTTCCTAGCCGTTAACTTCAATTCCCATTTGACAATCACATTTTTAGTTCTGCTTCCAAATGTCAAATTTTTTGTTTCGTTATTTTTTGTTATTTTGTGTTTCTCCTGGAAAGCGACTTTCCATCTTTTTCAAATTTAGTTAATTTACTCCGGATATAATCGTGCGTCAGATATGATTGGAAAGAAGGAACCGTTTAATCAGATTCCTTGAAAAATCCATGTGAAATAATAATAATCGTGCCGGATCTGGTGTGTTCTGTAGGCGTTTAAGAGAACCCTCTGGAGAACTGCAATCTGTAATTTTCTCCCCTGAATCATTGAATATGTAATACATATCTGCACACGTCTAATCAATCATAAACCTCTGCCGTCTCACAGGTGTCTTGGGTACGTCACCGGGATATCCATCTTCTCACCGTTGGTCAGGACACTTATACAGCCGACGGAAGGTTCCAAGCTACCCATTTTCCTCAAACCGAGGATTGGACGCTACAAGTTAAGTTTCCACAGCGCCGGGACTCCGGGACTTACGAGTGCCAAGTGTCCACCACTCCTCCCATCGGGCATTCGATGCACCTTTCGGTTGTCGGTTGGTTTATCTCACCATATTTTACTCATTTACAGTTTACAATTGGTTAACCTGGTCATGGTCGAACGGGGATGTTGTTTTTTTTTTTCTTTTTTTTTTATAGTGGAAACGCCCGAGAGTTTGATAAAAAATCAAAACGAAAGAAAAAGAAAAAGAAACGAACTTCAGTTTTCTGGCGAAAAATTTTCTGATCTCTCACAGTTTTCGGAGCTGAATGCCGAAGCTTTCTTCTTTTTTCTTTTTTTTTTTTTTGATTGTTGGATTCATGATGAAGTCGGTCATGATTCCTCTATCCATGCCTTGCAGTGAGTCTCATTTGAAACACTTCGTTCCATTTCTACCGTATTATAGTTTCGCGGGAAAAGAAACTGGCGAGAATTGTTTTGAGAACGTTTTTTCGGCTGATCAAAGGTTAACCAAGTGCATGTTGTTGATAATTCGATAGTCCCGTCGATCATGCTCTTCTAATTACCAATAATATCTGGAAAAATACATAAATCACCGGACAAACTGAATCGCCGAGTATTTTGCATTTTGTAAACATTTATTATACATCATCGTGAATATACGCATAGAACTGGATTACGCTGCAGTGCAGTGCATGTCACCCGTAGATATAGCAATCCCACGATTGATTTTGTTTGTACTATATTTTTCTCTTTTTGTTTCCCTTCTATATAATTTATGCTCTCAATGCCGCGAGTTATTACAGACATTTGCCGACAGTGCGCTGCAGTGTACGCAGAGTCTCTCTTAGTGTTTAATCATTGTAATCGTGTCCGGTAGTAATGAAACGTTTCTTTCTACTTGTTTTTTGTTTTATATTTTTTATCTATTCGGTTTTGTTTCGTTTTTTTTTTTCTTTCTTTTTTTTTTTTTTCACTCCATATAAATTGCACCGTCTGCAATGGGTAAGAATTATTTTCTCCAGAGTCAAGTGTTTTATGGAAACGACTAGATAGTTACATGCACAAGTATGCTTGTTCCACTCGTCAAAAATATATATCCTTTTCATATAAACTATGTATTATTATCGAACAATATCTGTGTACATGGGATATCAAAGTGGCGCATTACGGAGCTGTAATTGAAAATCGTTGAATATCAACACTCGAACTTCTCAAGCTATCGAATTGTATAAAATTAGTGTTTATAATAGCAGCAACATTCCGCCCACATTTATGTACATTATTCCGTTCGTTATGCCGTATTTTCAGTTTACGACCTTTTTAACCTTCCATCTTTTGTTTTATCTTTATTTTGATTTTTCTCATCGTTGAACTTTTTGATCGCTTGTGCAACGATCGGTTGCGTCGGGATTATTAATTGTTCGAACGGAAATTAGCAGAAAAAAAATTAATCTCCTCACGCAACGGTATACGTGTATGAAACTCAAGTAATTTCTTTCATTCGTCAGCTTCAGTCAAGCGTTTTGTTTTAATTTTTCCTTTTTTTTTTTCTTTTCTCTCGTTCGTATTTCGTTTTTTATTATCATCGTCACGGATATTTTGTGTATAGCGGTGCGGTTATATCTATATATATACCTATACCGCAGTCAATGAAGAGATTCTCGTATTTTTTGCGAGGGGATGATGATAGGTGCGTCGGGGGTGTGAAATGGAAGGTGAAAAGATGAAAGGTGGAACAGGTGCAGAGAAATGAGAGTGTTGAAGAGAGAAAGGGCAGAGGAGTGGAAGTGCGGCGGGGGGGGGGGGGGGGGGGGAGGGGGTACTTGGTACCTACTTCATGGTTACAGCAGGAGAGACGAGGGAGCTTACTAATTTATTCTCCTGAAACCTAAGCTCGCGTTAAATTAAACGCTGAATCGAGACGGTGCTAATTAAAGTAATTAAACTGTTATATCGTTGTAGAGTTAGTTCGTGTAGATGGTAAATTTTACCTTGTTGCCGTATCTGGTATTAGGACGGTCTATAAAAGAAAAAAGAAAAAAAAAAAAAAGAAAAATCGCGAACACATTCGAGTTCGAATTTCTTTTATTATTTGCATTATATAGTTTTTGACTTTAAAATTGTATACTCGTATCTTCTGTTCGAATAACACGACATACTTGGTAAATGGTTTTATAAGAAAAAAAATTGTTTTTCTCTCGCTCCGAGTGTATGAAGAGAAAAAAAGTATCCTCGCGATCATATCACCTCGTGATGTCTCTCGACTAGCGATTCGACATAACATCCGCGACGAATGAAGAATCGGGGCCTTGATTTTGCGATCGTTTTTTTTCATTTTTTTTTTTTTCTCTCGTTTCTACCGTTCTTCAGTGCTTTCTCATGTTACACGTATATGAAGTAGAGAATAACAAAGTGAAGAGAGACGGTGTACACCCCTCAACCTCGTTATAAAAACGCGCGGAAAGCGGATGGTGAGGAGAGAAATGTTTGTCGGAGATTTTTATTTCGCCCGAGGGGTGAAATTCCATTTTAAGAATTCTTGTGGCATATTTTTGGGCGGATTTCATAGATATCTACCTGGTCCGGAGGAATCTAACAATATTGATAATAGTATAAGGTCTATCCAAGTGCTGCGTTGTAGTACAGGGTACTGAAATTACAGCGTACGTGTATGTAGTGTAACGTAATGTACAGTTGGGGATAAAATTCTTATGGTGGGAAGTTGAGGTCCTTTGAATTGATGCGGAAGTAATTTTACCGCGAATGCTCGGTTATGGGTTGCGCATGCCACAGGTGAAACGATCGCATTACTTCCATAATACTATAGGTATTGCGCGATCCTTACCTACTTCTTGAAATCCGCTGAACTGCTGCTACTGCTACTGCTGCTGCTGCAGAATTCTCTTCGTTTTTGTTTTTCCGGGTTTTACTATTTCTTTTGTTTTAGTTTTCTGTGCTACAGCTTTCGGTCGCTTACGTCTCACAGCTTACGGATCTCTCGTTTTCCGTGCGCGTTTCACGCGTTTCGGGTTTCGTCTCATCTATAGGTAAATCTACGTCTTCCCGCTCATACTGGGGATGTACATGAGGTGCGATACATATGTATATAAATATACGTACGTGTTATCTACTTACTATGTCGGGGATGTTCTTTCGAGGGGGAGGAAAAGTCCGGAGGTACCCAAATCTCAGGAAGCGGATCACTCGCTTCCTTGGTAATTTTAGATTTTTGGATCGTAGGTGCAGCGACTTTCAAACAGTCAATTATAAATTATTCTTTCCAGTCACATGCGACTTTAGGTGATTTTTTTTCTCTCGAATTTCATGCATATTTATTACATTGGTATCGAAGTCCTTGTGACGATGAGAGAAATATTTCTTTACGAACTCGATTCATTGCAATTTGCAACTTCGCGTTTTGTTGAGGTAGCGGATTTAGATGACCTGGGAATAAATTTCTTTCATATAATATTTAAACATAATTTTGCCAATTATACTCTTTTATACCCACTTGTATAATTGATTTATAAATATTCAAGTCAATTTCAAAGGGTTGAAATGGAGGGGGGGAAAAAAAAATAACAAAAATTTTATTATTTATAAATCTAAATATCTTTGATCGAGGGAAAAAGAGTCCTTCAGAATCTTTGTTGTACTCTAATTTGCCACGCGATTGTTTTCCCTTTACGTTGAGTTATTTATTTATGGACACATGAAACGCGGACGTAACGTAGTTACATATTTATTTATCCTCAGCCACTATGCATATGTATATCGAGGAACGCGCGATCCTTCGTTAAATCTTTCGAAGCAAAGAAAAACTAGAAAAAGTCAAAAATCGAGCTAAAAATGTGTGATACTGGTAATAAAACAAAGCGGGGGGGAAAAGAAAGAAATAGGATAAAAAAAAAGAAGATTTTTAAATAGCCCAGAAAAGTTTACCCGAGCCGTCTGTCGTTCGAAGCACGTGTATATTTGTATAGGTAAAGTTGATCGTATGAATAAAGAAGAATGTATTTGTGAATTTTTATTCAATATTTTATATATAAACCGGTGTAGTCTGATGTAATGGAGAAAGTTTGAGGATATTATGTACATGTAAAATGGGGCTGATATCGGTACATTCGTTATATCGTTATCCTTTTTATAATAAAAAAATTTTTTCCGCTTCTTTTCGTCCTGCCTGCAACGACGTAAAACAGATTTTTTGAGTTCATTCGCGCGCGGTGAACTGTGCCGCAGGCTACATGGCCATTCTCAATATATCCTCAACCAGCAGCCAATTTGTTCTACTTCTATACTTCCTCTTTCCGTCTTCCCTGATTTCTTTATTTCTGCAGAGACATATCAAAGTGTTCTATACGTATACGGAGCGATCCATACAAATATAGAACGCTCAATGCACTTTGTTCGAAATTTTTGGAGGGTGAGGGAAGAAAACTTTGAGCGGTTCATCGCGTGGACCAACTTTGTCAGCGTTTGCAGTGCCTCCACCTAGTCTGCAGGTTTTGCTCTGCGGCACACAAGGAAAAGGACGTGGGCGGAGTTGTGGCCGCGAGTTGTGTGGGTGGATATATTATATCTGTAATACCCCCGCGTCAGGGGTATACAAAATTTTGGTGAAAATAAATTCAAACATCTGCGATTTGTTTTAAACTATAGGTACCTAGTTATATATATTGTTTGTACGTAGTTTTCAACGACAAGTGGAATAACCGCGCCAGGTTGCTCCGCGTATTGCGGCTGTTCAAGTTAGGCAGGCGTAAATTTACGATCGCAGCACATCCGCGTGATTTATAACTGTTTATGGGGCATTCGGTACCAACTCGACCGGTGCTGGTAATGAGTGCAGCTTACGATCCGAAATACGATTCACGCGAACGTATCGAGTTCCTGTTTTCCTTTTCCTTCAAATCTTTCGAAAGCCCTGAAAATTAGCAAGCCCGATCATTCGCACAATGACGCTCTCGGTGTCGCATCTCTCGGAATTTGTTGTCCGTTGCACGAGTCATAAAGTTCAGCAGCAGCGCAAGCGGAGAAGCAAAGTGTTATAAAAGCTGTGCAAGGGGGGAAGAGAACCGAGAAAAAGCTATGGCTGGAGATACGGTAAAGTGAAGAGAGATTGAAAGAGATCGAAAGGAGAGTCGCGGAGTGCAGGGTACTCCTGAATTTCTGGGCACACACTCGATCTCCGGAAGAGAACAGAAGAGATGAGAAGAGCGGTGGAGAGGAGAGCGAGGCGAAGGAGAGAAAAGAAGAGAAGAGAATAGAAGGGAGGGAAAAGTCTCTCCTCTTTTTGCCGCAGAGTAATCCGATGAAAATGTTTTTCTATACGATACCTCTACCGCGCCACCTAAATTCACCGATATTCTTTTGGCAAGGGATACGACACGGGATGCAACCTCACTAAATTTCACTCTATGCCACAGAATGTATATACGGTGACACAGTTTTCTGTTCTCTCGTCGTATAACACAAGAGAACGCTGATGCTAACTGCAAGCTAGAAAAAAAGCAACAACAAATATATGGGAACAGTGACGGTAAGAACGGTAAATTTTTTGTGAATTGCATTCGCAAAATTAGCCGTTCCCGCGAGATCATTTTTCTTCGGCTGGAACACTTTCATTCAAATCTGCATCCGATCGAAATGCATTTTTTTTCTTCTTTTTTCAATCAATAATTGAAAGTGAGGATGAAAATATTTACGATTTGCAAAAACTTCAACAAATATTTTTGCATCATCAGTTTTTTTTTTTTTTTTTTTTTTTCGAACTATCGCGATAGCTTCAGCTATATTGTTCGTTACTGGAAGAGGATATAATTTGAAAAGTTGAACATTTTTACCGCATACAAAAGAATTACCTATTATGTGGATGAGTTCTTTCGATTTCAACTTTGCGATCAGTAGATAGGCTATATTTCAACCCGCTTCACGTCGCTACGTAATTCATATGTGAGCAACTATAATATATCTGCATTATACGTACGAGAACATAAACTTTTGACATGTAATTTTACGGATAAAATGGGCAATGAGTGTCGGTTCGTTGAATTCTCATATATTTTATGATAACATACATCTACATTACATGTATACATATATATAATGTGTATTATAATATATCCCGGAATTGGCAAACGGTCAGCAACCTGATATACGGATTTTTGTTCGTGAATATATGAGGCATTTCGCGCCAAATCGAGTAATTATTTTCCCATGATCATTCCTAATCGGAATTGTACTTTTTTTCTTTATCACGATAAATTTTTTAAACGTGAAGAGTAATTTATTTATTTTCACGAGCCATTTCATCCAATTTTCTTGTAGTTTAATTTTCTCTTTCGTTTCGTACGTGCACTGATATAAATTGGGATAATTATATTGGTTCGGAGAAATCGGAAAACCTCGTTATGAGTATAATCTATGTAATTACGAGATTTTCCGATTTTCTTCTAGAATGCAGAGGAAAAATTATCCAGACTACCGTTTCGATGAATCAGCGACCCGAAACTAATCTACCGATTTTGTATAGATCGCAAAAATGCTGGACAGAAGAGAGAAAAAAAAAGATAAAGAAATATGAAAGAAAGTTTCAAAAACATTTCGTCGCTTTCCGATCATCATCGGATGGAATTAGCAGCTTTTCTGTGTAACCTGCATGTAGGGATTTCGCCGCCCCTCAAACGTGACCAAAACTTTTCTTCTAGATCGCAAACAACTCTAGCAGAGGCAGCTTGTCTCTGCTGTCGACGGGATGACAAGATCCGTATGTCGTCTAAGCGATAAGCCTCCTTCGTAAATAACTTCTCTAGATATACCCATGAAAGGACTGAAAGTGAAAGCAAAATGATTATATATTTCCCCGAACGTCGAATAATACCGAAACGAAAGATTTAGAACTGGAAAACGAAAGGAAAAAGGGGAAAAATTAATAATAGATACTGCAAGGGAAGATTCTAGTATTTTTTCTTTTTCTTTTGTTTTTGCCTTTTTTCTTTTTCTCAAATCCATCGTCGTCGACAAAATTATAGTTTAGCGGTTTGCTCGTTTACTTGTAGAAATAAATTATATAACTTTTATCCATAATTAAAATTTTCTCATTTTAATTTATAGCTGAGATCGATATAATCTGTACCTACTGAGATATTTGATTATTTTTTAACCACTCGTCTCGACTCCCGCTGTCCCGCTCTCGTTGGGCTTTGAAATTATTAATGTAAAAGTCGCTCTGATTAACTGCGAGGTCATACAATTATAATAAATTCGGTGTATGTAATTAATTCGAGAGAACTTATATCTCATTATATAGGTACTCACAATCAAGCGTAATTTAATATCGGTTTTTTTCCCCCCTCTTCTTCTTAAAGCTACCGTTACAAAAGTAGCGGTGGAAGAAGATGAAATACAAGAACAAAAAAGAAAAAGAAAATAAAAACAAAATGGTGTCTGGTAATTCAGTTGACGGTATTTTGTGCTCCATAGTTTATTTTTTTTTTAATTTTTTTTTTATTTCTATAGTCTCATTCCCCTTAAAGAAGAGAAAAAAAATTAATGCTCGGTTCTGAAAAGAAAATCTGCCGGTCGGAGTTCCAGACGAATGAAAAATATACAGAGGTCGGTGAGAAGTTTGGAAATTCTCGTTTTCGTGAGAAGAAAACAAAAAAAGAGAAAGAAACGTTCACGTAATTTTTTTCATTCATCGCTTTGCAGCACTCGCCGTTCTATCTTCTTATTTTTCTATTTCGTACGGTAAATACGGTATGTGATTTCGTAAAAATTTATTTGATACGAAGAATTAAAATTTTTAATTATAGTTTTTTTTTTTTTTTTGTTAACCTCGCCTCACAATTGCAGGATTTTCACTCGACACATCAACTACGTTTCATACATACACAAGTATATTCATAACGATGATAATATGGCAATATATCCTTCACTAATGAAAAGTAATTTGCGACAGTGTTAATTAGGGGAGCATGTTAATTAACTCTCGAGCATATGTACACGTATGTATACCTATCTATGTGTGCGTTTATGTATGAAATGCCTATTGGATCAGAGCCGGTGACGACAATTATCGGAGGTCCGGAAATGTACATAAACCGCGGGAGCACAATGAACCTCACCTGTGTGGTCAGACACAGTCCGGAACCACCGCCAGCCATCTATTGGACGCACAATCACGAGGTTCGTATTCGCATTTCTATGATACCTAATTGTAAGTCTACGTACTTCGCATCGCAAATATGCAGAAATAAAATTCAGATATTGCTACTGCCGAGACGATTTCGCGGACGATATTCTGCTGTGCTGGAAGTGTGCGAGATTTTAATTCACAGGTAATATTCGGTCCGAGTCAGAAAATTTGATTACGAAAAACTATACGTTTTCTCAGTCGCGAAAATTCGTCGTTTGTGTAAGAAAATTCGTAAAATTTACGATCAAAATCATTGGAATGGGTTTGCAAATTTACATTTTGTAATCTATGACTTTATCAGACCGCTGCGGAATTCACATACCTGGTGGTGGTCAATTAAAATTCCAAAATTCGCCATCCGCAACATGAAATTATTACCTTGCCACATCGGAATCTCTATGATGATTCTTTTTGTTTTTTTTTTTTTTTCTAATAGAAACTAGTAGTCTTGCACAAAGAAACACAACTGGCTATCGAAATTTTATTACTTTGATTAGGTTTATATTTCATGTCCAACGAAATAATAAAAATATCAAAATCGAGAGAAATTTTACTCCGAACCCAGGCCGAATATTTTATACCTATTCGTTTTTATTGAACAGAGAAAAATTTTTCAGTACCTGTATGGAGATCCAATTCCAAACAACCGATGTAAAAATTTTTGCACCGTTGCAGTACGTGTACTGCAGTTGCAGTTATGCGTATAAATAAAATTCTTTCCATAAAAATTGAAATCTACCTTGAAATATACCTATACACAGTTGTACAGTGATATGGGTATGTGATTTTTTAAATTTATTTTTCCATCACACTTTTTCATCCGCCTGTCTCTTTTCCTTTGACGTTATATTGACTATCAAGGTGATCATTGATCGCCAATTTGCAATTTTGCCACTACGTTTATATTTCTCGCTCTCTGTATTTTGTTTTCCTGTTTTTTTTTTATCTATATTTTCAGTTAAAATCATCCGATTGAAATCGTTCGTGTCTATTGTTTTGACTGCACACTACAATTTCGGCAATTCTGTGTGTAGTCAAATAATAGAACTCGCTCGGATGGGCTCGATCATTGAAATTACTCGGAACATTTTAGCCTCGACAGTTCTTCTAACCGTATTCCGTGTGTGCGGGTGGAAAGTTCAGAGAACCGGATAATCCGAAGTAAATAAAACACCGGGTACAAATTTTCATTCATACACGTTTCTGTGGCATATGCTTTTTCAGGGGGAATTTATTTCATCTTTTTTCGATATCATTTTGACAGAATGTCGCGCTTTATACGAGAGCAGGATTCTTCGACTTTTTAACTATCGAAAAAAATGTCGACGATCGTGACTTTTTGCCATCCAAATATATATAATAAACGAGAGGGGAAAAAAAAGAAAAAGAACAACGGAAGCGAAGTTTGGGGGTTTTTCAACGTTTTATGGAAATTCAATGACCATTTCTTTCTCATGTTTGCACCCTACATTTATTATATGTTTTGTGAAAAGTTCAAAGTTGACTGTGTAGTTTCCTGGGAATTTCAATCGGTCATTCGGATGAAAGAAGTGAAGTTGACTTTTTAACAAAAGGCGGTTCATCTCTCATCGCTATAGACGCTATAGATATATCAGGTTGACGATTTTCAAAATCTCTGTAGCATTTCCGATTGGACCGACGATTCTTTCCATAACTGTTCTTATCTTTGGAGTACCTTCTTGAATTTTGTCCAAATTTTCTTTTCGAACTATCTACAATTTTCGCGTGTCTTTTTCTCTTATCTTTTCCTCGTAATTTCCGTACACTTTTCCCGACAGAAAGAAGAAAATAACAAATTATGAAAGTGGCTGAAACTAGAAAAATATGCGATGGAAACAATTTTTTCCATCGAACCCAAAATGAGAATAATTGTGCGATTCGAACAATTTTCTACGTGTATCTTACAAGCGTCCATAATTTTAACGTGGATGAGTAAAAAATGAGAATGCAAAATTTCTCGGGACTTATAATATTCCAGTAGGAGATCGCCGGATCGATATTACATGCTACGTGCACCCAGTCAATCATAATTTCCGATAAATCTTGTGAAGATTGGTAATTTGACGCGCAGCCTGGGACTCGGTATGGTATGGAACGTGGAACGTTTTGATTTACGAGCGAAAGTCAGGAAACGTGTTAAATCGACGGATGTCCAATTATCGTTATCGCACGAAGATGATACCGCTGACTAATGTCTGTCCATAGGCGGTACAAGATGTACGTACCTATGTCGGTACTCTCCAGTTAGTTTACCGTGTATACGGCAAAAATTAACAAATCCATTTTAGCGCAGTCGTTGAGAAGAATTCGACTGCAGTACATGTACTCGCTAAAATTTCGTATTTCGTATACTAAACGAAATTGCGTTGGCCGATTTTTTTATCTCCGAATATCGAGCACAGCAAGGATTTTTTTTTCAATTCCACCGCTGCCGACCCTTATGCGAACATCGTTATCTCGGGGCTTCGAAGAAAGAAACAATAACTTCAAGAGACGGTTAAGAAAATGTGAAAGTTGAAAATTTCGGCGAACCGGAAAAATAAAATGGGGTCATCTGTTATAGCTTATCTTATATATAATAAATGATTTATTTATTATTTTTTTTCAAATTATTGTCGACTCCGTCAAGCGTTTACCGTTTCCGCGGGAAAATTGAAAGCGGTGAAGCGTGTGCGGTAGATACGGGTTTGGTCACCCTTTGTAGTATATACGTGTAGGTTGTGCGACTATATATACCCTAGCAAGGGTTGGCAGATCTGCAGGTCTGCAGACTATATGTTTTCGGTTTGGCGACGACGTGCCGATTAAACTTATATATATATATGTGCGAGGTCCGGGCAATCTCCCATCCGCATGCTGCGCCCTTTGCCATTTTCATCGTCGCGCCGATATCGGATGTGATCTGGGAACCGAGAGAAAGAGAAGTGGAGAGAATTGGAGAGGAGCGATTGGCAATGGAATTAATCGGGGTTTCTGACTTTGCAGGAAATCAATTACGACAGTCCTCGTGGGGGTGTTTCTGTAATAACGGAAAAGGGGGAAATCACCACGTCTTATCTACTCGTACAGAGAGCGCAACCGGCGGACAGTGGTCGATACACCTGCCACCCCAGCAATGCAAATCCAAAAACAGTACTCGTCCACGTGCTTAACGGTATGATTTCAATAACAACTACATATATAGATTATTGCCACATGATTTATCAACCAATGTATTCCCACGACCAGTTTCTCGATCTTCCCTCACTCCATCTTTAAATATTTCCGTACACTCGATGCAATAAGAATAATCGTCCCTTCGGACGACTGTTCTTCAGAATTTTGGTCTCGTTTCTGAATTTTCATGAGAAAACGAACAATTAGCTGATCTAGAACTTTCCGACTCCATTAAACTTTAAAAAAAAAAAACGTACAAAAGTCGGGGGCGGATTTCCGGTGTTTTGTTTTTTGGTTTCGGTGGAAAACAGATATTTAAAAACGCCGCATGGGCGTACGCGTTTGAATTTGATCGAAACTGACGATTGATGAAACTTCTGTCTAATTTTTAACGAAATTTCAGTTGTTCTCGATTTCCATCAGACATCGGGCAGATAGGGATACATGTTGAATTTGTTTTATTTGCTTGATTTTTTTAAATGCTCGACTCGTCTACATCCGTTTCGACAGTTCACTGCTGACTATACGTAAAACTTTTACAGTGTATATAAAATGTCACTACACAACAGTCTTGCAATTGAAGAGCGACGATCTACACGTTCCAGTAATTTAGCTAACGACGTGTTCCTAACTTCAAGTCGTTAGAGTCGACGTTGTATTCTGTCTCAGCTGATGGTTCGTACATACCCCTACTGAGATAAAATCTCGAGTAGGTATATAACAATAGGTGTATAACAATGTGACTGGAACTTTATTCAGACCGAAAGGCTAACAAGAGAAGACAAAATTAAAATGAAAGAAAAATAAAGTAGAAGCGAAGAAATGATCATCGAGGATTCGATCTAGCCGTCTATCATTGTGATACTATAAAAAGACTGTTTTACTTGTTCTCAATTTTGTCGTTCGATAAACAAAAATTCCGGACTCTTCACGAAGGTACGATCCTGTTAAATGATGAATTGTTAACTGGATAGAACTTTTTGTTTTATTTGTAAGAAAACGTACGTACAATAACCGACTGAAAAAAACGTATTTTTCTATTATCATCAGACGAAAATCTTCGTTCGAGTGTACGTTATTTTTTTTCTCTTATCTTGTAAATCTTAATTTGCATGGGACGCCATTTTCTCGTGACGTATCTTCTGAAATCAAACGCCCTTTCCCCGCGCTCTTGTGCAAAGGTTCGCACGCTCCGCCGAGTATATTTTTATACCCTTTACCCTTGTATCTGAACCTCCGCTCCCTTTTTCGAGTTTCCTTTTAACATTGCCTTCTTCTTTCATTTGATGTATCTTCGTCTGATTCGTGGTAGCAAAATTCGTAAGAAGCGGATCCTTCCCGAGTCATGTGAATGTCGCCCTTTGAGAATTCGCGGTCCCACGATGCTATATTCGCAATTGAAAGTAGGGAAATACTGTAAAAGGATACTTTTTTTTTTGGGGTGTAAAGGGAAAGCGTAACGGTGTTTCAGGGGATGGTTCAATATCAAAAGGAAACAGTATTTTTCTTGTATATTAATATGCATCTATAAAATACGTATACATCTGCAGTATAACGCCCGCATACGATGCTTTACGATTGTAGAAGTTCTGAGTAACAAAGTGACGCCCTAGTAAAGAAGAGAAAGTAGAATCAAAGGAGATCGTTTTCTTCGAAATCTGGGTGACACATCGAACACGAACATGTATATACCTAATGTATCTTCGATAGAGATGTGTATCTAATCTTCGAGAGAAATTCGGAAAATTCCGGTAACAAATCGAACAAAACTGTACAAAATATATCGCACACGAACGAGAATAAAGAGAGGAAAAAAAATGACGAAAATTTAAAAGTGCTTTTCGGAGTGAGGAGAATCGCGTAGCAAAAAAGTTTCATATATAAATCAGACCCGACGCGATTCGGTAAAGGGGGATGGGGAGAGGGAGGGGTGGGGTGGGGGGGAAGTTGATCTAGTTGGCGTGGAATACCTCGTATATTCATCATACACAGGTGTTTAATTTTTGTTGAATCTCTCTCCTCTCTCAATTCTCGTGACCTCCGCTTAACACAGGGAAAATTCTAACACAAACACCACCGCAATTACATCGGCTTGTGTAACACTGCACCGTATAAGAGGGTGGGCAGGTATATTATACGTCTGTAGAGAGAGAAAATTAGGGAGAAATAAGGGAGAGGGAGAAGAGAGAAGGACTCGAACAATATTACGTACGATGTTATACTATACCTAACACGAGGTGGTAGTGAGGAAATTCACGGGAAAAGTGGATATAACACAAACGTCTAGTTCAAACTGAAATGTGTGCGCCATGTACAGGGTGTTCCGTTTCAAAGTATGTACAGCGTGAGTCTTTGCAAAGCTTCGGAATGGGATGGACTTGCGATTAGTTTTCGGGAATAAGACACGCCCATTCGACCAACCAGGTGAGTAATCATAGCGGCGTGTATGGGACGTGTGAGGAGAAGGTTCGAAGAGCTGATGATAATTGTGTACTTGTGATATTTATTTTGCATAGCTACAACTCTCGAACCGATACGAAGAAAAGCCAGAACTATGACCGGTACTGGTTGACAATCGAAGAAACTGCCAAGATTGTTGGCCATCAATTTCAACACGTACATCGCGTCGATTTCGTAGGGATCCCAAAACCGACCGAGTTGATTCAAAATGAATATCATGGCTACGCAGTGATCGTCGGGTATTCGAACCTTTTCTTTTTTCTTTTTACATCTTACACGCTCCTCTATCCCCATCGCTATGATTACTCGCCCGATCGGGCGAATGGGCGGGAAAAAAATGAAAATCATAAATCACGTACCACTTTATAATTGCAAATAAATTTTCGCTACAAATTTCATTGTTCGCTCAGCCTAAAAATAGGGACACCCTGTGTGTGTATATATGTGTTGGTATAATACCCACGCTTGTAACATCTGTAGCAGAAAGTGCCTCGGTGGGTTGAGCTTTTAGGTTGAACAATAGTCTTGATAAATCGGGCATATTCTCCGTGGATTAAGTGTGTGTTGAAATTGGCCTGCATTCTGCTTACGTACACAGCCGAAAAGGTTGGCCACTCCACTGATCCTGATCCTGATCCTGATCCTGATCCTGATCCTGATCTCGTTGCTCCGGCTCCTTCCTCTAGCCCCCTGCTTTTATAGATAATATAATAAATACTCGAGGAATTTGCACGATTCCCGCCACACATACCTACGTAGATATCGGCGGATTTTCGAGCGAATTTCGCTGCTAATCGCTGCCGTTTGATACAAAACGTTCGCATATGTGGTATATACAAATTTATAACGAATACCCACAGGTATATGTATATTCTGCATATCCATCAGCACAGCACGATACGTTTCTATAGGTACTCGTTAATCGTGTCCTCGATTTCATGAAAATTTCGATTGTTTGATTCACAGGTGAGCACCCAGCGGCAATGCAACATGGTGGACAGCTCAAACTCGCAAATCCGCCGTTCGTAATATTCCTCGCCTCTCTTTTGGCGTTTTTAAATATACATTGATAATCGATTATGTTTTTTAATGATACAAAATTATCATTTACAAATATATACTATATATTACATCACTTAATATACAATATATATTATATGCATATACATATATATAAACATCGTTATGCCTATACATAATTCCATGACTATGTTATCATTTATTCTTATTATTATCATAATATTAACGTCAATATAATTATAATTATTGTTAAAGCATCGCAAATATTATTGATCGCGGGTATATATTTACATACATCGTATACATATTATACAATCATCGTTATGTGTGTCATAATTTATTTATTGAAAAAAAAGAAGAATTTATTCAATTGTTTGGAAAAAATTAAAAAAGTTATTTTCTCTCTACTCATCTATTATTATTACACATATATTGTTGTTGTTGTTATGTATACTGTGATCGATATGGTATATATATGATGATGATGATGATGATGATGGTGAAAAGCGCGAGTGAATAAAATGTGTATTTAGTGCTGCTAATTAATCAAAACGGTGGCTATAATAAATAATCGGTGAGAGTGATTGTAATGATACGTTGCGTATGGAAATAAGGAGAGAAAGAGAGGGAGAGAAAGAGGAAGGAAATTTTCAATTCGTTCTCGTGAGGCAAATTGAATAGAAAATAGAACAATTAGTAAATATGGACAATCGTTCGAATTTGCATTCCCGACATAGGCATACATTAAATATGTACGTGTGCTAGAATGAAATATTTCGAATAATGGAACGACGAGAAAATAATAGTTAAGCATTATATATATCTTTCCAATTTTGAATTAAATAATGTGAATTAATAAGAAGAAAAGAAAATTATATATATAATATATATATATAAAAGAAACAACTAAATAGGGTATATCATACATAATATATATATGTATAGGTTATGTATATTTTATTGTTATACCATTATAATATTATACATATATATATGCGTGAGGAACGGGCGCGGATGAAAGACTAAAGAGAAAAAAAGGTGAAAAATATTAGCGAGAAAAAAGATAACAATACAAAAATGAAAATGAAAACGCGATCAAAAAGAAAAAATTCCAAAAACGAAGTTGTATATAAATATGCATAAAGTACCTATGTATTGTATATGTATAGCGAAAAGCCACTGAATTTTTAAAGGAGTGATAAGACGCCCCTAAAAGTCTCGATAAGACCAAGGGTGTTTTTACCAAACTGAAACCCCTCGCCATACAGTAACCTAAGAAGAAAAAAACAAAAACAAAAAAAATGAAACCAACCAACGAAAAGAAAAAAAAAGCGAACTCCCTTCCTTTCACATCCCCTTCTTCTTTCGTCGTTCCTACCTTTCCACCTTTCTTTCCTTTCCGGCCGTCTTTATCTCTGGCCACGCCGACTACGCCGACTACGCCGACGCCTGGCTTCTATTGGTATACTGTACTTTGGTACAAGGTTATCTCAGATCTTTCGCAAAGAAGGGGCCTACCTTTCTCACCCTTCTCACTATACCCAACCTAAACTAACCACCTTTCCTACCACCTGACGCGAGTCATACATCTTCGCGGGTACATCCTTGTGTCTATATAGATAGATTTACATGGCACATATAACCAACTGGAATGTACACGGATATCTAATTACGTATAATATATGTATCCGCATCAATTCGTCTTTGTGTATACCGCATGAAGTTTGCTACGGATTTATATGCCGCGTGTATTTTGAAGTGCTTCTTAATTAGCGTGTTTTCCAATTTTAACCGATTAGAACCTGAACTCGATAAGCTGGCCGTGGAAGTTCCAACTCGGATTTCGGTCCCTGTTTTGGGGAGGAACTTTTTGAATTTAACAATTTGTAAAATCCGAACGGATTTTTGCTAGTAGTGAAACACCGACAAAACCTGGTGAAAATTAAAAATCATGAGTGGTGGTCTTCTGGATCTGAAAATGTGAAGATTCGGTGAAAAGTCGATTGTTTTCCAGTAGAAGGGTGGTCTTCATTACGTTTTCTCAAATTCGCAGCTGTTATAATTATTATTTTTTATTTCCCAAAAGTCTGCGGAGTACTTGAAAAAAACAGAATTTCAACCGAATTCAATCGATCTGATCCATTTCGTATCTTTGGTCCCCCTGACATTCACATCGTATATATTACGGCTGAAATATTTCGCACGTCTGCGGAATCTGAAATATTTGCAGAATTTCTCACCATATATGAAATATAACGTCTGCGCCGCCCTGTATAGCTATGACATTTTCTACCAGTGGCAATTAACGACGCGAAACAAATACGCAGCGACTTGAGGTTTTTTTTTTTTTCTCCAGTATTCAGTAGACTAGTAAAAAAAGAGGAAAAAGAAAAAATAGACGAATAAGTGAAAAACTAATAAGGACTGCATTGTCAGAACAAACGTCCGGTTTTTTTCACGACTTCAAGCAATTCTAACCGGTCAATCGCTGCGAATTCGGAAAAAGCAATCGTTCTGGATCATCTGAAATTAAAGTTACACAACAACCTACGGCATGGTCCGAGCAGTTGAACGTTTTTACGCGCTGATTTTTTTTTTTTTTCCTTTTCTGCTTTTAAAGGCGAGAGGGTCGGGTATGAGTGTCTCAAAGGTTAAAATTGTCTTCGCAGCAAAATATTATTGGCTAGTTTATTTTTCTTTCTTTTTTTTCAGTACGTTTCTTTTTTCACTTTCTTCTCTTTATTTTTTACTCAGTCTGGGTGTAGGTAAAAGTACGCGGCTAGACGCTTTGAACTGCCATTGAAATGTGAAATTTTATACGACGAAAGAAAGTTTCAGAAATTTTTATTGAGTAGGGAAACGGTTGGATGAAACTGACTACATAATTGGATAATCGTCCGATCATTATGAAGTATAATATATACGTATATTCTCGGAGTTTTCATACTCGTTTTCTTTTCTTTCGTTTCTTTTATTCCTTGATGTGAGGGGAGAAGAATTGAACAGACTTTAAAAAAATGACGAGCGTACAATGTTGAGTATTTCTTCTTTTTCAGTTTCAATATAGAAATGTTGAGAAGGATTTTTCAAAAAATTGTATTGTCAAGGCTCAGAATTTGTCATTGTTAATTTTCAGCACTTGCGACGAACTTTTATTTTCTCCCATGTCGCAATATCGGTGAAAAATAAAGTTCGAAACTTGAAAGATTTATCTACCAGAGTACGCTTTTAATTGAAATCCAAACTCTGGTCGGATACGCCCTTTTGGTTTTCATAGCCCCGATACTCACCTATGTACACCCGGTTGAGTTGATTTTGAATCGCTTCGCGGCCAAGCGCGCGTTTGGACAACCCCGGCCCAGCCGCGCGAAATAGTTGTCCAAACGCGCGCTTGGCCGCGAAACGATTCAGAATCAACCTAACCGGGTGTACAAACTCACGACAATTGCAAAGCAAAGCCTTCCTCTTATCTAACTACTAAACATTTTCACGTATCTTTGAAATTACGAGGTAAAGTCGTGATGGCGAGACACTTAACTCGGACCACCCGTTGCGGGTGAATGTAGAGGTGTGTGTGTGTGATAATCAGTAGGTATACATGTAGATACATACACGCATAAATACATACATGGTCAAGACGAAACAATAGATAGAGAAACAAGCGGCGGCGGTAGTAGTGGTGGTGGTGGTGCGACTGGGACCAGTACTTGGACTGTTATACAGTTACCAACTACCCTTACGTGCCAACCTTTACTTAAAGCGCGGTAGCTAAAGCCAGCCTAACCCTGGAAGATAAGCACCGTAGGTATACGTACCTTTGTAGCTATACCTTTACGAGGAAGAAGGTAACCTTTGCACGCTATTTCGTACAGCTAATAGACCCATATACATAAATTCACATCCAAGTGCAGTTTAGCTTATAATGGTCGAAGGTACGATTTCTTCTCCATTAATGACCTTCCTCTGTGAAAGTGGATGTTGCTCCGATACTTACCCACCTATCCCCACTTACACCTACGACATAATCGTACAACTAAAACTCCTCGTACGACGTGCATTTAAACAACGCGTTAAACGATCTCCACATTCGAGCTATACACAGCCAATTATACGCGCTTACGCTATCTTCATTATCATCCGACTAGCTTGTAAACGTGAAAGACACCGCGGGCCATAGGATAGTTAGATATATTTATTCTGCTTTCATACGCTCATCTCCTTTTTTATTTTAGTTTCTTACGCAACACTTGGTACATACAGTTTCGAAATCAAATTTTAACGATATTATTCGTCATATGATATATATTGTTGATGTGCGTGATAATTGATATCGAATTCGCGTATCAGGGGCGTCTATCCACAAATAATCTATATATGCAAAGTATAATCAAATTGTAATAATAATTTGTAAATATAATTAATATATATTTCGAAATATACAAGGAACTAGGTTATTGAGATGAAAAAAAAGAAGAAGAATTATGTTTAAGTATATAGCTCTATATATATGCGTATATATATATATGACTAACGATTCGCGAAATATTTAAATGTCAAGATTATAACGGGCGGCCTCGAAGTTTTATCGATATCGTATGATACACGGTGTACAATATTGTAAGTCGAGTCGCAGGTTTTTTCTAGAACAAAAGGCGATCGATCTCGAGGGCGACCGCGGGCTCTGAGGCCCCTCGTTATACTGAAAAGAAAAAAAATAAGAAAATAATTATGGAAAATAAAAAAAAAACAATATATTGTATACATATACTCATGGTATTATATATACAAATGTATAGGGAATTTTCATGCCAATTCTATGATTCGTAGATTATTATTTTGTCTATAACTGTAATTCTAGTTATAAAGAGTTACGTCTACGATGGATTTTTTTAGCTTTAGAAAAATGACAGTAAAAACGGCCGAATTGGTACGAAAATTCCCACGTAAAAGAAAGACGTGTGAAACGGGCACCTCGACCGAAATTCAAAGATGCGGTCGAAACGGACACTGCAGGACTCAAAAAATAGGTGACTGTATACGAAGTCGACGAAATTCATTTTTTTTTTTTTAAACATCTTAACGTTCTTCGAATCGCAAACGTAAGAGGAAAAACAATTTACTGTACATACAACGACCTTTAATTGTCTTTTGCTCGAAAACGGGGGAGAAAAAAACATTTTTAAAAAAATCTTGCGTTACTCAAAAAAGACTTCCGGTTCTGGTCCGACGTTCTTCGATCACGATCCTTGATTTTTGCCAAAAATTACTATTCAGAACGATCGAATCGATTTCTGAATTTCTCATGTGTGCTTTCTTGGATGATAAAACTCCGGAAGCTCACAAGTAATTATCACCGACGTCGGCAAATGGAAACTTTTTCACCCTCGGTGCCCATTTTCTGCCCCCCTTTTTCCTTTTTCCGCTGAATTGCCGGTTTCGCCGTCTCTCCTGTATAAGTATAAATATAGTATATTATATATATAATAGTAATTTAAAAATTCGATTAAATTATAGGATGAATATGTAAAATGTAATAAAGTGTAGACTTGTTATAGGGATACACGTAATATTGTATCGTATGAAGAAGAGCTACCAATAAATACATGGACAGGAGATATAAACTGACGAAAATGATATTTCGCGACGATACGCGTACAATATTGTTATACATGTACGTGATGCGCGTCGTGTTCGAAGGTGTTGCGTGATTCTTTTCGTACTATATACGTATATAATGTGGAATGTGCAACACAACGGAAATACTGTCAGAATCGAGGAACACCAAAACACATCGTCCGTCGCGTCTGGTTCCGTGACGAGGAGGCGACATGTGCGCCGAACGACGAGCGACAACCGACAAGCGACGAGCGACAAGCGACATGGGAGCAACTGAGAGAATAATTAATGGGTGATTATAAACGATACGAGTTGACGGAATAAAGCTATATAACGTACGTGTTAAAACAGATCAGTCTAATTATTTCACCATCGGATCAACGCTCTTCTCCACCCATAATTTTCGGTTACCTAGTTGTTGCGTGATCTATATCTTCGCACGAAGTTATACATGTTCTATGCCCCGTGCAGAATCACCCTCGCAAATGATTATGTGAAACATCGATCGATGTCAAATTCACGGTCATTATTTCGCTTGAGGGGTTGAAACTCCTAATTCGTTAATTCGGTGATACAACCAACCATAACTATCGGACTCTGTCCTATATGCTCCCTGCACCCCGCCACCCTTCCCTACTGATGAATATTCAATTCCAATTTTCATTCTTAATTACCTAATTAACCTAATTAACCTCACCCTCTCACTCTACTAGTTAGGTCGCGCTGAGCAAAAACAAATTACGACACGTCTGACGTGTTTTTTCTTTTTTTTTGCTTCTTTTTCTTTCTTCTTTCATTTGTTTATTTATTTATTTATTTATTCTGTTTATTTTCCACTCCGCTCTTCAATGAGTCGGTAAAAAATATTCAAACAAAGTGACGATCGATGTGCAAACTCCTATTACGTCAAGTGCTTACTTATGCAGGCTTGAAAATGCGGTGCATTAGTTTTTTTTCAAAAAACTTTTACGTCTCAATGATTTAGCCTATTTTTTTTCATAGGTAGTTTTCCGGAATCGAAAAACAATGACGTGACACTCATATACCTGTACATCGATTGTTTTCTCCTTCAATTATATTCTCGATTGATATAATATTCAGTGAAGGTGCAATAATCCTTTGTTTGACCTGAAATTTTCGTTGACCTTGGTCGTGGTTTTTGTTTTCGGTACGTCGGCATTATTCCTGACCTAGGGGCCTATTACTCCTGAGGGAGTGGATAGTCCGGCAACCGCCTCTATCCCCTAATCCAGGGGTAAACCAGAAATGAATGTCAGACGGCTGCTTAGGTAAGCCAACACACTACGAAGAGGAGGATAAGTTCGTTGGCAAAGTCACTTGTCAGGATTACTATTAAAGTACCACCCGAGACGGTGCAAAACAGAAGACGGATGGAATTTTCTTACGTCCTTACAGTGAAAACTAAATACAAGAAAAAAAAACGATTTATGATCGTTTACTTATCCGACAATTTCCCGCGACCGAAAGGGGTGCAGAAATCGAAATCTACTACGACCTCGTCTTGACCTTGAAATTCAGCCTCCGTCGAATTGTACGGAAATTATACTCAAAGGTAAAGGAGATCTCGTTTACCGCGGATCCTGCGTGGAATTCGAATTTTGCTTGTATTTTACGCGTAACGTTTTGGCGAGTTTGGAATTGCTGAAATTCGTTGGAATCTCGCAGTTCGCATAAAACGTCGTCTCGCAAAGGGTGGGTAAATATTATGCTCTCTTGTTTCCGGTTGACAAGCAAAGCGCAACGATCAAATGACACGTGAAAGTAGCAGCAGCTCGCGAGTTGCTCTTTAAGGAAACGGTGTTTTATCTCGACGTTAACGAATTTGAACACTCCCTGCTTTCGTGTGATGTCGGAAACTTGCCTTTGAGTTTCTTCAAATTTCCATCCCTGAACCAGTCTCGCCCTTAACATCGAACCTACCGAATTCCCTTGAAGTCAATCGCTCCATGCTAATAACTACAAGAGGTCTGCTTTGCTACGCTATAATTAGCGCACGGAAATTGAACTTTTTTCGTATACCGGGTGAATACCATTTCAGTTTGATTACTTTTCGGTTTCTCATGAACTTTTTTGCCTGGTCATTACCGAACCGAATCGTAAATTACATTATTCGAATCCCCTCATTTGCGGTGTACAAGAGGAAATTACACGAAAAGGGTTGATTCGAAAAATCGTGGCGACGCTACTCTCTTTTTTTCTTTCGAAAATCAGGTCGACAATTTCGTTCTTTCCATCGCTCTAAAATCAGTCTATTTCTCTGAATATATACGTTTCCACGTCTAAACTCGTACGAATTATTCGAACGTTGCAGCACGTAGGTAACCAGAGAAAGTTGATTTTCCCACAGTCGAAAGCTTCCGAGCGTTCGACTATGTAAAGTGAAAGAAAAATAAAATTTTACACCGCCCCTAATTCACATCCGTTTAAATTTTTCCGATTCAGAGCGCGTTGCATATTATCAGAATTGAAACGACACCTAACCAGCTAGTGTTCCGGAAGTGGAATCGTGACTCTCGCGTCTTATATATATGCTTGAAATTGTCCCGAAAGTTTCCACACAGTAAACGGAAGCCGGTCTACCGAGATATTCTACTGCGACGTCCGCTCTTCCCGTGTAACGTATATATACGTGTGAATACATATCTGTATGTACCGTCACATAGACATTATACATATGTATAGTATATTCCTGCGGGGTGGTTTTCTTCCATAACATACATATACATATAGTTATAGGTATAGCCAGTTCCTACGACTAGAGTCTCCGCAATTCCAACTTCTCCTACACACAACTCCCTGCACCCGCCCTTGAAGCTTCCGACACCTAATAATTCTTGATATTAGGTTTCTGCGGGTGGCATATTATATCATGCCTAATAACGTGGGGGAATGAGAAGCGGACATGCCACGTGGGTCCGGGACTCCGGACTATTATATCCTCGCGGAAGGATAGGTGGGTAGGTATATATATCTGGTTTTACATGTTACAGGGATAACCATGCTCGTGCCTTTTAGACATCAACGTTAACTACCTATGTACGCATATTTGTAGGTCCAAATGCAGGAGTACCTATGCGCGACAAATTCATTTATATACATGTATACATTACGTCACATTCATCCTTCCTCCCAACTATCCATGTATCACTACAATGTACACTGCAAGATATGAATTCGTACGCGTATTTACATTACACCGTACAATAATATACGTATCTATACGTGTACGTACAAAGTATATCATCCACTTATACGTAGATACGTGTATTTACGTAATATGTGTACATCTCGTTTGGTCCTGCAAAGTTGTATTGCTCCTCAGGGTATAAGTTGGGTCCTCTCGCGGTCCGGCTGCGCGTTGCGGTTCACACCTGTATGCGTTTCGCATAAATTTGTCCGTGTATCAGGTATACGAACATAACCTAACCCGTATACCGTGAGTTCGCGAGGAAGCTTGCCACAGGAGAATCCATGAGTTGGAGTGAGAACGCTTTTGGCCATTTGACTAGCATCTGACTGTCCTTCTCTACTTCTTATTCTCCATTTCTCTACTTCTGCGGCCCGTTCGGCCGAGCTCGGCCCGGCTCGGCCCAGGTACGTACTTACTTGTTGGACCGAAAGTAGAGGAAGACAGTCCGATGCTATCTAAATGGCCAAAAGTGTTTTCACTCCGACTCATGGATTCTCCTATGGCAAGCTTCCTCGCGAACACACGGTATACTTTTGGCACGCGGTACGATATAATCGAATTCTGTAAGGTGTATCTGTAGCTGATAATTTTATCGTACTCAGATACACGGAGCATGAATTTTCGGAAGACACTTTTTAGGAAGTAGTAAATAATACGGCACTTTTAGGAATGGACTCTCTTGTTTCGAAAGCAAAATAAATTTTCGGTCGATTCGATCGATCGCTCTACGTTGGAATCAGGGTCGGTCGTGGATGGTGTAGAAGTGCAAAGTTTTATGGCGAGACCATTTCGTTGGATTGAAAATCTGCGGCAAAGTTATAAATAAACTCACGGAACCGTGTAACTCCTACACCTCAAGTATTGACTGTAATTAGTTGAGTAAAGTTTTCAAGTACGCACGCATGACTCGGAAAATGGAAGCGTATCGCGTGTATATTTCGCGCGACATTTTCGAGAGTTCTATATCCTCTACCTAAAGCACCTACAACTACGGTGCTTTGTGTACACTGTATATTAATTCTAATTACCCCGAAGGAAAAGGAAAAGGAAGAGGAAGGACAAGGTCGCGAGGACGTTGGGCTGCACGGCGCGGGCGTTAATTCTCTCGCCTGTAATTTAGGAGGAGAACCAAGGAACTGGAAGTGTTGCGGCGATGATGATAATTATTATTATTATAATAGTAAAGGTAATAATAATAGTGACAGTAATAACGGGCGCAATATTATACTACAGTAGGGGCCATCGTGCACCCAGTATTATAACAGCCGCAAGTACATAAGTACCTACGGTAGTGGAGTGCAGGGAGTAGCTGGTATAATACGTAGTTCTGCAGGAAGAGGAGAGTAACGCCCAGAATCAACTCGGTCTGCACTGTACGAAAGCGTATCGAAAACGGGGGGATGAGGTGACCCTCCTTCACCCTCTGTTTGACTCTCCCCCCCTCCCCCCCGATTGAGCGAGGCGTTTCCAAGGACCTCGGTAAAAACGGTGATAAATTTTCAAGCTATCGGAAAGTCGAGATGAGACTTTTATCTATATAAATATATATAGATATCTAAGCCGTTGTATCTACACCATTTGGATTTCTATTAAGAAAAAAAAGAGAAGATCCATATTTTTTTTATTTTTTATTTTGACCTCTTCGTACCGCAGATTTATGACCTGCACTGTTCAGTTTAAAAAAAAAACTCGGTAAATCGGGGATGATGTCAAAAACGAGTTTTTTCCATTTTTTTTGTTCTCATTGCTTTGAAAATTATTAAAATACGATCGTATGAATCATTATTGGTACTCGAGCACACAGATATTCGGCGAAATGAAATTGGAGTTTTGCAAAAACGACGTGAAAAAAACAACGCGAATTTTGGTGTAAAAATTTTGATAACTAAGTTCCAGACACGATGAGTTTAGAAAAAAAAAAGTTTTTCAAATCTTTTTGTTTGGGATATGAGAATAAACTACTAGAACATTTAATAGGTACCGTGTTGAAAAATGGTCAATGAAAGAAAAATGAAAATATACGTTTCCGCTGTCACCCTCGATATACATGCATCTATGTTATAATATTCCGATGGGGTCACATCGCCTGACATCGGAGCAATAAATTCAAAGTTCCGGGCACCCTGCTACGTTTTCTCCGCTCGCCCGCTCACCTTTACCCTCTTCGTTGCCTCTCTCTTTATCGCCATGTTTATATAAGTAGAGAGCTGCTCAGTCGGAAGTCTCGGGAAAAATGATAATTAGGAAATTAACGCTTTAAACAATTACTCCGCCTCGTGGGAAAACCGCAGACACCCTATTGCCCTTTTCTGTGGTCCTCAAGCTTTGCGTACCTTATTACTGTTCGCGGAAACCCTTTGAAAGTAGCCATTTTGGATTTGGGCTGACACTTCCGTAACGAAATGGCTAACCACACGGCGAAATTCTACAAACTCGTCTTTTCTCGCTGTTATTTTGACTCGACAAGCTAAACAAACGGAAACAAGTTCCTAGCCTGATTGTGAGTCTAAATCAACCCCATCTTTGAATCTGGTGTATGTACAGTACCCACAGAAATATTTTCAAATCCGTTCCAACGTTGTATGAGAATTGCGTGAAATCTGCGAAAATGCTCTGAAATCTTTAGCGATTACTTGGAATCTTTGAAAATCATCCTAAATTGTTTGTAGATCTTTAGACTCCGGGGTTCCGTGCGAAAATTTCGAATTAAATTAGGAAAATTCGGAACGTGGAAAATTGGAGAGCCCGCAATTTCATTGAAGTTATGCCGTGAAGTCCTTGGGAAAGTTTGTGAATTTTCTCGAGATATTTTGAAAAATTATGCAATCTTTTGAAGCCATTTGAAAAATCCCCGAATTATCCAGATCATAGAACTTGGCAGTCTGCACTGAGCAAATTTACGAGTTATCAAAAAGTCTCGTCACAGGAGATGAAACATGACTCCTGAAGTCGAGAAAAAAGAAACTCCTCGTAAGGGTAGATAATAAAAATAAGAGGTAAAAGAAAACTGCGTAACGTAACGCGCGTTATAAAAATTGAAAACGTTATGCCGTTTGAAGGCAGATCTCATAGCCACTCCAAACCCTGAAGGGGTATTATACGCCTCGGTATATCAGAGAAACTGTCAGATATATAGACGCGTTTGACGTACAACGAGATAAAGTACCCAGAATTCCAGATCCTACTGGATTGCGATTAAAAGCGAGAAGAGCTATTGTTACGCACTTAAACCTGACAATTATACCGTAAAAAGTATCATCCTCGGTTCCCTCGGGATACCGGATGAGGATTTCAAGAATTAATTCCGAATTCTACTTTGTCTTCATGTCCGCAGGTAGTCAGTCAGTTATACGCAGGGATTTTTCCTGAGCGTTATTCAACTGTTTTTTGTTTTTACCTTTATTTGAAAACGTGAACCTCCAATCTCATTTAAAAAAATTCGTCGTTTCGCCCGGTTCCTTTTTACTCTCAATCCTTGAAAATTCCCCCTTTTACAGTAATCGCGGGTAGTCTCACTCTACATTTTCTTTATACCTATACACAGAAAAATTCCCTAAACTCATTCTTTCGTTGGAGGGTTCCTCCCTCGATTACCAAACAGAAAAAAAAAAGAAAAAGAACAAAAAGTCAAGAAAAAAAACAAAGGAAAAGTAAAAGGACTAGAACGTCCGAAAGAGGAATGAAAATTTACATGCGGAATGACGACGTTCCCCAAAGATAGGCACCTTGAGCCAAACTTTCATCCCGCCTACAGCTCCGCTGCCTTTCCTACGATTACGTATAACGCCTTTCTGGGTCCTCAACCAGGACTCCGTCAACCATCAGGTCTTAAAACGTTACTGCTTCAGCAGCTGTTGGATATATAGTGTAGAAAGAAAAAAGAAGTCATAAAAACGACGCCCATCTTTTCAGTTTTCATTTCATTTTACTTTAACGGGCGTATTTCAACCGGAAATCACCTAGACGCTACTAGGAGGAGTTCTTGGATCGCGCGGAGTCAAGAATCTAAGGAGTGACTCTGCAGTCTATGTAGTTTGGATAGTACGGAGGCTCGCGACGACTCTCGATAGCTATAGAAACGCTCCGCCACCAGATGTCTGGAGCTTTTCGCGGCACTGGGAATGCTTAATATTCGGAAAATATCCGTTAAAGCAACGTCTCCATCCTCCCGCAGTATAGTAGTACAGGATATAGAACATAGAACATTCAGCATCCTTCGGGAGGGAATTTTGAACGTTAAAACAAGAATACACGAAGCTCTCGCGTCTACAACGTTTAGGTACCGCATATGGATATATATATGTGTATATATGTGCAAGGGTATGTATTACATAAGCAGTTATATAATATATATATACATATATATGTACTCGAACGAATTTGCTTCTCAAGATGGTAACGTTCCTCGTAAAGTTACGTACTACATACATATACCGTTGGGTGTACATATCGAGAGTTGGGAATCAGAAGAGCGAAAGAAAAAGCTCGGGTCTTTCGCATGAGGCATGAGCAATCAATCTTGAAAACACACATGATGAAAAAACGAATTGTTTGAAAAAGTCACTTTTCATCGGATCTACGGAGAACTCGAAGGAAAATAGAAAAGAAAAAGAAAAAAAAAAAAACAGATTTTGAGGATGTATTTTTAAAGCGATGAGTAAATTTTGATGATTTTTTTTTTTTTTTTTTTTTTGGCATCAGATGCAAATGATGAGGATTTATTTTTTGGACGTCCGTCATTTCGAAACCTGAAATAAGGTGTGAATCTGATGGGTAGGACGGGAAAAATGTACGTTGAGCTTTCGCGCAAAAATTTCAGACCCAAATCGCGGGCCGATCGTGGTTCGTTGATAATCAGGTGATTACGAAAAGCACGAGAGCAAAAAAACTGAATAATTATCGTCATCTCATTGACAGGTTCAGATTCGATACCAAGTGCAGTGAATCCGCGACTCAATTTTTCAACATATCTGGTTATCGCCAATGGTAAAAACCTTCCCTTTTTTTCTTTCTCTACAACGCGTGAGAAAATTTAGCTATACCTACCTTTCGACGATGACGGATTTAGGGCTCTCATATGCACGTGCCGTTCCAATTTCTTTTCTCTTGCGTATACCTCTGAAAATATACAGCTGGTTAGTGGGATACAAGGTGTGCGAGATGCGGGAGAAAACTGCGAACGCGCCTTCCACATTCGCGGCAATATACTGCAAAGGTATACATCCGTTTTTTATGGAAAATTTCAGGACCTGCAGGAAGTCGAAGGGTGTTCGGAAATGGAACTGTTGTGAGTCGCATCCAGACGCACGAGTCACCTACATTGTATAGTCAAGTTGCAGAATTTTCCCGCTTCGCGAGAAAGCTCGGAACGAATTGCAGGTGAAATCGTTCCATACCTTCATTTTTCCGCCACTTGCTGAATACACTAGAATTAATAGAACTTCGAACATCGAGTTTCAATGAAATCCCATTTTGTATGAAAAGAAAAACAAATGAAACGCCCAAAGCTTTTCGATAGTTTGGATGATATGCAACTTTTATCATCTCTATACCTGCATTACCGCGCTATATAGGTAATATATTAAACTATATATAATATGTTTTTTATATTGTACATATACATTTTATACATGCAGTTTACCTTGTACGTTGTTGTGAATTCTGAAAGAGCTTTTTCTAGCGTTTTGATACAGGGTATTGGTTGACGCTGATGGATCCTCGGATAAACGTAAACTAAAATTTTTTTTTTTGTTTTTTTTCTAGTTTGTTTTTAATTTCGTTGGTGTTGTCTTTCAATTTCTTTTGACACAGCGTCGTATCGCGCTGCTCTTGAGATCCGGCAACCGATTGATAAACTGCGGAAGTAGGTGTACATATGTATCGAAACCTATGTACATTTAACAGATCTGTCAATTTGAAGAACACAATTTTCCGGAAAACTTACACAAAGAATCAAAGCTGATGAAGTTTCTTTGAAAATAAGTAAAACTAAACACACGTTAGAATCTGTAATCGATGTAATAAAATAACGATAATAATACCGACAACAAAAATTACTGGGAATTGTCAATTCCATCTTCGGTATTCAAATTTTTCTAAAAACTAGTTAAAAAAAAGTGCCGACAGTTTGAAAAAAAAAAAAAGAAAAGAATTCAGAAAACTTTCTTCTCGTGTTTTTATTTCTGACGAAGAATCTTTTTTATTCCGGTTTTGAAATTATTCTAGAATAATTTCCTCGTCGCTCGTTGAACAATATCGCGAAGATTCGTCGAGTGTATAAGGTTGCGAGAAGGCAAAACTTTTGCCGAAAGATGACGTCGCACACGGAGTGTTTCACGTTGAGTGAGATATGAAGGATCAAAGGCATACCTGGGTAGGTAGGTTGCGTATCTCATTTTGCGTCTACCTTATGTATAAATTGCACCTACCCACCTATATCTAATTCTTCAGCACGTCGCGACGCGGTTTTCTTCTCATCTCATCTGGGAGCACGACGAGACCGCGACGCGCGGTGCCGTAACATGGCTAGGCACGGGCTTTCTCATCTTGTGAGTTAAGTTACCATAGGCCGAGCGGCGGCGCCTGGCGGTGTTCACCGAGGAGTGAGGCGCGGAGGCCGCAGGGCTTGACGCTGATGGATCCCCGTCTGTAAACAGGTTAAGTTATAGCTGGTAATTTTCTTTGTCTTTCACTCGGAGGGGAAGCACCTTAGCCAAAAACACCCCCGGAAACCTGTTATCCGCATCACCCTGCAGCGCACCCTTGACTACCTTTTTTAGCTCCGAGGCAGGTACTGTACAACTATGTACCTTCCTATTACCTTGAAAAATGAAAAGGGCACTCGACATTTATTTCCATTGTGTATTTTGCGACTGTTATTTATCTTTTTTCGTTTTACTTTTCATCTTCCGTTGTTTTTATCTTTATTTCATTTGTTTTACTTTGTTTGTTCTTTTTCATCCTTCCGGCTGCTTCTCCAACATCTTCTATCATAACGCTATTGTTGACACAGACGTTGCATGTATCCTTTTTTTGTACATTATAGATGATCGGAGTATAGTGAAAAACGCGAAATTTTTTTGAATCGATTTCCGATATTGCTCAGAAATCGCATCTCCGCATCGCTGGAAAGCCTTTCGTCAAAATATGCATCGAAGTTTCTACTTTTCAATGTAGAGGGTTGAATCGGAGGCGAATCCCATAGCGACCGTTATTCTACTTTGCTTCGAATAAAGAATTTTCGAAATCAATCGTCGTTGCGAAGTACGAATAATATTTTTTTTCGAAATTGTTCTTATCCTCGAGGTTCCTTTTCAATCGAACCCCGTGGATGAAAGAAGATCAATTCCAAGTGATTCTGGTGGGAAGGAAGATATCTACTGAAAACGAGTTCACTTTCTTAGCTCACTTTTTGCCGACGATAACTCACAACTTTGACACACATCAGACATCGATTCATTAGGACTTGGTCATTTTGTCTCTCGGGCACAAGGAGCGTGAAGAGTGAAAATTGTAGAGCCGAATGAAGTGAGTGGGAAAAGCCGTAGTTATCACTGGTCATGTAATCTACGGACTGGAAGATGGTGTCTCTTGTTAAAACTTGACTTTTCAATGTTGTAAAGTGCGGTGCACATTTACACGTGTATGTATTTTCACACGAGCATACACGCAGCCATCTTCGCACCAATACACGGTTACGTAAAACCACCCTCCTCATCAACCGAGAGAGATTTTCGGCGCTAATGACGTCATGACTCGAGTTGTCTTCTCGCTCACCAGAAGCACTTAAACCTCTTAAACGTACTCGCGCAGGTTCTCAGCCATTGTATCTCCGCAACCATGTAGGTACGTACCTAACGTATGTTATATACACATGTATATACATATTATAGTTACTCACATTTACATATCGTAATATTTAAAAAATGAGAAAGAATGATGTAGACGGTTAATGGATCTGCCGTAATAGGATAAGGCACGGATTTTAGGATATAATCTACCTCGCCTATTATTGCCTGTATTCTGAAGTCGGCCAGAATTAGTCGACCTCCTCTGCGGTATATCCTGTGGGATAATGGTATCCTCAGTTCCGGTGACTAGAAGCTTCGCGGGTTACGGTACGATGGCCATTTCCACGAATGGAGCACAGGTATAGGTATAAGTATTTGAATACATGTACACTACGTTATATACTTTTATATACCGGGCATTTTCACGCGAAATAAACGTCTCTGGGAAACCCGAAAATCTTCAACTCGACTCTTGATTTTCTTTTTTCTTATTTTTCATTCACAATCAGTTTAACTGTATAGATGATTATTTTGTACACTTCCGATTTATTCGCGTTTTGATCTATAGACAGAATTTTGAATTTTTGAAATTGCCGAAATCCCGGTGAAACCACAAATTGCGGTGTTAAGTATCCTCGTTCGTAATATGCGGACGGAAATGATGAGTAAAATTGAAGATCGTCGGCACCAGTTTCGGAGGCCTGTCGATTTGGCGTGGAATGCCTCGTATATAAATCAAGCTTATTCGGGACCTTGAGAGAAGGAGGAAGAAAAGGAGAATCGGAACCTTGAGAGCTGCGTTGTCTCTCGACGCGCGATAGCCGGAGATTCCTCTTTTTCGACCGTGCTTAATTAAACCCTCTTCCCCCCTTTTCCACCCCTCACTCTTCTTGCCACGCCTAATTTCTCACGTCCAAGGGCCGAGCTACCCTGGGATTCTAATTTTAAGAAAAGTCATGATTAATTGCTGCAAGCGGCTGTAGCAATATATACTTTTGTGGCTTTCTGTTTTATTCTTCTTCAACTTGATATTTTTATTATTTTTTTAACGTTTATATATATGACGTGAGATTTTTTTTACTCCCTCCCGAAAGTTTAATGGATTTAAAATTGCTTATTTATTTACAAGATTTGATGAAAGTTTTCTACCTTCCTCTCAAAGATCGTGTTGTTTATTCTATCGTGATGAATTTTTCATTTCCTTTTCTTTTAATCTGATCTGCCGTTTAGTAGATTTTTCTTTTTCGAAGTTATTTGTACAAGGTACGTAGAATCGCGAGTGGACGAACATTATTTCAAATCTTGGAAATTGATTTGACATTATTTTCGGCATGTTAAGAATTTCATTCAAATCGTGGAAGTATTTGCCGGTCTGGTGGATAAAAAAGATGCGTAACGTGGTTACATGTTATATATATGTATGTATATACCAACGTAAGGAAAAAGAAACTAATTAAATCAGAAAGTAAAATTTTATAATTTTTTGGTTCGAATAATTTGGATGGACTTTATTATGTGTGGTGAGTGAATATCGCAAGCGTGGTGAGCCTAATAAATCTGTAAATTGATGATTAACTCCCGCGGAGTTTGTAAGTTATGTGCCTAAACTTTTTCGGAAGTGGATTTCGATGAGGTTAACAAAAGTTTCAATTTCAGAACTCTATAAACTCGGTAAAGTTTAAAGCGCTGGTGTTTATCAATCCGTATTTTTGATACCATAATTGTAGGTAACAAAGTTTTCCAACCGATCGTTTTTGTTTTGTTAAATACACCCGGTAAAATAATATGTACCAAAGAATCTCGTTGAAAGATATCTTCGAGTAGGATGAGAAAAGATTGAAAAAAAGCAAAAAAACAATGAATAAATGAAATATGAAAATAATAAAATCACTCAGGCGGCAAAACGTGGATGTGGAATTACACGCCTTCTGTAACCAGAATTTAGAAAGCGATCAACCGCAGTTATCAGGAATTTTGGTAAAACTTTTCCTTCGTTATAAAACGTAATACTTAAATATATAAAGAATTCTTATTTTTTTCCCTGCCCCTTCGCTGCGCCCTAACCATTATTTAAACACAAAAGAAAATTGCGGCTTTGATCGGTTATTAACTCGATATATTCCGCTTCAAAAATTTCATCCTACTCCACTTAACCCCCACCCCCAAGCCAGCCTCTCCTTTCTGCGCACCGTAGCGTTTATTATATTAGATGCGGCATTTTCTTGTTTTAGTAATCTTTCGCAAATTGGTATTGTATATATGCGTGCATACCAGAAGAGCAACGCTACGTTTTGGACTCTAATTTTTAGTTTGAAATTTAACCGGAAATTCAATGTTTGGTTACTAACGTCAAAGAATCTTTCCTCCGCAAGTTTCAGTTGAACAAGAAATATATTTAGAGGTCACCCACGGGCTTTGAAAATTTTATTTTATGCGTAAAACGTTGTAAAAATTGTTTTTCATTCGGCGCTTCTCTATCAGTTCAATCTTCACTCATGCTATATGTGCAGCTAATTCGTAGAGGTGGACAAAATTTTTAACGAAGAACTTTTTCTATCGGTTTGAGGGTAGGCGATTCGGCGCGAAATGTCCCCTGTGTATTGGAATGCAGCTAGTTGAATTTGTCAAGGTCAAATGTAAGCAAAATCAAACAGTACTGCGAGGAAAATTTTGTTCATCTTTAAAAAATGACTGAACGACGAGTCCTCTGTAATTCACCTACCCATATTACCCTCGGAATTTCACTAGCAGTACATCTTCATTTTGGCTCTTTAGGGCCGCAGGCCCTTTCTTAGGGATCTGTCTAATGCATGTTCGAGGTATTTTCCTCTGACAAGGAATTAACGATTTGCCGAAATCCGGCGGATCTGTAGACCACTTTGGAATTTCAACGAGAAATTATAGCGCGCCAGAATTTCTGTAGACCCGAACTAAACGTATAGCTAGCTTCGATGAGGAGGTTAAAGCTAAACAAAATGGTGGATATTATAACGTTATGGATCGTCGCACAATGGTATGTGGTATTTGTCCGCAATGTGGAGCGTAAATTATAGATTATAAATACGTTTGCACTGCTGGACCTTCGCGTTCGGAAGAATTCCTCGGATAAATTTATAAATCTATATAAATAAATAAACATGCAAACAAATGAACGAATAATAAAAGTGCACGTACGTGGACTGTGCAGTGCGCTGTTTAAAGATCAATCGCGTCGAAAAGCCATAGGGCAAGACAAATAAGATCAAGAAGATAAACATGACGGGTAAGATAAATATCGCGATGGATGGTTGAGCGAGCGAGTGAGCGAGTGACTTGTTGGAAGCGCAAGCGGTAAGGAAAAGGTGGAGGCTAACCACCTTGCGCAAATAAGGGAAGATGCTAGGCTCAGTAAAGTTGAAACAAGCTCCTCATGCTCCGAAAGAGATTCGCCATCTAACTTGTATAATTACGTTCTCAGCCCCTCACCCCTCCGCTCTCCGCTCTTCACTCTTCCTGCATTCGCTCTAACTACCTTTTACACGTTTTCCCGTCTTATACCCTGCGCCGTTTGTATGCCATGCTCTCAAATTCTCTTTTCTTCGAATATTCCACTTCTAAACGTCTATAAGCTACGTCAGCTAGAATCCAGGTCAACTAACACTGGGCATTGTTTTGCTTTTCCCGCTCCAACTTAACTGCATTTCTCAAAAGCGATTTTCAACGCGCATAACCAAAGGGAAAAAGCTAAATGCGGCCCTGTCAACGCCAAGTCACAAAGGATTCTATCGGGGATACATTACGGAATTTCTTTTCCCGTTCGTTACATAACATTCGGCCAAAAATTCACTTTCCGGATAGTCGGGTCCGTGAGTCAAAAAAAAAAGAAAGAAAGTCGGAAGTGCTTTCATTCGGAGGCGACAACTCGACTGGTATTCGTTTCAGTCGTATGCTAAATATCACCACCTGTTTCAGAGTGGAACGGCGGCGGGGGGAAGTAGGTCAATATTACCCTTTCTTTCCTTTACTCCATTGCGCGAAAAGTTTCCGATCAGCCATGTACACCTTGTACATGGCTAACACATGTGACGTACGTGGGTATATAGTGTATATGGGTCTTCGGGGTAGTTCATTGCCTCATCGACGTTCAGGGCATGTATCTATAAAGTTGGGCGGCTTGTGCGCCGTAAACGACCCCTCAACGGAAGTCGGTGGCAAAGTGGTTGAAAAGCTTTCCTCCCTCTAATAACAGACTAAATTGAAACGACCGATTCATGCGTGGGGTTCGGTTTTCGGAACACCTGAGGATTCGTTCGACTAAGGTATACACGAGCATCTTTTCATCCCTGCGTATACAATACATTACACGTGCACCATGTATGTAGGTGTATGTGTCGTCCTCAAAGCATTTGCCTGGTGGGCACGAAGTGCTTGTTAGAGATCAGTGAATAGGAGTGAATTCATGTGCCCAGAATTTTGTGCCCTCCGTGAAAGCTTGAAGGTTAATTACCTGAAGATTGACGGTAAAGCGCCGCGGCTCGACCCTGATTTTGGGTACCGATTTTTCTGTCGACTAGAATTTGCACGCGCGCTATAATACCTCATTCGCTTTCTAGTTTGGCTCAATTCATTGTCGGTTGTATTCAAATTTCACGTTTCCAGAAATTTCCCAACTAAACTTATCTATTTATCGAAATGGTCGAGCTATCGTCGATATTTCACTTGTTGGAGCGGAAAAGTTGATGTGTACTCCATTTTTGGCTCGAAAAATCGCGAGAATTCCAATACTGAAAATCAAGAATTCTGGAGTCGCTTGTGCGGCTAGTTTATGACGTGTTACCACCTCAGGAATCCGATCAAGAGTTTATCAAAGTCAGTAAAGAAACTATGTGTAGCTGGGAATTGAAAAATAATTAAACAGTGATCAAGTTCGGATCGAGAGAAAGTTGATTCATTTAAACTTGAGAGAAAAAATTTGAAATCCGAAGAATCGCGTGTCCTGCGTCCCCATGCGTCCCGGCGTCGTCGGGTGTCGAGTCAGGAAAATGACACCGACAAACGAAAACGTCAGCTCTTCTGTTCTTTTTGCCAGACAAGTTTTTAATTAAATCCGAGACGCACAGACGATAGACGAGAGATTCCATTCCCTTCTCCATTCTTATCTTCTGCAGGAACCCTCGTTATGTTGTTTTTTGTTTTTTTTTGTTAAAGAGCATGTCCCTCTAGAATAGATGCCGATTAAAAAAAGGGCCCTGGGGGGAGGAAATTATCAGATAATGGATACTCTCGGAGGTCCCGTGTCATAACTTTTAAGAATTTATCTCGTGAAACGTTCGAGTAACCCAATTCTTACGGGTTCCATAGCCTGTGTTCAGGAACTTGCTCGGGACACCAGAGAACCCGGTCTGCTATCCCGATTAGATTATACGTAATGCAGCTAAAACGTTCACTCCCAGCTTACCCTCGGATTACGCAAGGACTCTTCTATATACCGAAGGGTCCCGCAGAGTCAAGGTTAAACCGTGGCGAAGGTCGCGCATCGTTTCATTTTCTTCCATGCAAGGTCCCATGGGTGGGTTAGACGATCCGCAAGTCGTTCGATCGGAAAACGTGACTTTGATGTCTTCCACATCAAGATCTACATATTGCGACGGATTACCGGATACCGGATACCGGATACCGGATACCGGATACCGGAGATCGAACTACGCGACACTAAGATCTGCAGGGTCGTCGCAACGGACTTTATATCCAATCTTTGATTCCAATCGAGAGTTTACGTTGGAATTCAGGGAGGAAGTTAGGGTTCGTTCTTTTCCATTTTATTATACCTACCTTCGATAGCGAATTGTGTCACGCTTTGAATTTTTATTTTATTTGGTATCGTTATACCTTGTTATCCCTCATTGATTCGTTACGTTATAGGTATGTGCAGGTATATTAACGAGGGGCAGCATTACTCCTGAAATTTTAATTCCCGCATTATTCAGTTTCTGGGAATTGAAGGACGAAAATCCATTCGAATTCGAGGACCGAATCGACCTCAATTATTTTATACTTCATTCTGTTAGGAATATAAGTCATTGAGAGGGGCTAATCCGCTTTTGAGCGAGCGAAGACGATTGTCGCTAGGTTTCGGGGACGATACGGCAGACCTGACGCTGATGTAAAAACCAAGATTATCAATTCACATTTGATTGACAAAATAACACACACGTCGGCGTGCTATCTATAAAATTGATCGAGGTATCGCCAATTCATCGCTCCGAAAAGTAATAAAATGAGGATATATCGATGAGAATCATTTCTAGCTTAATTTACTCAACGGTTTCGTATTCCTGAGGTCAAAATACGTTAGAAAAGTGTACAGCGATCGATTCGGCGTTCGTAATTCCATGGGAATTCAGTCATTCGAATTTAGTCCTGTTTTTCACGCCAAGTATATCGCTCGGCTGAATTTATAATTGACAAAGACCAGGTCATGTCACGTTCTTACTGTTAGATATGGACGGTGATTATAACGAATATAATATCTGGAACACCTTAGACTGAGAAAGAGACGAAGAGAAGTTCGCAGAGTTCGTACCGCGAGAATAGAAATGTCATAAGTAACATCACGATTCAGGAAACTGAGGGTCGACTCGGCAACTGATTAATCACTCTATGAATCAAGTGGACAACCGAACTTAAGATTATCTACAAGACTTCAACCAACTTTGCGAGTTAAAAGGATGCTTCGTACGGTCAGTTTGCGCTACGATAAGATTTACGTAACAACTGCGATTGCGGGTTATTATTTCGAGAAGAAAAAAAAAATCCCGTTGAATTATCACTAATTAGAACAATCGTAATTCAGTCCACGCGTTACATGTATTTATATATCTGTATAAATTAATTAACGATCTCATGTTAATGGCCTGAATTTCTGTTGATACAGCTGTTTAATCTAGGAAGTGATATAAATTTTCTAAAAACTTTGGAAATGTCCCAAAAAAGGAAGCAAAGGAGGGGGGGGGGGGTAAGGAAAGGAATGGAAAGGAAGGAACCGTATAGTGATATTTCGGTAGAATTAAACTCCTCGATCACGTGCCGTGGTATTTATCTATCCAATGTCTCCCCGGGAGTTCCTTCAGTCGCAGCAACTGCCGGATAAAATCAGCCGGACGTCTTTGTCGGGACTGGAAATGGATCGAGTCGTTCGTTCGTTCTCGATCGTTCGTTCTACTGTAATTATCACTCCCGTGATCTATAAAGTTTCAATTAACCGACATAGACGGCCGGCTAGTTTACTGTCTATAAATAGAAGAACGACTCTCTGAAACGGCCAACGACCAAACCACACGTATGTATAGAAAGTCCAAAGGACGCCAGTTTCCTCAAATATCTTATCGATCATCCTACAATTTTTCGAGGTTATTACTCCATGTGCCGCCCTCTACAATTACCGCCATTTTGTAAGTACTCCGTCGGTTGAACCCATCAACGAAAATATACATTCGTTCCAATTATACCAGACACTTTTAAAACATGTCCGGCAAAAAATGGCGGAGTGGTCAATCGTTCCGTCAAATCGGCGTATACTATCCTCTTCGCATGTTTTTTTTTTTTCAGCAACCCTAGTGGGAATCAATAATTGTGCGGCAGGATTACGATGGTTCAAAACTACAATATTCGTCACTTTCATGGTTGGAAGAAAAAACAAAAAAATAATAGATAAAAAAAAAACGGTTCAGGTTTAAAATACCGCCACCTCATTCGTGTAAAATATTTTCAGAATCTATCTTCTCTGTTCGTAGTTAAAATAAGAACACGTAAATTTTATAGCGTACAATGTACACATCTGCGCGTGTAATTCAAACTGTCCTGTACAACGGTGGTACATAAAATTTTCTACCATATTGCATATAAAATAAATAAGTAGACGCGACATGGACGATATGAAATACCCACGTGAACATTGAACATTGTACCACGTATCCTGGTGTTCGTACGGTTTCACATCAGACGTGCACACATACCGATGTACTCTTAATATTATTCAATACACATCATGAATGTATACTGTATATTATTATACTGTAGAAACAGGTACATTGCAGTTGGATTTAGGTACGTGTCGCCGTGAAACGTGGCTTTTACGTACCTTCCCTACCTCGGCAACGCAAACATTGTCCCAGGGAGACTCTCGACTTTTTAATAGTCTAGTCGGCTGTAGAGCACCTGGGGAACGAACGAACGAACGGGATAACTCGGCAAGTCCTCTTGTGCACAGGAGCTGGGCTAACCCAACAGAAGTGGATTTTTTGTTGATGTATTTTTTATTTTTTGGTTCCTATTCCATTTCTCTTTCTTTTTTTTTTTTGTTTTGTTTTATATCTCCTCGTTCTTTATTCTTTCTTCAGTTTTTTCATTTTTTTTTTATTATTTTTTTTTTTTTTGTTTTTTTTTTCTATTTCTCTCTCTTTACCTTTTCAAGAGCGCCGGGAGCTAGGCGCGCTTTGCAAGCAGTTTTCAGTTTCCGGTGTCATCGCCTCTGCATTATCTTCGCCCGGACCATTCGTCTCTTCGCTGCTTCCACCGCGTAACCACTTTTACCTGGGGGTTATACCGGGAGCAAAAGCAGCCGCTGCCACCATTGCTGCTGCTGTTGCAGAAACTTGCAGATGCATATATCTATTATACATGGAATTGCATGTATGTATGAGGGTATTTAATATACAAGAGATGCTGCAGGATGCGCTACATGTGCAGGAATAGTCCGAACCCGCGGTTGTAGATCATCTTGAAAGCTTAGGGGATGATGGATTAAAGTTATGGCGTTATAACGCAAAGATGAAAGTTTCTGAATTCTGTTAGCGAAGAAGGCTTAAGCAAAAGCATTTTGAGCGATAGCGAAAAGTTTAATATTAATATTATGTACGGTTAATCCGACCAGATAGTATTTTGAAATTTCGAAAAACCTTCGAATGTCGCAACGACGAGGGTTTTCGGCTCATCTTGCCGCCACGTAAGAGCCTGTCCTTGAAAAATGAACGGAAGAAAGATGATTTTTTTTTCATCCTTTTTCGAGGGTTACGCCCTTCTGTGCGGCAAATTTCACCGTAAGAATCGTCGACATTTCCTCTTCAAGAATTTGAAACCTATAAACGTTACGACGAAAAAAAAAAAACGGAAGTGAAGATGAGGAAAGAAAATCGGGTAAGTTGGTACGTACGATATACGTAGATGTTACGTAGTAGGTGAACCGCCGGAAGACGGGAAATGCCAAAAACTTTGCGTAGCCACCACGTGTCATGACGGGAGGCTATCAATTCGTTGGGGGTTCGGGAATCGCTTACCTCTATTTCCGTTCATGTCCCTCTACATGGGTATGTATCTTCCTGTACATATATCGTAGAGCTACAATATACATTTTATATACCATGTACATATATTCTATAGCCACATAAGGACGCCGGTTATGTAACTCTCGAAATCGCCCCCATGCGCCACGGCCAACGCGAACGGAGGAAAGAATCAACGACTTGCTCGTAGTACATGGGACGGCTACCGACATCAACCTGAATTCGTGAAAACATATACAGACGTACCACCTCTGTAGATGTATTTCCATCCAGCAGCACGGGTAATAAAAATGTGAGAGAGAGGGGAGGAGGTCAAAACGCGAGAGAGCTGCAGCGGAACGTAATCGGTTGGTGTCGGACTCGTTGCGATAAGGTGAACCGTGCGAACGTTGTTTTTTCATTTTTTCCTTTTTCACATTTTTCTTCCACCCTTATTTTCCGTTCTAATTTTTGTCCGCTACGGGGCACGCAAAAATTCTCCGATTACGTGAGGATGACTTTTTTCTTCTTTTCTTTTTTTCGCTCAAATACTGCACATATCTATTTTTATTTTGCTTTTGATCTTGGAAAAATTGCAAACCGGACGATCAAAACCGATGTACACTTTTGGAAAAGAACAAAATAATATCGATTCATACCGTCGAATTATCAAAAAAATTTCATTCCAAAACACACACCGTTCCTCCGGGTGAATAGTAATTTTTCTACGTGATTCGATAGAAAAAAAAAAGGAGAAGAAAATAAAAATAAAATCAATACCCTTTGATTATTCTATAATTTTTCAATATATTTTTTTCCCCGTTTCATACTCGCAGTGAAACGTGAAACGTCAACGGCAGAGTGTGAATCACGTAGTGCCGTAGTTAAATTGCTATAATCTCGTGAGTAAAAAAAAATCTTCCGGTCTAGCGTAATAAGTAATCGACTAACATAAAGTAGTTGAGAAAAAGGACTACGGGTAGAGTTTTTTGAATTAAAAGCATAGTGGCTGGTATGTACGTTGATATATGGTGCATTTCGTGTCAAATCAATTTATGATCAGTTTTTTTTGCTGGTTTTTCTTTCATTTTCAACGCAAGTAATAAAACTTGCCTAAAAAGTTACGAAAATCTTATTATTTTTGTTTCGTTCTTGTCGACCGATTTTTCGTATGGAAAATTGAAAGAATAAAACGTTTGATTCGATAAATGGAAAATAATAAAAATCGAAGAAAAAATGATAGAAGAACCGAAGAATTTCTTCGACACAGAACGGAATGCCGTTTTTCGAATAGTTTCGATAATTTGTAGTGAAAAAAAAAATAACAGTAAACATTGATGATTTTTCTTTCTGTTCAAGGAACGTTATATACGGGAAGGAGTTTGTTTGAAAAAGTGACAGATGCACGAGGTAATTCGGGTTCACATGTTCTGATGTACGGTGATTCGGGGTGGAATGCCCCATACATTCCGTACATAGTCACTGCGGGTATATTAAAGATTGGCTGAACCCCAGTGACTTTATATATTAGAGTACCACCGGCGGTGCCCCCGTAAAATGCTACTTGCAGCAAACAGTAACCGAGAATAAGCTCGGAGGTCCCGCTATTCCGGTGCTGTTCCCATTGCCATTGCCGGAGTTTTCAATGCTCTCGAACTTTCCCGGAGTAATTATCGGCCCGTCAAAGCCCGCGCCCCGTGTATATAATATGTAAAGTACATCCTCATACATACTATATACTTCCATAACTGCGGAGCCATTTGTACACAGACATCGCGTGAATACAGAGATTCGTATATTACTTGTGTACATGTATACTATATACTTATGGGTACGTGTAAATACATTAGTGAGGGTTTTAGTTGAAGGCTCAAAGTTTACCAACCGAACAAATCATTGGAGAAGGAAAAAGGGATCGGGGGTCGGGGATAGGATAAAAGCTAACTAAATAGCAATACTCGGAGAAAACTGGGATCGTCAACTTTTTGTCCGTCTACCGCTACAAACTTACGAATTATGTATAGTAGGTACACCCGGTTAGGTTGATTCTGAATCGCTTCGCGGCCAAGCTCGCGTTTGGACAACTTTCCGGAGCCGACGCAGCCGCGCGAAAAAGTTGTCCAAACGCGCGCTTGGCCGCGATGCCATTCAGAATCAAACTAACCGGGTGTACCTATCGTAGAATCTCATTCGGTTCGAAGTTTTCACCATTTTTTCCACAAAGTTACATCGATTCGGGTGATAACGATGTAATTGTTAATGATGGCGGGGCGAATCAAGGTCGTCTATCGCTCGCGTTATAACATCTACGAAAAAGGATATTTCGAGTGCGAAAATTGCGTTGGTTTAATTAAATTCTTAATACACATTTGACTCGTAGCTTTTTTGCGCGCATATTCAACGCCCGTCAAAGCTTTAACAAATTAATTATAATCTCGTACGACGACAGGCATAATATGTATAGCGTAATTGCTACATCGTCGATACACGTAGGTATGTGCCAGCGAGAGTAATTAAGGCCTCGGTTTCTAAGCTTTGTGAGTTTCGTGCATATAACTATGTACTTTATAAGCATAACCCATGTATTAGGCAACTGTTAGTTTAGAACTGCGGAGCCGAGCGCACTTCGCAGCTAGCGCAGTCAGCCAATGGGACTCTAATCTTATTAGAATTCATAGTCGTTTAATGAGATAATTAATTAAACAAAAAACTTTGAATTTTTTAAATACGGTATTCAGGAGAGATCCCTCGAGGCGATGTCCGGACGAAATTCGCGCCCTTACTTCGTAAATTTTCCGAGTTAGAATCGATACTTTTTTCACACACGGGGCTTTTTGCAATTTCGAAAAATGTTGTTCTTCTTTTTCTTTCGTTACCGTCCTACTGTATGGCTCTGCACAACGAGGTCAGAGTTGATGTGGTATTATTCGTAAGAGTCTTAAAATTGACAAAAAAAAGAGAATGAACAAAAAAAAAATGGCAAAATATACGAAGCAGGAGAGTCGGAACTCTTGGCAGCGGAGTTACGCTCGACTAGACTATAGTCCTGCGATAATATCTCGTTTCCATGCGAACCAGAATCGAGCTCAGCCTAGAGAACCGGGTTCGCCTTTTCCCCGTTTTTCGTTTCTCATCGTCTACTATACATGTATACATGCATACGCACACACGTACACCACATACGTACCTTATACTCTCTGCAGAGCTGTCGTATGTCAATCCAAGTCAAGATTCAATTATCCCAATTTCTTCTTGATTTCTATCGATCTATCAAATCGATCGATCGGCCCCATCCATCGCGAGTCAAACGAACGACCCGAAAATTCAACAAAAGTAAATTCAATACATATACCACGTGTGTACAAACCATACGTATACGTTCATGCATTTCAGATGGAAACTCTGCGTATCCCAGAAAGTTTTCTCATTTTACATCCAATTACATATAGGCGTGATATCCGATGTGTTTTTCAAGCTCACCTTATTCGCCATTCTCTTTTTTTTCTCTTTCTTCTGGCCTTTTCACTTGCTCGATCTTTTGTTTTTCGCATGTAACGTACTTTGCCTCCTCCCTCTCTTCCATCCGTAAGTTTCACATCCTTACCCATACTTCTTGGCCTAATTACATGAGGTATATACCTATATAGCAACGTAGACGTGATATGTGAATAATTGTAGACGTATGTATATATATATATATGTATGTATGTATATAAATTCATATTACGTTTACACACGTATACAAGGGCGATATTAATTAGTACCCAACTTCACCTGCACCCTCAATCATATATAAACATATATAGGTATAATACATCTAAAATATCCATGTGTTTCGGTACATACGATGTATGTATATCAAAAGTATATAAACGGATGTATATACAAAACTATATATACGTTTAACGACGACGATTGCTCGTATATACGGCCGACACCTGCACCGGCTTTCAAGTGCGCTGACGCCGCGCGCGTATACTAATTATTTCACCAAACAGGCGTGCAAAATTTTTGCGTTTCAATTTATTTTTGGTACTTTTTTTTTGGTTGTTTTTTTTCTTCACTTTTCGTTTTTGTTTTTTTGTGTTTTTGTGTTGTTTTTTTTTCGCTTTAAAACTTGCAAGCGCGTTATTTATCCCTCCGAGCGCGACCGTTTTTACGTATATATACATAGGATATATAATTCCGGCACGCGCTTTTTTAACCGCAGTCAGATATCTGCTTATACATATATACCTAATAACATATGCGCGTGTGTGTGTACCTTACTATATGTGGATCGTAACTGTGAAGCTCAACCTGCAGCAAGTTTGTTTTGTTTTTTTGTTTTTTTTTTATTTTTAATTTTTTTTGGACGTTCTTCTGTTTTGTTTGTACCATACATTATTTATGCTTATGTGTAAATATTTTAGGTGAGTTAATTAAAATGAAAATGAAAATCGTTGTACATATATATACATATATACATGAATAATGCTCGCGCATAACCACGGGGTGAAATTTTATAGGAAATTCTCAACCGATCTTTATGATGACAAAATTAAATTCGTGATTTGAAAGAAGAAATGATAAAAAAAAAAAAAAGTAATTTTCTTTTCTATAAATTTAATGATGTTTGTAGGTTGAGATTTTTGAAGACGACAAACTTTGAAAATTGTTCGAACACTGCAAGAAAACTTTGAGAACGAGAGAAACATGAAAAAAATAAACAAGAAAAACAAAAACAAAATTGAAAATAGATTCAAGAACGGGACTGAAAATAAGTACATCGGTATGTGAGGAGTCAAGAGCGCACCCTTCCTCTGATTTATTTATTTTTTTTTTATAGGCAAAACTGCTTTGAGATAGCGAGAAGGGAATAGAAAAGACAATTCCCGGAACCTGTCGATCGTCTTGTCGGCTTGCCGAGTGAAGCGATTGGAAAATTTTTCAGCTCAATAAGAAATCATTGGAAAGATTTTTGGCGAAGGATGGCGTCTGTTGGAAAAAAACGATATCACCTAGTTCGACCGCGCGGTGACAGCTTGTACGAGTTATGGAGAATACATTTTTTTTTGTTTCGTGTTTGTTGGTAATTGTAGCGATGCAAATATTTGCGATTAGATATTGTACAATGTATATTTTTGCGATGTACGTGTTTTTCTCATTTTCGCGAAAATGGAATTGCCGGCGGGCGCCTGCAGCGATCGGCGCAGAAGTTTGATTGGGTACCCCTCCGCGTATAGTTGGAAAGAAAAAAAGAATGTCAGAAACAACTATAAAAAGGAAAAGAAACATCGGGGGGAAATAAAAAATAAAAACGAGAAATCTATCCGTGATTTATCATCAGGTTCTTACTGCCGCGTGCTTCGCGGTTCTTCTACTCTTGACGGAAGATTCGACTTATTTGTTTTAAGGGCCACCCCATTGGGTACAGACCAAACGACGTTAGAGCGTTGTTTGTTTCCCTCCGCACGTTGTAGGGTAGGTAGCTTGCTGTATTTATGGATATTCGTGACGAAGTGCGTATCTAGATTGAAGATACAACATCTTGATGTATGAATATATGTGCCCAACATATGGGGCGTTCCATGCCAAATTATACCGCGAGCCTGTTATTGACCCTGACGCTCGTAATTTTTTCTTTTTCTCCATTTATTTTTCCATCTCTCGTGATCTTTGGCGATCAAATAAATACGTGCTGAGTGATGCTGTTGTTAATGATAGATCATGAAACTTTAAGAAAAAAGTGGTTAACTAGTTTTTCAATGATTGATTATAAAAGCTATCGCTGCATTGTTCGCCAAACTCCCATTCGCGGCGTCTAATATTTTTCAAAAACTATTGTATTTTCACATCTGTGAAAAAAAAATTAAGCAAAATAAAGAAACAATGAAAAATAGTTCTCGTTTGTAAACGCTTCTCTGTTTTTTTTTTTTTTATTCTTTTTTTTCGTCCTTCATAACCATCTTGAATTATTTGTTCCCAATTACGAAATTCGTCGAGAAAGTTTGAATAATTCGTATCAGCTGATTTGCCATGAAATACCCTATACTTGTGTGAGTTTGTTGAGTTTGGAACATGTTCGTTCGTTCGTTCGTTGATTTTTACGATACACACGTCAAATGTCTCGCATGTTTTCGGTTCGTTCATCACAAAATAATAAAAATGGAAGAAAAAGAAAAAAAAAAATGGCCGATAGAAAGTGGAGGTAACGAATAGGGGTGTGCAGATATAAGTTATGTAACTCATAGTGTGGGAAAGATAAAAACACGTGAAATAAAGAAAGTAGGCACCTACGTATGTAGGGCGTATATTTATCCGTATCTGGGTAGTATAGGATGGATAGTAACGACCTTGGCACACGTCAGAATGCATTTCGAGGATACGAATTTTTTACCATTATTGCTATTATTATATCTACTATGTTTTCTTTCTCTTTTTCTCTCTTTTTTGCTCGTTTTCGGGTGAAATATTTCGGGGTCGATTTGTGGAAACGACGAAACTACACCCAGCGCTAGGGCTGCAATTGATTATATTCCATGTACACACATTTCGACGTACAGGGTGGCCGAAAACAAAGCGGACGGTTGTGAAAAGTGAAGAAAAACTGAACGGCGGACGAATCCTGTCAAACTTTTTTCCAACCAGACGTGGCAGATCGAAGCTCACATTTCGGTTGTGAAATGTTAAAAAATCATCATCCATTGCCGAGGAAGGCGCGCTTGAAAAAAGTATTCGGTAGAAGTGCACGACAGCGATGTTGAAATATACAATTTTTGATTTCCAAAACTGCGAAAATTCAACGGTTGTAACTCGACATGAAGTTTGTTCCGGAAAGTGTTCTTTCAAAATCTTACGAGGTATCGAATTTTTCTGAGGTCTTGTGAAACCGGAAAATCTGCGATCTGAAAGAATACGAAGTCGCTCGCATGTTCAGATCTTGTTCACATTTTTAAAATCACTCGATTTTTCGGCCCACCCCGTACGTATAAGTATGTTGCCGTCACAATCCGTGCACACTTAAAGCTCTGAAATCCGCCCCAACATTACATCGCTAAATGGGTGAAACCCTCACCGGACAATTCTCTACTTATATCGTATACGTATAGGTATTCTATATCACTGTAGTATATAATGCGAGCCATTTATAAGCGTATAGAAAAGCACGTGAATGTAAACCGCATTAACACAATATAGGTACATGGCTTATATTCTCTGTTCAGGTTACTCGCCGCCCCTGAATTCCATTCGCCATAAATATTTAAATTATGCATTATTCGTGTGCGTCGTCATTACTACCATATGTATCTACGCGTGCATTCCATGGCTATTCTTTTATCCTGGTTTATCGGCTCCAGAAAATAAAGTTGTGCCACTAGTTTTTTAATACCCGAAAAGTTAAGGCGCCAGAATTCGCGACAAGCGAGAAAGAAGATGGAGGTTAGCTTCCGCAATAATCGCGGCCCTAAATTTGAGACACCGGTTTTCAGCAGTAACCGAAAGTGTAGCACAAAGCAGCTCTAACTCCCTTTACCGAAAGTTAGTTATACGGAGAGACGGTTGACAGGTATGTTGTACAGGTGTACGTATTCCCTTGCGGGCATCGATAAATGGGCTTTACTATATACCTTCTGGGAAACACCGGCGATAGATATCTACCTATATATTGTATACACGCCGACGTATACCTTCCAACACAGCATAATGCCCATGCAGATGGTGACGGACAACGTTGAGGACGGAAGTTGAGACACAAATAGATAAACGGAAACAACAACAACAGCAACAACAACAAGTAACAAGAACAAGAACAACAGCGGCAACGTCGGGCAAACACCTACACACATAGGTATCCAGATCGCACATCTTTGCACCTTGATACCTGATATCTTTGAGACGTTTTTTCGAAAACCCTATCATAAGGCACATTGGCCAGTCGCGGTCGCGGTCGTGTTCGGTGCAACGACATTCGCATCTTCAATGCTATTACGTTACACAGAACGTCCCTCAAGTGTTGTACATGAGGAATTTTTAATACGCTGTACACAGAAGAAAAAAGCATTCCAGAGTTGATGACGCTGGAATCTGTGTCCGAAAAAAAAAACGAATTTCTAGTAAGTAATAAAATAAATAGCGATACAGGGTTTAGCAATGAATTTTCTTCCTTGAAAAATATTTACAACAGGATGCGAAGAATATTTGAGGACAAAGATCAAGGAGTGGCAATTCGCTTATTTGCTGGATACATTGAACCACGAACCGAGATACCGTCTGAATTCTTGCGTCATGTTTACGGTTTGCAACCGCGTCCGGGAAGTTTTTTTTTGTCCTTATTATATCCTTGTGAGCGAAGGAATTATCATCGCTCGCAATTGGTAACAGTTTCGAAATAAATGTCAACGACTGGCAGCGACTATATTCGATAGATAATTTTTTGTTCTTTTCCTTTATTGTTAGCATTAAAAAAAGAATTGAGCGGTTGTAAATTGTTTGAAAAATAAGACACTGACAATTGGTAAAAGGGCTGATAATTACGTAGTGTAAATCTTACTTCGAGAGAATCTGTGACAAACTAATAGCGGCGGTGAAGAGCGTCCATTTGAGAGCCGAGCAGTCTTCAATTTCCCGCAAAAAGTTGAAAAAAGCATCTCACGAGTTTTGAAGTCGAATGAAAGTCGATCATGAATGACGCGACGTAGACGTCGGTTTGGAATTGAAGTTGGCAACTCTTAGGTTGGACTTAATTATAGTCTTCATCTTTCACGCACCTGTGAAAAGAGACACATTATAGAGAATACGGCCACGGTACATGGACCAAGCTTCACTTTTCGAAGGTACACTCTAATGGATATCTACATTGAAAAAAACTTGAGAGAAAATAATCCAAACTTTTTATCATCTTCATCATAATTATGAGGTAGTTAATTACTCACATGCATGTTTCCTTGCTCCATCGCCAACTGCTAGCGCATACCCCATTACCATATGTGCATTCACAGCTGCAAGTATCGGCGTTCCAGAACATATTAGATTTGCAAAGTCGCATTCGTTGCTCTTCATTTTTACATTTGCAACTGCACGTCTTCGGGTCCCAAAACTGCGTTTCTTGGTCGCAGTCTCTAGGATTTTTCGTGCACTCACATCTGAGAAGAAAGGTTTACGGTTGAAAGAATATCAGGTGTTGAAGAAAGTGGAATTCGTCAGACATTTGATAACTTGTTATTTTTCTTCTTTTTTTTTCCGTTCATCCAGCGAACGAGTCGGGTCGATTTGGGAGAACTCAAGTTTTACTTAATTCATCATTCGTACCTGCACTTGATGTGCTCTTCGAGTTCGACGGTTGCACATTGGATGCCAAACCTAGATGCCGAGTTCACCGCGATAGGAACAATACGTCTCTTAGTTTTTGTTGGAACAAGAGTGGTACCGTATCGGCAAACTCCGGTGCATTTCGGAATGTAAACCGTCCGCGGTACGAACGACTGTCCTGGCCCAGGTATCAGATCGACTGACATATCGCGTGGCTGAGCTACAGACATCCTCAAAGTTTCTCCCATTTCTTTTCTAACGTCATGACAATCTGAAATCACAAGGTCAATTTTTCAGTTATTAAGAAAATGAAAAAACGTTTGTCCAGGATTATAAATAAATATGGTACGTCACAATAGTTGATCCGATATGCTTGCATATACTGCATCTAATTGCCAACGCTGATATTTCACTTAGTTTGTTATTCCTAATGATTGTTGATACTTACTGACAGTTTTGTATTCGTGATAATCACGTCCACCCTGAAGACGACATTGAACGAGAACGAGGGTTATCCCAAAGATGTAAAAGACGGAGTTGAAATACATGGTAGGTTAAAATTGCAAAATTGATTAAAAATTAGCAAGCTCCTATCCCGCAACCGTCGTGTAACACTCGTGCGGACTAACTGAGTTTTGTACGTTTTTTCGTCCCGAGATTTGTTATAAATGTAACGACATACGAGATAAGAACCACGAACCGGAAGAGAAGTGGTATTACGTTTACGAGTCAAATGAAAAACAATGTTTTATCGGCAGAAATCATACGCAATGCGGATTTCGGAATGAGGAAAAGTTATATTTTTTTTTCCATTCGTTTCGCCTTGAAATCGAGTGAATTTTTTTTCTTTTCCCACAGAGTCAAGTCATGTATCTCGTGGTTTATTTCTCGCAGTGCTCGTAAATTACGTGATGTTATTATTCAAGTATTCCAATCTTCGCACTCGATACCGCGTCAAGATTTTCGTTTCGAGATTATTTTCGGAAAAAAAACAAAGCTCTGGATGAAAACAGCACGACGCGCGTCCAACGAAAATTTCTCAATCTTTCTGTTGATGTGAAATTGAAGAACACGCGGAACAGAATTCTTCTCTAAATGATGAAATCCTTGAAGGGCGATGTTATTTTTATCGAAATTATTTGTAATTAGATTTTCATCAATCAAAAAAAATTCTTAGTTCAATTATTTATGACCTCACCGTTCAAACGGTAATCGACAATCGCTCGAAGGGTGACGACGGGTAACCTCGCATTGACAAGGGCGGAAAATAATCAATTGCCGAAATTCTAGGGAGGGCGAAGTTTCTTCGGCAGTTGCCTCGTATCGAAGTAATGGAGAATCGTTTATGCAATGGCATTTATATTTTTTCACGACGGCTACCGGATCGATAATCTTCATTTTTTATTTCACGCGTACGCAGAGAATTAGAACAGTTGCGATACAAATACAAGTACAAAATCGCCGATATTCTGAATAAGATTTCAATTTTTTATTTTTTTTTTTATTTTTTCATACATCATGCCATCGATGAATTCCATCGGCAAAAAATCGTAGGTCAAAAATTCCTTTCTCCAGACAACAGTGGTTATAAAATTCGGCAGAGGGTTTAGGGATCGTACGCCCCAAGGTAGGCAGGAAGAATTCTAAAACGAATATACATATGAAGATGATCGATGAATTTATTGGTAGATATAAAAATCAGAGCCGTATAGATAAAAGTAATCTCTGAATCTTTTTACACCATAAGTATGCATCAAGAGTGGATTTATATTTACACGAACGGCCAGTATGTTTATGTGTTTCCTTCTATGAAATATATGTGAATTATTCTGTCCTTTTCTTTCGTTCCACCTTGGATACCTACCTCACATTATACCTGTAAATTTACACGTTTTCCAAGGTAAAAAACATGGAGGCTCCTTGCAACGCAGCTGCAAAAAAATAAAAGAGGCGATAAAATTCGCAAAGGTTTTTATAAGAGGACCGTTTGTTCGCCTACTTGTGATCTCCACCCCCTTTTTTTCTCCTTTTTTTCTTTGTTCGTTTCTTTTCTGTTTTTCTCTTTCTGTTTTTCTTATTGTTTTTTCTCATCCTCCCGGAGTCGCGGTATAAGCAGAAGCAAAAGTAGAAACAGCAGCGGCGGACGGTTAGCAAATTGCAATAAGAGAAATAGAACGAGGAGAGGAGAGTGTACGACGTCACTTAATGAGCCAACCGGGTGCGCGTTATGCCCGCTAACGATGATTATAAAAACGACGAGTGTTGCGTCTACGGTCTAGAAATTGCTACCGTCACTTTGTGCCATTAGGTAATTAAAACCCTGAACACGCGGGCCTCGGGGAGATGTACATACGTATCATATGTACACGTTCCTGGAGGATATGGCGAGGGGTGAAGAGGAGGGGGGGGGGGGGGGGGAAAGGGTGAAAATTCTGAAGGAAAGTATGTAGGTTGTTCCCACGGAGAAAGTGGGTTTCGATTTCACACAAAAGATTCACTCGTTATTTCATATATATGTGTATAGGGAGTGATCATTGGAACTCGGAAAATGTCCGTTATTAGGCGAGTAGTTTTTTCAATGCCTTTGCTTCTATTGTACAAACAACCAATTTCCATTGAAAGCTGAAATCTCGCAGCTTTCGGTCACTCCGATTACGAAGAAACTATTTCATCGGTGTCCTTGTATTAGATTCAAATTATTCCACTGTATATAGGTGTCTTGTGTTGAATTGAAAGAAGAAGAAAAAAAAAAAACAGAAGAAATATAACGATGAAAACAAAAGATAGAAATTTAATTTTGGTACGAGTAAAATTTTTTTCGATTCGTAATAAAGCCGGATGGAATACATCCGGATACGTCAACTCTTGATGTCCCACATTTCGAAATCAATTTTTCTACAATCGTAATTGTTTCCGTTTGATCTTGGATCTTTTTTTTCCGTACCGTAATATCAATTTCGGTATTCTTTGACCCTCGCTTTGATCGTTCCGTTTTTGTGTTTTTTTCTTTTGTTTCAAATATGCAGAACACCCTTGAAATAATTGATGCAGGAATTTTGTTTCTATCAAATTATCAGGTTTTGATCCGCTTCTGCCTCTGCTGCTTTCCATTGCTTTAATTCATAGCGATTGAACAGAATAATAATAGTATCAATAATAATGTCGGTAATGCTATTTTACCGGTATACCTATACTGATAATAATATAGACGTAGACGTCTAGAGGCTAAATTCGTTCGTTATACCTACGTTATATGTACATGTATTATTTATGACAGAATCGCAACTTGGCAGTAATATTATAAGGCGATTGAAGTTTCAACAGCAGCTCAACTATGTATCTAGACATCCCATTCTGCGTAGCGAGTCATTGATAGTCTGTGGGGAAGCTCGAATATTCCTATAATACATCCGTTTAACATGCTATACGTCGTCTATTAAGTGCTCAGAACTATTTCGAATCCGAGTATATAGGATGCCTGAAAGTACGGATATTATCTCTCCCTCGCTCTGTTTACGTATTTAATAATATCTAAAGAATCTCCTGAATTTGATGCTACGTTATAACGCTGTATCTACATCGTGATCGATAGTTACAACGACGTGTTGAATCCTATGAAATGATAAATAATGAGAGAATGAATGACACGCGTTTCATCGTTCGGGTCGGTAAGGTAGGCGCCGTTCGATGTCGTCACAATTCGCAGGGAAAACATCTCGTAGTGGTCAGACGTCTCGCGTAGCGTTTACTAATTCGATTCGTAGTTCATCCGGTCGGGCAACGTGCGTCATAGTCCGTGACGTGACCGGTTTATCGTCGTCTTCGTTGTCAAACGCTAAATAAACCGCGTGCGTGAATTTTATCAAACGAAAACTGACAAAGTCCAGCAGTGCGACTCACGGCGATTCGATCTTCCCTGACACAACCTGGCTCGACTCTGCAGTCGTACGTAATTGGTACGTATCAAATCATCTTATGACCTTAGTGGTTATTTAAACGGCAGATATCTACGTAAAAGGCGTGTACCACTTTCTGGGTACAGGCAATTAACGCTTCTGGATAAGACATTAATGTTTGATTGATAATTTTCGAGTATAGCCGCGAATCCCCAGGCAAATATTCAATATATTTGATACTCGGAAGAATATCCACGCGAAAAAATGATGGTGAATCGTGCAATTTAAAATTTTCTGCATTTTTTATTTAAAAAGTTTACAAACAAGTCTCAATGATTTTTTAATGATCTCAAGGGATTTTTAAGGTATTTCAATAATTCGTCGTAGTACCATAAGATTCTCGAGGTGCTACTGATGCTGCAGCTTAGGAATTGATCCAACTTATTCTTATGTCGTAAAATATTTCTTCGCGTAAACATCTAGTAAAAATGTTTATCCAGTATCTTTCGATGCTCTTTTGTTAGTCATATGATATAGTAAAAATAGATATATACCCGCACCCGATTCCGCTATTACATAGTGTTCAGCGGGTACTTTATTTCAAAGTCGTTGAAAAGGGGGATAAAAAACTTGGAGGACTTTCGCAAGTCAATCGTCGTTGGGCAGCGAAGAAAAGGGTACGGGGGAAGGGGGTAGTGGAAAGGAAGACGGGCTATGGAAACGTGGACGAAATAAAGGAAGGAAAGGAACAAGATTGTGAAAGTAATATTAAAAAGTGATTTGAGAAAGAAGAGGAAGGCAACGGGAGGGAGGAGCGGCCGAGGGGGAGGAAAAAACCGAAATAAGAAATAAGAGTAATAAAGTATATATATACGGAAGGAAGAAGACGGAGTAAAAAAGTAAAGTTTCATCCGTCAGCTACCGGATTATTACATATACCGGATATATCAGACGTTATCATGAGCTCGGCGTGAAGCCGGACACGTATAGCAGTATAACAAACGTACTTCCGTTCAAAGTTATGATCGAACCAAACGGATATAACTATGACAAGGGATTCGGAATGTCCGCATCCTCCTCTTCTCCTAACTCTTGACTCTCCCAAAGGTGTTGGATATCAACTCTCGTTGCTTCTGGATCGTCGTCTCCTCCTGCCATATATATACAGTCTTTGTCGGAAAGTTTGATAGGGCCAACCAAACCCCCTCCGAGATCCCTACGGAGGACCTTTTTGGACGTTGCAGAAACTGACGTCCTTCCTTGCTCCGATATACCTATACGTATACGGATCCCACTTTTGTCCCTCGATTTAAACCCGGCCCAGTCTGCGACCGGGACCAAGTTTGGGTCAGCTTTCCTCCACAGACGATGCGACGTACAGTTTCTCGAAATGGGTTACCCCCAAGGGATTTTCATCCTCCTTCGCCGCTCCTGCCCCAAGGTGCTCGAGTTCTCGTCGCTTATAAATATCTACGGGGTTGACCAGAGAACAAAAAAAATACGGACAAAAAAAAGCATCAGTTTCAAAACGTGAATCGAAGAGGTCGTGTCCGGTGCAACGACATTCGCATCTTCAATGCTATTACGTTACACAGAACGTCCCTCAAGTGTTCTGCATGGGGAATTTTTAATACGCTGTACACAGAAGAAAAAAGCATTCCAGAGTTGATGACGCTGGAATCTGTGTCCGAAAAAAAAAACGAATTTCTACTAAGTAATAAAATAAATAGCGATACAGGGTTTAGCAATGAATTTTCTTCCTTGAAAAATATTTACAACAGGATACGAAGAATATTTGAGGACAAAGATCAAGGAGTGGCAACTCGCTTATTTGCTGGATACATTGAACCACAAACCGAGATACCGTCTGAATTTGTGCGTCATGTTTACGGTTTGCAACCGCGTCCGGGAAGTTGTTTTTTGTCCTTATTATATCCTTGTGAGCGAAGGAATTATCATCGCTCGCAATTGGTAACAGTTTCGAAATAAATGTCAACGATTGGCAGCGACTATATTCGATAGATAATTTTTTGTTCTTTTCCTTTATGGTTAGCATTAAAAAAAGAATTGAGCGGTTGTAAATTGTTTGAAAAATAAGACACTGACAATTGGTAAAAGGGCTGATAATTACGTAGTGCAAATCTTACTTCGAGAGAATCTGTGACGAACTAATAGCAACTGAAGCGGCGGTGAAGAGCGTTTATTTGAGAACCGAGCAGTCTTCAATTCAGGTTTCGTAGAATTCTTGAAAAAGAACATTTTCGTTTACTGAAAAATTCGAAACAAGCTTCTTTTGTCGAAGACGTAGAAGTTTGTCGGAATCTCTGGCGTAATTTTTCATCTTCGAAATTAATTATATCACATCACCGTACATTCGTTTGAAAAGCCTTGATGTGAAAAGAAAAAAACCAAAAATAAAATAATAAAGAAGAAAGCAGTACAAAAAAAGAATTAACCATAAAAAAGAAGAAAAAACTCGCTACAGAGCGTCACCACTCCAGTGCAGGTGGTTGCCTGCAGTCCTAGAAATGTTATTACAAGTTCGCGGTCGTTTTATCGAATGAAAATATTTTTACGTCTTGTCGCCAGGTTCCATGTTGGGCAGGTTAGGTTAGTTGGTTCGCGTTCGACGGTCGGCGAGTAACTTACAATAAATGTACTTATATTATACATTGTACATAGATATTTAGATACTCCGGTATATACATATGGTGAAAAACTATACCACTTCGTTCGTCTAGTTACCCTTGTTCGGTAATAGTCGTGGAGCACTGTACCTATCTATGTAATGTATACTATTAACTGAAATTGAATTGGGTTACGTGTACACTCGTCCTCCTATGCATCTCACATACTATATATGTAGCACATTATGTACGTGCATTTAGTACATATTATGTATACACAAGCAAGTATGAGACGCACCAAAGTCTGGGACAAGTAGGTACACGTCTATATTACACCCCACGACTCAACTGAAGCTCCAGACTGGCACATTTACGTCCATTATACCTGGTTTGCATGGACGAATGATATACAGGGTGTTTCATCAAAGGTGTCGAAGCATTTGATTTTAATGTTACGACTATCGCTAATAAATATCGACGTATCATATTCAATTTTCTTCCCACATTCGGAGGGCCGACAATCGATTGGATTACCTACTTAATTTCGAGATATTTTTTCTAGTTAGTAATACGGGTCTCGAAAACCGAATCGAAAACTCTCGCTGGGTACACTGGAATTTCTTTCAAGTTTCGAAAACGTTTTTTCTTTTCCGATTTATAACTTTATTTGGAAAAAAACAAATGTCGAACCTTCCGCCTCACAGCGAACGGGTCTAATGGAACACCCTGTATGTGCTTGGGTGCTGTGAATGTCAGATGTGTAACCGATAGCTGCAGCATATAAGGTAGATATAGGTGCATGCAGTTCGGTTCGTTTGGAATTCTGAGTTAAATTAGCTACAATATCACGTGTTCTATATTTGCTGTTGTACACCTACGTGTATACGTAATGTGTACACGTTGGTGATGCGATTGTTTCTGCGGTGCAGGTGCGAGTTTGCGAGGGTTCAATTTTGAGTGAAACGTCATTCGATCTATATTCCTTTCTATATACCTATGTGCATGACGTACATCAGAAAATAGCTGTACCACCATTGATATGAGTATATGACGTTGATCCCGCTCCATGTATGTGAAAACGAATGATCGCTGCACCGCCCGGCGTTCGACAACCGTGAAATTTCATGATAAACGAAATTCGGAAGCACCGATGTAATGGAAATAGAAAAAAAAAAAAACACGGAAAATGAAAATTTGAAAATTTATAACGGCGCAAGGAATAAAATTTTACGAGTTTCAATCCGGTGTTTTTCTTGTTTATTGTGCATATGCTATGAACGGACGTACGAATGACCTTCACATGACCCATGCCGCGGGACCGACACGTCAAAAATCTGATTAATTTATTGGAAGTTCTACGGCATTAATCGACATACCTATGGGTTTTCACCTAACGATAATTTTTTTTTTTTTTCTTCAAGAATGTTTTACCGCCGATAAAATAGCGCCTGAAAAATACGTGCTTTTTATATTTCCAATTCCAACCCAATCTATCTCTGCTAGTTTTTTTTAGCACGTAAAGTTACCGCCGAAATAAAAGGAGAATGAAAGAAAAAATTGAGTGATCAGAAAATCAACGAAGGTTGTCACTTGGTCGAGGTTCATTTTGGAACGGGGGTGAAGAGCAGCGTTTGGTTGGTCCCGAGAAGACCTCCTCTGTTTTTCACTCTGGTAATCTTAAAATCATGAGATGTGTAATTAAAATCCCGTCATTTTCTTCGCGTCGTTTATATACGCGCGTACAAATATATGCAGACTTGGGAAAGAGAAATGAAGGAACTGCGGACGTTGTACATCAGCCCGCTGTACATTTATACCAAGGCTAATAAATTTGGAAAACGATTCGGAATGCTCAATAAGACATTTCACCCGTTTTCTACCACGCGGGAGAAGCACCTCCTCATATTCTCGTATTTCTGAAAACTTTCTTCGATAAATAAACTATACACATCCCGCGCGCAGCGGCAGGACGGTCTTGGAGTTTCATGAAAACTTGTACATATTTAGAAGAAATTTGCATACGGAATGCCAATTTACCTTCGGGTTTCGTATTCGCCTCTGCCTTACTATCCATATTTTTCCTCGTGGAAATACGTTTAATGAAGGTGCGAAGAAACAGAAAACAAAAAAAAAAAAAAAACGAAAACGAATAATTAAATTAAAGTTACGTTATTATCACCGGAATAATGGGTGTCTTGAAATGATTATGTTCTCTTTTTTTTCTTTCATTCGAGCCACTTTTCGTCTCCTGTTGAAAGTTTTTCTTCTTTTGCTTATGCAAATATGTTAAATTACGTGGCGGCTTTATTTTGCGAAAAGAAAAAAAAAAAGAATCGAATCTCCAAAAAAATTGAAACTGTCTACGGAGCGTCAAAGTTCCGAGGCACGTGTATCGTTCGAAGTGCTTTCTTTTCCGTGTTTATTTATTTATTTATTTTTTTTTTCAATAATGTTGATCATATCGAAGGACACGTCATTTCGATGCAACCACTCGATACTTTTTACTTTTACATTTCAACGAAATTTCTCTACGCGGCGAATTTCAAGGTCGGGTGGGACACGTTCACGCGCACCATAAATATGTGCTCTCACTAAATACATTCCTGTACAACATATGTATACACACGTATGTACACATGTATAAAACTACTCCGTGCGCCCTCTCAGCGTCGTCTGCAACAGTCCTTCAAAACGTTACTACCGAGTTCTTTTCTTGCCTGCTTGCACTGCAGTCGCTCCTTACGAACTTTTAATTTTCCCGCAGGCATAAAAAGCTTGTCCACGAATATCTCTACCTTTAAAATGTAAAACTAGGTATACGCTGTACGTACGTTATACGTACGTAAGTGCACGTGTATGCATACACGTATAATGTATCTAAAATGTTTATGTGTATATAAACATCTTTGTATAAGTGTCCAAATAAAAAAAACATATGTATATATGCATACAATACATGGAATTGGACATGTGCTGGTTTCGAGTACTCAACTCGTTGCACTACGGTGAACTACTCTCCAGGTTTCGCGGAATTTTAGTTCGGAGCGAAAGCTCCTAGGCTCGACTGTGTTCTTTTTTTGTTTTTTTCCAATTTTATTTTATCATTATTTTTGCTGGCCGGGGCGGGGTGGGGGCAGAGGGGATTTTTTTTCCTCCATTTTCTACCACTTTAAAGGCACACAGAGGGCATTAGGAGTTCTTTTAATTGCAAACTACTTTAGGGGAACGAGCTCAATTCTACTACCGACCCTTACTGTATACATAACCCTGACTGTATACCTATAGATGTAATACCTGTTAGATAGATCTGCACTGTGGTACGGCTAGCAAGCTGCCTGCAACTTTCAACCGAAATTAGAAACGATCGAGGTTTTTATTGCGTCGAAATTGTTCCTGGAAAGGCGACGAGTAATTTTAAACATTCATCTCCACGGTAAATAATTACTCTCAATTTAGTGTTAGTTTCGAATGTCGTGGCATCGATTTTTTTCTCTTATTTTGTTCCTCCCATTATCCGCTGTTGCGAAGGCTTTCGCGAAGGGTAACAAACAAAAAACAATGTTTTTCATTTACAAAAAAGAATCCGATCGAGAAGTTTCAAGTCGTGACCATTCGTTATTTTCGTTGGACTCATCTTCGAGTTTATCTGAAAAGTTGAATCCCCGCGGTATACATGCAAAGTAACATTGATATTTTCTTGACCACTTGCAATGATAAAGTCGTAAACTGCACACCGCGAACTCCCCCCCCGCCCCGAAATCTCGTAAAAATTCTGATCTCAAACATAATTTTGGCCCGTAGAGCATGAAATTGCCCACCGACATGTTATATGATAATACGTTAATTAATTTGGTATCGCGGTGTGCGAGCAAAAACAATAACGGAGAACAAAGAAAAAAAATTACACACGTATATTATATTATTAATATTATTTGGTACCGTTTCTATATCAATTCACTTGAGAAGCAATTAATTATCGGAAATGCTACCAATTATCCATGTTAATCGAAACGAGCAGTAATATGGAAAGAAAAAAAAAAACGAGAATAAACAACAACTTTTCAATGACGTGTAAACCAATAAACGTTATATTTTACAGACGATGATAATAATATTAGTAATAATAATGATGATAATGAGGGGTAATACTTATCAATCAGGGTGGAAAATGTGAGAGGGTTGGTATAGAGGCGTAGAATCGATGAATGCGGATTCGAGGTTGTTTCGAAAAACTGGAGTTGAGTAAACTCCGATGAAAAAAAAAGAAAAAATAAGAAGAGAGCGAGAGAAAGAGAGAAATTTAGTGAAGAAATTAAAGAGCGCGATAAAGAAGAGAGAAGATACAGAATTATAAGAAACCGTTTTGAAATGAGTATAAAAATAATTGGCGATGAAAAATATTGTTACGATAATTTGATTGATTTTATTGCGTGAAGTTTGTGCGGCGCGTTCATTGCACTTTTCAAATATCGCCTATTACACCGTCCGCATTTATTATGTGACACGGGAAAAGGCGGAGAAAAAAGAAGTAGGAACGAAAAAACTGCAGGAGAATATTTACGGAAATTAATTCGTATTTGCGGTTAATCTTTGTATGACGAGATGCTCTCAAAGCATTGAGACACGAGATTATATATTTCCTCTCGCTTATATTACGAGTGATATATTAATATCTATATTGCGATAATGCGTATACCTGCCTCCGACCCGTTTGATTCATTTATCCGGCTAAAAGTACGCCGAGATGAACGATTACGGCTCCCAAGTTTCGTAAGATGCGGTCGGTCGGTATAAAGATTATATAATCTCACCAAAATAAGACGCTCGCCACGAAGATATTCTCGCACTTTCCAGAAACCCCGCAGATTTATACCGCCAGTTTATATCAGGTGTGTTATATAGAATAACGCGTTGGCTATGGTGTACAAGAGACGTCCAGACCGATTCGATTCGCCTTGAAATCTCAAAATTTTCAAGTTGGTGCGAGAACTTCTTTTTTTTTTGTTCAACGGTGCTAAAAACACCTTGAAACTAAAATGGAAAAAATTACGTAAAAATGATATTTGTGATTTTTACTTCTCTATGAAAAAGTTCTTGCATGTCCTGTTTTCGAATTTTCGAAATCTTTTTCTTCTTTTATTCGTTGGGCTCGTCATTTTTCTACGTTTTATTACATCGAACGGGGATGGAAAAAAATGTCGCCGTGATTCGTCGATCACGTTTCGAAGTGCAGGGCAGGTTTTTATAATAGGGTCCGGCGATCCGCAATTTGAAAATTTTCACTCCGCCCTGATTCACTTATGCTTCGACAAAAGAAGCGTCTCTTTTCGGTATACGTCGCGGATCAACCTGCGTTTACGCCTACCTATATGTATATCTTCGCACGTGTGGATTTACACGTGTGTTCCACATAGGTATTGTATCCCCGTGTATCCTAACCTCTCATACATACCACATTGTATAAAACCAGCCGGTCGACCGGCGCGGAATTTCGCGAGCAGGGTTGAATTTCAAGTCGGTGGTTTTTCGTTTTTTTCTTTCCTTTTCACTTTTTCATTCTATCGAGGAATCGTCCTGAATATTATATATATAATTCTCGAAGTATGGCAGCTACGCTTTCGATCTACGCTTCGTCGGACGCCCACCAACGTCGGTGGCGGTGCCGGTGGTGGCGGGTTTTTGGGATCACTGCGCCTGCAGGGTGGTTCGTATGTATGCGAAATTCAACGTTGCGAAATTCACGCGCACGACGTATTATCCTCGATTTTTGAATGAACCGATGTTCACTCGAACTGGCTTTGCGAGAAAAAAAAGTCTCCACATCTTCACGGCTTCGAGCCATACATAAAATTGTATCGATTCGCTGACGGGTATCAAGAGAATTTGGAAATGAATCAACACCCGGGTCGCGAGTCCCGTCGAAAAAGCGTGGGCGAAAGTTTAGAGCAAGCCTCCCGCTGTAAATATACGTGTAATAACCAGAACCCTTGTAGGATGAAGCTCTCTCTGAGCGATCGGAGATATCGAATCCCTTCGTCGGCGAGGTGTAGTTACCCTAATGGCCGAACCCAACCGCGTCGGCCGAAACCCCCCTGGCTATACGGTAACGTTAAAACGATTTTATTATTTATGTATTGCGGAGTAAAGGTTAATAAGTTGGAGGAATTTCCGAATTAACACACTCTCCGTAACTGTGTTGTACTGTTATAATCCACATTGTGTTGTAACTCGGGGGCATTCGTAAACCCTCAACAAACAAATGCTACCTACGTCTATCCTTACGCCCACACAAAGGATTCGGTTCGCCAATCATTTGTGAAAATATTTATCATTCCACATCCGATCCAATCTATACGTGCAGGGGTAAGGTGCCCGATTCTACGCCGATATAGCGCGAAGGAAAATACCCGAAAAAATCGTGGATGAAGTAATTGAATTATAGTTCTAAGAAAATAATTACAACTATTCAAATAATTTCTCTAAATAAAGTGGGCCACCTTTGTTGCCCCCTGTAAACTCTTCCATTTTTTATGAAATACAAATCGTATATATGGTGTCAAATGAATCGTCCTGTATGTATATGGCATGTATGTAAGTATCATCCATCGATTATCATTATTCTTCTTTTTTCTTCCCCCCCCCCCCCCCCCCAGTCGATTTTGAGAAATAATTTTACAAAAATCTATATTCACGCATCGGGGCAGGGGGAGGGAGGGAGGGGGGGAAAGAAGCATGTTAACGCAGCCGCGGAATATCGAATGGAATTTTAAAATCCTATCGAGAACTGGGTGCTTGAGTCATTTCCAGGACGTGGAATATTCTTTAAATACTCAAATCGGGGATAAATAGGGGTAAGGGAAGACGGGGATGAGGATGGGGAACGGGCATACGTGCAACGTGGCGCCCACCCCATCGTCCCGCGGCACACGTATACAGTAAATGGAAGTACACGCAAGCCGTAAAAACTACATATATACATGCACCTGTTATATACCTATAGGTATGTGTATGTATAGTGTATATACCTATACCGAATGGGTAGACGTGCAGTGGTTTATAGTCGGTGATATAGGAGAAGACCAGCGGCGAAACGGGCGTAAAACTAGCGGTGGACCTGCACGTCACGTCCAGAAGATATTGAAATTATTAATATCGTCCGACAATTTCACGTGATTTATATCAACGTCATTCTAATTTTTTATTCCCCATCCCATCCCTACCCCGCTCTTGCACAATCCGTACAGGCGCTTAATTCGTCCATGCGCGTCAGAATGATAATCCTCCCATCAAATATGAAAATTTGATGCTGCGCTGATCGTTTCATCCGTTCTTCATATTCAGCTGCAGCGCATATATACGAGCGCGCGGACGTGTCATACAGATCGGAGATCACTAATGGAGTCCTATTTTAATAAGTTGATGACCAATCGAAAATCGAAACGCGAAATGAAAACTCGAAATTTGAGATGAGCCTCGTCTTTCTGAATTCGCGATCTATAAAATTGATCGAGGTATCGGCAATTTATTGCTCAAAAAAGTAATAAAATAACGATATCTCGATGAGATTTATTTCTAGCTCAATTTACTCGACAGTTTCGTGTTCCTGAGGTAAAAATACGTTGGAAAAGTGTGCAGCGATCGATTTTAAAAATACTTAATTTTCGACCCCAAAATCGACAAAAATCCAAATGAGTACATCTCAGATATTTGTCGATTTCAGGGTCAAAAATCAATTCAAACTAATTTGATTGCGATCCAACCGATTTCGGCAGCCTCTTCAATTTCGCGTAGGTTACGCCCTCTTGGTTCTCGCTGTCGGCCCGTCTCAACTCGATCATCATCATGTCGCGCGAGACGAATGGTAAGGAAAGATGAAAAAACCATCCAATAATCTTTGCCCGAATCAAAGCTTGACTCTCCGTTTGTCTTTTTCGGTAAGCTTTAGCTATGAAGTTGCCGCGGGGCATTTTTTTTTTTACAGCGAGAGATGATGAAGGAATCCGTGAGAAGGGGTGTCGGAAAAAAACTCAAGAAAAAAAAGCCGATGGTCTACGAAAACTGAGGACTAATGTTCCTGATGGGATTTCGAGCCGGGGTGCCGACGAAGCAATATAATGGCTCTGAGACTCGAAGATTCACGAATCTTCCGATATGCCAAAGCTTTTGAGGCGCAAAAGCTCATCGTACACACATAAAGATGGATATTAGATGTGTATATGCATATTGGTGTATTCTTGACTCGCGAGAAGCTCCTGAGACGCCCGGCGAGCAACTCCGGCCTCCGAACTCAACCCTTTCGACCCCCTCATACCGAGATATCTTAAACACGTACGTGAAGGACGAAGATGGTGTTTATGCGCGTCGTACGAAGCTGCCGCTGCTCTAATGCATATTCAATCAAGGTAAATGTTCTTAGCTGTGTATACTCACGTATCTATATATATATATGTATTGGACGTCTCATGCACTGCGTGTGTGTGTGTGCGAGAGAGAGAGAGGTAATGGTGCAAGATGGCGGATTCTCTACGCATGCGGAACCTATTTCATCCCCTAACTTCCTCCGCTGTAGAAGATCCTCATGAATTTCAATTGCCAGAGCTAAGATTTCCGCTTTTATCATTCAAGAAATTACACCCTGATCCCGCAAAACCCCGTCTGAAGCGACAGCCGCGACTCACTCTGTCCTTTATATATATATATATATATAAAGCAGACATGGTATACACCCGCTGCGTATGGATATATATTTTTTTCCTTCCTTTTTATTCTTCATATTCTTTTTCTTCTCAAAAAGCCAGCTAATGCCCCTCGGATCAACCGTTTGGAAATAAAATTCTGAATACTTCATAATTATTGTACGAACGCGTATAGAGGACAAAAGAATTTGAAAAAAAAAAAACTAAAAAGAATTCAAAACGTTTAAAATTTGATCCCTTGTAGATTAATTATTATTAATCATTTTTTCTTTTCTTTTTTTTTCTTTGCTTTCTTCTCAAGGGAGGTCGGGTTTCTTTTGTTTTACGCAAATAACGGTTCACGCATATATATATATATATATATATATATATATATATATATATACATGGGTGTAATATATAATATACAAGGAGTAGGTAATTTTTAACCTCGAGACAGATTAGAAGAAAAAAGGGGGAAAAAAAAAAGAGGAGAGCCAAAAAGTAAAAGAGAAAAACGAAATGAACGAGGTGAATTATATACATCTGCAGCGGAGACAGAGTATCCTTTATTAGTACCTATATAACTATATATTTGTAACGGAAGTATATCTTCTCGTCAACCTACTTTTGTTCGTCGCGCAACGAAATTGGGACTTGTTTGCTTCGGGGGTTCCATACACGCGGTGATAAAAGAACCATTAAATCCCCTTGGGTAGGGGAGGTAGGCTTAATACGCTCATCTTTTATCTCTCCGTCAACAAGCATCCGCTTGTCTTATCACGGAGAGATTTCACCTAATTTCGGAAAGCCACGAGAGTTTCTTATGCCGCGCGTCTTCGCATCTTTTTTCTATCTCCTCATTCAGGGTGGGTATATTATTCTTATTATTTCATCATTACCATTGCATTAGTTTCATTTCATTAATTTGCTCTTACATTCGTGAATGTAGCTATGACGATGCTCGAAATTCAGCGACGAATCACCCGGCGACTCATGAATTATAATCGCATCATTTCTGTAATATACAACAACCGAATCATATGCGTAATCTGAAAATGAACAGCAACGAAACCGACGACGATACAACAAAAATGGCGGTTGGATGCTCGGAATATATTCGCTATCGTCGTTCCGTTCTTTGGCACCTTTTCAGGCAACCGTGTAATTCATCGTTATCACTGGTAACGTCTGAAACTAACGAGCGGTGGCACCTGAAAAAGAAGAAGACACAGGGAGAGCGGAAATCACGGAGGAGTGAAAAGCAACGGAGGGAAATGTCGGTGGCGGCGAGGGGCGGGGGACGGGGGGCGGGGGGCGGGGGGCGGGGAATACACACCGAGGGTGAAACTCAACGAAGGAGAGAGCGGCAACGAAAGTGGAAATTGCAACGAAAGCTCGCCCGCTTATTAGAGAACATCAGATAATAACACTACAGAGGAACAAAATGGTCCAGCTGGATGCTGCGCGATCCCACAGGACATACACCGATTCTATCCTGGGTAAGCATACCTGCATACCTACCTATCGACTCGATGTATTATTATAATGGCCGCTGGAAGAGCTCTGCGAAGAGGACGTTTTCCTTTCTTTTTATTATTTCATCTTCACGGTCGCCGTGTATGTATGTATCATAGGTATGTAGATGTAAAGTTTCTTTTTGTAGAAATTTTATTTTATTCGGTTGTTCTTTCTTTTGTTTTGTTTTTTTTTTCACTTTTTTCCTCTTCCTTCTCGTTCGAGTAAACGTTCTTCTCGTTCCTGCAGTCCAACTGCAGCGTCCAAGGTATTATATTGTCCATTGTCTGTAGTATCTGTAGTACCGTGCGGGGGCATTTTTCGATATCCATTACGATTGGCGAACGTCGAACTGCGGCGAAGGTCGAATAATATATAATCTATCTTTGTTCCGACTTGTAATTTCCGAATATTATAAATCACGATTTACAAAAATTCATGATAATCATTATTCCCGACCCATTCTTATTTACAGCTCCGAATATCACTTAAATACTTATACCTACCCGCGAATTCGATTCTCTCGCCGTGTTTTTTTTACGTCATTTTCTCTTGATTTTTTTATATCTCATATACTTCCTCTCCTTTTGTTTTCGCTCATATCTTCATTTGTTTTATTTATACCCGCACATACATACGTACTATACATGTATCACTACCATCTGATACACCTCAATATCGTTGGTTGTATCGGGGATAAAATTTAGGGGTCGCAAAAATTGCAGAGCTTGCAGCCCCGTTTTCTCATTGGTCGGAATATAATTTCGCAAAGACCGGAGATATAATAAGGCTATAATAATAATAATAACAGTAATCACAGTGATAACAACAACAACACCGCCGATAACAATAATAATAATAATGATAATAATGAATAAATATTTATTTCCCCGCGAGGGAAAATTTTCCCGAAATTATATCTTCCATCCAGCTGCGAATCTCCTTTTACACAACTTCCTGCATAGGCAAGGTAATTGTCGGATAATTGTTATCTGATGCGATCGAGGTGGAATGTGGAGTATATATACACATATACATACATATATATGGTATGTAAGCATAAATGTATATGCATAAGGTTAGGTTAGGTATGTGCACCCTATTCCCGAGTATTAGATCGTTGAAGTGTGCGATATGGTTATCGAATTTATTCGTATATGTTTAGGACTTCTTATGCGTATTGGATAGATTCTGGAAATTATTGAGAATTCCTTGTATTTCATCAAGTTAATAGAAATAAAGAGAGAGAAAGCAAAAAAATGAAATAAAAAAACGGGATAAATTTCTGTTTTTTTTTTTTTTTTTTCTCTTTCTAAGCCCATACAAAAATAAATAGTTCGGCATAAAAAGAGAGAGAAACAAAAGGCGAGAAAAGTAAAGGAAGAAAAAAAATGGCGTCACATCACGTTGTTCGGACGATTCGAAAAATAATTACGTACGTTACTGCAGTATTCAACCGGTAAAAAAGAAACGGGTAAGGAAAAAAAATGAATAAAATAATAGCATCAACGAAAGAAAATAAATTGGAATAAATAATGATACGGAGAATCGATGATGAAAATTTGAAAAAATACCAACTGCAACATTTTCATGCCTTTTTGAACCGAACGTGTTCATAATTCTTGATCCAGTTATCCTGGATGTTCGGATGTAATTAATTTCACGCAGCACCGTTCGATGTTTATACACTCCATACCTATATCTATACCCACCTACCTAATGCCCATTGTAATCAGTCGATATCCGTACCGAACTTTTGATCCAGTTTGAATCAACCGATCATCAGTTGAAACGCTGCTTTCCATCCTATATACCTATTAGCTGCGGAATATATAGTTACGCATATCTGTAGCACCACATTTCGAAGTGTGGGTATTTGTACGTGCAATTTATAGGGTGGCCAATTCGGTTCGATAATCGCAAATATATCGTCGCAGATTTTGGACGTTGCGAGAAAATAGCTCGTGAAAAATTCAACTCGATCGATCGCTTTTAGATTCTTCAACCGATATTCCGATGTATGTATGTACTAGTAATTTTCGATCCGATTCCGAATGTCAGAAACGGAAAAAAAAATCGTCGGTGACCTCGAAATCACGGTTATTATATTAAGTTTCGTTTGAAAAATCAGTCGTTCAGATTTTCATTTGGAACGGTAGAATTCTAACGGTGCAGAAATATTTTCCGAACTTATCCGAACGAAATGACGTATAATCTTCCGGCAGTGGATGTGGAAAGAAACACCCTGTATGTGGGTTATATTCTCTGGAATGAGAAAAACAGTTGGATGAAATTTGCTGGTTCGGAACTACCGGGACACGTATGTTGCATGCGGAAAGAAGAGATAGAAATTATTTGAAGGTACGGAAAGTGGGTGGGTGGAAATGCAACTATATACCTATACAGCGACTAGCGAAATAGCTAGGGAAATCAGCGAAGCAACGCGACCGGAAGTTGGCTCGTAACTTTGCCAACTTTGGCAAAAGTAGGCCGATCTTTCGTCCATGTTTATTATTAGGACAAGTCGCGCGAGGGTCGGACTTTTGGGGATGAGAGTTCGATTTCGTTTTTCCCTCTTGCAGCGATCTTGATCTCCGCGTAATTGCACCGCGGCGGTTAGAAAAACAATCGATGAAGAAACGTGAAGAAAAGTAAAATAGGTAAATAAAAAACGAAAAATCCCGAGGGAAGCTAAAAACGAGAAGAGCACGTACATCTGTACATATACGCGGGTATAAATTTAACTATGTATATAAGCGTAAATGTATGTGCCTATGTAAACGGGCGCGGATGTATTATGATCGCTTGAAAATCCCTTAAAGTCCACAAATCATCTCCGCTTAACCCTTCAAGACGAAAACGCCATAATACGTTCTCTACTTATGTACGCTCTACGTACCCGTAGCCCAACATTAATAAATTATCACAATCTTAAATTACTCCCGCTCTCTTTATACCGTACCTACCACCCCTCCCTAAAACGATTACGTGAACCAATGTGAGAATTTATTTCAACATTAAGTTTTCATACCGAAAAGGCGTATCCCGCAAAACTTATCGTCAGCAAAACAGAAACACGTCAAAATTATACGCTATACTTCAACTAAAATCTGCTCGAAAAATCAACTGCAGACTTCGATCATATTAATCTTCACATTCCAAATCATTTCTTTTCACATGGGCTTTTCAGAACCCACAATTTCTCGACGTTCGAGGTAGTCCTGTTTCTGCAGAATACATAAAAAAAAAAACAAATTCCATACCACTCAACGGTAAAAAAAAGGAAGAAAATCGTTGAGATCGACCTAAGACTTGAAGGACCTTTTAAATGGCTCTGCCAAAAAACATTCACGAATTGACTCGAGATTCTTTTTCTTTTTCTTTTTTTTTTTCCAAATCTCCAACTTGTCATGTTCAACTAACGAGATAAGACTCTCGAAGATTTATCACTGCTCATGGGGTGGCATGAAAAAAAATGTGAAATTTTATTTCCCGCTTTTTCGCGATGCATTCGAAACTAGCTGTGAGTTAAATTTCGTGACGCTTGAGGTGGATTAAAGTTGTTCGATCGCTGGCTCAAGTTTTTTCCACAAGATTTCATCGATAAGATATAATTCACTGTGTAGCTGCGGGGATCAGAATAGGTTTGCGAACGCGGTAAGATGATACGTTTATAGATTGGGAGGAAATCCAGATGGAAAAATAGGGGGGGGGGGATGAGTGGCAGGGAAAGGGGCGGAAAACGTGCCTATATATATTTATATAAACCTATACCTTGGAATACTCGAACGGGTTCTGCCCACTGATTTCCGGATGTATACACGTAAACTTTGAAGAGCGAGCCCGCGCCCTTTACTAAGAGGATTTTGCTGTTTGGGTTACGCTTTACTGTCCCTTGCTGGAATATCTTCTACAGCTGGATGCGATGGTTGAATTTGGCGTGGGGCGGGGGGCGGCAGGGGGGTGAGGGGAGTTTATATCTGCAACTTTGCAAAAGACTTCTCTTCCAAAGTAGGTATACCCACTCAACCAACCGTTCAATGAAAACCCATTTCCATTTCAAGGTCACTCGGCGATTTAACTTACCTTTCCATTTTATACCCTATACCCTGTAATAACATCTCGTCGTATCACATTAAAACCTAACACATTACACGTGTCTGATGTCACTCTATACGTTGTTATATCTTGTTGAATTTATAAAGATTATTATACATAATACGTTATTTTGAAAGGGACCGTATAAAAATGGAGTTACGCATGATAATATTTGATTAAATTTATGAAACGCGGTGATATTCATGCCGATTTTTGACACGCCGTTAATCTTCGAATCATCGTCTCTGCGTGGTTTCATGGAATCGACATGAGAGGAATTGGAAAATTGAAACTTTGGAAACGGCTAAATCTAAATTCGGAGAAAAAGAAATATATGTTTAAGAGAACTCGCGGATGAAATCGTGAAAAATTAGATCGTGAGCGATCGGATCGTAATCTTATACGGGTTCTGAGGTTTTCGGCTTTACCGAAATTCCGTGGAATGCCCCATACACGTAACCTTGTATCTGTATTTAATTTAACGACTATTACATAAACCCGCAGGACGTTTATACCGAGGGAACCCATCACCGAGAGCTTTTGCCCCCGCAGAGCTTTCAAAGTAAGCACTGCGTACAGCGCGGCATCAGCTCTTCCTAAATTAGACAGTTTTCAACTATTTCTTTTTTTTTCAACCAAATTGATCAACCGGATGGTCCCGCTAACTCCTCTCATGTCCCCGAGGCATTATTACTCTCCGCGTCGGATTCGTTTTGCTCTTTCCAATGTTTAATTATTCATTGTTTAATTATTCATTATCTTCACGTGTTTGTTTTTTCTCTCTCATTTCTCTTTCTCTCTCTCCGTCAACAAGACGACGGAAATTCCGATCCGAATATCGCGTAGAAGTTCAAACCAGAGACAAAAAATAAACCGGAAAGGTATAATCCTTGAAAAGTGTTCTTCCGTCGTACACGCGAAGGCGTAAGCTTTGAAAAAAAAAGAAAAAAAAAAAAAAACATTCCATCGAATTTTCGAACCCTCTTCGAACTAAATCGACGTAATTTCGATGCCCTTCAATTATTTCTGACCTTTCAAAACTGAAGAACCTAGATTTTCAATTCCGGAGCTACACATTTCTGTCCGCGTGTCGTATCCCGCGGTGATGGAAAAAATCTGAAAAATCATCTATTACTCGGAGTACGATTTTCGTTTTTTTTTCTCTTTGCGGTGTCAAATCTTCTGAAACCAAAAAAATCCGTGTTACGTCCGTGCGATTTTTAGCCTTTCATACATGGGGTACTGTCACTGCAACATACATACCTATATACATATGTATCACGTACAAAACTATACGGAATATAAAGTTATCCGCGCCCCGCTCTGATTTTATTTTTGTTTATTCTTATTTTCAACGGCTTCTGTCAACGTCAGAGAAGTTAAACATGTTTTGAATTATGCAGTTCTGTACGCTTTTTTTTTCTTCTTTCTTTAGGATTGATCGTCTTTTTATCGATTTGCTTCCGCGGACGGGTTTTTGATACGAAGACTCCCGTAGATTTATTAGGCATCACGATCACGTGGACGTTCTAATGGACGGAAGGGTCGTTATTAACCATCACTGGCGTATATCATGTACATTATTTATGTCCCCATGCGCACATGTACAACGTCATCGCACATTGAGTTAAATGTGGGGGAAGGGGTGGTTGGCAGCGGCGAGGGGGGGGGGGGGAGGTGAAAGGGTGTTATTGATTGCACTCAACAACCTGCCACCGTCAAAATTATATTATTAACCTCGTATAATATTCGATATTTTTGAATATCTTTTGCAATCATATGTTACACACGTTATCCTAATACCTATAATTATGATGTGAGAAGAAGAGAAAGCAATTGAAGAGAAAAATTAATCGAAATGTAATAGAAATAATTTTTTTTCTTTCCCCCTCTTAACTCGTTGGTTAGCTTTATGAATAAGCGAAAAATGAATTTATTCGTATTAACTATGTAGGCATATATGCATATATGTTTCTGTAGAGACGGTACTGAAAAAAAAAAAGTTCATTAATTAATTACGGAATTGTTATTAAAATATCGTTGACCGAATCGGAGATGGTTTTGGTAAGTATGATAGTTGTTGAATCGTCGTGAAAATCTCCATGTGTATTTACGTTGTAGATTTACTTTATGCTTCTGTACAGCTGTAGTGTCGGGTTATATACCGCGTGTATTATAGCTTAGGGTATTGAAAACTCTGAATACGTGCCAAAATGTTGTTTTCTATGTTAAAAAGTTGATAAATTTTCATCCTTTGTGGTTTTTGTATATAGTTATACTGTACGTTGCATACATACATAAATTGGCTCTATATATTATATAGTTTTCTCTCGGTTATGAGATAGTACCCTCGCGTATACGTGCATAATATAACTACCTATATATTTATACCGATTTATGTATTACACATATGTATATATAATATATACCTATATGCACGTGTACATATGTAAAAGATATGCGCGTGAGGAGGCGACCGACAACTACGTTATGTGGTACATAATACATCATCGCAAGGTATACATACCGGATCGTTGTGTATTTATACATATATTAGACTGATTCAAAAAAATCGACAATTTTTATTTTTCTTAAATATATCAAAAATGTTGTTGAAAATGATGAATAATATCATTTTGAAAAAATTGTTAATATTTTTTATCAAAAGTAAGTCTCAAGACAAAGATTTTGAAAAAAAAAAAAGTCAAATTTGGACCATTTTTGAAAAAAGTTACGGGCAAAGCACCGTAAAAAGTGCGATTTCTGTAAGAATTCGATATCTTTTGAACGGGTGGTCGAAAATTTTTCGAATTTTACCAGGAAGAGTCTTTGGATGGATACTAAAACATGTAAAAAAATTGAGGAAATCAAAAAAAAAAGTTTTTCAAAGTGTCTGGTTTCGCGTGGAACCCCCCATATATATAATATATACGTATACATATCGTCAATGTATCATGTTGTACATACCGTGCCTTTATTTCATGTAGAAGGTAGAGAAAAAAACAAAAAATTTAATGTTATCGTTATTGTTGCTATAGGGTAAACATTTCGCGGTTCTGGCGTGGGTTGTAAAGGAATTGTTTTTTCTAGTCGTTATAAACTTTTTCGGTGAAAAATGGTGTTATTTCACGCCTTATATACACACGTACACGTGTCAGTACATACTCCATACATAATAATATAGCTGCGGAGAGGCTCACGGAAAATGTACGGAAAACGGATGAAGAAAAAATTTATATGTAAAATAAAGTTAAACAAGGAGCATGTAAAAAGCGAGCATCGCGTTTTCGATTACGATTTTCAATCGAGAACGCGGAACGTACCAATTTATTATCTAGGTATCGATATATATCTATATCTGTGGTAGAACGATCGGTGGTGAAAACTGGACAACCATTTTCCATAAATGATACGCGAGCCCCCAAATTTCGTGGTGCGTAGGACATCTCCATTTTTGCTTTCCGTGCCATTTTCATTAAAGTTTTTCTAGCGAAGCGAGTTTTACCTCGCCGTGCTAGTAGAGGACATATACAGGGTAGTGAGGCCAGCGCTAAAAGAAAGAAACCGACGATAAAAATAAAAACAAAAAAGTGAAGAAGAGAAATCTGCGAAAGTTTTGACGTTGCGTGTAGAGGTTATGTCTCGGTTTATGTGTAGTGTGATATGTATATTATATATGTATATATAAATTATACAACATGTATATAGTTACAATAAAGGAAAGGCCTTTGGCACCCCGCACGTTATATTATCTTAGAAAGATTAATTGAATGGAGAGCAAATTTGAGATCATAATTATTACCGGATGAACGAGGGTTGGGCGGGGGAGCGACATCGCGCAATCTCATATATAGCCTACGGAGATGAAACTTTCTTATTATATACAAACCAAATTGAATACCAGCGCGTATATTCATAGTGTATACGGATGATTAACAAAATTAATTAATTATTTATATTATACACATGGAGGAATATCCGTTACTTATTGTTGTGTAATTCCACTGTGAATATATATTAATAGCTCCCGTTAAGAATAGGAAAAAAATAATTCATACTTCGAGAGAAAATATAAGGATTCGGTTAACGATCGATATAAGATCTGATGTGTTACGCGAAATGAGATTTTCAAACTCCTCGAAAATGAAAACAACGAGTAAAATCGATTATAGAAAGTCTGAGTCAACTGAATTCAGACAAGAAAAAAAAAAGAAAGACAAAATAACAAGGGGTGAGATACAAAAAATCGGTTGCCTCGGTTATTTCTCGAACGAAGGTAAAAAAAAAAAACCTGAACCATCGTCAGGATTTAACAGGAATTGTTCGCATAGTAGTAATCGGCTGCATTTGCAGTTTAAATAAAATATACGCATAAACTTTCGATTTATGTACGTTGTATGTGTTACATTATGTATGACTATATAAATATATATGTGAGTTTGAAGCAGAGGATCCGTTTTTCACTTCGTTAAGGAGAAATTTTAGCAAACAGAGCGTTGTTTGCAGTTAATAGACAAAGCTCTGGAGCTCGAGCTGAGCTTAATGGGTTTTTATTGTACGCCATATAACCAGTGTGGCGATGGATGCGCGGCTAAGCTTCTTGTGGGCCGGATGAATTCTTGCGGGGCACGATGCGCGTTGTGCTCCACATCGGGGTAAAATCGTGGGGCGTCGCGTCGGGGATTCGAGCGTCGCGGACGCAGCGCGTCGGCGTCGCCGCGTTTTGTGCCGGATCTCTGCAGCTTTGCATTTTACGACTCCTTTACGCAACCTGCAACGACGTCGTCAAACCCGGAAATGACCCACCGAAGTAAAAACGTATGCGCTGTTACGTGTGTACATTCATTAATTATACCTTGTATACCGCACAGATATGTTATACGTCGGGATATTTGTTGCGCGGCGATAATTAACGATCGAGATGAAATAAGAAAAAGGATAGAAAAATTGAACATCATTCGGAGGTGAGGAGGTCGATGAAAAATTCATGCATACATTTTGCCGCGACATCGGCACTTTCCTTCTATACCGACGAGGACTTTGACTGCAATTTTCAAGCCTTTGAATTATGTGTAGTTAACGTGTATACATATGTAAATACGTATAGTTATATACCTGCTATAGTCTCCAAATGCTGCAGTAGGTACGTACGTACGTATAAATAAACATGAACAGAAACGAGGTATGCGCGGTGACGGTATACGCGAATAATTAGCCTAATTTATTTATTTTTTTATTTTTTTACTTCGCATCTCGTCAATTCGCGCAGTCAATTCCTGAATCGAAAACTGATTTCTGCAGCTCGAGTGACGGGTTTCACATTATTAGTTTCGCCGTGTAATAATCCTGATTACGCCCGATATCTGTATGTATATTTATATTCCGTTCCGTTGTTTCGCTGCTATCGAAGCTAATCACCTAATCGGTTAATTGATATGCACTACGACACTCGATTAGTGATTGCCGGTGTTTATTGTAGATAGAAATTTGCAGGGCCGAACGTTACGCGACTCCTACGCTGCTGCAGATTACAAACTTCAGGATATCCTATCCATTGTATGTACCTAACTACCTACGCGCGCATACCTATACGCACATTCATTCCCACGTTGCATCAATTACGGGATATTATTACGTGACAAAACGCAAGAGCTTCCATAATTGACTAATCGTGATTTAGCTGTATTATATGCAACGGCTCTCGATCCGAAACACGAAACGGGCGGATAAATTCAGACGTTTACTTGTAGATTTAACTCCTGATTTCCCGCGGATACGTGACGTGCCCAGGTATTTTCATAATCAATAACGATCACGCCCATTTTGGTACACGCCAAAGACCGTTTGAAAGAATTATTCGGAATGTCTTCCGGCTTTTTAATCACTTTTCTCAATTTTCGGAGTAAAGAAACTGCGGAGAAATGTTCTTTTCTTCCATTCTTTCTCTTTGGAACAAAAGCATCGCATCTCGAGGATCCGCAAAATTCTAAAAACAATTTCTTCTCTTTGAAATTCCAATATTTTACAACAATGACCCGGTGAGAAATTTTCTCCAGGTTCGATCTTTGGCGTGAGTTATTTTCTCGTAACGATGAACAACAAAGTCCGATGATGGAACATATTTTCTTAATCGATCTAGTAAACATATTTACTCCTGAACAATTTTACTTCCAACGTTATAACTTTTACGCTATAACCCATCCGACGCATATTTTCCATTAAATTCTAATACCCCTTGTATATTTATGCCGCCGTAATACGTTGTACGATTCGAGGGCGAGGAGCAATCGCGTATTATAGTGCGTTGATAAAACGGCGTTATTGTGGCTTTTATCCGTACATTGTAATATAATGTACGCCATACGTATACCGTGGAAATGCAAATCTCCGAAAAGTATCGGTCACCCGCAGCTCTGTAGCGACAAAACCGCACGCGGTAACCGCGTAACCGCGTTTCAGCATCGTGCAATCATCGTGTCTTTTAGTTCTACACAGCGGGTGGCTCGAAAACACCGTGCCGTCGCTTTGCCGGGTGATTTTCTAGCTACTATTTCGACGAAAATCGATAAGAAATTCATCCACTCGACAGAATCGATATTTTCCTCTTGATCGAAGGTCGAAGTTTTTCGTCGGTTCGAAAAATTTTACTCATCGCGAGAAACAAAAGTCTCAGAAGAGTCTGCGGGTATTTTTTATTCCAGCTTTAGAACGGGTTATTTTTTGTTGCTTTTTTTCTTCCGTTCATCGACACCCGATAGCAATTTCGCTCGGAATTAGCAGCTGCTATAAATTCTGTAATGACGAACGGAATCATTGAATCCGTTTGAAAGCAGCTGTATATTGTGCGATGTTTCATTACGAGGTACTCAATTTGAGTCGAGTGGAGAGTCGAAGTACATCAGCTGGGAATCCCAATCTCCTCGAAGCTGACCATAATTGGCGATCGAGTTGCTACTACCCCATCTAGAGATCTTGCGGGAATCCCATTGACCATCTACTTCCATTACTATTATAGGCACTGTACCCGTGTCAGTTCTATGGCTGTTGTTGGCTCGTCTTACCACGTCTAGAATGGCGAAATCCATCCTCTTTAGATAAACCGTCATATGGCTTTAAAACCGAGGTGGAGTTCAGGTTTCTCGGCTGTTTCTGTGATACGTGATATTAGTATACGTACTCCGGATATGTGTACGGGGCATTCCATGTCAAACCACCTAACCCATGACCCTGACCATTTTTACATTATTTTCGAAGACCAAATTTTACCCTGGCCGTTTTAATCGGAGGAGTGGACTGTAATCGGCTACAGAATTTTTGAGTAGCCCTTCGGATTCTTCGTCAACCGAAATAATGAAGAATCGGAATCCCACTTCCGTTTTTACTTCATGAAATTCAGCTTCCCCCAAATTGAGAAGAATAAAATATCTGAGACGATTCATGAATGATCGATAAAAAAAAAACAATATATATACACATCGAAGACATTTTGTTATTCTTCAAATGAGGACTGTACGAAAGAAGAGGAAAGAAAAAGCGACGGAAAAAAAAATAAACAATAGTGAGATGGTCAGGATCACACAGAGGGTGATTCGGCGTGGAATGCCCCATACATAAAAATCGGGGCGTCCTGCGTCGGAGAATGGAAACGAGATGGGGTGGTAAGAACGTAGGGTATAAAATGGCCCCGGGCATTCTGGGTAATTAAAAAAAGCTACCAGCATGTGACGTCATCCGATGTCGCGTGATGCTCCAGGGCTTCTTTTTATACTGGATGCCCACGAATAGAAGAATCTCGACGGTACGCGGAAAGAACCGCATACGGGGTAACTACTAAACCATACTACCCACAGGAAGAAGAATAAGCGAGTCCTGATTACTCGCTCGCGTACCTCCAAATGCAGCTGCTTCTGCTGCTGATGCTGACGCTGACGCTGATGCTGATGCTGATGCATATGACTCACCTCCGTAACATGCCTACTGCTGTTGGATGCAGACGCATTCAGACATTCATGCTTTCAACACCTATAATAATGTCTATTCCATGCATACGGGATAACACATTCATCCATAGATATACTGGGTATCTCGTATAGAGGATGTGAAAACCGAAAGCATAATCAAAATTGCTATGCGTTTTTACATGCAAATTGCTTTTGATATTCTGATAGACACCGTGAACGATGAAGTGTTCGATTTAATTTTCGGCATTTCTAGTTACCATCAAAAATTTTCATCACCGTGTAATCAACTATTTTTCCAAGGTATATATGAAACCCATAGATACATGCATCAAAATTGTGATATTCATTTGGTTTTTGCGCCAACGAAATGTTTTTGTTTCGCAATTGGCACCTACGCCTCGTGGTATTCTGCGGTTGACAAACATCTTTTGGAAGCCTACAGTCTGGAAGCATGACCTCTTTCGGAATCGTGATAGTCGCAGCTTTTGAAAAACTTCAAAGTACACGTTCATATTTTACCCACCACCGATTTCGTTGAGGTGTATGACCTGTAAAATCACCTCATTAACGTGTATACCAAATGGTGAATTTGAACAGATTCGCAATGCGTATTACTGCATTTGAAAACAAAGTTCTCCAGTGTTTCCTGACCTCGATGTAGGTTCGACAATGTCCTGGAATAATTTCTGGTGAAGTTCGGCTGCGACCCGGAGTCACTCGATATCTTTGGCAAAATTTTACCTCGCTTCGGACACGCCGGCCACTATTTTTTTCAAATGGAAAGGGAAATTTTCATCACCTGATCACGAGGTTGTAGCTGACATTAGGAGGAAATCAATGGCCATTCACGTCGTCGCTTCGAAACAACATCGAACCCAGGGTATTTCGGTGTAAATCAATTTCATCTACTTCACTTATTATTCGAAAGCCATAAAGTAAAGTCCGTGATCTTCTGGCTTCCAGTTCTTCTGGCTGTCAAGTCCTTCGAGAAGTACTTTTGAAGGGATAAAAATTTTCAAACTATTCCACATTCCGACTCGGAGATATACGGAAATATTTTAGTTCTGCAGCGAGTCGGATCGAACACCCTATATAAAAAGTGAAATGTATAGCACGTCGCAAAGAATGAACGTACCATAGCTTATAGTTGGTGAAGGTTGAAGCGCAGCGCGGAGCTAGAGAGATAAAAAGGTAAAGTAAACCTAGTAAAAGGAAAAATAAATAACAAGGATTACTTTTAGGGATGGAAAGAACTGTTCTAACGACTTGGCCGTCTTCCCTTATTCATAAATGTAGGAAGACTGACGATTCTCGGTCGGTTGAATAACGTGGATCACGTGGACAAATTCACTGGAGGTTTCTTGGGGTTTCTTGTCAGTGTTATAAGGAGGGTACAATTCCAGATGTGACCACTCTCAAACCGTCTGATCCCCGTGTATTTGTGGCGCGTCTTGAAGACCGGTTCTATTCCGGCCATCCGGTTCCTCCCTTTCCCTGCATCGCCGCCACCGCCACTCACCCTTTAGGTTTCACCCCGTACCGAAATCCAAAGTCACTAGATGGATGGAAGCGCTTAGACAGGCTCTTGAGAAAGTTCCGCCATAATCCTCGTCCTACTACCGAATCCAGCTGAGAAGGTATGTATGTACAACCGTGCAGCCCATTCCCGTTGAATGCTTATACGAGGCGTCGCGACGTCCACCGTCGTTCCTTCATGTCACATCTCCCCTGCCCGTTTTCTCTCTTTCCCCCTAACCCCTCTCAATGTAACAAGACGATCGGGGGGCGGATGAACGAAGACAGTTCAGCTTCACGATTTTCGGGATCGATTTTTATTTTATTATACCCCCACCTCGTACATTTACTGCGAATACGGTTCCTGCAGGCGACACGAGAATCGTGCAGACACTTTACTTTTACAGACTCTAGCGTTTCGGAATATCCCGACGTGTCCCATACCTAATATGGTATACCGGAATATATACGTATATCTATACCTATATTTGTGTTATAAGGAAGTCATCGGCTCTGAGAAAGGAAGGAAGACATTCGCACTTTTCGACACCTCTCCGCGTTATGTTATATCCGCCAAATCACCAGCTCGTCGCTGTAGCATTCGGATTTCTCGGTACACCAAACTCATGGAATTTAGAAAAATTTCAACATTTTTTATCGCGAAAGAATTTCACGAGGGAATCGCGTACTTATTCAAAATATACCGGCCGCATCATTGTCGGTTTCATTTTTGAAATGGAAAACTTTACTAATTCACGAATGCCTGCATAATTTGCACAAGCTATTCAACGACAATTTCCAACAATTATTGTTTGTCTATAATTAAAACTTCTGCGATTTGTTTTTTTCTGTTCGTTCTTTTTTTTCCACATTTTTCACCGATGCTTTGATGTCTGGCATTACGTTTTCATTTGAATGAAAAGAAGAAACAAAAAATTACTTCGAAATATTTTCATCATCCTGATAAATAATGTAGAATTCATAAACTGAGAGTAACATCAAAATGTACTTAATCTCTGTATACATCGTAGGAGTGACCGGCAATCAATCATAAACGATGTCCCACCGCGAACGCGTGTATAATAATAATCGAAGGTTAAAAACCTTCACCGTATCGAACACCGGAAAAGAGTAGATCCTAATTCGAATTTCGAAAACTCTTTTCCCAACGACGTTTGCTCTAATCGAAAGGGCTCAGGGTGTTGAGCTCCGTACGATCGTAGTTGTCCGTATGGTTTTCGATTTTTTTCTTTAGTTTTTCGCTCTCGAGGGCCGAGCTCGACTCGCTATAAATACGGAGAGAATACAAATGACGAAGACAATAATTTTGAGCGTTGTCTGTTACAGCTGTGACTCGCCACCAACGAATAAAAAACAAAAAAGAAAAAAAATAAAAATAAAATAAAATAAATAATCCGAACAATTAACAAGGAAGAAGTTTTTTTTTTTTTTTTCTTCTTTTTTATAATGAACTCCAAAAATTCAAACATTCTTTTTCATTGTCGGAGTGAAGTTTTATAGGCTCGAGCTCGATGTTTTTATACATCTACGAGTTTGTTTTTTTTTGTTTTTTTTTTTTTAATTCTTTTTTTTATTTAAGAGAGAACTTGTCATTATAGAATTTCTGTGACACATGAATGAATATTCATATAATAAATACTTGGGAGATGGTCGCGGATGTGTTAGTTGTCGGTTGTGTACGAGGAGGGGTTGGAAAATTATTTTCAACTAAATTCCATCTCTTTTTATTTGTACATATATATATATTTTTTTTTTGGTTGTTTTATTCAATGTCTTTTTGTTCCAATTTTTTTTTCCACTTTTTATCTTTTACTTTGTCGGTATTCTCCTGTACTACGGAGTTTTAATTTAATTTTCAAATATAAAGGTAGCTGAAAAATCCCGTAGCGCAGTCATTTAATTTAATCGAATATATTTTTTCCCTTATTCATCTACACATACGACATATGTATGTATACGTAACTATGTACAATGTACGCGTACGTATGTGTGTGTGTGTGAATAAATTATTGTCAATGATTAAAAAAATTGCTCGTGACGTAAATGGATGAAGAAAATAGATTTATAAAAGTATATAGGGTAAAATAATTGTCGTTCTACCCCGATGAATATTTTTAATCGTAATGTGAACATGTGTAACGTACACATGTTGTACATTATATGTACGTACATCACTCACTTCGTTATACGTGAAGCATCATTTTAGTAGATGAAAAAATTCACATATTCTTGGCTGCAACCCCGTGGGAAGAAAGGGAGAATGAAAAACTCGGAGGGAGAAGGATTTCTTGGGTAACTAACGTAAAGTTAAAGTTAGCTGCTCCACACGCAGCGCCTATGGTGATGTTATACACGGTATAACTCAATTTAACAATTTCTCTGGACTTGGGAATAAAATTCTCTTCAAATTCTATTACGAATATTTCGGAAGAATTCGAGACTTTGAGGCACGATAAATCGATGAACTCACTACTGCAAATTTTCTCGTTAGCCATTTTGAAGAGGAGAAGAAAGAAAATAATTTCAACAATTATTCGAACAAATTACATTACCAGATAAATTGAAAATAGGTTTGTCGGATCCCGCAGAAACTGACTTGCGATCGGATTTCGTGTGGGTTCGAAAAATGTCAGAAAATTTTTATAGACTATGAAATTCGTAGACACTGCAATAAATTTGAACCTCACACAGTGCCCGATCTCTCAGGTTAATGAGAATCGATGAAAAAATTCAACGGTTCTAAATGCGTTTTGAAATTTAAAAAAAAAAAAAATTTCTCTTCTCGGGGCTTTAATTATATATTGTCAAAAGAGGGTGTGAAATATTTTGTTTCTCAGATCCGAGAGCGGACGAACAAAATGTCGACGAGCAACGAGATTTGAAAATCGACCATTCGTTGTGCCGGTTCAAATTTGACTCATCATTTTATTTTTCGATATTTCGGTCACCTATAGGTATTGTGTAGCTAACGTAAGCCACGTTTAGTTAGCTCGGGGCTGGTTTCTATTCTAGTTCACGATTGCTGACGTTTACGCTGGCTGCTGCTGTTGTTGCAGGATTCGCCAATTTAGCATTCATGAGGCTTGTGTATCTCCACCGCGATGTGGGACGCCCGGTCTCCTTCGCCCTCCGCCCTCCGCCCCCGCCTTTCGCCCTCCGGAGCTACGGATTCCGAGACAGGACTCGGCGTTAGCGACGCGATAGGGGCGGCCGAGGGGTTAGGGGGGTGGAGAAGGGGCGGAGGGAGAGAGAGGAGACGAGAGGACGTCTGTAAGTAGGGTCAAGTCCTTTTCCGTGCACGAACCATCCTTGTTACCCTCCTGTCCAAACGCCGGGAGAATATCATAACACGAACCGACTTCCATCCTCCATCCTCTCAAAGTCAGCCACCAGCTCCTCCTTCACGAGTTCCAGGATTCGTAGATCCCCCAGGGCACGGACGCGCGCGTACACTTCACCTCCTCTTCATACAGAGTCATTCCAATTTTTACCGGAAATACCTGAATTGAGTTTGAAATCAACTCGGAAAAGTGGTCGAGTTTAAAATTTTCAAAAATTATCTACGTTTTGCTCGTTAACGAAACTGGTTCTTCTGTTTTCACAAACGCTTTTCCGAGGTTGAATTTTGGGAATACGTCGATTTTTTACTGTTTCCGAATTCGAATATCGCGGAACCTGATGCGGAGGTTTATCGTACGTGACGGTTAAACCACCTAAAAGATTTTGCGCAATCTCAGGCGGATGCGATTTTTCAAAAATGATTTTCCGACATTTTTTTGTCTCTTCAAATTTCGAATCAAATTCCAACAAAGATCTGCAGTAGTGTAGGCGATCGGTGTTCCAAAAATCTAAAATAATTCTGAAAAATCGTATCTCTCCTTCCCATCGGAGTCCCGAGTCAATAATTACTAATTTTTCTTTTTTTTTTTTCCGGCTCTCGTCTCGTCTATTCTTTCTAATATATTTGTGTTACGTTCTCCATGGATTTTCGGCGTACCTATATCGCGATCGATTTGTAGATTGATTTCGTTGGTTTTAGCGACCGTCTCGGTCGTTGCAGAGTCTCCATTTTCCATACATCTGGCCGTCCTATGTGATGGCTCGTCTTATCGAGAAATGGAGGAAGAGCGCGCGGACGTTTTGAGATTGGTATAGAAATCTTACCCCTCTACTATTTCCCCTCTCTTTCTACAATTCACCCAGCTCCCTTACCGAGAATCTTGTTTACGAGGTGATGCGGTCCGTAAACGACCCACGATCGCAAGGGTCTTATTCGGGTGCTGGGAGAGGGTTGGCAATTCGTTGACTTTGAACAACCCCTTAGCGAGGTGATGAAGTGGGGGGGGGGGGGGGGGGGGAAAGAATCAAATAAATAAATTTTTTTTTTTTTTTTCTTTCAAATATGTGGAGGTCAAAACTACAACCGAAAGAATTCACCCGAATTTTACTGATTGCTGTATTACAGACTCCGGCGGAAATAAAAATGTGGGCAAGTGGAAGAAAATAAATCAAAGCCCATAACAATGTTACACCGTCCGATGAGAAACGAAAAAGCACGAAAAAACAATAGAAAAAATCAAATTTCGGGACGGATTGGAGTCTCTGTGACAAAAACAAGGAAAATATAAAATAATTCATTCTTAATCCTTCGAATGCTGCTGATTTTATTCATCGAATTGTATTCGCCACGTTTTTACCATAGATATCTCATTTGTGACAAAAAAAAACGAAAAGAAAAAAAACATTACGAATCGAATTTAACCTATACTGCTATAGAATTATGTAACGGAGAATTTTTTGTTCAGAATTTTCTGTTGATCCAATTCGAAAATGGCCGCTCGATCCCTTTGTTGCTTAATTAAGCTCAATTATCGTTTGCAAACTGACAATGAGTGTCGTATAAGGGTGAATTAGCCAATACTAATGTAAAAAGCCAAAGCGTTCGTTCTGTCTTTTTTTTTTTTCGCTCACCCGTCTTTTTTCCAATTTTTCCGGCTCGATTCTAACCATCCGGTCCTCAGGCGTAGACCGGAAGTGGATTTTTTCTATTGCTCACCGCGCGCATCCGGATTTAATCGAGGAACGTTCGCGTTTCGCAGATATATAGACCGAGCGTTTATCCACCTTTGGTAGTCGATTTTTCTCACCCTTTCGCCTTTCCTATGTGTGCCTATCGGCTATGCACACATTCGCGCGGTTATCCGTAGGTTTTATACATCGTAGGCATATACGGGGGGGGGGGAAATGTAAGAAGGATAAAAAAGGAGGAGGAAAAAATGGAAATACTGAAAAACGTGCCGTATCTTTTGCACCGTGTCGTCACAGAGTTGCAGAAGCAGCTCATCTACACCGTCGCGTCATTGACGTTATTGTGCATGTGTTTGTATAGCTCTATATACGTATACGCATGTACATCGCATACTATAAATTTAGCGGAGACAAAATGTTATGTTGCTTTGAAAATGCAGGTGAATTGCTTCGGTATAGAAAGAGAATTCGCCCCACGTGTATTACTAGAGTCATTCTCACGCTGCATCAACCGACATTTTATTTCAGAATATTTTGTATGTACTCTTTATATCCATGTACGTACGTACATACACGGTATACGCTAAACCGTCGTAGTTTTTTCATTTTTCTTGATGTTGTTTTTTTTTTCAAATTTATTTACTCGTAGATTTTTTTTTTTTTTGTAATTTTTCTACTGTCTCTCCAACTGGTGTATACTTTCTTTAACACACGTATACACTTCACTTCCGGTTGTTTGTTGTGAGGTTAGATAAATAATGAAAAACTAGTTTTCTTATCTCGTAATTTGACAATTATATAAAACGCACCCCAAGTTCCAACCAGTTATAAGGCAGGTATAATATCGCATATAAAAGCACCCGGCTATCATGTGGACGCTCGTGTTAAACTGACATTAATTCTGAATTTACCCCAGCGCGTCGCTTTTACGACGAAGCTTAATTTTCGCCCTCAACGTATAATAGCTAAATTTTGGTCTTGCTTTTTTTGTCATCTTCTTTGTTTTTACCTTTTCCTTCTTTTTTTTTTCTTTTTCTTCCGTGTTCTCCTAACCCTCCTCGTTCCTCGCGATGTTATTTTCTGCAGCACCGCGGTCGCATCCCTATACCTATCGTACGGGAAAAACAGGAAGAACAATCTGGGAGTGGAATAGGAATAAAATGAGAAATAGTATGAGACGAAAAAAGAAAAAGAAAAAAAACTCGAAAACGAACAAACTAAACTTTAAAAGAGATGCGGGAAAGTAAACGGTTAAGGATCACGAATCATTAAAGGAGATTAGAGACATTCGTTTCCCACTTTACGCTCTAGCACTATATATATATATCTACCGATATCACCCTTCGAATTTGGGCTGAACAGAGGGGAGGTGCTTTATTTAAAAGGAAAAATAACCACGCCTCATATATCATTCTACTATTACACAAATCATGTGGACGTAACAATACTTTTGTTGGATTTTGTACAAAGGAATAGGGGGAGGAGGGGGGGAGGGGAGGAACAATGGTTATAGGGATTAAATTGTTATATCGTTTTTGGAATTCAATTTTTTATTCATTCGGTGATGTGTTGGGGGTGTATAGAAATTTTTAGAATTTTTAGACGTCGATGAAAGTTGAAGATATTTTTTCGAAAGAAAAAGAACAATGAAACTTCGATTCTTATAGCGCCATTGTGGCAATTAGGTGAATCTTTATTTGTCACAGAAAAGCTCACGGCAAAGAGATTTCGTAAAAATTAACTTCCGGGAAGATGACAGGCGACGACGAGGCACATTAATCTCAATTCTCAAGATTCTGACATTTCAAAGCCGACTCGGACAAATATCTTGCCGAAATTAGAGGACGAAAATAAGACGTATTCTCGAGAGTAGAATTACAAGTTTTTAATAGGTAATTTAATATTCTTGACCACGGAATCCAGATCCGAAATTAATGAGGTTTTATTAATCAGTAATGAAAATTATAGATAGAAAGTTGGTAACGAAATAAAAAGAATTTTGAAATTAGTGCAGCAGAAAAAAAACTTGGAAAACTTGGTGAAATTTATCTGAAATCTATTTTTCGAGCTCGGCTTTCTCGTGCCACGAATGAGAATTATTTCCGAATCATTCGAAATTGAAATAAAAGCTATTCATTCACGGAATGAGGAAAATCTGTGAGGATTCCATGACACAATGAGCTTTTATGAACCTTTGGAAATGATCCGGTTTGTTTTCGGGGCCACCCTTTATGTATAGATATCTATATACGTATTTCTGGGATATACCTAATTTGAGTTGGATGGGGTTTACCTTCTGCCCACACTATCACGGCGTGTATGTGTACACACCTCATTGCATACAGAGAGAGAAACATACTTTGTCTGGATGACCCGGCTTAAGGAAAGCTCACCTTACACACCCATAAACTCGTATAATAATCTGGTTATAATATGACCACGACGTGGGAATGTATCCTTTCGCAAGCACGGAAAGCTTGAATTTTACAAAATTGGGGGAATAGCGCGTACAAGAAAAAAAAAGCAGCAGAAAAACAATCGAGATATCCTTGGAGAAACCAAAAAAACATCAAACCACGCTCCAATCGGAGTGATGTAATTTCGAGGTCACATTTTTTTTCCCGTTCATTTCTTGCGGGATACGCCCTTATTGCAGTATCCGCATAATTCGTGGATCACGCCCCGCTGATTTCTAACCCTCGCGGCTACGTATATCGAATTTTCACGTCCGCCATTCTCAGAAATAATTTTTCGATACGATTCGGAGCTTTTTTTCGGCTTGGATTTCTTAATTTTCTGGGATGTTACGCTCCGGGAAGTTTCAATCAATACGGACAGGCTGCAAGGCGGCTGGTGAGAAGGGGAGGAAAGTCGTGCCACCTACTTTCGTCCCAATTCTCTCCACGTTGCTCTAGCGGTCTCTACAGTGGTCGTAGTGGTGGTGGTGGTCGTCGTCGTTTCTCCCCTTTCTCAGTTTTCCCCGTTCCTCTTTCCCTCGTCGTTGATTTCAGAATGAATTTGAATACCTGATGGGCTCTCACCGAGCCAGCGCGTCAGCCATCGCAAGGATAAAGTATATTTAAACGAACGAGACACGCGAAACGCGTCGGCTGTTTCCGGCATTCCAACCGGAAACGATCCGATCGCCAAATTGGCCGCGTATTAAACTCGCCTCTCCTTCTCTCCCTCGCGACCATATGACCTTGCTCAAAGTCATTCGATCTCTTCATCAACCGCCAGCTTTTATATATCGAGCACATCCTCGTCCTCGCAACCTACCGGAGAAACTCCGTGCCGGCGACCCTGCGAGTGTACGGAAAAAAAAAAAAAAAAACGACAGAAGGCTGAAAACCAGAAGACCGCGACCTTCAATTTTCCGCTTTTCAGGCCTGCGGAAGGGCGCGTCTCTGAAAAATAGAAACGTTTTAAAAAAGCTCCGTTTTCTGACCTTTGAATTAACGTGATTTTCATGTTCACCAAAAAATTAAGGACTTTTCGAAGGATAGGTAAGTAGGAGTGCGTTCTCACTCTGAAATCGTCAATTTTTGCGTGTTACGCCTTTCTGATTCTCATCAATCAACATCAATTTTTTTTTATCCCTACATAGGTAATCATGCCGTACTATAAAGTTGCTATACCGCGATACGGTAATATGCCCTCGACTAAACTCGGGACAAAATTTTCAAACACGTTATTTTTTGCTTTTCTTATTTTTCTTGCTTTTTTGCCGAGGCCTTAAGACACTGATGAGCTCTCTGCTGCTGCTGCTCAACCATTTTATGAAACTTAGGGTTATACAGCTGCCGCACTGTATGTGTGTAATATGTATATGTATAGGTATATAAACGAAAGTCTCGAACCACCCCTACGAAAAAGTCACTTTGTCTAACGAGCAGGGTTATCCTTTATTTTTCATTTCCTTTTTTCTTTTTCTTATTCTTTTTCATGCCCTTTTCGTTCTGCAAACTCTCCTTTCTCGTAATCTTGTTGAGTCTTTTTTTCTTTCTTCTTCTTACTTAGTCCACGGCAAACCTTCGAAGGAATTGTAATTATAAAATTGTTGCTTTTTAATTATGTGGTAATGTGAAATTCGATCGTTATCAGCTGTTATAACACGACTGTCTGGTTGATTTCAACATGTCGAAAAAAAAAAGAGAAAAAGAAAAAAGAAAACAGGATAGTGACTCTTGAATTTAAAAAAAATTACCTCTCATACCCATCCCCTTTACCGGTGACAAAAAGTTTCAATATTCACCAAAAAATCCTCGTCTGCGCTCTTTCGAAGTATACATGGGTTGTTGTTTCGAACGAAAAAAGAATTTTCTTCGTCGTCTATAGTTTCAAAAAAAATCGTTGACATAAAACGGATGATGAGAAAATGTGGAAAAAAAGAAGAAAATCACTAGATCGTTATCTACAAAGTGACGTGACGTTTGAAAGAGAAAAATAAAAATCTCTCATCGATGAAAATTAAGATCGTGAGAATCTAAAATTTGTCGGGTTTGAATTTGAATATCGTCAGCCAGTGCTGAATTGAACGCGTGATTATGAATATGACGAGTAATGGTTGTATGAAAATAAAATATACCGTTGCCCACAATTTCCTCTGCGCTGGCGTGTGCGCCGTCACGCGATGGTTTAATTTACCTTCTATAAAATATGGGGGCGTATTTTAGTCCAGTGTTTGCCGGTAAAATTGGCAATTTAATTTTTACAGTAACACAATAACTGGTATTTATCAAATTGCAATAATTGCCGCTTGCGCACACTATCATGCAAGCTATCAGCTTTTACGCGTTTCAATGGACTTCCATATCTTCATTTATATACACAATATATACGCGTATTGAACTGAATTATGCAACTAATTAAATGGCGAAAATTTTGAAACGATGCGCACTTATTGGCTACCCAATACCCAGCTTTTACAATCATTATAGATATTTGCGTTGATTAATTTTCAGTGGATAAATTCATCCTCAATTTGCTACCGCGTAATTATGTTATTCAAAAACATATACGTAAATATCTATGTATTTGGAAGCGTTATGTTATATACATACACGCGTGGATCGTTACCTACCTTTTTTTTCATATATACCTACCCATGGTAATAATAATCATCAAACGTTTCGTACCGCCCTTTATTGCATATACATATATTTTTTTTATTCATTACGGCTTCGTTTCGTTTTATAAAGTTTGGTTGGGTATCTTCGTTGTAAATGTACACCAGGGTGGCCCTTAATTGGGTCATGCTTGAATTTTGGAGCACACGCGAAACCAAAAATATTTCCAAATTATCGAAAATCGTAGCCGCCCAATAATTTCGCTCACAACGAACGGCGAATTTGTTTTCATCAAGAACAAAGCTATCAACCGCCATTTTTATTTTTTTAATGTTGTTACTATGAACGTCTACGAGCCACCGCCGGTCTTGCGAGCTAATTCACGGTTCGCAGACAAATGCTGCAATCATATTAATAAAAATAATAACAATGATGATGATGATGATGATGACGACAACGATCGAATGAAGCGCTCATTTGTTCGAATTAAAAGTGACAAGCAAAGGGGGAAAAGAATGAGACGCAGAAAGAAGCTAAAGTAAAAATATGAGAGGTGCAGGGTGTGGAAATGCCACGGAATGAAACAAATGAATAATGAAAAAGTCAAGCAACTTTTGTGCGTATCCCAAAAAAAGCGGGTGCAGCATGAGCGCTGTTTGGAGGGTTTTCGCTTTGGAGAATCTTTAGGGCCTCGACCTTTAGACACCCTGGAAGTTTCCCTCGTACAAGAATTTCCTTTCTCTTTTTTCTTCTCGATTCCTCTTCCGACCCCCGACTCCTTTCAACTCTCTTCGTTTCGCCATTCGCCATTCGGAGTCGACCCTATCCGGACAACGGGCCGCGGATTTGGCCTCGCCAATTCAAACATAACGATTCGTTTTATTGGGAAATTTCTTATATATTGAAAAAGCCCCCGAGGGGCAAACTTTTGAATTTTTCAAGCTGTGGAAACCCGGGACGATAAAGAATTCAGGTGCTTGTAGAAGTTGGGGAGGGAGGGGCCGGACATCGTCTCTTGAATTAACAAGATAATTCATCTTAATTATACGACTCGACTCGACATAAATCTCGGATTTTTCAGACTCGAAATCGAACCAAACCCTCGTCACATTTCTATTATTCAATGCTATACGTACCCCCGCGACATTCATGCCCACCAAAATTTATCTGATTGTGAAGACCGATATATTTCGACGCGTTAATTGGTAATGCATAAATTATTATATTTCATGCTTTTTTGTCCCGCATGAAAAAGAGAGAAAAAAAAAACACCGTATCACACTTCATTTCTGGAATACCGATCTATTGGGGGAGAGCGCTGCAGGTCGAACTCCGCGCTGCTTTGGTTTGGGAGAAATTAATAAAAGACAAAAGAAATGAAGAAGAAATTGTATGGGAAACTTTGTTACAATCGTGAGGACTACGAAAATTAAGCTCTCTTTCCGTTTTCGTGAAAATTTGAACAGTCTCGATATTCGTTGCCGAAAGAGAAGTATGGGTACTCGAAGAATGAATAGACGACGATAAATGATGCCAAGGAGCATCCATCTTGATTTTTACGACGTCGACATCTCAATGAGATGACTCTGAAAAACAAGCGATATAGGGTCGATTTTCTGGTGGAGTTTTTCAAATTTTCCAAAGCAATCTAATCTACATGCAATATCGGATCGAGGCTCGCCGAGGTCTACAATTAATCCGCGATAATGAAAAAAAAAAGAAGGCTTTCTCATCGCCGCAGGATACGAGAATAAGGCAGCTCGGAAAATTTGAATAATTAATCAGTAATTAGTAAGCTCTTATCAACAAGCGCGTCGAAACGATTACTCGACATCCTTTGTCTCGTGATACCAACACCGCGACTTTGATGAAACGATTTTTTCACTCACGTTGTTTTTTCATTCGGTTGCCAGATGGTGATTTTTCGAAATTTCGAAAACCAAATGTGGAAGTTTTATTCGTCCGATGTTTTTCGGGGGGAAAATAAATCGTCGCTAGAATTATATTTCGCCACTTACACGACTTTCGTCCAAGCCTTAAAAATATCTTGAGATGTTTTTTTTTTTCTTTCCGGTTTATTTGATCACCCTGCATGTATTATACTCACCATCAGCCCTCGCTTCGAAATCTTCACCACAATACAGGTTATCTCGCTCTTTAGTATAACAAAGCCAGTCTCATTCGTTCCTCCGTTGCACAAATGAGCGCGTTTAAACGACAGGAAGATATAACTATATACCATATACAAATGTACACGCTTATGTATATCATCGGGCGAGGCACGAATAAAACGTGAGAAAAATTCACCGAAAATAACAGAAAAAATGAAGAAAAAAGAAGAAAGAAGAATTGTCAGATAATTTTCCTTTGTTCGTTCGGCAATTGTTGTTTTTCGCCCGGAAAAATGATAGGATTTCAAAAAAATTTTATTCGACTGTTAAAATTTCATACCGTGTACTATATATGTATGTATGTGATAAGAGGTTAGAATAATATTACGATTTCATTTTGTTTCTTTTGCGTTAATAATAAAAATGAAAAAAAATGAAAAAAAAAAAGAACAGCCGAAAGATGGATAAGAGCTACGGTTGTAATATTTTTGATAATTTGTATTTTTGGAATGTAAAGCGTCGCGTTAGTTTTACATATATCATTAATATTTTTTGAGCTAGCTGCCTGCTAGTCGTTATTAACTGCACTTGTGATGCATATTATATTCAGAACACGGAATTTCTATCGCGGGAAAAGTGATGTAATATATTATAACTAATTTATTTAACTTACATAACAATTATTCTGATAGTGAACTGAATAAATAGGAGGTAATTCTTGAGAGGCGGTTCCATACATTATTTAATAGGTAGTTACCGCAATTCCACGAGGATTTTAACGCGTTCTAGATTTAGATCCGTGTAAGGATAACAACGCCGAAGGAAACCCCGAAATTTCGGTTGACGATACTCTGGAGCGATAAAATTTGGTTACCGAAAGGTAAAAGAAGAATGAAAGTCAAGAATCAGGAAACAAAAATAATTCAGAATTCGACGAAAATTCGATATTTTTGTCTCAACTTTATTGAAAAAATTTCTGTCATTTTTAATATTCACGGAGGCGATCTGAATTTCGGGCTGAAATATATCAGGCTCGTAACCGAAGAATTTATTAGATTTTTAAAGTAAAAAATATTTAAATTTAACAAGTCTACGTAATTTATATCATAGATGTAGGTATAAGGTATTCTACATCAGGTTTTGTGTAAGAATATATTTGTAATTAGTCGGCACGATTCGCAGGACTTTCATGTTATACCCATAAATATTATTTATAACAGGCAAGAGCTGTGTATAAATAACTCGCCCGAAAAGTCAGCGCGAGGTAATGAGTTAGACCAAGAAATAAACCAGCTCTTCGCGTTTCTTATATTTTTCCACTTTTTCTTCATTTCATTGTTGTTATTATCACCTCATTCGTTTTTTCTTGTTTTTTTTTCTCTTGGTTTTCAGATACATACATGGGGCATTTCACGCCAAATCGACCGCATCATTTTATCAATCATTTATTCATTTTCTTTACACATGTTGCGTGAAGTGCCGTATAAAAAAACAAATTACCAACGCCATTTTTCAGACGATTTTTCGGAATGTTGGGATCGATTAATTTTCTCTGTTGGACCGGAACACCTATTCGAAGGGGAAAAAAAGGAATGAATTAATGAATAAATAATATGGTCGTCAGAATCGCAGCTGGCTCGACTTGACGTGGAATACCCTGTATATATTTTTCTTGTTAGCGCTAGAGTTCCTCTCATTTTTCTCCACCTTTGATTTATATCCAGACCCATAATACGATCGGAATAGAAAAGTGTGTTGGGTCGTGATATCGTTATTTGTGTCCAGAATATAATACTGTACGTACATAAGATATCACGTGATCCCGTTCGATTTGACGTGAGTATACATATGTATATAGATACACATGTGTGTACAAAACCGCTTTTGGAGATTGAAGGATCTCGTCGTTCCAATGAAGAAGCGGCAGCGGAAGATGGAGGGAAAGAAGAAGAAGAAGGAGAAGAAAAAGAAGAGGAGGAGGAAAATAGAGAAGAAGAAAGAACGCCGGTAGCTCGTCAATCCCTTGCAAATACAACACCGGTTGGGTTTCCATCGCCGTAATCGTTACGAGGGCGAACGATCAATTTTATACCAACTTTCCTTTCACTATTACGGGCATCGTTGTCGTCGGTTGCTTCTTTCGGGACATCGAGAGGGGAGGGGGGAGAAAAAATTGAAGTGGAACAGGGTGAGAGGATGAAAGGTATACGGAAAATGTGGGTCAGGTCGTTGCCGCCAATTTTCTGAAAATTAAGCAACCAAATGAAGAGAGAATTACTCGACAACGTAAAGTATAAAAGCGAATAATATAAGAGGGACGTGTTGCAATTGGCTAGGGACACCCGGGAGTTGAAAGTCTGGAACGTCGGGAGTTGGAAAGCCGAGGGAACGGGGCGTAGAAACTGCGCGCGTATATATACAAGAGTAACGTAGAGCGACGGTTAGAAGGTGTAAGAGGAGTAAATTAGGTACAATTAGAGGCACTCGCTGCAGAAGGAGCAGCGCGAGCACCGGGAAAGAACGAGGTGAAAAAGGAGAGCGATATTCGAGAGGGAAGAGGAGAAAGAGAAAGAAAAAGAATGGGGCGGTAGGCTGTTCCTAAATCTTAAAAAGCAGTTCGTACCGCTCAGAAGGTTTATAAATTTTCATTTAGAAATCACCGGCAACTTTGTCCGCCCTGAATTCTGCGGATTCTTCTCTCTATTAGTCACCGAATGAGAATTCACCCACCCAACTATCTTGCATTATTCCTATGAGTAATTTTCGAACGACTCGAATCGCGTATGTTTCCTCCGCAACAAATCTCATCCTCCGGAATAGCAACTGTGTATTTTCAAATCGACGTAAATTCGACGTCGTGCTGAAAAGTTCTCTTTTTCAAAGAAAACGCATTTCGATGTATACGATCCGGCAATCGGGCATGTTTTCACATCTCTATCTTTTTTTTTTTTTTTCCTGCCATTTTTATTGAAGTCAATTTATCTCGGTTCACGATGTACGCGCTCGTATACAATATTCTTTGAAACACTTACCGTCACGTAAAATATTACGGAACAGATTTTAGACGTCATCGCTATACGTAGATCTCGATCGAGTTTACATGAAATGCCCCATATACCGTATGTACATGCGTTTACATAGGTATAAATCTATGTATGACATGGATTCATCGACGTCGGAAGGCTATACGTTTTACCCGTCGGTTCGCGACGGGCCTAAAGAGATTCACGCGTTGATCACGGGGATCGTGATTAAATGTGTCGATATACGTTGACCACCGTCCATGCAGACATTGCCGTGGTAAGTACCCGTATGTACAAGTCATGTACTACGTACGTACACCCAGTTAGGTTGATTCTGGATCGCTTTGCGGCGAAGCGCGCGTTTGGACAACTTTTTCGTGTGGCTCGGCCGGCTACGAAAAGTTGTCCAAACGCGCGCTCGGCCGCGAAGCGATCCACGATCAACCTAGCCGGGTGTACACAGGTAAATACGCATGCACATCGCGCGATATCCGTTCAGGTCTTAGAACTGACGTGATACCAAAGCCTTTGAGACCGTCAGATTGAGATGAACAGCAAAGCGGAACAGTCGGGACTGCGAATTACCTGTGCCAGTAATTGTGGCCACGAGATCGGGTTCGCGTTGAAAAGGCGAACAGTTGAAAGTCGGTCGGGAATTTCGCATTAGAGAATTTTTCAATTAGCATTCGAGAATCACGATTGACACGAAATTCCGCATCAGCTAATACGTCTCAGTTTCGAACGATGTAAAAAAATCAAAAAGTGAAACCGCCTGACATAATTCTTCGTGATCCACCTTGTTCCATGTGTCAAAAGAATCCTTGTACTCCTTTTGAAAAAAAAAATCTCATCGTAAATTTCGGCCTCTGTGGCTTTATGTGGCTTATAATAATGATAGGTATATATACATACATAAGGAGTTCATTTTACAGGATGCTCATCGCGTTTCGAACGTTTTCACATAAAATCTGCAGGGAGCGCGGCGATCGACTCGTTAATAAAAGTACACATGTAGGTACTACGTACGAGGTGCAGAGCGGGAAAAGCACCAAAATCACGTGTGACGTATGCACGTAGAAAAGTACACACGTGAAATTCTTCACGTATGTAGAGTACGTTTGCGTATAAGTGCAGAATGGGTTTAGTAAGTATATAATCCGAAGGGTATATAAGGGACGGCGGAATGATGAACGGGCCAATTACAACCGGATACCAGAGCACCATGGGTAGCTATATGTATAAGTTATATACATATACGTAATACATATATACTTACCAGCTCCCTGTACCTATATACATATAATACCGCCAGCAAGAGTTGGAGTTCCTCATCCCTGCAGTCGGAATTGGGCGTCCTTCGGCTTCTGCACGTGTGCAACCGAGCGGCAGGGGCGACTCGTTGCTACTGTGAGGGTGACTGGTAAGCGCTGAATGAATGAGAGAAAAAGTAGAAAGGAAAAAAAAAAAAAGTAATGAAAAAAATTACTCCCGATTGGCACGGGGCTTTTCTCCATTAAGGGTAGCGTCAAGAATGCCTTGGTATACTATATAATACTGTACCTGAACGATATACCGCAAATTATATCCGTGGACAGAGAAAAAAAAAAGAAAAAAGAAAAAAGGGGATGAAAGTTCCATATAAAAAAACAAAATACCGGGTAATACATTACTGAAGATTTTCCGAACCTCCACGGCTATAATTGCGTGATATTTTTTGAACAAAAATGGGATACGAATGTGAGGGATATCATGTTTTTTTTTTGGTTTTTCATTGATTGCTAGAGTTTTTGTGTTCATTTATGCCGCCTCATCATCGTCGATGTATGTGTTCGTTTGTTTTCTTTTTTCTGTTTTATTTATACTAGCATTGCGCGAGTTTTGTTTTTATCAATCTGCATTATTGTTATCGCAATTTAAATTTTATGTTCGGGGTATAGGATTGGACGTTGGGTCCAAACCTTAGATTTTTGTCGATTTTTGGGTCAATAATCAACATTTTTTTCTTTAGAGTTTGCTATGATATTCTTACGTGTTTTCATCTCAGGAACTCAAATCTGCAAGCCAAATTGGTCTACCTATAAAATTGGTCGAGTTATCGCTAATTTTTTGCTTTTCGGAGCAGAAAAATTGCGATATCTCGATGGGATATTAAAAACTTTTTAAGATAGGATTTCACTCCGAATTTCGTCCGTCTCAATAATTTGCGCGACATATATCTTAAAATCTCAATTCGAGGCGTACGACGAAAAAGGGATAATACAGATGCAAAAAGTCAGTTGGAATCACTTGGCGTGCAAAACTTTACTGTATAATGTAGACAAAAATAAATTTTCTTTCAGGCGCGTTGAAAAATCGAAGAAATTTATTAATTGTAAAAACGAAATAAAAATTCTTCTCGCAGCTGTTAGAATTCCACATTGAAATTATATTGAGCAAAATTTCGCAGAAATTGAATTAATCAAATTCTGATTCTGGAAACCTACCTTGGAGAATATCATACAACGATCACGAAAAAGGAGCCCCTTACAATATTTGTGGTTTCACATTTTCGTGCTTATTCAATGCGCGAAGATTTTCACAAATTTATCATTTCTTCGGTATTTCGACGATTTTTCTACCAAGAATGTCTCGAAAAATGTACCAGAAATCAACGGAATGAATGAAAAATCGTTTCATTTTTCACAATCTTTCGATCAGATAAAAAACGGATACGATACGAGAAAAGCGATGAATATTATACGAGTCCGAACTTTCTTGAAGTCCGAATTTTTTTAAATGAATTATGATTTTCAGTTTTGCTTACCGTTTTCCCTGCGGATTACAATTTCCGTTCTCGGTGTCAGGTTTTCCTTCGTTTTCCCCCGTATGTAATGAACGTATTTTTAGCGACCTTACAATTTGACACACAGCGAGGTTTTGTTGTCTCCGCTTTTTCGCATCACTTGAGTAAATAACGCGTCGGAAGTAACTGAAGCAGCTTTTAAACTGTACTCGAGTAATGCCTGTGTAGAGAAAACTCTCCTCTCTTATCTCTTTCTTTTTTACCTTTTTACCTCATCATCCCTTCCTCCCTCTCTCTTTCGACGTAAACGTAAGATATTTGGCTGACGACAAGAAGATTAAATTACCTTTCGTTGGTTCGAGTGAGCCGGAGATTCGCTGAAACTCGTTCGATCGGAAAGCTTGGGAGTTTTAAAAGCTGTTTTAAAAGAAACGGGGCGATACGTTAACTTATATATATACATATGTATATACGTACGTATAAGGTACACGATGTATATATAAACGCATACCTATCCTTTGGGCGGAAGAGGAAACGAGCAGTGCGCGTTGCAGCTGGCAGGTGTACTGGCAACGTCGTGGCGGTTCATTCGGTCTGCCGATTTTCGTCTCAAAGGTTAGGTTACCTTATATCCACACACCCAAGAATATAATCAAAATTACCTATGTATGCCATGGAAAGGTTATATCAAAATTTCAACTCTCCCATGGGCTAAAATGTCGCCAACTATGCTCGAAGAAGTGTAGAGCAAAAACCTTAAATCACGAAACAAACCACGAATGGAAAATAAAGGAAGATCGACAACGCGTGAGGAATTCGTTCACGTTTTGAATCAGAATTCTTGTGTGTATATATATATTTTTTCTCTTCACCACCCTGTATGTATATAATTCATTTTATAATTCACTGCAGCGGCGAAGATGCAGTACGTCTATGTAATAAAAGTGAATATAACGTACCATAGAATCTTCTAGAATATCGAATAACACGGTATTATAATTCTTTGATCTTCGCTGTGTATAATAAGATGGATGAAATCACGTATACAATCATACGTATTACCATGAGATTTCTTCTCGGAAGGAGGTGAATTGTATATTATTATGTTATACATTTATATAGTTAGCGATGGGTAATTTTCGAGGAAGCCGAAACGGATCTGGATCTCATTTATAGGGTTCGATATTTGTTTTTCTTAGGGAATATTTGAAGCGAACTTTAAGACTTTTGAAAAAATCGCTTCGACGTCTCTGAAATGAGCGGTTCTGAATTTATTCGAAATAATTTCTGCAAGGATTTTCTGCAGTCGGCGAAGAATCCGATGTACGTTATGAGGTTCAACCGCGTGTAGGGTTCTCAAAAATGACCCTATATATACCACCTGCTGACGGAAGGATTGCTGCAGCAAGACGTAGGCGTATAAAGAATTTTATTGAAATTCCTTCTTATATGGCCGACATGTAAGATATACATGTATATGTACATAGGATGTAGAAGTAGGGGTAAAATAGCTTGGGTTTTATCCCAAAATCCCTTATATACGGCGACCCCAAATTGTACGACCTTTGATCTCTTGCATTTTCCTTCATCTCTAACGGTATACTTTTTCCTATGTACAAGTATAACAACTGCCAGGAGTTGGTATAATATCAATGGGGTTCTCCCACTCGCCAGGCTATGTACAAAATATCCATTACCGCAACCAATCTCTGGAAAATTAATTAAACATCTCTTTTTACGGATCATTAAACTTCCGCCGATTTACTCTTTGTCGATTTCTAATAAGCCTTCGCCCCTCTTCTCCTCCCCTTCATCCCGACCCACGTTAACTCCTAGTTTTATCCGAGCTGGGAGCTGGGGGGACTCGATAATTCACGCCCGAATTCCTATCGCCGTAGTATCAAAAGCACACCGCTTTTTTTTCCCTCTCGTCTTCACTCGGCCTCTTTGATTTTTTTCTTTCAACTTTTTCTCGTCCTTCAATCTCATTTCGAATGCTCAATTTTCGATTCGCTCTTCGAATGTAATTACAAGCGATAAAAATAGGAATGAAGAGAAAAAAGAAAGAAAAAATCTGTGCTCGAAAATATTTCATATCAAGAATTCCGAACGACGGAGTACACGTACAGTGATTAAGATAATTAGGGAAACTTAGGGACTTATTATTCGGTTCATTGATATTTTGTTGAAATTTCATGTTTGCGACGCGTTTATATAGTTGTGAGTTTGCTTGAGAACTTTCTTCGCAAAGACAAGTGGAACTTGGAAAAAGAATGTTACATTATCTGCACGGTACGTATGTAATGTGTAATACCGAGCAGAATGGGAGTAAGAAAAAATGAAAGAAAAAATGAATAAATAAAAAAGCGAATAAAATGAAGAACGGGGATCGCGAGGAGAAAAAAATTGGCTTCAATTCAACGCGCGCGAAAACATGAGGAGAAATTGATAAACTTTAGTCCAACCGTGCGTGAGGACAACGCCTATCATTTCGTATACGATATGATATCATATCATATGATACATTCACTGACAGCTTTGATGTTAAATGTGGCCGAAGAACATAAAGAGAATTCGAGCGAACTTGGCAGTTTGGTGACATCTATATGTGGCGTTTTTAGCGTACCTACCGTACATGCGTACAAATTTTCCTCACATATGTTACGCCTGTGATCGTCTACGAGCACGCATATTTACCATGCATATCGTTACACGTATACACATATTATATACCTATATATACACGTGTATGATAACAGACAGGGTATGTACAGAGAGCGGTATCGGATGTATATAAGGTACAAACTTCGAATAATAATTTTGACAACAGGCGTATCGTCCCTTTATGATGGATTAAATGAAGAAAAAAGGAAAAAAACAAAAAAAATTCTCTCATATACTCCCCCGCTGTCGTTACGTCGAATCGAGAGTCACGTGTTTCGAACAACACGTGATACGATGTACGTGCATACCTATGTTATTAAAAAAAAAGACAAAAAAAAAAAAAATGATAAGAAAAAATGTCGTAACCTGTACGTTAGTTTTCTCTGAGATTCTTCTTGTTTTTTTTTTTCCTCTCGATATTAATATACGTGCCACCGCATAGTTTGAAAATTTTCATTTCTGCATTTATAGTATAGTGTGATAATATGCCAGTTATGTTGCACGGCTAGAATCGCTGCGGACGACGTTCATTCATTTTATTCTGTTGGATAAGTTATACGTGACATTGTGAATGAAAATGGTAAAAATGAAGGACTTGAAAAAAAAAAAAAAAAACAAAAGACTTGGAAAGAAAAAATAAACGAACGAACCAAGGAAGATAAGCTACAAGTCGAGGAAAATTATGTAGGGGATGGAAAATACCAGCTCCTATAGATGTATACGTTATCGTATATAATAAGGATACTTACAATTAGAGAGAAAAGGGTTGATTGTTTCCTTGAAAACTCCCGAACACTCTCAGAGTCTGAGCTTCCGTTCGTGTATGGCTGGAATGCAGCTTTACTAATTCGGAAGAGAATTTTCAAAGCATCATCGAGCAGATAATTTAAACTTCCTCTTAAATGCCAAGAGAATTTCTTTAACAGCTTGAGCGTGGTATTATATTCCAGCACATTTATTGTTGGTTATATACGGTAGCTGTAGGTACAAGAGAACTGGGAACACTTTGAATTCTCAACGATCGAGCGCCGCGACCTGTTAGTATCTGCAATAATGATAACGATCGTAATAATAACCCTATATTTTTGGCTGTACACGGTAGGGATCGACCGCAACTTTCCAAACTTGATTTTCCAACCTGAATTCGCCACCGAATCTTCGCTCTCTCCGCGTCGCGTAATCCGAGCTGAATTTTCTGAGCATTGCTAATTTTCTCAAACTTGAAAACCAGGAATTCCACATCCCACGAAACGAAGCGAATGACGAAGTTCACGAAATCGTTAGAATGATACATAGGTATCTAGTTGTGAATGAAAAAATCGTTAAATTCAACGCGACAAACGTTCGTCTACAGGGTAACCAAAAAAAAGACACATTTTTCGGTGTAATTTATTTTTGAACCAGGAAAATATTAGGCTTCCGATTCGAAAAGTTTTCTCTTGAAAGTATGAATAACAAAAAAATTGTTTTGTTTGAGAATGAAAAAATGTTTTTTTTCTTTCAAAATTAAGTTTCTTGACCCGAACGAAGGACTTGATTTACGCTCTGTAAAAAGTGTCACTTACGTGTGCCACACATATTCCAAAAATGTTTCAGAGATTAGTGGTAACATTTTAATTATGAAATTCTGAACACTCAAGTTAATGGGTGGGCGTGGTTATAGTACAAACCTTGCTGTATATAAGGCACCTATGTACGTACATATGACAGGTATATAACGTACGTATGTGGAAAATAAGAGCGGCCTGCAAGAGTCGGGTTTGTTGAAATCAAACGAATTCACCTGGCACGCAGTTCCCGGTAGGGAGAGTAAAGTTAGAGCACACATATTAATAGTATGTATGGGGCATCCGATGTGCCAAGTCACCCTAGTTGCTGCGACTCAAATTATTTCAAATTTTTCAAATACTTTGTTACGCAACGTAGTCTTTACGCTTCAAATAACCAGCGAAAAATCTTGAAAGTCTGGTTCGTGCCACGACTTTTTTCTTATTTTTTTTTTATTTTTCTGTGAAAAATTTTTTGTCGAGTCATCTCATAAACGCTGTGGTTTTTCAGTTTCAGAAAAAATCCTCAAGAATTTTTGAATAAACGAGCGGAAAAAACAAACGAAATACCACCCCCTGGAATTTTTCTATCGAGAGGCCAGAATGCTTTGCTCCGATGCCGATGAAACTTTTCCTACGAACGGTATGACTCTTGTGAATAAATGAGACAAAATTCACTTCCGTTCCAGTCCGGGGGTCAATGATTTCTCAACGGAAACTGAAGGTTGAAAAATTTCATTTCTCTTTCACATGACTTTCGGAGAGTGCAAGAGCTACCGTCTGAAAAAAAGGAATTCTCAAGGAGTGTAATAGTCAGAATTGCTGGCAAGGTGATTTGGCAGGAAACGCCCCGTATATCTATATTATAAAATAGAAGTAGCGGAGCTGTTTCGGCGGTTTGGTAAAGTAGTAATATACGTGTGCTGTACCTATACATAGCTGTTCCTGGCTCGAGGCTAGGATCGGAACGGATCGGAATGAAGTTTCATTTCGTTGAGCCAACCGAGGGTAGGATTTGGGAGGACGAGTTAATTTCGGGTAATGTACGGCACTCGGAGATTCGGTTGGAGATTACGCGAAAAGCAAGCGACCCACGTTTGCCTTATCGAGATCAGAGATGACCCAAAATCAATGACCTCCTGCCGGCAGGGTGCTGGTGGTGGTGGTCTTCCAACGTGTAGAGCTCCGTGCAGGCATTTCAAAGAAAAAGGGGCCGACGAGTCGGCGGTAGCAGGAGAAGGTGCACGACCGAATGCTAGGTATACTCACTGCGATCGATTCCCATCTGAGCATAAAGCAAAACGAACCCATATAGCATCGCCGAAAGAACCAACATCATCATCGAAGCGCCTGAAAAGTTTGCATTTCGCGATCCAAGGACGTCGTGGATGGATCGGTGAAGGGATGTAGGTAGGTACGTTGCGTTGCGAACCGGACGTGGCTTTCATCTTCGTCAAATTTGATGTACCGGGTGAGTCTTTACAAAGTCTATGTAAAATCTTTGGAATCCACACCAAATTATGTTCCTCACATTTTTAGGATTTGGATACCGACTGACTAACTCTGTATAGTATGTTCCCGATCCTTTTCATCTAAAAAATTTTAGCGATGAATACAGTGAGAGAAAAAAAATTCCCACGTCCTACGCTGATCCTACGTCTCTCTTCGATTTTTCGATATTTATTTCCTCCATTCAATTATTCCATATATGGACGTACGTATACCTTCATTAGCATAGCTTTTTCGTATGGCTAAGAAGTTGGACTTGTTTTCCATCCACATCCGGATCCCCGCGATCAGCCGGAAAATTGTCCAAATCCACATTTTTCGACTTCGAGATGCGGATTGGGAAAAAACTCAATTATGTGGGTTGAATACGCGAGTATTTTTCCGTTTCTCCCGGTTTTTTCCATAGGTAGAATTGGCGATAGTTTTTTTTTTCTTCTCCACGTTTGACTTCGTCATTATCGTAAAGATTGCGTATTTATGAATAATTGAAGAACGTTCATTTCCTGACGCTAGCCACTTCTTTGCTGAAAAAGATGAAAGAGCTGTAGCACAAAGTGACCAGCTCTGAGAATAAAAATTCCATAATATAGTCTCTTTGTGGAAGAGGAGCTAACATCACCTGAAAGCTCCTCATTTTTACCCTTCATCGCGAATTTAATGAACATGATTAGCTTTAAAAATATTCGGTAAAAATTTTCCGTACGAAGAACGGGGTTTTTCTCGTAGCATCCTGCGACTGAATGTAACTTCGATGTTAGCACAATTACAGGGTAGCGATAATTTCGTCTAGATTTTTCTCGATCGGTTACGGAAGAAAAATTGTGCAAAACTTTTTCGACTACTGAAAGAAAACAGGATTTTCGAATACATTTATAGGTGAAATTAAAAATCGAAAGTTTAAATTTCAATATCTACGTACAGCTCACAGACGTATGTGATATAAAAAGTTTGAAAAACAAAACTTCGCACCACGTATAATGTTGCATTCCGAAACGAACCAAGAAAAGAAGGTAAAAAAGCAAGCGAGAAAAACCTGGCAAATGATGTGCCGATTATTAAACAAAAGAAAAAAAAGAAACTTTCCAAATAATAATAAAATAATGTATAATTGAACCACGACCGCGCGGCGTACAATAACCTTTTTCTGTTGGAAATTTTCAACGCGGAATATATACAAATACAGAATATATTTTTATTAACGTTGTTATTTAATTAACGAAACATGAATTGCATCAAAGTTACGTGATGTTCGTTTGATACGTGCAGCTTTTGTATAGTTATATTATACAGTTGTCCAGGGCAATGCAGTATGTCTGATGGGTAGTGGCGAAAGGGGAGAAAATCTCTGCACGGTTTTGATTTGAATTATTCCAGTAGGTATACATTGGTTGAAAAAATAAAATGTTGTAAATGTTACGTACACATGTGTTAGTGAGCGATATACGAATGGATCCTTCCACGTGAAACGTACATGGCTGAAAATTGTTTTTTTTTACTAAGCTTGTTCCCTTAGTACCTCCGAATATTTGTGTAAAATTTTCGAATCTTTGAAATCAATGGCTCTAAAATTTTGCAAAAATACTCGGAGATACTGAGGAAATACTTTCTGAAATTTGATAGGAAATTTTTTTTTCGCCATGTACGTTTCACGTATGTACGAATTATTCCGCATCAAATTACGGTGTAACAAAATTTCTATGCCGAAGGGTAGCGTAAATAATAAAACATTATCATATTATACACAGGTATATAGATGCAGAGAATACCAAACGAGTTTCAATATTATAGAAGCTGCGGGCGTAACGAAATTAATTTCTGTGGTGATGCGTAAATTGTTAATCGCTGAAATTTGCCTTACGGATTCACCGTTATTCACATTTGTCCGGTGACGAGGTCAAACAAAATGAACGCTGTCTCTACCAGGTGTGGAATGTGAAAAAAGGGACAGAGATGAACAGAAGCAAAATTGGTGAAAATTTCTTTTTTCTCTTTTAATGAAAAAATGAAAAAGTCATCCCATCAAATCCGAATCCATGTGATGTCATCAAAACACACACGGGGTGAGTGACACCTAACTTTTCAACTGATTGTGAAAGGAATCTGATTCGGTCTCCGTATCTCCAATCAGCGCGCATACTCGAGAGAGACGGAAAGAACGAGGGCAGGCCGACTTTGAAGTATCATGCTGAATGAACGAATAGGGAATGAAAAAAAAAACACCATAAAACATAAACAAATAACCACGCCTTTGGTGAATTGGGTTCCTCCCAGTTTGGCAATCAGATGTGACTCACCCTGTATATATCATACAAAACCGAGGATCGGAGAGCGAGATTACTTTTTTCTTAGAAATTTATCACCATCGCTTTTCAACGAAAGAATATCTTCAACCAGACGCGAAAAAACGATCGCTAAAAATTTCTAATTTTATGGTTGATAAAAAAAAAAAAAAAAATGGTTTCTGCATTTAAAAGGGATAGGGTCGCCGACTCGTTGTTTAATATACAACGCACATCCTGTACGTACATAGCCCTCTGCTGTGAAGCGGGACAAAACAAAAAATCAGAAAATCAAAGAGCTAAGGGTGAAAAAAAGGAACTTGAGCAGTGAGCGGAAATATGAAGAAGAAACCGGAACAAGCTAAGTTGGAAGAAAGGTCGCGATAAGAAAACAAAAATCGAACGTAATTGAAGCACGAAAAGAAAAAAGCAAGAGAGAAAAAAATGAATGAATAAAATGAAAGACCTCATTGCAGGAAGTGAAAAAAAAGACAAATATTATATACCTGGCCAAAGTTATACTTCAAAGATAAGTAGCTGAGAGTATTCGCCTTAAGCCACTTCAGTTTGAAGAGCTCCCGCTAGCCATTCTATTTATATTATACGTACATATTATTACATATAAAAACAAAAGAATCAAGGACTTTTCGGAAGTTCGCCTCGCCTCCTCCTCATTTCTCAAACTGCGGTTTCCAACCAATTTTTCTTTTCCATTTATCCGTCTTATGCTTAATTATCTCCCGTGCAGAAACACGTCAGGGTAATCTAAGAATATGGCGAATGCAGGCAGTGTCGACTGCGTAGTCAGATAGTTATTAATTTTTTTTTGCCCTCCAATGCTAAAAGTTATAAAGAGCATGCTCGTTATCTATTCTAATTGATGAGATGTAATTATAAAGCGTCGTAACTGCAACGGTCATGATTTTTAGCAATTTCAGCAGTTTTCCAGTAATCCGATTCTTTTTTTTTCCTCTTAATTTTTTTTCTCAGATCTGCTTTCCCCGTATTAATATTTCATTATTAGGTACCTCTTGAGTTTTTTTCTTTTTTCTTTTTTTTTAAATCGTCGCAGAGCTTCTGCTATTCCTTCAGATCTCAATAAATGAACGTCTCTTCTCCGACCTCTTGCCTCTCATATATGTCAGATTTCTTGAATTTTTTCCCTACTCAATTTCTTCTTTTTCTCTTCAGCAGCCGCTGTCGTGTGGTCGAACGACACTTGATAACGAATGTGCCGTTAACGACGAGTTACTTTGAAGCATCGATAGAAATTCGTATCTTTTTGACCATGCGGGTCTTCCAGCTCCGTTTCATTTTCATCTTTATTTCTCTGATTCTGTTTTTTTCTTTTGTTCTTCGGTTCACGCCGCACTGCATTTCACTAATTTTCACGCGTAGTCTTCTTACATTTTTTCTAATTCACTCGCAAGTTTTACCTAAATGACGCGATGTCAAAAATTAGAAATAAAGGAGATAAAAATCGCACTCATTTTCGCTTTACAAGATCGGGGCGCGAGTATGAGAGTTACAACTCTGGTGATCTATGGTATAGGTTATAGAGGAAAAAAATGCTTCAGGATATTTTATTGACTGATTCGTCCTTTACTCCCTACGGCGATTCTTTTCCCTATAGTTTGGTGTATTTCTCGAACGTTTCGGCGCTCTCCACCTCCACCTTCTTCTTCTTCTTCTTTTTTTTCTTTGCTTTGACTCTTCTTTTTTCCTCGCTGCTCTATTATATACGCACTATATAGTAGGTATGCTACATAAAGAGCGCTGTGTTATTAAGGGTGAATAGCTGTTTCAATCTTCCCTCTCGAGTCATCTGCGAGGCGTTTTGCCAAACGCGTAATTTTGGCCAGGGATATACTTTATATGGGGTATACGTGGGTATATATGTACGGATATATTAGATACAGTGGATATATATCCTGCGGGATCCAAAACGAGCTGTAAAGAGGATCCTCCAATTGTTCCTGGGAGGGTGTTTATCGAATTGGTTGGAACAACAAAGAAGTCATTTCGGTGAGTCGAAGTCGTCGTCTGACGGGGGCGAAAGAAAAAAGGATCAAATAAAAGGGATATCCATCCTGTGCCAAGGCCGAACTGCTTCGGTCGATATCCCGTGAGATTAAAAGGTGCGAAAGTGGTAGGAAACGGTGAATAGAAGGAGAGAAACTAACGAGGACGAAACGTGTTAACAACGTATATATTTATATACCTATCCCATAGCATAGAGGCAGAGATATCCTCCCGCAACACCCAAAGTGCTTTCGCGAGGAGTCTCAAATTTCATTTGAACGTCGAGTTTGTTATGAGGGGGATCTCGATCAAACTAAAATTTCCGCTTTATATTACTATACATACATCTCTGTGATGACAGATATATTCGACTAGCGATGAAGTTTATGATATTTTTTATACTTTTCCTTTTTTCCATCCCTCTTCCTTTTTTTTTTTTTTTCTCCCTTTTTTCTTCTCTTCCTCTCATCGAGCAAACTATTTCGACGATAACGTGTGAGCACATTAGAATGACTCGTGACAAGATGTTTCACTTTGAAAGAAAGAAAAAAATAAAAAAAGAATTGATAAAACGCCATTTGTCGTCACTTTTCTTTTTGTTCATTTTTACATTGTCATATGGTAGAAGGTGAGAAGATGGTAGTCGAGGATCAGAAAAAGCAGTCATTTTCACTGTCACTTTATCCAACACGAATAGTTATGTAAAGTCATGCATATAAGTATAGGTAGCATGCACATAACTACGCGATAGACGCGAAGTTATACGATTGAATTTCCAGTGTAAATAAGAATTCCGATGCCTCGCGAAATAGGACATCAAAATCTCTGTGTATTCTGACACTTTGCAGATATTTTCAAAGAAGGAATAAAGAAGATAATATCTTTCACTCTACTGTCAAATGCAAGGGATTCGGAGAAGGATTTCGAAGCTATTTTATTTGTATAAATATAAAAATCCGTTATTAAAACAGCGTTATGAGAATTTCGAACAACAGCCAAACGAAGGAGAGCGTAAAATATAAGTATTGAAAAATGGAGATTAATAAATTAATGAAATAACCGGGCCTGAAATTCGTGAATCAAAAATACATAGCGTTAAATTGGCGTACAGGACAAACTCCACGGCGCATAGCCTCGAGGTTTTTTGACCCCCAATTTAGTACAACGTGCTACAGGTTCGCTTGGGATTTTTTCTCCAAACAACAAAAAAGGAGAAAAAAAAGGGGAGAGAAAAAACTCTGTATATTCGGGGAGCGGGTGTTTTCGTATCACGTGTAAGAGATGAAATTTAAAAAAAAAATAGAACAAAGCATGAAAATGGAACAGCAACAGCGTGAGAAACAAAAAAGTATATAAAAAGTTGAAATAACATACCTTCAGATACGTTTGATGCCTGCTCATAGCTGTCAAATGTTTTTGATTTTGCTCATACGCTTGGTTTCGTATTGGATAAATGAAAAAAGAAGAAATAATTCGTTTTTCTTTTTTAGTTTGTTTGCTGAATCTACGGCGTAAATCCGTACGGACGATATCTTTTCATCTCTCAGCTGGTCGTGGTATACATGTGTAAGGGTATGATACCACAGCAGCACTTTAGCACCTGACCTCGATTGACCTTTGAGAAAAAGTTGCCCGTGCTGCAGGTGCAAAGTTGCGAGGACAATAGAGTGCGTTTATTTCTATGCATGTAAAAATAAAATGGCAAGGTCCGAGTTCTATTAATTGTCCTCTCGCGCGTCCGCTTTGCAGTTTTGAACTCGATGTAAAACTGATTAAAGTTGGCGACGGCTCTCCGCGGTGTAGAACTATAGAAAACTGATCCTTTCAAATGCGGATTTGGAAATTTTTAACTTTTTCTTTGAAAAATTTTCTCTCAATCTTGCAATCGTTCTTTGCCGAGTTACGAGTACACACGTATATCCCGCTACTGCATTTTTGCGATTCGTAAAATTTTTTTACGAACGATTAAAAAATTTGAAAATCTGACATTCTCAATTTCCCGTATGGTGATGAATAACAAGAACGATAATTGAAAGTGTTTGCGATAAAAAAAATTCAATTCTTTTCATCCTCCGAATTTCTGCGTATCTTTGATAAGACGCTTCGGCCGTGTATAAGCTGGTCTAATAATGATAATAACAATAACAGTAACATCAACATTAATAATCATAATCATGTCAATAATAATCAAATTACTATCTGAATTCCGCGATACAAACGTTGGATAAGGTACGTAAGTGTGGCTGCAATTATGAAATATGCACGGATTTTCGAATTCTACCGTTAATATTATCTAATAACAATAAACGGGATGGGGAATGATGTTAATATTCCGAAAAATTCTTTAGTGGTGCTTTCCAGCACCTTCCATTCCCCGACTTCCGCTTTCGGTCTTTTATGGTCACGTAAATATACATATATACATAGTACCTATAGTAACCGCGTGAATCGACTGGATTTTCTGCGCCCTTCGGTTGTCTACAGGGTGGTCTGCAAAGAATGAATAAAAAATCAGTCACGAACATAAATATCCGTGCTCCATTTTAAGACACGAATCAGAGTAAATCAACCCGTGTGGATTGATCTTACATGAGAATTTTTTTTTCCTTATCGTCAGTTGGTTCTAACATATCTGCGCATGGTAACCTTGTATTTTATTTGCTCTTCCACTTAAGCAAATTTTTTTCACCCCGTAGATATCACTTTGATAGATTCCTTACCTTCGCGCTATAGTACGACGGATTTTTGTTCAAAGGAAATCCTTTGCGGGTTCGAACCTTTGACAGCGACCTAAGGATATCAATGAAAGGGCGAGACTTGAACCACCGTGTGCTGCAGGGCATTGTAGAAAGAGAAAGCAAGTTAGGGACAGCAGAAGCAGCAGCAGCAGTGGCTTTTTTCCCCCCATTTATTTTTTATTAAACTACGCTGCGTTTTGGCGATCGGTGAGATCCGCAGCTGCGGGCAAATTCACCCTATAGATCTATAATATTCTGCCGATGATCGCTTTGCCCTCGCCGTTGCTCTCGTCGTTGCTCTATACGACCGCGCGTTGCTGCAGAGAAGATATAAATTGGACTTCCAGTCAACCGTGATAGTTGATCGGATTTCGAGATAATCACGATCCCCGCAGAGCACGACCAACTGCCGATATTCGTTTTTTTACGTCATCTCCCGGCCCCCTCCCTCATTTTAATCGGGTTATAAACGATTACGAGTAGCAAAACTTTCACCTATACCAGTACGTATGTAACTCCCGTATGCGTATCCGTTTATAATCCACCATTTATTCATCTCCCTAATTGTATCTATATACACAGGTATCCACACTGAAATGTTCTTTGATTTTTCATTTTCGTTTATGGAATTCCTTGTTTTTTTGTTTCGTTTTCTCCTTTTTTTTTCCTCTGCTTTCACCCCAATCCGTGAAAAATTTCTATAAACCTGCGCAAATTTTTCTACGAAACCTCCTGAAGCTGCAGTGCACCATGAAAACCGACGATTTATTATCATTATTATTTGTTTTACCATATAAATAAACGAATGAAAATTTTGCTACACCGGTGTAGGGCTATAATCCTCATTGTTCTTTTGTTTTTTTTTGTCGTTTTTTTTTTCATTCAATTTACATATTTGTTTTTGTGTCATTTTTTATTTCAACCATCTAGATTTTTCTTTATGCTACAAGGCTTTTATATGTGTAACTTTATTTGGAAACGAAACGCGAACGACTTTGCGAAGCAATGAAGCAACGTAGTTCGGATATTGCACGGTTTAATTATGAAATTTAACTCAAGTTTAATGGATGTGCCTAAAACTGAGAATATGTGTAATGTTGCATGTAATATGGAAACCATCGTTCCGAGCGGCAGTTCTTGTTAGCGTCAGTTCTAAAGTATATAGAATATAGTTGTTTATACCAAAATGCGGCGCTGTTTGCCGTCAAGCTTTGAAAACTTTCACTTTATATACAGAAATGACTGAAGTTATATTACGTTGAACGCGTATATTTTCACTCCCCCCTCTCAACACTTTTCCCCATTTTCCACGTCACGCGTGACGCTCAATAGATTTTCAGAAAATTAACGTTTCGCCGGAGAAAACGTTACGGCATATCTTCGCGTACATACTTTTCCGTAGTATGTATGCATTACACGTATATATACTATACATGTGTCTACGTATGTGTTAGACATGTATTATGTATAAACCATCAGGACACGGTGTGGCGTTAACGACTGTTGCGTAAATGAAATTTTACTACGGCGACATTGCAGATTGCTGCTAGCGGAAAATGTGGAAAGAGAAGATCCACCTATTAGAACAACGTGGATAGAAAAAGTTGACGCGAGAACAGCTTACCAGGGAAGGGGGGAGGTTATTAATTCGCTGAGCGTACGTCATTTAATCCTGATATAACACAGTATTATGCAATCACGGGGAACGAGATATCGGGTGGTAAAAAATCGGAAGGGCGTGTGGACTTACCTATGTTGTACTTTTTCGGTTGCGGGCTGAGTGTTTGCCATAAAATTGGCAGATTTTTTCAGGGACGCGTTTATCTAGCAAATTAAAGTCTAGCCCTATGAGTTACTGGGCGGGCGTATTCCTGAGAAATTAGAGGCCGTAATTGCGAAACACGAAAATTAATTTTGCTCAGATCGAGTGCGGATTCTTCGAAAACCCATTTTTTTCATTCTCGAGGGTTACGAGTTTCTAGAAGCCTTCAAATTATCAAACATTGAGCAAATTATTCATTAGCTACCATTATTATTGGTTGAGCTGAGAAAAAAATATGTAATGAAGTTTGCTCGATTCCATCTTTGAAATTTGATCTCTCATCGGACGGACATTAAATATTTCATTTTTTCACTCGCCAAATGAAAGCCGAAAGAACAAAAATAATGTTGAAAAAAAAAAACAGCGCGGAAGAGTCTGAAGTTAAGCTCGGGTGATATGCGGGTACCTATAATCTAGCAATTCGGTTTTTGATTTATTTCAATTAAAACTGTCGCATAAATCAAAAAATTGTACTAAACGATTCCATTAAAACAGAAATTACTTGCCATTAAATTACCTTCATTTATACGCAAAGTTTATACCGTCATATCTCAGCTACAATCGGAATCAGAGATAGGAAGCACCTACCCATTGAAGAGGGAGGGTCGGGGAAAAGAGGGGAAGAGTTCCGAGGGAAGAAGTGGAAAAAAGTACACATAACTTTATCTATATAGGGAATCCGCCTGCATACTGGCCACTCAGTTATACGCATGCGCCATCGACACATATTCGTTTATGCCCGTGAGGCGTACCGCATGAGCCCCGAGCAGGCGGTCTGACGTCACGAGACGAACCGCCGAACTGGTATTAACAGCAACTCTCTATATGTATACCATTTTCGCGGCGCAAAAACTGTTTTTCACGAAGGTATAAAGTGGGCATACCGCGCATCACATATGACGAACATAGATGACATCCTGCCTCGATATCCCATAGCATAGCCTCTGTATAAATTGAAAATAGACACGTATTGTCATATCTATCGGAGCGAAAATGATCCGTATCGAACAGAAAAATTGAGAACACCGATTGAAGAATTTCACGTACCGAGAGTTCTTTTATTCCCTTTTTTTTTTATTTCTACATTTTCACCGGCTGCAGTAGAATTCACGTACAGGTATTGCGATCTAATTAATACTAATCTACTTAAACAGACAGTGAAATCAACATATTTTCCACGATAATTGAAACGTAAATGGATTTGTTGAAGCAATCCCCTTTGAAGTTGCGTCATTTTGTAGATTCACTGTAGGTATATCTATTTTACTAGTAATAGCGATAGCAGTGACTATAATTAAAAACGAAAAACTAATAATAATTGAAAATTTTCATTCAATTCCTTTGACAAATTGACAGAACGGTACCGTGTAATCGTGCTTGATTAGCTGTAACCCAATGATAACAATATTTTTTGGTACATCTGGTTTAGGAAAATCGAACGGTATACAATTTTACAGAGTATTATGACGACGATCGGAATGACATGTATTCAAAAACCAAAGCGTTGAACATCGACATTTTGTCTCGCACCATAGATAAATTTCGATTAAGATGAAACATTTTCCGATGGTTGTGTATTATGGTACCTCTTGAAAACGTTCATATTTTCGAGATGTTCACATCTCGAAAAGAAATTTACGAGTTTATAAAACAACGGGAAACAAAGCAAAAAGAAAGGATTGGGATGTTCCAGAGTTATCGCACATCATTTGACAAATTTTCAACTAAATTTTTCTTCAAATACCCCATATTTCCAACGCGAAATAAGTCCTATATACATATGGCAATTCGTTCAAAGTGTTCTCGTTCGTACCAACCACCAGAAGGGGTGGGTGTCAAGCCTACACGTCGTATATACCGATACACGATGACCAACGTGAATCCCATTTTCGCTTACGAGCCCAAGTCACGCGAACGTTCGACCGCCGCGCGACAGGAACGCGAGAAAAGTTAATCAAGGATTATTCCCCCCCCCCCCCCCCCCCCGCCCCTCCCCATACCGCCCCACCCGCCTCACGGCTCGCGAAGATAATGCAATTTAATTCATTTCTCGCCAACTGATGCCGGTCGGACTAACCAAAAGGGTGAGAGGAAGGGAGCGTATAGCGCGAGAACAAATGAAAACACATGGACATGTTTTTTTTATTCATCCGGTTTTTTTCTTTCCTTCTTTTTTTTTTTTTTTTTTTCCTCGGTAATTTTTTATTTCTGCACACTTTCAGTTAGGTATGTACCGTATACATATATGTATATACATATATACGAGGTTGTAATTATTGTCCCGTTTATTTTTTGATGCCCATCCCGTTTTTGATAATGTCCTTCTTTCTTTTTCCTCCCCCTGTCTTTTTGAAATTTATTTCGATTCGACCTCTCTCTCTCTCTCTCTCTTGTTTTCTAATCAAAAACTGATCTGGTACATTTATCGAAATTATACCTGTGAGCTTTCTCCGCATATATTCGTAATACATATATATAAGTAATACCCTGTGTGTTTTGGATTGTACGAGAGGGTAAATTAAGGACGGTTATTACATGCGGATGTAGTCCTGCGGGGGGCGTTAGGAATTTTGGTGTGAATTTCGATTGTGGTTTCGCACGTATTCTCTCCGGGGGTGTAAATTTTGTGGAAAGGTGCGGTGGGACGGGTAGGGGGGGGGGGGGGGATATAGGTACGGGAGAGATGCGGAGGTGGTGAATTGGCCGAGTTGTACGACGACGGGTGAAAATTTACCCCGGGGGAAAAAAATTTCTTAGTTTTCTTTTACAACGGATCTGTGATAATCGTATGTATAATATGAATACGTCTGTATATCGGCCCTCGGATTTTCAGAGGGTCGATTACCCCTTGAGAAAACGGGGCGGCGGCGACCTTTGTGACTTTCGCGAAGAGAAAATGGAAAAGAAAAAAGAAAGGAAAAGAAAAGAAAAATGGGAAGTAAAAATCACCGATTAAACGAAAGATCGTGCCGATAAGTCCTGAGAATTCGGAAGTTGGCACAGAAATCAATGACATCGAGAAAGTATATACGTAATATGGGACCCTTTTTTATAAATCATCGTCTATCGCTATACTTGACCCTTGCTCGAAGGGGTTGCTAGAACGTATAGATAACGTTGTTCGGCTGAACGTGTGTATAAAGTACATGCGTAAATGGAAAAAAGGGTGATATGGGAATGCGGGGAGGAAGGAAGAAGGGGGGAGGGGAGGCAGGGTTTTGTAGTACTTGGGGTTGCGTGTACCTATAATGTGAGAGCAAACTACTTCGCTTAAAATTGGTTAGTCCCAGAAATAAACGTGTAGGAACTGTATCTGGTATACGACCGCGCTATTAGAGCATAAAGAGAGCTGGGCGCGGATATCTCTAGATGCCCTCTGGGTAATAGCTATACGCCATGATAAATTTCGTAATCTATTACTTGACCCACCCTCGAAAAGGTTGATGGGCAGTAGCCGGAGCGGAGGTTACTAACATCGGTATTATATCAGGGGGTCTAATAGTGTGTGGATTGTATACCTAAACTCTCGGCTATTAACGCCTTAACGATTATTTCAAACGAGAAATCATTTCTACTGCATTGCGAACGATTTCCTCGACGATCCAACCGACGTTACATCGAGAAATTAGAACCGAGAAGGCCCGAATCACATACTTCGATTTTCGACCGTTTCGCTGTCATTACGTGAGAACTTTACCTCAAAAGTCGTAAAATTTACATTCAAAAATTCAACGTCTACTTTTTTTACCGCGCGAAAAGCGTGCCCCGGAAAATTTTCATGAAATTGACAATTGCAGTCCGTAAACTATAACTTTCTTTGCTTATCTTGGAAGAAAGGAATTTAATGTTCGTCGATTATATCGCCAGTTTTTTTAATTTTCCCTCTGGGTTACACCTTCCTGGTTCTCGGCCTTCGCTTCCGTAACGCTGATCATTGAACTCCCGGTAAAGTATAGTGTTAAATTTATAACAAATCGTTCATCCGTTTTTTTCACTTTTTCTGTAACAAAGAAAAAATCAGCGGACACCACTCCGGAGGCGTATAGAATAAATTCATGTACGATTTGTGACAGTGCGATGGCGCGTATTCGTACACGTGTAAGTACATTATATTATAAATTACTCGGGTCGCTGATGGCCGCGGGAGAAATGTATCGGAAGAATATTAACCCGACTCCGATGACTCACCGCGTTAACTGGGACGACCCCCGTCAGCAACTAGCATTATCGTATTATTTATAGTCACAGTGCAGAGTTTGATTTTCCGTCAATAGCCTGCAGGGTACGCGTGATTTTGTAACGGGATATTTTTCTTTTTTTCCTATAAAAAATCAACGATTTTTTCTACCACATTTTTCTTCCCCTATTTGTGGTATATCGAACTTGCTGAGAATATTGCAACTCAAAAACGGTACTTGAGGTAGGCGAGTCGAAGAAGATAAAAAAAAAAAATAAAGACATTTGAAAAGAAAGTTATGGAACGGTACGACATCGTTTCTCTCCTACAGTTCGTTCATTTTTTATTTTTTATTTTCCAATTTTGCTTTTTCTTTTGTTTCGCTTTCGCGCATGGTCGGAAAAAAATCTTCACAGTGGAGGAAGTCGCGAAAGGGGTCGCAATATCCGCTTAGTTAATTAATGACGAGTGCGGGTCCACGTTGCACGTAAAAGAAATTAAACATGGCGGATACGTACGTAGATTGGTATGAGCGAAAATCAATTTTAATTACTTTTTCTCGTTACTCTAATGGGCGTGTAGAAATTCCATTCGGATAACGCGCGCGAAGGATCTTTAATGTCGTAACTATCGTATGTGTACTTATATACCTATACATGTCGCCAGCTAACATAGTGTACAATACGGTGGCAAAATTGCAAAAAAAAAAAAACAAACAAAACACAGTATATGTTATGTGCACATTGTACACATATGTACAGGTATATGGTCATGATGAGAACCACAGAAGGCCGTCGCGCAAGGGGTGGCGAATGAAATTACAGAAGACAAAGAGGAAAAAGAAGAAAGAAGTATGGAGATGGAACTTCTTTTACGATCAACGAAATAGACTTGTTCGGAAGCAATTATAAATCCAATCAGATACGATCAGTTTTCCGCAGAATGAGACCGGTTCGAGAATTACAGATCCTCAAGTCTCAGATTTTGTCGCTTTCCTAAATTTTGCTTCTCGAACGGCGTTTTTTTTGTTCAAAAATTTTATTCGACGAGAGACCATGAAAGAAAAGCTCGAAGAACGATAAGACCTCAAACTTGCGATTGAAAAAATATTCGATCAATGTTGTAGGATTTAATTTTTTTCGTGCGTTGAAAATGGTATTGAAGAAATGTAACCTCTTCTCATGAGAATCGGAGGAGAAATGAGACAAAATGATGAGGAAAATGCGAGTTTCGCAATTTTCTGTTCAACTGCAGAAATAGAACGGTAGGTACCAATGCATGGATGTTCTTTATACGTCATAAAAATTTAATGCGCTCGTTAGCTTTGACAAATAGGATTTCGTTGTCGACGTGTACACCATGTACAACAAACGAGGAACGTTGTTGTACGCGTTCAGATTTTCCGATTTCATTAGACAGTAATACCTGAAGCCTCCGCTCCTCGTCTGACGATACGAATTATACTATTTCCAATAACTGCGTTTTATAAATACGTATTTATTTATGGTGAGAAATTGAACGAGCTATGAACGAAATAATTTTTCACAAATTTGCAAAATTTCATATCTACAAGGTGTTCCATTTTAATATTCAATTTCACCTTCCGTGCGAAAGGAAGTCAATTACCGAGAAAAAATATCACACTCATCGATTATTTCACTCAAAGTGAAATCCACCTCGGTAAATCGCGCTCCTTTTTTCTGCCATTTTGAAATTTTTCTATTCAATGATTCTCAGATCATTATTTACTGTGGCTAATTGCGAGTGAAAGAAAATTATGCAAATAACAATCACCGTGTTATGCCTCATTAATTGCGAAAGAGTGGGAAAATATATAGGCAAATACATATGTATATGTGTGTACACTCGTATTTCGTATACATGTATACACCATTAGATTAAAAAAACTCAACGGCGAAAGGGTCGTTAAAAACTTTGAGCTCCGAATAAAAGTTGAATCGAAGAACTTTGTAAAGCCCCACGCGGATACCGTTCACCGTTTTCCAATGTCATCTCCCTCCCGACCTTGATGTACGTATTATATATTATGTACATACCATGTACGTAGATAAAGATGTGTATATCTATATACATACATGTTTAATAAGGTGTTTCGGGAAAAACTTTCTTTTTTTCTTTGTTTTTGGAAACAGGCTCAAAAGTTAGACCTCGAATAACTTTCGGACCTGTCGACTCATCAAAAAATGATAGTACACCTTTGTTGTAGAGCGTTCAATTCCCTACAACAATATGTATCGGTAAAATCTGTACATCGATTTGTTAGCGAGTAACAAAATTCGAAAGGAACAAATAACAGTTTTCCCACGTTGATCTTATGGAAAACGGAAGAGAGCAAGAGCCGAGATTTTCACTGGCATCTTTTTGCGCTCGAGTGGAAATTTAGAGCCTGTTTAAAAAAAGAAGAGTTTTTTCTGAAACACCCTAATGTTCAATGTGTATTGTACATGCGCATGAGCTTGCGGTGTGTATATATATACGATATCTGAAACGGAGCCAAGTGAACCGTCTTCGAAACCGTCGGAATCCCTGCGCGGGCGACTTGCGATTCGACTCCGACTATACTCGGCTACTTACCTCTTCTTGTTTACAACATCGGATTGTGCCCGCGGCGCCAAACGTCGAACGAAATTGTAGCTAAACTCCTGAGGGATAAAGTTGCGTAAAAGTATCTCGGACTGGAATCTCCCTTCGCATGGTAGGTATATACAAAAGGGTATGTACACAGGCAGCTATATAGATACATGTTTACATTTATATACACGCGGTGTGCGCCCTACATATACATTTATGTAATATCGTATATACCTATATGGTATATTATGTATGTACTTAGGTAGGTGTAGCACTATACATACGCATGTGTATCCCAATATGTGGACGGTTATCAGGAGATGATGGTGAGATGTGATCTGCTCCGGACTGGCAAAAGCTCTTGTAGTTCTTTCCCGTAATACGTTTCACTTTCTTTTTTCTACTTTTCGTGTTTTTTCTTCCTTCCTTCCTTCTTTTTCTTTTTACTTTCGTCTGCAGACGTCTCTCCGGGACGACCGAAGATGACAGTCTCTCTTTTTTCGCAGTTCTTTATACGTATTTATATTATTTTTTTTTTCTCTCTCGTGTGTCTTCTCGAAGGATGAAACCCTCGGACCATTCGTCTGTCGCCTTCGGGATGGACGTCCTGGAAATATTGAAAATCTATATATCGAGGACTTTGAGCCAGAAGGACACAACCCACGAAAAATTGGGATGCTGAAAACGTGAGTGAAATTAAAAAACATGTAACAATATCTTAGCAGATAGCTTTCATTCTTTCATGAAAATAATCCAACATATCCGAACCATATTTTGTTCCCGATTTTCTCCGAATCGATAAAATATCCATATTGCTTTTTTTCCCCTTTTTTTTTTTAATCTACGGTTTACTTTTGTGCGCCCTTTTAGCTCGTGGAGCTTTTTACTTGTATTTCGTTCCTTTGCTCCGCTATGTAATTCTTCAGAGTTCGACGTCACCAGACTACCCTTCCGCAGGATAAACGAAGTAATCCTGAACCGCGACAGGCTTAACCTTTTCCATCCTTATATAATATTATTTCCTCGTCGCATAGGAGGCATGTCGGATGCCATCTTGGAAGTTCGTAAATTTCGTAAGCCCGAAGAAAAGACGCCCCTTACTCAAAAAGCTCGCTTCACACACAGGTATAGATGTTCTATTCTATGGCTTGCACCAAATCTCCCGTATTATACACATATGTACGTATGTACATGGGTGCATACAAATACATATATGTGTATAGTGTGTTATATTGCTATGTATTATGTATTATACAGGGTGAGTCACCACAAAGGTCCGATTCGGGAGGAGCTTCAATTGGTCGAGGCTCCGCCTTCATCCATTCTTACCTTCTAACGTATTTGTGTAGATTTTTTTGTCTCACTAAAATCACTCAATAATATAAGAATTTCCGAAAGTGGTGCTATCTGATCGCCGATCGGCAGCAGGAATTTCGAAAATAACAAGAAAGAATGGATGAAGGCGGAGCCTCGGCCAATTGAAGCTCCTCCCGAATCGGACCTTTGTGGTGACTCACCCTGTATATTATACATATAACATGTAGAGGGATGGGTTGTTCAACCCTCGAATGTATGATAAATTGTACAACGATCCGCGTAGATGAGTCAATTTAACTTTTTCTGCAGGTGAGAGCTGTTGTAATCTCGTCAATAAAAAAGGAGAAAAAAAGAAGTTTTCTTTTCCAGTTTTCAACGGAATAAATTCAGATCAATCTGATCGGCGATGCCACAACCTTAGACACAGCGTTGAAATGCAACACGTTTTGTTATTAGCGGCAATTTTCAAAATTTCGAAACCGATATTTCTCAAAGCAAAATTGATAAAAATGTGATTCGATCGTAATTTTTATACGTACGTGATTCAACATTTTCTTACGAGTCTCCCTTCTTTCGCGGTCGTCCAGATATCCGAATCGTTCGTTTGAAAAGAACCACCCTACATAAATTCGCCCGCGTTATCGGGGAAACACGTCGAGCCTATAGATGACGTATGTACCGTACGTGTGTACATACCTAGCATCTTATACATATACATACACCCAATTTGCATCACCTGTCAGCGTTGAATTGAGAAATGACGTGCGAACAATTCGTGTGGATCTAAAAGAGAGAACGAACTACGTATATATTTATCAAGTATATTTCCCCATCCTACACCCTTCCTGGTATTATACGTACGTGGTGAGTGAATTTCATGGATTTCAAAAATGTCAACCGACAATGTCAGTCAATCACAATCAAAGCTCAGTAAAACCAAGTTTACAATCAACGAACACGCGCCGATAAATCTTCGACTCGTTCTACCGCAATCCGAAACACGCGTGTCATTTTTCTTTCTTCCTTATCTTCATTTTCCTTTCTTTTCTCTCCTTCTTTCTTTTTATTTCCCGTGTCATGATGTGCTACAGGCATAAGTACAGGCTTCATGTCAATGATAGGTGGAATATTATTCGGAAACTTTCCGAAAATGCTTACCTTTGTACCTTGTAAGTTACTCTTGTTTCTATTCTGCATTCGTGTTGAAAAGGGCAAAAGTAAAAGAAGAAATGCAAAAAAGCTCCAGTGTATGAAAAGTTGAAGGCCGATATTACTTAGAAAATGGAATGGATCTCGTCGTTTCCCCGAAGATTTTTTTGACCAAAGTGCTTCCAAGAATTTTCACTGGTTTCAAATTGACACGAAACTCGCCTGAACGCATCTAGGATAATTTCCGCGAACTACAGTATTTGTCTGCTTGGAAAAACGAGTTTAGTATCTAGAAGAAAAAAGATATACCAAACGAAAAGAGGAAGAAAAACCAGCGCAGACACCTCTATCCCCATGGGTCTTTTCGTTCTTGTTTTATTTTACTTTCTTGTCATTCCTTTTTTTCTCGCCTCATCACCGCGTAAACGAGCTCAAAATTTCACCCTCGCAACTGCAGCCTGTGCGCGCGGCAGAATATTGTCGAGAGAAAACTGGTATACCTACACATACGTACATATCCATTCGCACCTTACGGGATATAAAGTTTTTGCGAGTGGTCACGTGACCCCTGGGTAAAATGGTGCGGGGTGTTGACCGGGGTCAACTAGTGTGGTGGGTGGGGTCGGGGGCGGGGGTGGGGGTGGGGTCGGGGGCGGGGGTGGCGGTGAAAACGGAGGCGTGCAGTGTGCCTCGTTGAGTCAAGTGGCGAAGTATGGTCGCGTCGCGAATCTACGGGATGAAAGTGGAGTGGCGCGGAGACCTAAATCGTGCAGAGCGTCAGAGGCGTAAGAACAAACTGAACTTTGGCTAAGGGTTGCCTCCGATGCTCGATTGTTCTCGCGTTAGAACCACGAGCTCCGCCTTTTTTACCACTGTCTGTAATATACACACATTTATATATATATATACACACATGTGTTTGCGTACCAACCTTATAGCTATACGCGCCAACTTCACCACCTTCATAGGCTATTTTCAAAACCCACACCCGGACCTAGAAACGAAACTACCGCAGGGATTCCCTTCCGCGGTTTGTCCTGCACATCCCCCTCCCCCTCACTTCTCCCCGCCTTTTCTACTCTACTCCTTGCAATCCTATTTCAAACGGGAATAAATCAGTAGCTCCGCGTTACCAACCTGCCTACGTTGCGCGTTATATACGTATATACATAGAGGTATGTACCCAGCTGATGCGGGATGTTCGGTCCATATTGTCTCTCTCTCCCATGTCTCTATTGTAATGAAAAAGATCCTCTGGGAATGGTGAAGCACGAACGCGGAGGAAGAAGTCCTACGAAGAGGTTAAACCGTTTTTTTCCTACATGTGCGGTGACCCCGAATCCAAACAGGGATTGAAGGGATGGAGGTCACTTTAAATTGTCGGAAGAAATAAGGAGAAAAAAAAAGTAGAAGAAGAAGGATAAACTTTTTCGCTTCGCCACACGATTAATCAAAATCCAACGGATTAGACGCGCTTCGACGATGAACCAACCCCTTTCAGGAAATTTCTGCAGGCGCAAAAAAAAAGAACGTAGTCCAAAGAGATTTCAATTAGCATAAATCTCGCCACGTATAATGCAGCAAGGGTAATCAGTGTCGATCGATAATATCTGCAAAATTTAATTAGGCATTTAAAAGGCATAAAGTAATAATAACGATTCCCCAAAAGTTTTTTTATCGTGGAAATCATTTCTTCCTATACATTAATGGTGTTTTCAGTGTACAAAGTACATTGCCGCCAGCAACCGATCGCAACCGATTAACCTGCAAAGGAAAGTTAAAATTTCCCTGGATCCTTGATACGAGTTCGCTCGAAAATTCTTCAGTTCTGATATTAACCCGTATAAATATTAGGAGAAAATTTGCTTTGAAATTTTTTACGTGTCATAAAAAGTGACAAGATCAGATGACGATAGACTCGTCGTATAGGTATATTTTTTATAGCTTTCTTTATAAACGATCCCGCGGGAGAAATATATAACAGGAGCAGCAAGTTACTTTGAAAACGGATCAGGATTTTTGTTCTTCTTTATTTCATCGAAAAAAAAAAGGAAGGAAGGAATCTTTTTTATTCGTATATAGTATATGCGGAATTTTTGACATTTCATTTTGTAGACGACGACCAAACGTGGTTGTTATTTAGTTTGACGAGAAAGAATCGCCGACTCAAATATAAAGTTTTTTATATAAAGTTTGGAAAGAACCAAGAGATGATACATATTCGTGTATACATGTGTATAGCCATAACTTCGATCGATCGATCGTTGAAATTTTACTCACGGTATACCGAACACATAAAATCAGGATTGTAGGAGTTTCCCGATGGCCTTTATTAACCTCTATTAACCTTAATTAACCCCAAAACCTTCCCTCCACACGTGCGCCGGAGTTATCTAACCTATCCCTCGACTGATACAGGAATCATGTATATGTATAACGATTTGAATACATGTATAATATGAATATAGGTATGTACGATACACGTTTTTGAATGCAAATACGTATAATACGCGAGAGTTTAGCTTCTGCCATTTGACTTTTTTAACCTGCTCTCGGGGCTACTGTGGTGGTCACGGGATTTGATGTTTGAATTTACCCCTGAAACGAGGAAAATCGGTGATCAGGAATAAAAAACAAAAAACTGAATAAATAAAAATAAAAAAATGCGGGGCGATAAAATTCATCATTCCACCGGCGCACCCTTCAAGTAGTAGATCCGCGAGATTATCCCTGTATGCTAATTCGAACGCGCGTTTTGGGGAAAAAAATAATAGATATATACACACACATAAAACAAAACAAACGAAACTGAAATACCCTAAAAGTCAACCGAGCTATACGTGCTTTATTTATACGAATACCTTCCCCATATATTTTATACATAGGAGGTGAAAAAAAGGAAGCACAAAAAATGGCGTATTTTAAATCGTGAATGAAAATTGAACGCGCGCTGAACTGATTCTAGCGAAATATTTTTAATTTTGTTAGTTTTTTTTTTTTTTTCTAGTTTTTGAAAAATAAAGTTTGGAAAATACGCGAACATACGTTGTGAGGCGTGTACAAGATTTCGTTTCGAATAACTGGTCTTTTAGAAAATGGCAGAAAGAAAAGAATAAATGAAGAAATAATAAGTAGATGATTAATTCTGTAAGAGAACACGATGTTGGGTTCCGCGGAGTGTTTGATTAGCTCTTGATCTGGGATAATAAGTTCTCTCGGTTTTTGTCTTTTTTTTTTTTTTTCTTTTTGTTCTCTGCAAGGTGATAATTATTCCGGTGGCCGAGGTCGATGACGTTAAAGCCCTTGATGGACGGAATCTGCAGCTTTCGCACCGAGTGTACTAACCTATGTATGTACGTATAAAATATAGTAGTGGGATCAAACGTGAGGGGAAATAAGTCAAGTGAGACAGTTTCAGAGAATGTGGCACACGGGTGACGATTCGATTAATTTCATTTCAACGTTCGAGTTGCCCTTGACTTGTCCTTTGCTCGGTCGGACACTCAACTTGCAAGTCAACTCGAAATGAGATCTCCTTTCACCGCGGAGGATTACACCATCGACCCGTTCCAGGTAAGCTTCACCCACTTCCAAACAGCATTGCTTACCTAACCTCTCGAAGCGAATAGTTTTTTTTTCTTTCGTCTTTTTCTTCGTTCTCATCCATCGTCAAAAACTCTTTTCGTCCATTCAACCATCGACTATATTGGACTCTGCGCCTATATCGCCCTTTGGGAGTTTATTAAGGAAGCTATGAACTGCGGATCCCGCGTATTTTAAAAATGCGAAAAAGCTGGTAATATTTCCGTGGCCATCTTGACGACCTCGAAAGTACCACATCAAATCCCCCGCTCGAAACCCATGCGAACTGATGATGATAATTCACCATGTATCGGAGCAAAAACATTCGAGGATCTATTTTATCGCTCTCCAAAGTACACTGGGAAAATAATGAAAGGTCAAAATGTCGTTCAAAGGTTCGACACTGAAGGAAGAAAAAAACGTTTTCAAAGCTCGACATTTCCTCTTTAAAACAAAATACTGAAATTCTGATAACTGAGATCCATACAAATTTCCAATTTTCCCTTCGCAAGAGCGAAAAACAAAATACTTCAAAGAAACCAAAATCGAAACAAGAGAGTTGACTGAATTGCCGCCAAGTCTCCACGATTTATTCTGAAAAAAGTGAAACATTTCAAGCTGAAAAATTGATTTAAAAATCTTCCGTTTCTCTTGAATCTTTTTCAAACTATCCTTTCAATTTTTTCTTCTTCGTACTCTGCCATAATATACGCACGCATGTATAATAGGTCATCGATTCGTCTATATATCGATATTCATAGAGCCTATAAATACGAACATATGTGCAGAGGTCGAACAAGCACCGTTCTCTGGTCGTGCAGCACTTCGCTATATTTCTTTATCCTCGACAATGAGAGTAGAATCAGAGAAGTAACGGGAAATAAACAGAGAACGTATATGCCGTTGTGCAATTCAATGCACTCGATATATGTCGCAGTCATATATGTGGCTGCAGCTTGCAGCTTGCAGCGGAGTGAGTTCTAGTCAGCAGCATCGGGAATACAAGAGAAGAATGTGGTACGGAACGGAGAGCGTTAGAAAAAAAAGAATGGAGAAAGAATAAAAAAGAAAGTTACAGAAAAATAACAACAACGAGTAAAAGTAGCACATGTCGAAAGTGAAGAGCAAAATCATGCCGCAATTTCAGGGCGATATAATTTAGTGCAACGATTTTTTTATAAATCTCTGATTAATTGAAAATTGGAGTAAAACTATAAACAGCGCAGATGCGCTTCTCGTTCTGTGCGGAATGCTCCAGAAGTTTGCAATTTGAGTTTCAGGTGAAGAGCGACGGAATTTCACAAGTTCCACAGGACCTTTGATTCGAGTTAGTTGTCCTTTACCATACGAATTCCGCGCAGCAACGCGATGTGATATACGTACGTTTCAGGTACGCGCGGATCAAGACATGCTTCCAGTAAATTCGTGACGATATATATTGGAAAAAATATTACAACCATTTTCATCGACAGAAGTGCATCGTTGTTTTTATACCTTCCATAGTTGGGAATGCATAGCAGCTGCATATTTGTACTTTTTGCACATCCCTGCGCGGTGAAAGCAAGAAAATTTATCGATGTTCGATGTACATATGTATAAACGGGTTTCGAGTGTAAAAAAAAAGAATACAAATTACACCCACCAATCTTCGATAAAACGTCAACGAAAATACGGGATGCAGTTACACTAGAATTTAACCGATTGTTATTTCGTACACACGTATACACGTTGTGGAAAAGAATAAGAAGAAAAAGAAAACCACCGATTCGAATTCGACCTTTTTTTTTTTAGTAAGCGCAAAGTATGGTGCAAAATTTTTAGAAATTCTCTGGGCGAAGGGGCACGTGATTCGGCATGGAATTACCCGTACAAATATATGTCTAGTCAGGAACGTCTGGTGCTTAGTTTTACGTTTTACACCTCGAAGAGTCCTCCGGTGAAAGTTCCACCTCGTAACCAGGCGTGATAATGAAACGCCAATGTTTTTACCCTCTGAACGAAATAAAAAGCCACCTCATTCCCAACGCAATGGCGGCCGCAGTGGTAAGGAGGTAGGGAAAGAAGGGAAAGAAGGGGGGAAATGGGGCGTCGAGAGAAAAGGGAGAGAAAAGCAAAGAAGAACGAACAAGAGAGAAGAGTGGGGTGTAAACTGGACGTCCATCAAGGGACTGCGTCAATCACCTCCATTTTTCCATTTTCCTCCCTCGCGCGGTTATTCGTGGTCTTTGTTTTATACTTTCTCTTATTGTTTTGTTTTATTTCTTTCGCCTTATTCTTTCCTTCTCTTATACTCGCGGAAGTCAAGCGTGCTGCGAAGTGCAAAGATTTTCTGTACATGTAGCGCTGTACATAACAGGGGTGAGAAATCGAAAAGAAACGTTCAGCCGTGCTGCATCAGAAAGAGAGAAAGTGAGAAGGACGATCATGGGGGTGGCAAGTACATACCAGATATGCAATTCTGATTGCGTGTATTCATGCAGATTTCACCCTAGGGGATTTCCCAACTCCCTTTTCTCCGATTATCCCTTCTTTTCACCAAAATTGCTATCGGAGGGTTGCCTAAATGGCGTAGTTTTGGCCCTATTGTCTTACTGTCCCTCATTCGGGCCTAGAGAGAGGTTTATTTGTGTATGTCTATATAATGGACACATGTATAAGACGTAGATATATATGTTCGTACAATATACATACCTCTATACCTACAGACTTCGTGACATCGCAGAAGTAACAATAAAGACAAAACGCGGAAACGACTACGTTGTTAGCGCGTCGTGTAGGTACCGCAGTGCAAGATCGGGCGAAACAAAAGGTGGTAGGTGAACTTGACTTCGGCAATGTTCAAGGTTCGTCGGAAGCGTGTGTCTCGGAAAATCGTGGCGACGCCGTATTATACATGAACTCGACTTCTCTCTTCTGCGCCAACTTTTCCAGCATTTACGATTATTAAAAAGTAAGATTTTCGCCATAAACATTCGCCTCGCGGTATACCGCGACGCGTATAATATACCTTATATTATAACCTTCGCCTCACTTTTCCCACGGGAGAAAAACAAAAAAGAAAAGAAACGTTGACATAAAAAAAAAAGACAAAAAAAAATCATCCTCGGGAAAATAGAAGGAAGAATGGAGAAAAGAAAAGAAAAGAAAAGAAAAGGGGGGGAAAAAAAAAACAAGAGAACCGAGGGTTTCGAGAGTTCATAAAAATCTGTAATAACTCGACCCTAACCAAACGTCATCGTCTGGCATAAAAATGTGCGGAAGAAATGAGAAAAGAAATCAGAAATAAATAACAAAAAAAAAAAAATATAAGAAAATGTTCATTCTTCCGCCTTATTTCCTTTTTTTTTTTTTTTTTTTTTTTTAATACGCAGGGGTGGTATATGCATAACGTTGTACACACAAGTATTATCTACATTTATATACCTACCTCGATTTCAGACTCGTTCGATTTGATCAATTTTAATCGTAATCTGCACACGCGCCCGCTTCGTAGCCGTTAAACGTTGCGTAAAATTTCATCATTTCCTCGTACAATATTGCTCGCGAAATTTGATGAAATATGTTTAGCGATGTTCACCCCCTCTTCAGTTGTTCTCTCTCAGTCTCCTCTTTTTCGCCTAGCCAATCGCTGTACTTATATAGCTGTTTTCATTTACGTACCGCGCCGCTGTGTACATATAGCTCGAGCAAAAAACTTTTTCTCAGTTTTTTATTTGTATTTTTTGTTCTCATTTTTTGTTAATTTTGTTTTTTTACTCAAGTACACGCAGCATTTTGCAGACATATAGAGCTACCCCACGCCCCGAAGATCCTCTTTCCACAGACATGCTCCTCTAGATTAGATATCGAAGTTGAGAAAGAAAAAAATGAAAAGCGGGAATTTTTATTTACCTATATTGCTAGCTTATTATGTACGCCAGAAGGTTTACCCATTGAAATGAATTCTTCGTATATAAAAGTGTGGAAAAACCATAGAAGAAAATGATTGATGTAATATTTTATTACAAAACGAAAGAGAAGAAAAGGAACTTCGTCGGTCATTTGAGCATTTGCTTTTTATCGTTTTCTTCGAGTTAAAGCGTTGGAAAAATTTTGTCAAGTTTTCAGAGTATTGAAAAAATTAATAATATCATAATTTACTTCGGAATAAATCTCCATTAATAACGGGTTATCGTGTACTATTGATAGACGATCATCGTTCGCTCGATGTGTGAGATTGAAAATAAAAATCACTTTTACAAATTGATCCGAAAATAAATTAATTAAGTCGACCGTGCGAAGGTGTGCCGTCGAATTTCGTAAAGTGTAAACGTCACGCTACTATACGTGATATGCAGATTTGCCGAAGCTAGGAATTACGTTCATTTGAGCTTCATCGACGGAGTCCCTCTATAAATCATGTCCTACCCGCAGGGGGGACCGAAACCAATCGCTGTGCCTACAAACCTTCCTTTGACGATGAGGCGCGAGGATCAGGTCCTCGTTAATTACGTCGGATGAAAACACGTCGTTTCTTCTTTACCCCGACGCTCCCTACGCTCCTTATTCCGTTTCCCTTAGCGGTCGCCAGGCATAAGCGCGAAAGACGATGTTGCCAATTGCCGGAGGGGTTGATGCGGAAGATGGGGTGAGCGAATTATAGGTAATGGCCACATCTCCTCGGCAGCATAACACCGAGAATTTGTATAATAACAGGGCCATTCAACCTGCGCTGATCGAGCCGATGTCTATCCAACGTTATATCTATACGTCTATGTATGTACAGTCCCAACCCTAAGCTATAACCTACCTTACCCTACTCACCGCCCTCGTACTTGTAGAATCTCCGGTTATCGCGCGGTCGCTAATATCCTCGTTTTTGATAATATTGCGTTATCACGATCAATTCCGCTCGCTATCGCTCACATACCTCATCCCGCGTATATACACAATTTCTGTCCCACTTCCGCGCGCGACGAAAATTCATACCTGCTGCACGCTTGAGTGAAATCGTTTTTTTTTTTATTTATTTAATTTGTTTTCAGAAACAAGATAAAAGAAAAAATAGAGGAGCCGATCGACGTAGTGATGGGAAAAGGTAACGTATTGCTAATTAGAACCTATCGTTTCTGTTTTCCGACAAATAACTCTAATTATTTAAAGAGCCCTTAATTATTCTCACCATTTGCTTTCCCAGCTGCAGTATATGCAGACCACCACCGTCCATCTAATAATTGGACACATGCAAGTACATGTACAGGGTGGGTCAGTGGAACGAAGGATAGATTTTAAAACGTGAATAAAAGTTGAACATTTATGCCAACGAATTTTGTAGTCGAGGACGAATTTTCTTTATAATAACTGTAGGGCTTTTATTTCGTTACAAAAAAAAAAAAAAAATTGAAAAAATTTCTGCTGTTTTTGGTTGATGTATTTGAAACAAATTTTTTTTTACCTTTTATTTATTTATTTATTTTTTTAACCAAACAGCGAGTTGTTAATTGGACCAAAATACGTATACCTCGATTCGCGGGGAAAAATGAATAAAAATTTAGTAATCGATTTGGCTGTTAGGAAAAATATTCTTTGTTTCCGTTATACGACCATGGCGAAAAAGAGCGGCGGAAATTCGAGCGCAAGGTTTCACGATTGGAATTTTTTTGAAGCTTTTAACACCGGAATGGATACATATAGGTACTTCATTCTTCTAGTTTTCTTTTGTAAAAAATTTTTAGGATTCGATTACGTACTTTCCTTCTTTTCTCTTTTTGAGAAAAAAAAAAGCCGAATATTTAGCCCACCCTTTATACGTATACCGCCTGATATTCCTGCCGCAAGTAGGTATATATACGACATATTTACTCCCATGTATCCCATATCCTCTGGGAACAGCTCCGCCAGGTATATAATTTGATATCCACCTCATACGTTTACCTCTGTTTCAGGTGTTATTCATCCATACTAGGTATATCTTCGCCTAATTGATTTCCGGAAATCTACAGCTATATTGTTCCGAATTATTTCAATTCCCGATAGCGAATTTCTAATCGAATTTCAAACGGAACGTAGAAATTTCTACGCACAAATCAACAAGCCTCGACCTCCGATTTCATCGGCCATATTTGCTATGGATTTTTCATTGCTGAAAATTTTTCGAGTTCTCAATTTTGATGAAAAACATTTTATACCCCGATTTCAATGTTAGTGAAATTCAAACACTGCACATTCCTTTTAGTTTTTCACTTCTAAGAAACCTGTTCATATAGGATGATTCAAATTTTGAAGAATTTTCAAAAATATCTTCTCATCCTTGAAAAAATTGACGAGCAAATTGTTGGCTGCGGTATAAGATGGTGATCGTCTTTTATTGAATCTAAAAACAAAATGTTCAAGCTTTTATCCTGGAGTAAAATTTATTTTCTCAAATCATGTTGACATCCCTCGAAAACTCTGGAGATTCGTAATACTTTCTGAATTATATCTCTCTCCCTTCTGCCGCACGAATTGCACCCGCAGCTTTTCGATTACATAACTTTTAGATTAGTTTCATCAGTTTCTGTGTTTCTTTTTTTGTTTTTTCGCTGTTTATTATCTTTGCAAGTCTTCTATCGGATCTGGATTTAGGAGGAGATTCAACGGCGAGTCGCGTTTTCTAAACGGATGAAAAATGATCGTTCATAATTATTTCTAAAAAAATATAATTATAATTATAACAATGATCGTGGAAACGTGATCAAAGACATCTTCGTCCATTTTGTTCTCTCAGCGTTACCACGTGTACCAGTCGACCACAAAATTTGTTCCGGTTGCCGTAGAACTTCGAAAGTATCAACTTGGCCTGTTCGTTGTTTACTCCCAATCTGCTGACTACGCTGTACGTTTTCTCATCTATAAATGTCGGATCACGTTCTTCTATTTTTTTCAGACTTCAGAAAGCTGACGACGATCGTTGAATCGGAGAATATCGCGCAACTTGTTTTTTAAAATCACTAAATTCGATATAGGATTACCGAAACAAAGGGTGAGAAAAAAAAAGAGCAGATTGTAATTGATCAATGGCGAGAAAAAAACAAAAAAAGGAATCACACAGCGAACTTCCAATCAAATCTAAAGTTTGGAAGTGAAATCCTGATGGAAAGTCTGCGGACGCAAATCGGTGGACGTGTGGCGCGGCTGCTCTCTGTGCAGTTCTTGGGCGATTTTCAATCATGATACACGGGGTCGTCTGCGGTTGAAACGGTACATACTTTATACACTATACCAGTTTGTGGTTGCGGGTAAACCTGTCCAAGGTTAAAATGATACGCGTCGTCTATTCCCTGGCAAATAATGTTGCGCCACTTTGTTTCGCGTTGGGATACGTAGTCGGGGGTGCAACAGAGATGAAAACGATCCACAAAACGAGACAGAGATAAGTGGAGATGAAAATGGAAATGGAAATGGGTGGATAAATAGACACTGACCAAAGGTCGATTTTGGGTAAATATATACATTCCTATATACATACCTACATACCTACATCTGTATGTGCGTGGGAGCCGGTAAGCGAACTGGTTATACGATCTAATGCGGTTCAACTTGATTGGAATTCACCCTTGGCGGGCGCCCCGGCCGGGCGAGAACCAATCGCAATTAAAAATCACCAGCTCTATAATAACGCCAGCTATAACACCACGCAGTCAGCGGTTAAAAACGATGCAATGATTACAATCGTCGACGAACTCTGGCTAACGATTTTCGGTAAAACTCTATCATTCGAGTACCCACTATTTCCACTTGAAAATTAACAAGTGCAACAGATTTCCACTCACCGACGACTCGAGTAACAAATCAACGAACGATTCGGCGATAGACGATAAAAACCAAAAAAATCAAGCAAAAACAAAAAACTTGTCGACATGCATTTTTTTTTCTTCACATTTCAAATATTCATTAAATTCGCTGAATTTCGGTTCGATAATTCGTATAATACGCCTCAGTTTCGGGGTAAATTTCATTCCGTCGGTCCTACCGACCCTTTCGGTATTAAATTTTTCACACGCGGATGGTGGGTCGTCCTTGTAGTTATGCAACCTTCAATTATCGCATTTCAAGTTACATTCCATCCGGTCGAAAAGGATCGTCGGAGATATCCGACAGCCGGGATCCGCTGATGATACGTAGCGTGAGGAAGAATCGGAGAGAAAAAAAAAAAAAAACATTTCTAAATGGACATATAAACATTCGGCGGGTTGGGATCACGCGGAGTCGCACGTCGAGTTCCGGATCGGGGCGAAAGCAGAAACGAGAGAGGAAAAAAAAAAACCAAAAGAAAGTAAAGAAAAAAAAGGAGGAGATAAAAAAAAAAATAGATACAAAACTAAAAGGAAGAGGAATAAAAAATAGGGGATATATACCGCGCGGGTGAAGAAATAAATGGAATAAGGGAACGAAGGTGGAGATTGGCGGAGGATTTATCCCCGCGTTCGTCTTTCGTAATTGAAAAGTCTCGAACGCGTGTCTTTCGTCCCGCACCCCTGAAACGGCCACCCTTAGCCAGCTGCTGATGGGGCCTCCTGTATTTCCTATTGGCCCGAATGGTCGCCGTTGATCTACATAAATATCTGTACTATTCTTATGTACTATACAGGTATACATATAGATGTATATATATACAGTTAGATACGATCGTGTGTGTTGCCGTTCCATGTGACACGTGGTACAGGTACCGATACACACGCATGCACGGCATCCCTCGTAAACGGGCAAAGCCGTCGCGCCGAAGAGAGAGAAGGAGAAAAAGGAAGAAACAAAAAAAAAATTGACAAAAAAAAACGTGAAAAAAATAGAGGGGAAACCGGGAAAATAGTGAGGAAAAGAGAGGAGAACTGGGGATTCCCAGTCGCGTGAGGAGGGACACCTCGCTTATAGCTCGCGCAATTTGCCAGGGCAACCAGAAATAATGGGAAACCCATTGTGACCGGTCGTACCTCCTGGTTACGACTTTTTTGTCCCTTCCCTCTCCTCTCCCTTTTTTGTCTGTACTTCGGTTTTTTCATTTTTTCTTTTTTTTTTTTTTCATGTTTTTTTTGTCTCTTCTCTCGTCGCGTCTATGTATAGGTATATGTATGTATATACTTTTGTGTTCGCTTAGTTTGTTTTCTTTGATTTCATTTTATTTCCTTTGATTCTTTTATTTAGTTTCATTTTACGGTTTGATTTTATCTTATTTTTCCAAGTTTTTTTTACATCTATTTTCTTTTTTCTTTTTCTTCTTTTTTTTTTTCAGATCTATATATACCTATAGACATCGCGCATTAGCCAGCTCGAAGTTCGACCACTTTTGCCTCTCTGAGAGAGATTTTTCCAGCTACTATAATTCCTCTGCTCTCTGATTATAGTAGAACAGCTGAAACTGTGGAGGTTATACGAGGGTGGAGAAACCATTTCGTTTAATGAAACTAAGTATCCATTTTAATGCCATCATCGGGCGGGATTAAAAAGCAAGGGACGTGAGAGTAACTACGGTATATGTCTGTATACCTGTATACGTGGAGGTTTTCCAAATTTTTAAATTGCCCAGGTTTTATTTTTTATTTTTATTTTCATTTTCTTTCGTTTTTAGCATTTTTTTTTTGTTTTTTTATTTTTTCACTCCTTACCTTTAACAGGGGTTCCCTAATGTTTGTGTACGATGCTTTAATTCCGGTACGGGGTTCATGCTTTTAGGAGGATCGCAAATAACGCGGCGTGGCACGCGTGGATCGCTTTTTGAAAGGGAAATAATTTTGGAATTTTCTTTTTCGCGTAAAAACTCACCATATTTACAGGTATGATAATATACGCTCGTACTTTTCAACGCACCCGTCAACGGAATATTGCATTTCGACTTTGTAGTCTCTCGCGTGATGATTTAAAATTAATTAATCATGAGAATAAATACAATTAATTACAACGTTTTCGATGGGGGGAAAAAACTCAGTATACCTATAACGTGAAGTGTCTGATCAAAGAGATCTGTGGTAAATTCCAAGTATGAGTATATTCGTGTGTTATATGCAGATATCTACAGACAAAGTTCTAAGAAAATGTTCAATGGATTATTGAAATTGAATCGCGTTATTATATATCGGGGGTTCGATAATCCTACGCTGTACAGATCAAGGGTCAATACGTCGCCAGATGTATTCGAGGGGTTTCTAGCCACTCGAGAGATTTGGTGTCGTGTAAATCAGATTTCCAGATTTTAAGATTCAACGGGATTTCAGAGTTCAGAGAAAAAGAGATCCGCGTGAACTAAACGATTCTATTTTATAGGAGATCTTCCGAATGGGATTGTCTGGGAAAATATATTTCCGAAATTTTCGGGGGAAATATTTCGAATTCCAAGGATTTTTAAGGGACTCAAGATTTGTTGAAATTTTAAGTTCCGCGCAAAATATATTTGATCAGTGCAGGTTCACCCCCTCGGACATGCTTTTTTAGATATTCGCGTAAAATTTTCAGGATTATCGACGCGGAAAGGTCAGCCGTAAAATCGTGTACGAGTCGGAGATGAGCGATTGGTTTATTCGTGGCTGTATCGAACCATGATTTTTATAGATGGACGATGATGCTGTTTGAAATTTTAGATCACCCAGCTGATTTCGGGGAGCAGCTATAGGGGTTCGTGAGATATCCTTTGAGCTTTTCCGAAAAATCTCGAGATTTTTGGCGAACCTGGCCGAGGATCGGTCCGTCACGTTCTGCCCATATGTAATGCCATGAAATTTTACTCCGAGAAGAGGTAAAAAGTGTTTTTTTGAGTATCTCAACGGTCTGCGGAACGAACGAGAGGACGTGCGCGTCCGCGGCTATCTGCAGGCATATTTTCTGTGTTCAGAATTTCGCGTCTCTCATATTTCCGACTCCAACCCGTATCCCATCGCACGTCTTTCTCGTTTAATTTCCAAATCCGCCCTGCAGGACGGCCGGGGCTTAACGTCATCCGGATTTTAGTTTCAAGGGAGTTCCACCAGTTTCTACCGCTATATACACGGCTGAGGGAGCCGGATGATGATGGACGTAGAAAAGGAGCGCCGCTTCTCTGTGTAAAATACATATACATGCATACACGCCCGTTGCGGTATAATATTTCAAGGACGAATAAATGCTACTCGCTCGCTTCCGAGTTCAGTTCGCTGGGAGGCTCAGGCGGAGCCATCGGGTAATTATCAACTTTTCAAATGCAAATTAGCCCCCTGCTCTCCAGTTTCCAACACTCCTGCCATATTCCTTCCTTCAACCTCCAACTCCGTTCCTTCGGGAAGAGTATTTCTAATTAGCTCTGCAGTTTGACCTCCCTTCTTTCGCGAATATCTTCGACAGTTTCTCACTTCTTCTGAAAAATAATTAATCAAATAAATTGAAGAACATAAGCAACCGAATAGATGAACGTTGACGAAAACTTTGAACTTATATCGAACTAAATCCTCCCACCAAAAAAAAAAATCAGAGGATCAGATTCAGGATCAGTTCCGCAGGCTTCGTCGACTGAAACACAAATCGACAGACGATATCTACTCGTTTACCAATTAGCTAATTAACGCAACGTTATTCAGCCCTCCGTATTTCTCGACGTTTTCGACGTGGAACTCGGTTGGATTTTCGGGATTTTTCCTCGCCAAAATATCCATCCTCTTTCGTGCATCATCTAGGCGTGTTACCGCTACCTTTAATATTCCCGCATGAGCGCGGCGCTGCGGTGTCGAGGGTTAAAAATATTCCTATAAAGGTTCGAGTAATTTACGTTGCTCTCAAGAATTCAGGACTCGCATCCGGCTGCAAATTCGGACGATGGAAATCCCCACAGTTTCCGGTTAAGCGCTGAAGGCTGGGTTTCTGTTTTTAGATCATTCCTTACACCCCGATCTCTTAGTCTCCACTTCCTTCCCCGGCCCAATAAACCTACGGATGGGTATACCTCGTATACCAACACACTATATTTCACCTGTACGGATGAATTCCTCTTTCTTCCGGATATATTATAAGGGCACACGCGCCGCCATCGCCCATCGTCTTCTTCGGATGCTTTCTCCCCTGACAAATGTTGGATTCTACGGCATATAGAAAAGCCGAGAAAAATACGTCACGCGTATACTTCGGACAGAAAGATTTCGAACACTGCAGTAATTTTTCTACCTGTGGGAGGTTTGTTCCTCGGACACGAATTCGCGCAGCCACTGGCCGGCCTGATTTAATGTACGTCCAGAAAACACTCAGTTTTGGTATTTTTTTATGTTCTTAGAAATTTTTTTCAATCAAATAATCGTCATGTATTTGAATATTTTCAAAAATCGGAAACTTGTTTAGAAATATTCATCCTGTTCGGGAAGTTGTCAGGCGACTTTCTTTATCTATACGTAATTTTGTTCTGGGAAAAAGTACCTGAAATCAGCAAATCTGAAGAAAATGTGAAAGTTGAAAGATATTTTTTTTCAATACCGGTTTAAATGTGAACAATTTCGTTATCCGTAATACGGAAGTTGGCGGGTAAAAATGTGAGATTGTTGTGTAAGAAAAGAAGGGAGTATGCGTTCGGAGTGATTGGGATTTTATCGATCTTCGCGGAAACGTTCGATGAATCCACCTCACCGAAGGGCAATTTGTTTCAATAGTTTCTATGCAAAGTAACCACATTCCGACGACGACGCGACACAAGCGCTGGATAGATACGGGGATACCTACTACCCTTATTTTTTCTTGTTTGTTTGACGTCGTAACGGCGCTGCGTCATTCCAGAAAACCTATACATACATACCTACTCTGGTACGGCAAAAGCTTACCCCACGTGCATAGTATATATACCATGTAATAAAGCACATATATACGACACACTCAAAATACACAAATATGCACGAGAGATACATTATATACGATACGTGTAATAACCCCAGTGAGTTTGAATTCGACGATTTCAGTCACAGTAGATTAATGAAAAATTTTGTTCCTCGTGTACGTCGGAAATCTGACGCGGTGGGTTTGCTGCATCAACAATTTACCATAAGTGGTCACAGTTTCTGGTGTATACAGGGTGAGTCACCACAAAGGTCCGATTCGGGAGGAGCTTCGATTGGCCGAGGCTCCGCCTTCATCCATTCTTACCTTCTAACGTATTTGTGTAGATTTTTTTGTCTCACTAAAATCACTCAATAATATAAGAATTTCCGAAACTGGTGCTATCCGATCGCCGATCGGCAGCAGGAATTTCGAAAATGACAAGAAAGAATGGATGAAGGCGGAGCCTTAGCCAATTGAAGCTCCTCCCGAATCGGACCTTTGTGGCGACTCACCCTGTATAAACTCGTAACAATTTGCTCTTGTATTCCACATCATTCTATGCGATGCGGTTTACGATGTACACAAAAAAGGGCTAATTTTATAGGTTCGGATGTAAAGGGTGGCCCGAAAACGATGAGAGGGCTGCATTTAAAATCGATAACCGAACGCGCGATCGAATCCTATCGGAATGGTTTTATTCCTGAGTAAATTTTCATCCAGTTTTTTAAAGTCCTTAACGAAAATCCCGATCCCGTGTAAATGACAACGAAAGAATTGCTGGCTGGATAATGAAAAATGTTTAAATCCCGACAAATTTGCGTCATCGGTTCGGCGGCTGACGAAGGTCTTCTAAAATTAAAATCGAAATAAACACTTCATTATCTATATAAATAAAGTTTGATACGATTCGTTCACGCGTTTAGCTTTTATTAATTCACATTCCAAAACGTGCCGGTTTTGTTTTTTTGTTTGCTTGCTGTTTTTAATTTTTCATTGTTTTTTTTCTTTGTTATTGCCACCCCGCGTATATGTATATGTGCGGGTTTACGCCCGATGCATGCGATGTATAATTGTGTCCCCCACAATCAGTCGTGCACGATTCAGTCTGTATTTTCATGCGTATACGTACATTTCTAAAGGGTATAACCCGAGCTACTCGACACCACTGTATTATATTAGATTATTTAAATGAAAGGTACGAGTTCACGGTTCACGCCATTCACGCGCTGTTCACTGTTCAACATTTGCCGTTCGCGTTCCTGTGCAGGGTTTTAACGCCCAGATTATTTATTCTTTCGTTTTAAATATATACCGAGAGACTTTGTTTATACAACGGGCATTTAGGTTTTGATGAATGGCAATTTAGAAAAACAATAATCGCACAATTCATGCGACTTTATTATTGTGTAATATTTTACAACATATAGATACATATATACACGAGCATATTGTACACGCGCGCCGCATTTAATTTCGTTTGTTTTTTAAATTTTTGTCTACTATTTTATTCAATTTCATATCATTACATTTCAGACGCATTTTTTTATCAATCTGCATTATTGTTATCGCAATTTGAATTTTATGGTCAGGGTATAGGATTGGACGTTGGGTCCAAACCTTAGATTTTTGTAGATTTTGGGGCCAAAAATGAAGTATTGCCGAAATTGATTGCAAGACACTTTTCCAACGTATTTTGACCTCAGAAACGAATCCGTCAAGTAAATTACGCTAGGAATAAATCCCATCGAGATATCCTTATTTTATTACTTTTTGTAGCAATAAATTGGCGATACCTCGATCAATTTTATAGATCGCGAATTCAGAAACACGAGGCTCATCTCGAATTTCGAGTTTTCATCTCGTATTTCGATTTTTCATCTCGTATTTGGATTTTCGATTGGTCATCAACTTTTTGAGATAGGACCACGAGGTGGCGACACATATTTTCACACTTTTTTGTTTTCTGTTTTGTTTTTTTTTTCATAATTTCTATTTTCACGTAAAAATAAAGAGTCACGCTGCGAAAATAAATCTTCGCGACAAAAAACCTGAGTGCATACTCTGAGCGTTAGTTACACGCGCTTGTCACGTGATGTCTTTTTTTCTTCTTCTTCTCTGTGTATATTGTCAGGTCGTGAGAGTAGACGATATTTTGAGGAGAAAATATCGAAAATCAAACATCACCCAAATGGGAATTTGGAATTCTTATTTTTTCCGAACAATAGATGGTAGAATTTATGACTTTTTATCTATTACGTCTATTCTGAGAGAGCAAGATTCTGATGATTGAACAGATCTTACTACATTTGCGGTAGAATGTGAAACCTTCAGGGCCTTTGACGAGAAAGGGAATTTTTCGAACCCTCGCGGGCGACCTCCGAAATTTTTTTTTTCCCTCCGGCTCGAACTTTGGTAAGGTAATTTTTTTACCTAATCAAACATTTATCTTCGATGATAGAATTTTGAAATTAAAAAACCTAGCTCAAAACATTTTAATTTCAAATAAGCGAGAAAAACTGCTGCTCGTATTATGAATGTATCCATGAGTTTTGCTAAAAATATGTACGTACAGCTGATGAATTTTCCGTCTCCGTCTGCGATGTCCTACCGCATTACACGCGCATATCTGAGGTTATTCTCAAATTTCTGCAACGAAGACGCTTGCAAGCTATTGTCGAATTCAAATATCGCGTAGATGATAAATTACACCCTCATCCAGACGCCGGGTGGACGCTTTAAATCGCACCTTTTCAGCCGTACTTTATTATCAAAAATGTCTACCGCAGATGCCCGCCGATTCTAGAGATCGTTTTCGTCGCTGCAGGTTCCTTACAAGAAGAGAAAAGAAGAAAATCAAATCTTCGAATCATTCGCGATATTCATAAATTATTACAGATAATTTGTGAGACCCAGAATTGCGAGGATCAGAAAGAACATGTCAGGACTCGACTGCAGATATAATCGTTACATCTCACGTTACAACTTTTTCAAAATCCATAGAATTTGATTTTTTCTTTTTATTACTCGGTAATTGATCAATTCTCACTCTTCTCTGCTGATAAATCGACGCGATGTACTTTCGCAGTATAACACGTCATCGCAGTAGCGATTTGCACCTGAATACTCTCTATAATAGGTAACCATATAATGTCTTCCGTTTATTGGAATTTTATTCTGATGGTTGAAATCGTAGCGTACCTCACGTTATGTACTACAAGAATTCTCGATCCCCGAGCGCATTGCCGTCTGTCTGTCTGTTCGTCCCTCTTCCTTTCCACCCGTCAGAGTTTATAGCGCGTAACCTAAGAACAAGGAGATTTTCAAGGTATAAACTTTATACGTGACTATAAAGGGTCATTTATAAGAATTTCCAGGTAGTAGATCACCGCGCAAACTACTACACAGCTACTGCATTGCTCTACTCTACTCTACTCTGCACCGAGGTAGTGATGTAAGAGAACAACAAAAGATAAGAATCATAGCCACCCTGGCTGCATCGCGGTACCTGAGGGAACCCATCGCTATATTACCACTCAGAGTCCACATTTTTCCCTCACTACGATCAGTGGAGTAAGAAAATTATATAGAGATAAAAGTTATGGAGAAGGTCGGATATATTTCTCTCACTTTTTCTTCGACAACTAGACTACGCTTTTTCTTTCACACCCCATCTTGCCAATTTTCCGATACCTCATTCCCCTTTTTCAAAGTAGCATCCGAAGAGATGTATGTTTTTTTTTTTTTTTGAGATGCCAAAAAAAGTACAAAATTGAATCGAATGAAATTTTTTTTTCGCTAGGTGAACAACAGAATCGTTCAATTTCTTCTGTTTTTTATTTTTTTTTTTATTTTTTTTTCTCGTTTATGCAGTGTAGACGAGAAATTTTTTTTTCCAGTCACAATATTATGAGAGAAATTTTTGCGCTGTAAATATTTGTATACTTACTACGTTATTGCATATGTATTATATGTATTATATTGTGAAAAAGCGCGTTAAAGAATTTTTATTAAATTCTCACGTTTAAACAATTCGAGGATCGCCATTCTTGCGAGCGCGAAAAGTGTCGGGAGGTCGTTGGGGGTGGTTTCTTATATACATAAGCCCCGGGGTTTCGCAAGGTCATATTTTCTCTTGAGCATGAATATCGTAAAGATTGAACGCTGTTGCCGAACCAAAAAAATCCCGGGAATCTATAAAGATACGCGTGCGGCTCGGATACACGCGCTGCGACAAAGTAAAAAGAACCAAAACCGTCTGTGTATAAATTTTTTTATCACATTCGTTTATACCAAAGCGCGCCACCTATATGCATATATATTGTCGCGATCGCGCGATCTATATTTCTTATCGTTTATTTTATTTATCTTTTTCTTTATGCAATTATATAATACGTATAACGTGTACGGTCGATTGCGAGCACAAGTGAACCGTGCGATTTCTTGCGCGGTTGATCCTTTCGTGTAATTCCTCCCCTTTATTCGGTTCTTGTTTCGAAATTATTTACAATTTTTTTTTTCTTTTTTTTTCTTCTGCTTCTTCCGTTTCATGAAAACTTTAACTCAGAGCGATAAGATCGAGGAAAAGAATTGGGACGAAAAAACAGAGGAATAAAGTACAAACAACAAATAAAACCAAAGAAAAGGAAAATCTAAAAAGAATACCGGCAAACATAATGAGATCAAGTTTGAACAGCCTGTGGATAGGTTGCTAAAAGTTGGCAGAACCTAGAAGCTTGCGAGAGAAAAAACGTTGGATATACGACGAGAGAGAGAGAGAGAGAGAGAAAGAGAGAGGGAGGAAGAAGTCTCCTCGATCTTCTAACGGGGGTGGAGATGGAAAAACGTAACCTATATATACCTAAGGAAGGAACGTGCTACGGATGGAATCTGGGAAGGAGATATTAGAGAAAGAGGAAAGGAGCGGCACGTATAAGCGAAAAGTCAGTGTTTATGGTTCAGTTCGGACGCGATGATCGCGGAAAAACGGCAATAATAATATTACTTTACTTATAATATCGTGTTACATCATATCATTTGGAGTGGAAATATTTTGAGCCTTGTATTTTTGAATCTTCAAATCTAATTCCAGAAATCAACGCTCCGTCGTATACAGAGAAAAAGAAAGAAATGAAAACTCAAAACGTAAATGTACCGGCTATGGCTAGACGGAAAAAATTCAGACCGCGTCGTTCGGTGGCATTAAAAAAAGAATTCTTGTTTTTGCCAAAAATCCACAAATCCTCGCATGTATACCATTTGACTTTTCTCATTTATTCGCTTATTGTAAACCTCGCTGATATGTATAATGTTACTCTTGAATAACGATGAAGAAAAATTAAGCGATGGGTTGAAAAAAATACAACAACGAACAAACAGAGAGAAAAGAAAAAAAAGAAAAACTGCGCCCACGACTTTCGGTTTTATCATCTATGTACATAAAACTTTTTCCCCCCTTCTAACAGATTGTGGGAAAACACGCATTTACCCTAAACAGCCTATACATCGGGGATATACATATATATGTGCGATCGTACGTACCACACCCCACACACGGTTGTATGATACTACATCTTACATATATGTGCACATATACGTATGCATATGTGTATTCTGTGTACCTACAATTTCTACACGACCTTTCGCGTGCTAGCAAGTATCTACCCACCTCCCACCTATGCGATTTTGAGCCTCACCGTACGGCCCGCTGCCTCCATCCCCTGTAGCAACTTCCGGAATCCGTGTATGGCCGATAAACCACGTATAAAGCCTTCAAACTCATAAACCATCTACCTACCTCCGCAACTCCGTCCCGGATTTGTTGAGCGCCAAGTTTTTAACGCCACAGATTTTTCTCTCTTTTTTTTTCCCTGTACATCTTTTTACTCATGCTCATAACCGTCTATAAAAAATCGAAAGCGCGATTAGAAGTTGTATCGCGTGTAAAGGTGATGAGTAAGTAGGTATGCATGTATCGGTATTGCGGTCTACTTTTTTCTTTATAATATTTTATACGATAAAATCGGTGGGGAATAATTCTCGCAATATTCGATTATAGCTCAATATTTCCGTCGAATTGCTACTCGCTGTTTTTCATATCTTTCGTTCTTGGCTTCTATTTTTTACTAGAAATCCGCGATAATGTATTAGCTATTTTCTGCGGTACATTTATAGTGGGACACACGGAGGGTAAAATCACGGAAAAAAGAAATGAAATAAAATAAAACTACGGAAATTAAGTTAGATCAAATCGAATGTTCAAGTTCAGGGATTCAATTTTCTCGATTGTTTTGATCCTTCCGAGATATATACCTGCCCCTTTCTGACAGGTACAGCTCCACGCGGTTCATAGAAAACTCGATTCTTTCCTACTGCCGTAAACGCGCATCCCTCAGAAATTGGAATAAATTGAATTATCGAACCCCATTTGTAATCGAACTAAAATCATTTTCGTGCTTCTTCGTTTCGTTAGATATAATGAAAAATCAATGGCGTCACAAAAAAAAAGGCCACGAAACGACAGTTTCGAAATTTTCTTTCACAATTTTCCGGACGAAGGGAATTCTGTACAAGAAAAAAATCAAAAAAATTTCAAGGGGTCAATAGGCTAGTTCATTTGTCGTGGGATGCCCCTTATATGTGGCAGACGTAACGGGGGCGTTTTTTTTTTTTTTCTGTTTTTTTTTTCTCGCGTAGGACGCGTCCTCGTGTTTCTCAATTTTTGATCACTTATTCATATGGGACGCGCCTACACGATGCGGTATAGGCGAGGCAAGGGCGAAGGGGAACGCAGATGCGGGAACGGGAACAAACGATATGAGGTGTCCTAACCCCTACGTGCTCCCCCTTATTGACTTAAGTTGCTTTACTCCGCAACCCTGCGATCCTGTAGATATCGAGGAAAAAGGGGAAAAAGGGAAAAGATCGAAAGCAAAAGAAATAAAGAGGAAAGAAAAAAAAAAAAAAAAACAACTGACGCGTTCCCTCGGCGATTTTCCACGGTCGAGATTTAACGCCACCGGTGTAAACGCGGGACACTCCCTCAGGATGTAATTCTCCTCCAGCAAATAATTCTCGCTCTTTAATTCAGAAGTAAATTGTTGCAAATTGTTACCCATCACGTTCACGTTTGTTTATATTATAATACAGTGAAGATTCTCCAAACTGTACGTCGCAATCTCTGCCTACGACTGCAGTGTAAATGTAACTGCAATTTACAATGCAGCGCGCGTTAAACTCACGTTTCGTTCCGTTTTCCAATTTCGAATCTCCTTATTATTCATTATTGTGGAAATAACCATGGGATTCAGGATATATACGGGGAGTTGAGGAAATGGCGGACGATTAATCGGGGGATGTTTTCTCTGCACAGCTGTAATATGGTGTATATGTATGAGCAACGAAGCAAAGAAATCTACAATCGATCTTCTCTTTATATCGACTGAACATTTTTCTCATATCCTTTCCCGCGTTTTATGGATATAACAATATACGTGTACGTCGAACCCGCGCTGCACGGAAAACGTATATATGCAACTCTGTTCGATAAGACTTGATTTTCCCTTATATATTATAATCATAGCTGCAAGGACTTTATGTATATGCATATATATATATTCAATTCGTGAATTTGTCTTTCCCTCGACTTTTCTTAATATACAACGGAATGTAAATTGGTACTCGATCTAATTAGCAAATTTTACCCTCCGCGCTTCTCCTTCTTCTTCTTCTTTTCAGTACCGCCCGTTAAATGAAAGGAATTCGCGGAAAATGATAATATTAAATCGAAAGAAAATCTCTACAATTATACCCGGGTTTGCCAATTTTCTTATCTTATATATTTGTCCGAGTAAAAATAAAAGAAGAAGAAACAGAAAAAAAAAAAAGAATAAATTAAATCCTTCACGTATATAATGTACAGTGTGAGGCGAAAGATTTGCTTCTGTAATTAGCGCAGTCAATTGTTCTACGGTTTAATTATCTATTTTAAGTGGAAAATCGATTGGCTTAACTTTTTTGTTCGAAAAGAATGCGAAAGAACAACAAAATTATTATGATTTACGCAAATGTAGGTTATGCGAATGTAACCTATTATTATAAAGGGCGCACGCGCGCTCAGCGATCGTCAGAATATACGAAGACCTGCGAGTACATGTGGGTTCTAAGAGAAAAGAGAAAAACGAGCGGAGGAAGATGGGGGGAAAATGCTTTGCTTCAAAACTAAGTTGCCAATTGTTTCGCTGGGTTTCCCAATCAGCAATTTCTACGCCGTTCGTGGGCTACAGTTGACTGGATTAGGGGTGGGTATGTAACCATAATACTATGTACTTATACGTGTATGTATGTACATGTTGCTTGTGCTTTCTCAATTCTGTTGCTGCAACAGTCGTGCAAGCGGCGTGCTTTTACAAGAGAAAACAAGATTATCTCTAGAATTGTCGAAACAACCGGAAAAGCTCAGCCTCGACCGACGCCGAAAACGCCTGCAAGATTCTTATCACTTTTTCTCTCCACTGCAACCGTGCACGTGAGTATAAAGGGGGCACGAAGAAAAAAGAAAAGACAAAAGAAAAAACAAAAAAACTTTCGGTCTCGCGACCGGAACAAAAATTTGATTTTTGCAATGTGTATAGTTAGTTTTCACGTGCTCTAATGATTTCAGAAACTGTAAAATTTTACGTCTCGGGTAAAAAAAAATAACACTACTTGCAATTAATTATTTAAATTAATTAACGTATACTTATATGCCAGTATTTTATGGCGGCATGTAATAATTTTATGCAAGTATAAAATTTCTCTTATTTTCAAGTCTTACTCATTCCTTTTCAGTACCGCGAGACGTATTCAAGCTTGTGTTCACCCTTCTACTTTGCATTGACACATACGCACCTATGTCTATACATAGCTTTTTTTTAATAAGAAAAAATGGCGGAATATCGACCTCCGATGCAAAGCCCGCCAAGGATCACGTACTACGATTTTTCAAAGTTTTACAGATTATTCGTTTTTTCCCACGAGGGATGAATTCTTTTTGTTTTTCATATTGAAGATTTTCAGGCAGCGGCATTTATAATTAATATTTTCGCAACGTAGGTGCCTTTCGGGGGGGACAACTTGTAATTCTATGTACAAAATTAAACTTCATTCTGAATAGAACGTCGTTATAAATTTGTACCATTGGAGTAGTGAGAAATTATTCATGCGATTCTCACTCTACGCTACGAGAGAATTAAATTTTAGAATGCACAGTGCTTTGTATTTTATGCGAGGTACGTCATATACATACCTATATACTTATGTATACGTATTTATATTGCACGTTGGAAAGTTGCGCGCAATGAATGTATCGCAAAATTTTTATAATACGCAACGTCTCTATACCTATTGACAACTTAAAATATGTTGGGCGCCATCATTTGATGGAATATCAAAATATAATCTGGAGAACTCTGGTATAACTCGGGGCGTTGTTAAAACTCTGGGCTGGGGTCAAAAGGATATTTCAAGGATATAAACAAAATCGGCTGCACATCTGATTTTGTTTTCAAGGTGGAGGGAAAAGGTTTTCAGTTTACAAATAAGGAGACAAGCTTTTCACCTATGTAAAGATTTTTGAACTTTGGGTTTTATTGGATAATTTAAAAGGATTGATCGAGTGACAATATTTCAAATGAATAAGGATCGATTAAAGACCAAAGAAGAATAAAAATATTTTGAATGAATAATATTTAACAGCTTGATGGAGGAACAATATCTTGGAAACTACCCCTGATCACATTCTAAATGTAAGGGTGGTGTGAAAGTAATGGGTGGTGTAATTGAATATAATTGAATCGACTGTTTTCAAAGGGATCGGCAGAGAGTTCGAAGAAGACTCTGCGGTACCGTTTCGATTAGCAAAATGAGATATAAAATTCGCTCGAATGCTTGAAAAATGGATAGGCGAAGAGTCCGAGGAAACTCCACGATAACACGAAATTAGCAAAGCGAGGAGGTTAAAATAATTCCATTAAATCGGCCGAAATTTGGTTCCGCCGTTTTGCATTTCTTTTTTTCACTGTGAAAAATGGTTTCCTGGTATCAGAATGTAGGTATGTTTTTTACGAACAGAATGTCCGAGTATTTTTGAATTGAAAAAGGGCCTTCGTCTCAGAGCGATGCGAAAAAGGGTTGTTTTTGGTTTATTAGCGTGTAGAAACGATCCGGAGGATAACAATTTCGATGTGTATTCATAGAAACAGAGAAAGCAGGACATTTCCTGAGGGTCAAGGGATCGGCCGGACATGGTAGTAGTGCTTCGGCTTCTATTGGCCATGGCCTTTATAACGAGGGTAACGGAATAAGGGAATACGCTATTGGGGATGGGGAAATGAGAGGTGAAACAGGCGTTGGGTTCGGGGGTGTCGTCTCCGGACCTCAAGGGGCTATTTCCTGGGCAGTGGTGGAAAGTGTCAGGTCGAGAGTATACCAGTCACTCCACTCCTACTGCTCAGCGGTAGGAACAAAGCTAAGCAGTCCTCTCTCAAGGGTGAGCCAATCAATATGGGAGACGAGGGAAACGCGAGAGAGGAAAAGAGAGAGAGAGAGAGGGAGATAGGAACCCACCCGTTCCGTGAAAACTGTATTCCGGATTCTGGAGCCAACGGCGCCACAACGCCTGGCGTCGCTATGTCCCGCTACTACCAACCGTCCTTTTCCCTCGACCTGTCGAAAACGGCGGAGGAGGCGGCGGCGGCGGCGGCGGCGATGTTGGAGGTGGTAGTGGTTGTGCAAGGGCAGGGACAACTAAAGGAGTGAGATGGTTTGGTTTCGTCGAGGTGGTGGGGAGGCGTGTCCTCGGTTGTTTAAATTGGCAAAAAGAGGCGCTACGATCGAGGTCTGTCAGCGAATGTGCCACCTTTCGGCGAAAATTCGCGACTAAATCATCGTCAGGCTAGAGACTGTTCGGGAAGGCTTTTTTTTTTTCTACCGTAACAATTAATCCTCGACAAATATTTGAGAAGCTCTGATTTTTTTAAACATACTTTTATTCACAGTTACCCAGGTATACGATCCAATTTAACCACGCGCATGCTCTTTTTACAACTAGTTACGTAACTCACGTGACATCCGCGGCTGCTCCGACAGGGTCGTAGCTACGAAATTTTCGTCAGACAAGACTCGAAAAATTCGCAAACTTTTAAAACAAGTTGAATAAATCTTGCTTTTCGACCTTTCATTTTCCCTTGATTTGTGAAAAGAAATTTTCAGTTATCAAATTTCTGTTCGGGAATTTTCTTCAGAAACTTCACGTGTCACGCCCGGATATTTTCTCACATTTCAAAAATAGGACACTCCATTCGGATGACGAACGATTTTTGTGAAATGAAATTTGGCATTTAAATTATTTTCTTCTAATTTTTCTCTCTTTCGGAATGATTAACGGTCGATTTTACGCAATCGTGAAAAATTTTCTAGCTCGAAATTATTGAGATTCCATTGCTTTTTTTTTAAGCCCGGGTTCCGCGAAGTTTCATACCTCCCTGGTTTGGTCGCTGCGAGTTTCAGTCATCGCGCAGAACGATCGGAGCAGAAGACGTCAGCCATTTTATGCCTCGTTCTATCATTGTCGGCTGTGGTGTATACGAAGTGTATTCTTTATCGGTGAAATCTTTGATTCGATTACGTTACCGATGGTGATCTAGGCAGTGTGATAACTTGTTGATAACGAAATCTAGGGTAGTCTTGAAAGCGTAGTTGAAGTTTACAGGCTATAAGGAGAGGCCGATTATAAACTCTCTCTCGTTGAGTATCAAGGAAACCCTTCGCCGCAACCAAAAAGATACACGTACATACCTCGACGATGGATAGACAGGCTGGTTTTCTGGCAATCGCATTGCTATTTTTAGCTAATTTTCTGACGATTCAAGCAGGTGAGTTCCGCACCAACGTTCTAAACCCCTTTAACACACTGTACAGTTATTTATATTTACTTTAAGTATTCAGATTCTTTTTTCTATTTTCTTCTGACTCAATTTTCATTTTACCTATCAATTTTATTCATACAAATATTAAAAAAAAAAAAAAAAAAAACACAATGTTATCCTATGAATTTATTGATCATAACCGTCGTCTGGTCGTCGGTTATGGTAACAAATCCAGAGAAAAATCAAGATCACCAAACCCATAAAATCAGTTACAAAATTTCAACGAGTTATTTCCACATTTTGAACATTATTTCAATAATTACTATCGTGATTCGATCTTCTCTTGTTACTCAATTCTAAACAGATTGAGTAACGAAAAAGAAAGAAAAAAAAATTCGTATAATATTCCTGAGAAAAAAGGAATAAAATCGATACCCGTATATCTATGATATGTATAATAACAATATTTTGTCTTGTTTTATTAACCTCTGATATTTTCGTCGCTTTATCTACATGATATAATTTTTCATTTTTTTTGTTATTCCTCTTGTTTAATTTAACAAAATAACTTATTTTTGGTATACCTCAAACCATGTAATCGATAATATAATTTACATGTGTCAACAGCTATCCCAATGATAATAACATTTAACCCCTATGTTTTTAACACTACTTATTTTACTTTCTATATGTTACTGGCAAAAGTGAAAAAAAATAAAAAATAACAAATAATTTGATTTTTATCATATTTTATTCATAATAAATCTTTTTGTTTCTCACCATAAACACGCTTACTAAAATGAAAAAAAAAAAACGAAAACCAATTGTTGTTTTGTTTGTTTTTACATGTGGCTTTAAAAAATTGCTTACCTATTTATTAACATTATTGTTGAAACGAATATAAAAATCACACAGTGACGGTGATTTGAGCTAGTCGATTGAGCTTACAATTAGAATAATTTGTTTTCTTTCTCCTCTATCGTTGTTCAATTCGCTTTTTAATTATTACTCATTGTTGGCGTCATAATCGAGAACAATTTACTTCTCACTTCTCATCGATTAGCGATACACATTACACATCGTGTTCCATTAAAACCTAACGTGTTGAAAAGAACATTGGAGAATGGAAAAAAAGAATAATTAAAATTGCAAAAAAAAAAACACGAATTGGACAATGAATGGGGAAATATTCAAATACCGCAATTAGTAACGCATAGATTTAACGCATACAAATATTCAATTCTTTCGATCCCAACGTTCTGTTTAAAGAAACGATTAATCTTTGAACTCGCTTGTCACAATACTGAACTGTACATTTATGACACAGTTACCAATGCGCCACCACATACAATGCGTCAGCTTCTGCCATTGTCTTCTTTTATCGTGTTGCCGGATTGAAATAAATGTATGAAAATTATCGTCCTTTTCTGTAAGAAAACGCCGAACGTTCGGTTATTGGAAATAATTTTTCTCGCGTTTCATTCCCGTTTATTCATACATTTATGTATTAAAATTAGGTACTTTTTTTCTCTCCCTCTCTCTCTTTTTCAACGCAACGAAAGCTATTGATGGAAATTTTGCGATTTCTTTTCATTCATCAATTGTTGGTTCTTTTTACGAACAATGTGTAGAGATAATCGATACTCGTGCGGTATAGAGTCAAAATCAGAGTAACGTTCTTCCACTTGGAAATCGTTCGATTTGGATTAGAAACAAAACGTTTCGTCTGCCTGCCCGCAAATGTGTACAGCGCACAAAATCATTAACCTAGTTACCCCTATTCCCATGTTGGAACAATTAAAAATAAAAAGAGTTGAGATTAATCATTCTCTCTGACGCGAACGTGTCAATCTCTGCTTTTAGCTTCACCACGCTTATATACTTGCCATACACACAGTCGTTTTATAGAAATCTATTTTACGATTTCTCACAGTTTCGTCATTCTTATGTACACAATGTATATAAATATAGGAAATACACTAATTTACGCAAAGATGAAATGTATCGGGTGTATAGTCTTTTTCAAAAAAGACAAATGAAAAAAAAAAACAGCTACACATCCCGGTCCAACGCGCCAGGACATTCTTACTTCGGTTTCTTTTTTTTTTTTTTTTTTACATTTTTCCATTTGTCTTTCATTTCATTTTATTTTTATTTTTTTTACTTCGCTATAAAATTTTCTACCACCTACACTATCTACGTATATATATATATTTATATACATTATTTTAACACGTTAGCTTTATTACAAAAACACGCTGCAGAGTCAAGCTTTTTGATGATACGAAATGATTATTCCCACGCAGATGTTTCTGTTATTTTATTTTATTTCTCTCTTCTCCCTAAATACGTTTTTTTTGTACATAAATTGAATCGTTTTTTTTTGCGTTTCGTTTGTTGTATCATGATACCCTGAGTTCAACATCATGTGGCTTATTAGATAGGCTCGGAGCGAAAATTATTGTCGTTATCATTGTTATTATTATCATCATTATTGTTATTACTCTTGTTCATCAACCACTGGTAAGAATTGGAAACAAAAAAAAAAACAAAAAAAAAAGTACTCCATTTATCTCTACTGCAGTAGACATATATACGTACACACGAGAACCCAGATAAATGATTTTCCTTTTGCGTCAAGCAAAGTGAGGCTTATATTATTAAGTTTGTCGAGAGACTGAACTAATGATTTATAATAATCATACCGTGTCAGTTATTATTATATTTTTTGAATAAAATTTTTTTTTTCCCTCTATTTTTCCTCTCTTCTTTGACGACATTACAGAAATCTTTTCAACAAATATCGTAAAGAGGATTATTTCGTTCAAACATTATATTATAATAAACTTACGTAGGTATGTTTCGTGCGAGGATAATATGGTAGTACCGATAGTAATAATAATTGTCGTACGGAGCTTCGACGTTACTTGTTGATTTATTATTATTGTTATTTTTATTATTGTTATCACGGGACGGTATAATTAGAAAGTAAAAATCGCGGGCTATAAGATTGTCATCTGTTATAATATTACGTATTCTTATACACGCGCGTAATCATAAAAAAAAAGTGTAGTATAATTTAATTATGGCTTGTATTCATTAACGCGTTATAATTAGCCTGATGCAGGGTTTAAAATTCCAATCAAATTTACGATTAAGTAATATTTCTCTTATCTGCTATGCTACCGTCAGTATATGCCGGGCGTCGCGTCGTCGCGCGGAGAATATCGTAAATTTCTCGTTGAAAAAAATCAATAACAAAATATATAATAGAACCAAGGAAAATTTCTTCTCACACGAATTCATGAAATGAATTGAAAATGGGTGGTGAGAGTTTTTATAAAAATGAATAAAATGAAATCAAATCGAATTAAAGGGTCGAGAAACGATAGAACAGTTGTTATTAGTATTATTATTATTTTCTTCGGACCAACGTACCGCAGCGTGAACAAGTATAAGTAAATTATAATTTGTTTATTTATTGATCGATTGATTTTGCGATTTTTGATCGAATTTCCTGACGGTATCTATATATTCAATATTAGCTATAATATAGGTTAGGTTGGCCAAGTGTATTACGTCAATTTCATCGTCGTTCGTTTGAACAATAGTGTGTTGGTATACGTGATTAACGGTTATAGCTATTATCGAAGCGTAATCTGATTATCATAATTGACGCAGTGTTAGCAGGCGAGTATAACGCGTAAAATTGCTGCGGGTACAGTAATTGTTGCGAGTAGTGTAGTAGTAGTAGTAGTAGGTATGTACACGTACATATTTGACGCGTTTATCGACGTCTCTCACTTTGTCAGCTCGTGCTTGCATATCGTCGTCGTCGTCGTCATTTAGCGCATCGTTCGTTCATCACTAAAGAATATGGGACATTCCGTGTCAACTCGACCGACGATTTTCCCCCGCCATTTTTTATTTGCTTCGCGATTTTTCATACGATTCTCCGATCTCAATGAAGCACTCGTGAATTTTTTCAGATTTTTACTTCCAACCGTTATTTTTTCATAATCGATCAAACTCATCTCAGAATTGTATTTTTATTTTTAAATCTCAAAAAATTTGCTAAATTCTTCATTCTCATTCCGATCATTTTGACATCCGCTCCATGATGGGGCGATTTTTTTTAACCCTTCGAACATTTTGAAGAAACAAAACACCGTGTATCGACATTGTGAAAATTCTGAAAAAATGTACTCAAAATTCTGAAAAAGTTGGCAAAAATGCTGCGATCGATTCTGAATCTTTTTACGCAATACCCATGATGACATACAATTTTGACGCACGATTAGGGCGGTCGAGCGTCATTGAAAATGGTGAGGGAAAATCATTGGTCGAGTTGACACGAAATGCCCACATGCACTATAGCCTAAGACTATTTTTATATTTTCATTCAGATCGAAAGACGACGACTGACACTCGCTGCTGCTATTCGTGTATATAGTCATACGTATCTACATCGTACGTAGCACCTTCTGTGCAAAAATGTTCGCCAAGTACATTGAATTTTCAAGGATAAACTAACATCAAAAAACCTTCGATGTAAAAAAAACGAAGAGTTCATCCTTCCGTGAAATGAAATCATCATCGGATCGTTCCTATGTAGACGTGCCGGAGAAGATTGGAATGAAAAATTCAACAAATTGGCAAGAAATAGGATGTTTATTTTTTTCGGTTTATTTCAAAAAAGGCCTCGATATAATCGTAGATCGAGCAAATACGCGACGAGACATCGTCGGATCTCAGCTCCCCGACGACGTTTTTTTTTATCGAAATTATGCTCAAATGAAAGCTCGTCTCCGATTCATACATGACGAAAGTTATTTTGAAGTCGCTGTAGAAATTATTGTGATACGGGAGGTAATTGATAAAGCGTGAATCTCCGCACTCCGCTTTCGTGCTCCCGTCGCAGGAGAGATACGCGGTGCCGTCATGTGTGCCGTCCCGTTTTTTTTTTTGAACGGTAGGCTTGGCGCGAGAATCTACCGAGTCTCTAGTTCTTAGCGTCCGTGTATGCGTAAGTATATCTATATCCACTTAAAAATACATCTAGATGTAGACGACGTCAAGGTTTTAAAGATTCGGCACAGCTCGATTAGTTTTATTTCTCTACCCTACGTCACAACACAACTCGTCGCCGCCTCGCGAACGGTTGCGTCGTGTCGTCGGCGTCGCGTGTTGCCTTCATCGTCAGATAAAAATGCGGTCGTACTCGTCGTCCGGAATTCCTAGGGATTCCATTAGTTCGTACATACGTATATATTATATATACATGTATATATATATATATATACGCATGTGTATCTGTATATACAGAGTTTGTGCAAATAGGTTTTATAAACGTACGCGATGTACGTAATAAAATACAATCACTATCATCGTCGTCGTCATTATTATTTATTTATTTCATTTGGTTGTTTTATTTGGTTTTTTTTTTCTTTTTTTTCTTCGTGCGGTATTGCGGAATACATTTTTTCATTTTCTGTCGTACATAAGACAACTCTCGCGGATGAATGATATTTATACCGAATGACGTGTAGTTCATCTTACGGTAAAAATGCATTTTTTAATTTTCAATAATTATCGGTACGTACGACAAATGAAAAAGAAATGTACCTACGCTTATGCAGCGGACATCGTCATTCACGTTCCGTGTTCGATTCTTAGATCATGTCTATTTTATTTCATTTTCTATCTGCCAGTGACGTCATTAAGCGTCTGAATACATACGTCATCGATGACTAGGATTGTAATTTATTCTTCAACGAATAGTTCACGTGTATATATCGATATAACTACATCCCACATACCTACTATAGGTTCAGACGACTGCATTTCAAGAGATTCGATCGTGGTGGGGTGGAAAAGCTGATTGTTTTATTTGAGAAAGAAAAAATCAAAGAGAAAATCTCTTTTTCATTTCTGATTCCTTCACGTTTTTACTATTCACAACTAGGGATTTGAGTGAATTTTTTTTGAAATAACATCTGCTTTTTTATTCCGAAATATTGGAACATTAAATAAAAAGATGTTTTTTTTTTCTTTTGGTTTTTTTTTAAACTACATTTAGATCGTGCGTGCGGAATATACGTGTAATGTATATATCGCAGATGTTGAATTCTGCTCTAGAGACGAGGTGCTTTTTCAAATTATTCGTAGCCAACTGTTTACGCTATAGGGTGTAAATATATATGAAAAATGGAAGAAACCAGAAGAAGCCGTACATCTCGAATTTTAGTCGTTATACCGGATGCCGCCTCGATTGATTGATGATTAAGTAAGCGACGCAGACTCGCGGCAGACGCTTCTGAAGTAGCTTTTTGCCATGATTATTCATATATTCATCGTAGTTCCGAATTATGTATAATATATATACTTTTTTTTTCTCAGTTCTCGCTTTTTCGTTTTTATTCGTCGTGCAGTTTCTATGCTCGAAAGATGTTATAAATAATAATATGGAAAAGCGACAAAGTAGGTAACATCGCCGGGCCCGACTACATCCAATACTTTTTTCGATGATGCGGGAGCGCAGAAAATACGCGCCGTGTAGATAAACGAAACGCGAAATTGCATTTTGTTTGTTCGTTCCCTCGTTCCTTAGTTTCTTAGCTCGGTGTGTATAAATATATATATAAATGTAAAGTACGAGGTATATAAAGCTAGCCATACTATATATTTATACATTTAAGCTCACCTAACCTACCTTAACTTATATCTTCGGAAGAAACGACTCTGATATTTATGACTTCGTACTGCAAAAAAGGAGAGGGGTCAGGAGGGAATGGGTGGTTTTCGTTTTACATCCAAAGCTCTGTTACATAGGCTCTGCACGTACATATGTGCTGCCATGCATTTCTCATGTAATATATAGGTGCACATATATAGACGGTACATACAATATATATACAGAGCTGTACATATATGCATAGAGCATAATAATAAATAGAGGACTGAACATCAGTATTTTTAAACTATATATCGTATGTACCTATTCTATATATTTATGTCACACATGTACGTCTTGTATGGCTGTACGTACAGGTATTACATAGGCAGACATGGAAAAGGAAATCGCGGAAACTATTTTAGTGTGTACGCGCGAAATCCCGTAGGTAAAATTTATGGCTGTAGTTGAGAACTGCATTATCTCAATTCTACAAACCGACGTGACGCGTGCTGCAGTTGCTGTAACTATAGTCTATTTTTGTATAATGCATTTCTCATACATGTACATTATACGTATACTTAATAAGCCGAGACCACCACCTTATGTCACGTGATCGCGAAGATTACTCCCTTTTACGATGTTCAATTATCATATTTGCCTTCGCAATAGTTTCGAAGAACTTTCAATCGTTTCCAAAAAAGTTTCATGTACTTCAATTTTGTAGGATTCTTTACAAGTTACACTACGCTGCTCACTCGTTATCCCCCGTCAAAGAAATGGAGAGAAAAAAATGCGTCCCTTGATTGTTTAATCGTTCGACGAAATGAATGTAGGTATATATACCGTATGTCAAACGCTGCGAAAATGAACAGCACGGAAAGCAAAACAAGAAATAAAAAAAAAACAAAAAAAAAAAAAACTCATTTCGTGCGAAAAAAGTTCATTAATTTGAATATAAGTAAGAATAATTGTTGTTTCCGTTCGGTTGGTTAAATTCGTGACGAATTAAGGTCTCGTTTCCACACACTGCACTCTGCTGCTATGTACAGGTATATACGTTTGTGTATATAAATATATTTATTTGCCTCTCGTCTCTCTACGTCTCTCCGTGGCGTATCGCGCTGTACGATACGATGCGATATCCTCTGTGCGATGCGATGCTCTAGTTGTTGTTTCCACCCCATCCTCATTCTCCTCTTCTGACGACGACATCGACGACGACGACGACGACGATTAGCCCCGTGCGGCGGAATTCAATTCTGTTAGTTCAATTCAATTCAATTGAATTTCATTTAGCATATATCTACACCTACTATGTGTATGGTACATGTAATCTGCAGATAGTTCACTTCCATTCTCTCTCCTGCAGTATACGCGGGGCACGCGTTCAAAGGGGTTTGTCCAAACGGCCAGGGCGAAAGGGGATGAGGTCTGGTAGAAACGTCACGAGCATGCTTGCAGTTAATTACATGCGAAACTATATAATTGCGTGTTATACCTTAAAGTTTGCCGGACATGTTATCGGCTGGTTCTCATTCGGGTGAAGTGATTCTTTTTTTCAAACACGTAAGCTCTTCTCTAAATATCGAACTTTTGAGTCGATCGTATTTTAGACACATCCTGTTTTGACAGCGGAGTGGCAAATTCACGCCGCCATTTTGAGTCTCGACCAATTAGACGCGGTTTGCGAATTATTTGTTCGCAACGATCGTCCTGCGTAAAATAATCTCCGAAAGAACGGCAGACGTGCCAAGGATCGTGGGGGCTGTGACGTCATCCTAGACACGCGCGATGTCATTACCGGCATAAACACCCATAGAACATTCTGGAAACTTCCAGTCCTACGACTCGTCACGCCCCTTCCGGCGAAACTCCTCCTACTGCACGTTTCACCCGATTCAAATTTCCCGCCTCTGCGTACGCGCACTACTGCGATATTGGGACTTGGATAAATTTTCAGGTTGCGTCGTGTCCTTGCTGTTTTATCTACTACGTCTTTCGCGAAGCTAATCATTCGAACTTCGTGGTATCAACGTCGTCGAAACACGATCCGTCAAATCGGCGGAAAAAAAGAATGATTCAAAAATCGAGAATAGAAAATGGAAAATGAAAAATCGAATAACAATTTCAACATCTCTCTCGTATCCTCGCATCCTCGCGACCACCTCGTACATCTACCCGCAATCGCAATTGCGCTCACACCAACATCGTACAGTTTCTAAATTAGCGTAGGTTCATCGTCATCGTCATTTCGACGATAATCCATCATCGATCATTCGACTAAATTATACAAATTGGAATATTAATTTATTATTGTTGTCGTCGGTATATTCGTCGTCCTCGTTGCGTCGACCGCGTTTATCCACAGCACAGTGATGCATAACCATTGTTTTGAAAAGTTAATTGAATATGTAGAATTTCAATTTCGGGATCGGATCTAACGACTCCATACCGCGATCATACGTATAGGTGTTTCGTTTCGTATGGCATACGAGTACCCGTACATGCCCATGCATATATATGTGTGTATGTATATCATATACGTATATATATGTCGTAATTTACATACAAACCTACATGCGCTTCGTCGTCCCTTTGCGCTCATTAATCACCTCCTGCACCGAGGCGGCGCGGCGTCTTCCTGAAATTTACTGCACGTGTGTGGCGACGAGGCTTGTCAGGGCGGTTTATCCCTCTCGCGTATTTTGATTATACCAAACTGTACACGTGTGTGATGTAGATACGCGTACATACGTATCCGTACCTGGTTGCCGTGCAGCATCTGTTCAACGCCAACCGACCTGACGACAAGGGCTTTTCCATTTTAACGCCACGGCATTACGGTACATGGCATTATACTTTCCTACATATCTTATACTCACCTTGACTTTTCGCGGTTTTAAGGGGTTTAGCCGCCAACGACCACACGACACGCGGCCTCCATCCCTTTTCGCATTTCGTAACCCTGTACTTCAAGGTACGAAGCTAAACACGGATTTACTTGCTTTCTAAAAGTAAACTCAAACCGCGACTAATTCATTCACGACTGTCACAGTTTTTGAAACAAGGAAACCCGCGCGTTCAGATCAAACGCATTTGTACGGATCTTTCTTGGAAGCTGGATGTAAACTATAATCACGATAAACCAGAAAATATATCTAGAATCCGAACGGTTTCTCTACGTTATTATCATTTATTCATTAATTCGTTCAGTTCGGTAATCACACATGAAAGACAAAGATTTCCTTTGAAACTTTGTTCATTTTTCCATTCAATATAGTCTCTGTTAGAAACTCCATTAGCAATTAGTCATTTGCGTGATCAAAGTCTCGTCGCTATAGACTCTGAAACAAAGTTTACCGCGTTCGATGTATATTGTGCAGCGGCAACGGTGGTAAAGACACCATTGAATCTCACGTTGAAATGAAAGAAGAGAAAAGCGGAACAGAAGAGAAATAAAGAAATTCGCGGAAAAAGCTCAGATTATGCGGGTAGAACTTTTAAGTCCTTCTGGATTAACCGCAGGTACCCAACCACTGCCAGCTTATGTGTGCAGTCCATTTCGAAACAGTCGAGTACATTTAAGTTCTTGTTAATTTTTTTTTTTGCCCCCACGGGATTTGAAAAACCTTACGACACGATCGTCGTCCAATAAAATGAAACGTGACTGCGCGTGCTCGAGTGAAACGCGGAATAATACGATTGGTACGAAATTTTGAATTTCGAAAGAACATGGTCACAACACTCCGCAACGACACTATACGCTGTATAGCAATTTATTTTAGTTACGTCGGTCAATTGTCCAGATCCCATAGCTATAATTGTTCAGTTAATTAACGAGTTTTAGTGCCGCGCCAGTTCCGTGGCATTGCCCATTCGCGGAAGGAAATTGAGGAAAATATATGGAGAAGAAAATAGAGAAATCGTCGGCGGTCATCGGGTTGATGGGAAATCAGGGTGATGGGACACGCCGCGTCATCTGCAGGAAGACGAGATTTGGGATTTGGTTTCCAGGGGGCAATTACTTGTGCTGCATATATTCTATACACATGTGTACATCTCATTCTGTTAGATGATCACGACCAATTCTTCGGGTCAAAGGTTACTGGGATGCTTTTAGGTACATAGGGTATGGGTTATAGGTTAAGGTCACCCAAGCGGGTTCGACCCTCCGACGCGAGGGTCGCAGTCGACTGCCTTTTGAATGCAGCGACGTAATAATGGATGTTGGTAAATGTTGCTAGCAAATGGTGGAGGTTCAATTTCGCGCATTATTTCACTTACGGTTTATTTAGATACTATATATATTTAACAATGTGTTATGTTCTACGTTTATATATGCACTGTTAATGCCCACAGAAAACTGCGGGGTGAAAGAATATCAGATGAAAGTTTTCCAAAGCAAAATGACATCGTCATTATTCCATTATCGGATAGGCAGTCTCAATATGAGATTGTTACGGTCAGAAGACTGATTTTTCATTTTCATTTTCAATTTCATTTCTTTTTTCATGTATTTTGTTTTTTTCATCTTGTCTCGATTCATTATAAATTATACAGAAGCTCCGAAGCCTACACCTAACACCAATTTCACACAATATTCAATTATAATTTTTTTGTTGATGTTCTAATCATTTGATTATTGCGATTATTATTACCATCGTTAATTATTATGAAGTGGTTTTCAAGAGTTTGGTTTACCCTGCATGAAAATTTTTTTTCTTCCCCGAACATTATCTATAGAAAATCTTGATTTATTAATTTACTCAAAATTATTCTTTATGTTCGTTGTAATTAACATGACCGACTATTTCTCACATGAAAACCTCAAGAAAATAGTCGGCAATACAAGGGTATGATATTCTGGTATGGTTGATCGTGAATAATTGTTTTTTATTTTTATACATGTTTTTTTACCCTCTTAACTGATCGTTATTTTGGAAATAAATTTTATGTGTCTTACCTAATGTGAATCAATTTGTTATACATGTTATACATATATGTCCACGTATGAGTTATCATTATACCTTGGACATTGAAAAAATTGATTAACCATTGTAAGTTGGCTTGTTAGGTCAGGTCGGAGGTCAGGTCAAATCGCAAGTTTCACCTTCTGATATCGTTGCATAGTTGTGACATTTTTAAGTATATCTTGCACAGCTATAAAATCGTCGAAACATCATCTATTTTGTTACGTATACCCCGAACACTACACTCGCATTCATGAATGTATCGAGTGAACGCACACTTCTAACCTCGAAACATATATGTATAGGTATACATGCATTTATACTGAAAACCTCATATGTGCGTACATATGTAGGTACATATGTCCACACATCACATGTCGTGCAATGCGCTGGAAGCAACGAAAGTTGGCAAAGTGCAACACGACCAAATTGCCAGAGCTCGGTAATATTTCAAATAGTAACAATATTTCCAACAACGAATCGGCCGCTTTTACCTACATTGATCCATCAAACTAGAAAAGAAAAAAAAACAAACTACATGCCCCACATGTATTGCACAAAAATATTTCCGTACCTTATTGGGATTTACTTTCATCTATTCTCTCTGTCTAGATTTTTGGGGTAAAATATCAAATTGATTTGGAATCGAAAAATACAATTGAACGTTTCGATTAATCGTACCTACTTTTTATCGAGCTCTGTGAAATTTCACGCTGATGGTAGGTATGCCTACATATGTATGACTCACGCACACTTACATGCACCAGCTGCAGCACCTGCACTCTTTTTACCCCTGCATATTTCGCACTACATATACAAACACGCAAAAATTGTTGGATAAATTGCTGAGCAGACTTTCATCTGTGTACTACACTCCATGCAGGTTCGAAGCGCTGCACCAAATTAATTCTTGTTGCAAGTAAAAGCTATCAATTGCATATTTATAATGTATGTATGTATGTCCACACTCCACTTAATTACATGCCAAAGAAACGAAAAGAATTGAAATCAAAGAATTATTATGAAAATGAATAAATGAATAAATGATAAACAAGTGAACAATAAGTTATTCTGCAGTGATTCGAGTCGGTAAATTAATTTGAAAACAAAAAAATAAACAAAAACAAAACAAAGAAACTACTTGTAGTTGAATATATATTCTTTTTTTTTATCTATACTCAAACTTGAGAATATGCCAATTGACATTCACATTACACACAGTTGGACAATTAAGATATAAAATTTGAAAACGGTGCAAATGTTATTATTACAGGTACAGACGGTATGTTCTGTTTTGAAAGTTGCACGGTCGCGTAACTCGAAAATTTAGATTCGCATGGACAGAAATTTTTTCGGGTAAAAATCGATGGGCGAAATAGGAGAGACAGAAAATCCTTGTGTAATCATTTTGTTAATGAATTTGGCAATTTCAGATAAATCGCCAAGACCTTTCAGTTTCTGAGTTTAATAGCAACTGGTTTTTTTTTTTTTTTTTCTTCAAATTGCAAAAAAATTTTCATCGACCAAATTGACCGAATGCAGAAACCAGTATTCGATGATTCAGACTCGTTCAGTCGGTTACCCAATTGAATTCGTGTCTGGCTGGTTGGCAACTCAAAATTTTTCTTGAAAAATGAAATTTCTACGAGCGTGGCACCAGAATTTTCTGTCTTTTTGAAGGTAAAAAACTATAAATTGGGCCGAAATTTTTTTGCCCATACAAAACATCACTCAGTTCTTTAGTTATTCGACCGTGTAAACTTGAAAACAGGACAGTCTGTTCGGTACACAGAAAAAAACAAGAAAAAATTAGAAAAAAAAATGATAGCTGGATTATTGAAATGATTAAAATAAATGGCGATCGAAAAGAGAGTGAATAATAAAATTGATCGACTCAATATGACATTTGTCTGTCTGTCTCTGTTTGTCCTCTTCCGTCGATCGCCGGCTGTCTTATGACTCGTTATCGATACGAAGACAATGTCGGGCGGATCCAGTACATCGGTCACACGAACCCACGTGTGGGGGGTCCCTGGTCGATCAGGTGCGAAGGCCTTCTGGAGACAGACAAGGTCAACTGGACAAGGAACGGGGTTTCGATAGAAAAAGAATTTCAGGATAAAGAATTGACCATGGAAAACGACGCAACATCATCGACAATCCACGCCGACGCGGCGAAACTGAAACACCAGGGCAATTACTCCTGTACCGAGGACTCTGACTTCCCTCACGTCATACGAGTACATAGTGGTTCGTAAAAAAACAACAACTTCAACTTGATACTTCTTCAGCCTTGAACTTCTTCTACTTCAACTTTATAGAGAAATAAAATTACCAGAGCAAAAAAAAAAACAAAAAAAAAAACATGAATTGCAAAAGCTATATACTATACTTCAACTCATAATCTGCAGCTTTACACACATTCATATGTTGATATTGAAATCCAATGACATTGACATCACTGTCTTCAATATCTCAACATATCCTATCACATTAAAACACGATGGTCTTCTTCGGATTCTCGGAACTTATATATTCTTGATCTGATTTTTTTCTTTCCTTTATTATCCATTGATATTTTTTTATCGATAAACACCCCAGGAGGATGTACGGGATTCTACTCAAACGGTGTCGACTCGAAGGATCCTTTATTCCTTTCATTCTCAGTGTCCCCGTTTTTCCAATCGGTTCCAAAAGACAAAACTAATTAAATTGAACAAGCCATTAGAGAGTAGAATGAACGTACAAACCACGCGCGTTCGTATCCACCATTCGCATTTATGGGGAAATTTTGCTACGCTAAATCTCATCCAGAAATACTCCCCGGCTCAATTTGAATCTCCGGGATGGCCATACCCGACCAGTCACAATTTTACTGCACATAGTCTCGCGGATTATACGCGCCCCGGTTATCTCGATGTCGTAGACCATGTGCACCCCTTTCGTATGGACGCGGAGTTTTGTTCGAGTTCACCATATATCGGCACGATCGCGTGTGTTGGTTAAAAAAATTTCATAGCCATACATGTTTGTTACATACTCTTTGTGTGTAAACACGTATATGTGTGCGAACCGCGAGCCAGAAACGAACGTTGGGTCAGCGGTGGAAATTCTTCTGTATCAGCAGCTATTGGAACCTCGGCGCGGTTACCAATCGTTGAAAATACTTCGGTGATGTTACATTGTTTCCTTTGGCACTACGCAACCCTCTTTCACACACATACGGGGTGGCCGGCAAAATTGGGCGATTTCCTGAATGAAAGCCGAACGCGTTAGGCAAAGAATTCCGGCGAACTTTTCTTTTTTCTTTTTTTTTCTTTCTCTCTTAAGCTGAAAACCAGAATTCTAGTCGGTTTGGGAAGTTCAAAATCAGGGAGATAATTTGCGATTTTCGATACTAATTTCTTCGGATCGTCGTCACTGGCGGGACAGAATTTGTCATTTCTTACTGACATAAGTCGGGACGTCGAAAGGCTTCGGATCGAAAACAAAAATGTATTTATCAAAAAATCAGAAAATACGCGCTCTCAGATTCCACTGCAACACTGAAACAGCGAAAATCTTCGACTCTTAGTTACCCAAATTCCAGTCCACATTTTTTCACACTTTATCTATTCTTTTTCCCCTCACCCATTCCTGAGTTTCGACACCTCAATTACAATTAGAAATTTCCATTATTTTTTGTTCTCCGTACGCCCCCTGTTCGGGTCGTGGTTCCGCGCCAATCGCCGACGAACTTTCAAGGTTGAGGTTTTCCATAAATTTATACTTCTTCATAATCATGGAATCTGGAATCACGTAACAACGTCATTTAATAAAAATCACCGGTCACTTTTTTCGACGGAGTTTGGCGTCGGGCGTAATCACGTATTGCATTTTTATTGAAAAAAAAATAATGAAATTTTTTCAATGCACGACATACACGATGCATCTGTTCTTGACACGTGCTGCATCGATGCATAAATTGGTACGTCGTATGTATGGTGATCTGCTGGGGAAGAGAAAAAAAAAACGATATTCGAAGACGGCCTCGCCTAACGTGGCATGCTGGTTTTACTTTTTTTATTTTGTAATCAATAATTACATATCTATACATATTATGCATAATTAGTTAACACTTTAGTATTTGATTAAGGTAATTAATGCGTGTTCGTCATCAGGTGTACATGAAGTGTGTTTTATAATATTACATTCATATTACAATAGTTATAATACAACTGTAGTTTTTCAATATCAACAGTATCATATCGCTCCCGTGAAAATAATCGCTGATTCTTAACAAAATAATGAAAAAATTCGGTAACACGAATCTTCTGAAGTCTCACGATTCTGAGCATCGAAATTGTAATTTTAAGCGTTTGAATTTCGTGTCAAGTTTCGCGCATTTTTCTTTTATTCGTTATTTTTTTCTTTAAGAAAATAGTTATCGGGTTGTGTATAGGTATGCTTTATTTCTGGAAACAATTCTCTATAACCGAGATATTTCACCTGATCCCGGGTGAAGTTCAGAATCGTAGTATAATATAAAAGTTTCTCGAGATTGCTCAGCGATGCGAGTTTTATATATATACGTACGTACTTATATCCTATGTATAGTGCTCGCAGCGCAGTTTAGTAAACGTTTGAAACGGGCGAAGCAAAAGCTCGTTAGAAAACCTGCACAGAGCTTGCACTTGCATCAGGAGGCGCGATATCTGAGAACTGGGTCAACGGAATAATAAATTTTTAGGTATCGCAGACTCGAATCGCCTTGATGTTCCCTACAATTTACTTCCGCGTACAAGAATTAAGGTGTAAAAAAAAGGAAAATGAAACAAACAAAACCAAACGAAGTAAGAAAATAAATTGGAAAAGAAGAAAAAAAAAAAAAAAAATAGAACGATAAAAGATGGAATGAGATGTGGAAAGAAACGAGGGCTTGCAAATATTTTAGATGAACTTATTACCCGCGCCCATGACGCGATTTATTATTCATTAATCACATCGCGTCGTATCGGATAAAATAATTTAATGAGAACGATCAAATTGCCCATCGAATAAATTAAAGTATATTTTAACAACCATTAATCAATAATTAGTCTTATAAATAACAATCGTTAATTAACGATCTCCTATAATTGGCTCAGCTCCGCTCCAGACGCGCCGCCTATACGTAATAATTATACGAATAATTTTTTCGAATCGTTTAATTACGTTTTATTATAATACAACGGTGATCGATGTTATGTAAAACACGCTGGTACCGCTTAAAAATTTTCTATCGTTTTTCTTTTCTTCCAAATTACACTCGCAAGCTCTATGAGCTTTCAAGTGTTATTCGATGGATTCAGCAATATTTCCGGAGTCGCTGTCGAAGTAAAATTTCTGGAAAAAAAAATAAAAGAAAAAAAAAATAAAAATAAAGGCAACATCTGAATTCTTGCCAATCCCGATACGTTGGTACGTGCATTTCGTTCCGATTGATATTCAAAGTTTTGAATTCGAAATAACCGTCCAATCTTCGTTGCAAGAAAATGAAGAAAAAGAAAAAATAAAATAAAAAACAAAAAAAATACTCTCGGTCGTACCTGCATATGAACTTTGCATATAAATTCAGATTATCTACATCCGTACACGGCGCACATAAATCACCGAAATTAGTAGGTGAACGTCGTGTGTAACATACATGCATAATAATTCTGCATCATACGCGTGATGATGCGCGTATTATGTAAACAGATTCAGATACACGCATGTATACACTATTTTCTATGTGACGACATATTTACGAATAAGTTTACACAACGCGTCTATTATCGCGAACGAATTTTTTTGCTCGCCTCATCGCAACGATTACGTCACCGTTCCTAATTACCCCATACAGCTATTTATATGTACTGACACCCGTGCGAATGAAACATTTATGTATTACGTAATGCATGGATATTATATAGGTATATACGCATGCCTAAATATGGATGACAGAATTATCTATAGTACACATGTTATCGGCTCGTCGGTCAAGTTTCAGTTTTGTCTTTGTTTTTCCGTTTCCATGAAACATTGTAAACTAGAAATCGTCTTGTTTCGTTTTTGAATTCTCTCTCTCTGAAACAGAGAAGAAAAAAGAACGGCGTATTACTGACAATGAGCCAGCTATTGTAATAAGACAACTATAAAAATTTGGGTCGTGTAATTCGGGCTATAAATTCGACGCCTTTTTTGTGCAAGCAGTGTAGCATGATGCCGAAAGCACCACCTTACGCATAAGTGTAACATACAATATGGACTCGGGGTGTATACCGGAGCACATAAATGTATATATATATATATGTACGTATAGCACGTGTACGTTGATCTATAAAATTTGTATTTTTTTGCATCTCGCGCACCGTGGTGCACGTTTTGTTTCACCCCTGATTGTAGTTTGGCGGGTGAATTTCATCGCCGGTATAAACAAGTGTGGTAGATTCGTTCGGATTGGATGAGGATCAGGTGCGAGCTGAGAATAAGAAATAAGAAAAAGGTGAAAAAGAAAATGGAAGGAAAAAAAAGAGATAAAGGAGCTGCAGGAGGAAAAGTAAGAGGAGAGGTTATGTTCGGACGGATAAACTTTTCCCCGTGATCGTATACGTAACACACCTTCGGGAATAATTGGCAAGTAAGTCCGCGAGTGGGTGCAGCCTGGGGGCCATTCGGCTATCTTCAGGTCAGAGAGGAAGAAAGGCGATCGGCTAAGAATCGCGTCGTAGAATTTTGGATAGGGGCGCAAGGGAAAGAGGGTTTTATATACCATGTACACCAAGTACATGGATATACGTATACAGGTACATAAGACACCTAATACATACCACAGTCGCGAGATTCGGGCAGGGTTAAAAAAGGGCAGGGGGGAAACTGAAACCGTGAGCTAGCAGCGATATTTTATTCGAAAATGTGCGGATTAGTAAGATTTATGAGGGATCCTTTGCGCTCTTTCTTTTCTCTTGCCAGGCGCCATCCTTGGCTCGAGTTTTTCGCCCTCGTCGCGCGCAGCTCATCCGCGGGTGCTTTTATTTCTGCCTTTTTTCCTTCCTCCGCTCCATCTCTCTCGTTTTTTTTATTTGTACATTTTTTTTTTACGCGCACTCAAAAATACAAACGAACTGCATACTTACGTGTCGTATTCTTTGATTCGGACAAGAGCAGCTCTCTTCTTTCGTTCGAAAAACGCGAAAACTTGAATGATCATTTTGTAGCCAATCAATGGTAGTTAGTTCTCGTACACCCACGCGGTACTGTTTATATATTTATGTTTAATTTTCTGCAAGATCAAAAGGTAAAAAACAAGAAAATTCATTTTCAACTCTGATACATGATAATAACGATGTTGAATGACTCAAAGATGCGAAATCTTCTTACGCTAGGCAAACGGAAAAACTTTGAGGAAGACGTCGAGCAACTCCATATGTACACACATGTATTTATATAGTTATAACTAATTAATAGTAAATATGATAGACATACAGATATATGTATGTAATTAGGTATGTATATTTTGCAGATACGGTTGAGGTAGGTAACGTAAAGGACCAGAGGAAGTTGAAATTTAACGTATATTCTCCGAATCCTTTTGCGCAAAGCTTCAACTACTAGAGCAGAATCTTTATATAATTGAAATCGGAGATCCAGGCCGCCGAATCGGAGACGTTTCATCTTTTAAATCGAACATCTTTGCTGCCAAACCGTCCCAGTGAAAAAATTGGCAAAGGACTCTTCCTCGCGAATATTCTCGCCCCTTCTTCTTCATCCTTTTCTTCTCCTTCTCATTTCTCTCTTTCTTCAATCTCCGTGTTTTATTATCATCGTCGAAATTCTTTCCCTTCCCCCGCTTTTTACAAGCTCCGAATACATGTACGATGCACCTCTCGAAAAAAAAAACAACAAAAGAAACAAAAACAAAAAGAAAGCATCCTCGAAATCTTCGAGATTTCTGGAAGAACAACTACCATATAACGTATAACGGTCTCTTCTGCATTTCGCGACAGGATAACAAATGAAAATATATCAAAGAATACGTCGCAGTGGAGTTTCCGGTGTACAGATGACCGCGATTTGTCTTTACGTCACATATGTATTCATATGTGTTACATATGTGTATTCCTATGTAATGCTCACGTATATTATCTGCGACTGATCCGTGGGGATGTTCGGTATAAAAATCTCAGGGCAAACAGGAGCTCTTACCGCTGCAGGCGTCGTGCCGGGAATATTTAACCTTGAAATAGCGCAGAGAGATCTGAAGAAGTTGGTATAAAAAGGATCTAGAAAGATCTTCCCGTATATATGGTCTGATATATTTGTGAGTCATGGGGACATCTGATCCCTGCGTATATACCTCGACTATTTACGTCTACCTATACCGTATTTTTTGACAAATCTTTCTCTCAAAAAAAAAAGAAGAAAAAAAAAAAGTCTCGGATCTACGAAGTTATACGCGCTAGAAATCGAATTATTTTTTCAAATATCTCGATGCTCAGAGGTTGTTTTTCATTAAGATTTGAAAATTATTTTCTTTTTCAAGATGCCGAAATAATTGTCACGCAAAAAAAAACAATTGAATGATTTCTTATCCAAATAAAAAACAAAGGTCGATAGGATTTTCTTGAGTTTCAGGCGTCACGAAAATCACGTAAACCTCTATTATAGCAAAGCTTTACCAGATTTATTTTCTCAGCCATGCACTATTATACCTGGGAGAATCTTCCGCCTCGTGTGTTTGTCTCGGATAAAGCAACTATGATCGTAGATTTTTCAAGCCGAAAGACATACAAAACCGTGTTCAATATTTGCGCTCCAAAGTCTATGATTTTTCTATTTTGCTCAGCTAATGTAAAGATTCCATACAGTTCTATTATACGGAATATAGTATACACGTCGCGTAAGGGATTATAGGTCATAGATTCAATATACATCACGTGCCACCCGTTTATTATGTACTATACATATATATTTTCTGATATCTTGTACTTATCCGCATACATAATGCTATGTATAAGCATATTATAGAGCGCAAAACCTCTCAGATTAGGTTATACCGCGCATGTCAATAACCGTGCGCTCGTACGAATGAGTCATCCCGAGTCATCATTCGTCACGTGAATTTGAGCATTTGGAAAAAGAACAAAATTTTGAACCGCGTTCTTTCCCCCCGCCACCTTCGAATGCACGCTTTTAACTATTCCTGGTCAGCTCATGCCATGGCAAAAAATATTAGGTCGAGATCATAAGTTTTCGGAGTAGAAATTTTGAAGTTTATGTACACATAGGATGTGCGTTACTTTTTTCCTGAGAATAAATTGGGCAGAAGGCATTGAAATTTAGCAAATATTTACGGGTTTGTATATAACGAAAGCTACCTCGTGGTAAATCAGACGGATAAAATTAGCCCTGACTTTATGTATATACGTATACCGTATATACGCAGGCTATGTGTTTGTGTACATAAGCCTACGAAATGACGCGATAATGTAGTGTGCGCCGGCTAGGCAGCCGCCAAAATTTCGTTGTCTCTTGGCTATGCGAACGTATTTACACCGTTGAAAATCCGTGTTATCATCAGCCTCGTTTGTCGAACGCCTCGCGACGCTCCCGCGTCGGATTTTGCGTCGCCGTCGACGCGTCAGCTTTTCTTGATCTTTTCAACTCCCGAATAGCTATGCGCTGCTGTTATACATTCATGTAGGTATTATGTATAAAGAAACGCCACGCGTAAAAATACGTTAGATGCAGACACCTATCCGCAAACCAGATGAAGTTCCATACATTCGCCTCGACGTCACTGACGTAACGGGTGTCCTTCCCATCTTCAGATTTCCCATGTCAGAAAATTCAAAACAAAAATACGAAAATCCGTGTGAAGAAAAAGAAGATTACAAATAGAAAAAAAAAAAAAACTGAAAACGAAGTAGGAGAAAATCGGAGAGTCGATTCTTTGTTTCTTCGTTTGCTTTGCTTCTCTTTCGTTTTATTAGAAAGTTATGCCGCGTGACTTCGTCAATGAGCGGCAGCTCAGTAGCTATACTTCCGCTTCGTGACAGGTGCTGTCTACTATTGTTCTTCTCGGATCCTCTCCAAGAGACGTAGGAATTTCATTGTCGACGTCGCCGTTGTCGTTCTCTTCCTCGTTCTCGGAGGAACGGGCATGTATAGGAGGTAGTTGGTACGTGTAATACCGGCGACGAGACGTAGGCTATTCTCGTCTCTGTCACAGCCGCCCCGTACTGTCGGCCATATTGTCTTCACGCAGAAATACCCGAAGGCTGTCCTCCGCGTGCCTAAGCTAAAATCCATCGCTACCCTAGTCGGTAGTAGCTGCTGGTGCCTTCTTCGAGATTACGTAGCTCTTTATCACGGCTTCCAGCTATTCCGTACACATTTTTTATCCATTTTTTTTTGTTGGTATTTTTGGAACTGACCAAAATCGACCAAGATATCTCCATTTTTTCTCCAGTCCATTCTCCTATCTCGTCTCACAATCAGTCTGATATAATTAGATACCTCGTGTTCGATTTTTTTCTTGAGTTAGGAAATGAATATTCGAGCTTTTTTTAGACTAGGTCTATCAACTTTTGCATTAAATACAACATGTACCCATCCGATGATGATTTTTGGTCAGTTTTCTTCTGGTACATTTGTTATTGTTTGATCAGAATTCCTGAGTTTTTGGTTCTCGACGTTTATTCTCTGGAATCCGGGTTTTATCTTTTCATCGAATGTATTACATGATAATTAGAAAGGAAATTTCTCTTGAGCCCTTCGCGTGCCTCAAATTGGGTAACTTCCGAATCGCCGGAAGGCATTGTAATATAACCCAGAGCCTTCTGATTCCCGTCTTTTGTGTGGCAAGTTTTAGAATTTAGATTTTCACTAAATCTCGAGCTTACAATTTTGGAGTATCTGCGTACGGTACAATCCGTTTTCGCAAGAAAATTTTTATTGCCAATCAACAAATACCTCAACTGTTGAAATGTCTGATGCGAATTCAGAATTTCACCAAATCCGCCACAATCCAGCACTTTATTTTTCACTTCGAACTTCCAGGCCTTCGAAATTAATGCACCGAACAGTAGCCACCGCAGCATCAACTATTATCAGTTATTGACGTCAGGCACCTCGATATTGACGCATATTCTACACGGTACACTACACGCGCACGTACCCATGTGACACAGATACTCGTCCATGTGTTTTCTTTATCGCACATACATGTGTTTATCATAATTCCGAGGTATGTCGGCAAATGTGTAGGTGCGGGTACAGGTCCATGTCTTACGCTTAATCGGGGACGCCTCTGAATCAGATATAGTTAATTCCTTAGAGTCGGACCTTGTCGCATGTGACGCGAACGTCACTCTCGTGTAATTGTTCTGTAACGGTGATGTCCTAAGGTGTACGGTACAATAGCTCACTAACATGGATTCTGCTATAAATTATGCAATATGCATAACATTGAGGACAATGTAACCGGTCGGTGGAACACGCGATCACAATTGTTATAATTGTACATCATCATCCATGCAGATCAGGGCGGCAATGTTGTGAGCGCTTTGCTATTGATTTCCAAATGTCAATCGAGGAATCGATCCGCCCGATTACAGACAAACGCAATTCTTGACAAGGACCTAGCTGGACCAGAAAAGACTTGGACGTCCATCAATTCGCATGTCTTGGGAGATGAACAAAATTTTGAACGATCTCGAAACGCTTTATGTTCGGCTAGAAATTTGCAGATAATTCGATCGTCCGGTAAGCTCGAGCTTCGATATTCCGGGCAAGACTTGAAATTGAAAATGAGAAGTTTGCTGAAATCACTTGATCCTGGTTGAGGATAAATGGTGTAAGAATTTTCCATAATGTGTTCGTATTTGATTATCACAAATGTTCAAATTGTAATATTTCAGACTAGTTGTATAGAATAGTAGACAATTAATTACTCGACCTCTAATTAGACCTCTCTGGGATCCTCCTCTCCTACATTACCTTGCCACCTCCCTTTTTCCACCCTCCTCCGTTTTGTCTCTCTGTGCTTCGGTGTAGGCCTTGGAATTTCACGACTCCATTAATCTTCGGTTTACCCTCGTACTTTGAATCTATACAATATAATTACTAAACGTTCACCACCACCAACCACCCTTCTGAAGTACGAAAACGCCCTCATCTCGTTTCGCGAAACTAAGAACGTCGTACGCCACGCGCAGTTGTCCCAAAGTTACCAAAATTCACCCCCTTTACCATAGAGAACTCCGACCCATGACCCGAAATCCGATAAGATTCAACCAACCAGCGTAACGATCAAATTGACTGACAATGAGCAACGCAACATATTTTACATTTATCTCTTCCCCTTTCAAAGTATATACCTATATGTACCTAAAATGTACAAAATCGTTAAAATTCGTTCCGCTCTTCATCTCGTTCCTCCTGTTCACTGAACCGTTTAAAAGCTGGCGCCGTTAAATTTTTCAATGCCAAAGAATTTCTCAGAGTGATATTTACACGCGCGACATACGTATGTACAACCATGTATTTATATAACACACTGACGGTGGCTAGACAATCGCGGGGCGAGCGAACAGTTAATATTAACTTCCATTGAGAGAGCTTTTAGCAGCCGAATCTTCACCGCCATATCTCGCTACGTGTCAAATGGAATCCATAGGGATGAGTACGGTTATGAAAATATGCGCGATGTCCACCCGCAATTCCTCAAACCACGTATATTCCAGATGCACTCGACAAGAATCTCAATCTTCTTTTTTCGTTCTACATAAGAACAAAACAAACAACAAAAAAAAGAAAGAAAAGGAAAGGAAAAAAAAAACTTCATGTCTACCGAATCGTTCGCGTTGAGCGAAGCTTTTGCGAAAGCTGTATGATAATTTTCGTTCCACTCGAAAAGTATGATGCTTCTTATCTTCGAGATTTTTTTTTTCTCCATTGGTTTTTTGTTTTTTTTGTTTTTTGTTTTTTACCGCCGTCACGTGTGACATCTTATCTATATACTCGCGACCATATTTTCTGAAGATATTCTCATCAGCTGGCCGATTTTAATCTGCAAATATTATAAACATGTCTTGTACAGTTTATTGAATTCGTTTAACAAATAAAAGCGAATGACGAAGTTTATTTTTTATTTAAAAAATTAGAGACAGATTTTAGGAACGTTCGAGGCACGATTTGCGAAAATACCAGACTTATTAGATTGTTTTTTGAAAATCATATTTAGGTCAAGGTTGCAGATGTACGCCCATCTTTGAAGATCCACAGACACGTTCCGTTGTTGGTGAGGAAGTGAAAATACATTTCAATCTCACGATATATTGTATAATGGTTGAGGGGATTCTATTTTTATGTAATTTTTCTTTCTCTCTTCGTGAATACGGACGCGTTTTTGTTCCTTAAAAAAAATGAAGAAAAAAAAATTAATGAAAACAAATAAATAAATGAGAGAAGAAAATCATGTATACTGTAAACTCCGTCAACTTGGCATAAAATCGCTACGCCATTATCATAAATGAAAAGTAAGAAATCAAACAAAGAAAAGAAAAAACGTAAGAACAAAGTAACATTGTAACAGTAATGACAACGATAACAATGAATCTCATCAGCTGCCGTTGTACACGGCTTAGAATCTTTTGTATAATATTGTGGTTTTTATTAATCGCAGTGTTTCGCGTAAGGATCGCAAGAATCCTGTAACTTTGTGCGAGACTTTGTGATCGAAATAAGGGCGCAGGGTGTCGCATATTCATGTAGGTGTGTAGGAACTAATGAGAAATTTATAAATCGTCTGTATAATATTACTTACGTACGTAGACATGTGTTCAGGTATTCGTTATGTAGATTATCGGTATGCGAGGAAATGAAGAAAAAACAAACGATCAAACATGGAGGTTGAAAAAGAAAAACACCGCCGAATCTTCTTCCTCCACCACAATTAGTGAGATTCGCGCGTCGTTAATTTTCCCCCAACCGATGTTCAATAGCTCGGAAGAAAAGTAGGGATATAAACGTGGAAAGATTTATGTATTATACCCATAACAACCGCGCACCACAGCAACGTAAAAGTATATAACTATATCTACATAGGTATACATCTAATACATACTTCTATCTACCTTGTAAATATTCATAAATTCTATAGTCTCTTCCGAGCTTAAGCTTCTTTTCGCTAATCTTTTCCGTTATGACGTATAATGTACATACGCACCGCGTGGGGCTCTGTATCCTTATTTTACCTGCTCCTTTTCTCATCTTTTCTTCGTTTTTTTCTTTTTCCTTCCCTTTTGCATTGTGCGTGTGAATAATAAATATGTAACAATCGCACGCGCAGCTGTATTATTAGGTGTATACTATAATTGAGCATTAAATTTTTTATTTTAATTTTATAAAATAATATTTCTAGAGAATATGGTTAGTGGATCATAAATAATATGCTTGTTCCGTTGGTCCTTGCAGAGCGGACTTTTTTTTTTCAACCTCAACTCGATATTTTTCATTTTTGACTATGATATGTATCTTGGTTTTTTTTTGTTTCTTTTTTTTCATCCGTGCGTAGCTCTTTCGGCGTTATTCTTCGTTTTATTTTTTTACGGACGTTGGATGTACATTTAGTAAAGTGATCCGATCGTAAAATAGCGGTGTGGCAAAGAGTGAGTCGAAAGAAAGAGAGAAAAGAAAAAAATAGAAATAAAATAAAAATAACTAAATAAAAATAAGAAATGTAGGAGATGCGAAAAGGCGTCGTCCTCCGACGTTCTTTATATCCTTCGATCCTCCAATCCAGTTCCCTTTCCCCCTCTCGAGGGCGCTTCTTCTTTTCATCCTTTTCATTCTTTTCATCCTTTTCACTCTCTCCATTAGGCTCGTCCTGGTTCATTGGCCGTTTTCGTTTTGTTGCCCTCGCCCTCTGGCCCTTCTTCTGCACCCTTCAACCTCCGCCCTTCCACCCTCTGCCTCTACTCTTCACTCTTCTTCACCCTTTCTGGCTACAGAAATGGCCGACTGTGGCCACCGCCAATCTCCTACTTTCACGGCCCTCCATATAATACAATGGTATATAGTACCTACTCTGCGCAGGATTTGATATTTCACCAGATTGCGTTACAAAATAAGCTTCTCTATCCGTCGTAAAAGTAACGCGCTGAGAATACCCGTGCCTGCAACCGCGGCCGTTGTCCTACAAAAATTTACATTCATTCCACGAATAAAAATATAGCCACGATACACACGCCGCAAGTGTATTATATACTTAATGATCGATAGTCGTTGATTATTATATGTTCCCTAAACTTCGATGGTCCGTTAAAAAAATGGAATATCGTAATATCTGCCTGCTTTTCCATTCCGTCTGGCTACTTGGGCGCGTATTATTCCATCTACGTACGGAACGTAGGTACCTCATATACGTTAGACGTTACTCGGTCTGCATATGATAAGGTTGTTGGTTTTTTCTTTCAATTTTTTTTCTACCTTCATTTTTTTTTTTTCACATCTTTCTTGTTTTTCTTCCCCTTTTTCTCGTACCTCGTCTGCCGCGGGTGTATCCGAGAGATTCGTGGGCGCGTTGTATACCCATCACGTATGTGCCCATATACACCGCTGTGCAGCGTTGAAAAATTCGTTATCGATCACTCGTCATGCGACACATTCGAATACATTTCTGAATAAATCTGAATAATAATAATAACGATAATAATTCATTTTTATCGGAACGTCAACGGTGCCGTACCACCCGCACGTGTACGTGTGTATGTGTATACTTTGATTACTCAAAATGGAAATTTCATAAAAAATTTTACCTTCAAAATAATCTTGTTAGCACAAGCACGCAAATGCACGTCGCGCACAGCGACACATTATACAGGTACGCGTATATCCTCCGCTCGAAAAAACCACTCGATGCACGCGCGACGTAACAACAAATTGCAAAAATTTCAATAATTTTCACCTCGCAGATATCCACTATAACCGAATATCGTAACACACGAAGCAGCGATCATATTAGTTATAACGCTCGAAATAAAAACCGACGGCTCGGCGCAACCTGCAGACCTATGTGACATCGTATTGCAAGTGGAAAAAATTGAAATCAATTTTAAATCACTTACGTTCCGAAAGGCGAAGAATTTTTTCTAATATGTGTTGCGTATCGATTAGAATTTCTCCAAAAACGAACTATAGACAAAATTATAGAGTACAGAGAATTGATGAATTGTTTTTTTCTTGGTTGAGTTCTTTAACTGAATAATGTCGTATCAAACCTGCCTATGTATGTACCTAATAGGTTTACATATATTATATATATAATGTATATATATACCTACTCTTCGCTTCACAGCGCTAGTCACGGCCCATTTACGTATACGAAACTACAGGCTGTGACGTAATTTCCATATATATTACGCCTTTCGTACATAGGTACTGTACATATGTATGTTATATATATTACATAAAAATATATTTCGGTGTGTGTATAGTAGGTATAAGTATATATACGTAGGTGTACCGGATTCTTAAACGCAAAATATAAATGTAAATTTTGGGTAACTCCCTTAGCTCGGCGTCTGAAAAGTGCGCGAAGCGTAAGTAATATTATATGTGTATCAATGTATACATATAACGTGCAGGACGAATAAGAAATACATTCTTTTTTTAGTTTTTTTTTTTTTAAGAAATTTGGTTACACAGATATGAAAGATTGCATATCTCGAGAAGAAGAGAATCGGAGAACCAGGGAAAACAAAATTTGTTTTTTCCTTCGTGTTCTTTTTTTTTTTTTATTTTTTTTTCAGATTCGCAAAGTTTTTTTTACCCCCAATTTCAACCTCCTCCATCGTCACGTCGTGAAAGGACTGCACGTTTTTTTTTTTTTTTTTTCTTCGGTTTTTTATTTATTCAGTTGCAATTTTCTATACATCGGAAAGAAATTTTGCTGCCACATTTTCACTACGGTTCTTTTTTTTTTTTTTTCTTGCGAATCTTCAATTCTCTGCTGTCTTACGAATTTGTATCAAGCTACGAATAAAACATTAGACCGAATGGAAGTTTTCAATTTCTTTTCATTGTCAGTTTAAATTGACTTTGCGGAGGAAGAAAAAAAAGAAAGAGAGAAAATAGAAAAAAGAACGCAGTTCGTAACCCGCCATATCTTTCTCTTTAATGAAGAACCGCGAATAAATAAACTACGGTTAGCAAATGAAAATCGACACTCTTTTGGAAGGGTGAAATTAAACTATCCAGTTCAATATGCTCATAGGAATAGGAGCGAATTAAATTCTTGGAAATCTTTACGCTGTATAGCGAAAGAGGATGTCGAGATCAGATTCTGGCTAGAGTGACGTATACTTAATCCATTAATTGAAAGGCTGTTAGCTGCCGCTGTCGATGTCGATGCTTCCGTTGCCGTTGCATCGCGAAAAGGAAGAAGATCAATCTTCGGAACGAACATCCTGCAGGCAACATCCTCTCTGTATTTGAAAGCATCTCTACTCGTTTAATGAATCTCATTGTTATCCCGAAGAATATTGTGGCGTTCTATATACCGCCCCTCATTTATCGTATCCCATTATCGCGCCGAGTTATATTCCGTATACGGAAAATTGGAAATTTCATGCACCGCGTATAGGGTGTATATTTATACACTTCCGTTAATGAATTCGGCCACATGATGATCTTCGAAGCACCGAATACATGCACCTGTAAAGAGGGTAAAGAAAAACCTAGAAAATTGATCAAACGAGGAAATATTAACCTTGCACACCGCAGCGCGGCCAATGCCCGGTTTTTTGCGACCTTGTACCCGTAGGAAAATCAGGACATTGTGTGTGGAATATTCTCTCAGTTCGCGGTTAGCGTGTTTCTGATTTGCAGCCAACTCACGTCAGCGAACTAAATTCTTCAGAGGTATTAGCTGAACCGAGGCTTCGGCCTAGGCGTGTCGGATCCATTAATTAAGAGTGTTTGTTAGTCTCTTCTCTTTTTTTTTTTTTCTTTTCTTTTTCGTTTCCTTTTTCATTTGGTTGTTTGCTCGCTGCTTGGAAAGGAATGAATTATATTAATTGACCTTCTGAAAGAACTCAGACGTCGAGGTGCCTCTTTTCAATAAAATCAGTAGAAGACCTTATCGAAAGGTCAATTACTTCGATAAACTGCCACCGGACTTCTGGACTTTGGTAATTCCGTGGGACTCGAAAATTTTATTTGCACTTCGAAAATTTGTTAAAATTCGGTTGGGCATCGGTCGGATCGTTCGAGCGATTTTTTCAAATCTTTGCACTCACTGCAATTCACGATCCTCGAAAATACCTTACGGAAGCTTGGTGAAGTTTGTACCCCATTGAAAATTCCATAATATTTCGTATTCGGGTGACTTCGATGAATTTTCCTCGGTCTTAAAGCACCGCGTGAATCTTCACGAGCTTTCTTGGATTCCGACAAGACTTTGGAGATTTGACGGGATCGTTGAAGCGACTTTTCGCTACAATATAAATCTATTAATCAGGATTAGTGTAGGAAATTTCCATGGGAATACATCCACGCTCTGGAATAAAGCATGATTTCCGGGAATTAGCTTTTTCAAACGTCGTAAATCCCTCGTGCATTATATAGTCGTAAAATATGCGTGGGTACTTATATAACGTTTCACGAATATAGATAGAAAGATGAATACACAAAATACATAAGATTACCTATATACACGCCGTAGGGGTGCGGAATTTCGTCGACGCGGATGAGGATGGCGCCCTTATCTGCGTCTCGCGAGAGAAACACAACCAAGTTTCATTGATCCATCCACTCGCGTTGTTCGTCGTTTCTTGCCAAATACCACGCCACGCCACGCCAAGCCGTGCCCGTGTCTTGCCCTACCGCACCGTTCAAACTAACGTCTCGCGTAAAGCTTCGGCCTTAGTAACTATTAACTCCATCCTTTTAACCCTCACAAACTCCCGCCGCATAAATCCCACACCCCGTACCTTATAGCATAGGTACATGTACGCCCATCCCCTAACCATCCCTTTGCCCTTCAAAGTCAGCTGTGCTAAGAATAATAATAACCTTGGTTCGGTAGCGCAGAGCTACTGCTGCTCGCTTGTACCAACGGATTCAATTATCCTAACGCACGTTCCAATTTTCGCCAAGATCTTTGTATCGGGTACAACATAGGCAACCTTATCGGCTCCAAGATGTCGGGGGTGAAAGCAAGAAAAAAAAAATAATCTTCTTTATCCGTACATAAGTATATTATTTATACGTAAATCTATTCGTTGTTACACACGAATTCATTCGATGAATTTTTTAGGGTACAAGATTTTGATTTTGAATTTTATTTATTTATTTTTTTTCTTCTTTTCTTCGAATTTTCAGTCTCATTTCAAAGATGGATAATTATGTACACGGGTGTGGAAATACTTGGTTCTGGGGAATGAAATCGAATGAAATGAGGCGGATGAAAAGTTGTAATGCGAAGGTCGCTCAAGGTCCTCGATAACCTTCTCATTTTCTCTCGTAACGCTTTTCGTAACTCGTGAACGAAACATCGATACTTTTGGATTATGAATTGAATTTTCCATGGGAACAAGTAGGTAGTACGTGATATCGTAATGCATTCGTCCGATAAATATAACTACCCGCTGTAAAAATGCATTGGTAAAGTTGAACGGGGCTTAATGCCGTATATTTACAGCGAGGCAACTATTTTATACGGTGATACGATCGTCGGGTTTAAATTATACTTGCTCGGATGTGTATCTCATTGAACGATTTGCTAAGTTCCGCAGTTTTGCAGAGATGGAACTTTTCTATATCCGCGTACCCGGTTTTCCTTACTTTTCCATACATTATAGGTACGGACTTGAAGAAAAAAAGAAAAAAAACTGAGAAAAACTGAGAAAAATCGCTTACGATCTCCTAGTGAATATAGTTACTTCCATAAGTGTAGGTACCACGCAAGACTGAAAGTGCTGATACTCCAGACTAGGTAAACCCGCGGAGTTTTACTTGCATATTTTCTTCAAAACCAATAATATAAACTTAAAATTCGCGCTTAAGAATTTTATACGTATACATGTACGTGAAATGCGGAAGGTGGTGTTCTGCTCGGCTTCATCCCTGCAATTCTGCGATAAGAGGAAACAAAACAAACAAAAAAAAAAAAAAAAGACAAATAAACATTAAAATCGATATGAACCTCGCTCATGTTATATATCACAGAGTCGTCGATCTGTACAGACATAGGTGTACTAGCGTTGCCACTGCTGCACAAAATTGCAAACAAAATATACACAAAGTTTGAATGAAAATTAGCTATATCGAAATTAATCTCTGTATGGACTGCGAAAAAATGTAACCAATCCAAATTGATAAATGATAAAAATCGATGACAACGAATTATTGGATGTACTACGATTCACATCGATTGTAAGATTATGATCATCGTTGGCTTATAGATAAAAAAAATAAACATCACGACCTCAAATTTGGGGTACGTCAATGAGTTATCTGTCGTACAATCTGTCGATACTGAAAATTAAAGAAAAAAAAAATGCATCGTACATCACCCTGCACAGTTGTGCGTGTTGCAATTGTTCATGTAAATATAGGTATAAGCACCTGAAAAATGATTAATTAATTATGATCGATCATCGTGAGATCATTTTTATTCCGGATATTAATTATTGCTAGTTTTTCTCTTCTTTCTTCTCGTTGTCTTATTGAAAACGTTTTGTACGAAATTTTGAATTTTTTTCAACGACTCTTGCATATCTATTAGTACTACCTATCCATTAGAAATTCGATAACCTCGGTGTTGTTTCTTTGATTTCCTTGTGCAGATTCATCTACTAATTATTAATCATTAACAAATACTGCTCGAGTTGAACGTCATGTATCGTTGATCACATCGAATATTCAATATACAAACCTTGTATGTATATACGTGTAGTGAATGCATAAAAAACAAATGAACAAAACAACAAAATCGTGATGCACTCACAACAGTATTTATGTATATTACATATGTTTACGTAAATTATGTCTTCGTAAATTTTCTATCTTGTTTGGGTAATATAGTTTCCAGAATGCATTTGTAGAATTTTAAACCTACAATTTTGCTTTAAATATTATGCATATTTTAGCTGAAACTTTTATTTATGAATGAATTGTGGCGATAATCAAAGCACTTGATGCATCTGTTTTAAATAGACCATCTAGATCGCAAAATTTAGAATGGTAAACTGTTTTTGTTTTCGTAAAAAAAATTAAAACAAAAATTACGACGATGATTCGCTTCGGCGATGATTTTTAATATCATACCCAATGATGATGAAATTGATTAATGAAGACGTATATTTTTTTTTGCTTTCATTTTCTTAGCGTCGGAGACACCAGCACAGCCGGCGCAAAATCAAACTGCACCATTGAGTAATCGTGTTACTGTTCGAGTATTAGACTCAAATTCTTCAACGGCGCTTAGTATGGAATGTAATACGACGAGAACAGATCAGGTAATTTGGTTCCGTGACAACTCGACTGATTTGAAATCGGATAGAATTAAACTTTCCGCAAATGGAAAGACTCTGACTATCGAAAAACAATCCGAATCATTAGCGGGAAACTACTCCTGCAAGCACAATGACTCCGCCGACTATCTGTCCAACTGGAACCTTATCCGTGAGTATTCATCATCGATATAAAATCAAGAAACAGTTTAATTAAAAAAAAATATACATACATATTTCACCGTTTACATACCGAAAGAGTTATCAAAGAAATCGTGTAATGATACCAGTTCAGGATATCCTTCTATCTCTGGAACAGTGTGAACATCGTTAATCTGTTAATTCTTCTTTCTTTGTCTCTTTGTTTTTCTTTTGTTCTTCTATTTCTCAAATTCTATTTACCTATTCGTTTGTAAATGATTTTTCTAGCGAGACCAACGGCAAAATTACCTCCCAACTCCCACGTGGTTGAGGGTAAGGAATTGAACCTGGTTTGTCAAACGGTACCGGGTTTGGGTGCTCAAGTCACGTGGAAGCTTGGAGAAGTAAACTACACAACTAGCGATGAAAAGGCTCGTGTTAAGATAACCAAAGATACGGAACATGATATCGAGGGCGCTGTATTGACAGTTGAAGATGTTGGGGAAAAAGATCGCGGTGACATCTATTGTTTCGTTAAATTCACACGTGCGGGTAATATAGTCGCCTCCGGACACACCTACCTCAGGGTGAAAGATAAATTTGCTGCTTTATGGCCATTCCTTGGAATCTGCGCAGAGGTCATCGTACTTTGCGCCATTATTCTTGTCTACGAGAAAAAACGCAACAAGGCTGAACTAGAGGAATCTGACACCGACCAGAGCCCCGACACGTAAGATCATTTTTATCCACTTTAACACCATTCCTCGTACCGAGGGCTAGCGTCCAGAACGGCGTATCCCACAAAAAAATGTGAACCTAATAGTTCAAACGAACGGTGCCCTCGAACGATCAACTTGTCCAGGAACATTTTGATTGAAACTTTTTTTTCTCTGTTTTATTTACACGCTTCCCTCCGAGGGTGCGGATGACTCCGATGTTAAAAGATGGCGCAAAGCTATCTCCAAGAAAGACATTAAGAGAAAAAAAAAAAAAAAAAATCATTCGAAAATTGGGAGTCAAGATACATATTGTGAATTTACCCTTATGGTTGCTAGCTTTTGATACGTAAATCGTCAATATTTGAATCTTCCCGTTTCAGCAAAAAAATTCATCGCGTATAATCATCACCCAAATGGAAAGTTGAGTCTTCGCCAGATTCGGACGGAGCAACCGATTTCCGTGTCTCTCTTTCAATTCGATCGATGGAATTTTATTCAATTCGACATCTTATTGATTTTCCTCAATCGATTACACATTCGACCTCTCTCTGCTTTCCGATATTTTTGCACTGAACAGAAAATTTGATAGATTTGTGCAATAGTTCAAACAACGATAGAGGGGTTTTTTTTTTTTTAATTTTTTTTTTCTATCCATCTTCGTTATGATGAGCTGGATTTTATAGTATAGGTTGTCAAGTAGACGGAGCGAAGCTTTACCACCGTGACAATGAGATACTTGCGGAGAAGCGGCTAGTCTAGATAACACGCGGATCGTATAATAGTAAAGTTTAAGAGAAGAAGTAGAAGAAAAAAAATGTAAAACAAAAAAACCGTGAATAGACTGAAGATCATAGACGTAGATAGCTACGACAGCGACAACGACATAGCGACGTCGACGACAACGACGACGTCACCGTCGGATTTTCTCGTTACTTACGACGAGCACCAGGACGTAACGACAACGCGAAGTTGTACTCGTAATATAGGTGTATACCTACCGTATATATCTATATACATATATACACATAAAGGACTGTTCCAATGTATGTAATATCATTGAACTTCGATTCATAGTACGATCGGCTATAGCGACGACTGCTACGCAATTCTATTAAATTGGCTCCCACAATTTTTTCAGATGGATCTCACAGAGTAGTTTTATATAAAAAAATAGCGAACTTCTGAACGATAAAACGCAAATGAATTTCGCAGCGAAAGTGACGGGGGGGGGGGGAGGGGGAAATATGTAGCATTCCGTGACAAATCGCCTAGTCACTGACCTTGATAGTAAAAAAAAAAAAATGTTGAAGATTTTTTTTTTTTCCATTTAACAGACGTCACTTTGATGATCGCTCGTTAGTTGCGATTTTATTTTTCAATCGTTTTCGTCACGAGATTTCGGTTGCATCAAAAACGTCGAAAGATCTGGGTGAAGAACTACGTGGTTTGACGTGGAATACCCCATTTTTTCCCCCAATTTTTTATTCATTTCTTCGAGGGTTGTAATTTCGTGAACCATTAGGTACTTGCGGAATATAAAATGGACTTCGAATTTGGGGGAATTCTACATACCAATCCAACGTCCGCTTCCTCCTTCCACACTTCCGGTCCAATCCCCCGTCACCCCACCGCTTAATTTTACTCCGGACTATAGAGCTGTTCATTTCCAGGGTCTTTCCCAAAATTTAGCACTCAGATTACTTATTCACTTATCTGATTTTATTCTAATCCCAATTTCGTGTAAGTAGAGCGACTTCGGGACTCCCAATCTTAACCTTGAACACACCGCCATTTTCCATATCCTCTAACTAGATGCGTTCCATTTCGCAAATTCATTTTCCTTGAATAGGTATATATTCGTCACCCATTTTAATATTATTAGTTTATAACATTCGTTTGTTTGTTTTTTTTTTTCGCTTCTCTCCTGCAGTAAGCCTACGCCGAACAAGGATTCCGACGTGCGACACAGAAAGTGAATGGGATAAACTAGAAAATGAAAGTTGAAATATATAGAAAAAAAAGAACAAAGTATGTAATAATAAAAACAAAAGAAACAAATTAACTGGAGAAAAATTAATGAAAGGATAAACAAATGCAACTATAATATAACATTTCGAAATAAAAAATGTTCAAAAATAGAATGAAAATGAGTATATGAAAATTATTAAGAATGAAAAATTAATAAATAAAATAATAAAAACAAGTGATGGAGGCCCTGAACATTACACAGCGGACGACAGTCAAAATTACATCTTATAACGATAAGTTCTGCGCTTCACTTCAAGACACCACATTATATTATTAATTAATAACAATTTTTAATTAAATAAAAAAAAAAAAAATTGAAAAAAAAAACATCATGTATAAGAAAAATAGGAATGCTAAGAAGAAAAATATAAATAATAATAACCAAAATAATAGTAATAATAATAATTAAAATAATAATAATAAAATAACAATAATCATAATAATAATAAAATGATTCAATTGAACCGTTTCTAGGTACCTATATATGTATATATATATTTATGTATATATATGTATGTATATACATAATTATTTACTTACAATGTTTGCCACGTATATAATATGTATATTAATATTACCTAATAAACTAAATAAAAAATCACAGAACGAAAAATTAATATACGTACATACGCGTCATACTATCGAGATCAAACTGCGGCATATATTTTACCGCAACCCACATAGGTGTATAATAATTATGTACGCTATAGATAATATTGCATACCCTATATTGTACATACCATACAATAATATACATAAGCAAGATTTCTCACGGAATATTATGATTATTATTATTATTTTTTAAATCATTTTTATCATCGAAAAATGCATCGCTGGTTGACGACGTTATGCTGATCTTTTAAATTTTGGTGAACAAACAAAAACAAAAACAAAAACATTACCGGCAAATGAACAAATGAACAATCATGTATAAAAAATAATCTCACCTTTGTCACCCTCATTTCGCATTCAATTTACGTACAATTATATACGTGTATAATTTGATATGAAATTCATTATTATCATTATTATTATTACTGTTGTTGTTGCTGTTGTTGTTACTGTTATTAGCGTTATTATTATTGTGTTCTAATGCGATGCACCCGGCCATATTTGATTATCTTCATTATGATCATTAATATTATTATTATTATGATTATTATTATTGCAATTATTGTGATGATTATTATTAATAATGTCGTTACTATTACTATTACTATTACTATTATTATTATTATTATTATTCTTATTATTGTTGTGGCTACACATATGAAAAGTATAGAGAAAAATACGTTGAAAATATGTATGCGTAATGATAATTATACATATACGCTGTAATTAATTCTCGACGATTTTAAACTCCAAAGATGATAATGATAAACATTATTATACATATATACGATTACCGCACGCATCTTTAGTATATGTACACGTATGTTTGATATACTGTATGCCTATAATTGTTATGAGAGAGAAAAAAAAATCACGTCAGATAATTACGCGTACACACATACTAAATCATACTTATATACGTATATAGGTATGTACCTAGAGTATACACATGCACATAGACACATACATATATACACGTGAAGACAGAAAACAATATTATTAATGTTATTAAAATCATTATTATCGTTATTATTATTGTCATTATTATTACTATTATTATTATTACCATCATCATTATTACATTATATACTAATAAATAAAAAACAAAACACAAAAAAAATGAAAAATAAAACAATATCAACTGTTACGTATTTCCTGTCTAGTACGTACTGTACGGCGGTGTTTTTCTCTCTTATTTTTTCGTGCTCTTTGTTTTTCCCAAAAAAAATCATTAAAAATAAACTAATGTCCTGAACTTGAGTTCGCTTGGAAGATTTAACCCGCTTCAAACGCCTTGGAATGTTTTAATGTTGGTATGAAATGGGAAAAAACTGAGGTTTGAGTTTTTTTTTTCTGTCTTTCTTACGTTACCGGGCAGAAGTAGATCGTGAAAAGGTGCGATTACGTGAATTCTTTAGCAAAAAGTCTTGCGCGTTGAACGAAACTATTCGGAAGTGAAAAACAGAAGGAAAAAATCAAATTAAAAACTGAAGCTCGCCAGTAAAATTTATTAATAACGTAGCTCTATAGAACATTCTCATTCTTCTCATCAGCTCCATTCAATTTTTCACCTGTTCATTATTTTTCTGTTCTTACTCATTGGCAGTCGGATGAAAAAAACCCGAAAAACTCAAAAATTCGATTTTTTTTCCATCTAAACTCTACGCGAAATTATAAGGCGACTAGGAATGGATGAAGAAAGTTGTTCGATTTTGGTACGAAGTTTTTTCTTCACTTTTGCTGGAGAAGAAAAATAAAAATAAATTAAAAAAAAAAACTTCTTCCGATGATAAAAACTTGGGAAAGTTTTTTGACTTTTGCAAGACATGAAGACCACCCTTCTAAAGTGCATTCTCGGTAAATATGTGCTCGCGTATTTTCAATCTGTACAACATGAAAAACAGTCAAGATTTGGGTGCAATATTTATATGGGACCTATTGAACATCGTTTTCCTACTACTACTACTACTACTACTTCATCTACCACTACCACCAATACCGGAATCACAACTGCATTTATTACTACGCTCACGCGAATTAATTTTACAAATAAAATGGAATTATTAAAACTGTTAAACAAACAAACCGCGTTCAGGCATAAAGGGGGAGGACTGAACGAATCGATTAATTAAAATTATATAAAAGTAATCTTACACGTGAATAATATCGTCTAAAGTACCTACTTCTCACGAAACGTGAAAAACCATGTCAAATGGAAAAGGAAAAAACAAACAAATGAAATCAATGCACATTCATTTATGCGTTTGATATTTATACTGTATAAATTTTAACAGTTTTCCAATTCAATTATAACCATGTACACATCATATCGCTCTATAAATTGAACGTTATGAACTTTAATTAACGTTATTGTTATTTTGAATATTATTATTGTTATCAATATTCTATAATTTCAATTATTCAACTATTCAACAACGCATAATAAAATCATAGTTGAAAAAAAATTGAATAATCAAGCACCGTGAAGGCACAACTTTGTATGTGGGTATAAATTTCATGTAATATTCAACATTTCCAGATGAACTCTATCAAAGACAATGACCATCTAAACCTATGATATGGATACAGATTTTTTTTCATTCATTCAAATTTGATATCAAATATCAATGAGTTTCGAAAATATAAAAACAAAAAAATTTGATAAGTGACGAGTGTGGAATAAAAATTGGAATGAAAAGAACACAAAAAGAAAAACGTAGAAAATAAAGGTGAAAAAAAAAAAAAAATTGACGTAATACAACATTCGATTTATTGTATTCATTCCTTCTCGCATAGTCAAATTTGTAGATTGTAACATGTATCATGCTGGTATGCATTTAGGTATACATAAAAAGCCTTTGCCTTTGAAGTATAAATTTTTAGCCGAAGTGCGTTGTGTTCAACAATAATGTTGAATAAATGAAAAAAAAAAAAGAAAAAAATGAAAGGAACAAAAACCGATATGCGTTTTGATGCGAACGAAAACACTATATACGGGTATAAATTGTAAGGGCAGTAGATCAAATCAATGAAATTGAAGTAAGAGAACAGAGAAGAATAAAAATTGAAGAAATAAAAAACGGCTACTGCGTCTCTCTTAATATTTGGAGGCGTTATAAAATGTGTATGAATTTTTATTATAAATTTAACGGTAGTGTTTACGTTTATTCTGAAAACTGCCATTAGAAAATACTATCTATCGATAAAATAATAAAACATATACCTTATGTATCGTCATCGTTAATAATTGTATCGCTCGCCTCCAGTTTAAATAATTAATATTTCTAGTTATAATGACGAAAAAAAAATTTAAGAAAAAAGTTGACTATTAACTGAGAAAAAATTTTATGAAAAATTATTTAAATATCTTGTTACGCAATGTTGTTGTATGAAATAATTGATATTCATTATACGAGTTTCTCAACACCGCATGCGTCGTACTGTACGTATAGGTACTTATATCGAAGAATGAAGAGAAATAATTTCAGCGAAATTTCGCTGTTATTTTCCTGCGTTTATTATTTCAGCATATTTATTGTAATATCGTTATTATATATTTCACCTATAATTATGTACACTGATATAGTACCGATACCCTCGAAATGATACTTATGATTAAACGAATAAGGATTATAAAGAAAAAAACATTATTAGTATAGATATATGAAACACGCCTTTGAGATCAACTGAATAATAAACTATATGTATATTGACACGTTGACCAAAAAAAAAAGAAAACTCTACTACTTTTGTCATTATATTCAATTATCTCTGTCATCATTTCTGAATTTTATTTTCAAATTTCTTTTGTATTATCGAAAACTTTTAGCCCGTCGAGCTTTCAACTATATCGCTACAGGTCACTCCGATCCACATTATTGCGGTAAGAGAAAATAAATGTTATAACGCGGCAAATTTTTTTTTCATTGACGGAAAAAAGTTTTCCATTCCGACGTGAGCCGCTCTTGGCGGATAACGATCGTTGGCCTTTTTTTACGGGCCATAAAAAAAACAGAAAAAGAGGAAAAATCACGGTTTATGGATAATGTTATATACAGACTGGATCAGGACGACCAGTCCGAAGAGGGGCACATGCTGCACTCGTTCCGAATCCAAATCAAACCAGGTTTTGAATTTTCATTAGATCCCGTCCCGAATTAATTGAAAGTTCGCTAATGACGATCAAAGCGATCGGAAAGAGTAGATTTTTCGGTAGGAATAACTCAATTTTCGAATGATGCGTTTTTCCACGCATGGAGTTACGTAAATGATTGCGTATAACATACGATGCGATTTGTACAGGGCATTCCGTGACAAATTTATTATCCTGTGAATTTAAGCGTTTCACATATGTTTCGATTTATTTTATTTTATTTTTATTTTTTTCATTATGACGAAACCAATTTTTGGTCTTTTTTCTTCTACAAATCAACGAGGCTGGAAATTTTGACGCGGCGATTTTTTTTTTTGTGAACTTTTATTCTTTTTTGTTGTTCATATTTTTTAGCTTTGCTGCTTAAAACTATCTGATTGTGACTAGGATATATTATATACATATATAGGTACGTATGTATTTTAAATAATATGTAATACGGATAAAGGTTTTGGAAAAGGGTAAGTGAAGAAAGGAAAAACGACATTTCAGCTATTTGCGTTACAAAAATTAAACAAATACTTTATTACACACGTATATTACGATTTTTTTTTAATCCTTCGTTCCTTTGCTCTTTTATATAATATACTACAATATAAGTATATTCATACTTACAATAAAATATATACCTATATAGTTATATCCATTAATTTCGGTACTACAATTTAAGGTAACTTATGTATATAAATAGCACGTATCCTCGTTTTGTAATAATAATAATAACAATAATAATAATGATGATTAAAGTAATTATTTAAGCTTAATGTACATGCCGTGCAGCGTTGTTTGCTTTGAATAATATCGTGAGGGATTTTCGTTGTATATTGGTGTGTAAATTATGTATAACACATGTGATAACGTACATATATGTATATTATGTGCGAAGAACAATGAATCGATTTAGATTTTGCAAAAATAATCAAAAAAAAAAAGAGAAACAACAACAATAATAATAATAATAATAATAATAATAATAATAATAATAATAATGATAAGGAGAAAGAAACAATTTTTGAAAGACGAAAAAAAGGCAGAAAAAAGAGCAATACACTTTACTAATTACAGAATCTATGTATAACTATGTAATTGAAACGATGACTGTTGATGATGAGAAAGCAAACAGTCTGCTATGTGATTAATTGATTGAAGTCATGCACGTAACGAACGTGAATGGATTTACATGTCAATCTGTACGCATCGTAAGCAATCCAAAGAGACAGATAAAACCGAAGAAAAAAAACAAACAAAACACGTACGCAACGATTTCATTTTATCTTAATTCCGTTTTTTTTGTGTTTTTTAAATTTTCTTCATTATTTCTACCAGCAATATGTACATAAACTTTTGAACGTCGCGTACGCATTTGATTTTGACTTTTGACAACGTGATTTACTTTCGATATATTTCATCGTCTTCGAAAAATGTTGAATTAAAGAAGAAAAAAGTGAGGAAAAAAGAAATTAATATAATTCTCTCGTCTATTTATACATGGAAAATAAACTAGATAACATTAACGTATAATATAATATTTATAATATACATATATATATGTATATAACATTAAATTAGTACTGGGCCTTCTAATATATAATTCTAGCTCACTTAGGCTGATTACCGTAATCAACGTAAACGCGTACAACTTCTCCGCTGTATTTTCGTTGGCTGGGCATAAAATAAAAGTCTGGTTGTTGGGGCCCCGATGCATTGGGGCCTTTGTACCTTTGATTTCTACGGTCCTGAGTGTAATAGCCAGGTTGAGGAGGGGGTGGTTGTCTAGGGCCCGGGGCCCTTGGAAGGCTGTAAGTTGCTCGAGGTCCTCCGATTTGTTGTTGATGAGAATTCCTCGATTCCTGGCCAATAGTAGTAACTTCCCTCGGCCTTGGTAAGCTCGAAACTGGCGGCGGAGCTTTTTCCTCAGTTTCAAAAGCTTCGAATGCAAAGTTGGTGTTCGCCCCGGAATTGTAATCCTTCCACGCGTTGTTCGTCGTAATCAGTTGATCCTGTAACAGGAAATTTTTCCTTATTTTTCTTTATTTTAATGCCATCGTATTTTTTCTTTTTCGTTTCGTTTCATCCCCCATCCCCGTCCCCATCCCGCCCAACTTTTATTATTATCATTTTGTTTCTTTCATACTTTTTACACCGAGTCCAGCGTGCAGCTTTTAACGTTAAGCCGGAGGGCTTTAACGACCACCGTTTCTTTTTTTTTTTCATTGCAAAGTTCTTTTCTTTTTTGTTTTTTTTTTTGTTATTATCGTAGAAGATGGTAGCAACGCTCTCTTCCTCTCTATCGGTCTCTTTCTTTCTCTCTTTCTACAAAGCTACCTACCTTTTTTACTCAGGGTATTTGTATCAAGCGGCCTAAAACTGACAAATTATGCTTGTCGTGTTACAGCAAATATTACAATAATCGCAAAAGGTGAAGCGACGATATCGTCTAGCTGTATATTATCAGATTTGGAAATGAAAAATTTTGTTTAAAAACAAAAGAAAGTAGACATTCGAGGTACGTATGTCGCATGCTGATTGTTTAAAGCGATTAGGAAGGTATCGATAGAGACAAAATAAAACTAAGAAAAAAAAAAAAAAAAGAAACGAAAAAGAAACAACTAGATAGACACGTTTTCACAGCAGGTATTGAAGATTACAAAGAATATTTTATGGGGAAAGTAGGTAAAAAGAAATCAACCACCCCGCGTATAGAAAATCGAAAAGAGCCAGAGTTAAAAAATTGAAAACGATATTTAGAATAACGAAAAACAGCGAAATGTGTTAGGGAACAAGAAAAAAAACAGACACATAAACAAAAACAAATCAATAAATAAATTGAAAGAATGAAGTAAACTTTTTTTTTCTTTTTTTTTTTTTAGAAATTCAAAAAAGGATCTTATACCTTGGTTAATAAATTGATTGCTATTTCTTTATTTGTATGCTACCAGTTTGGGGCGGGCCGGTGCATATTTGGTGGAAAATGTTGGTGGTGGTTGTGGTTGTTGTATTGATAGTTGGTTTGACTTTGATGACGTAACTGCGTCGAATTCAAGTTTGGGTGATGAATTGGATTCATTGAAGAAGCAGGAGAAGAAGCCTGAAGTGGGAGCGCGTACACCCTCTGGGCGAGGAGAAGTACCGTCACAACGAGTCAACAACAACAACGAGACATGCAACATACAAGCAAGCAAAGATTTTCCTTGATTAATTTTTTTTGTCTTACTAATTTTCTTTGTTTTTTTTTTTTTTTTCTTTTTTTACTCTTTTCTATCTACAATCAAAATGACCTCGCAATTATAAACATGTATCAGAGGGCAAAGGAAAAAAATTAAAAAATACGGATTGGATCCGATCAAAAGCTACGGAGTTAGGTACTTCATAATTATGTTACACACAATGAATTAGAGCGATCGGTAAAACATGAGTGAGACCCAAAATAATCGGACTTTTTTCCCGGAAGTTTTGTTAAGCGGTACAATGCACTGGTACAATAGATATGAGTTTTGATTTTGAATTTCGCGTGGCACTCGTGAAATCGATACTCGATGACGAGAAGAAAAAAAAACGAATCCTTGCAGAATTTTTAAAAATTGCTCAAAGGTTTACAGAAATCTGTTTCTCGAGAAAAATTGAAAAATTAGTTTGGTCATCACACTTTTTGAACTTTTTCTTGTTCTTCCGAAGGTTTGTGAAACGGAAAAAAAAAAAAAAAATTAAATTGCGAATTTTTGTTACTCGATAATTATTTTTATACGGAAGTAGATAACTTTTGTGAGAAATTTTTCCATTTCACTCGTAACTTTGGGACGAGACTCTCGAAATTCGGAATGACAAATAAAGCTCACTCAGTGTATCGTCAGCCTAATAAAAATAATTAATTATACGACAATTAGTTGAATGAAATTCGATTATCACAGACTAAAGCGTATAAACTATACACGTATAGTATGGTAACGATTCTGCCGTATAGAATATACACATTATGTAGTACATACTTTTAGTAACTGGTTAAAAAGGCCGAAAGTTTATGTAACTAGCTTTGTTAGAGAGGATAAAAGAACACTGTGCGGGTTACCTTAGATGTGCGTTTTCTGGATCGATAAAGAGTGCAAGTCGCTTGGAGCAGAGCCAATGCTACTAGAGCAGCGACACAACCAACGACGATATAAAGCTTCGTTGAACTCAATAAAATCCCCGTAGCACTCGGCCCCGAATCTTCGTCGTCAGTAATGTCGTTGACTGAAAATACAAAGTACAATGTTGTTAAGTAAAATGTAAAATGATATACTCTTTTCTTTTCTCATCCTTTTTTTGTTTGTTTTTTTTTCTTTTTATTTTTCACCTCCTTCGGAACAGCGTATACTCTGACAAAGATCGTTGCCGTCTTCGCGGATAGTATGTAAATTCTCTAGTTCAATTATTCCTAGATATAATAGTTTAATAGGCTAGCTAGACTATCGGATTCAGATAATTGGAGGGAACGGTGGAGAGAAGTTGGATCTCGAAATTAGATTCGAAGCGAAATGCAAATCGAGATTAAAACTTTTTAAACTATTCTCATTAATTGATGAGTTATTAGATCTCGATTGAATCCCGCGTTAACGGTTTTTTCCACACATACTTATTATATAAACTACCGCGCTGTGGGTCTGACTATCATTATTGTTACTATTGTTATTGTCCTTGTCGTTATTATTATTAATATTTCGAGCATTGTGATCATCTCCGTCGCATCGTGGGAGAAAGAAGATCATGTAAAGTTACAAACTCGACTCGGTTAATGTCACGAAACAAACTTCACGTATGGGTTTTCCAATAACGTGTATCCATACAAACTCCCGCAAAACAGATTTGCCGTGCAGAACCTTGGGGTAATTGCTTTCCAATAGTCGTGTATATAGTTAACTTCACATAAACTTCACCTCGCAATCTCACCAGTGCGATCAGTCCCACAATATTATCACCCTAACAGACGATTGTTCGATCAGATTATCGAAAACTTTCAAATCCAGGATCGCTGGGATCCGTAGACCATATTATAGGGTGGCAACATTTGCGAGCTTTCTTATTTTTCTAATCTAACAAAGTCTCGCAATTTTCGTGGTCATAAAAATAGAAAAAATTACTCGCCGAGTAGGTAATTCGAACCGATTAAAAAACGTTCGGCGTGGAAAAGTTTTCGCAGTTTTAATATTTGTTCTAAAAACTTGACGATTTTTTGAAGAACAGACAAAAAAAAAAAAACGGGTAATAATTCTAGGGAAGGTTGTTTTCCCCCATGAACTTCACTGCGTAATTTAAGAATTATACTTGAGAAGCGGAAAAGGTATTCGATTTTAAATTTATAGACTTACTCTGCGGTGACTTGAAAACAAGGTATTGCGGGTCAACCCTCAGGGAACCGACTTGTCCAGTGCTGAGGGTTTCCTGAAGGGCTCCCTTGGCCATAGCTTCGGTATCTTCGGGCCTTAAAGCTCTTCCCTTAGCTTCGTTTTTGTCCAAGATTAGATTCATTTTTGCTACAACGGACTCGGCATTGGTTCTGGAACATGGAGAAAAGCAAAATGTCATCACCCTGTACGATCTTTGAATATTACAAAAGGCTTTTCGTTTTCGATTTCTATGTATTACTCCTTGGCTCGCGTTCAACAAAAAAGTATATAGTCAGCGCAGACTCAGTTATTGATCCATACCAGTAAAACATGGTTAGTCATTCTGTTGTTCATTTGTCTTGATTCATTTATTTGCTCACCTTTCTAGCTCGTTCAATTTGATACCGTAGTAACCCGGAACTTTGCTTAAGGAAGGTCCGAAACTGTCAGCGATCGTATTAGAGATTGTTTCAAACTCTGGAGTGTTGGGTTCAGGAGCTTGAAATCCAGCACCCAAGTTCGTAAGTTTTACTTCAAAGTCGTAGATGAACCTAGGGGGTAGAGGAGTCGTCGGAGCGTCCTCGTCAACTTCTGGATATTAATGTAAGTTAATTATCAAACAATTCGATAAACTTTCGTGGAGAATATTCTCCCTCATCTTACAAATGTCTACTTGAGAACTCACCGTCACCGCATGACCTGATGCAAATTCTATCGCTCGATATCAGCGGAACGATCGCGTGTTTTTTTATCTTTTTATTAACGGCGTTAAACTCTCCCCCCTTAACGGGGAACATCATATAAACACAGTGGTCGTCGGTGATGGAAATATCCTTATTATCCTTGGTAACTCTTTTCCTCGAAAAATTGAGTGTGGTCAGACCATCTTGAATGCTTCCACTTGTGTTACCAACGTCTTGAGACGAGTCCAGCATAGGAGGTTGATAACCGTTTATCCAAGTGTCCATCATAAAAGCGCGCCCAGTCCCTTTGTCTACCCATCCTAAGATGGCGTCTGTCTGGGACTGGAAGAAATCAAGCGTATTTTTTTATTTCCTTTTTTATTCTCCTTTTATTCTCCACTACTATCCAGATTTCGATCCATTTTTTTCTAAGGAACGATCGTCTGGAGTTCTTACCATGCTCATGTCATCGGAGAACCCTATTCCAGTCCACGTGTCGGTGTTCGAAGTGACGATAGTAAAGGCGAGTTCGTCCTTGAAAAGAAATGGAAGATGTTGAGCACATAACCCTTGTTGAAGTCGTTTGAAATAACAAAACTGGATTTGCCAAGTACCTTTTTAGCCTTGTAGACCCAACGCGCGGCGTATTCGCACGTGCGGTTCTCCAAAGAACAATGTCGTGGATAACGCCATTCTCCGCCACAGACACCTCCTTCCAAAGGAATATGGCCTCCGGATTCCTTCTTGTTCTCGTCTGAAAGCGAAATAATACAACGTGTGTTAATTAATTCAAATGACGAAATAATTAGGAGTGTATATCATAGGTTGATTATTTGTCGAAAAAAAAAAACAAGAAAAACACATAGTTCGACGACACGTACCAAAGAAATTAATGCTAGATACTCCTCGTTGTGAATTATGTCCGTGATATTTGAGCTCGTCAGGTTTATAAAAGTTTTTGACGGACGTCTTGCTCTTCTCAATGCCACTCGGTGGATCGTGAACGTATTTTCCTGGCTCTTGACCCTTTGCCCAGATCACGTGCATCGCCGCGTCGGCTATCCGATGGTCGGACATTTCATTCGTTTCTAATTTTTTCCTGAATACTATCGTCGTTATTCCGTCTTTTTCGAAACCCATGGCCGCCGTTAAACCGTCGGTTCCACCCCAGAAGGAATCTGGACGTGGAGTCGAACGATCTCGAGTGTAATAATCGCCGATACGATGCGTCATTCCTCGAGCACTACCGATCACGATATCCGTGCAATCCATTGGATTGAAATCGTGCTTCGGAGTGTACTTGTGGGTCGGAGACGCCGTCGGGGCTTCATGATTTAAAGAGAAAATAATGAAAAAATGAAAAAACGTATTATTCAATATCTTGGCATGTGTGTTGTCATGTGAGTTATGAGTAACTGTATATTACGGCTGAATGCGGGACGTGATATTTCTCATATTTATTATGCTTTGAGTATTATGAGAAGATGAATGTAACAATTGTTGCATTGCATTGTTGGTTAAATATAAGAAACGCACTTTGTTGAACATTATATACCTGCTACGTTTACTTCGACGCAAAGCAACTTTTTTCCATTGTTCATCAAAAAATATATATATACCTTTCTTATACATCACATACCGTTGCATTATGTATGATCTTATTGAAAGTAATGCACCTCAACTCCGGCTCTAAATTACATATTACGGAGCGGGGGTTTTTTTTTTTCTCCTTTTAGAATAATGTGCATGCATGAACACTGCGATTTAATATAAGTACACGAATGCGTCATACGTCAGCTACATATGTATTTACTACGAGTACTGAATTTGTGATCATCTTTTACCAGAATATATTTACAATCCATATACCAATATCAACTATTTTGTTACCTTTCGTCGCTCCTGATTTCGTGATGGGTTCCACATCGCCATTCGAACTAGGCTCAGCTCTAGGTTCGGATTCGGGTTCGGGATAAGGCGAATCGTTTGGTTCGGGATTGGGTTCAGCACTTGGCTCAGAGACGGGTTCAGACTTTGGTTCAGCATTTGGTTCCGAATTTGGTTCTGATTTGGGTTCAGCGTTTGGTTCGGATTTGGGCTCAGAACTTGGTTCCGATTTGGGTTCCGCGTGTGGTTCGGATTTCAGTTCAGCATAAGGTTCAGACTTTGGTTCTGCACTAGGTTCAGATTTTGGTTCAGCGTTTGGTTCAGATTTTGGTTCCGTGCTCGGTTCAGATTTTGGTTCAGCGTTTGGTTCGGATTTTGGTTCCGCGCTCGGTTCAGATTTTGGTTCAGCGTTTGGTTCGGATTTTGGTTCCGCGCTCGGTTCAGATTTTGGTTCAGCGTTTGGTTCGGCTTTTGGTTCCGCGCTCGGTTCAGATTTTGGTTCAGCGTTTGGTTCGGATTTTGGTTCCGCTGTGGGTTCAGAGACGGGTTCGGATTCGGGCTCCGCGTGAGGTTCAGGATTTGGTTCTGCTCGGGGTTCTCCGTTGGATATGAATTGTGTTATTAGTGTTGCGTTTTTCGCTGATTGTGAACCTGGCTCTGGCTTTGGTGATTTAGGCTCAGGAGTGGATATTTTTGGTTCAGGTTCAGGAATTATCTGAGTAGCAGCACCGCTGGGCTCCCCTGTGCAACAAAGCAACAACACCATGCAACTAATCACCTTTAAACCTTCACCACTTGGTGCAAATACACTGCAGGAACGTTATATCAACAAAATGGGTGGGCTTGAGATAACTAAAGATCACTTTGTAGATTACTATACTTACGGGAAACAAACTACTGGGGTCAAGGATCAAATTAGGCATTGAATGTTACGCATAGATGATTCAAGATTGGTAAAATTTTTATTTTTACTTCTTGCAATATACGTAAATACCGACTTCTCAACGCGCTCGTTACCTCCAAAACTGTAGTAGTAATCCATGTAAATATCGATTATTTTCACTTTCGCCTGCTTTCACCACGCGCCGCGGATGAACGCAGGTAGGCCCGTTTGATTTATGGTTAAATTTTTATCAGATTTATGTTTCCATCTTCTGTGCGTAACGGATGTAAATGTGAAAATCAGAAATCTTGAGGGTGGCTACGTGAATTTTGTGAAAATTATCTACTTAGCTACAGCGAAGAAACTTCTAAAACTAATATTTAATTGTTCTCTTACTTTAAGTTGGAACGAAAAAATCAAATTATACTACCTGAAAGCGTTTGGGATTCGTTTGTTTCGACTACCAACTCACAATTTAAAAAGCACATTTTACACGATATAAGTTGCCAAAATTTCGCGAAACTGCGTAATAATACCCTAAATTCTCGAAACGACATTAAATACCAAAAGAAACGTTTGAAGTGTACATTTTTTTACAACTACGTCATAAAATTTTTTTTAAAAATGATAGACTCTTGGAAACTGTGGTGCAATTTACTCGACCTTTGTAATAATGTGCTTTACAAGGGATCGCGTTATGGTTTGAGCTACAACTACAAAGTATAAGGCACTCACCGGTTGGTTCAGGTGCCGCCTCTTCTGTTGCTCTCTTTCTTCTTCCTGCGATAATAAAATCAAACCGATCATTATTTCAACTCATATTTATCCTTTAACCTCACATCACCTTCAACTCTCTAAACCCAAACTGAAACACCGTACACACCTTGCTTGGTGCTCACTTGATACGTGACACTTGTTTGCACCATAACATCATCGTCAGGAGGAGTCACTCCACTTCCGTAGGCCTTGGGAGACCTTCTTTTAGCCCCTGATTTCGAAGGTTCCGGTTCCGCGCTTCCAGGTTCAGGTTCCGAAGCGGGTTCAGCATTTGGTTCCGGTTCAGAAGTAGGTTCAGCACCAGGTTCCGGTTCCGTGGAGGGTTCGGGTTCGGATTTTGGTTCAGATTTCGGTTCAGCTTGAGAATTTGGTTCCGAAGTCGGTTCTGCCTTCAATTCAGCGTGAGGTTCAGGTTCTGCCTTGCCAGTTGGCTCTGCAGACGTTTCCGGTTCTGGCTCAGATTTTGGTTCCGGTTTTGGTAGAGGTTCTCCAGGCGGATCTCTAAGTTCAGGGAAAGCTCTGCAAGCTGGAGTCAAAGTATTTGGTCTCCATCCGAGTCCCACCCACGAAGTGCCGTTCACAACCATCACAGCTTCCAATTCCTTACTGTCCTTCAGAATTCTCCAGTACAATTTGAAGCTGTCGGATAAGTTCTTCGACGTGTAAGCGTCGAAATCAATATCCACACTCTTCACGGGAGATTCTGTGACAATGTTAATATTAACTCATAGTTCCGAAAGAACGTTGAATACCTTTGACTAGGTGTCGACTTACTTTTATTGCACCCTGGACCGAACCATCCAATATTACAGTAGCATTGTTTCCTGGGCGCCGTTGTCGCCTTAGTGTCAACACAAACGCCCTGAGTTCCGCAATCAGAATCGTCGAGACATTCCTCCTTGAATTGACATCTCGCCCCGTGGTAGAACCTATCGCATCTGCATCTTCCAAGTAAATATTTACCGTGTTTACTGCAATCTTCTCTGAAAACTTTTTTCTCCAGGATCTGTGTGTAGAAGTGTAATAATTGGAATTGCATTTTCAGAATATAAATCCATAGATAGCTAGCAGAGGTCTCCGAACCACAAGTAAAAATATATCAGTGAACGAAGCGCGAACTGTCGGAAGCCTGTCATTATACTCCCCGGAGGTAATGATACCGCAGATCCTCAATTTTCTGCGAGTCTTTTTCTTGCGTTCAAATGAGTAACAATATAAAAGAGTTAATGAGCATCAGCTCGTAATCATCGCTCGCACGCGCGTACGAGTTTTACTCGTCTTTACGTATATTTATTGTTGTTTCTTTTTTCCTTGTTCGTTTTATTTTTACGGTTCAGCGCGTTTTCTTACAACGGAACGTAGAATTAAGGGTCAAATTATAACACTTACGTCGATGTCTGCACACGACCAAAACCTGTATGCGGAACCCCATTCTTCAGCCTCACGAAGAAGTCTGATCGTACAGTCTTTGCAGGTAAAATTATCCGGCAGACTAACTGGGAAGGATTGAGCCCTGAAAAAAAACATCAGTATAATGAGTCATTAATTTATTTGTAAGACAAGGTAAGAGTGAATGATGAAGAATCCAAACGATTCGTATACGTACGTGGCATCGTCCTCGACGAATTCACTTTGCGCTGTGACCGGAGTAAGGTCAATCAAAGGCCTGTCAAGGGCGTCCAAAATTTGAAGTTTGAAGCCTCCCTGAAAAGTGATTAGTATTCAAACATTTCGTGCGATCAGTTATTTTCCAATCACATATATATCACGCCAGTGTTCATGGTGTCAAGGAAATGAGGAATGAGATTCTTCGGCGTCCCATAACGAAGCCGAAGAGCGTGATAGCGACCTGAATACGGCCTTGAAGAGATATTTCTGACGCGTATTGGTGTCAATTTGTAAGTAAGGAATAACAATGACGGGTGTAGGTCGGTCAGGTGGGCCGTTGATCGGATATACAAGGTGTTCGAAAAGTCTTTGCAGTGGGCCACGGTCGTACCGAAGCAAATCATATGTCTATGTCGAATGTTTCTGCATATTGGAGTCAAAATTTATTCCGTAAAGAAGTTTCCGCGTTCTTAAGCCAGCCGTCAGAGGTCATTCATATAATTACCAGAGCCTGTCTCGCACTTAGGCATCCACCTCGCTAACCTTGACCATTAATTCTAAAAATTTCCAACTATAGAGCCGGTGATGTTGCTCGGTCTGCAGCGAAGAAGAGTCATGTGTAAAGGGGTGGCAAGGGGGCGGCGAGGGAGGGGAGTAAATAAAAAAATAAAAAAATACATGAATGAAATATGTACATTACTCCGAAAAACCGTAAACCAAATAATTCGCGTGGAATTTCCTGGAGCGTCGGACATACCTATATAGGTTAGCATGAGCGCGTGATTATTTGCGGTATAAGGACCTCTATAATGATCGTACAAAAGACCTCGAAGAATGTAACGCGTAACAATTTGATATATTATTCGAGCGTCCATTTTCGCTTTGGGCTACACCCATAACTCTTTTCATTCCTAAGAGAAAGCTAGGGCACCTGAAAATCTCTCGTATAAGGTACGCGAGTGTATCAGGTGCGCGCTAAATTGTGCGTAAATGTTTGCTCTCGCCGGTAGTGTTTTATTATGCAAAGTCGCTATGGGTAGAGGTGTACCGTATGTCTACCTTATAGTTTATAAACCTCTTTATGAAAAATGGGCGTTTACAAAATGAATTTTATTTCGATATTATCCGAGGAGGTGTGTAACTGTGTATATGTCTTCGAATGGTCGAGATTGGCGAATGAAATGAGAATTTTATTGGTTTACTTTTCAGCCACGTCAAACCAAAAAATAACTTTTCCAAAAGAAAAACTCGTTCCAAAGGAAGAATTTCTTTCGTTTGATGCTCGAGATCAAAAAACTAAAAATTGTTTAGTGAGTTGAATTTATTTTTTGGAAAAGTAAACTATTTTCTATAAGTTCTTCAAATGTGTGAGTGCTATCGAATCTAGATTAATAATTAACGTAAAATTTGGTTCACTCTTTTCCGATTCTAACCAAACTTCCATGAATCGATTGGACATTATCTACAGATTCTGATAATTAATTTTTTGAAAAAGGTCAAAGGTGTTGAAAGTTTTCTGGAAACATCGGAATGTTAACGATTATTTGTTTCGTTTTAGGATCGTCTAAGCTCCAAAGTATGCGCATTCTTCCGTATCAGTTGCATTACAATCTTCTTTATTTTTCTCCTACGAAAATAAAACAAAAGGTTTAACTGGCCAGCCAATCGTACAGTGGTTTCTGGTTATCTCTCCATCCATCTTTCTCTCGTAACAAAAATCCTCGTTCGTAGGCGTTGCTCAACGAAATGTACATTTACACGTGCATATACACAGTGTGTATGTGTGTGGGTGCCGCGCGATCTGCGGAATACCGAACAGGATGATAGCAGCTATACGGTGCTGCTAAAGGTTTTAGAGAACCTACCTTAAGGTGAAGGAATAAACGACGGAGATCGAGATTCGATACTGCAACAATTCCCATTAAGATTCAGATCCCCTTGTCTCTACAGTGGAGAACCTTGTTTCCCAGACGTAGATACAAATTTGTATGGAGAAAAACGCCCATATAAACTCCTCCGCTATTTGTATTCATACACGCAAGTATATAGGCGTGATATACACGTACGTTACACACCATATGCAATCAATGCAATTTCGGAACGCTCTCCTATTAACACCTATATTGTTTCATAGAATTAGCAGTTTTGGAGGACTGTTCCCAAAGTTTTCGGCATCTCCGTACTTACAGTTCAAATAGCATCGGCTCTTGGCACGGGTTTGGTGGAGCCCGGATTGTAATTTCTTCAAAATTTACCACTAGGTGGTGCAGATTGCGTAGCAAAGATAATTTTTCCCGAAGTCGTTGCGCGTCGGGCAGTTGATATCGCCCCTAGTCGCTCATAAATTCATTATAAGTGAAGCCAGGAGCGTGTCTAGGCGCCCAAAAGATGGCTGCCCCCAAAGTGTACGTTTTCAAACGATTGTGCATAAATATAATACCCAGCGTTCGCGCGCAAACTATTCACAGGAGAATCGGTGAATTGAAGTGAGAACATTCTCGGCCATTTGAAAAGTATCGGACGAGATTCCGTACTCGAGTGCAGCATCGTTTGGTGTTAACGCGCGCGTTGTGTTTGAAGTGACTAATAATATATAACAATTGCGTATCGAACCTACGTGAGAATATAATTGCAGATTCGTCAACGATATCGATTTCGTTCTATGTGTACCTGTGTACATTATGCGCACACATATTTACTCCCAGAGTAATGATTTACGCGTAGAACGTGCCATAAAAGTGCTTTCTCTATGAAAAGAATCGCTGTGTGACATGCGGTGCTTTGAAAATGGACTCTGTACACCATTGCTGAATGTAACCGCATATATATCCAAGCCGAGGTAAGCACGTATGTATATAGTACGTATATATATACTTACTCACTTACTACACTTTGAATATACGTATACACAACGCATATTACCTACACACTCAACACCGTTCCGTACGATTCGTCATTGCCAGTCAAACGTGTTGCGTGCACGATTACGTCGTATATACATACGAAATATAGTGCTTGTGAAATTCAAGGATCGTGAACGGTACTCATCCTACATTCACGCGATGTACAGAAAATAAAAAGCAACAAACAAAAAAAAAAAGGAAAGGAAAAAATAAATAAAACTCATCAAATCCTTTGAAATGTTTCATTCGAATTCTTCCAACGGAACGCGGCGAATATTAAATATGAAATAGAAAAATTCAGGTGTATAAGAATTGTCATTGTCATTGTCATTGTCATTGTTATTATTATTATTATTATTATTCGCTTCTCTTTGCGGTGATAATAATTTGCGGATGTATAATAATATAGGTATGTCAAGAGTGGAGATCATCGAATTTGTGTGGGAGTTGTGAGGAGGATCGATATGTTTTTCAGAAACACTGCGAAGCGATACTTTCTTGTTACAAGGCCATGATAATCGTAAAGGAAGATACTCGAATATAAGCGTCGGTTTATTATTCGGTCAATCGAAAACGATGGGAAATCATATACATATATATGTGAATGTTCCCTTACGTATATGATTGAAAAAATAAAGAAAAAATAACAATAAAAAAATGAATAAACAAAAAGAATAAAAAAGTATAAAGATCATATCCAGCGCGCACAGCTGCAACTGAATTCGTAATTAATGTAAGGTTAATCAAATTCAAATTAATACGTTATGATGTATGATAATGTACCGGATGTTTAGAGGTGAATTTAGTTTCTTCATTCGTTTATTTTCTTTTTTCTGATATCTCATACGCATCTCTCGACAGCTCCGTGCAACGACGATATGTGGAGCAATTCGTGGCAAATCAACCTGCAAGTTTTCATCCTCTACATTTTGATTAATTTCGTTATTTTTCTATGAATTTTTATTTTCAGATGACGATCGAGTATCTCAAAAAACGATCGTGAAGTTTTTGTTTTTTTCACTGTCCAAAACAAAAGGTGAATGAAAGAAAAATTTCTAATAGTTTTGAGGTGTAACAAAAGAGACGAAAAGAAATCGGCGAATAATTAATTTAGAAAAAAATAATTATAATAATAGCGAGGATCAAGTCCCAGTCAGGATGCAATGGCATAGCCCAATATTATGTTTGAAAACAAATAAATATTTTCGGAAAGAATCGGAGATGAAATTTTCCAGTTTCCGATAGAACATAACGTTGATTTCTACAATAATCGAATGTCAAGAGCATTGCCACCGTCTTGTTTGAAAAGTTTATTTCTTTCATTTCTTCTTTTTTTTTACTGTTTCTTTTCTTTTTCCCCCGACAACCGTGTGGCCAGCATTGGTCAGTTTTTAGTCGTAGTGTAATTCGATATGACGACACGATCCTCGGTGGTATGCCGCAGAGTCTTTACGTGCATACTAATGTCCCCATGACCAAGAGCTAACGCCTGCCTAGCCTAGAGCTCGACCATTCCATGGCGCGGCAATAAGCCAGCTGTACAGCTCAGCTCCTCGCAAGAGTTTACGGTTTTACAAAGCATACAACTTGAACGCAGAAATATTAACAGCGCAGCAATAAGCTGAACCAGGCAAGGCCTTATAATCGCCGTAAGTACATAATGTGTAGGTATACATGTTTATAATAATATAATTTACAACCACAAATAATGCGGAACAAGAAGCGCGAGAAGGGAACAAATCAAGATAAACATTCCATTCTCCGATCGGCGGAAGATGAATAATTTTTATATTTATAGAAAAACAAGAAGAGAAAGAAACAAACATTCTATATATATTCATTACACACGTATCCGATACGCCCAGAAGATTTTCAATAATTTTTGTTCGATTTTCATCGATTTTGGAAATAATTCTACCGGAGATCCATCTTCTTCCCCCCCCCAATTTTTCAATCATACGCGCGATGCATCGTGAAAGTGTGGGTTACACGGACTATATATTGTTGTACCTATACAGATATGATTTCGCAACGGTTTGGAATCTTCACGTAACTCGCGCGGCAGCAGCTGAGAGATTTGCTAAATAGCGGGTGTTTCTTTCTTCAGGTGAATAATTCAACGTCCTGCCTTGAGAATAGCCGCGCGTAGGCCGTCCGATACCGTCGTCGACCTGAACGCGCCAACCCGCGGGTCTTAGAATGTCGTAATCTCGTAATACGACCATTATACGTATACTCGCTGGCTCGACATATACTCGCAATCAGTATACCGGGGCCATCGACCAAACTATGGGCAACGCGATATTAATTAGGAAAGAAGAAGAAAGAAGAAAAATGAAACAAGAAAAGACATGAAAATTTATCCGAAGCAAAATTATTCCATCCGATAATATTGAGCGGTCGACTTTCAACCGATGATCGTTATTATTTTACGTCGATTCTGTACCGATAAATAGTTATGTATAGGCAATCGGTGTTAACAAACGTAATTGAAATCGCTGCACGCTTTCGAAAAAATTAATTAGTTTCAGTTCCGTTTTTACGTATTATCACTGTTTGACAGTAATATAGAAAAATAAATGTATAAAGAAGAATTCCGTTATATTTCCATTTATTGCCTCGCCTCAACATTCCTTTGCAGTCGTATTTTGTATTATAATATATAAATATAAATATACTATGTACTGTGTATTATACTCGCAAATAAATTTATTAACTCTGTCGGCAAACTACGTAGGTGTCGTATTCATCCGATCATATAATTGTCGAGTCGTATAACGTGTCTTTTCACGTGAATTCCAATCGCTCTCGTTATACGTATACCGTATGTGTAGAAGAATTCCGTACACAATGTTACAATAGTCGCGCGAAAAAGGAATCAGTAATCTTCCACGGAACGTAATCACGACGCATGTTTTTCGTTTTTCTTTTTTTTTTTCTTCTTCTTCTTCTTTCCTCTTCACATTTTTTTCCGATGCTGTTAATTATCGATCATTATTTGTTTGTTTTTTTTTTCTTCTATCGCCCGCGCCAGCTTCTGCAGGCCATAAAATAGGTTGCATACCGCGTGTCTGCGAAGTACGCGACATATACGTACAAAAGTATACGTCCTCAGGTGGGTTACAAGGACCTTGAAAGTTCGAAGAGTGCGCTTTGCAGCCGACGAACGTCATGTGGAACACGAACGTGAATGTGGTACAAGCTTATAAAACTGCTGCATTCTTATACGCGGATCGGTCGATGGAAATCTCATTACAAATCATCCATATTAACGGGTGTGAAGTATACCTGTGCGACGACAAAACGCGCCGAATTTTTTATCACGTGTTCAAAGGAGTGCGAAGAACAATTTTGTTTCCGCTTATTTTCTTTCTTTCCGCACGTTTTCGAAGATGTGAAAAAAAAAAAAAAAATTAACAGATCCAAATTGAACGGGCCGTAAGATTTTTCGAACGTATTATACGTTCGTCACGTGCAGTCGATCTCAATGACTCGAAAAAAAGCGGACCTCAAAAGTCGGTTCTTTTTTTTCACACGATAACCGATGAAGCCGATTTCAGGAGATCAAAAAATGTAGCAAAAATCGGTGCGATGATCGAAGATCCGTGAAAATTCCCATTGCTATAAATGTATACCTATTTCCGAGTACCGCACATGCGTCATATAGTTCTCAGACACAAATGAGATACAATTATTACGAATGAAAAGTGAGTTAGAATTTAGAAATCTATTTAACGCGTATAAGTAGGTACATTATATTTATGAGGCATTTACGCATTTGTTCTTTTTCCTTTTTCTTCTGAAAGGTCGCGCTATTTTGAGACCTGTACGTAGTCTAATGGTATTGTAGATGTAAGGATGTGTTATGCCAGAGTTCCGGCGTTGCCTTATGGATAACGGAAGTTGCATGGTACCGGAATTATTCATTACCGGTGCTGGTTACCATTGTCTTGATCTCAAGTTCCATCGGTACCTGCGGCAAGTCTTGAGTATTATGTGTACAGGTTTTATTGACCCCTTCACACCCTGCAGGCCGTGCACGCGAGCAATTTTATTTCAGAAATTTTATCTAATTTTTTTTTTTTCTCCAATCTTTTCTCATTCAACTGTACGTGCCGTATCGCGGCAAAACGGGACTCGGGAATCCCAGAAGAAACGTATAATATGTATGATAAAAAAAACGGATGCTTGAAAAATGAGGAGTAAGGAAAATAGGCGATTGAAAAAATTATTTTAAACTTTCAACTCACCCTGTGCGGGTACGCCAGATGCCACGTTATGTTGAAACTGCTTCCACTGAGAAAAGACGTTCTGATGTCACCTTGAAAATAGGTAAAAAATTCCGGGAGACCCGTTAATTATATGCGTATTATATTGCAGTTATAGAGATGTGTAATCGTACGAGCAAAAAAATTGTGCTAAAACAAATTCTGAATCATTGCTAAATTTATCGCTGTCGTTTAATTATTTCGAGAATTGTTATGTACGTAGGTGTTATATGTATATCGTTGTCTGGCGAGTCTACGTAGAAATTTTATTTTCACATAGTACACGTAATTTGAGCCTAAAAAATTTCCGTACCGATTTGGCGCGAGTTCTGAGACACCCTGTACATGTATATCGGTATAATAATGTACGTACAAAGTTTTAAGCCCATCAGCTGCAATTACCACGACGGTGAAATGCAGCGCGATCGGATCGAAAACTTGTAACGAAACACAATTATATTATTAAAGCGTTCTTGATGAAATTTTACACTAGTTACTAATTAACGGTGTTTCCTGAATAAAGTTAATCGATCGGAAATTTTTATGAACGAAATGACTGTGTCTACGCGTCGGACAAGTGTTCTTATTCGTAAATGCTCACATGATCGTATAACAATATATAGAGTTTGTTTTATTTTGTTTTGGTCGGTGGATAATTTTGAATACTCGATAAACTTTCAAAATGCCGTCGTAACATCGATCGATGTAACAAAAAAAAGACGGCCAAAAAAAGTCGGCCCTCTTATAGCCATGCAGCGCTGCAGCCTCGTTTACGAAAGACGTTAAAATAATTCTAAATAACTGTACATAACATCGTAAAAAGCTGTGCAGAAATACATATCGTCTGCGTACGTAAAAAGTGTGAAGTTTATCAGGTACCTACGTACATGGTATTTATAACAGGGTATACATATGTATATGTCTACGAAGATGCGAGCCCCCGGTTTTAACGTGCATTGCAGTACTTGAGCAGTAAATTCCGGCAAGGATTGCCGTAAAATATATAACATGACCAGCAGACTAGGTTCGCATATCGTATACATTACAGGTATATTTATACATATTTACTGTAGGATATATTATATGTTGACGGTTCTGCAATGCAACGCGGAAGTAGCTTATAACAAAATTTGCGCTGCAAGCGTTTCCCGCGCTAATTGGTACTACGTACTTGCAGAGTATCTCAGTTCCAGATTATAATATTTCGTAACTTTAGTTGCATGGATAAAATTGAATATCATACGTATCGCGCAGCTGGTACACCCTGTATAAATAATATGTATCGATTCTTAATCGCGTTGAACTGCAGATAGCGGACTGGTACAGTTTATGCAGAAGTTGAAGAGCCGGTTGATTCCGTTTCTAATCGCGACTATGGTAAATATATATAAAGTAATTCGATCGAACAGGTTGAGCTTATATTTGCTGCTGTTGCCGCTTATTGCTCCTGATGCAGCTGGTTGAATATCACGAATCGCGCGAAAGTTATACGATGATTTACGGAATGGAATTTTCTACCTGCCGCTGAACTGGCTAATAAAGGAAAATCTGCAGCACCGTTTCGATTCGTCGATATGATCGATCTATGTACAGTAAAACTTTTAGCGCAAGAACTTCCTTCTTTTTTTTTTTCTTATCAATTAATGAAATTTTTTGCTAAAATTGTCATTCAATTTTATTCATCTACTTTTTTCCATTATCTCTCACTCAGTCGCTCGTGTCGAAATATAAATGGCGCGAGTTACGACGAGACTAAATGTGGAGCAATAATTCGAGTACGCGGTGCAGTCAAATCGCAAAGCGAATGTTTATTACGCCTGCAGAATTTTTGTGAAATTAGTTCCGAAACAGCAGGATCGTCACGTTATTGTAAAAAAAATTCATTACCGTTGATTGCGATAAAAATTCGAATTGCTTTCCGAAGTGCACGGTAATAGTATACGTATAAATATATGAGCATCCAATAACCAACGAGTGTAGCGTCAAGTTTCTCTTCAACTTCCATTCCATCTGTATATCTCGATCACTCGGTTTATTATATATAAATTTCGTCAATCTTCGCTGCGACCGGATCGGCGAATCGGTATCAAAAATTTATGCAAAGTTATACGATTATAATTGGAAAACGAATATATTGTAGATAAAATATTCTTTCTGCAACGTACGTAAATACGCATAACGTTGCACACCTATAAAATAATATCCATTCAAAACGCGAACTTGAATTACTAATCTCAAGTTCAACCGCGGCGGCAACCGTATTACAACACGCGTACAATATTCTGTGTGTAACCATTTTTTATCTTCAGCTCTATAACCTTTTCCTATATGATCGTGATTGAATCCCACGTATAATTTTTTTGCTAATTACCCGGTACAAGGTATCTGTATAGGTATATCATATACGTACGTGTTACATTAGATACGTTATTACCCGTGATCTATATTACCTCAAGGTTTTCGATCACTCGCGACGAAAAAAAACGGAGACTTCATCCAATCCGAAACGTTTGAAGAATGTTGGAGTAGCTAATGAATAATATCTGTTCGAGGACGGCCGTTTTTTAAATTTCCTTCGACTTTTTTCTCTCTTTCTCTATCTCTTCTCTCAGGTACAAAAAACATAGAGCGACAAAAAAAGCTTTCACATTTTTTTAAACGTGAATTAAAGTTACGCTGTTTCGCAGTTCTCCATTTTTTGTTGTTTTTTTTTTTTTTTGCCAGTACAGGGAAGAATCAAACACCATATTCAGAATAATCGCTGCAAGAATGCCGAATTTGTAAAAATAAAATATGCCTCGTGACATTCCCATAAATAATTATAACTGACTTATTTTATAGCTCGCGGCAAACCTTTGAAAATTTTCTGCAAAAAACATCGGAGATGAGTTCTCCGTTGTAGGTACATGAAATTTTTTCGCGCATAAAATGGAGAAGAAAAATTCACTGTAGGGAAATTGATTAAAACGTGTGCGATTACATAATATTTACGTGGTTCGAGAGGCGCCGTTTTTTTTTTGGTGTTTTTTTTTTTTTTTTTCGCGCGCGAGCGACTCCGCGTAAGTTATGATAAAATACCAACCGCGCGGTGAACTTTGCTATGCAACAAATAAGGTATCATGGGAAATATGTTTCTTTTACACCAAGGAATTGTATGGCGTAGGATTAAATCTTTAATTGTGCCTTATACCCGGTGTTGGCATATTAATGGAGTGCATTGTATTTATACGTACGAAGTTGAGCCAAAGAATTGTGCAAACAATATATGTATACACATAATAGGTGTGCGTATATATACGCTATATATAAAGAGGTGATTATACCGGAAATAAATACGGCTGGTATTATAAGAATTGAAATGAATTGCAAATCGTTAGTTCCATCCCAGAGGTTTTTACACTTTCTTCACTTAGCTGGCCGACGCCACCTGCCAGAGAAGCCCCGCGCCGCTTATTATTTTCATCTGAATCTGCAGTTTTCTCGCTGGCAATAAGGTATATAATATATTTCGTCAGAGTACACTGTATATCTGTACCTACATAGATATGATATTCGCTCGTTATTCAGCTAGAAAATAGCCGGTTGATCGTTCACAATTTTTCTCACAGTCGCCGTTCACAAACCGGAGAAAAAATAGAAAGATGAACCCATTTTTTTTCTTCTGATTATCTATTACAGGGTCGCAATTTTTATGAGTCTGAAAAATTGCTAATTTCTTTCGTACGAGAAGCAAAGATTTTGTGTTAATAACTTTAGCTCTGTGATCTCTAAAAACGCGTCGGAATCCAACGTCGCAAGTTTTGATGGTGGGAGAAAAAGTTTTTGCGTCCTTTCGGCCGTTACTGACCAAATGCAGAATCGGATATAGGTGCGGCTTACAAGAGAATCTCCAACAGGATCATCTTCATAATCGGCAGCCGTCTAGAGACAAAAAGTTGCAGCCCTGGAGAGAGGAGAGAAAAAAAAACCCGAATTCGGTCCAACACTCTCAAGTTTTGAAACGAACAGTGCCCAAAGTTTCGTAATCGGGCTCAATATTTATATACGATTTTGTTTATTTGTTTGTACCTTTCTTTTTTACTCTCAAGTGCAAAGAATCTGGGGTGATACGGGGTGAAAGTTCAAATACGTTGACTCTCGTAAAACGTAACAGTCCCGAACCATATAGAAAAACATGTATCATTTAGATAATTTATTTTCCGTTCGCGCGATGACAAATTAATATGGCCGCATCATGTGTGTTCGTACAAAATAAATTCCGTTATATTTATTCCATCGCGCGCGCATAACTCGAATTGCTCGTATGCAAATTCGAGCACTTCGTTCCTCGGAGTCGTTCTAACGGTGTTTGGCACAGAGTGCAACCTGCTTGGTTGTACGGGTTTCTTTTTCACGCATTCGTTTATTTTCTTCGTTACATTTTTGTAATTTTATTTTCATCCCTTTTTGTTGTTATTTTTTTTTTTTTTTCACCTCGAAGATGTTGGTGCCCACGCCTATATCGGATGGTATGTACGTACATATATAAGTGCAGGCTTCACCCCGTGCTGTTCTGAACCTAATTTTAATTATAATTTTCAATTTTGTTTCATTGATCCTCATGTTCATTAGTTTATTTTCGTTGCGTCGCGCGTTGTTTAACAAATTTTTCTCATCTCTACGTCCTTGTCTTTGACCTTTTTTGATCTTGAAATTAACCAGGAGTTGGTATTACATAGCCGGCGACTTCTGCAGAAGCAAATAATACACACACGACTTATAGATATGCGATAAATTAAACATATATATATATATATACTATCCATGTGTATTATGGTTATGTCGCTTTGCTCATCGTATTCCCAAGGTACAAACTGAATATACCAGCTACAGAAACTTGATCTTGAAAATGAGCTTCTCGTCGTAATATTAACGAGACGAGGGGCGCCTATATTATAGCTCGGCTGAATTTCAGGCCAAAGATATCAAATTTCATAATTTCCTACATACATAACTTCCCACCGTCGTCGATACGATGCGATAAAATATAGTTTCAGATTTGCGATCACCTCCTGTCAACGGATTTCTTACATTTCTTTGATTGATTTTTTCTTTCTTTCATATTTTCGCTGCACTATTTCCGACGATGTAAACTTGAGACTTCTTTATTTTTCACGAGATCATAAAACGTAACTTCCCAAGTTATACTATAATATTAATGACGAAATATTGGGAATTTGTTTTAGATAACGTATGATTTTTTTTTCTCAGTTTGAGGAGATTCCTTTTTTTATATAAAATGAATAAATAATTGAAAAAAGAGAATGAAAGGAAGAAAACGAGAATATACAATCATACTAACATCATATATGATCAAAAGTCTGCGAGTACGGAGAGAAAAAAGATATCGCGATCAAAAAAGATAAATAACCAGGGTTATTTTATTAATTATTTTGTTCTTGTTTTCGTCTGTTTTTTTTTCCATCGATTCCCTTACATATACACACCGTCCTACAGATCGATGTAGAGATAACGGTTCACCAGGGTTATGAGGTATTCGACCAACCAGCTACGTGGCTACTGTATTTTTTATAATTGTTGTTTCGCTTTTTGTTTTTTACATTTTTATTCCTTCATTTATCCGAGGGCATTGTATCGATGGAAATGAGAAACGAACGGAGCGCTGAGAGCGCACTGACATGATGGCAATATTACAAGCGCAAAAAAACTTAAGCCGTGATGTTGAGGCGCGGTAAATTTTATACATACAGGGCGATTCACTCCAAACTTCGAGATTGGGAGGAGCCTTATTCCGCCGTCTTATCCGTGTAACGCACTTGCGTGCTCGAAAGAAATCGAAAAAATAGGAGGACCCGACTCGAACGTATCCAGCGTGCCGGATGGATAGAAAAATCGAAACTAATCCGGAAAGTCAGACTCCTCCCATTGTTGGAGTTCGAACAGAATCACCCTGTACATCTGCCAAAAGGTTGTATAGTAGATACGATAAAAAGTTATTTGAGGCCGCGCGTGCCGCTGTGTCTTTAGCATTTATATCGTTAGAATCATTACATCGTTCATTTTTCTTTGATTCACAATTTGATGCATACGATCTCATGTACACAATTTTGTATACCTTGTACGTGTATTTATGCTACGGAAACGCATAACGAACGAAGAAGGATAATTATACAGCGATTTTACATCATGTTTTTGCAAGTAATTCATCGCGTTTACGGCACGAAAAAGTAAGAAATAAACAAATGAATAAAAAGATTAAAAATGAAAGAAATATAAGGATATAGAGAAAAAAAGCGGTTTATTTTACAGCCGCAAATATATATCTGAGAGTGCATAGACGTATGTACGCCGGACTTACACGGCGACTTTCATTCTCACTGGTAGCTTCATAGCTGAAGATATAGTACGGGTATATAAGGTACATGGGTATATACCTATAATAGGAAAAAGGCCGTTGGCCATTTGAGAGAAAAACTGCTCCGTTTAAAGTGAAAAATAAACTGAATAACTGGATCGCGTCGCGGGTAAAACTATAACCTAGAAAATAATTGTAACGCCTTTTAATCGATTTGTATTTATACGAACGTCTCTTATATGTTAATTTATATATATCTATAGGCGTATACGACATGTATTTCGCGATCAATTATTCAAGCGTGATGATATGATCTCGGCGATGTAATTAATTTACATGCTGTATTTTGTAACGTAAATTTTTATATCTCGTTTCTGATCCTGACGATTCAACAGAAGTTTTTCAGTCGCAATATTTTTTCTCTATACTTATAGTCGTTATCTCGAGCACCACAAAACACAAATATATCAGTAGCTATATATGTGAATATTTTTCACGGTATTGCAGTATAAGAATTGCAGTAGATATACGCACATGAAAAAAAGGATATATTCAAAAATCTGATCTTGAAGATATTATTATTATTATTGTCATATTTTTTTCATGGGTGTGTCATCTGTTACTTCTAATTACATGTTATAAAAAACTCGTAACATTTCGAATAACGTAGTATCGAGAGGTATATTTTGTGTAGTCATGTAGGTACCTACATAATATCATTGTATACCAACTGCAGAGAGAGAGCGTGAGTAAATTTTCGGCAAGTGGATTATATATTTCATTATAATAGTATAGTACGTGCCGCAATAATTCGAGTACAATGAGACGTTATTCTTGAACATAAGTAATGAGGTGAGAGATGTCGATTGATATGAGAATAATAAGGGGAAAAAAAATTGAAGAAAAATACGAGATGATTAAAACGATTGAAACCGTGTGTAAGAAATAAAAAGAGAAGAAGAAGAAAAAGAAAAGAAAAACATTCGCGATGGTGTCGATGATGATGATGAAAAAATAAATAAAGAGACCCGAATCGCTTTCTATGTAGAACTGCGTGACCCGAACGCAGACTGACTTCTTTTCTAGTTTTATATTTCACGTTTCCCATTTTTTTTTTTTTTTCTTCCGTATGACTCTAGGGCACAGCGTCAGTTGTTTTTTTTTTCTATTAATTTATTCGTTTTTTTTATGTTTCAATTTTTATTTATTCATTTCTTTTTTCTACACCGTACACACTTTAATTCATCGCACGCTCGATATGCGTTCGTTCCGCAAAATCATTGGATTTCTGAAATTATTTACGGCGTTTTTATTGTTTTCAATGACATAAATGGTTATCTTTTCAATTTCACGTGATGGTACTGACATTTCATCGATGTGATATCTATATTGGAATATTTTATAAAAATATTTCAGTTTGACCCGATAATACTAATCAATGTTATACATTTTTTTGCATTCCACAAATTTTAGTTTCTTGTATCGCAGTTTTAGAAATCTCAAAAAATAAAAACCCGGAGATCAGTGACCTGGGATCACTTTCTATCGTGTCAAATACACCTGATATATCATCACTCACACTTCATTCATTTTTTCTTCGTCCCCGCTGTTTTCAATTTATGAAAATATATACTAATCCATTACCAACGTGTTGAGAAAAAAAAAAACGGGTTAATCAAAATTGAAACGAATTAGCATCGCCGTTTCAATAATGTATATGGACTCCGGAAATGGATTCGTACATATACAGGTATATAAAGTCTTCATCTCCTCGTGGATGAATTAATTGATTAATTAATTAATTGATTCCAAATCTCTATACCACGTCTCATATACGTGACATAAAAATGAATGAAAATATACCGTCAAAATGAAACTCAAATCGCGCTTTCTATATATAAATATGTATAAATATTATTTATAATATACGAAGAATCTATATTACTATATTAAATATACTTCGATCAGCGGACTAATGAGGCGTAGATTTTTTTTTTCTTTCTTTAATCATTTTCTTTTCTTTTTTTTTTTTTTGCAGTATACACATGCATATGTTTTACGCTATGTGTACTTTAACTTGTGAAGTTTTCGTCTCACATGGACACGCATCGAACACGTAGGTGTATTTCATGGGGGAATTGAGTCGAGTTTGCTATTTTCTTCGGAGCGTTAACCGCGTGGATGCCGCGCTGCCTTAGCACCTGAAGTAATTACCGGAGAATGCCGGGTGCGAGAGAGAAAAAAGAGAGAGAGATAGAGAGAGAAAGGAGAGAGAGAGAGATTTGAAATACTCTAACCGCGCTTAGACAAATACTTGCCATAGTGAAAGTCTGCGGTTTGAATCGCGCTATGATCCGTATATAATATATAATATCTACCTCCACAGCTATGAGCGGATTCCCCTCCCAAAGGCGAATATCTTTCGCGCTCAATTTTAATGCCGTATTCCCATAGAACTTCATGCCACACACGAATTACCGTAGAGGATTATAAAACTGCAGATTATCATAGACCAAACAAACGTAATGCACCTTTATAAACCAAGGTATAGTAGTATTACACCATACACACTATATATTGCTCTGTCAATGACTCCGCGGGGTTAATTATTATTTATCCCGATTCGATCACATGAGAATTGTATATTATGTCATCATGTATACAGTGTGAGCGGTGAGCAGCTCAATTATTTTAAGTACATCGCTGTAGTGGGTTTACACGGTATACACCTCATTTGTCACAATTAGATTTGTAATTTTCATGTATTTTTTTTTTTTTAATTTTTTTTTCCTCTGTGTATTTTGTTAATCAACAACCCCAATCGATCGTGAAGTCTGTGATGTAGATCGGATTGAATGATTAATGTGAAGATCGATGGTTCCATTTTTAGTTGGAATTTTGTGTAATTGATTTTGAAAATATTTTATTTTTCGTATATATATTATACGTAGTCGCGTTTGAATAATTTCTAAGAACGTATTTATGGTTGTTCAGATAAATTCAAATCGTTTTGTACGAAAAAATATTACCTACTTTCATTTCATGAACATACGTTTTTTCGGATCGGTAAACGTCATTAGGATGATTATGATGGGAAAAAAATTTGCATCTGTTTCAGTGACGTAAAAAGTCTAGCTAGTCGGTAAATTATGTTGAATTCGATCCGACTACTTCATACTTAATTGTCCGCATTGAAAATTAGATGTTTCCTTCTTCGTTTCATTTTTGTCACAAGGTTTAATCGCTTTAATTTGACAGAGAAAAAATTACGAAATTATATTATGTTTATAATTACTTTTTTCATGTAGCCAGAAATTTTGAAATGTTGAACCACATCCGGTTTTGTTTCGCAACTTCTTGTCTGTACTCATATATTTGAATATTCTTTTTTTTCAATTGGTTGCTTATATACTAAACGTCATTCTGTATACAACAAAATATATAGCACGTGATTCGTTCAATTATAGTCATAAAATATATCGAAGAATTAATTCGATCACAATGCAGAATAGAAAAAACGCGGAAAAATATCAACAATCAATAAAATGAAAATTTCTCTTACCTCTTGGCATTCCGCATGGTCCCGGTGTTCTTGCGTTATCGAGGAAGTCCAGGTCGTATTTTCTAGCACGTGGAAAAGTTAGAGCTACGTGAGCTCTGACGTATTGAAATACCGCCACACCCAGTAACAAAAGAAAATAAATTTGCAGACCCTTCATTCTTCCCGTGAGATGATTTTTGTTTATATTTATGAAATTCTGTAAAAACTCTCCTTTTTATCTCGCCTCTTTCTCTTTCTCTTTTTCTCTCACACTTTTTCCGTGCGCCTCAGCAACGATCCTCTAATTTTCCGTACAACCGCGCTTCTTCAATTCTCAAAATAATAAATTCCCGCATGGGTCCAAATTTAATCTCTGCACGTCTTTTCGGTGCTGAAGTTACAGATGTATCTGAAAAAAATGCGTAACACGCACGTATTTATAACTGCACAATATCAAAACGATTCTAATCAAATTAATTTCGATGAATAAAAACATTTCTATCCATAAAATTGTACGATATTGTATGATTAACGCACTCGATCCAGTTGAAAAAAATTAAAATTAAATTAAAAGATAACTAAAAAATATCACGATCGATCATGAGCGAATTTTCTTATATACGTACACCAAGGAGGTTGTAATAATAATTTATTTATCCATGGTCAAAGGGTTATTATATGCATGGGATTTAATCGAGTCACTATATATACTTTTATAACCGTATATGTACCTAGGTATATACTGTTGCCTTTAACGATCCGCATTGTGTCCTTAACACAAATAAATGCGATTTATCGTGCAGTCTATGCAATTATAAGACAATTATCTCGTTTCCTCTTCAATTCTTTACTCATCTCTCGCAGTAGCATCGATAACTATAGGTATATACGCGGTTACAACAGGAAACATTCTCTCCTAACAGAAAATTATAGGTATAGGCACAAATACAGGTACATTTCATTGTTTTTGATCGTTAAAATAATTCCCGCGCGTGCCAGGATGCCCGTAATAATACAATTAGCTCATTTTTTGTCGTTCATACTTTTTTACCCTCAATTTCACTATTTTTATTCTCTATATTTATGACACGATAAATCTAAATCTGAATCTGCAGTCGTATTACCTGAATTTTAACATCCCACAGTGTATATTAATAACGATACCGATCTCCGTATATTATTTTTGTTTCCCCGAGTAACGAACGAAGAACCATAAATAATTTAAAAAAACAACAAAATGAAAGAAAAAAAAAAAACTCCCGGGCACTGAGTCACAGACACCTTTAACACACTGTGATGTATAGATATATTTTTCTTTTCATATATGTACACGTACAAGATTTTTTATTTTATTTAATAAATAAACACTAAAACTACTGCAGTGTGGAGATGATTAGATCTGGGTAACGCGGTGATAAAACAGCCATTTTTGATACAGCGTTGATAATTTTATTCGTTAAACGTAGGTATACACTTGATATAATAATGTCGATCCGGAGTTTCACTGATCGTCGTTTGTCTCAGAGGTGGTAGAGTCTTCGACTGGTTGGTAGCGCGGCACCATTGCAAACTGGCCTCGAGCGAAAAATTCATAAGACTTCCCCCCTCCTTTCTCTTTTTACGTCTCTCTCTCTCTCCTCCTCCTCTTTCGGTCTGTCTCTTTTTGTTTGGCTGGTATCTCGGAGTTAAAACTCTCAGATTTCCCCCACCATGATTCATGTGACCATCGCGTAGATGTACGGGAAAGTAGGGTATATTGGACCACCGGGTGAATTAAACTGCTCTACAGGAAATTATCGGACGAGCTACGTACTTCCTATAGACCGGTCCAATTTACCCGCTGGTCCAATATACCCGACTTTTTCTCCTACATCGTCTTCGTCACAATGAGTGTGCGAAGATATACCTGCACATGCATTTACATCGTACCTGTGGCGTCGGGTGTACAGCTCGTCTCAAACACTTCAAGTCTCAAGTTCTCCCACCATTGATATTTTTATTCCCTTTACTATATTTTCTTCACGAGTCCGCGATCATTCCGAAGCAGTGTTGGGAACGTACGTATTATACATACCTGTCTCAGCATCGGAAACCTTTCCGACGCCTCCTAGCAGCGGCTCTGAGAAGCGCAGGCGCTACAAGACGGTTTCACGTATCGCAGACGTTATATCCCAATCGAGAAGTTGGAGAGTTCAACGCTTGTTCATCCGCACAAGACATGTCCCGACGTATTTCACACCGCTGCGATATTCAATTTTTCCACGGTTCTTTTTTCTTTTCATTCTTAACGAGACGATGTAAATATCATCGAATCAGCTGGTGGAGGAGATTTCATTTATCATTTAATTAATTAATTAATTTTTTTTCGTTTTTTTTTCTTTCATTTATTCGGGACATATGTACCTAATTCTGTATAAAATTATTGAGAAAACTCTTGTCAGATGAACTTTTCACACTGGTTGGATTAAAAAACGTGGTTCTCGACGTCTGAATTATTATACAAAACTTTTCTTTCAAAAGATTATACTTGGTCGAAAATTTCGAAAATAACTCGGTTCGACCATTTGTTATTTATTTTCTCGATAATTATTGTTATTCGTCGTAGCTGTGTGCGTACAATCCGAAATACATATAGTTTCCAAAAAGCAAAGCTTTCGAATGATTCACATACCTACTTATTTATATGAACTTTCGCCCAAAATATCCCCTACAGTTTTCCTTTGGCCCAATAATTATTTTCAATAAATTTCTCAGCTAGTTTCAAAAAATTCTTCGATCCCACCGCTCGAGCACCAACTGCATTTATACCTAATATTCTACGAAATTTTCAAGTGAGATTAGAAATTAGATATTTGAGTAAAAAAAATTTGTCACCCTAATCCGTATTTATATTCGTGCGCTCCTGCCGGTTACACCTGTGCGCGTACATATTAGGTATGTCTAACGTCGTATGTATTATATATAAATATGTATATAATGTGTAGTTCGTAAGTATATTGTAATACGTGAGAGCTCCGCACAGACTTGAGAGAAGTTGAAAATTTTGTTCGTTGTAGAAAATATGGGCGACGATACAACCGCATGCGCGATGCACACGTGAGCGAGTTATATTGCTCCAAAGTACGCACGGTTGAACGTAGGTACGTATATAGGAATATAGGTATTATAACAGGGACGTGAACATGTTAACAAATACAGAGGCGCATATACCAAGTTGGACCCTGGGAGTAACGAGAGGAAACCCGCAGTAGAGGGGGAACAGCGCATTCCAAAGCTAGAGAAAGCCTCTTACGAACTCTATACGTTACATACGCGGGAACCTCGGTTAATGTAATATGCGTCTCCAGACAACGTATGGGATATACATGTATAGGTATACCTATAGGTATACTCGTAGGAAAATTGTTGAGGGCATTTTATGGAGAGATTGTAAATGTTCACATTATACAAACATATATATTACTTATACACGTGTGTACCGCGACGGATTGTATATATGTACATGATTTGATAATCGAGATTCTCATAGATCGGCGTATAGGGTATCCCTATATGTATATATAATAATAACACACCTATTACAGAACTCGGCGGGGATCGGATATATCTGGAGATGTTTTTGTAATAAATTTAATACAGATTTTTCGAACGGGTGTCGTATTATACATGGGACATTGGAGTAGGTATTTCAGTTTCTATATTCCCCCTTGATCCGTAATCGCGCATGTATGCATGAAATCCCATGGCATGTAATTTGTTGATCATTTGATCGGACTTTGGTCGTACCGCTAATTTCGTCGATCGATGATAATAATTATTACGATCCTCGTCATGGGTACATTTTTTCTTTTTCGTTTACCGGACGGCCGGCTGCCTCGGAGGCTCGAATCGTCGCTATGTATGTGTATATAATATAATCCACCTCATTAATTTCAACACCGTTAAAAATCACATCTTGGAATCTACACCCGAATATTGTATCGCTGTATACGATTTCGCGCTTCAAAAAACGATCCACACATTTTCATCTAATATTCCACTCGAATCGATAATTAATCTCTATAGACTTGATATAGGTACGAATACATCGAGATCAATTTCACCTCCTAATAATAATGTGTGTATATAATATTTATATATATGTATTATAATAGTATATAGAGCGACAGGTTCGCGGAGCGCATTGTATATAGGTGTTATATTATAAGCATATAAATAAAAATGATATATTTCACATTCACATATATGTATTCATTTACATAGGTACCAACTTCATTTTAGCTTTACGCAATATTGGCCTCGTTCGCACCGAGCACCTTATCATAATATGTGACTTTAATTTCGATACATATATATATGCTATATATATCCATATATACCTGCGCAATATTAAAACTATATACACGTTACACGCGGGACGTTCGAAGTTGATAATCAAATTTTTCGAACGTTTTCAATTTGTCAAAAGTAACGTAAGGTATATAATAAATAAACGCGGCGATACCTTCCAGAGTTTCGAAAAAGTAGATTTTAATTAATGAAAATTGTATGAGGAATACCTCTTACGAAAATGAATGTATTATGCAGTATTATACGAGTCATTGTGTTTATAAAACTCGAGCATCCTTGGGACGAAAAAAAACAATAACAATATGTAATATTTATGGAAATATAATACGCTGCAGAATGTCTGTGCGCATACGATGATATGAAGAGATAAAAATCTATATCTCGACGTAACAAGCGGGTCATATTTGAACATTTCGCGAACGAGTTTCTCGCGTTTATTATAATTGCTCAGGGTTTTTCGTACGCTCCTCCGGATGTTGTATAGGTTATAGGATTACGTAAATCAAAAAACTCGTAATAAAGCGGGGTGCAACGCAGCAGCATGAGCGATGGTTATTATTATATTTTTTCACATATTATTCAGGCAGAAAAAGAGAAGCGAACCAAAAAAGAGAGAAAAAACCGTTAGTACACCCCCGACTTGCTTCCATCTGACCTATACAATTAAACGTGTATCTCGTATTTCATTTCTTTCCGTTTTTATTATCGAACCTATGCAGTGCACGTGATAAGTAGATACACCCAATGGTGATATTCTTTGCTTCTTGTTAAAAGAGAAAAAGAAAAGAACTAAAAAAAACAGCTGTCACAACTTCTACCTGTACCGTAATTAAACAAAAAAAAAAGAAGAAAAAGAATTGGGAATTTTTTAGCCCGCAGCTAAGATATTAACTCGCGTTTTCTTCGCCATATAAGCTCGCGAATTATTAAAGGTGATTATAATAATATCTACCTATAATAATATGGCTGATTAGGTATGCAAGGTCGCGTGCGCGTAATCGCACGAATTTTACCTACGCGTCGTGTCCGCGCGCCGCCTGCGTTAAATTGTTCAAACAAAGAAATCTTCTACCTACTCTCGCATAGAACGCTTTCAGTAGTACGGTAGGTACGGTTGACTTTCCATCCATTATTACATAGCGTGTTTCTGGTCCTCTCTCATCGCTGCAATCGGCCATAAAGACATAACTTCTGATCGTGAGTCATGCAACACTAGAAGCTAAATAGGCATCGTACCGATCGTGCATCCGGCATCGAAGTTCCATGCGTGAGTGTCGTGGTTCTTTTTTTTTTTCGAATTTCATTCGTTCAATTTTTTTACTGTGTTTATTCTTCTTTTATTTTAAGCAATATACCATAACAATTATCCTTTGTCGATGTTGCACGTCTCATCGGCGTCACGTGTGCACAATGATCATTATTATTATTATTAAATCGAATACAAAGAAAAGCAGTCTCGCTATTTACCTACACGCGATTGCAGGTAAAAATGAATAAAAATAAATATTATAAATACTTGGTTTTTTAAAATTATTTTTACATCGATTCATCCTACGTTAATTAATTCTTTCGCAAAATCATCACGTCATAATAATTATCAATCTGATATGGCGTCATCGTTCGTTTTAATTATCATTTTTATTATTTGTTTCTGTTTCTTATTTTTTTTTTCTATTTTTATATTTTCTAGATGCGAGTAAAATAAAATAGCTGACTATGTAGGCAATCGGTGGGGGAGACAACCTTTTTTTTTTTTTACTTTGTCTTCAAAGTTTCGATCATTGTTTCCAGCGGCGCGGGCAGTAGCATCGGCGTTAATGTTACGTTGGTTATATCGTTGGACATTAGTTATCGGTCATAAATTGAATCGGCGTGGAAAAAGGCGTTAATATTTTATGTTCTTCTGCATTGAGAGAAAGCCACGAGTACTTAGAGCCTTATTCAATACCGCAACAACTAGGTAGTTATGTACTAATATTATGAGGTATATACCTGTCACCACTTCCTAGTTTCAGTTGCCCTTCTCTACATCAAATCGCTAATAAGAATTTTCACCGCGACGCTTTGTTTGATAATCTTTCACTTTTTTAACTACAGTTGAAAAGATTTCAAAATAGCATATGTATCCAGACACATAGTACTTCGTCACGAGAGCATATAGCTGGTATTATAAAATATCAAATTATTCGCTGTTGAAGTTGGCTGAAAATTAAATCCCGAATACAATGGATCCTCTCGCATGTTTTCCAAACAGATTGACTCACATTTCGCGTATACGTTAAAAAAACAGAAGGAAAAAAACACAGAAAAAAAGCTCGCAAATTTGTCGCCGGCAAATCTTTCACTCTGATTCGATCTGATCTGAAGAGGTATAATTATAGTCAATTAATGAGGTGAGTAACTGTGACACGATTATATTCCTCTGACTTCATTTTATCTAAGGTATGTACATCTGCACGGGCACGGTATTACATCTGTATTTCTTTTTTTTATAAATAATTGCAACATATCTCAGGTGCCTGCAATTGCCTATATACCTGAATACATATATGTATAGTGTAAGTTACAGACAAGGGTATTAGGTCACCACCTAACGATCGCATGTCTTATTTCATCTCGTTTCATTCATTCATTCATTCATTTATTCAAATCATATGCCCTTATTTATTTTATTTTATTCTATTTCATTTATTTTCCGCGACGCTTGCGGCAACGTCCTTGTCTTTAAAATTATAATCTGTAGCTAGAGATAGTAATTCACAATAATAATAAAGGCAGCGGCGGGTTTAATACTTTGAGTAGTTTGTATAAATAATAATTATAATAATAATAAACTGTTTCTTTATTACAAAAAATTCGAGAAGGCGATTCATATATTTAAGTATATATGTATTATATAATTTATATACACGTATCATTGATTATCTTAAATCTATTTACATGGAATTTTGCGTTATCAAAAAAAAAAACAAAAAAAAAACAGGTAATAAACAAAAATAAATAAACAAAAACGACGGAAAGAAGAAACGAGAAATTTTCATCTCGTACTCATCTTTTCTTACGTAACGATCCATGTGCTGAGTTGATATTCTTTTTTTTCCTTTTTTATCTTTCGTATTACATTCATAATATATACATCGTACATTTACTATACATTTACTATTTAACGTAAGTACAAATTCTATACATGTTTGTGTGTGTATAATATTATCAGCTGCTGCCCATCGTTTTAGTTTTAATAATTACCGAGTGGCCGATTTCGTAGGTTGATTATAATTAGCAAACGTATAAATTTCGTTATAGTCTCTTAGTAATTGTATAAAAGATTGCTTAGCCGCGTCTATGGCCATATATCCGTTCTGCATTTCGCATTGAAAAATATATAATCCAATATGGCAGCAAAATTGTGCCAAGGCTTATATTCTTATTACTCATAAGCATTCTTTTTTTCTTTCAATTCTTTTATTTGATTCGATTTTTATTTTTTCTCTTGTCAACGACTCACAATCAGCTGAGCTTCTCGATTCATTTATCGAAGTTTTAGTATACACGTCGAGTATTCGATTTGTCATATATAATTATAATTATCGTGAGCCGTTTTTTTTTTACTCTTTTTTTGCTTTTTATTTTTGTACGCGTAGACATTTCATGTATATATATAATATCATGTGTATATACTATAATCAGTACATAGGCAAGTATGAATATTTCGGCGATGATCGTTCAGCTTTTTACATCCCGACACACAAACTCGCCTGGCATGGCATACGTAGAAGGCTCCTTTTTTTTCTTTTTTTTTTTTTCAATTTTTAGTTTTTTAATTTTTAATTATCTATTTTGAATATGATTAAACAAAGATATTATATTAAGTGGAAAAGAAAATTTACAGAAAATGAATGAGCGCGTGTATAAATAGTTCTAGCTGAATAATTAATTAGGACGATTTTAGTCTTTGGAATATATAACGACCGTTTTTTTATGTGTTATAAAATTATGCCCATTATAATTTATTGCTGGAGATAGCCAAATATTGTGTATAGGTTTAGGAACTCTTCCCCACGAATATTAACTGGGACAATGCGTAGGTGGCGATCAAGGTTTATGAAAACACTTGACAAATTTTATGTAGGAATGTCGATAATTTAGCGTTTTAATTTTTGAAAAAAATGAAATACTTTATTCAACCAGTTTTCATTTGAAATTCCAAGCTGCAAGACGCGAGGATCTTGTATGAGGTCAATATACTTATAATATACGTGTAAAAATAGTTCGGAATTGAAGTAGTTTGAACAAACTTTTTCTCTCACCATCTTTTTTTTTTCTTCTTTTTTTCTAATTCAAAATAGTTGAGGAGTACGTCACAAGTAGGAGAAAACCGTTCTGTTTTACGATTAGAAAATTCATGTTCGGATAAATTTTGAACTTTGTAGCGAGCGGTTATATTGGCAGTAAAAAACAAAGTCTCACTTTGCAAAATTGAAGCCCGTGGTGTCAAATGTATTGGGTTATATTCAGGTCTTTCGAACTGCGCAGGTAAAACTTTGGGGGACTTTGAAAAACTTTCTATACTATTTTCCGATTCATATATGCAGGAAGATTGAATCCGACCATCGCATGACTTGAAAGCACAGCTAAATTCTTGCTCTTTTCCCCTCATGTAACCTTTGCTCGGTTTTTTCATGAGCGTTAGGAGAATAAATTTCGTTGCCTTATTTATAGATGTTCGGTATTTGATTATTAGAATGTGAATGCGATGGCTGTAGAGCTTGAAATCATGGCGTACCCGATTCAGGCGAATCCCTGCGATGACCTCTTTTATTGGAACCCCGGGTAGAATTTGAAAAATTTATTCGACCTTGAAACGGGAGAACGTTAACTTTGTTCAAACGACTTCAAGTATATAATATTATTGCACTTTTTTTGTGTATTACACGTTCAATGTTATATATTGATGCGCAGTTATGGATAGTATCAAGCTGTAGAGGTCGAGTGGACAGGTAATTTGAATTAATATACCGTGAATCTGGCAATATTCGAGTACTTGAATTTTGAACAGTCGAGTTGAAGGAGTATTCTACTTAAGGAAATTGCCAATCTACGATAATTGGCACCATCGTCTTTGTCCCCCAGATTTTCCCTGATAATAGAACACGCGATTCGCTCCTTCTGCGTTTCTTTGCAGTGGCGGAATCGCAGCATTTCTCTCGGTCGCTAATTAATTAATTAATTAATTATTAATTAATCAATTAGTTAATTTATAATATAATTTAAGTTTCAAAGATGAAGAATTGATCAGGATACGACGCACTTCTCAGCCTCCTTCGATCCCTGCGACGTTGGAGGTTGACGTCGTCTAGCGCATGCTACTGCGTCATTTGGCACGTAAGAAATTCTGACACCTCCGTAAGCACGACGTGGTGGCAAAGCGTACGCTGATGCTTCGTCCGAACTACTCGACGAACTGCACGTCGAACAACAACTCTCTTCTTCCTCCGTTCGCACTCTAGCCCCCATGCCACCTGCGGGATAATTTTTGACATGAGAAAATAGTTTCGGAAAGTAGTAACTGAAATTTCGTTCTTCACCTTCACCTTCGAGCGAAGATTATGAAGACAAAAACTTGCAGCCTAAAGACGGATTCAACTGAACCATGTAGAAAGGTATTTTACAAAAAATTCGAATCTTACTCCATGAAGAGGTGCTGGCTGCTTCTTCCGGTTGCAGACTCCTCGACCTCGGGACACTCTGGGGCGGAGGAGTGGGAGGCATGGGGATGCTAGTCGACGCCGAGGCGTCGTCTCCTTGAAATCTGACGCGTCGTGACGTTGGCGTCGGAGGATCCGCGGGGCTAAGATTAGTATGAATAGGTGGCGGCGGGGGTGGAAGTTCCGGCATGCTGGAAGCATGCGTCGGAGCAGAGGTGGGGGCGCAACGAAGGGGTTCCCTATCCCTTGCTTGCATCAGTCTGCAGAAAATTAGAGAAACAAAAATCAGATCGAGGCAAATCAGCGACGAAAAGTTAAATTGATAGATGAATCGCATAATTGATTAGAACTACTTTAAAATCCCAATTTTTTTTTTCGCACCTTCCTAACTCCGTAGGCGTTTCTTCCGGCAGAGTATTTCTCTCCTGTAGAAGCCTTTCCAAATTTCTTTCAAGAAGAACCCTGTCAAGACCTCCGGCTCTGGATCCTCCTGTGCCAAGAGTTTCGTTCCCGGAAAAATCAACCGTAGAAGATCCCTGCGTTGGCGTTGTGGCCACGGAAACTGAACCTTGGTGTTTTCTAGGCATCCTTGGGGAATTCCTAGGAGATCCTAAAGTATGTCTTGACGCCGGAGGCGGCGGAGGACTAGAAGAACCTTCACTCGGGGGAGGCTGCCTCCTCACCAATCTAGAAAACGACGAACATGTTTTTTCACAATAGAATCAAATAGAAAAAGTTATTTTTGGGAAAAAAGAAGTCAGTTCGTTTTGCAGTACAATAATTCATGTTACATCTTTAGAATAGAAATCTTGGTTCTTTTGCAGCAGGTTTCCACGTTACCAGCTGACTGTAATATCGTGTGACTTTCACGCGATCAACCGGTGGTAAGCCATCGGGACAGTGACGTCAGTGCCGCCTGAAGGTAAGACGTACGCTATGCTATTTCATGAAGTGGAAAGCACATAGCGGAGTTTCAAATGAGTTTTAATCGATACTTTCAGCATTTTTGCTTCTCAAAATTTGAATATTCTATCGTATCGAGGGTTGAAAGCTTGCCGAGTCCCGGTACGATACAAATTTAAAAAAAAAATGTAAAGCTCGATTACCTGCGGCTTCGGTTTAAATTTACCTTGGAAACGTTGGAGGATGTGGAGGTCCTGCCGAAGAGTCACTAGGGGTTGTCGGTGGCTCTCCTTTGCTGCAAGCGATACTACAATATATGGCACCCCGTCGTGGTAAGAAAGGTCTACCGAGTAATGAGGTGCGACAGGTGGCACAGCAGAAACACGATTCTGTCGCGTGCCAGTGTTGACCTTCGTGCGACATTTGGCCTTGGTCAACACCGATGGGTTCTCCACAACTATCGCAATACTCGGCGAAAGAGGCGTCAAAACAGTGGAGACAGTAAGGCCTGCCCTCCCGCATCACGTACCTCTGGCCGCCCAGCTATAAGAAGATTGTAATTTTATTTTCATACATTTGATAATAGGGATTCCTTTTTTTATTGGTGTTTTCTGAGTAATAGACTCACCTGTCTGTCACATTCGAGGCAAGCGAAATGCCTCATGTGCCAAGCTCTGCCCTCAGCCTCTGTGCATTCGTCCGCTAAAATAATTTCGTCGCAGGCGCAACAGCGGGGTTTCAATGTCTCGGCGTGATGCCGTCCGCAGTAAAGACGTCCGTCTCTCCAAAAGTAAATTAAATCTACAAGAAGTTGCCTGCATACGCAACATACGAAACAAGCTGGATGCCAGAGAGCAGTTGGGCCTGCCCTCGAAGCCCCAACTGCCATTTCCGCCGCTGCAATCGGCCTGCTACAGTCCCTGCATCCGGTTCCGTGCGGTCGATCCAATTGACTTACGTGACCGCGACCGAGCGCCTCGCGTTTTCTTTGAGCAGCGAATACCCTTAACTCACGTTTTTCTTCTTCGGAAAGACCGCTGCAATAACGAGCCTCGTTATCGTGGGGTGGTAACTGCTGAAGAAGCTGTCTAACGCGTTCACGTTCACCTGCACTTCCCACGTACGGAATCTTGTCCTCGGAAAGAGCGCTGAAGTAGAGGTGAACCTGAATGCGAACATAAAAAATACGATTAATAATTTTAGACGATTTCACATCGCGGATTTATCTTACCGATACTTTATCGCGTACATACATAGGAACGTGTCGTATATAAGTGTACCTTACATGCGCAGCGCTAATTGATCGGGAATCATTGCCCTGATTAACCGAACCGCGTGATTAAAAACGAACCTGCCCAATTAAGGTCTGTGCAGGTATCTCATATACGTGGTGAACAAGTATATGAGAACATATGTACACCTCGGCATGTGTACATATGTATATTTCAAGTTCTACACATTCACCTACCAAGCTACCGCATAGAAAACTTTTTGTCGCGAAGATACCCGTGAGCATGTAGCGTTATACGAGTCAACGTAAAGCTTGCGTTCGGTAACGGATGAAGCTATTACCGCAAGATTGATGTTTCGATTAAATTTAAACGAGACCGCGCACAGTTTTTTGTTATTCGATTATAAATATGGTCTGCGTGAATCAGTGCTAATTAAACGAGAGTGGTACGCGATAAAAGTACGCTCTCTTGGTCCTCCGATTAAATCGACTCGATAACTCTCTCTCCACGAGCTTCGTTCATTGCAACGATTCGACGCAACGTACTTGTTACCGAAGCAAATTCCACGCCTAAAAGTCGCGACGACCCAACCGCATGTGGTCCAGCGGGTAGGTCGTTACGTTATTTTTAGCCTTGACATAAAAATTAATTCGGATTATTACCCAAAATTCACCTCTTCTCTCCTGTTTTACTTTTCTCTTTACAATCATTTTGTTTTGTTTTGTTTTTTTGTTTTTTTCAAACCTTCTCCCCAGCGCCGTGGTCGCGTCTCACCTGTCGCTTGACCGGTGTTATCCGAGTGATGCATCGCGACAACGGACTTAGTGGGACAGGTGTACATAAATGAGAGAGGCCTAAAATGTTCACCTGTCCGACGCTACTCGCCTGGGTGAGCAGGAACATCAATGAAGTAGAAGGGTGTGGGATATACAAGAGTAATTTTGGTTTTCGATAAGATGAATGAATGGGAAAAAACGCATCGTCGATTCTGAATTTATTTTCAGTTGGTAAGAGGAAAAAATGAGTAAATGAAAACGAAAAAAAAAAAACGGAAAGCTTCTACCCCGGAAGTCCGTTAATACCAACAGCTCGTTTCGTATACATAATGTAATATCATACACGCGGACAGAAATGTTGGGATGAAATATGAAGGCGGTTTAAGATGACGCGCGGTAGCCGACGCGGTGGTCAGCAGGTTGGACTAGAAGCTCCTAGCGTGATGGAAATCCTGTCCCGTTTAATATGTTTACCCGAGCAAGTACGTGTTTTACGAGGATAATCGTTGTGCAACGCATATTTTCCATTACATCAAGAATCGGGTTGTGTTACTGCAGCCACCGCCGCTCCTACTTCTGCTGCTGCTGCTGCTGCTGCATCGGGTATTAGGTATGCATGTACTACGCGATTGGAGCGCGGAGGCATCCGGTTATTCGATATATAAGTAATAAATACCGAACTACAACGACCACGAACTTATGGAATGTTTCTCGTATCGGAAACATCGGAAGGGTCTCGATATTCTCCTGTCTGTTTATCAATATGTCGTGTGGCAAGCGCCGAAAATCAGAAGGGCGTAACCAAAAAAAGCAAAGATCGAACTTCGTAGACAAGCAGTTCGATCTTTCACATCGTTGACGTTTTTGAGGGGCAAGGAAAGTTGGATTGTTCGAATCAGTGTCCCAAAAGGGCGTGTATTGTACCGGTCCGCATGGTGCAATCGAGCATGTGGATCGCGCCCTTCTCGTTCCAAATCATCTCCGTGACCGAGCAACGATATGCTTATGATATGCTACATATCCGTATCGTAAGTACATTTGCATATGACTATAAATATAATTCAAAGATTTCGTCCCACGTACGTAAAGCATGGCGGTCGTATGTGCCATCGAAACTTCTTATTACCTGATCAGGTCTGAGTCCAGGTGGAACCCACGTGTACTCCTCGAGAGCACATCCGCTGTCGTCGTCGCTCTGCGAGTGCCTCTGGTGATGCAGTAGGGCATCTTGAAGTGGCGGAGGCGCCTGAACCGGGCTTTTGAAAGGTTCTGGAATGACCCCAGGAGCGTTTGAGGCCGATCCTGCGGGGCTCTGAAATGCCATTGCCATGGCCATCGGAGATGCGGGACCCAAACTCGGAGAGCCGAGACCCAAGCCAAGTCCCAATCCCGAGGAACCACCCGTTTCAGACGAGGAACCCCGCTGGTGTTCCTCACGAGGACACCTGCAGCTGCGGCACACTTTTCTGTAACAAAAAATAACAATATTTCCAGGATTAATCATCGGTGTGAAGAGCGAAAAAAACCGAAAATCTTCATGGACGATTTTCAGTGACTATTCCGCATCGGACGATTCCCATTCCGTCTGGACTGAGCTACGACAATGCAACCCGCGGGGGGGATCGAAGGTTTAGGTTTGTCAGTATAAAAATTCCAAATCTCTCATCGGACATCGGGCTGTTAAATTTCAAGTTTATACTTAAAGAAAGACTTTTAGAACGGTAATGAGCAGCGGGATTCACGAATAGACGTTTAATTAAATCGAATTTCCTGCCGAGAGGAAAAGAGACCCGGCCTCTGATCATCGGTGATTATAATTTAACGGAGGTCTATATTTCCGCTAATTGCCTTCAGCTAATACGAGTCAGTCGTTAAAACTCCCCAGGAGCCTAACATTCGGTAAAAAAATACGAAATTTCTTCTCGTCATTGGAATAATAAAAATATATCATCATTGCGTGGCGCCGTTTATTTGACGTTTTATCTTTTCTTCTTCTTCTCTTTTGTCGGAACAATCTCACTATTTGCTCTTCCATCATCGATTAGGCACCCTGTGCCAGTTTTGACCGATTCATCCGGATAGAATATCCTTCCATATATACAAGATAAAAAATAAAAATGTCGTGAATACGCATACCTAAGTAGACATCTCTATAACCAGACGCAGACTAGACAGTTGAGGATCTAAAATTAGTGTCTAATCGGAAAAAGAAAAAGAAGAAAAGAAAAAGAAAAAAAAAAACAATTGCGATGGAGACACCTGGCATATGTGAGATTTCTCGTACACAGTGGATGTGCAGAGGTATCAAGTGTCTCACTCAGGATACTAGCTGAGGACTATTAGTCACAATCAGGCTGAGCATTGTGCGGTAAAAGGCGGCCCTCGCTTTGATCGAACCCTCGAGATGTTTTGAATGGCTGACCTACGACTCCATCGTGCAATCTTTGGCATCCTTGTGGAAAAAGAAATTCTTCCTACGTTGGAGAAACTCCTTCCAATCTCTCTTTTCATTCTGACAACGAATTCGAATAGATCAGCAACTTATCAATGCGTTGGGAGGATTCAATACTCTTAGCCTGTCGAATGGCGAGTCGTGAAACCGATTTACATATGTGCAGACATCGTGGTATGTACATAGTTACGGTGTGTATGTTTTCTATGTATTAGTCGCACGTTTGAAAGTCAACGGACTACGTCTACCTACGTTATAAGATAAGCGACTGCGAAGGCGAACGCAAACGCAAACGTAAAGGTAGAGCTAAATGTAAACGCAATGGCCAAGATGTGACGTTGTGTCAGAGCGTATGTGTTACACATTTACGTATGCGTGGGATCTAGAAAGGCGACGATGATACGTGTTGGCATTTTCCTAACGTGGGCTGACGGGTAACGCAGATATCTCAGTTCCGAGTAGAAACGTATCGATGATGTATTGGTTTAATTAACTGAAAGTGCGTAGCAATTGATCTTATTTTGAATACAGATGTCGAAGCGAGTCCTGCGACAGGACCGTTTAATATATCATGAGACTATAATGTCTTTTGTTTTTTTTCTATGAGGAGCGTGGAGCAGTTATAAATATAATCGATTGTTCGATACGATCGTTTTCTCTGCAATCATACGGATGAATCGCACTGAGGAGATTCTTGTGATACGATATAAAGAGTTGTCGAGTGATACGGCGAAAACAATACCGGTGACTATCAAGTTTTTAATTAAAACTAGATACACGCAATGTATTATATATTATGTAGGAAGGTATGCCGAGGTTGGTCAATAGATCTGATCGACTTTCAAGCGCACACGGTATTATATCCTGTATGTAATATTACAACATACGTAATCCTATAGAGCACGATAAAATCCTATCTCCCGTTCACAATTGTTATCGTTGGTCCTCTCCGTTTCGGAATTAGAAATTAGAATTCACAGCAGATAACCGTCTTGAATTCCTCAATCTTTAGATAAAATCTTATCGTATATTACGTATTTACGTAGGTCATTCCATGCATCGAACCTGCACGCCGTGTAGCCTTTTAAACAGCGACAAAGTCGTTTGCATTAATTCCCAACGATAAATATGCCTTTTACGTATACCCGGTAACTCTTTTCTTTTATTTTCTTTTCTTTTATTTTTTTGATTTTATTCCAACTTTGCTCTCGTGCAATGCACAAGGCGACGAAGCGAGCGGGTGTGTGTTGGACTTACTCGGCATTGTTGTAACCTGTAGCAGTTCCGCCGGGGTGAATTCTCGCGTGCAATAGACTGTCCAGGTTGTGTTCCGTGACCTCTAGGGTATCCGTGACCTTCGTAACATTACCGAAGACTCGATTCCGCGGTAAATTTCTTCCTACACCATTTCCAACTCTGTTTGTAACCTCGAGAAAATCTAAACATTTTTCAGTCGGACTAGCCCGTGGCGTCGAAAGGGCGGGGCAGTCTACGTTGCCCTCATTTCGGTTCCTCAGGAACGCGTCCAGGTAATGTTCATCCGTTGTAGGCAAGTCGTAGACTGCGGGGGACCATGGCATACCGTTATTATCCTGGCAATCTTTGTTCGATATGTTTTTACGCGAGTACAATTTTCGTAGGTACGCTTCCTGGTGACTTCGGGTCGCCCAGCACCCGCCTCTCCACCATCTCTTAGACCCCGTCACCATGGTATCTCTTCTGTGAGCAAGACTGGACATTTTTTTTTTTTTTTTTTCTTTTATATTATTTATTTTGCCTCTGCAGAAGACCTTGAAGTCGTGGGAGTCGGTCAGGTGGACAGGATTTGGGGTGTTCGGTACTCCAGTTCACTCTCGGTGTATCGTTTCCATGGTACACGTGTTCCAGAATTTTTCATCCGCTTTCAAAAGGGTACTTAATACCTATTTTGAGGATCACCGCCACGTAAATCCTTAGGGAACAAAGAAAGACGCCGCTTTTTTCCAGGTAAAAGTATAAACGCCCCGAGGTGATGGTCACTTTTGGAGTCGAAGCCGAAGCCCCGGAAAAATTCCCCTCACTTCTCAGCGACTCTGCCGCGTCGATTGGCACGCGTTGGGAAAAATGTAAGGCCCAATAACCGGTAGTAGAGGACATTAACATATTAATACGCGCTCCATCTCAACTCTTAAGACAGGCACTCAGCCAGATAGGATCTCTCATGCCGGCCTGGAGCTGTTATTACAGATAATCTTTTATTATTCGTCACTCCAACACTAGAACATCGCACGGGCCCGTTCTAAGGGCCCACAAATCGATGTTCACGTCCCACGCTATAAACGACGTATAGTCGAATTTTTCCTCCAGGCTGGTAGTCGCCTTCTCGAAAAACGAGAAAAACTTATCAAAAACCTTATTTGGTTGCACACTGACTTAGGCAATACTAGCGCACCTCTTTGTCTCGAAGGAACAAAGTTTCACATTCACTTCACCCGATCGGACGATTCAACACATTTTTTCCCCCAACACTATCTGATCAAATGATCCGTACGTTCGCGTCGATTAAACCTTGTTTCATCATTTCGCGCGTAAAAAATGAACACATCAACAACACATTAGACACTTGATGAAAATGCGCACATGACGAAACGAGGACAAGACACAATCATCATTAACGAGAATCAGTAATTACTCCTGACGCACTAATCACAGATAACGAAACAAAAAAAAAAATAAGAACAATACACTCTTGGATGAGGATTTCATCGAATACTAATCCTGGATGTTCGGGCGGCGTGCGTTTCTTGCACGCGGCGTGCGGAGGTTGCACGGTTACTGCCTGCCCGTATTCTTCGGCGGATCTCTGAGAAGTGGGGGCCTTACTTCCATGATGTTTTCTACAGACGAGGGGGCCCGGAGACGTTGTATGCGTACGCGCGGGGCCCAATACTCGTGAGTATTACTATCGCTTCGCGTTGTTGTAAAGTGTGCAGTAGTATAAGATACGACGTACTACACTTAGCGCCAAGTTTTCAAACGTGTAGGTATTCGATTCTTGGATTTACACAAGCAATTTTTCACGTCCATGAGGCCCCCCGAAGGCACAGACGAATGAATTCTATCTTTCTTAACTCGAACCTCGGATAACGAGAGCGAGAAAAAGACGGAGGGAAAGAGTCCTTAGCTAAACGCGAAAGAAATTGAGGCGCGAGCTCTCTGGGCCTTAGGGCCCTGAAACCACAAATGCGGGTTTTTTGAGCTCCAATTACAATCCACTGCGCAGAAAATATACTTCGAGACTATTTGTAGCAGCGATACACACCGGCCGGGTGAAAAATTTTCGGGTTGAACTGAAATGGGCCTAAAATTGTTAGCGTCTTTGGTTCTTTATTTATTTTAATAAAGTTTACATTTAAACAGCTAATTTTTAACTTCAGTTTTTATAGTAAAAAAAACTTGCGTCAATGTGGGGCCCCTCTAGCACGCCCAGGAAGTCGTAATGACCTGCCGTGGGAATATACATATAAGCTGGCTCCTGGCATTCAGGGACTTACGGGAGTGAAAAGAAAATTATTTTTAACGCGGGTAAGATACAAGACATCAAGGCACGTATGCGTGTGCCACAACTATTTATATACGTATTTTCAGCGAGCTGACATTAAGAATATTGCTTCTTAATAGCGAACGTTTCAATGGCCGCCTGCCACCTGTCCCCGATGACGGTATATTGCGGTTTGAATTGTCGAATGTACACCGATCTCCTCGGAGACTCGAAGACTTCTGGCGCGTGAAAAATCTGAGACCTTTGAAATTCTTTGGCTTTGTTCGGACCTTTTCACAATCGACATCACGGTCGTAGCCCCGAAGAAAACGTTATTTCTTCTCATAAGCTGTTCCACGGATAAGTAGCACCGGACGAGCGCACCAAGAAGCCAAACGAAGGTCTTGGGACGAAGAAAAGAAAGGGAAAAAAAATAATAGAATCTCAGTTCAATATTTGTACTCCTTCAGACTGGCTTCCGAGGACTCCTCCTGGAAGTGCATATCTCGTTGGTTTAGTTCATCGCGCTTCTCTCAGGAGACTCCTTAAAGGCTAGACAAACAACTGCTGTCGTTCGTTGCTGACTACGACCAGTGGACTTCCTTACTGTTTACTTTCGGATTTCTCTCCGTTATAAACTCGCAAGAGCAAACGAACGGAGGAAGGAAGCAACGAACGAACGGACAGAAGACCCTTGGTGGTGTTTTCTCAAGGATAATCAGCCTCGCGGAAATCCAGAAGGAATGATCAACCCCTTGTTGTGATCTGAGGGTATCTTTTTTTTCCTCTCTTTTCAGAATGTCCCGAAGTTTTCAGAGCAGTAAAATAGCTGTTCTAGGAGATTCGTAGTTTCAGTACCACAGCCAAGAGGCTCTTCCGCTGTGCCGGCCGTAGGGCAGGGCCGCTCGCGGTCGAGTTCTGTAAAACGTTGTGCAGAAGGATCGCAGGGAGATCCAGGAAATTATGCAGATTGCAGGCTTGGGTCTGATGGGGCCAGCCGCTCGTACGTGATCCAACCTCGACGTGCCGGGCATATTGGTACCGGCGAAGAGCATCGGGACCGCTGACAAGAGCCGAGCAACCTCATAGGTAGTATAGGTGGGTATAAGTATTCGCCAACAATTCTGCTGGAGGGCTGATCATGTAATTCTCAAGTAATATCTGCATCGTCGCGTCGCGTCGCACCAGCGGTAGGAACAGCAGCTTCGTCATGGAAGTCGAGCATATCGTTTATAAGCGACAAATTCCGCGCCTCATATCGTAAATAAAGTCTACCTAACTCGGGGAGGGAAAATTTCCTGTTAAATTGCGTCGGTTTCCACGAGGTATTATAAATAACCCTGTACAAGGTTTTTTTTCTGCCCCAAGATCGATGGGCCCCTAGATCGACTGGGAAATAATAACGCCTGGTTAACTACCAGGTACTTAGTTTACCTGTCAAATAATATGCCACCTAGTAAGCTCGAGGCTTACCAATATTGATAATTGATCTAGATCTTGGCTCAGAGCAATTACGATCTAACAAGCGAAGCTTTTATATCATCGTGAGTAGATACCGGCAAAAACGTTAGGTGAGCCTGATCGATTTATACATCAATCGCGAGGAGAGAAAATTCAGGTGACGGGTTTGTTCGTGCCCGTAGACAGGTTACATATTTCTTTCGAGTGCTCGTCCTCATGCCACATAAATGCGTGTCATGCCTCGGAGTTGGATGCGAAGGAGGTTGAGACGGGGCCTCAAAAGCCCGGAGAGGCCCTTTGCCATTCAGCCCGCGGGGTCGCGGGACCGCAACGCTGGCATTTCTGATCTATATTTAATGACAGACAGCCCTTGAGTGCTCGCTGCTGCCCGCCGCTCTACGAACCCACTTGTCCAAAGGATTGAAAATAAGGAGAAAAAAAATACCTCAGAGCTACCGAACTATTGGGGGAAAAAAACGACAAAATATACATATTTTCGCTTCGTTTGTTATAGCGAAACAGAGATGGAATCGAAATAGTAATGGATAGGAACCCCGGGTAGCTCGATGATCAGTAGAGTGCAGTATGGCGTAAAACTGATTAGTTTCGGTGTCTGGAGGCGGCCGGAAATAAGAAAAGGGCAAAGTTGTAGCCTGTTAGTGCGATGGAAAGGAAATAACAAGGTTGTCAGATGTAAAATTTTCGCTGTTACCATCGGGATGATCGGCCAACAAGTTGTTAAAATAGTTGAGCCGCAGGTTGAATCGAGTCAATTACTCTGGTGTCAGGATCAATGCCTCACAGTATCCTTTTATCCCCTATTCAATGTTTTTGTCCATTGGGATTCCTGATATTTTTTCTTCTTCTCTTCTCCATTCAATTTATGTCGGTTCATTTTTCCTGTACCTTCAGTTTTCTTCATTCCTCGAAGATGGTTTCTTCGGTCTTCGCACGCGATCCGGTTTCATCTATCTCGTCCAATAAACATCATTCCATCAGGGGAATTCTTAACGAAGTCCTGCAAACGGCGATACCTACTTCCTAAGTGGTCGCAAACTCCGTTCCCCGATCACCGCCACTTCACGTTCTATAAGTCGCCGCAATTCACTGTGTGCAATCTTACGTAGAAAGCTGATCCCTATAGCGCGTCACTTCTGTAACGATCAGTACGTCAGATCTTAGAATTATTCGCGATAGGGTATTGAACGACGTTACGTAATACCTAAAAGGGCGCAAACTAAGATTCTATCGCAGTGCCAAGTAAAAAGAACTCCTCTCGCGATCTCCGCGGCGCTGCATCGTACACTATATATATAATACTTCAAAAAGGACGAAGGATCACTGCGATCCCATTTACGGTATAGGACGTCCTGCTTAACATTTTACAACTTAACAGGAGCCTCGAGCCCCCTCGAGTCAAGTCAGCCATATACATGTTCGTAATACGAGTTGTCTTGATCGTTTCATTTCTCCCTTGGCATTTCTCTTTAAGACTATCAAATTGGTCCCCGCACTCCGTCCCTCGGTTTTAAACTTTTACGATACAGATTTCGCCAAATCTCTTCACTGTATTTTCGATGATAAATTTTTTTCCTCAAAAAAACATATCAACACTCGGTTAATATATCAGTAAAATTGCCCAGCAATTTAAGGACGCACATATACATATACGCCGCGCCGATTTTTAAGCATGGCGTCTGCCTTCTGGCTTTCTGGCTTCTGACTTCTACGAAGAAACGATCATGTCCCGTTGCGATCGAAGAAATAAGACAGAGTCGGACGGAGGTGTTCGTCGGTCGGTCCATCTGTCTGTCTGTCCGTCCGTCTGTCGGTCCGTCCGATCGTTCGTCTGCCGTTTCCTTCTAGTCGTAGAAGATGGGTATGAGAATGGAAGATGGACACGCACGCGTTGTTGACCTGAGGTGCAGTGCGAAGGCAGGTATATGCGTGTAGATATAATACACACGTATGTATTTAGGAATACCTCAAGTATATGGCTTGTGTAAAAGTATATATATAATATATCTATATGAACATGCGTGTACACACGTTGGATGAGTGTATCGGAAGGTATGGGATGCCCGGACGAGTGGTCAGTGTAGAAAAGGCGCTGCTGACCACAGAAATGGAAAAAGGACGAAATGAACCATATAATCAACGAATGTATGGCATTCCGTTGGCCAAACGATTTAGCGATCCGTGGCTTCGCTCGATCTCCCTTATACGGGGTGACCCGAATGTAGGATTCTAGAGTTCAAACGCGTTGTTAGAAAATCAACCGCGTTTTTTTCCCCTCCCAAATTGGAACGACCTCATTTCGTGCGATGGAGTTGCTTTGATTTTTCACGAAGTTTGCGACTGTGTTGTATGTACCGTACTGTGAGATTGTATTATACCCTTTTACTACGCAATGAAAATTTCATTCTCTATTCAAATGCATCGCGGTAATTGCAGACGTGCAGAATCAAATACTTCGTCGTGTATTTTACGGCAGATTCATGTATGAGAGTGTAGAATAGCCAAGCCAGCGGATCGCTGTTGAAATTACGAAAATTGGTGCACTCTTCTTGCATTCGTTTCTTTAGATTCTTTTCTACGTTTTTTCTTCCCCCCTCGAAACTGAGCTTTTCTCCTAAGGGTTGGCTAATGCAGCGCACATTTTTCGCTGTCAAGTTTCTTCTTACGGTAAAATACAGGCGAAGTTTATAGATTAGACTCAACTCAAGTATCTTCTATGCATGTTTCTACCCGTACAAATGCAATTTCTTTCGCTCATTTCACGTTTACGTATACATTTACTATATGTATAATATCTAACTAACAATTACCCATATGTACGTTTTATTGCAAAGTGCACGCGCTCCCTACTACTGCAAGACACGGTAAGTAGTAATATACCCTGTATACCGCTATAGTTGCGATCACTGTACAATTATATCCCATACATTATGTGAATATCTTATACTCTAAGATTTCACGGTTGTAATGTCGATTTTTCTGATAGAAAATTGGCAACGGAGCTCGTTTTTCGTGACAAAATTCAATTAATCTCACCCCCGATGGAAAATTATTTTTCATTACCAAACTCTCGCCATTCTTTTGTTTTGTCTTTATTACATATATAGGCATATATGTATAGATCCCGGCATCAAACGCCATTTTGAAAAAAAAAATTATAGTAATTTTTTTACACACATTTTAAATTACTTGTAATAAAATTCCCGTACATATACCTAGTCACGATCAAATGCCAAGGCCAAATTATATTATTGATCGCTACTCGATGGCGTGTTTCGATAGTCTAATCAATTATTCTCTCTCTCTCTCTTTCTCTCTCCTCGTCTTTCTCCTTATGATTTTTTGTTATTTTTAATTTTTTTATTTCGTTGCCAATCAATTGTCAGTAACTTTGCGGACGTCGTCTCATCGTGAATTATGTTCTATGAGGAGATTTCTACCGCTTGATGACCGTTTCTATTTTATCGTCTGCACTTACAACTTCTCACGCACAAGACTGTACGCCGATGTGCGGGGGTTTTGAAGTTAATTTTTGAAACACCCTGTACGAGTCGAAGGAACCGACAGGTAAAAGTATATATATAGAGGGTATAGATGTATACAAGATGGCGGACGAATCACCGTCGTAAAAAGATAATTACACGTATATACAGTCGATGCTTTGTACTTCGAAATACCCAAACTTTTTTCCTTCACTTCGTTCTAAAATATCAACGACATATTGTACATAAATCTATGCGCACAAAACTATATTTCAGTTTTATATATGGTAGCTGACTCTAATTATTCGTCACCAAATTATAATTGTCATACCATGTGGCGTTTATAAATCATGTAGTTTATTTTTTCCAATTCCAACACCATACAATCATCGCTCGATTTGGACCACCTCCTGCCGATTCTGATTAGATTTTCAATTAGAAACGCTATAGGTATAGATTGTCCATTTTTTTCTATTTTCCATTTTTTGTCCATCGATATTTTGTCTTATTATTTATTTATTTTTATTTTCATATTTTTTTTTCGTTCAAATCTTTTACCGACTTTTAGTCACGCATTAATTCGTAATGATATATCCCACTTCGTTGTACCATATATACATACCCACACCTAGATGTACACATCATGTTTAATTGAGACTTTTAAACGCGTAAAGAAATGCGTGTTCTGTGACGAAGAATCCGAGACGGATATGGTGCATGAATTGTACATGGGAAGCATGATAATTATAATAATGATAATAACGGGCACAAAAAATCATCGAAACGAATTTCTATGCATGTGTTTATAAAATTTTTTCGCCGCTTTACACCGTGCGTTTAATACATGGAAATTTTTTTCTCCAACATCTCCATGAAATCATAATACGCAGCAATTAGAATTTAGAAACGAAAGTCCAAGCTCGACGATATGTTTCCTATATGAATAATGGGCCCAATTAACTTCTTTTTATTATAAAGTACTATAATATTTTTTTACTTTTTTCTTTAACGTTTTGTTTTGTTTCATCTAATTTTCAAAACGTCGACTCTCGGATTGCTCGATCTCTCAGCCCCGAGCTGTTACGAACGTGGGGCCGAGGGCGGAAATTTTAAAACGGAAAAATAATACGGGAAGAAGGTCGACCAGCGTCTATAATTCAGAGAAAAAATTGTTGGTAGCCCTCGGGCCCCTATTTTAGGGCCTTATTTAAAAGTCTTGTACTCGTTCAAAAGCTGACGCTGCATTGAGCAGCCGAAGGGGTTGCTGCTCATATTGCCTCATACATTCGTATTAGATTGCCGCTTCAAAAGCATCTGCGTGTTTCTGCTGCGTCGCTTCGGTAGCAAAATATTTACGTACGTACATCTACCGGGTGCTGAATTTATAAAATCGCGAAACTGGATTTCATTGGAAGAATCCACACGAACTCTTATCAGAAATCAAACGGGCAAAACTTGCTCGGTTTTTTATTTTCACGTAAAATGAAGTACCGCCAACAGAAATTCACAGGTTTCAATTCATAAAAAATTGAAAAAGAAAAAATCAGAACTGCAGACCCTGGAGTAATGCACTGGTCTTGAAAACTATGCATGCACAAAATTAAAGATAAACGATAAAAGTAAAAGGTTCAATTTTTCACCCCTGATCGCGGAAAATGACAACTTTCGTCGTCAACGTGTTTTTTTTTGTTTTTGATTTTTCTTGAAGCGCAGATTCAAAGATATTGAGTTTTGCATATTTCAAATGATACACACCGTATATATTATATACGCATAGGTACGTCAAGTTTTAATTGGCTTTTATGCGCAAGGAAAACTTCTGTTGCATTTTACATACGGTACAAGTATCGTATATATTATATACACATTTATATATATTATATGACATGTGCGTAGACACATATGTGTCTACATATTTTATCCGTCTCATTAAAATACCGTTTGATTAAAGTTAATGATTTTTTTTTAATGGACTTCGGTGAATATCAAAGACGTCGAATATATTCGATAATTCGGTATGCAGAGTGTACCGACGTGTATGGTTGTTTTTTTTCTCAACACGTTTTTAAGGAGTGAAAATTTTTCCAAATCTTTTGTTTCGTTATTGACCTGTTTCATGATCTCAACTCTCATATACATGCCATTTATATATTTATACGTATATGTTCGTACATAGTGCGGACAAAAGAAATATTTTGAGTCATCAGTTTTTTTTTTCTAATTTTCGATCCTGCGATTTGCTCTTTTTTGAAAAGCTAAATGGATAAAATTGAAAAATCTCAAGTGGGGGTTGACATTTGATGAGTCGACGTATTATGTATATGTACAATTTTTTTGGTATTTCATAATTCAATTCGTAATGATGAAATTAAATTTTGTAATTCAAATAACTAATTTAATATTTTTAATGTAATTTCATTCAACCGGACCTGACGGAGCACTTTATGATTATATGTACATTTTACATGATTATGTCGTCGTACATACACATACATATGTTATGTATTATATCGATTTTTTTTATTCTTCCTATTTCTCTCATGTCGGCGCGTCAACTGGTCGAAAAAACTGAACGAGGATCCTCCCGTTCTCGAAATTTGGAATGACCCACCCTACGGATAACAATTGTATAACCCTGAAAAACAACAATAGTCTGTACGTCGTGACAAAAGAATGTGGTATAAAATTTCCGTAGTTAAAAAAAAGTACATATATACGTATATACAATGCACGCAGATTACGCAAGCTCTCGGATCAATTAAATATTGTTCGCGTGCGCCTGGATTCGAACCACTTTTAGTATGAATTGATAAAAAAAAAAATTCGAAAAAAATGAAAAAAGACTAAGAGCAAATGAATAAATTCGGAATTCCACGCGACATCAGCAACGTAGCTTCAAGCACATAGTAAATAATGCATATATACATATACTTAGCTATGTAAATACGTGTATACCTATTTATTGCCCCGCACTGGTATTCGTGCAATGCCGGGCGGGTAATAATGTTTAAAAAGAATTATGGCTCTGTTTTTCCAGTATAAATAGGTAAATACATGTACACGTTATTATACACATAATATTTATGCAGCTAAAAGAAAGCAATCTTCCCAAAGAAAAAACGTATCTATACATAACTTCTAAAATAATCCCACCTGCATTGCCTGAATCATACTCAACTGATATCTATGTGTTGGTACGCGCGTGTATATAATACGAAATGAAAAAACAAGAGGAAGAAAAAAAAGGAAGGGAAGAAAGAAAAAAAACGCAGATGTATAAATTGTTTTTTACTTTTCTGTTTTTTTTTTTCCTATGTTCTTTCTTGTTTTCGACGTACCTGCACAGGCTACTATACGTATTAGATACAAGCTACGGCAGTTAGCTCTTAATATAATTTTCCCCTTTATTTTTAGCTGCCTCTTTTAACTTTGTCATTTCCTGTCCTCATTGTATATTATATCTATGTATATAATGTGTTCTCATCTCATCAGATGGGAATGGACATCGTCCTGTCGTCGTCGTCGTCGTCGTCGTCGTCGTTTCAGTTTTGCAGCAGCAGCAGCTACAGCTCGTCAGAAGTAACGCGAGTCTGGTAGGTGGTCTTCTCGAAGGGTAAAAAGCAATTTTAAAAATCTTCCAAGAACCTTTTACTCCACCTCATAATTTTCAAAGCAACGAATCATCGTTATTCAATTTTACTGCCACAGCAGCGCAACAATTCTCATTTAGGTACCTTTTTTTCATACTATTGTCATCTCGGTGCGACGTTACGAAGAAAAAAAAAACAAAAAAAGAAAGAAAGGAAGAACGAGAATCCGCTTGTTCTGAAAAACACTGCGCAATTGAAGACGCTGAAGTACACTGCATGGAATAGAAGAAATGTAAAGTGTTAATAGGTATAATTTTTAATTTACGTTGCGCAATTTCTTTGCGACATATTCGTCGTATAAACTGCAGTAAAATGATTTCGAGTAGCGATGATATTTCCTACACTTACGTTTACGTATTCGCAAGTATAAATATTTTCCACCGCGTGTATCTATGAGGTAAACGCGATAAAAGCACAGTTAAAAAACGTGTTCGTTCTACAAGAATTACTGCATCGTCAACTTGGCGAGGCTAATTACGACCGTATTAAAGTATCAAATTAATTGGCTTGCGCAAACCTGCATCGCTGCAGTATCATAATAATGCTGGGGGATAAATGTTGCCAGGCAATCTGATCTAATCGGGTGCGATAATTTTCTACGCTATTTTATACCTATAGTTTGTTTTAACAACGTTTCACAATTTTCCTTTTCATAAAAAAAAAAATAAATAAATAAATTTAAAAAAAATATAAACGAATGAAGAAATAGGAAAAGAAAAAGAAAGCGAAAACTGCACCAGCTTCTCAACCTCTTCATTCATCGGTCATTTTTTTCTTTATTCTTTCGTTTTTTTTGCGATCTTCATTGTTTTTGGCCTCACAATTTCCGATTCTTTTCAGCTAGTAAATTACGAATCTGCAGAGGTCAGGTGTATCGTTATCTTATTTCATCGCGAAACACGATCTCACGATTTATCGAGAGATAAAAAAAGTTGCAAGTCGAGGAATTCGTTGAAATAATTGAAAACCGAGATGAATAAGGTTATGTTCGGTGAGCGCGGGGGCTGATATATCTTGTTTTTCTAATTTTTAACATGCCTGTTGATAGGAAATTTTATGTATGTGCATAAGGGAATGAACCGTACAGATGAGAACTCCACATTGTTCTACGGAGTTATAAACACGGTATGAATGTAATTTCTCACACGTGTTCGCTAACATATTGCCAAGTGAAACATGTATAATACGTCGACAAAAGCGCACGTGCAGCAGCACTGCGTATGTGCAGCAGGGCGGCCACATGAGAGGGAGACAAAAGTGGATGGATGAAATATTCCTTTGCAACGCCATGTCCCATCCGAGCGAGCTTATCGGTATGTGTGTGTAGGGACAACAATATACTCTTCCCTTCATATATTCGCGCCCTCGTGCGGACTGCGAATGCGCAGCGCTACGAAAGAAGGAAAAAAAAACAGAAGGAGAAGAAGAAGAGCGGTAATTAGAAAGGTGAGAAATTGGAATTTCAAATTCGAATGGTTGTCGGGGTTAAACGTTAATTTATATTTCATAGATTATGATACCGCGGCGTTGGTAAAATACTCGAAACTTCTAAATATGGGACGAACGAACGAACGAACAGAAAAAAAAATGTTAATTTTATCGAAACTAATTGTTTTCCAGTTCATTTTGATTCGGTCGATGATTCGTCGCTGTAGTTGATCGAAAGATGGAACGACATCACATCGGCGACGAGTGATACGAGGAAAGAAGGATTAAGGCGAGAATTCCCGATTACTTCCGAAAACTAAACTCGCCGATAAGTCCCACTCGGTCACTTACTTGGCTAGAAGCCGTCGACCAGGTAGTACCGTAAAATCGGAACATATCTCTTCACCTTTGTTTCCACTCGGGCTACGCGAACGATATCTTACAAAAGAGGTAGTGTGGCGCGACTCCACTTGACGAAACAACAAACATCCAACCTTGACTGACCCGACTTCCTACACGGCTACCCTTGATAAAAACGCTACGCGGCAACGGACAGGTATGCATCGAATAACCACCGTAAAACAAGTTCGGAATTTATAAATTTTACACGCTCACGATACGAATACGGGAATCTTTGCCGAAAATATTCATTCATGCAGGTACATTTTCAGATTGCATTTATAATCGGAATCATCGACGTAATTTATACATTAAAATTGTCGTCGAGTTTAACGTTATTGATAAATGTTTCCGTTTTTTTTTTTTTTTTTTTTTTTTTTTTTTTTTTTTTGCGTCAATCTGTGTAGTTTATTATGGGCGAATAAGGAGTTTATTAATTATGCCTCTGAGGGTCGACGAAATGCACGAGCAATAACAAGCTAGACGCATTACTATCAATTAGAAGTAGGATATAATCCCGGTGGCACTGAGTTGGCTATTTCATTGGTCGTGTTATGGCGTATAACATTACTCGCGTAACAATATCAGAGAAAGAAAAAGGACGAACGAACGAACTTAATCCTTTGTAAGGGGTGTTCTTGTTGTCCGGAGCCTTGGCAATATACCGTTCCGTGTTAAATGTAGGTATGCTAATTTCCTTAATGCTCGGAGCCGTTCATAACGTCGTTAGGATGTAGAGAAAGGGATGGGGGGCGGGCAGCCAAGGTAACTGCGAGGTACACGAAGCGCACCCTCGAACGAAAGAACGAACGCTGCTGTATCCCATCGCCGAGTTTTCCCCGGGCTAAGAAAGATGATGGAAAAATGAATGGATAAATAGATAAACAAAAATGAAGTATGAGAAGAAGCAGCGAATGAGCGATATTTCATGTACCTACCTAAGCTTTCCGGAAGGAATTCACACGCGATCATTTGAACGAGAAAACACGTCTTGGGTAAATCCGTCGGGTATTAAATCCTGTCCGGTAGTTGTTTAGTTATTTTCAATTGTTCGTTTTTTTCCTCTTTTTTCCCCCCTTTTACCTCCAGCTCCGTTTGTCTCGGAGGAATGCTAATTTTCTGCTCGGACTTGAATGTGAAGAGAAAATTTTTTTTCTCAAACTTTGTAATTGGGCCCTGAGGGAGGTGTTCATCCAACAGGACTCTGTTTTCAACTTGTGCTATACACGCTTATATAACTACATCGCGCCTTTTATTTGTTACCGTTTTTTCTCCTCTTTTTCCCCTCGTTGGAGCACATCAAGGAAAACTTTTTCTTCCTTATAGTTATGTGTGCGTAAATTACTGTTACCATTTTTCTTTCTTTTCTTTTTCTTTTAAGTGGGTAATACTTGGAACATTTCAGATCATTTAAGACGCACTTTTGAAAATAGGGAGTCTTGTGTTATATGGGGAACTTTATTCTTTAAGATTAAAGTTTTAATCGTTGGAGAGTTTCACGAAATTCATTTGCAGAAAGCGATTTATAATCCAGATCGTCAGTTTTTACTATTCGCGCATTATTCTTGATCTTCTTTTTTTCAAATTTTCACACCAACTTTCATGTACATCTGTAGACAATGTACAACTACCAACGTGTCATTTATGACACCAAATTCATTCAGGTATATCCGAAAGGCACATAAGGTGTAATAAAGCCTTTTTTGTGTATAATTTCCACAGAAGCTGCACAATGTAAGGAATTCTTTTTTTCTCATCTGCTGTATATGTATATAACATCTATTCAACTTGTATTATAATGGGGATAAGCTGCGGCGATTCTCAATAGAAATCCCAGTTCCAATGGCGAAGAAAATTTATTACACTTTCTATAATCACTCGAATATATCCTTAGTCATAGCCTGGATGCCATCGAATATTGAGGTCCTCATTAGACGAAGCCGTCCATATCTGTGCGGTCGTAAATAATATTCAGATATCGAAAATCGTAAACATAATATATTAATATATCGACGGGATTTGAAAAATATTCCGACAAAGACAGATTCTCAACGTTGTACAGGGTAGCCATAGAAAAAAAAAAAAAAAAAAAAAAAGGCTAATCACATCGTCGATAAAAAGCTCGAAATGAGAAAATTAAAAGCTCTCGTTGTATTTTAGGATATTGGAAAACTTGATCAGCGTTTTTTTTGTTTTTTGTATCGTTGAAATTTGAAAAAATGAAATTGAGTCGTTCACGTGTTCGGATTTGATTAAAGTTTTCTTCCTCTTTATGCCACCCTCCGTAACACCTGAGCACGAAATAATACATCCGTATACAGATATATGTACCTATACCTGTACAGCTACATTACGCTTGAGGTATTTATAGTTGTAAGTCATGCGGGTATAAAAGTGCGAAGTATTTCTTGTAAATTCTGGAGGGTTGTAAGCGGCGGTATCTTGAGCCGTGAATCTCCAAAGGCGGAACGTGAATCATGTATAAGTCAACCGGGTAAACTTTTATCTCGGTGTCTCTGCAGCGTCTTCGGTTGGTTGTGTCGAGGAGCATAACGGGCGCCCCGGTTAACTCCCGTAAATCGTATGCGGAGTGAAGGAAGGGTTCAAAAGTAAAGACGCTAAATCAGGGGTGCGGACAGAACTCGCAGGGAGCAGCAGGGAGAAATATGATTTACTATTTCTGACAGGATTAATAATTTCCAACGTTATATGGGCTGGTTATGGTACCGAGCGCTGCAAGTCCTCCTCACCGGGCGCCAGATGCTGCGACATTTCGCACCTCCTTCGAGGCTTTATATATAGTATACGCTATATAGGTACCATACGCGCCTGTCTCTTCGCCTCCAACAACCGCCAAAGTTATTCATTTGCAAATTTGCAGATGCTATGGAATTCTTAAAGCAACCATCGCGTTATTAGTTCCCTCCGTGCCCTTGAATTATTTGAAACGCATAAAATATGGTGGGGAAAAGTAGGGTAGTGCTGGCCAATATATAAAATACTAATCACGTTGATTGCACACTCAACAATATCCACCCGAACTCTTCACGAAATAATTCTATCGGACGGAGAAGAAAAAATAACTTGCAGTCGAACGTTATTTGCAATCGTGAAAATTCCTTATTGAAATATAATATTGGCATTTTTTTTACTTCAAATCCCGCCGAGTCCAGGAATCCCGTGAAAATCATACAAAATCTTTTAAATTTCTACATGAATCTCGTGCAGATAGTTGTAGCGTCTTTAAAAATTGTATGAGAAATATTTTTGTAACTTATTAAGAACATTCGAACTCGTGTGAAGTCCTGTAAAATATTTTCGACTTATTAAGGTCGTTGGATAATTAGCGATGCTCAGAATCAGGAGAATTTGGATGTGATGTCGGGTATAACTTTGGGTTTATAATCATCCGGGTTACGCGTATCTGCAGCTTTGCCCTCGGGGTACTAATCAAGTAATTAGTATCGGATCCCCTTAGGAGTAGCAAAACCATGGCTTATCAGATAATACCATCTTAGCTTCGAGTTCACTAACTCAAGACTCTAAACTTCCACATTGAAACGGCACTTTATCCTTGTAATCCAGCGTGTAAGTCCGTCTCAAGTTGGTCTTGAGATACACCCTGAGTTACGCCTCATCCAACTAGATACTCACCTATATCTACCAATAGGTGGTAAAAACTGTGAAGAACTTTATTGGAGAAAAAAAAGAAGCAGAAAATCTCACCTTTAATCGATGAATTCATAGCAACTCGTCGTGACCCCGAGAAACCGAGGGAAAAGAAAATCGGAAACAGTCTTGTCAATTTTGACGATGAATAGGGACAGCTGAAACTATTCGAACCGGCTTACAAAATATCGGTCGTTTCTCGACGAAATAAAAATCTTTCCCTTATACCGATTATCGACGGATAAAACAAAAATTGTGCATTGTATGAAGCTGCTCTGAAAAATAGTGTGCGGAATTATTATAAAAATCGGATACAAAAATTTCGCCGTATTATTTATACGGCGCCATATTTGATCCGGCTTCCCTGATGTGTGTTGGAATTGCTGTTCGAAGTTTTTGAGAATTTCCGTTCAGACAAATTTTTAATCTAAGAATCGCGTGTTATGTTTAATTTTCGGGACAGATTTGGTATCCGCCGGGAGGAACGAAGGTTTTGCGGCCAAGAATTAATTCGATGTTTCGAGAACGCCGGCGCGTAATCACCGTGACAAATGGAAGGATGGACGTCGCGCTGCAGAGAGAAGAGAAAAAGAGAAAAGAAAAAGACTCCAAGGATGTAAACGGGGTACCGGAAGTTTGTGTAGAGAAGAATCCGCGAATGCGCAGGAGTCCTGCGTCCGAGGGTGAGTTTGTGTTAATTCGTTAATTAACAAGATCTTTCGAAATCGTTATTCATAACTTATGGACTGACCTCATCTCCTATGGTTAATGGAATTTATAAACAACCCTCCCCAACACGAAACGACACCCTCATTTCGGTAGCCGGTACTTTACCCCAACCTCGTCTTTCGCATGCGTTACTATTTACATGAATATAAATACGCAACCACGTGACATTTCAACCCTTTGCCCCCTCCCCACTTTCGCTCCACACACATACGCGACCGGGTCGCATTTCTAGGCGCTAAAAATTCCGCAGCACCGACAGAAAAAAAAAAAGAAAAAAGAGAAAGAAAAAAAAATAAAAAACATTCCGAGAATTATTTTCCCAAAAACTGGTCGTGCAGTTTCTGACCAAACGGATAACCCTCGGTTAAATTTACTGTTTCGGATAGCGTTCGTGTTTATGATTATGATTGGTATGACTCCCAGAGGTCTCGTTTTGCGCTAATGTATAAATGTGTGCACACGTTCGTGTAAATATCTATCTATATATACGTATTGGCCGACATGTGTGCGTATTTATTATACATGAACGGATATTGTAATCGTGGATGAGAGACGTTGTACGGACGGACGGTTATAAGCGCGTACAGATGGTGCGGCAGCGTAGCCGGCCAGCAACGTTTCCAACAAGCGCAGCGTTAACTTGAACCCGCGTGAAGGAGAAACTCGTGTATACCGAGATATTAATTACAATTGCTCGACTTGCAACCCAATTTAGAAACAAGGTTCTCATTTGCATACAAGTATCGTTTATTCACGCACACGCGTTAATTTTCAAACACCTCGTATACAGATACTATATCGCCGGGGTGGCCGCGCGGTCCGGATGGAATTCCATTATTTATTCATTTTTCTTTTTTGTTTTTGTGTTTTCTGTTCTGTCACCTCTTTTTCTCGTTCAGATTCCAAACCATTAACGTGTCCAGGTATTCCATATAACCGCAAGTGTCGTCGGGGTAGTCATTATGCTTCCGATTGGTTTTTGCTTTTTGCTTGTTTTGTCTTTTTTTTATTTTTGGAATGCAAAAGTGTTAAGGCGATGCAATTATACGGCCGTCAACGAACTCCCGAACAAGCTGTGGTTAATCCTGATTCCAATATTCGTTTTATTTATACTCGAGAACCGGCAGGTGCGAGCGAATACAAGGAATGGTGAAAGCTGCTGACCGTTGGCGCTTAAAATCCTATTTTACGACTTCTTTCATTTAAATTATCCAGAATCTGGATGTTTAAGGACCATTTGACTTTTTTCTTTTTTTAAGAACTCTTGAAATTCCGTGTCGTGGAAAAATTGATGCGGAGATACGGGACGATAATAGAAGCAGAAATCTGTAGTCAATAACGAAATCGGTAATACACACGCATGGTACCTTCGCATTTTCTATTCTGTTTGACGACGGATTTTTTTCTCTTGTTTTTTTTTTTTTTTTTTTTGGATTCTAAATAACGAGCATTACCAAATTATCAACTTGTTCTGGTCGATACTTTGACAATGAGATGAAAAATTGAATGATGATTTATTCGCGCTGGTCAAGAAGGACCACTGACGCACCTTGTGTTAAAGGAGAAGGAAGAAAAAAAAAACGAAATAGAAAATAGGAAAATTCGAAAAAGTCGAGGATCACGACCTCGTCTCAGAGACATTTGATGAAAATGTCATCGGAAGACGATATAACGCGTTATATTAGTTCCGTAAACTTTCCTTAATGTCAGCCTATAGTAGACGGATGGTCTGACGCTTCGAGAATAACGGCCCTACCGTGAGTTATTGCGTCTGAGGTCTAACTGTTAATACCTACAACTATAATAATACACGAATCTCGTGGAGCGTGAAGCAAACTTTATATATATACGGATATAGAAACCAACGGCGGAAACCAGAAACCAGAAACCAGAAACGCTTCGGAAATCTTCTCCCTCTGCACCCTCTCCCTTGACGCATACATACGTATCTGTACATATAGTTCGAATACTTGACGCAGTCGAGGTCGTACGGTGCGTGTCCGAAGTGCTCGTAGTCGATCGTTTAAGTAATCTTTTAAACCCCTCGGATGTACCGGGGCGTCGTAATCTCCGCGTTAATTTAATCAATTCCTAATTAATGGGCCTCTTAGCAGCAGCGCGGCTTCTTTTCAAGCTCTGACTCGAAGGACTCGAAGTTTGTTCCTGAAGACTGGCAACCAAAGTTACCGCCCTACAGGGCCGGCTGCCGTCGCTCAAAGCTTCTCCCTACTCGTTTCAAGGTAATAAAATTGACCGACTTTTCCTCGACCTGCATGCGCGTTTACACGGGTTCGATATGCGTAATTTACTTACTCTTCTTTCACGCTCAGCGAAGCGCGTGAAGTTTAAGTGCATCGCATAATGGACGGAGTAAACTTACATGCTCGTCGCGTTGGTCAAATGCACGGGGCTAATTAGAACTCGCCGCAATTATAGCGGCTTAGCCATTCTAACTTTTTATCATCGTTTTTCCCCCCGTTTCTTTTACTTGCCATTTTTCCGGAGAACGGAAAATGCCTGTTTGTCAGCTCGTGTATTTGTTTTTTCTTTTTTTCTTTTTTTTTTTACACAAGAAAAGCACATTCGAACAGCTGCTTCCCTTTACATTGGGGTTAAAATCTTGAGGAATTCGTTTCTCGCAATCTTAAAAAATTTTCTACCCTATATTTTGCTTTCTTACGTTAGGCACCTTGCTAACTTCCCTAACACTGGCAAACGGATACTCTCACCCCTCTTGTGAAGCTCTCGTGAAGTCTTTAAGTTTATGACGCTTTTTATGCATTCATAACGTTATATCGCCTCTTCAAGGGGGTGGGGGACGACTAGAGATGGGGAAGACAGCTGCCAGGTGGGATTTAGGAAAACGCGAATGAGGTATAAGTTCGTGCTTTTTTTAAAACGATCTCTACGCACCCTGTTATTCCACCTGATAGGCCCTTTCGCTTTAAAAGTTTATGAAAATTACTTATCGTGTTGCACACTCTTTAGTTGATACTAGCATTGCACGCGCGCGCCTCTCGCACGCCGTATTTAATTTCATTTGTTTTTTAAATTTTTGTCTATTTTTTTTCAATCTCATATCATCACATTTCAGACGCATCACGTGTTAGGAGTTTTTTCTTTACAAATCTGCATTATTGTTGTCGCAATTTGAATTTTATGTTCAGGGTATAGGATTGGACGTTGAGTCCAAACCTTAGATTTTTCCCGATTTTGGGGTCAAAAATTAAGTATTGCCAAAATTGATTGCAAGACACTTTTCCAACGTAAAGACCTCAGAAACACGAATCCGTTAAGTAAATTGCGCTAGGAATAAATCCCATCGAGATATCCTTATTTTTTCGCTTTTTGAAGCGATAAATTGGCGATACCTCGTCAACTTTTTAAGATAGGATACGTCAACGAATATGAATAAATAATTTTTAATATAAATGAACCGTTTCGACGGTGAAAAGCTGCGCTTTAGAAACTGCTCATTTTGACAAATGTATCAGAGAACGGAGAACGCGTTGGCAAGACTATATCCGGTGTAATCTCGTCGAGATTTATTCATGATTGACGTGAATCTCGCTCCGTACGTTTTTCACCCTCCGATCGAGAAGGAGTTTAAGGGTAAGGCCGTGTAGGCCTATGCGTAAGGCGTCTCAGGCGAAGGAATTACCAGGAGATGTTTGGTGGGATCTGACTAAAAGAAAATAAATGACGTTTTTCTCATCGAGAAAAGATACCGCACCGCGTAACACAAGAGAATCATGGAGAAATCGTCGGAGTTACACAAAGGAGCAGAATGCACAATGGAAATGTCATTACTGTCGTCTACTCCGCTGCCCTTTTTCGAGGACTCCGATACGCTGGGCGAGCTTTCATCAAAGTATTATACCTAAAGAGACCCTTTGTCCAAGGCCAAACTTGACCTGCACTCGTGATATACGCGGTGTATAGTTATATATAATACCACTAAAAACGAATTCGTCACAATTCGTGTGGTAAAACCTTCTTCTTGTTGTCCTTTCAACAAAAAATCTGATGGGGGAAAAAGTAATTCTAGCCCTTCGGTGAAGACTTTATACGGAAACGCGAAACCACTCCCATATCGAATCAGATTGAACCCTGATTTTTTCCGACTTCCAACTGGAAAAATCAGTCGTGAACGCAGATTGATGGAACGAGTGACGTAGTTTGTTATAAATCGATTAGCGAGGCGGTGTATAATGAGGTTTAAAAAATTCTCGTCCGTTTATATTCGGAGCCTAGATAACAAAAAAAAGGGGGTGCAGGTTTCCCTTTTTTGTCTCGCCAGTTTCCCGTAGCGCGGATTATACGACGACGAGCGTACGCAACGGGGGATGGAGATTATCGGAGGCGATGGATCCGCTCGGTGGTCAAACGAGCCTTATCAGTCGGACGCCCCACCGGCCTGTCGAGCGTCGCGACGCCGGGCGTCGTCCTCCGGGTGGACCACGTGCGGGCAAACCATAGGCGAATTCAGATCAACTAGCGCTGTAGCTCCAGGCGACTTCTCTCTCCGACACGCAGCGCGTTCGCGATATTTCGGTTTAAATTTAACTGGCCGGAGGCTACCGCCTGATTTAGGAGCGCAAGTTTACCGCCATCGTTCCAACCACCTTCCTTCCACCCAAAAACCCCCTGCGGGGGCGTATGCCAGATACTGACGACGATAAGCTAAACGCCCGTAGGTTTGGTATTATATATTAAACCCTGCACCTCTAATACCGAAACAGACATTTACTGCGGGGACAAACGACTCCGGCTAAAAATTTCATGGTTATCCAAAGTCTCCGAGAGAAAACTCCAGCTTCGCTTTACGACCGCATTCAAAAGCGTGGTTGAAATTAACTGAGAATCACGTGAAATTCGTAACCCGAAATTATGCTCAGGTGACATGTGGTTCTGTTCGAACGAAGTTGTTATTTTTTCTCTTCTCTCTTAGTAAAGCTTCTCGGATTCGAAAATTTCGGTATAAACGCGTGGATGTATTTACACGGTGTGTATATCACGACTCGTAGGATTTAGGTTTAAAAACGTATTTAGGGTGAGAATTTATGCCAGGAAATCCAGCCTATCGCTACCCTGCTCAATTTCCTTCTGGGAGACGCCCTAAATTTCTACCGCAGCTAGACGCCGATAAGATCGCAACTTGTCCCCCTACTTCCGTGCAGAATGCTTCCGCAGCCACCTCGCTACTTCTACTTCTACTTCTACTTCTACTTCTGGTACAACACTACACGTCGAGGATGGAATCCTACGAGCAGATATACGTCACTCACCGACGAGACGCGTCGCGACGCTTTCCCCTCATTCTTCTACACGCGTCAATATCTTCGCCCTGCCAAACTCAACTTCTGCTACAACTACCACCAGTCCTCCTCCGCATCCTCCTCATCCTCCTCATCCTCGTCCTTCCCCCGCTTCTTCTCGTCTTGCAAACGTTTGAGCTAGGAGTAAAATAGATAAAGCAAACCCCGGCTAGGTACTTGACGTAAACTAGATTTTGCATTAGCATATACGGTTAAGAGAGGCAAACGCTCTTAACTCCTCAACGAAAGCTGTTCTTCTCCGGCTTCAACCTTCGAAGGATAGATGTACGCGCGCTACCATTACCCCCTGGCGTTTCCTTCTCAACGGTGATGAGTCTCCGTGAATTTTACGATACTCCACAAAGCTCACGAACCTGCTTTACGGCCTCCTCAGTCAGATTTCATTTTAGTTAAGCGAACAACGTCTGCTACCGACGACATCGCCAGAGTCTGATGCAAATTATACGCATTAACTATGTAATATTATCACGTACGTTCTATACATACAAATTTTAATCAGTATTCACAGTTATCGTATACGAGATTTATACCTCGAAGGCGTAATGAAGATTTATCGAGACGCTGCATCTGTCTGCTCGGATCTACGGGTCAATCGATGCACTTGGTACGCCGGAAGTAACGGGAAATCTAACGAGCTCTTTCAAAATCACACGGAATCCCGTGAAAACCTAATCAAGTGCGGTGCGAAGTGTGTTGATTTCCTTTGAATCAAACGAAATCAAGTTAATTGAAATATCAACGAGACAACGCTTTACTTCTAAACCCCGTCGACTTTGCGGAACCTAATAGTACTATGCGTCCGAAGATGTTGCAGAGTACCGCAGATGAATAGGTTGCAACGGTGAATTTTACGATCGGCCCACTAAACATCCCCCAAATTAATTGGCTCCTTTAACCCCCGTCACAGTTTTCCGCGGGTCGACCGCCCCCGTAGTAAACGAAATTCACCCCCCGGAAAGCTTTGTCCTTATGGTGTATTTGGGGCAGAGCCGGAAGACCGAAGAACGAAATAACGGACAATGCCCAAGGCGCGGGTACGTAGCACCCAATACCGCTAAAATACGACCCGGAATATTGAGAGAAAAAAAAAAAAAAGGAGCGCAAGGAATCGATAAAAAATAAAGAGAGTCAGTTCCCATATCCCGTATACCTTATACCAGCTGCAACGAGAAAGAGAAACTTTACGACTGGTTAACGGGAGGCTTCCAACTCCGCAGTCAATATCGCAGATAGTAACCTGAAATGTGTTACCTATAAATATTGCACGTCCCGTTTCCCAGTTTTGCCGCCGCACCAAAATAATGTGCGCATTCTTTTTTTTTCCCCCCCACTTTTTATTATTTCTTACGTATACCATTTTTCTTTCTCTCTCTCTCTCTCTCGCTTTGCAAGAAGTTCCGGTTCTGCGGGAAGAAAGAGAAACAGAAGAAGAAAATAGAAAGGAAAACGAGATATGAAAAATTGTCACAGAGTGCCGAACATATGAAGTAAAAAGAACTAAGGAAAAGAAAAAACAAAACAGAACAAAAAAAAAACTATAATATGGGGTGTAAAAATGGATGTATAAAAGGATTAACGACCACTGGTAAGGGATTATAATAATGAGATATATGAATCGTACGGGGGAGGGAAAAAGTATATATACTTCCTATCAATATTGACGATTATTATTATCATTATTATCGTTATATTACTTCTACACTTCGTTCCGGTATTACGCGCATGTTGCTGTAATGTGCTATATAGTAAGCTACATTGCCTCTATTACATATTGTATTATAGGTTACATATATATAGGGGAGCAAAAATATGGTGCGTTTCAAAACTAAGTAAGAGGAAGGGAGGGAGGACCCTTTTTTTTTAGTTACGATCTCAGGGTGGTTCACATCACTAAATTTCGCCTCTTATACTTCCTCATGAAACACTTTTCGTGACAAGAAAAAATGGTTTTCTCTTTGCATTTACAGTTTCAAAAAAAAATCTAAAAGAACTAAAACAAAATAGTGCATGCAACGAATTTGAACGAAAAGTCGGAATGGAATCTGTGAAAGATTTTTTACAATTTTTTCAAACGTACGTCTGATCCGTTTAATAATTCCAAGGACTTCTCATGTCTTAATTAAATGAGAGAATCCGATTCAATTCACCTAATTTGGTATTCCTTGGCGTTGCCGCTCTCTTGCTGGTCCTATGAATTAATTTCGGAGTTGGTAAGCTCGGCTTTCGTTCGGGTATTATACGTCTTGCATATAAATGTTATTTCGAAAATTTTGCTCCATCTTATATAGGCGCATTAATATACCTGAGGTGCATGTATATTGAGTGAAATTGTTATTCCGAAATTGATGTTGCGAAAAAGAAAAGGCATATCGTGGAATTGCAAGTGGGAGAAGGGGAATTCTCAAACTCGATCGAAAAAGGGAAATCCAGATTTAATAGAGATTCCGGGGCATCACATCCCCCGGACCTGACGTCAGCATATTGCATTATTATCGCACGACTTATGGGATCCCATATCGAATATGAGCCGTGAGCATTGAATAAAATCCTATCATATTTTCGGAAACCCCGTTACGTCAAAAATGTTAATATGTATAGGCGGTATGAAAAGCTGGAATATTATGGGGCATATCTGTACGTTACTTACGGGAGAATTCACGCGAAGTTTTATTCCCAAAATGAAAAATAAGTAGAAAAAGATAACGAAATAATGAAAAATATTGAATACATCCTAATCAGAAAACCGTATCAACACGCAATTGGTAATTTTCTTTGCACAGTTCGCTGTCCTCTATAGAACATATACCCTATCTAAATACATATCTATATATATACTTGGGCGATCTACTTCTGCTTTGTATTCGTCGCGCGGTGTTAAAGGGGAAGGTCGTATTCTACCCGCCACGGGGGTCGTGATTGAATCTATAGGGCGCTGGCCAGGGTCCAGAGAAACACCCTTGGCATTTATATATACGACGTTGAACGCCGTGCCGCTGGACAGAAATAGTTTTATTATGGTGGAAGGGGGCGTAACGCATTGCGCCGAGGAACCTACGCGTCGAGTTGCTCCCCCATGATTTCGTATATGGTATGAGAAATATCGTTTCTTATACCTGCAACGGGGAATCACCCACTGGGGTAGCATGTGCCGTTGACGGTAACGTTCCCCATACACCATGTTTTTTTGAGATTTTTTTCCCCCTTTTCTTTTTTTTTCTTCATTTATCCGCTAACTGATTCGGCCGGCACTTTTTCAATCGCGACTCAATCGCTTCAAATCGTAGCTACTTTTTTCACCCCTCTCCCCCCCCCCCCCCCCCGCCCCGTGCTTTATCGGTGTGAATAAAATTCTCGCGAAATAAAGTTCGGCGTACGTGTAGCGGGGTGGTTCTCATTTAGGGAAAAACGATATTTTTATAAGCTCTCGAAATTTCATACTCTGAATCGAACAGACGTTATTGGATCGTTTAAAAAATTTGGACATTACGAAGCCTTATTCTATATTTGCATTTACATTAACGGAAGTATTTGCTCTTTCAAGTTGCCGGTGAAGAGGAGAAAAAGAATTCCTTCGGGTCAAAGTTTAACGCGTCGAAGAAATGTTGAAACTTGAAACGTAAAACAAAAGTAGAAAAATTACGCTCATCTCTCTCTCTGTACATCGAATTTTTGACCTGCCCCACTTTTCCCCCGGTCTCCCCCACATCGGAGTATATACAGTTGTTTTATTAGAAAGCTGTGTAACAGGATTTTTGACCTTTAATTATTCCTGACAATCATGCTTTTATCTCATTCGTTGGGGGGCCTTAAAAGTCTTGGCATCGTAATCCATCACCGAATCGTTCAATCGTTCAAACCAGCTCACGTTCTGCAGTGTACCGTAGACTGTAGAGCCTCGGCGTTGATTTATGAAGCCCATGGTGCCCGGTACATTTGCCGCTCTTTTTTGCTTTGAAACTTGAATCGTTACAACGGGGAGTATATTAGGTGGCGGACGGTCGTTCGCTGACCATTTTTATTTTTTTTCCCCAACTTTATTTCATTTTTTTTTCTTTTTTCTTCCTCGTCAGTTCGTCAGAGTTGCGCTTGATTTCCACTCCGAAATGCCGCGCAGCTTTGTGTACAGAGGATGGAAGATCAGAATTCAGAACTGAGCTTATCTCTTACACCTCGTTGAATTCTCCTCTACTTTGGGTACGTGCATATATTAGATTGATTCAAAAGAATCGACTATTTTTTTTTTCTTAAATATGTCAAAAATACTGTTGAAAATGATGAAAAAAAAAATCCTGTAAAAGCCACAGCTCTTAATATTAATATTAAGATATCCCGCATGATAAATTTCAATTTCCCATTCGATTAACATTGGAAAGCTTGTTTTTTTGAGTTTAGAATTTTGTAACTCTTTGATGGTTCATCGAAAGGGCTAGACCAAATCATTTTCTCGTATAAAATTGAACGCTCTACAAAAAAGCTCTCTTATAATTTTTCGATCAACCGACGGGTTTCGAAGTTATTCAACTTTGAAATATAATTTATAATATTTTCTCGTATTTTTCAATTTTTTATCTCGTACAGGATTCTCGTGAATCAGGTATTTAAAATTTTCTGAAATGGTAGAATTTTAAAAAATTGAAAAACATATCATAACTCGTCAAAATTGAAGGAAAAAAATGAGCGTAGTTGTCGGATGAATTTTTTTGAGAAAAAAAAGACAGACGTGAGTGTCAGACGTTGCTCGATTTGGAGCGAAATACCCTGTGTAGATAACTCGGAGCGTTACGGGATATAAATCTTAAATCGTCGTCACGCCGCTTTTCTATCAGCCGCGATCTGTCTGCGAATAACCGTACCGTATGGTACAAGTTCTTTGATCTATCATCGTATCATATTATTACGCCCATAGAGTTACGTTGATTACTACGAAATCGTTTGTACGTATATACCTGTAACGCATACAGCCCACAATCAGACCGCGTGACACGTGGTAAAATGGTTTCTGTGATATCGATCAATCTTTTGAACGATGACCGAGCGATTTGAAAAGTGGAGGGGATTATCTGGGACTTTATGCCCCATTATAACGCCTGTGAAACGGCATCCGGAGATGCATCGACGCAGTTTATACTCCGCAGATAGGCGTTATAGTTGGTAACGCTCGATCGATTTTTATTAGGGTCTACCTATACATACGTACGGCCATATATACGTATGTGTATTGCATACGATGTTTAACGTGTACAATCAATGTAATTAGTTTTAGAGAATTTACGGTGCTTTAAAATTAAAATTGTTTCCGCATAAATTCACATGCTAAACGCACAGGTATACCTACTGCACGTACATAGGTATATATATGTATCCATATATCCGTATGTAGATATTCGCAATTAACGTTATCGGTATCTATTCAGGATTACGTGTAAACGTACGTTGTATAACATCAGTTTTATAGCTGGAGTTGCCGTTATTTGCGTGCACGTTCCAAACATCCGCTTATTTTATGAAGAAATATTTAATTAACTTTTTCTAATTTACCAAAATAGCGGACAAGTGTTTTTCTTGTTTTGTTTTTTTTTTTCTAGTTTCTTTACATCGTGAGAATTCGATCGGTAATTAAAATATCAACATTTGTATATTCAACAGTGACGCAATATTTTTAGCTCAATTTTTTTATTTCATTGCAAATTTGACCCCCAAAAATCGGTTGTTTTCTTGCTTACGAGAGACAAAGAAAAAACTCGCCAAACTTTCAGCTGAACAAATAGAGAGTCAAGGACTTCAAAAATTCCCTTTCGCTATCACTCTGATTTTCACCTTTTTTTTTGGACGAATGTCACCAACACGGAATAATGATAATTCTCGACTACAACTGCGAAAGAAATTTTAGTTAAAAACCCTAGGGGGTTAGTTTTTTTTTTGTTTTTTATCGATCGAGTTGAGCGCGTGATTTGAGGATAAGTTTGAAAGACACGTAGAGTTCCCTTCATTTTCCGGAGTCAAGACACGCCGCTGAAGACATCTGTATTGTTAGGGGTTCCCATAGGATTGGGATATTGTCTATCTCGTTGATTCGAACCCCGTGGAACGTGTTTGGTATTCACCGCGCGAGGTTCCATCAAAACTTATTCGCCGCAAGCGAAACTTTGATACGGGATGGTAACCACCTTATTGGATTCCGAAGGTTATATATTATATTCGTCCGGGCAACATTGTACAAGGTAAAAGCACGCACAGGGATAAGGAGAGATGGGGACGAGATTATATTCTCTGTAAATTCTTGAAAATTTTCGCGACAAATTTTTTTCCGACGAAACGAAGAGAAAAAAAAGATAATACAACAAAGAAACAAACATCGCGTAATGTCCCGGGATCCGAGACACGGCGGACTATCCGCGTACCTTAATTTGGAAATAATGGGACTGCTTATAAAATTCCCTGGGAAAATTATATACTAGGGAATTCCGCGAGAGACAAAAAAAAAAAGAAAAAAAATGTCAAATGCGAATGTAGACGTGCCGCTCAGCCTTCACGACCTGGCCCATAGTGAAAAGAAGAACGCTACGTGGACTTTCCCATATTAAAAGTTCTCCTACCATTGCTCTAGGTCTCCATGGCGCACCGGCTTCAGGGAGTACGATATTAAAACATTCTTCGTCAAATATTTTTGCCATTTATGACTCGACCTTTTTCTCTTTTTATTTCATCTCTCTCGTCGCCTCTCTTCTTTTTTCCTTTCACGGACGAAGAAGGGCACTCTTTGAAAATTTGTCACCGTCGCTCGCCCCTCCCTTATATTCTCGAATTGTTGTACCTTGAAAAGGATGTTGAGGATGACTGCTGTATACGGGAGGGGTGGACACATAAATGTGCGTCGTTTTCAAAGAGCTGACAACTTCAGAGAGAAGCAAACTTCTCATTTTCGTATAGCTACATCACAATACACGAATTAACAAACCGGCGTAAGAAATGTCTCGTGAGAATACACTCAATTTTATTTTCTGCAAGAATGGCTTATGGTTGCCTTTTTTTGTTCTGAAAAACCTTCCTAACGATATTCATAGATAAAAAGTGATACTTGTAGACGATTTTATATCGGTCACTTGCAGTCTCGGAAATATGTGTGTCATAAGTATCTATAAATGCTAGATGGAAAAAGAAAAAATTCAGGACAAAGAAGAATTTTTATTAATTTAATAACTACAGAGAGATCCTGTATAAACAAGATAATATTCTGCCTCGTTTGCAGCCCTTTTATCCCTAAAATACACACGTGAATTCTACATTAGCGCGTAGCTAAAGGATTATCCCAAACGCTGCAGGACCTTTAAATTATATTACGCATTGTACCCGCTATATCAATTAATCCTGATTTACCGAATTAACCATTTTAATAAAACATAAACTTTACGACGATTAATCCGACTAGATTAATTAGATTTTAAATTTAATCAGTCTCCTCGCGGTCTTTTACCTTTGTAGTCTGGCGTCTCATTGGGCGTTGCAAAAAAAAAAAGAAATAAGCCAGAAAATACATATTCATTTTTACAAACTGAGGTGACAGCCACTGACCGTCGTACCCACATATTTTGACCGTAAAAACTTTACAACTCCGTTAATTGGCATGATGATAGTCACGCTAATATTAATAATTATAATGGATTAGAAATATTTACCTAATAGCCGCATATTTTATCTGCGGTTTGTAGACGTTTGGCATTTGCCAACGTACGCTGCCAGAAAAATATTGCGACGGTGACAGCCGCATAGTTTCTTTTTCTTGTTTTTTTCTTTTACTTTGTTTAGAATTATTTATTTTTTAAAACTTTCCGTTTTCAAGCATATAGTTCTGCGTCACGACTAGAAATTTTTAAATGTCACAACTATTTCTTCATCACTTTGGGAATTCCTTCATAATCTAGATTTATCATTATAGCTACTCAGGCTATGAAAAAAAGTTATGATTAGAAACTTGCATTAGAAAAAAAAGTTTTCAGATCGCGTTCACCTGAATCGCCTCGGGTGATAATTCTCTTCTACCCGTACTGTCAAGTATTAAACGCGTGTGTTGATTTATTTATTTATCTCGTTTGATCCTTTTTTTTTTTTTTCGGTTCGATCCTTTGAAATGGACGTTTACGTTGGACGGTGTAAAACGTCAACGTCACACCCCATGATCACTCCTCTACTCCGTTGTAGTATGTCGTGTGTATTTTTTTATTTGAAAAAATGATTCACTTTCCATCAGCACTGCAGCGGTGTTACAAAAAATATAAATGCGCTCCCTTGTTCTGCGTGACATCTCGTTTTTCGCTCTTTAATTAGCGTTTTTTTTTTTTTTTTCGTTTCTTTTTTTGTTCTTGTTTCGTTCTTTTTTTTTAGGGTTTTTTTTTTTCATACGTTATACACTTTTCATCCCTTGCGCAAAAGAAAAATGATAAAAAGAAAAAAAAGAAATTGTAGAAAACAGATGAAAAAACAATGAAAACGACACCCCTGCACGGATGTATTCACCGTGTATTTCTAATAATCCTTTCTCAGAGTCCCGATGTTTTCAACCGAGATTTATCTCACTTTTTCCACTCACCGGACGACCCGAACTTACGGATCTATGGTAAAATTTTATCGGCGTTTATCGCATTTTTTTTCGTCGAAAACTTATACCGTGAGATATAATTTTTTTCGGTTTTCGGTGATGTAAACGGTGAAGCTGCAGACGGTAAACTATAGGCTGTTCTAACTAAAGCCATGGGACGAACCCCTTAAAACTCCGTAAGCGGCCCCCCTTCGGAATATTCGATACTACGGCAGCTTCAACGGGGGCTGTTCGGGGGTCGTTTCGTTTCGCGGTGTATAGAGAGAAAACGTTCAACGTCGGTGATATAGTGGGCATATATACGTATAAATGTATATTCGTGTGTATGCAAGGACTTAGGGGGGGTTGCCTAACTATGACTAAGAAATTATCCACGCCACACGATGCCGATGCAACAACTACGCGCGGTAAAAGTACATTGAAAACGTTGCGGAGACCGGATTCTATTAGTCATTCGCTGCTCTATGTAGGATATCGGGTACACGATATGTCACGTATCACGGGGTGCGCATGTATTCGGAGGCATACAATCTACGGCGAAACTCACCTCTCTCGGTACACCTATATTCCGAAACAGGTATACAAATACACAGGCGACGACCTGCGCCCTTCGAGATCGACGACGAGGGTCGGTTCACCCCTACCATCGAGATCCCGCATGTAGGTATATCTTAAGTGCAACATCTTCCTTTTCAACCGTGAATCTCACTCTATTTGATACGCCCCATACGTATACATTAGGTGTGATACATTTACGAACGATCACTTTGTGTCTAACCTCAAATCTGACATCATCTTGCACGAAATTCTTTCCTCTCGTTTTCAGATTTTTACATTTCCAGTCTCTCTATCCTCGAATAAATCAAAAAACGTTACTGTCTCAAGTTTCGGTTCACCAGTTCTCTCTTATATTATTTTCAAATTTCATTAGTTAGCTGGTTTTCCTATACGTAGCTTCGGTTTTGTTTTGTTATTACGAAATTGAAAGAAAAAATTTCGAGACACTTCGACGGTGTCCCATACTCCGTATGATATCTACGGGTTATTATTATACAACAAAAAAATAAAAAATAACAAAAAAAACGAAGCCATATTTCTGCAGCCAAGCTATTCCGTTAGCGGGAGCGGGAGCGCGACGTTAGGCGCAACGACGCGGGGTGGAGACACCATATGCCGATTGCTTATTGTGGGGCTTTAAAAAACCTAAACCCAAACTCGTGCCCCATGTGTTCAAGTGTAGAGAGCGTATAAGGTATAGGTTGGTGGTATAAAAAAGCGGAAGGGAGTAGGTATATCTATAACGGGACGTGCGCGGGCATGAGTCACGTAAAACTAAAAACATTTAAAGACAAATAAGAACAAAAAAGAAAAAATAAAAGAAAGAGAGATAAAAAGATATTTTCTGCAAATGCGCCGCGGCATTGCCCCCTTCATTGCAATGATCATATTCTCTGCGGTGTCAGATGCGCGTTTTACGATTTCCTCCAGCGGAAATTTCATTTTTTTGTTTATTTTTTTGTCATTATTATTATTATTATTATTACGTGGATTTGATTCAACCCCTAACGAACGCGGTTTACAATTTTATTGCACAGGGACGTTAAATTCAGGGATTCATAGCTTCGATCGAAGACATTAAAATTGTAATTGGACACGAAATAATATTCGATGGAATGAGCTATGAATGAAAAATATTTTCGAAATTGCGGATAACGTTTTACCGCGGGCACCCTTACGGGTAATCCTTTGCGTTTTTGTTCGGATACACCCTGTTTGGTATTTTTATTAGATTTCTTTTTCGTCTCTCTTGACGTCTAGTTATATCGGGTTTAAATAATTGATCCTCTTTTCGCTCCCTTGGCGGCTGAGAATATAATGAGGAGGACAATAAATTTGTTACGATCTGGAGTATGAGCGATAAAATTTTATTCAATCACCCTCATCTAATTCCTCCTGAGCACCCCTGACCGCCACGTGCCTAGGGGTGGGCGTGACTCAAAGTCTAATCAGGGGAAGCCAACGCTAATTTCAGTGGTTCTCATCCCACGACAATAAGAATGAACATTTATTACATACAGGGTGGCCCAAAAGTAAAAAAAAAAAAAAAAAAAATGAAATATGATCGATTCTTTTTTTTGCATCAGGCACGTTGATGATTATTACGATTTCTCGATGCGCGCAGCTTTCATTCACGCTTTAAAATTGCCATTTCTTTTGTCTACCCTGTAGAGATCTCTATAGTGTACACAGCTGATAGCTGAGATGATGCAATTTCTATAAATATCTAATCCATTTTATCGCGCAGGATACAAAGCCTCCCTATGACGCCGCACCGTGCGACGCATTACACATTACGCATTACGTATTACGTTAACAAACCCCATATATACTATGGATTTATATACACCGTAAACTGATCATCGTAAAATGGCTCGTCGTATTTCTGAAGAAGAATTATACGTACTTGGAATAAAAGGGAGATAAATTGCGCAACTAATTCAAATTATACCGTGTGAATTGTAAAGACACGTTTGGACAGAGAAAATCGCGTGTCTAAAAACCATTATGCATTTAAGTACGTATATAATATTCAATTTGATACAAAGTTTTTTTTTTTTCGGTTTTATTTCCAATACGTTCGAAGAGATAAATTTACAAAAGTTTCGAATCCCGAATGATAATTGCCGGTAAATCTATAATATACGCGATGTGCTTATCGATAATAGAAACTCTTTTTTTTCTTCTCCTTTTCAACGGATGCGTGATAATTTATTATATAATTAATTAGGCGCCTCACTAACGACTAATTAAGTCTGAGACGTTGACCATCAGGCCCTTAATTTCCTTACGTTTATCGGTACGTGTATATGCGTTGACAGCTGCAGGTAATATTTTCAGTATTCTATCAGTGTGTCTCATTATTTGGGTAGAAATGAACACCTAATTTCCCCGAAACATGATGAAGAAAAAAAAACAATGCCGATACCATCGGTTCAAAGAATTCACTTTGTATATATACCATAAGATTTTTGAAATATCGGTAGAATACCTTAAAACGTAAAAAAAAAGAAAGAAAAAATGATATTCTCATGTATAGAAAATGATGCCTTTCTCTTTAACTGTAATCTGGTGGTAGGTTTTGAAAAACTTTTCATTTCAAATCGCTCACCTGGTATATTAGGAAATACGTATAATACCTTATAATGTATAATTCCTTTCATTATCATCAAAGATCGGAATTATTACGGAGCGTGAGTTTCTTCCTTCGCGATAAATCAGCCGCTAATTACCATACGGTAGAAATATAGTATGTGAGCCGAATCGCTGCAGGGAAAGCAGTGAGCAACCCTTTGAGTATAAGAGCGCTGCGTTTACGTGTACGTATAGTACGGAGTAAAAGTTGCGCCGGCGGAATAGGTCGAAGGGCGAATATAATGAAGCCCTGGATCACTCACCTGTAACAAATAAAGAAAAGCAACGAATGAATATTCATCCCACGAGATACGCACATCTATACATATACATCCGTACATTCTATAATATCATATTTATATTTGATACACAATTCTGTCGAGTCATTCCGCATGACTCGACTATGTGTACATAAAGATATTCCAATGATTCGCTTATCCCGTAGGTGTATAGAGGGCATGAGGGCAAAGTTACATTCCATTCGTTAGGATTTATCCACGCGTAATTGGCCGAACAAAAGTTTTGGATAGGAATTTTTTCAGGTAGTTTATTTTTTTTTTTTCTTTTCCTTTCATTCTCTTGAAATCGCGTTCATCATCGTCGTGACTGAAAAAATTTCAACGTTTAGTAGTTCACGTTTGTAATGTCTTCGAGTCAACACGATCGATCACACAACTATCGAATCGTACGCGGGAATGAATTATGTACTTATATCATGTACAATAGAAGCCGAATTTTAATTGGATAAAAGTTTGTTTTGTTATTTTGGAATTTACTGTCATCGAATTAAATAAAATCTTTCATCGAAAGGATATACAAGTAGCATTGGGCTTATGAATCAAGAATAATAAAAAGAATATCGCCTATTCAATTTTTCAACTAGCTATTATCCTGAACAGAATGATCTTTCTTTTCTTTCTCGGAAGATTTCTTTTCGTCTTTTAATCTTTTTCCCCATGCGATTTTTTCCCCATAGACCTGATTATTGTTAATTGTTGCATAGAATTGGGATGCAAATATTTATTCCGAATATCAAAGAGATATCTTCACACGTGGATTGGAGCGGAAAGAAAAAGTATTGTATATCAAATACCGACATCGCGTCATATTTTTTTTTTCCCCCTAAATTTTTGAATCAGAACTCTGCAGCGTCGGCAGAGTAGCTGTGTGAGGGGATCCGGTGGTCGGAGACAGTTTTTTTTTCGACTGCAATTCACCACCCTTCTCTTTCTTTTGCACCCCAATATTTTTATCCTCTCGTACCTACTAGAAACACTTCTGGGTAAATATTTGATGCAATTTTTATTTTTTTTTATTTTTTTTTCCTTCACTCTGTTTTTTTCTTGTCTTCTGAGAGGGTGGTAGAAAAAATGAAAGTAATGAAAAACTCCTTTTCTTATGACATCGGCAAAACTGCTCTCCTGCAGTTTCACCTTATGGCATACGCGTCTATGCTGACAGTATAAGTGATTGAAGATTAGACAAGACACCTGCTCGCAACACGTGTTATTACCTTATGGGTATACATGTGGAGTATATAGATATATGTATACATCGTACATAATATATCATGTGTTCTAGACGTTTAGGTATCGCGTTGCCATATACATGCACATCTTTTCATATAAATAAATATATCCATCAAATACCTTCTCACATTATATCACATCGAAATTCACGTCTCACTTCAACCCCTGACGCAAGTTTAGCCACCTTACATATATCGCACCTTACGTACAGGGTGGCGAAAAAAAAACAAAAAAAAAAAAAACAGTAAATGAATGATCATTCAATGCACGCAAAAATATTGCCACTTTTTTTCATTTTTTTTTTTTTCCTTCTATTTTCAGCAAAGAGAATGAAGCTTTCTTTCGAACTCGTATCTTTCGGCAACGAATCGAGATTTTTTGACATTTCAAAAACGTTACGCTTTCACGTGCTTAGCTTTTACATTTTTCACTTTCGCGCCACCCTGTACAGCATACCCGGAGCGTTACAACGCGTCTGCCAGCGACGAAATACGGGCGGAGTTTCCTAATTTCGTTTCCATGCCTTTGTCTATCAATCAACGCTTGTCTGTACGCTAAACAGTTCTGACTTGACGGAGATATATATTTAGCGCCCCCCCCCCCACCCCCGAACTCGTCGTTTCCGCAATATAGTCGAAGAAGGGATGAAGAGAAGGGTTGTTCAACAATTCACGCAAAACTGGTATGCGATGTACATTAATTTTACTTCCGGTGAAAACAAATCCCAACGTTCTGTGAAATATCTTCTTCTTTTTTTTTTCCTCATCTTTTTCACTCTTTTTGTAAAATATTTTCACTATCCCAACGCGCGCTGGCTTTCTGTATAGTACATCGAAGTCTATCGAGTGTAATTTTATAATTGTCTAGTAAAATGGTACTAAAAAAAATAATGGAAGTGAAAAAATGAACAAGAAAACTTCGAAAATGTGTCGGAGCTTTTTTTATCAAACAAAAAATATGGTGGATACAAATGATCGATTCAGGTCACGTATACACAATGCGAACCATATGTATGTGGAACTGTTGAAGGGTTAATACGAAATCTAATCTCGACTGTTGTATAAACGATATTTGAACCATTTACATTTGTATGTATATTAAACACGTGGAATAACGCCGTCTATGCACACCTATATAACTACACTTGCAGGATAAATAAACGGGAATAATACACAACATGCATGTATACATGTACCTATATTTATATTCTCTCGGTAAAAAGGAGTAAAAAATATAAGCACGCGAAGGCGCTGGTTGTCCCCGGAGCCATGTGTTCCGCAAAAGAACGGAAATAGAAACAGCGCCAGACTTCCAAGAGACGACGCCGTCTGAATTTAGGGTTGCCCGCGTGTATATCAGCTGGGTCTCAATTATAATTCTTATTGCAAAGATCGTTCAAATTCTGCGATCTCTCGGAAGCTTATTAATAGCATCCCCTTTCTCGCCGCGATATAATGTATCGCCGCAGAAGAAGAGAGAAGAAAAGAGAAGAACATTGGGGGGGGGGGGGGGGGGGGGGGGGAAAAGCAGCGGCGAAAAGCCAGATAGAGGAAAAAAAGAAAAGATTGCAAATTCTGAAGAATCATAAAAAAAAGGGTTCCTCAGGATTGAGATTTCCGGCAGAAAAATCTTCCACTTAAGTTAGTTAATATAACGGAACGCCCGCGATGGGCTGCGAAATTAAATGAACGGGGTGGAGACGGGGAGGAAAAAGGCGATGAAGACGCGACGCCATATCCTATCCCGCGGGATGAATCGCCCTTCCGCTTGCTCGACGACGCTATACGGGGTCCGCAGGTCCTTCCGAAGGAGGGAGGCTTAGGTGAGCGATGTCGCGACCCACAGATTCGTCAACGTCAAACCCCATTAGCAACGACACCCTCTGCCTCCCGGCCCCCGGCCCCCGTCAACCCCCGACCTTACTAATTCCAATAAATATCAGCAGAAAACACCCAGCAGTTTCGTCCCTTTGGTACCGAACGCACCAACTTTCAAATCATTACCTTTTTGTTTTTCTTTTTTTTTCGAGTAACTTTTCAAGAGCCATTAGTTTTTGATGAATTTCCGGAAATAGTTGCGAGGGATAATCTTTCTGAATTTTTTCTTCTCAGTTCGCAGAAATAGGGTGGTTTTTCGGACTCCAGTGATCGAACGAATGCGGATTTGACGTTGGAGTAAAATTGAAGAAAATATGGAATTAGGGATGTGAAAAGTAAGACACTTCGTTGGCTTTGGTGTTGTGGGACACGAAGCGTGCAGCGGATGTGCAGTACGCGGTAAGTTATGAATATTAAATACGCTTGTTTCAGCGACGTGTACGCGAGGCAGAAACTCGAGAGTTGCGGGTGCTTTATTCTCATGATCTCTATATGACCGTGGGGGTTGACAAAACCCTGCCTACCAGCCTGCGACTTCACCAGCGTTAATATCCATGCATTTGTAATTCGTAGACCATAGCTACAGCTACGCGTGATACCGACCTCCGGGTGACGCTGTGGTCATTAATTTTATAACCGCATTCGAAATGAGCTCTGGTACAGGAAAAAAAACACACATTTTTTCTTTACACAATAATACGTCATCGTGCGCATTATACCCTCGAATCTAACCGTGTAACTCTTGACTTGGGCTTACATTTTTCATGCATACAGTACGATTTTTCATTGTAAAATATTTCACGGAATTTTCAGTGATATTTCTCCAAGTATTTTATTGGATTTTCAAGAATTTACGAAGTGTCTATAGTGTCTCGGGTTATTTCGTTCAAAACTTCCAAGGATTTCATAGAAGCTCGAAGAATTTGCATGAATTTTCAAGGATTTATGGCGCGCTCGGGGATCCGGGTGACTGTCGATGATTTTTCGCACAGATTCTGAAGTAATTTTCAATGATTCTGAATACTTTCTAAATATTCCACGAGATTCGGAATAATTTTTTCTCTCAACCGCCCGCTGTCCCCGTTTCTGAATAAACTGGAGATGACCCCTCGATACCGTATTGATAAAGGATGCGGAACTTCGGACGACGAAACAAAACTAGGCCCTAAATTTCCCCCAATTATTACAGCAAATATTGACTTAGGTCTTTGGATCACAGGGATAAGTCGTTAGATCCATGTATAGTGTATGTATATACCGATTCGTAATGTATGTATAGGTATACCTATGCGATAACGGTCAAAGTACTAAAATGGTCTGTACGCGCTGCGGCGTAAACTCAAACAGAGATTCGTGACCGAACAAAATGTCTCCGGCAGGATGCGAGGGAGAAAGAGAAGGACGAGGAGGATTGGTCGCGCCGGATTTCTTGCTTCCCTTAATCCAAGCTGCTGCAGCGCAAAGGAAGATCCCAGATCCCCGCTTATCTTTAAGGCGATCCTGTCTCGCGCTATCTCAGGAATCCTGTCTTACATTCTAAGGATACCGATGTTCGCCCATAGAGTTTCCTTTCCTTTTAGTCTTCCCTCAACTCTTATACACTTTTCTCTTCCGACCGTCTCCTTGTCCCGCTGTAGCTACTTTGCCAGGACTTCGTAGGGGATTATTTTACCATTAGGATCTTGTCTTCCGTGGACAAATTGACCGGGCACGGTCGTAGCTGATGTTACAAAATTTTCAAAGGACCTCAACGACGCATCGCGAATCTTTATCTACGGCGTAGCGGAGACGAAAGGACCCGAAAAAGGATGTTTCCTCTTTTTCGTACATCACCCGCTGTAGTTGTTCGTCGAATTTTTAGAGTCATTTCAGTCTGATTATTTTTTTTAGTTCTTCCCTGAGGAAAAAATGCGGGTCCAATAATCTTATAAATTGCCGATTGCTTATCGGGTTAATTCCTTTAGGGCTTGCGCACCGAGTGTAACTGGAGTGACACAAAGGGAAGCAATAAATATATAAATTCTCTGTGCACGTGAAACACATTTACGTGTGTAAGTATAGATATGCCGTTAAGTTCGAAGGATCATAAACAAGATCTGAAGAACCCGAAAGCGCGCATAATATATAGATCTAAACGCGCTTGAGGGTACAATAAAAATTCTTAGCCTTCCATTTCTATCCTATCTCGAATACCTAGATTTAATAGATACGCTAACAGCCCGATGAAACACGCATTTTAATTAGCCCAACCTTTAATTATTACGTGCCGCGTACTTGAAAAAAAAGAGAAAAAAAGAAAAGAAAAAACTAGGCCGTATGCTTGAGCCTTAAATATGCGATTATCAAATTCTCCGCATGCGCGAGATATGGTTACTTCCGGGTTCACTCGTCGCTCAACTTTTCAAAAGTCCTTTTATGGCGTAAATAATATTTTTCTTTGCGGTCGCACCCCGTACGCATCGATCCTTATTTTAACAACTCCGAATCAAGAAATGGGGGAGATTTCCACCCTCGCCGTGCCAGATTCATCCTTCTTTTATATTTTTTAGCATTAGGGAAAAACAAATAAAGAAAGAAGAATGGAATCGAAGTGATGAAAAAGAAGATTCTTCACAAAAGTCCTTCATTTTCTACGCGTTGCTTCGGGTTAGGTTAGATCGTACATAAAAATATATACCTACTCTATCCTTCATCGCGGTATAAAGACGAACGGAGTACTTGGTGCGTGCGATGCATTCAGTTAATTAAAATTGTAACCTTTGATCGTATGTATTCATAATATATAGTATATACGTTGACAGCAAATACAAGCTCTCTTGAACCTTTTCAAAGATTCTTGCTAATTATTATACGAATAATTTTGACTGGATTTTTTGTTTTTTTTTTCATCTCCACAAGCGCGAACGGGACTGCGGTGTCGTTGCTGCCAACGACTGTACTGTACATATAGATACATCCACTTTGCAAAATTTCTCAACCGAAAATTTGGCTATTGTTCAGAATTATTTTTCAAAGTACATACTCTGAAAAAACTTTCTTTAATTGTTATCAATTATCTTTTATTATTTTTCTTCTTCATACGAAGATTCTCCGTTACCACATGCACCGATTAAAAACAAACAGATATTTGAGGATGGTTTATAAATATTGAAAAAATTATATTGTACTTTTTAGTTGATTTCTTCAATTTTTTTTCTTCTCTTCTTTCGAGAAGATTTACAAGAAAGCTGCAGCGGAAAGCTCGAGAGAATAAAAAATCGGTATCTGCAAGTAATGTAATTTGAGAAATCTGTTTTATGTCTCGAAGCACCTCGGTCAGGAAAAAATGAGAGCGTGTAAAATCCGAAGCATTTAACTCATATATCATGCAGCCGGTGTCTGCTATATCCGCAGACCTCGAAGTTCGCTCTTAAAACTGCAAGGATTCAAGTTTTTCGAGATTTTCAGAGCGCCGCCTTACTTCCATGGATATAACTTGTTTCACTTTCTTTTCTGTTTTCTATTCTTTTTTTTTATTCTTTGAGCGACATTCTGCCTGATCTGCAGAGACTCTCCCTGATATACTTAGTTTATCGACCCGCGTGTGGAAAAATAAACATAAAAACAAAAAGGGTAAAGAAAGGAGATGATGAAAACAGAAAAAGCTCATCCCGTTCCGTGTTTGAAAAACGTTAGGAAAATAGGATTTTTATTCCTAACGAATAACATACACGCGACTATAATATTCAATCGAAGTTTAGGCAAACTTTCTATATACCTATGCGGCTGCATGAATCTGTTCCCATGGAAATTGGTTCGTGACGTATTTCCCAATAAGGGATAAAAATAATCGGAATAATGGCGAGAGTTGGAATCGATGGAACCGAATAGCTTTATCTAGTCATGTGTATATACTATACGGCGATGGCAACATATTTTGAGTTAAAATTTTTTTGACAAAGACGAGAGTAATTCATTGAAAAAAAAAAAAAACAATAATCATTCGATCTGCGTATTATAAAAATTTCACCCTTTTTAGTGAAACTTGATCAAAAAATTCTGCTCTGTTTCGCGCTTCTGGTTCTTATTGCTGCAGTCAGCCCTCGACATGAGGAATGGAAACAATGTGTCGCGTGAGTCATTAGGTGTATTTAAAAGGATTGAAGTCTCGCCATTGAAAAGGTGCTAAGGGTTCGGCGAGGCTATAAATACAATCCTGATTTGAGATTTGCGGTAGCTCACATTGAAAATTCAACCATGAAGAGCGTTAAACATTCTCCGTTTCACTTCGGTCCCGTGTCGCGCGCGGCAAATAGGTATATGTACATTCGTATGTACGCCACACATTTACGTCTGTGTATATATATATGTATACGCATGTACGGTACCCAGATGTATTGTATGGCGTAGTGAAGTATAGAAATAACCCTGCAAAGGCAGATTCTTAGTTTATGGCTTTCAAACACGAAACCTTCTAGCTACTATCTTTATATCAACCTGGCACGTAACCACCTAACCCATTGTTTTAGAAAATGAAAGCGCTCAACAAATTCCCATAGATACCGCGTGGATAGGAATTATTATAGGGACCACCCGCGTGGCGATTTCTAAATCCCAAGTCCACGGTGTATATAAATTGAAAATGAAAAAGCTCACGTCGCACTATATTATAAGGCAGGGGAAGAAGAACGACGCTTATTACGATCGATTAGAAAAAAAAAGAAAATTAAAAAAAATTACAAGAAATAATTCAAAGAGAATTCTTTTTCGGGATCGAAGTGTACGAAATCGATTTTATTTCAATCTCGATCGATTCTATTCAAAATATCTAATAATCGAGACGAATCTGTTTCAAGGAACAATCGGTATCTGGATAGATATATACATAAAATTTATCTACAAGTCGTCGGTTGTGCAAGCCAAATATAGGTATATATATAGCTCCTCTGAACCAAATGATTCCTCGTATAATTTGGTCAATTTTCAACAGGATGTTGCGGCCTTTTGTTAATCCTCCTGACACCATCTCCTTCGTACAGTCTTAGGAGGACGAAAGGGAAGGGGATGCTTAATATCTTCACAGTTTAAACTGAAAAATCGCTTTGTGAAGAACCTATAGATATAAGACCCGGACCGCCTGATGGCACCTCCTTGTTTCTCTCCTCATTTCTGATCCGACAACGTTACGGTTAATAGCGGTAGAATTTTTTCGTCTTTTTTCAAAAGAACAGAAAAAAAAGTGAGAAACGTATCAACGGCACTCCGCCGCTGCAATGATGTCGTGACTCTTCAATTCTATAAACGCTGAAATAATTTTTTCTCAGAATAATCCAAGTGATTCAATTATTATATTTATACCGATCACTACGGCACGAATGTGCGAATGAGAGTGACAACTTTTCAACTTGCTTTATTTCTCAGTTTCTTTTCATCCCGATTTTAATTTTTCACACTCCGTAGTTATCGATATTCTTGGAAGGACTCCAAAAGCGGGCAAAAATTGTTTATACCAATCGAGTTGGGGTCGCTCAAGGATTTTCACTGCAATTCGAGAGGAATAAATTTTTCAATCGATGCGATTAATTGACGCATATGTAACAAGAGAGGAGCAAAAAATTCACGTGAATAATTTGATTAAATTAATTATTTTTATCGGAACGTGCGCATATCATACCCGAATCGCGTGAGGCTTTTCGCTCGCTTTATACGTTCGATTCGCACGTGTCAAAATCGTAATTCCGGTAGTGGGGTTGACGGATCGGTGCAGAAGAGGGGTGGGGGAAAGGAGCACCGCAGTCTCTCGAACGAGGTAGCGGCGGTGACTCCATAAAACATTCGATAATATTATGGGATGTCGGACGGGACGTATGTATGAGAAAAAACATTCGGATTTGTTAACTGGCTTTGATCACGCTACCCCCATACGCCAGACGTAATTGGTAGAAAACCCTATAGATTTTAGCGTATCGCTGTCCGAGGATGCCGGGCGCATCAACCGTCATAAACTTTTATTAAGATTGCTTTATTTCATCTCACGATTAACTCGCTTTTCTTTTTCTTATATCAGACCTATTACGACGTTTATTATGGTGTACGTGCAGCGCGCACTTGCACGGTTATATTCGTATGGGAATTATAAATATCAATCGAAAAGTCAATCCACTGATAACAAATTTTATTATATTTCATCATCAAAATATACCGGTGTAATTAACGCTAATTTTATGTGCATGGTACTTATCTAATCAGAATTAGAAAATTCTAGTTTGTATACGAATAATTTGGTATTTTTCTTTTGTTCTTCACTTTTTCTCCGTTCTTTTATAATTATTCTATATTCGTCCCGGCGTCTATTCCACGTGGGTCTTTAGGGATAGAAACCACTGATGTGCTGAACATCATATCGCATCTTACGCTGATTGGAAGAGGTCTCGAAATTTCACTCGGCATTTCAACTCTCTTTGTAATTTTTTTTCCAAGTGGGAATAATTTTTTGTTTTGTAATTTTGAGTATCTATACATAATTTTCCGTACCTTGCCCCGTGATTATTCCCAAAAAGTAGTTGAGGTCAGAAACTTTTTCTTTTTCTTTTTCTTTGAAAATCAAGAAATTTCAAATTCACTATCCGAATAAAAGTTTGTCCGAAAAAAATTACAACACGACGCATGTAACAAATGTTATTTCTGATCGTAAGTTCACTGTGAGAAGAATTTGTTTTTTTGCAAATTTTACGATATAATATCAACAAACACTAATAGGTACCGTACGTGCATCACGGTATCGTTTTTCTGAAATTCCTTTCCGGTTAATTTCACGATTATTTTCGAAAGAATTTCTGGTCCCCCCGTGAGAAAAAGCATAAGTCGTGTTTATCATCCAGTCTTGATAAGGGGAGACCGGCGTTATGGGGTAGCGCGCGTAGAGAACTGAATGCATTCCGTCACACGGGACGTGAAATCTTCGCTTCGTGAATGTTCGGCTCTTCTCGTATACGATCGGCAAAAAGCACGTGGCTACAAAACCACCCCCGCGTATACGAGTGTCAAATTGTCTCCACCCCCTACGCAAACACGCGCCGCCGCCTAATGCCTAATGCACTCGGCAAACAAGTTGAATTGTAAAAACAAAGTAGGGATGAATATTTGGGAGAGAAATTTTTTTCTTACCTCGTTTTATTTATTTATTGATTTTTTTTTTCTTTCCACAAAAAAAAAAAAAATATTTGAAAATCAATGAGGAAAATATATCCAAAATCAAAAGATAATCCATACGACGTTCCTGTGCAGAAGACGCGGATATAGATTTCGGAATAAGTGTAACCGGTACGATTCGGGTGACTTTCGAGTAACTCGTAAATTTCCAAAAACTTACTTCTTTTTTTTTCGAAATCTTTTTCTCTGCTGTTTTTTCGGTTATCGAACTATATGTTGGATAAAAAATTGAAAAAGAGTCGAATTAACGGGGGCGCGAATGGAACAGATTTCTCTTTTTCAACTCGGAGATTTGAAGCTGAAGATTTGGTAGCGTCTAAAGTTAATTAACCACTCGAAATAAAAAGCCCTGGAATATATAACCGTATGTAGGTACTACGGAGGTACACGCACGTATCGTATACCGCCTATAAATTAGCCCGGGATGTAAACTCTCGACGTGATCGGCGCCCCATTGGGAGGGAAGGGGGTTGTAGTTGAGGTTGACAGGGCCCTCCATCGATGCCAAATGAATAGTAAATAGAACTGACGGATTATATATACGAGCGAGCCGTGTATATATACGCGCACATGTATATAGCTGGCCGGATAATACGCAGGATGAAAATTTCCTCCATCACTGACAATGAGAGAGAGAGAACTGCAATGTACAGAGTATGGAGTATGGAGTATGGAGTATGGAGTATAGGTACCACGTGTTTGCATTGAGTTCAATGGTCGAACTCATCACTCAGCCAGATGTCACCCGGGACATTCAGAGTTCTCGAAACCGGTTTCTAGGCTTTATAATATACCTTCTATATACGCTCAGATTTCCTACTCACAGGATCAGAAAGAAGCATTTTGTTGAGACCCACCGGAATGCATCATGACGATTAATTAATCACTGTCTCTCCGACAGAAAATTTCTTTGTTATTCATTTTTTTTTTATCTTTTTTTTTTTAATTCATTTGTTTTTTTAATTCATTTTTGATGTATTCCTGTGTGTGTGTATATGTTATTTATTTTTTTTCTCAAGAACCCTTAAGTTCGTTCTCTCTTATTTTCGAAAAATTGTACTTCTGTTTTTTTTGTTTTTATGTTTTGTTTTTACACAGTACCTCTGCATACTTTATACGCGGGGGTTAATTTTTTATCCCATACATTTCAAAGGCCAATTTGCAGCGTACACTGATAATTTGGAACGTAGCCATGGATTGTTGGAATAAAAAAGACCAACAAAAACAAAAGCGAAAAAAAACATGGCGGCGCGACGCGTCCGACGCAGGTTTTCATTGATATTCAGGAGGGTTTCATTCTACTGATGAGACGGGGTAGAGGCATCGAATTGTCGCACCTAGCAACCAACCACTACGTGACGTTGATATCCGCGCTTAATTTACATAAAAATTGACTGCGAATTATAATAGCTAATATAAATATTAATGCATGATAATGGTAAGAAAATATACGGATGAAACGGAAAGCATCGCGGAAACCTCGAGGTACGGCAAAAGATGTGAAAGAGCTGGATTGTATATCAGGACCGCGGTGAACGCTGACTTTAATTCTACTAATCCGGTTGTAAAGTAATGATCTTTATTTGAGGATTAAGAAATCCACTACGGCACATCGTCCTCGTGTGGTTGAAATAATTTTTACTAAAAGTAAATAAGTTACAGCCAGTCGTTCGCCTTGAATTAAGTCGCGATCAGCTAATTAAATTTGATCGTTATAAGTTGAAATTATACCGCTAAAAATGGACGACTCGATATTTCTGTGTATACTTATAGCTTGTAAAGGTGTCGGAAATCAATTGAAAATATATAATCACGTTACAGGCTGTCAAAAATCAGAAATAATCTATCCGCAGTATTTATCTTCTCGTGTTTACCGCGCGGAGTTGTAATCCGGCATCTGAATGAGCCCTAATTCGGATCCTACGCCTAGAACGACATCTGGGTTCCTTGGTCCTTGATTTGTGCGTCTTGTTTCGCTGGTCCGCCTATAAGATCTATGGTCTTTTCACCCCAGCTGAACTGCTGCCGCTGCCGCTGCCGCTGTCCCTTCACTCAGTCATTGATCTATCGTTTCAATTGTCTCAGGACCGCGCGCCACCGGCGATCACAAAGGACAAATAAAAAGCTGCAACCCGCCCCTCACGCGCCAATGACTCCCGCGACGCGACGCTCCGAGGACCTGGTATAGAATGAGAAACGAAACCCACACGACTTTCACTTTATTTTATTTTATCGGATGATTTATCGTTAAAATTAAGTGGATTTAGTCGTTCTGCGGGAAAACTTACTTTCGCCAAATATCATCCTGCCGGAAAACGTAAAATTCGGTCGTTCGGATAACGATTCCATGAATATTCTTTATGTATATTTTGGCATGCGACCGCGAATCTAATGGCGTCGAGATGAAAAGGTTATGAATGCGGTCAGAACTCTCGTCCATTTGTTTGGTTAGACATTCGAATGCAATTGAGTTTTTTATTAACAATTTCCGAGGAACGCCAAATCCGCCGGGTTCCGGTAGGACTTGTTAGAATTATTTCTACCGAAGTCAATTCAGTCATGGAATACCTCGTTAAAATCGTGTTCTTTTTCTTTTATTTTGTGAATCAAACGTCGCGACGTAATACGCAAAGATCTTTGATAAACGATCAAAATTTTTTTCCACGAGGCAAGTCAAAAGGTGATTCCTATCTTGTACAATCGGATAATCGCCGACACAACGCACATGGTGTTTGAAAAAATGTGATATTATGGACATCAAATTTGTTCGATTCGGAAACAAAAGAGCGACGGACGAAGCGACAGATTCTTGTCTCGAGGGTTTGAGAAGTTTACGCGGGAGATCGGTTACAGCTAAAGTGAAGAACTTTGCTTATTTCCGGTCATTCGCAACCCGCACTACAACTCCGTTACAATAAGAACCATCAATCCTTCGCAAAGAAGAACAAAAAAATTCTTATCTTACTTCTACAACTTTTCGAACTTAACCATCCAACAGCAAAAAGGGTGGCGAATATTTCAGTTCGATACACATCTGAATCCTTGTTCCAACTTTTTAGACTCGTCAACGGGATCAATCGATTAATTTTCACCCCCATGACTAAGACAAAACTCAAAAACAGCCGCAGCAGGTTGTTCCTAAAGTCAACTACTTCGACGCACCAACGCCACGTCATTGTACAAGAACAAGAAGAAAAAAAAACGGAAAAGAAAACTGGCAAACGGAATTCCCGCAACAACAGAAATTCGATCAAAATGGTTTGAATTCTTGTCCAAAGAGACGGATAGTCTACACGATTCTGGAATACTAATGCGTACCGATCATGATGGAGAAAAGGGAGAACCGCAGCTTTCTTCTATTCCATCTCTTACCTCGTCGTTTTTCTTTTTCTCCTTGTTTCGTTTCTATTTTTTCTTTTTTTTCTATATTATTTTCCCTCGGAACACGCGGGGGGTCACGTCGAAGCGGCGAGACTTCGGTATAAGCAATGCTGCTTGAGGTCCTGACGGAGGCATTTTAAAGTGTCCCGCAAAATTTATGAGCCAACTCATGGAGGGGAAGAGAAAAAGGAAAATGCTCATGGGAATTGAGAGATTTTTGCCATGGTATAGGTATACACGAGTCTCTTGTATTTCAACACACATGCGTGCGACGAAAGAGAAGAAAAAGATAAAGAAAAAATGCGATTAGATTTAGCGACGCGATTGACGATGTTGAAAGAAGGATAAGAAAAAAAAAAAAAAAAAAAAAAAAAAGATTTGAAAACGATCGCGTTGTGGTCGGCAAGTTGAACGGGGGTTCCTTAAATTAGTGGCATGAGTAGGTGATTCTGGCGATTTGGTAAGCCCACTTTTGAAGCCTCGAGAGAGGTCTTCCCGGTGGAGATAGATAGATAGAGAAAGAGAGAGAGAGAGAGAGCAATTTGACGAAGGCGCTCTACTCATTGCACCGTTTGAACGGTGGCAATATATTCAAACGGTTGAAGCCGCACGACAACCACAATTCTATTTGGTTGCATGGAAAACGTGGACCGTATGCTATAAGGGAGGGTCTAACCCTCCGCTGCGGCAATGCATATACTACCACTACTAGTGGAAATAGCACTCACCCTCTTCAACGTCTCTACAGCTAGTCTAATGGAACTGGGCGATCCCCGTTCTCAATTTTCAGCGAACTACGTACAATGGAAAGCTGGAATGGAAATGGAAGACGACGGAAACGTTATGACGGATCTTGACGGAGTGTCTTTCGCCCACCTTAGAATTATGCGGAAACGTCGGAAACTATCTTGACATCGATCGGCGGAAGAGAAACAAATGCTCATCATACGCGATTTTATCAATTATCGATAACATTCGTCAACCGGATGACGAAAATTGTTTTGTCTGAAATTTTTAACTCCTCTAACGTGCGCCGAAGAAGACAATGCAAATTTTCAACGTATCTACGTAAACGCAGATGTACAGCGGAAATATTTCACGGATAAAAATAGATCGCTTGGAATTTTCTTCAAATTCTTCAGGGAGCGATGATATCAATTCGAACACCTTGCGAAAGCGGTGAAAATACTACTAGATTCAGAACGGAAATCGTTTCTCAGAGTGCACGTCGAGTCAACTTGAGTTATGGAAAAGTCAGAGACGACGAGTTCGAAACTTGTGTAGAATATCTTGAGAATGACCCATATATAAGTAACTACATATGTGCATGTGAAAAAACGAACGCGATACAATCTATTTTTTACGTCTTACGTTTCTTCGTTCTAACTCCGAAAGTTGATCCACTGTACGGAGTATCGCGTCCGTTGTGATTGAATGACTCGGATTGAATTTCGCCGCGTGGATTTCTTAGTCAGCGACGGAGTCGAAGGAGAATGGAAAAAGAAAAGAGTAATAAATGAATGAATAAACAGAAAAAAAAGAGAAGAAGTCATTCCGAGAAAGCCTAATCAGCTGTACACTGTAGTGTAGTGTATAGCAGCTACGGCGTTGATAGTCACGTGATGAAACGATTATCTCGCTTCCCTGATCCCCGAAACATTTACGCCTGTTCAGTGTTCATTTTCTTCCTCCCCAATCGCATTCACACATTTCCGTTTACGGTCGATACAGTAGATGAAAATCCGGGGTGAAATTGCGTACACTCGAAAGAAAAGAGAAGAGAGAGAGTGGAGAAAAAAAAAATAGCACGCCTTTGAAGCGGCGGAATTTTAAGGCTGGGAAAAAAAGTAAATAGGTATTTCTGAATTGTACCAAAAACGCGGTATTTCAGCTAAGAAGTGTATTCAAAGGAAAACGTTTCATTTCCCGCGTTTATCGGACGAAGGACTATAAGGAGGCTACTACCCCTCGTTACTTTTTATACTCCGGTTTATTTTTCCACGATTGCTCAGAGGGAAGTATTCCCGACGTCCAAAAATCTTCTTCTGTAGTATTATAAAACAAAACAAGGAGAACGAGAAGAAAGAAAAAAAAAAGAAGAAAAGTAGATGGAGAAGAAGAAGAAAAATAAGGGAATCTGGTTTACTGCTATTATGCAAAATAGGATGAAATCGCATCCCATAATAACGATATTCGAAAATCGAATGTCAGGAAAATTCAAATAAATGTTCCTATACATTTTTACTCTCGTGTACATTACCTCCCCGGTCACATACGGTCTAAATTTTCATTTCTGCCCCATGAAACAAAAACCTCGAGAACTCGGGGACTTTTTTTTTGCTTCGAGAAAATAAGCCTGTCGAATGCGTGTTTTGCGTACACACAAGGGGTGGAAAGAGATAAGGAACCGGACACACGATATCCTAGGTGGAAAAAAGGAGTCTTCTTATTGCTTCCGAAGTTCTCAGGCCTCCTCAGCTATTATAATAATGCACAGTTCGTTCCCTCGCTCATAAAAGTTGGTCGGTTCGTTGGTAGAGTTGGTTCTTCCGAAGACCGAAAGCCTTCAAGTTTTTAAGTAGAGAAACCTTGACGCGACTAGTAAAAGCTTATAAACGAGTTGTACGACGAGGTACCGTACGTAGCCATATGTTAAAATGTGTGAAGGTTATTCTTCTCTCGCACACCAATCTGACCAACACTTCCATGGTTCACATAGTCCATGTCTAACCACAACGTAACAAACATAATAAAATATACGTCGCGCCATAGTCAAGGTCCCGATGACTCGTCCATTTTACCTACGTTATTTGCCTCCGACGTCGAATTCATCTTAGCCCCTATTTTTCTATTTTCTACTTTGCCCACCGCTTTGTTATTCTCGCTTTTTTCCTTCATCTTTTTTTTGTTTTTTTTTTTGTTTTCAACGACTACGTAATTCCGGAGGTCCCAATTTCTTCCGCTTTTATTTGGAATGAAGATATCGGAACTTTATTTTGTGCTTTATCCTTTTTTTTTCCGTGCCTTTAAAGATTGGACTCGGAATTCAAAAAATAGGTGGTGCCGAAAATGTTGTAACCGGAATAAAAATCGGATCGGTGTTGAATTTTTGTCGAACGCAGACACGTGTTCGGATTTCCATATATATATTTATGGATTCCCATGTAGGAAAAATATTTCAGCTCGCGGCATGCCCTTTATACCTATAATATTCTATAGCGTACCCTGCATCGGTAGAACTCCCCGGGGTATTTGGCACTTGTCTTTATTATTACCAGACCGCTACTTTCCGTTTCCTCCACGTTCTCTGGAAAGCCTTCCCCTATCCTATATATACTGCACATTGAGTCGATCGCGACGCTTCGCTATACGTAAAAATCGGTGATTGGCTTTACACACATATACGTATATATATTTCTCAGAGATCCCAGCTGCGACGTAACTCGAGTCAGTATCATACAAACTGAGCGGGGAAGAGGGGGGGGGGGGGGGGGGGGAATAGTCGACGATCTAAAACGAAGGGAAAAAAATCACCCGCACAATTCTGGAAAAGCTGTACGGAAGCCAAGGGTGCGGAGAAAGGACGAAATTTAAAAAACGAAAGGAAAAAAAGAATTGAGTAACGACTCGATTCAATGATGTAACGATTCGAAATTAGTGTTACCGTTTTTGGGTACAGTAAAACTGTCGAGTATTTTTTTGGGAACAAGTGCAACCTCTGGTTGGGAAGAGGTTGTCCAGTGACAAAACGCCGCGCCGGGTGCTTGGTTTATATAGTTGAACCCTTCGGGGGTTTTATGGCCCCCAGTTGCAGTCCCGGTCATCCCGGTCACCGAAGGGCCAACAATAAGGTCCAAATAACAGGCGTAGTTTACATACAAACGACCGTCACTCCGACGAACTTGCTTCAATGAATTCTGGATTTGAGTCACTGCGGCGGCACGCTGCGTATACATATACAAACCATACTTTATACGTACGAATGAAGAGAGTTAGAATTTATGCAAAGCTGTCCAACTTTTCTTCAAAATAAAATCTCATCCTAATCGTTTTGTTAGAATTTCGTTGAACCACTCGGAACGGAATTAGTGAAATAATTAAGCCATACAACGAAAATTCGAATTTCCCATCGAAGCAGTTTTGCTATTTTTTGTCCTTTTTTCTTTGTCTTTCGCTTTCTCTTATTACAGAGAGAACTCCACGAGCATTACGCGGTAGCTAATTAGTATCTAAGCCGTTAATTCAGTCCCGTGCGACGGAGGCAGGAAAGGGAATTAAATGAAAAAGAAAAAGGAAAAAGGAAGAGAGAGAAAAAAAAACAAAGAAAAAAAAAACGAAGCGTTTATGTTGTGAAAAATAATAATTATATTTCGGTTTTACGATACTGTAAGCGATGATGAGGCGCGGAGGAAGAAAGAAGATTTTATATATAATGCGCCATCTCCACTATGGGCGGGCGAACCTTTTCGAATTATTTTTAATTGAATTCCCTCGATGGAATTTGCCTCATCCTCTTTTCATCCGGAGATCGAATCTCCAATAAGATTTATATATACGTATATACATACGTATCCATAATATCCACCGGTGGGGTACTCCACGCTTTTCCCGTATTAACTTCAATTGTTTTTTCTTCCCCGCCGTTTACTTTCTCTTTTCCATGGGTATATAAAAGAAAATGTCTATAAATTTTTTGTTCTCAGATTTTACTCATCTACACACCGCCCATATAGTATACTATACGGAACCTGCGGAAACTCTGCATGTCACCCTTGTGCAGGGAATGGGAGGTGAAACTCTCGTCTTATATACCCTCCTAGATATGGCATTGTCGCGGAATATTTTATGCGAACCAAGACCGTAACCTACAGATGGTGTCTCATACTGCATATACACTTTTTATTGAGAACACCGGTGCTCGACTACACCTACTATGGCGACTTCTCGGCATATCCAATGAACCCCATGGGAGACACAATTCTTATATCGAACCGCAGTGTCGCATTTTATACCTATGCGTATATCATAGCCGCGTATATGCAAAATTCCACTTCATTTTTATAGTTTCGAATTTTTTCCGTACTCGTAGCTTTTCTCCGTTTTTTTTTTATTTTTCATGCCCTTCCTTTCGCGTGCGTTTTTTTTTTTTGTTTTTTTTTTTTTCCTTCCTACGCCGAGTTGCCCTCGTCATTTACATTATGTGTGCATATATATATATTCTTTTGAAAATTATACACACAGCGATGACTCTCCGGGACTATATAGATGTAATAAGATATCCCGTGGGCGCAAACCTGGAGAAACCTGCGGGTTTGGTATAATTGTAACGTGAAAGAGTTTAACGTTTTGCGGGAATTTAACCGGAACCCGAGGGACGCGGGTAGCTGGAAATTAATTTAATTAGCGGTCGGTCTAGCCCCAAACTCCGGTTAAATTCTCATTAATAACATCTGTCGCCGACGCAACGGCCGAACACCTCCCTACCCCACCCTCCCCCTCCACCCCCCCGCGACCACCCGTTATCCCCCTTCGTTATGATTTTCAGAATCTCGTATTACGCGCGTATAATACATGGGTATACATAATATATCGATATTGCTGTATTAAACCGATCATAAATTTCCATTGATTTCCAACAAAATCGACGCATGGATCGCTGTGATTTTTTGGGATCGAATCATTACAGTGTATACAGATATAATAAAAAATAAAAAAAATAAGAATTTGAATAATGTAAGACGGTGAGCGCCACAGGCTAGGTAATTTATCATGAACTGTCCTCATTATTATTGCGAAATACACCATAAAAAAATACACGCGAGGCGTCGAAATGAAACTACATACGCAGCATATAGTATATACATGTATTATATCTATAGTATGGGTACATTTATTTTGTTTTATTTTTTTTCAATTTTAATGAATCCATTTTTCTTTTACTTTTATTTCATTTTTGTTCGCAAAAGGCGCAAGGCGAACCGCAGCTGGCGGCTGTTTAGTCCTATATAATTATAAGGCCCGTATAAGCTCCGTGGCGGCACGCATGAACTACCCGCGCGATACGTCGATGCAACCCATATATACATATAGTATATATCCCCATTGAGTAAATCCTTTAATTAAATAATTTATAGCTAATTAAATCCGCACGGCATTGCTCCCGGTGGTGGTGGCGGTGGTGGTGAAACGGTATACGAGGATAAGGAGAATGAGAATAGGTATATATATGTGTACATCTGAAGTGACGCTGAGGCGTCGGTGGTGTTTCCCCGCGTCGGTCGTCGCGACGCCCGGCGTTGTCACGGCGCAAACCTCCTTGACTTAGCATAAGAATGGGAGCCCATTATCCATAGATTCAAACTGGAAGATACGCGCAGCCGAAAATGGCCGAAGCGGTAGCTAAGGGGCTGGTGACAGATGCTATGTATGCAAATTTCAACTCACCTACTACCACCACCACTGTTATACCATTACCACTACCACCAGCGATGGAAAAGCTGCTCGATCGTCGTACTCGCCGTTCTTACTGCTGGTCCCGTTTGCAGCAACTGAGATCTTTCTTATATACATTCCTTACACACCTATTCTTATAGTTCTTTGCACCTACATCTTATATTCAACAACCACCCCGAGATAAAGACCCACCGCTTCGACAAACAAAGGAAATAACACTCGGCGCGGGAAATGTGTTAATTGAAAAGGAAAAGGAAAAGGAAAAGGAAAATAGGAAGAGTGAAAAGGTGGAGGAAAATTAAGATGCGTCGCGCAAGCTGCGCCCGCGATATATCGTACAATAGCTATAACGATGGTCGAAATTTGGTGGAAATCCAGCCGGCATTTCATCCGGATTTTTGGGTGCATGCGTGGAGAAGCAAGTTTTCAACAACTCGTATTAACGTCTGCCTTTTCCACACAGCTATTCGAAAATCCAATTTATAATAACAAAAATCTATAGGAAGAGGTAAGTCGATCGGACGTGCCCTCGAAGCACGGTTTGGTATGTGGTACATTAAATTATACATATATATAGCCGACTACACGCAGAGAAATACTGCACCGAAAGAAACGAGTAACTTTGTACCTCGTATACTACGGAAGATAATAAACAGGCGCACGTCGATGTTCCAGTCGAAGAACATCTCGAAGAAGATTATTTATAAACCCATAGTCCATAGACTACTCAATCTCAATTGCTGCAAAAACTAGTATCAGCTGACGATAATCACGTAGTGAATTTTTTCTAGCCATCTCATAATATACATTTATACCATAGTTATGGCGTATAGGGTTGCAGTTGTTACAGTCGGCGGAACACCATGCGGAAGGGAATAAAATGATCATTTTTACATTCGCGTACAGCCGATGAAAAAAAATTACAAGATTGAAAAAAAAAAAAAAAATCATTCCAAAACGTGATAAAAGTTGAAGATGTGGACGAGAAGCCATCGCAAAGCTCACACTCTGTGATTGGATATTCAGAAAAATCTCCATCCTTCGCCGAGAAACTCGGGATTCGATAAAAGAGATCTCTGAAGAAGTCCCACGCAACAGGCGATGCTGAGGAATATTAATCAAATTTTTTTAAGGCAGCGGTTTTTTGAGTCAACTTTTTGGATGAAAATTTCATTAACCTCGAGAGAACCGAGTGAAGTATCTTATCCTTGGAGTGAATTTTCAAATTTTGGAAAACCTTGAGAATGTGAATTCAATTTTCAATATCAGACAGTACCGGTGCTTCCGTAATACCTGCACTTCCGAAAAGTTCATTCTACTCAAAAAGTTTGGTGTCCGATAAAGTCGGAAAATCTTCCACCGCGATCAGCTCAAGGGCATAAAATATAGGTATAGTTCACTCGAGTGATCCGTAACAAGAAATGGCGAGAGATATGAAATTAGAGGGAGGCGTCTTCTCCGTCTTCAGACAAAGGCGATTGGATGTGCTCCGAAAGTAAAACGTGCGAATTTACGCAACGGCGAAGGTAGTTCCGAAAGCGAGAAACGAACCAACCTGTGAACCTTCAAAGGGTGAGTTAGTGGACGAATGGTCGTGGAACGAGAGAAAACCCGATAGGACAGGATAGAAATGGAAAGCGAAATACGCGCTGAATTTCAATGTGCTCGGCTACTTCGTGCTCGGAAAACTACATCGGAAAAATACCTTTCGTACATATGTATTCACCCATGTACGTATATATAGGACGTTGTTTTCATGCGCGACGTAGCTCGCCGAAACCGCCGATATATATCTATAGAAAAATCGCCAAAACACCGTAAAGCGAAAAATTATCTCCTCGGGATCTTCTTTCTTCTTTTTCTATACGTCTTCGGTATTAAGCCCTCATTCGAGTCAACGTAAAAAATTGCTCTTACGGAATATCTACGGGGTTTGATAATTCCCTAGGAATATCCCATGGCGCGTATACCTCCGTAAGCTATCGGCGACTGTGTTCCATGGGACATTATGCAGGCTGATCCCCCGTAGATGGGCCATCATATCAAGCTTATACCAAGTTACGTGGACGCTATACTTCGAGCTTACACCCCATAAATGGCGCGCTACTTGAACCAACGGTGCAGTGTCCTTATAATATTTACGGGTTCATCTCAACCGTTACAGTTATATTGTGGGGTGACGGAAAATAAAATAATTTGAAAATCTTGCCACCCAGTAAATATTGATTTTTACATTCGGACTCTAATCCGAAAAACACGAAGCTAGTAAATTATTAATACCGCTTCATTTTCGTTCTTTTTTTATATTTTTTTTTGTTCGATTATTATACATACCAATTTGAGAAAGTTGCGTCGCTTCGCGTTGAGGAAAAAAATAAGGCATACCTCTGCGAACGAGCGACGAATCAATTCCAAAACAATCGGAATAAACGTTGTATTCCGGAGAGAAAGTGCTATTTTCTCTCCGGTGACGCGTATTATGGGAGGAATAAATAGCTAGCTGAGTGGACGGAATTCTAGTGCAGGATCGTTGGGTCCTCCTTTTTCAGGTACCTATATACACACCATGCTATATACCCCCTCGAACGGAGGAGGGAACGGCAGCGGCAGCGGCAGCGACTCACTCAGGTTCACTTCACCCCCTGCTTTGAATCCCACCCCGAATTTTCCCCCGTTCTCTAGAATCGTTGAAATCCCCAACGATAAAGTTTCAGAGGCGTGGAAACCCGGCGCGGATTTTCCTTGCGGAGTGTCGCGTGAGCGTCGGAAGATCCGAATCGAGGCTTTTCGATCCTTCGGGACCCTACGCCGCTGCTTGGAGTAAGATATCCCTTTGTCTTGAAAGCTCCCTAAAGTACCGCGTTGAAGCCAATGCTTATCTTAAGCTCGTCCCTATAAATCGAACTTTTTAAACTTTTACTTTTCTTTTTTTTCTGCGTACCTAGAATGTCAATTTCCCGAAATATTGCTCATACTCTTTTGTCTACCATGTGAGAAAAAAGCTTTTGACAAAAAGTCTCTCGCATTTTTGTTTTATGGGACTTCTGAATAAACCACATCGCAATCGTTGAAGTAGACGCGGGGCCAGCGGTTTTCATGATTTCGATAATTTCCGACCAATAAATTTTCTCGGATTTCAATCGGTAAGGGTATTGGGAAAAAAAAGAATTCCGAGAATCGTCCGATAATGTCGTTATTTTAGAATAAAACAAATGACGAATGCTCAAAGTTCGTTCTCGTACTATATTCAAATCTTTTTTAAAGTGAAAAATGTTCGGTAATTTGACAATAATATATAAGGAAGCAGTTTTTCAGGGCAACACTGGTATGCCTGGGTATAGTAAAAAAAGATTTTTTTTGTCGATTTTTTTATGTTCGGTGCAATATATCAAACGCCTTTCTAAACTTTTTCGTTTAATAAGTTGGTGTAATTTTTCATTGAAAGAGAGAGTCGGGAGCTTCGGAAAGGGAGAGTAAGCGCGACGCCGCGACGCCCCCGCCGGGACGCGCCCGGCACGTTGCACCGGTGCTGCTGTTCACTTTGAAACTGCCTACAGCAGCAGCTCCTCCTTCAACACGTGGGGATGTCGAGGAGTGTTCGCCCCGGGGATGAAAGGAAAGGAACTATACACAAACCCTCCAGCTCCAGTTCGTACTTTTGGATCGCTTTCAACGACCTCAAACATCACCCGCCAAATCCAATATCGCAAAAACTTAAATGCGCAACCGTTAGCAACCAATTCGAAAACAGGAATTACGGGGAATAGGGGAAAAATCAACGATGAAGCGCTACGTTTTTAAAAGTACGAAAATTTTGTGAAAGCACGTTACGATTTTGTGGATACGCCTGGAATGGGATGGAACGAAAAAATCGAAATTCCTGAGGCTATATATAGTACGATTAGTTCAGTGATCTCGGAACCACAACTTATGGGTTTTGTCCGAAAAATTTCATCTAAATTACACGAGTTGTTTTGTGTCGATGTCATAACACGTGATATCCCATGGTCGATCAAATTCTAAGTACTGAAAATTAGCAGCAACCAGTTTTTAGTTCTTTATTTAATTTTTTTTTTTTTGTTTCTTTCTTTTCTTCTTATAAATCGTGGAAACCAGAGCAATTTGAGATTGCCAACTTTTAGCGGATCGTTTTGCAAATTTTGCCTTCAAATTAACCTTCACATTTACCTATAATATATTATGTGTTATACAGGGAATTCGGTGTATACGTATACGAACGTGTATATTATGTTTATTACATACTCATGGTATGTTATTATATATCGCGTTTAACGACCAGTGCAGCGCGCCATACACCGATCATCTTCGCTCCGCATTCTATTCAGAGGTAAATTACCGGGTAGAATATACAATACATGCGGGGTAACTATTAAGAGGAATAATTCTTCAAGGACGAGCTTCGTTTTATTCATTCGTTTATTTTTTTATTCAATCATATATTATAGTTTTCAACTTTCACATGGGTACTATTTTTTATTACTTCCTTATTCCGAAGAAAGACGAAAAAAAAAATAATAAAACATCCGAAGAATTGAGCAGCCATTGATTCGAATGACGCATGAAGAGAAAATTCTGCAAAACTTGCGCTATAAAATTTCACTGCATCCCGATGAAAAACGCGAATGGTAAGAATGTCTTTTGATGATCAAACTTCAGCCATTTTGCAACAAGAAATTGAAAATTCCATGACTCAAAATACGTAGGGATGCAGCAAGAAAAATATTTCGATTTTTCTTGCTAAAATTGAGCATTGCTATAGTTTTCTAAAAATTTTATTTGAATTGGCCGATATGAGATCCAAAATCAAGCGAAAATCGCGATTTACAGATGAAATGAAAAACCTACCGTTCGCTCGTACGTTTTTATAGGATGTTTTCCACTTTGAATTTTATTCAAATATTCAATTGAAATGGAACTGGGTATATACATTATGGTTCAACTGTATATAGGTGAGTCTTCGGGGATATCGGTTTGCATGAAAGTAGAGAAAGTAGTATTTGCTTTGACACCTTTCTTCAAGAGGGAAGTTCTCGCCTCTGGGGTATTCCTGGCGGATCTGGAGGACCCTTCATGCCGTTCGTCCGCCGTCCCTCCATCCCACAAGAGAGTCCCGGAGAGCTGAAGAAGGAGAAAAAGAAGAAGAAAAAGAAAAAAAAGGAGAAGAAGAGAAAGAGAAAGAGGAAGTGGAAGAGCTAACAAACTTATCCTTACCGGAGGCTGCAGCACGCAGCAGCACAGTGGCAAACTGAAACTCACTTTATTCTCGGATGCGGATCCGCGGCAACGCTATAAGGTAACCCGCGGAAATTCTGAGGGATGAAGAGAAAAAAGAAGAAAAAAAAGAGAAGAAAAAAACAAAAAAAAGTCGGAAGAAATATTTCCACGAGACGTAAAAGCAACCCACGCGCGATCAATACGTAACCGCAAAATTACTTGGTATATTTCTCATCCGGAATTATATACTACGTACAGAGAATGTGAAGCCGCAGGAACTGAACATTGAAAAAGTAATTATTATTGCGGTAGAAATGGTTGAACCATGAAACGTTGGTATATGAGTAAAGAGAAAGTTCGGAGGTATTTATTTGTATTCCCTAGTTCGCTCGATAAGGAGAGGTATCTATATCGTTAAAACAGCTATGACCATATCTATGAAGTTGGACACTTATGTGAGTAACGTGTATCCATTCGCACTGTGGTCTTCGAAGATCCGTCCCACCGAGAAAAGACCAGCGACACAAAACACAAAATATATAAAGCGACTCTGGTAGCTGTTCGTTCCGTTCCCATTTACAACTATAAACTACTTTGTTTTTTGCCAGCTCTCCTGCGACACGATGCGATGTCTTTCTAGAATTCTCTTCTTCATTTCTCTGGTGAGAAAAACTGGCCATCGCGGCTCATGAATTCTGACAGTATTCGGACGGATTCAGAGTCAATCCGTTCCTTTCGATCCGTGAGAAAAAAAAAGCAAATTTCAAATCTCTGTAGGATTGCTCGACGCATCAGGTGTGCGATATAAAAATTCGGTGATTTTATCGTGAATGAAAATAATGTTATGACAGCTTAGCAAAATTTAGGCATAATATGTATAGAAGTTCTTGAAAAGCAATATCCGTGCGACGTTCGTATATTCGGAAATCGATTATCCGGTAGGCATGCATAATCCATACGTATGTATATACGTATAGTAATCGTGCACCAATTTCCGAAGCCTCGCTGATGAAATGAATTGCATAGATATATACGAAGATCGAGTAGCGGCTGAAATTAGCGATTGATTGTATGGGATGATTATCGGTATGATCCGATTGGAGCAACCGAAGATTGGAGCATCATCTCGCAAATAGCGAGTACGCATGTCTTCTTCACATGTATCAATATCGGTAGTAATTCAAGGCAAGAATTTCATTCGACGATCTTCAATCTCGATCGTATGGTATTTCAGAATCACACGTGATCCTCGTGCACGAAATCGAACAGCGCATCGAGTGATGTGAAATGTGTGATGGGAAAAAAAACTGAGTCCTATCTTGGAGATGAAAAATCGAAATACAAGATGAAAACTCGAAATTCGTGATGAGCCTCGTGTTTCTGAATTCGCGATCTATAAAATTGATCGAGGTATCGCCAATTTATTGCTCAAAAAAGTAATAAAATGAGGATATCTCGATGAGATTTATTTCTAGCTTAATTTACTCGACGGGTTCTTGTTTCTGAGGTCAAAATACGTTAGAAAAGTGTGCAGCGATCGATTTTAAAAATACTTCGTTTTTGACCCCAAAATCAGAAAAAATCTAAAATTTAAAAAACAAATGAAATTAAATGCGGCGCGTGTAATGCTGCTTATTCTAAAAAAATCTATCGTTTGTATGAGGTGTATACATATATACGTAATACCATAGATATATATGTAAACACATGTGGGGAGGGGGATGGGAATCGACGAAAAAAAAATCTCAGCTATATAAGCAAAAGGGGATCGGCAAAGGGATGACATAGGTTAGGTGGGTGGTGGGATAGTCGTGGAATGGAATTCAAGCGTTCCGGAAGAAACTCACGTTTCATGTCCTTTCGGAGCTGATCTTGTTTCATTATTTATACTCGCTCAGCTGTGGTAGACAAATATGTGAATACTGCGTGTATCGGAATTTCCATGCCAACTCGATTCTCTTGGACCGAAAAAATCTCTGACTCGATCTTTTTTCTTCAACCTCATTTTTCCGATACGACAATTTCACCTCGAAGATATCTCTTTCCATAAATCCAAAGCAGTGTGGACTTCCCGTTTGGATGGTCGCGCAATTTTTGGAAACAAAAAATTTAATTATAGCTTATAACGGAATGGAACATAATTCTTTTTTCACTACCTACTCTTCGAAAGCGACCTGTTGATGAGTTTAAAAATAAAAACAAGTGAATTTCAATAATTTTGTTACTCGGGAACTGATGGGAATAAAACTTCTTAAAAATGAATTACTAATTGTTTCAGAGGTGGGACGATGTGAAAAAAAAAATTCACCGATCGAACCGGATGAGCTAGAAAATCGGAGAGTCGATGAGTCTCCGTATGAAAACTTCGTAAATATCGTACGTATATGCATGTAATGTATTATGTGGGCACAGAGGATTGCGGGTAAATAGCACGTGATCAATCTAAACGAGTAGAGAAAGAGAACCACTGCGGACATAACCAGCATAGCTTGAGGCCGCATGCCTATTGCCTGTCCCTCCCGCGTCCTCGGCCCTCTTCTTCCATCTTCTTCTTCTTCTTATTCTTATTCTTATTCTCATTCTTTTTCTTCTTCTTCTTCTCATGCTCTTATGCCATTCACATACTTGGATGTACGATTCGTATGTAACGCCGTACACCTTGCCATAACCCATACCGCGCTGTATAACTTCCACGCGCGCGGTTCTTTACCGGGAAAAATCGTGCACTCTTGACTGGGATGCATTGACCGCGTGCTGCTTTACGTTACACCTTATAATACCCGCTGCACCAGCAAACCCCCATAACTAATCGTAATAACCCCACAAGATTCTTGCGTTTTTCGATAACTCGAACTCACCGCGAAGCTCCGCAGCTGGCTGCTGCTTCTACTGCTTATCCTCATCTATGATCAAACACACGCCAGACATTCATAACGTAAACAACTCTTTACTACCGAGGTAATAACTACGCGTTTACATAGAACAGATTTTTTTTTTTATATATCTGCTTTTTTTTCTCTTTCTCTTTATTCAAACAAGATTCCTTATTCCTTCCATATTCATCGAAATTTCAAACCCCTGCTTCGAATTTTCAAATTTATAACAGATGATCGAGAGACGGGGGTCGGGCGCCCCAAAAAATTATCGCGATCGGTGAGAAATGACGTCGGGCGTCAGCGCGAGTGGTTGAAGTGCACTTTTGAAAAGTTTAAGTCGCGAGTGGATTTTTCTGTCATTTTTTTTTCCTCTATTATTTTTTTTTTAGAAGGGAATATCTTACGGCATCTATACGGAAAATCTGGTTTTTATTAAACCCATTTATATCATAAAGTAAAGCGGAACTGCTTCAACGCTCTAGGGGTATTCACCTGATATCACGACACCTATATAGTTATAAAAACTTTCTCTCCCTATCCCATAAACTTTAACGGGGTTGCACGGTCGAGAAGTCACCTTTTATTAAACAACCCTTATTATAGACGACGTTTATATTCAAACAAAGTAAGATTATTTCAAAATAAGATAAGAACGCGAAGACAAAATGTGAACGAGTATATATGTTTTGGAAATGTAATGTGAATTCAAGTAGGTTCGGAATGTATCAAATATAACACGCGTATCGGGAACATTGAGTTTCGAGATTCCCATCGTATAACTATATACGATGGTGGTTTTTGTACCATTACGAACCTTCCTTAATCTCATCATGCATGACCAGGGTGTAGAATTTCAAATCCTTAGCTCCGGAGCAAAGGTGTATGTATAAAACACACACCATACACCTCAGATCTCTATATGTAGCTGAAACAGCGTAGCATTCCATGGCCGAAGGAATTTGACACCCTATACTTTTATTACATTCGACTTTTTGAAGCGGCGCAGGTCTCACACGAGTTGCTGGTCCAGGAATACAAGGTCATTGGTACGTACATATGTACATGGTATAATATTTTCAAAAACCATCTTATACCCACCCGCGCAATATATACTGTAATATATATACAGGGTGAGTCACCACAAAGTTCCGATTCAGGAGGAGCTTCGATCGGCTGAGGCTCCGCCTTCATTCATTTTTACCTACTAACGTATTTGTGTAGATTTTTTCGTCTCACTCTGCGTCATAACCATACATTGTACGACTAGACTCTATACCGAGTATCGGCTTGAGCACAATAATAAGAATATCCGAAAGTAGTTCTATCTGATCGCCGATTGACAACAGGAATTTTGAGAACAACCAGTGAGAATGGATGAAGGCGGAGCCTCAGCCAATTGAAGCTCCTCCCGAATCGGACTTTTGTGGCAACGTACTCAGGAAACAATTGATCATAGTGTGAAACCGTGTGAAACCAGCCTCTACTATAAAATGTGACGCCTTCTCAATCATCTTCTGAAACAGATTTCATTTGCCAGTCACAAGCCAAGGACGTAATGTAGAATTTTAACCGGTCATCGTAGACTTCAACCTTTGCTTTTGGTTACACCGAATGTCAGAGGACGTGAGGTAATCAAGGTAAGTCAGTTTCCTTGAAACCTGGACCAAATGACCTTACCACTATTGTTATTCTTCTTTTTTTTTCGTTTGTTTTTGTGGGGAGAGATCGAGAGGAAGATGTAGACGTCAAGACAGCTGAACAAAAAACCCTCATGGATCACCACCGTCGTAGATCGGAATGATGCATGCATGTCGGAAAAAATGAGAAAATCGTGGCCACCCAATTCTTCGGACAAAAGTTGATCTCGTCAAGTTCTTTCGATGGAGATTAAAGAAAGGGAATTTAGTCGGAACGCAATTTGACCGAAGATCCTCACGAACCACTTGACACCGATGACCATAATCTAACGAAAAGAAAAAAGGCTCGAAAAGTGCATCGATAACTTTCTCAGATTTACTCTAATGAGTCCAAGCAACGTATTATACGTATGGGCATATACGTACCGCCGTAAGCAAGGGTAATAATAAAAGTGTAGGACGTTTTAATCTCCGGCGGTGTAATTTCAACGATTACGATCGGCCCCTGCAGATGACCGTTTCAAAGATGTACGCAGACATATAGGTATACCTATACCTACCGATATATTTCCCCAGCAGACAACCAACCGAACATATTTCTTGCGCTATGTGCGAGGTGACTTTAGAATCTGGTATCTGGACTTTGCTGCAGGTCTCTCCGAGTGATCCCTAGACTCCGGTATTAAACTTTACCCGATGCACATTCGAGTATTGTGGGTACCGCGGAGTCTAACCTCTCTACACAGTGTAACTGCAACTTCAGGAGTCACGTTGGCATCGTAGATGCAACTTGTGGCACGTTTACGGCCTTCCTCTCCCCTGATGCTGGTTTATCCCACGTGCTCTTACAGCTCAGCTTAGCTGACTTAGCTACGACGCGAATAAGTACGGTATAGAGTAGCACGAGAGTCAGCCAATAGTGAAAGAAAAGGAGGCTCCTTCGGCTTATAAGCCTACTGGGCGGGTTCACTGACTGCAGTTCTCTAGGACGTGCTACGCTATGCAACGCAAAGTTAAGCTTATCGTTGACTAGAATTCAAATCATGGTCACAGACGGATAAAAATATTCTAGACAAAAGACCACTTCGCATCCTCGTTCTTCTCCTCGTCGCTTCGTCAGTTCCAAGTTCAGCAACACGGATTGTTCAGCTGCTACGCTGTTTCTGTTTCTGTTTCTGTTTCTGTTTCTGTTTCTGTTCAACGAACCGCACACGCCGAACCGCGAAAGCGGCAGATGAAACGTGCGCTGATATTTCCGTAGTAGTCTGCGCTGCACATACGAGAAGAAAGAGCAGGGGTATAATATGTGCGTTCAAACGAGCTGCTAGGGAATCCCCTGAGGAAGCTGAAACCGAATAGCCGCATGTGATGTATACCCAAGAAACAGAAACAAACACGTGTGCCGTACACACTTATGTATCTAGAGCCGCGAAACATTTGCAAACAAAACCAAAAAAACCAACGCGAAACAACAACAACGAATAAAAATGAGAAAAATAGAACTTGGAACGAAAAATTTTGAACGAAGAACTGTAGCGACGCGAACTACTACACTTTCCCATTAATTCTTGCCGATAAGAAAATCCTCTTCGAATGAAAAATATACATTCGTATTACACCGCGCATACTGCGGCAGATGTTTTTACGGACTTTATAGACCGTGCTTCTACGGGGCAGGCGGAATCTATTCTACGAAGAATAACTTCGATATAATGCATCACCTATTACGGTTTTCGACCGCCGCTAGTTATTGGTGGTTTTTTTTTTTAACGCGATAAGACAATCTTACCAGGCTTCGCGGACTGAGAATATCCGATTGCGGGTTGTGCTGGAAATAGTTTTAATCGAAAACATCGAAATCATTTTTGATTCGACATTCCGAGCTTGGTGAACGTGAAAAATTTACTCCGATACAATCGAAAGATCTCTCCACTATTTTCCTAGTTTTTTGCGAACCTCGATGGAATATAGAGCGAACGACGGAGCTCGCAGATTACCCAGCAACTCTGCTACCCACTAATGTCGGTGAATAAAAAATTTTTCATTAAAGTTAAACGGACATTTTCAAGCTCCACTTAACACACGAAATTAAGCATTCCAATTCGATTTATCTTACTGGAGACTTGTAGGAAGAATTCGAAACTTTCGAATGATTTTTTCACAGAAGTTTCAGATTTTCTTACCGAAAAAACTCCGGTTTTCGATAACCAGCGTTCTTACTGCAGCCCCTTAAAATAACGATTAATGAGGAGTGATGTCTCGTTAAACGTCTGCAACATGTTTATAAACACGGTGGATGGTTAATGGCGTTTATCATCTAAAAAAATTATCCCATGTACTCGTATACATACTTCATACATAGATCTGTCGGATATTAAAACGCGGGCGGAGAGAATCGTTAGAGTATACGGCGTAACTACCTACTGTATACGGTGCAGCAGCGATCAAAAATGATAGATATAAACGGTATAATAACCGACTAGGATACATCAAATATACACACATGTTATCCGATAGAATCAAAACGTACAGCACTTAACACGTGACAGCGTTAGAGAGAGCTCTGGTAGTAACGAACGCCACGCCGGTCGTGTCATAATCAGTTTATTAATCCCCGTAATGCTCATTCGTATAATTATACGGGAATTTCAATGCTACGCGTTCCTAGAAATTTAATATATAGAATTACTGTTTCAATTAATCATAATACTCGGACCTATAAATCGAAATTACCGCGTTTTATGGACGCGTTTACCGCTTAAAAAATGTCTAATGAATTTCGAAAGAAAAAGATTTTCAATCCTCACCGTCGGCTGAGAATCGAAATCTAATGGGTACTTCGAATAATATCAATGAAATCAATTGGCAAAAATTTTTCCGCAATTAATTATCTCACGTGGAATGTCGGCTAGATCGTTTTGCTTCCGAATGGTCAGAGGTACGGATCGTTTCTCTGTTCTTTTTTTTTTCGTTTTAATTATGCTGCATGTTTCGTGGGATGTAGTTTGATCATTTCCATTGCTTAGCCCTCTCTCCCGTATTTTGACGAAGCAAAAACGAGAGACAAAGAATCTAGATCTTCAAGTTACGGTTTATCGAAAATATGAATCATGAGACTGCATAAGCGACAGCGCGGGCAGCAGCTGCCGTCGACCTACCTGTGCACGTGGTCGAGACTGCTCCAAGCTCTGCTTAGCCTACAAAATGTCAGATTCGGAGACCTTGATCTGAGATTGTTGAGCCAGCCGGAAGATCTGCTCCTTTTAATGCCCACCTCGTCGTTGTTCATGGCTCCAAAAAGTCCAGAGGACTGATCGCCGCGCGGCGCAAGGTAATAGAGTCCAAAGTAAATCAACTATCGCTTCTGTGTATCAGTTTCGGCCAAGTTTTACGTCACTTTCAAGCTGTCGTTTAGTAACGCAACGTCGTATAGGTATATCTACACATAAGTAACGGCTCGAAAAAATGTATTACGTAATCGCCGTGCTTAGTCCGGTTGTTGAATCCCATAAAATCTGCACCTGAATATACCACTATTTTGCAATGAATTTTTGGAATTTTATTCTCGTGGAAAGAAAAATAATGTAACAGTACATTTCACTCGTACATAATCAATTCATTCACATCGTATAACGCGATTGTATATCGTCGTGTCGCAGATTCAACGAAAATCTGATAATTTCAAACTTTGTGTAAATAATCCTCGAGGTCATTTGTCTCTCCGCGTATATCAGATCGATCACTATTTGTTTAATTTTTGTTGCCTTACGTTAGTTTTGATTATTCTTTTTCTTTTCTTTTTTTTTATTCTTTATATCGCATAGTCATGTCGTAGCCGCCCATGCAGATCGCTGGACGCGCGCTGGAGATTAATATAACCCCATTCGATGGACCTGCTGGTTCCGCTGGTATTGCCGTACCGACGAAGCGTGCAGTACGAAGTGAGATGAGAAGACGATGAAAAGCAACACTTTGGTAAACAAGAAAAGGAGACAAATTACACAGCGTTATTTATAACCGCGGTAGGGACGGCGTACGCTATATATGATGTTTATTTATACCCGCAGCCGCCGATCTCGAGGCATCAAGGACTCTCTCTGCGGTCCCCTTACGGGAGACCATACAGATCCTTTTTAAGGCAGACGAGTTTGACCAAAAAACCACGTTTCGATGAATTGTTACCGGTAGTTTTATGTCGGTACACACATCTCCGATATGGTTGTGTAAATACGATTCGCAGGTGATCCTTGACTGACACATGAGTACTTTTTTTAAAACCGATCACCGATCACCTGCGAAAGTCAACGACGATATGCGTGTAGATATACGGGCAACGGTGTTGAGTGGAGAGAAAAAGAAAAGGACAAAAAATACCTATCCAAAAGTAAAATAAATTTCCACACCTAGATACATAGATTCTTCCTCCAAACTTTGCATAATAATCGTCCTAAAACAGCAAACGATCGCTACCTATTACACACATTCAAATTCTTTCCACTTAATTAAGTTATAGCTATCTGTTTTTATCTTTATCGCGTGATTCGTTTTGTATATTTTATAGATTTTATTCATTCGGTTATATCAAATCGAACATCGTTCGTCGAAAGATGGTTAGATCGCCCACGTAAAACTTCGGACCACGCGTTATAAATCACAGTTAAAGAAAGAAAACGACGAAGGATTAAGAGGCTGGGAAAAAATCCATCAAATTCTGCTATTCGATTGATAGATCTGTCGAAGATGAGGCTGATGTATCTTCATCAAAAGCTATTCTTACGCTCGATAAAGTTGACGATTTTTTCAAACGAAAATAATATTTCACTCAAATCTTGTTCACATCGACTGCTTCGTATCACATTTATAGCCGCGCACGAATTTTAAATTCACACGAACTGATGCACTTTTTGGGCACTCATGTAAAAAGATTTACAAATACGCGTATACATCGCCGTTGAACTGCACTACAGATTATGCGGTGAGTATAATTTTTGTTTTTCTTTTCTTTTTCAATTCATTTATTTTGTTTCATTACATTTTCTCTGAAGTTTTTTTTATCAATCGTCGATTTTCCGCCGACGCTACTACACCACGCTATACGGATCCGCGTTTTATGCGCCCGCGTGAACGTATACAGCGAGTGTCCACCGATCGAAGAGGAAAAGAACCGATCTCAGCTATGTCGATTCCTCGACTGGCAGACTCTTACAACCTGCTGCTGCCACTGTTTACTATAGCAAAAGCGAGTCTCTCTCCGCGTGCGTTTTACCAACACCAGGTTGAAACATCGCTATTTTATATACGTGCGGTCGGATCGCGTTGCTGCTCTCGTGTTATACCCATACGAACTTATAATAGTACGTAGAACAACATCGTGTACTACACCTACACGTCCCTCTGTAAATGTATATTATACACGGTCATAAGACGTGTACAAAAGGCAAGTGAAGGATGATCCTTCGTCGAGTATGCAGCTGAAATCCCTCGTGTCTTCGCGCGAACTTGAGTCTTTTGCTTTCCAACATAACTATTGGAATAATGATCATAGTGACAATAATGATAATAACAACGTTATCTACGATAGTAATTGTATAATACTGAAGCAACATTTTGTCGAATACATCAAGTGCGCGTTCTACCATTGAAGAGACTCCATTTTTCTTTTTCTTTTTCTTCCGTCATTTTTTTTTCACGCTTCGTTCGATCCTCACACGACGACTCGACAACCTTTTTTTTTTTTTTTTTACAGATTTTCTGTGCCGTCTCCTCTTTCCTTTATTCCTTTTTTATCCATATGACGAGTCCACTCTTCCTTCTCAAAAATCTAAGAATTACTCGCTATAGGATCGTGTGTCCGATGAGCCTAATATCGATGATAAAATTGAAGAGAAAAAAAAAAGAAAGAAAATTTGAAGTGAAAGTTCAGCGAAATGTTTGAAAGGATCAGAACTAATACTGTCTATTGTTCTTTCAATTTCGATCCTTATCCCTTTTTGAAAAGAAAAATTCAGAGTAGTTTTGAAATTCAGATTTCTTTTTTTCTTACTTAGTATTTGTTGCAAAAAAATTCAAAAAGAGCAAGTACGTATAGGTACAATTATGTAGAAAAAATTGACGATCAAATTACTGATTATAGTGAACATTAAGTATACGAGAGTTGTTTCGTCGGCATGGAAAACGCCGTTATTAATCATCTTCTACTGCCTCACGCGTATAGATAACTCATAAGTGGTTTATATAGCATCATCCAGTAACTATATTATAACCGCAGACGGTTAAATTGTCAAAGAGATTAATCTTTTTTTTCCATAACACCACGAAATTAGGTATATGCCGATGATAATATCATACACGTCTATAAAGGCGTGTAATCATCACACGGGGTATTTATTTTATCGCGTTATTGTAACAGATTGCAAGAAAAATCGGATCTTTTTCTAAAGAAAATGAATGAAACCATCAAAATAATGCTACTCGTTTCGTTGTATACAGGGTGATTCACCAGAGGTGTCGGAATAGGCGGAGACTAAACGACGTGATGCGAGCGCGACAACGAATGCGATAGCCGATCTATTTTCTTCCGTGGATTCTCTCGCTGTTCATTGGCTATAGAGCTAGTCGACTAGTCTCCGCCCATTCCGACACCTCTGCTGAATCGACCTGTATATGGCGTCGGTTGATCGATCTATGCGGTAAATTTTGTTTACGAAAATGACGTAATATTACATTTATAACGGAAGAAATAAGAAAAAGTGAATTGAGTCTATTTTCGACAGTTGAAATTAAACGCCGTGGACCGTGAAATACACTTACCTGCATCTTGTCTCTAATTTGAGATAAAAAAGTTGCTACGACTGGATTATATGTATATGCCTTATGCCAAGAGGCAATGGGAATAATAAAATCACATTTACGACGGGCTGATTACGGATTCAGGTGGTCAACGGTGACCGCGTCAGAAACTGAGAACCGAAAAGAAGTGAAAGCCTTGGCGCACGGGGACGTTTGCAAGTCGCCATTGCCGAAGTGTGTGGTATACATGAGCGTATACATGCACACGTACCTATGTATAGATATCGGAGAATAAATTCCCACCTCTGTACGTGAAGTATACGTTTGAAAGTGTGTTTCTGTGCGCGTACGGCTATAGGGTTGCTTTCTGTGGATATAGACGGATGGAAGGATGGAAGGATGGAAGGATGGACGGATTCTCGGCGTCTCGAAGAGGTATGTAAAGGAAAAACGTGGATTCTCGTGCCTCGCGCGTCGAGTCTTATCTGTCTGACTTCGGAGTAGCCGTTGCTGCTTTGCTTCTGCTTTTGCTTTTGCTTTTGCTGCTTTCAGGGAGGAAACGCCGATGAGGCAAATAGCGTCTGTAATTCTCTTCAAGCCCCTGTAGAAGATCCGCTCGAGATAACTTTAGGATGAGTGGTCGCGATGCTGCACCGCTGCAGGTTCAACCAATAAGCGCCTAACCTTGTATTAGTAATAACCGCCGGAGCTTATAAAAACAAGAGAATGAAAAAAAGAAACGAACAAAAAAAAACAACAAACTATATAAGGGGAAAAAAAAAAAATGTATTGATGGCAGAAAAAACACAAAGGGACGCATCGTTAACCGCTGATTGAGAGAGTCCAGTTCAGAAGCGCACGGCCGAGTTGCGAGTTCGTGCAGATCAAACTGCTGTTCGCTGAATGAAAGGAAAGAAAATTTGCTGATGCTTCTTCACTGATGGTAAAAAAGGTAGGAAAAGAAATAAAAAAGAACGGTAGGAAACCGAGTTTCTTTTATTTATATTGAGTTATAGCGGAGAACCGAGTGAAAACGCTCGATAAATTGCGAGGATGATCGCCGATTGGCCCGACCAGCGTGCACAGCTGCAAACCGAAAAGTATGTGTCGAAAGATATCATTTTATTATCAAAAAATCGAAATTTCCTTTTGGTTTTTTTTTTTTTTTTTTTTTTTCTTCGCAAGATCTTGTGGCATTTGCCGACGATATTCGAACGTTTTTCACTCCGCCCGTACTACAGCTTAAGATAGATACATGGTGGAATGAAAAAAAAAATTAATCCCCATTTCTACGGGGGTATCGTTATTGACCAGCGAAAATGGTTTAAGGGAACGAGCACAATTTCTATAGCGCGTTGGTATCGGTCAAGGGAACTGGTAAGGGGCTGGGCAGTAAATTAATTACAGCTTAAAACATCGTTAGGACCTGCCAGACCGGTGCGGGTTCAGATATTAGCGCGGTAGATCATACTTGCAATCCCAACCTGCAGCGGGGCCCAACTCCACCCTCACACATGAAAATATTCGTCGTCCTCGTCCTTCTCCCGCTCGTTTCAAACATCGTTCCGCGTTGTAGGCGTTATGTTTTTGTTTTTTGTTTTTTTTGTTTTTTTTTTTGCTCGCGTCGTTCCGTCCCCCTCAGAAAGATCGGTTAAACAGAGATTATCTTTCTCTAGCCCCTACACACCCTCCGATCCTCGTTCGCCACGCGAAAACGGGGGTGTTCAAAATTATGAAATATCGCCTGGTAAATATCTGGCTGTGTACTACAATTACAGATATATTGGAACATCGCGGGATATGCAACCGAACAGATATATGCTCGATATCGTGAAATTTTCACCATTTTGTTTTGTCACGTTTTTCAGACGTTTAATGCGCCGGTGCAGTGAAGTTCGTAGGAACGCACGCGACGCTATTTTTCTTCGACACCTTGTCAAAGATAAATCAAACTGTGATGAGCGTTAATGAAACTTGAGGGATGTTAAGTTGCGGCAGCTGCGAAAATATAACTCGCTACTTTCACGGAACACACGCGATTCGTGCTTCGTATATAAGGCTCTCGACGCGGTGGCGGCGATTAATAATTAAAGACGTCTTCTCACGTCGCAGAGGCGCAATTGCGATGAAGATGGGGACGCATCAGGTACAGATATCCTTATACACCGTACAACGTACATATATACATCTCACAGAGAAACATCCTGCAGATGCGCGGCGCAGTTTCCAAATCTAAATTAGGATCTGTATAATCTCCGCACCTATACCGCAGATAAAAGATAAACGCGGAATTTCCCCGGTTCGCCACGATCGGATATGTACAGCCTTACAATGATGCCTTTACGTATAAATCAACCACCTGCACAACTTCTGTAATTATAATAAAAGCGAAATTAATTTTTATAGCCCCGTAACGAATCAAACTTTATTCAAAAGAATTCATATAGTATAATAAGGATATCATACGTTTCCATCGATGTTGGCGAACTGAGGTATAAATTTTTTCTGTTTTTTCTCAGGATGAAATTTTTTTTCGCTACTGTATTCGTTGAGTTTCTCCTAAAGTTTTTTTTTTGTTTTTCTACTTTTGTTTGATCGGGTAATGAGTAAGGTTAGGACTTTCTATCGTATTTTTATTTATTGCTTTTTTCCCCCCCCCGTGTCTTTGGTATTGGAATCGTTTGGTATTTTACTCTCCACTCCAAATGCACTGTACCGCATGTATACGTATAAAACTTGTTAAACGTAGTTAACTCGGAGAGTTTCAAGTCTTTTTCTTCCGCTTTTATATAGTATACCTCGAAGAACCTCAGGATTCCGCACCGAGAGCGAATAAGTAAAGAAACTAATTGACCTTTTGAAAAAAAGTCGGTGCAATTTTCATCCCGGTGTACTCAGCGGTTCTCTTTTTAACGTTGTATGTAAGTACCTACCTACCTACATACGTACGCCCCGGCTACAGCTGCCTGCACTTTGTTACACGTATACCCGCCCTTTTTGTTTTATTTTATTTCCTGTTTTTATGTTTCGGAGGGAAAAAAAGAAGAGCCCGGGGAAGATAACTCTTTGGCCGTAGGTAGTACGAGGAGATTAATTCTTGAAAAATTGGAATTGTGAGTTACAACCTAAATAAGCATTAAATATTATTTAGGAAATCTGCTGTCACCAGAGGAAAAAAAACATAAGCGACGATCCGAAGGATCCGTATTTGACTTTTCGATGGAAATTACACTCCGAACGATTTTACTTCCATACACGTCTCACGTTCGTCATTTTTATTTATTTACTTTTTTTTCTTCCATTTTTAGTTCAGACTCTCCGATACAGCCGTGCGAATATTGTGCGTGTGTGTTTTGTTTCGCGATCGTGATTCGCGGATTTTATATTCACCTTATATTATCATACCCATAAAGACAAGTGTTCGCCAATGTAGTCCTCTGGGCCGCAGGGCAAGCGTTACGCTGCGTTAACTTGTCGTATATGGTTATAGCGGTATATAGTGCCGCGGAACTAGGATGCTGTAATTTATATCTCGTGGAAGAGAACTAATACCAGTGGCGTCGAGACGCCAGGCGCCGGAATTCCAGACGCATACGCCGCTCCCGTGTGGAGAGGTCGCGGCGTTGCGTCGGGCGCCGGGGTTCCTAGACGCGCATGGGACAATGCCCGGGATTTTCCCGAGGGCTGAAGAAGCAGGAGAAATATCACGAAAACAAAGTTTATACGTACCCGTAGCTATAGGTCAGCGTATGGTGGATGATAAAATTTTACCGAATATTGCGGAAAACGTGAATTATTTTTCCCGGTTCAATTCGAATCGGCCCGTATAAAATTTTCTCATCTCCGACGATGCGAGATGTCGAGAGAAATCAATGCGCGTGTAATACCGCGACGCCGAATTCAACCGTCGTCGCGACGCCTCGACGTCTGCGGCTCAGATTTATACGAGAATGACCGCATCGTGAATCCTTGCCAAAAACTTATTTCGTGCGATTCGAGCCCGAATATTACACGCTGTGTTTCATCGGGGTTTCCACTTTACACGACGTCGCATCGAATCCGAAGAAGAAAAAAAAATCATTTCACGCGATTCGAATATTCCGAATAGGGCCTCGTGGATTCCGAACTCCTCGCCCACTCCCTTCGAAGATTACAACTTTATATAACTTTTTTTTCTTCATATTATACTCGCGCTATATACACAATAAATAAGGACGAAAGTCAACCGGGTCGCTCGGTGACAGGCTAATATCACGCTCAGTGCTTTCGTTTATTAAACCGCATCGCGCTCTGTGACTTTATTTTTATCCCCAGAATTCTTGGCGCGTGTTTTTCTCCCTATTTTCGGAGACATCCCCGACTCTTATGGGGCAACCCCATTACCCCATGAATAATGCATAACCAACGCCTGTAAAGCAGGTGTACGAAGTTCGCGCACGTAATTCTGGCTGCCAAGTCACAGGAGCAGGTCTGAGGAGAGAGAAGAGAGAGAAAAAAAAAAACATTTATCCCAAAGAGGCGGGATATTGCGAATCAAATTTCTGGTGAGTGACGTTTTTTCGAAGGCGTAAAATAACGTCGTAATATTTTCGCCAATTTTTTGAATATTCTTTTTTTTCCTATCGTCCGATCCGTGAATTTTGCCAAAATATATCCGCACCGTCGATTCCCATCGATATCACGATTGAATTTCTACAGGTTTATAATTTATCGTGTTCGATTAAAATTATGAAAAAATAAAATAATCCGGTATCCGCCTACTCGGATACGTCGAATAAAGTACGTTTCGATGTATCCATATCGCCGTCTGACTGCGAACATTTATTCCTGCAAAAGCCTCTCATCAGATCCAAAGTACCCATGTACCATATACCTATGTACATATGCAGTGTATATAATATACAAGAGTAATCAAGAAAATCGTCTAACTATAAAAGGCTGCATCAGGCCATTAGATATTGCACGGCAACAGCAGCAGCAACAGCAGCAGTGAAACATTGGAACAGTACCTCGCAATAACAATAACGCGACGGGGGTAGGAAAACTCTACTCGTAGTGAGGTTCGGTATATAAATTCCGAAAATCTTGCCAAAACGTTTTATTTATATTTTTTTTTTCATTTTTAATCCCCAGTTTTTTGTGTTGATTCTTTTTCTTTCGTTTTTGCAACAGGGTATGCAGAAATATAACAAAAACTATTATAATCGATGTATATATACGATGCGCGGGTTCAATTTGGCGCGAAAATCTGCGTCTGAAAAATCTCTCGCTATAATTGACGCCGGAAATTTGTCGAATTCTAGCACAACCCGATTTTACGCGGTGTTTTCGTTAGATGATTAATTTGGTATTTCGTATCGAAAATTTTCCGCTTTTTCACGCGCGGTGATATCTGTATGTTTGTTAGCGATGATAACACGGGAAATTGTAGTGCGGCGGAATTTTACGCGAAGTTCACCGTATGTGCAGTTGACTTCGAAGGCGTTTTAAAGGGTAGGAGAGTAAGTCCTGCTAGCCACCCTGGGATACCCATGAATTAAATACGATGTGGAGTACTTACTTTATATATAGAGAAATGCGCCCCCCGTTGCCTCTCTGCCAAACTTCTACCCCCGTCGTTCGTATTATTTCCGCAAGAGATGCGCTTTTTGGTCGATTAGCCTTGCGGTGAATTTAAGTTTTATTTGAATTGCGCCTCGCTCTAGTCTACGCTAAGAATTTCTGCCTTTAATTGTCTCCCTTTTCCCCTTTCTATTCTCTCCCTCCGAATCCCTGATTCTCCTACCTCTTGGATATCTAAAACACTCTTCCCCTTTTCTACGCCATGAGAATCTGGAAAATACGGGAGATCGAGGACATGTATAGGTGTACACATACAGCTATGTACCCACCTATACGTACATAGGAAATATATACATACCCTAAAAATTACTATAGCCATTGCATCGAATCGCGCGACTCGCGGTAAGAAGCTGAGATTTAAATGAGCCCAGAAAGTAATCTGGCTAATTGCCCAAAGAAATTCCAACGAAAATGCCACCCCCTCTGTATTTTATCTACTCTATATACGTATACAGGTATTATAGCTATCGGAAGGCCGATTAATGAGACTTAGGATTCAGAATCGGCTGCGACTGTTTTATCGCGAGCTTTCGCGTTTCTTCTTATTTTAACCCTATAAAGACTGCGCGAAGTCCGTTTATGTACAACTCTGACTTTTTATATGTATAACATAATATACACATAATATACTATACATACATATGTATAAGTATATAGAAACGGGCGAGTTATACTTCTCCCAGCAATCGGTCCTGAGGGGCAACGACACGGTTCCCGGTCTCCATCTTTTACGCCAAGGAAAAAGAGAAAAAGAGAGGGAGTGAAGAAAAAAGGAGAGATCGAGAGTAAGAAAAACCCCACAATTAACCCGAGCCTAATAAAGAGAAGTTATTACGGTCGTTAATTAGTACCAAGACAATCCAAACACTAATGGTATGCGAAATCCAATTATTAAACTACATACACATCTAGCTTCCTATACGTATTGGAATAACTGATCTCAATTTAAATGTTCTCCAACAATATCAGGTTACTAGGAATATACTTTCAAATTTCTCATTAGGGTAACGTCAAAAAGTAGATCATCTTTACTCTCTAACTGTTGTTTTTTTTCCCCCCCATAAAACCTACCGCACATCAAATGTTTCCGTGTAACAATTTCCTTCTTGTTTTTTTACCTACACAAAAAAATAAAAGAAGGATTCACGGACTTTTCTTTTGTTTTTTTTTCATCGAGTAAAAAGCACGCTACTTAAAAATTGAAAGACAAATGAGAAAAAAAACAAAAGTTGTAACTTGATTGATATAAAAAAATCTGCTTGTAGAACAAACGAATCCTCATATAAGGGACCCTCGACGATCGACTTGTAACGTCCGTCCGTCCGTTCTTTCGTTTGTTCTTCGGCAATTTCTTGCTAAAGAGATCCGCCTATATAAAGCGTAACGTTACATTATTATATATAACCACGTTTCATCCCAAGTTACGTGGCGACTATTTATAGCTGACAAGAGACGTTGCTCCCGGTTAATTAAATAATATTTCTCGAGTCTCGGCTCAAGACTCGAGACGCAGGAGTCAGGACTCGGGACTCGGGACGGACTGCAAGCTGCCATACCCGCAGGAAGGGGGAGCGAGCGAGAAAATGGTCCTTGTAGGATTCCCGGAGAAAGAGAGAGAGAGAGAGAGATTTTCCTGTGGGAGGACGATCCATAGTAGCCGTACAATAATATATAAATTTTCGCCGGGGTCCTCGTTCCAGAAGAGAAGAAGAAAAAAAAGAAAATAATAATAACGAAAAAAGGAGATAAGAAAAAAAGAAAAAACATGACTCTCACCTAAGAACGTACTTATTACAGTATTGAGGCGGTAACTCACTTTTCCTTATACCCTCGTAAACGTCAAGGACCACTCGCTGGCTGCGCAGGACATCTTTGCCGGGCTTCTTCTAATTCCCTCAAACTATAAGTACACGCCCTGCGTGCACGTGGGTCTCTCTTATATTCGTCCGCAAGGATCGAACGACCTCTAAATTAAATAAACTTGAGGAGAAACTTTCGTTTTTTTTCCCCCGTTTTTCTTTTCATTTTTTTTTCTCATTTCTTTCTGCAGTCCAACCGATACCGACGATGCGGTTTGGATGAGACCACGCGATCGTTAAAACTCGTTTTATGAAGAAAATAAGGAATAGCAAGTTTAATTAAAGAAAAATTACTGAAGATTGGAAAAAAAAGGAGAAAAGACAACGAAAAAAGCCGAACCTGTTTTTTCGTGCAAATTTTTGAACGAGTGACGTACTCGTTTTTTGGTGGGAAAAAAAAACAAAAATACGTATACCTGGAAACGAGGTAACGACACGTTTCGTTTAATGGAAATTACATGTTATTCAATCCGCAAGGAACACGGTCTTAATTTAATTATAATTATACATCGATAGCTGCCAACCAAAAGAACGTAATGCTCATTGTCGGAGAAAAAGAAAACTGCGGTTTTTACCGATTGGTGAACAAAAAAGAAAAAGAATAAGAGAAAAAAAAGGAAAAAACGTTGACAGTACGTTACTTTCGAGTGGAATATGATTGAAAAGTTGATCATAAATTTTGTGTAAGCCACCCATTATACGGATGTTTAATAACCATAAAGGCAAACGGGGATCGAAGCGGATTTTGTGAAACGGCCGATTCAAAAGCTGGTCGATGATTTTGAGTAATGCGTCTGGCCTGGCCTTGGGTAGTAGGAAAGTCCCGGCAGACTCATCTACGTAATGCACCGAACCCTATAAACTACGTACGCGTTCCACACCCGTTATATGGGCAGGAGAACACCGATATAATCAACATCAACTGATAAACAGGATCGATGCAGAGGGTGCCAGGATTAAGGGAGTATATACGTAGTACACCGCCGAATGCGGCTAAATTTCGCGAGTGAACCGAGCAAATATTTTTCCAAACATCGGATTCAGTTTGTTTTTATTTTTAAATATTCATCTTTCAAATCTAAAAGAAAAATTTACACCGTCAAATTAGCAATGAAAACTTCATGTCATCGCTCAAATTACTCGTTAATCTTTTTTGGGCCGAAAATCTCATGATTCATAATTTTAATAATTTGATTCATTTTTTTTCTTCTTTATTTCATTTCTCGAATTTCTCGATGATCGAAAATTGATCTTTCAAAAAGTTGAGGAAAAAATTAAAAAAAATAGTCGACATTATGTTTCAAATTTTTTTGAACATTTTTCCTCTCTAGGGTACGGGAATTACCAACGAGAGATAATTCGTCGTCAGAATCTGCGTGGTGTTTTTTTTTTTATTGTTTTTTGTTTTGGTTTTTTCACGTTTCCTTTTTTGTAGTTTTATTATTGCGGTATGGTCGGTGTAACGTCTGCATTTGCATAGTGTGCATACCTGTATATCGGCGTACGCGGGTGACGTTTTACGTACATACATTTAATACCGTTGCAGGTGTAGTAGATATATGGAACGGGGTATTTAGACTCAACGTACCGCATAATGACGCGGCTAGCTACCTTATGCCATAATACCTACGTCGCATTCACCCTTTAGCTTCCCACAGATTCACCCTTTTATCACAGATTTTCATGCCAGCTGCGGTAACAATGAGATAATAAACCTAGGAATGAAGTTAGGGAGGGCTACGCGATTATCCCGCGAATCCAAGGCTCCGAAATGAATTTTTCAACTCTCAAATGTTTTTCGCGTCTAAAATCCTCCGCGTCCAGACGAAGATTATATTTGACTCGAATCGAGCGGCAATCAGGTTCGTTCCGTCGAAAGATTATTATCTTGGCATGCGGATCCTCGATCTTCTAGGAAAGTTCTAGATTTTCGCGACAATTAACCGCGCGGCGATTCGGAAAACAAAAGCTAATTTTTTCGTCACGTTCAGGCGGACGATTCACCTGCGGTGCGACCTTCAAAGGTCGACGATCTCTCCGCACGTCCGCAGCTCTTATCCCTTCGCAAGGGTTTATCGACAGTCATTAATATCGCAAGGTTCATCCTTGCCGTATCAAAGGTACGACTCAGCTCTTGGCAGGTTAATAAACAGCGTCGCCATTAGGAACATCGGAACTTAGAACGGTGAGAACAGACGCAAGACCGAGTTGCGCGTTGTATCCTCGTGTGTAACTATATTGCACACTCTAATGGTACCACGGGGTTCTCGAGCCACTCGGCTACTCATCGCCGGTGCGCAAGGGTGAATTAAATAGGACAACCGTTGATTGGTTAGATCCGTACTCATCATCAGCCCTCCGGGTCCGCTGCCGACTAGTGTTTCCCAAGGTTAATCTAGCGTTATGAATATTCTCCCGCGACTGCCGGTTCCGCGCGCACTCCGGATCCCCCGGGGAATCGAGTTTCATACGAACAAACGCGGGGGATAAAATAAAAATGCCTCATTTCTCCGCGCCGCGTGAAAAAAAGGATTGAAAAAAAATTCTGTTTCTTTTTTCTTCAAACGTGCCACTTCAAGAGCGGAAATAAATCGAGTCCCCAAATATTTTTTTCTCTTCTAATTTACGCGCGAGTTTTGTCGAATTTATGTGCTTATATACTTTTCAAAGAAGATTTTTGCAAAACAAAAAAAAACAAGAAAAAAAAAAAAAAAGAGAGAACTCGGAATTTCAAGAGAAATCGAAGATCGCGAGGCACGGACTTTTTTCTTTTATAATTTACCGGCGAATCCTGTCGAATTTATGTGCTCGCATAACTCTTCAAATATTCTCATTGAGGAGCGAAGTTTTTAGCAAAACGAAAAGACGAACAAAAAAGAACTCGAAATTGAAGATCTGCACTTGTATCGGTTTTCGAAAGAACGGCCCCGTATCGTAGAGCGGTTTTCATCACAGCCTCGCACTGTAATGATTCGCGTGAACTATAACTTTCAAGCATCTGCCGCGCGTGGATAATTACGAGATTTATGGTTTTTTTGCCATTTTCATTGCGCGTGTTTTGTTAGGCTCATGGAGGTACGGTCAGCGGTGTTTACATGGTATATACACACACCATACCCACCTACCTACCTACCCCGGAACTCCGCACAGGGTCGTTTGTCACGTGCTAAACACTGTCTCCCGCAGGCGATAGTGCGAGCTCTCTTGATTAACGATTCCCCCGTATTCACCCCGTGCCAACGATCCAGCAACCCCACCTCGTGCCTGCAATCCACGTCGGTACTGCGGAATGCACCGTACATATAACGGCTATGAGTGCACGCGGAGCGCAACGATGATGCACCCTTCGAATTCTGGGGATCTGCACCTTGTCCCGCCATATTGTATCGCTTCGAAGTGGAAAGCGTTGTTTACCGCACATTATCGGTACCCCCCGAATGTAAAAAGAAAAAAGAAAAAAGAAAGAATCGAACAACAATTTTCCAAAATCCCGATAGATAGATGACAGAACCATTGATCCCGCATCGTCGGCACCTTGGAAACTCTTAGATCCCCATGTTCTCATTTATCATTTTTCGAATCGATCCCCTGATATAGTTTTCAGAAATTTTCTCCTCTCGCTTGCCGATTTTTTGGAAGAGGTGTGCGTCTTCGAGTACAGAGAAAAAGGATCGAAAACAGGCTTGCGAAAAAACAAAGTAGAATTGAAAAAGCGTGAAAATTATCGGGGGATTTTCGACGGGGCAATTTGAAGAGGGTCCGACGTCGCTATAGATGCGTCGTATTTTCTCGATCGGTAAGGGTTTGCATAAGTTCGAACCTGCAGCGAGAGTTCGAAGGTCAAAAGTGTCGGGAGTTAAACCTCGGGGGTTTTAAGACCAACTATTACACGGTCGCCGGGGGCGACACGGACAAGGTTGCTGCAAGGTGTCCGCGCATGGCACATACATCTGCATATTTACTATGGAATCACCTAGCTAACTTCAAGAGATCTAAATTCCCATCTTACATAGGTAGGTATAGCCACTTCCACAGCCTCTCGAGACCCATTAGCCGACGTTGCACGTTGCGCAGCGGCTAAATTGTTGTCCTTTAGGATTTCGGAATTCCTAACTCGAGTATATTAGCCCTGCAAGATTATTATCTTCGTGCATCGATTTCATCTTTGAATTCAGATTTAAACTTTGGTAGTTCGATGACCGATTTAATGTGCTGCAATGGCATGACATTATCTCGGCCATATACCCGCATTCTTCTATGTACATATAGGTATATATGGTATAACCTATACGGAGATAAGAGATCTCGGATTAGAACGAGTCTGGGAAATAATCGTCACCGTAAAGGAAACTATGTGTAACCACGCTACATCTACGCTGTGACCGGAAAAGAAAAAATCAAAAACTCCAAAAAACAAGAAAATTAAAGAAAACCGAATGGTCGTTGATATTATATGTTGAAAGAATCCGGTAGTAGGTTGAAAAATAATCTTAGAAAGACCGTTACTACCATGAAGATCGTGCTGCAGGTTATTCGGAAGATGTGGGTTTCGTACGTACAGGGTGACCGGAAAAAAGATAATATTGACCCATTCTGAAACGTGAATGAATTGCAAAACAAAATGGCGAACATTTTTTTTTTTCTATTTTTGACAGAACGGAAGGAACGAAGCTTCCATTTTATGTTTGAAGATTTAATGGATCTTCATTATTTGCTGTCGGAAAAAGACGTGGCTGAAAAAAAAATTTTGCAAAAGTTCATCACCCCTGAAATCTGGTGCGAATTGCCGCTATACATCAGCTAATTATACGGAATCGTATATACGAAATTTTCACAAATTTTGGAATAAATTTTCTGTGTCAATGGATTTGACAAAATCCAGTTTTCATTCGACTCACCCCGTAGATTTACAAGTTCTAGGAGTCAGAAAACCGGGAGAATTTCAGCCCCGCGATAACGCGGTTATACCTTCGAGTCTATAAACTCTGTAAGGTTTTAAATAAACCGTCGTTTCATAGGTCCCTTGTTTAAGGACGCACTAATTGGGCCCGCTCTCTCGCTCTTTCTACTTGGCAAGAATCAAGTCCTGCATGGAAAGAATCGTTAAAACAACTTACGGAATAAAAAGGAAATTCCAAAAACGAGAAGACTAACGGCATTAGTTTTTAAACCGTCGCGACGTGGCCAATCTACTCTGGACAACTATAAAAGTAAATGTGATATAAATGCATCATGGGAAAATAGAAACAATCGAAAATAGCCAATCGATTAGAGATCCATTCGACTTTAATGTTTTTCACTTTTGCTCACGTCATGCCGATACTTATTTCTGAAGAGTTGAGATGAATCTTGAAGAAGAAAAAAAAATGAAAGATTCACGTGGGTAACTTCCTCGATTCGGTAATATTCTTTGCGGCATTCTTTCCCACTTTTTGATTTATAACCAATAAATTTTTGAGGAGCTACGGAAGTCCCGGTGGAGGTTTTATGCGTGTGTTTTCGTAACATAGAATTTAACCGGGACTTTCTCAGGCTTCGACGTAGCGTAGAAGTATATTTATTTTCATATAATGCCCGTGAATTCCTACAGCTATATTCTATATTCCATGGTGTAGAGACTTATGGGAATTTATATTTAGCATGGCTGTACCTGCGAATATACCAACAAGAAAAACGGAAGCGTCGAAAAGAGTACATAACTGGTATAGGTCGTAACAATTTTAACAGTTATATTCAACGCATTGTCCTCTGAAGTTGCATCGCAGCTTGTTGCGGCTCCTGCAGTACAGAGTCGAGGAGAATTCTTCCTCCCTTTTTCTGCGCTCCCGTACGAGTACAAGCGAGGAAAAGAAGAAGAAGAAGAAGAGGAAGAAGAAGAAGAGCTGTGCGCGAAAAGAGAAGCAATGTGTAGACAACTGAGAAGAACGGCTGTTGAATGTAACGGAACTTATGTATACATAAGTTAGGTATATAGAACTATATAAAGGAGGAGCCGAAGTGGCGATATATTTTATTATTTCCTACCCCATATATGTATATAGTTACACCCCCGCTATTTTCTTTGCCTCACGTTGACCACCCTATAAATATCGCTAATCAACGTTGACTGCAAGCATCGTAATACGATGACCGAGACGTGACGATGCCTAAACCCTAATTTCATCCCCTGCTCCGCACGGCTATTGCTGGAATAGTCTGGACACGGTAAATATAGCTCGAAACAATTATTTGCGATTCTCCTCCGCCCGCAGTGCACGGTCCGAACATCTGTGAAATTTCATCAGTTGATATTCTGCCGAGTGAAATTCTGTTTCAATTATCTCGTATTTTAATTGGATTCATTAATTTCCTGGAGTTTAGCTTTGGAAATCTTTTCTCGATTCTCCTCGAAATCAACCGCGTCAGGTTCTCTTTTCTCTTCTTTTGTCAATTTTATCAAAACTGAAAGTTAGTCCGCTATCACAGGTGGTCGTTTGGAACCTTTTTTTTTTTCGAATTATTTGAAATTCTTAGAAACTAATCGGTCAATAGATCGTTTTAGAAAATTGAATCCGAATCGTTTCGAAGGAATAAAGAACTCGAGATCTTGTTGGAATTGGCATGAAATAGACCATAGACAGAACGCTGTGTAAAATTCAATGAAAAATTCCTGATCCCCCGATACTTACGCATGAAGTAACGATCGTAACTCATGAATTTCCTATATTTCAACCTTATATAGCGCGCGGCCTCTCCAAGTCCTTTATTTTCCAGTCGAATGATTTCAGTCGCCGGTTTCGGCTGCAGAGACGCATCAAGACTGCACTTCATATCATATTCGAAGTGGTCCGTTACCAGCTACATATATATAATATTCGCATATTATACATACACAATCCACTTTTCCCTTATAAAAAATCTGAAGAGATTCTTGATCGAAAACGAGCTATACGCGCGCTGCACACGTTACGTCTAGTTTGAAACAAATATAAAAGCAAACAAAAAGAAAAAAAAAAACAGAAAAAATTAAATCGTGAAACGTATACCATGCTCGACTACTTGACTTCCCCATGGTGTATTACCACGGGAGGCAAAATCCGGGATGCGCTATACAGGAATAGAATGAAAAAAGTATAAGGAGAGAGCGAGAGGGGTGGGGGGAAAAAAGAAGAGGAGCATAAGGATTATAGGCACGCAGGGAGGAGGGGGAGGGATCGAAGATTAAAATATTGCAAAGCGCTGTTCGAACGGCAGTCTGTATAATAAACGGGGCAAAGGGAAGTAGGACAGATCTGAACCTGAGGGTAAACAATAGATGCTGATTTTGAGCCGGACTGAGAACTTTAATCCGTATAGGTACAGCAGTCGTTTTCTAACACTTATGTACGTACAGTTCCGTTGTGCCTGTTTAATATACTGGGTGTGCGCGGCTCTAGTTTTTTTCGTTTTTTTTTTTTATTCGTTCTTTATTCGCTCCCATATACATGTATGTATATGGTGTGTTTATGTATTTCTAGGTACATATATATAAGGAGAGATGTTCAGCTCTTCAGCGGCAGCGCCAACGGTAGGGAATTCTTTTCAACCGTTGCCGTTGCTGCAGCAGTGGAAACCAGCTGCGGTACAATCTGGAACAATAGTCTGTAATGGGGCACATCACGCTGAAGTTGAAGCTGATAGTTGCGGTTGTAAGAAATGAAGATGAAAAAAAAATTGGAAAAAAAAAAATAACGAAAAAGAAAAAAAGACGAAGGAGCGGCGGAAGAGGTCGGTGGGAAGTTATTCCAGAAAAACAAGAGACGATACCCAACAGCAGCAGCTATGGCTGGTATAATGTACCGATTTTTTCGCGCACTCGAGCGAATCTTTCGGATAGTTGTATACATATATATCTATATTCCAATTTTGTGTAGGTGTCGAATAATACCAGTGGTGCTGAAGATAATTTTTATACCTGCTAGATTTTAGACCACAATCATCCGTGGGAAGAAACGAGATTAACAATAAGGCGTGGTGAAATGAATTATCCGATATTAACCACGGATTACTTTTATACGTGATAAAATGCGGGATTCAGGTTATTATACCATATTACACGTACAGCTGAGACTCTCGATCTCTTAGGTATATACATGTATATTTGTTCGATTCTGCATCGCGCCCGATAATATTTCGGAAATGAAGAATAAATTGGCGATATTTTTTTATTCGTCCCGGAGATTTTCTCTTCTTTTAAATCACTTGACATCTTTCGAATTATGTTGGCAAGGTGAGTAGCGTTGAGTCTGGAAAACAAAAGCAGCTCGTATAGTTGAGAAATCGTTTGGGATAAAATTTTGAAGAAACTAAATCTGATAATGTATTTCATAGCGCGAAATGAGGTGGATGAAGAATGTTTGATTAAAGTCGGAAATAATGAGGATCTCGAAGTGTTCGAGTTGTCGTGAAAATCTCCCGGTTATCCTGTACGTGTAGATATACGCGTTGTTCCTTTTGGCCTCGTTGCGCCGCGGTGCATCGCGATCGAGCAAGGGTATAACGCGCTTGACTTGATCCATTGGATAAAACGCGATCGACGGGTGCCCTGAAGTATAAGATGAAAAAGTTGACCTTTTATTTCTCCCCCCCGCACTACTATACACGTCAGAATCGGGATGGGACACATCGATGTGGCGGCGGCGGCGGCAGCAGCAGCAGCTGAACGAAGTTAAGACTGCACTTGAGATGGAGCACTGCAGTGATCAGAAAAGTAGTGTCTCTAGTATGAGTCTTCGGAACTTGTTTCTCCGCACTCCGATTGCTGCATCATTTATGCCGCTAAGTGCTGCACCGAACCGCAATACGATCTCGCTGTGAAACGCGGCAAAATAATTCGTCGCTTTGGTATATAAATAAATTGATCATTTTCTTTGTACCACGTTTGAATTCTCTCCGTTCGGCTCGTTAGGACGACGTATGTATGGGAAACTGAAGCAATTTTATTTTCCTTAAACCCCGTGCTTCGCTACGCCGTGGCGAACGAAGAAAAAGAAAAAGAAAAAAAAATATCCTTCCCTCATCAACGATCCAGACCGATACTCTTTATGGGAGAATTATCGTGCAGGCCGGTCCAGATTGACAGAATCTGCACGGGTCGTATAAATAGTATGAAGAAATAATTATCTCCTTGCCTATATGATGATCGTTCTTCCGATCCAGGTTCTCCTCCAATTCATGTGATAATGCCACCCGAGTTTCAACTGTTCGCGATCGGCAGAATTGTAACCTGCATGCAGTTATTCGATGCCCTCGATCTCCGCGTACGTTATATAAGGTAAACCCGTTTTCAATCAAACTAACTCCCCATGTAATTACCACTGGAAACTCCTCGCAATGTAGTTTGCTGCAAATCGCCAACTGGAAAAGGAGCTGCCCGATACATGTGTATACCTATACATATGTGTATGCCTAAATAAAGATCGTTACGGCAATTCAAACAATATAATCCCGCGCTGCAGCGCGCGTATTTTCAAAGTTATTGATAACCGAAACGCGATAACGCGAGAAAATCGTACAGAATTACAATTTCCGAGATGCTCCGAAATATTTCCAAAATTTCGTCTACTGATTTTCACAATGCCGAAAGGCGCGTCTCCCTCAAAATTCAAAAACATTTCATAGCGAGTTTCGAAAACGGTTTGGCACAGCTGGTTAGACGTTAAAAAAACGAAGTCACAGAAGAAACCGTTGAATTAGTTTTCTGAAATTTCTCATTTCTTTACAGAAAAAAAAACCGAAGTCAATTAAATACAGGAGAATGAAAAGCTGATTTCGACTATTTTTTACTTATACAGAGAAAAAATTTCCGAACCTAATGATTAAGCTCTAAATATTTTTTGTTCGATAAAATTTGCTTCGCTAATTTTGTCTTTTTTCGTTCGCCTCACGTCCACAAATGAATTTTCATTCGGTTCTTCCTTATATACCGCATATATATTTATATTCGTTGAAATGTATAATAGCCGGTAGCCATTTTGTCGATTCTCTGCACCATCAGAAGGGATCGAACGAAGCTTTTGGGACACTGGATCGTACCCACTCTTTGCCATAGAAGGTAGCGGGGTTCCAACTTTTTTCCCGACGAAACACAAACGACATTCTTTCTTTCCCGCTTCTGCTGCCGTTGCTTCTGCTACTGCTTTAACTTCTGCTTCTGGCTTTTGCTGTTTCTGCCGCTGACGCTGTCCATTCGTCCTCACGTCCGGTTCGTCCGATCGTATATATACATCTGTCCAACGACATCCACGTCGCGTCCGTACGAGAGCTGAAGAATCGAGTTCCTCTTGATCCTTCGAATCCTCCGATCTGCAGGGAACTCTAGATATATCTACACGTCACGAAACCGCACGCGAAATTCGACGTGGAAATATCCGCGTGCGGAATAACTTTTGATCGTATGAAAGGCGCGTTGATACGCGTAATAATTAAGAAGAATGAAATTCCAACGAATTAAATTACTTCTCAAGGTCACTCGTGTCACGGGGGATATCGTCGAGTCGTGATTTTGGAATCCTGATTCGATGTGACATTCCGGACCCTCCAACTCGTGCGTGGACTTGAAGTAGATATATAGCTACAAGGTTCCTATGTATATAAAATATATATTTACTCCGATATCGAATATCGAGAGAGACAGCTTTGACGTCCGGCTTGCATATAAGCCTTACATTCGATACGTGAAGCTAGGGGGCGGCCATTTTGAAACCTGCTGTAAGCTGGGGCGAATTATAAGCTCACTTCTTCTTTTCATTTTTGCTGCTCTGCTCGTGTTCCAGGTTCGTTGCCGCATATTTCTACATTATACACACGGCTGTAAAACCGTAGTTTGCTAATATCGATTTCCTCTGCCAGAAGAAACTCTCATCACTTGAGTCATAACACTATAGGTAAGATACATGGAGGTATATATATACTGAGGAATTTCTAACTTCCGCGGGAGGTTAACGTTGTGTGTATTGAAATCCGGTCGAGTCATCCTCCGGTAATTTTCCTGTCTAAACTCAACGCCCGACAATCTCCATGGTATACCATAGGATACCTTATACACTCCATTGAAACTATCCAACCTCACGAGAAACGCCCGACAAACGAGAAACGAGTTGAGAATAAAAGAAAGGAGGGCGAGACGAAACCCTTAGGATCGATCGATTTAATTTTACAGCTTGTACACAAATTCCAATGAATTCACTGCTGCGGTGCACATTTAAATCTATGATGAATTTTCCATAGTGCAGTAGCGAAACTTCTATACGGAGCGCCGGCTTATCGGTCTCAAGTAAGACTTTAATTTTCGGCCAACCCCCGACAATATAAATTGAGAATCGAAGAATTCTCTGTACTTTTTTTTTTATGCTCGAAACATGAAAATCGCCGAAAAAATGATCGTGCTAGCATAAATTGCAACACCTGATCAAATATAAAGGTAATATACATGTGTTGGTGCGCGGTATCGAAAAATTATATTCATTAATATCTCTTCTGTTTTTTCCATTCCCCGCATCAGGTTCGCATCGGGTATCGAATTCTTTTGAACGCAGCACGAGGGTCGGCGTATCGGGTTCGGAGCCAAAGTGGCGATTTCGTTTGAGCAACGCGAACTATCTCATCAAGGAGTTTTTCTTGTTTGCCTGTTCCAGGGGGCGGGGTGCGCGGGAGATCGCGAATCTTCTCCATCGGACGCTTAGAGAATTCCACGAGTCACGTAAAAACGATAAAAATTTAAGGTTCGCAGTTGCACCACCACCACGACCACCACCACCACCAACGGCAACAGCGGCAGCCTGCAGCATGTGCGGGTATTATAGTTATTGTTGTTCGCGGTAAAAAGTAGCGCCGCAAAATATTCAAAGAGAAAAGCATAAAATCGTCGGGTTGACGAGGGGTCGTAAGAAACTGCAGCAGGTAAAAGTAACCGTGAAAGATTTGGCAAGTAATTATACGAACTACTGGAGATGAGGAGCGCGGAGAGGAAGAAATAATTTCTGTTTCAATATGGCGGACGATGCGAATTAGCCCGGAGAACCGGAGACCCCAGGTATTATATAAAGGGCTCGAGTAAAATCATTTTCTTCTACTTTTTTTTGTTTCCAGCATTCGTTTTAGCATAATACATGCTTTTTTTGGCTGCGGGATAATATATTTACCTAATAATTAAACGACTGTGAAATATGATACGAAACTTCTTTAAATTTGCTTTGCCTCTCGCGGTGACCCTCGTGACACGGATAATTCAGAAAGCCGACAAACGGAAAAAAGTGAACACGCGGAGAATGAAAGAAACGAAATGGGTTACATGTACAGTGGCGCCTGAAAAACATGCGTCTTTTTTATTTTCAAAACTTTTAATTTCGTTCGAAGTTGCTCAAAAATAAAAATAAAACCAAACGGTTTATGAACGTATAATCCCGAGAGCTTTAAAAATTATTAGAATGCAAAATAAGAGTAAAATAAAAGTTTATGTTGAGCAAGCTGAATCGAGGTGGAATGCCCCATATACCATATACGCAGGTATACATAATATCCCGCTTATCTATATTTACCAGCGATCCTATAATAAAAATGTGCTCATGCACCGACTCTGCATATATAAAAAGTATAATAGAAAAAAAGGAAGGAAAAAATTCGAAAGAAAAAAAAAGAACACTCGTGGCGTATTTGAAAGAACCCCCGTGAGTGCAATTTGAAGTTTTCCGAGTTGATATCTGCAATTAAAAATCCTATCCTTACAAATACCATATTTTATTATCTCTGAAAAGCTGCGGCAGCAGACGAGCGGTGAAAATAACCGATTGTAACAATGATTAAGAATAAGTTCACTTCGCCATATCTTTGGAGAGCTTTCAAAAGCGGCAAAGTACAGAAGGGATCGTAGATATGCCATAGAAAGGTTCTCCGGACATTTTACGTCGTCACCAGTTTGTCCGGTTTGTCAGTTTGTCAATCTATACGTTTACTTTTACTACCGTCCCGGGTTTCATTTGATGGTCATTTTATTTGGTAACAGGAGCTAAAGCGGTCCTACGCCCACCTGCACATCGCCACATTATTATACCATGGGTCCTATAATATACCAGCCGCTATAGGTAAATCTTTGAAATACAAAATATTTTTTCAAACCCGTAAAAACCCCACACCTGCAGCCGTGCGTCGTATACGCTTTTTCATCGTGAAAAAAAAAGAAGAAAACTCTCTGTTGGTTTAGCGTCTACGTTATAGCCGTCTTCATTTTTTATTTTATTTACTTTTCTTTCCGTTTCGGTATTTCAATTAGTATAAAGCGGATTGATTGACTGGAAAAAAAATATTGTAGTTTTTGAAAATATTTCTCGCGGTACGACTCTTCTTTTTGACATCAGCCAGAGATTTTTTCCCCGGTGAAAAATTGATTTAAAAAATGGAACTTGAATTAAAACTATGGAGCTTGAAAATATATCGCCTACACCTTAATAACAGGTATAATGTATTCGATATGATGTATTCGCGAGATCTAATTACAGGTAATAATGAGATTAAATATTGAGAACTACATTTTTTAGGCTCGCCAGGTACGGTATTTATTTATTTTTTTTATTTTTCAACGTAGATGAATGTTCGTGACGCGGTTCTAGTAACTCGCAATCAATCATTCGCGAGGAAATATACATGACGTGGTAATCAATTAAGACTAATTACTGCTCAAAATAAGACCTCCAGCTCGATCTCTCTGAATATAAAGACGGTCTGAAATGAAAAAAAAAATATTAAAAAAATCAAAAATAAACTGAATAAAATATGACGAGGTGGGTAATACGCGTCATAGATCCTTGTACGCATGTGAAAATTACGGGCGTGGAATAAAAAAACGTAAAAATCTAAATCCGCTCCGAACATTTGCGCGCAATTATAGAAAAATATTCGAATAGATAAATAATAATTAAACAATACAAATTACGCTGCACGGTTCTGTGATCTTGGTTCTCCCGAGTTCTGGAGTACCTATATATAGGAGAGTTCGTAGCCGAATGCGATTACTAAAAAGTTGAAAAAAAATTAAAAAATGAAAAAAAAATGAACGTTTCTCATCGGGTCATGGGTCACCTCCAGTGCAGGACGCACGCAAGTCCGGTGTGCGAGTAGGACGGATCGAAACGCTTTCAGTTTATAAAGGAAAAGAGTAAGAGAGATCGAAAGGAGTTAAGGGAGGAGCGAGACGCACTTACATTGGTGTGTAATTAACATACCAAACCCTCCCCGTAATGTCTGTCTGTCGGTCGGTCGGTCGGTCGGTTGGTCGGTCGGTCGGTCGGTCGTTCCGTCTGTCGGTCTACAGCGTCCTCCTTCCATAAGTCTGGACCACAGCATCTTCACGAAATAATACCCATACCGACTTGTAAACATGGTATATGTACGCATACACCTATATACCTATATATATGTATACCTATGGATTTATATACAATATAGTATATGCCTCGAATAAACGACGTAGTACGTTTCTTGTATATTATACGTATAATATAAAATTTGTAGTATATTCTCAAGACGATAATCAACTGAATTGTTATACCGTCTGATATTCTCCTCATCCGGTTGGGTTGTGCTATCTCATGTGCTGTATGCGGTTCTGGAAATATCTGACAAATTTTCGTTCCAGAAATTTTTAATTTGCGTATTAGCTATAAAAATGTTTGTTCTTCAATGTGGGTACGTGCTATCGAATGCTGGAGGGAGGGGGGTGATTTTCGTTGTACATTTTTTATCCCGACCGATGAACCGATAAAATGAAAAATGGAAATTTGTTTTTCAAAGATTCTAACATTTTTTTTAATCCACTTTGCACTCTCAGTACTACACTTTTGATGGTCGGTAATTGACTGCCATTGTACATAAATATTACATATGTAGATATTATCATCATTTTATGTGCCTACTAGACACCTGATCTATTTTTTCTTCATTTTTCTTTAGACGCGTATTATACCTGTGTAAATAAAATAATCATAGAATACGGCAGCGTATTATGGATCCGGTCCCCCGACCGTATTATATCTATTGTATCGTGGTTGGTATTAATTCACCATTTGTCTCGATAACTCATCGAATGTCTTTATTATTTAATCTCTGAGCACGTGTCGCAGGGTCTTGGGTTCCGACCCCGCGACCTATTTTCCATTTATTTCATTACTGCTGCATAGCTGTACCTGATTTTATCCCGCATCTTCAGTCCACGTAAACGGTGTCTCGTAAAAAGCAAATTTAAATAAAAACGAAAACCACTCGCGATACGGTATCGGGAAATCGTGTGTTTGTAACATAAACTGGTGTAGATACGTATAGAGGGTGTTTCGTTTCGAATTATATCCAGTGAGATACATCGAAAAATTTAAGTCCTACGACGCGCTTTTGTCGATTATGTTACGACGTTACGCGATATGGATAGGTATGAAAAATTTTCCAGCATGATCTCCTGTCTTATACTAGCTTAATTTACTCGACAGTTTCGTGTTCCTGAGGTCAAAATACGTTGGAAAATTGTGCAGCGTTCGATTTTAAAAATACTTCATTTTTGACCCCAAAATCGGAAAAAATCTAAGGTTTGAATCCAACGTCCAATCCTATACCCTGAACATAAAATTCAAATTGCGATAACAATAATGCAGATTGATGAAAAAGCGATGCGTCTGAAATGTAATGATATGAAATGGAAAAAAAATCGTAGATAAAAATTTTAAAAATAAATGAAACTATAAATGCGGCGCGCGCGTGCAATGCTAGTTGTCTTAAAAAATAGAATGATTTCATCGCATGAGCTAATATTTTACTAACCCATAACTAGCTCGCTTTATCGCGCGACACGCTGTATATTCTGTAACGAATGCTGCACACAGCGTCTTTTGAAAAAGAATTAAAAAATTTCATATACATCGGAGGCAATCATCATCATCATCATCATCATCATCTCACGTACAAATCTATGACTCTTCAGAGAACTCCCATATAATATCGATGTATATAGGTATATACACCTATGTATACGCAACGTAGATGTACATAATATAATATATATGTATATACAGGAGGGCTAATTCTTCAGTAGTAAGTAAGTGGAAATTCATGGTCTTTGTAGGTCGCGGCGCCATAGCCGGTTATATGCGATACCGTATTCGATGGTTGTCTATAGGTATATATACGTACGTATAAAAATAAAACACACGGGGATATATCTACATACATATATAGCGAGGAGGAATAAAGATACACGACTGAGATAAGCGAGGCAAAAGGCAAACGTACCCTCCTGCCTACTAGCTGCTGCATATCGAGCCATGCCCTGATGGTGCACGCGGCGCGGCAACACCATAGAATAACGTAAAGTCAAGAATATAGTCATATACCTACGTATACGGGGATATTAAACACATATACCTGCAGTATGCATTTGCACCATTATACGATATACTCCACGGGTATTCTTCAATCGACGTTCAGAGTTTCGCTCTATAAGGTGCCAATCGTATTTTACAGGACCGCATAAATTTATTTAGACGTCTGTAAGTACGTTATAGTGAAACGTCGTATATGTCATTCTTCACAAGAAAACTGACGAACCTCTTTTATTTTTATACAATTTTTAATCACACCCGTTGGGAGCACGCACTTCAAATTTTCCGTATTCCTTTCATTACTATATGGATTTTGTTCGATTCGTTATTTTTTTTTTCTTCCCATACCAAAATTTTACCCGATTCATCCAATCGTACGCACGCGTCTTTTATTTTATACTCACGTTTATTCATTTTTTCTGTTCTGAAAGCTTAATTTTTTCCCCACGATAAGTCGCGTTAACTTGACTACCGAATCCTAATATAGTTCCGATAATTAGAGCCGACCGATCAGCCGTTAACGAGTCATTAGCCGTAATTAAAAGTGCGGCTATCTCATCAGCCGAGCGCGAGATATTCCGGGAGCCAGCATGCAAGATTGAAAAAAAAGGGATAGAAGGAATTCAAAAAAAAAAGAAAACGAAAAATATAACTTAGAATATATTAATGGGATCCAACGCGCTCCTGAAAAACCCTTCGTACACAGCTGCGCTCAGCTGTCGATTCATGCATCGACCAAATCGAATCCATCAGATTTATATATCGTTGTCAGGAATAAACGGATGAAAAATGTGAGTAAAGTTTTCGACTTTGTCGCTCATCCCGATATAACGTTATACTTGAAGGAAAAAAATAGCTCTGACGGAGGACGATCTGCTCAAAAAATATTACCACTTGAATTTTCGGTAAAAGTCCCATTATTTCGTCTTTCTGCCCTTCATATGACTCTTTGTGTTCCGGATGTTATATATACAATATCGTGATAGGGTTTAACGCTTTTACCGCCATATGATGTACCATGTAACCTATATATATACTTATAGAATTTCTCACGCATTCATTATTTCACGATTATAGTTGCGCGTGTGCGTATCATCTGCATATCGTACGCCTCTCTATGCAGTTCAGGTTAAGTTTTGCAGTTCCGTTTGATTTTATTTCTCGCTAGCTGCAGGAGCGGTAATTTGAGGCCACCGCAAAATGCATCGCGTGGCTCTCGATGCGGGGTAGCTGTGGTGGTCTTATTATATAGAAGCCACCATATACTGACCGATACGAATACATGCGATGCACGTATGATTCTTCACACGTATATATACTAGCTATTATATACGTGTAACGTGTTGCGGGTAACACCGCGTGCATGTCCCGTACGTGGCGCGTGTTAAACGCATTTTGTCAGATGGGTGCGTCCGCGTCTATGCGGAATAAATCTAAGAGAAAAAATTCAAGTTTTTTGAATTTTTATACAGAGACATCAAGTATGTAATATATATTTAACCTTCGATGAGATTATATACACCCTACAAGTCGCATAATTATAGTATATATACTATATATACGCACATATATCTATCATATATACATTCCCCGCGTTAAATGTTGATTTTCAATAATATATTCGACGGAATGATTATACGATGTTTAAACTTTCTGTACGGGTTCCAATTTCATTGTGTTTTATTTTTTTCTTCATTTCTCTTCAACTCACCTCCAAAAATGCGGGACATAACCAGACGGACACAGCTCTCTGCAGTGCGTACAGGGTGCGCCTTGAAAATTGACGTTGGACGACGCACCCTGCAAACCAGCAGTTGATAGCATTCTGAAAAATGTAAGAAAAAGAAAAAATTTTACTCACAATCAACAGTGTACAATATTATCTGTGATATTATACTATTCAGAAATTAACGTGATCAACATTCAACATATTCTAACGATTTTATATCATGAAAACTTTTCAAATAAACCGCGTCTTTTAGGTTAGGTTTCCATGTATTCGTAGTGCCGGCATCGAAATCTCCGATATACGCCGGGCTATAGAGCAGATCACTAAAATCTAAGGAAAAGGTATAGTTGCGACCCTTGTTGAGTATCAAGAAAAAAAACATTCAATGACATTTCTTTGAAAAGAATTACCCAAAAAAAAAAACTTGATCATATTATTGGGTAAGAAAAAAGATGCAATAATACTTTTTTACTGTAGTTATTATACAATATTTACACCTCATATATCAAACTACAGAGCTTGTATAACACGATTATAATCGAGTGTGAAACGTGTAGCTCCGGTCAATTTGTTGCATAACTAGGTATATTATTATCATCATTATCATTCAATCATCATTATTATAGTCAGTCGGAAGATTTCGAACCACCGCATTACATATGTATATTGCAACGTTGTTGCTGCAGCGTGGAGTATAGTGAAGTATAACGTGGCGCATTCGATTCAACTGGAAGAAATTATTTTCGATGATATTTCTCGCCTCACTTCGATAATAATTCGAGTTACATTTATACACGGCGAATAGGTACGTAAATCAATGAGTACCTATACTAAGTAGGATGATGAACAAATGATATAATTGAAATCCTAATGCCACCCACTTATTTCAATCATCTGCTGCTCGCAGATAATTATTCCTTATTATAATTTTGATCGGAAATTTCCAAACTCGAAATTTGTGAAATCTCAATAATCGTCTGCTCGTAGGATAAAAGAGAATTCAATGCCTTTTTTTCCAACTCTTAATTCATTTGAAATTATCGACTCAAGTATAAAAAAATATATTGAATTTTTATTTCACGTTTGATTTGAAAGACATTTTTTGCGTGTATAAAAATTTCTCTTTTTTACCTTCTGACAACAGCAGTATGAGTCGCAAACAAATTGTTGTTGTAAATTGCAGCGAATTTCTTTTTTATTTTTTGTGAAATTTTTCGCTCAATTTTAGTTATCACATATGAAAATTGTCTTTCCGAAATTTTTAAAATATATTCCCACAAGATTTTTCACAAGAATTTCAATTGAATACGCATCAGCCCAATGCAGACCGCGAACACAGAGGTGTGTGTATTGCAATATAGTGAGTGCCACGCGATCCTGGTGCATCGTGGCAATAAATTAATTAAAGCAAATGATTTACTGCAGTCAATGATCTGCAGCGGCAGAAGCAGCAGCAGCAGCTCATCGTATAAAGCAGAGCAAATATACACACATATTAATTCATTATATTATATTTATACGTTGTAAAATAAAAATGAACATATAAACGAAAAGCGCGGACGTATTTTTCAAGAAGCGCACGAGAGAGCAACAAAATTGACTTTCGCCACTTTACGTCTACGGGGTGAACCAAGAGTAATAAAAAAAAAAAAAAAAACGCCGCTCATTTAAAAATTAAAAAATTTGCAAATGCGTGCAGGCGATGTTTTTTAAAATGAAAATTTGACTTCGTTTTTGACGATTCAAAAATGACTGAAGTCACGCGTGTATTCGAGGAAACATTTTTTTTAAGTTCAAATCGATATCGGCGCCATCTATCTAATTTTCATTTTTTAAGCGAACGAAAAAGTTTTTCGGTCATGCGTTTCAAAATGAACCAATCATTGTTTTTTCTTTCTCTGCCTATATATACTCTGTGTAAGTTACATTATATGCGCTGTAAAGTGTTACCAAAAAAACACCTCGAAAAAAACGAGATGAGAAATAAAAAATGAAAAAAAGTGCAAGTCATCAAAGTTGCGTGTTGGGCAAGGTAGATACATATAATACAATATATTTATACCTCGATTTATACGCTATACGTATGTATATTATATGTGCACCAGGGAGAAATTTTGAACAATTCGCTACTCTCCAGCGCACAGGTTTATATCCCTTGAAATAGCCGCAAAAACTTTTTCCCGTTCATGATCCCTTCTACCAGGTCCCGATGCGAGATACATACAGGTATATATGTTATATATATTCATGTATACATACATAATATATAGATATATAGCCTGCGGATATGGAGTATAAGGCAGAGTAGGTATCTGCGGCAGGTTCGCATATAGGTATAGGTATCTCGCGATCACGCACACATTTTATTTGCACGCATGTATATATATAAGGACGCAGAATATGACGCGTTACCACCTTTACCCTCACACGTGTACTTATATATGAGGCATTTCACGTCAAATCGACCAATGACTATACAACACCGCACCATAGATTCTGATTTGATTTGTAATCCTTTGTATCGATTATCCTCTTTTCAAAAAGTAGTTTTCAATTTCTTCCTTAAAAATTGTTTGTTCATCAATTTTTTCAATTTCTTGAGAAAAAAAGTTGTGAAATATTTTTTTTACTCACGTATAGGATCGTCGTTGATAAATTTCATATATACGTTCCTTTTGGCTACTTTTTGAAAATCGCGTCTGTTTGAAAGAATCGAAAATTCATGTGTACAAATAATAAATTGTCTGTCGGAAGAGAAAAATTTGAAAGTAGTCAAAAGGTATAAGTGAAAATCATTTATCGAGTTTGCGTGGGATGCCTCATACATGCGTGCGTATAGTATGTTCAGGTGTAGAGGTGTACCAATAAGATTGTTAATACTTGTGGTCCGGTTGAGTCTCACCGCGTCTCACGGACTCTTCGAGGCGCGTGGTGCAGGAGAGCGCATTGCGAGGGAGTCTAACAAACTTAAAGTCCTGAGACCAGTTCGGATGAGGTTCTCAACCGCAAATAGTATGTAATGTACATGCACGAGGTACGTACACATCGTGATATAACTTGTACGTACACTACGTACCCATCGGCGTATGGACTATTTCACAGTAATACGAATTGAAAAATGAGCCGGTCAGACACCCAAGGGTGCTTATTAAGGTTTGCGCGGCAAGATTAACGAGCAGTAATGACTATAGTCCTCGCTAAGACCTCGGCCTTATACCTTCGCTTCACTACTTCAATCCACTACTTCACTACTTCACTACTTCAGTTGCGGTGTAGGTTGTTTCCTATGCTCCGATAAAACATGTTCTCACGATTTCTGTGTTGGTATAAGATATATTGCAAGAAGCGCGTGTGTCACGCGTGTGCGAGATCTTTCTAACATTATACAATACCTACACCCACCACGCATTCGCTTTCGAACGCCGGTTTTTTTTTGCTTCACTTTTCCAATTTCAATTTCAAAAATATCCGGATTAGAAAACAATTCAGAGATCGCTGATCGGCGGTTTTGATCGCGAAATTTATTCATCATTTCATTTGTTGCCGAAAATTGTAAGGAAGTTCGTAAGTTCTTTGATCGTTAGCTACCTTGGATCGACTTATGTACGTTCGAAGAAAAATGGCGTAATAATCGGAGACCGAAACCTGGGCGAAAATAAAAATCATTCTTATAATCTCATAATCAGGTCGAGAGCATTTCTCAAACCTGCATGCAGCAACGGGACGATCTGAATCGGCCGAGAAGGACGCTGGACGGCCATTACATCGTCTCTTTTTTTTTTTTTGAAAATTATAATACACGCGTTGACTGCATCACCAGCAGCGAGCCTAATTTCGAATACCGAGCACGTCTGAGCACGAACATTGTCGAACCGGCATGGCACGACATTCTGGAGAAAGACGTTAGTATATTCTAGTCACCGAATACGTGGCTTATGGCTACCTGCTTGTAAATTTCGAAGAACCGGGCTAGTCGCAACTCGAGACGTATAGCATCGTAGTTTCTTCTGAAAGGGTAATTGAGAATGACAAATTTTTAATATTCACATATCCACATCAGACGTGTATAATAACCTTATCCGATCTTCGTTCTCATATTTCAATTGCCAACGGTCGATTATTTTCATTTGAAAATTAATCCAACAATTTTTACAACGACAGGCGAAATAAATCTCATGGGTCGGGGGTTTCTTCGTTGATTCTATTGTATGTATAGCAGAAGAACATTATATACTATACGTTGTTCCAGGTACAGAAGATTAGCTGAAGATGATCACTCCACGTTCGCGGAGCTCGTTACTCTATTCTTGGATCGTATGTTACACAGCTATAGGTATACATATACATACATATTTACGTTGATCGATCAAGTGATTTGACTCGCTCTGCAAGAATGATTTTGAAATAAGATTGTCACTAATATGGCTATGCAGGTTGGGTTAAGTACGTACGTACCACACTGTAAATCATGATTCAGGAAGTTATGAGAAGACCTCTTCCTCGCAAATTGTATAGCAAATTATTACCAATCAGAGCACTGTACTACGCTCTGCAAGTGCATCGTCGATGTAAAACACTCTGAGCATGTCGAGTCATCTGACGATGGCCTCGATTTTTTAAAAAAAGAACAAAATATAAACCTCACGGTCCCACTCGACGTCGACCATAAACGTGTTGTGAACGCGGTTGGAAATGGAATTGAAAAAAAATTTCATTCATGTTTTGTCGAATGGTTCGCCGATGAACAGCGTTTCAATTTTTGCTCGATCTTGGTGAATCATCCGAACATTCAGCGCGAAGTATTCCACTATTGAATCGTTGAATAGAGAGGGAAATATTTTAGACGAGAAACAGTTTATGAATATCGAATCCTAATCGCAGGACGAACGAGAAGGATGAGAATCGGATTGATCAGCTAAAAACGAAAGGTATACGTTACTTCCAAACGTGTTAAGGATCCGTGTCGTTATATCGCAGCTGTTATATAGCTCGGGATTCTTTTGACAGATAAGATAGAGTTACCGATCATTTTTTGGGCCCGGGGATCCCCGCAGTCCCAAGACTCGAGAACCGCTCCCGATCTTCGCGGGGAACCCCCGCTGATTAGCTACCCAACACTCACAGTTGCACGTGTTCATCACTCTTTAAAAGATTATGACAATTATATCAACCGCGACCTCCCGCCTGTATTTCATGATCCGTATAATAGGTGTCATTTTTTACCTCGACTTTATTCCTGTACCAGAATTTTTTTTTTATTTTTTATTTTTTTTGCCTCAACCTATGATTATTTGGAAAACGTTTGGATAAGGAGAGAAAAACAAGAAGTTTTTTTTTTATTTATTGATTCGGAAAAACAATATGGTTTCGGTAAAAAGGTACGGAAGAGAATTGTTGAAACGACGGCATGACGTAATTACCACCATAGATCTCGAATAATTGGAGAAAGGATCTGTTGGAATCTAAATGAGTCACGCGATTGGGAAGCTGTGACGCATTCTGTTTCTTTCAAATGAAGAACCGCCAGCGCGGGGTATATCGGCTTTGGAAGAAATAATACCTCATGATGCGCGCGTGCAGGTGTTTCGAATTTAGACGAATACTCGCGAATGAGTTAAAGGTCGGCTATTTAGCTGGATAAGACGAGAGCGGAGAGTGTAGGGGGGAATGTTAATTGGTGGTTTTATCCATTAACAACGTTAAGTCGTAGCCCTCATATCTTGGCTATTAAGATACCGCGAGCTGGGGTATCACTATTCCCTGCATGCGCTAATGACGGAAAAAGGGTTTAATTGCTTCGAAGAAGACCGGTAAGCCAACCGCCACAATTCCTTAACCTTCGGGTCCGTGCAAAAGAAATATATACGTAAAAAAAAAAAATCCTATATAAATAAAATGAAAGAGAGGAAAATATTTTTGCGCCAATTAAAAACGCGGACATTATTTGAGATGGGATTTCTGATACAAATTTTATTTCGAAAAGTCAAAAATATACGGTTATATAGTATACCTTACAATTTATTCATACACATGGTGTATTGTATTATATTATACCGCCGTATTATTATCCCGATGGGATAATTCTTACGACGTTTATGTTCCCATCGAGTTTTCTAACGCCCCCGTAGGACCTGATATTTCAGTCATACTAGAATGGAACCGACGATCAAAGGCGGCGGATGAAATTATCCCCGAATTGTAAGTTGCGTTTGTTACCCGCAAAAGGGTGGGGGGTGGGGGGGGGGGGGGGGAATGGGATGAAGTTAATTCTAACAATAATGTTTTGACCACATCCGCGGGGCGGCATCTTGGAAATTGGTCGGTTGTAATTTTTTTTTTTCATTACCCCGGTGCTCTTGGTATAAAGGTAACCATATATATTTTTAATTCATCGGATGAGTTGGGAATAAATTGAATTTCGATCTGGAATAGAAAATTATTGTCCTTCCATTCAGCGAGGAGGCGCGAGGCCAACGATGATTTTTTGAAATCCGATTTCAATCTCATTGTTTATTATTTTCTATAGTGAAATATATTATATACCGTTCATTATGTAGTATGTACCTACCTGTTGAAGCCGTTGAGAAGTCAACGCGATCCTCGCCGATGACTTTCACCTCGTATTCCGGAGCTCAGCGTGACTTTGCTGCAATTCTACCATTAGAAGAGAAAAAAAAATAAATAAATAAAAAAAATAATGTTCACCCGAAATAAATTACACAAACTTATATCAGCGGAGCACCATTTTTTTTTCAAAGAATTATCATCAAAGTTGTTTAAAAACGGAAAACAAGCGCGTGTGTAAGAAAAATTAACACTGCGAACTGAATATAATTGTTGGGATTATTTTTCGTTATCGGCGATTATTTCACGACCAAATTAAGCTCGGTTTCACACGTTATATGACCGCACACACCCTACACTCTTGTAAATAAATTTCGATGATGATGACGAAGAGAAACTTGAGGAATCGTGGAAGATCATCCAGAGGTATAAATTCGGGGAGGTTTGTGCTCTTGGAGGTGCAGTATCGAGAATTGAAATAATGGATGATTCATTATTGCATTATATCGATGTTGAAGCAGAAGCAGCATCGAAAAGACGATGCAACGATTCACATTCAACCGCGACATCCCGCTGACGCGAAATGGTATTTATGAACGAAGGTTATTTTGCGCGAGGGCCGTCCTTAAGAGCGATAGCCCGCGGTATAGTAATATTATCCTCTAGCCCGGCGAACATATCTCGTATTATTTATTACACCTAAAAGTTATATATCGGTAGGTAATATATATCGAAAGTTGGCGGGATAGCGTGCCGAGTGTGTGTGTAGCGAAGTGGAGTACAGCGAGGTTTTTCGTGTCGGTTGAATTGCCAGCAGCTCCGACTATGATCGGTGAAAATCGAACACCATAAGGTTTAAATCTAGCAGAAGCCCCGGAGAACCGCGGGGAATGAGAATTATTCAAATCGGGTATAATTAACGGGCGATTTCAAAGCTCCCGGTCATTTAATGACTACCGTTGGTCTTTGCCGGTACACGAAGCGGGTATATAATTGTTGATAAAATATACAAAACGAGGAGAAAAAAAAGAAACCGTGCACAAAACCATAAACGGTGTTTTCGATACGCGGGATGCGTTAATAGTCTGTTTCGTGGGGGATGGCTATGAGAATAATTGGAGTTTAGTACTACCGGTGAATCACATAAAGGTTATACTTGTTGTTTTAAAAGCCTCGTTAAATTCGCGGCACATGTAACCAACTTTAATTCAAACCTTCAATTAACACTGATTTTATTGTTGTACGATGTTATTTTTATTACCATATTACATACATTGTACGACTACCGTTTGCGCTGGGAATCGACGGTATAAATTGAACACATGTAAAACGATCGATACACAAGATATACATGTAAGTATAAATCACTCGTAAATTCCACCACTGCAGATAGGAAGAGACTGAAAACAAAAATTTTCATTTTATTTCATTATTTCCATCGACGTAATCCATCGAGCATAATACAGTTTACACCACACGTGATTCCGTTGCTTCAAAATTACCGCATTTTTGTTAACGCTCTTCGTTGTCGGGGCACAATTTTAAACCACTTTTTGGGGTGAAAATTTTCTATGAAAATACGTTGCTTTATGTTATCACATTTATTTGTTGCGGATAGAGGAAGATATTCTCACGATCCGAGAACGTTAAATATATATGCATGGGGGATTCAACACTACATTCCATTATGGGGTAACGTTCAAACGTATAAAACTCGAGCGGAAATTCAACCATAAAAAGGTTCGGAAGCCCATGTATGAACCAAGTATAATAATACTCTTTACGATCTTCATGCGCGTACGTTTGCTTCGCTTTTCAGTTTATTTCCAATAAATAAATTCGCTTCGTCGTTTGTTTCTCGGATTCTGAATCAGTGCGGTATAAATGATAACCGACATTATTTAGCATATCATTGTTAACGTGGTTGTAATTATTGTTTCTCTATAAAGCGACGTTTTGTTTACAGGCGGTCTTAACTATGAGGCCCTACCAAATACGTAGGATGGGGGCCCGAAGCCGGACTCGAAGTCACTGCCTGGTGAGATCAGGCCTCGCTGTTCCACGATCTCCCTCCACCTGCCGCAACCGGCCCTACTCGGGCCCCATCTTTTATCTCGATTTTCCTCCGGGGCCCCGGGCCCCGTTTCTCGTTTTACGAACAGACGAGCAGAGTATACGACGAGTTCCGAACGCGTGAACGAATGAGAACACTGTACGCTTCATGTTACTCTTCCTATACTCGCTCAGGTAGAAGTTTTTACGTATTGTATATAAGAATAACGTACTATACATCATATAACACATACACGTGAATAATATGTATCCACACACGTACATGGCCCTTAACTTGAGGGAGTAACGCGCTTAACTCTGCGTTGTATAGGTATGTCGCGAGTTTAATCTTTCCAGAGGAAAAGAAACAAGCCGGGGTGATTCGGTTGACCTCGATTGATCGGTCCTAAAAATTTTGTTATTTTCTCATCAGCAAAACCACTTTTTTCTACACCCGACCTTATATCATTGGGACTTCGACATTTTATCGTCTCTTTTATTTAGCTTCGTACGCAGCGCGGACATGCGTGTAAAACATACTTATATACTTACGTTGCACTCGTATTAACAAAGGATCAATCCAGGGTCAGGTTTACACGGCATTTGCTCTTCTAAGATTCGCTAATTAGGGGAGCCCAAGTATATCAGGTGCCTATCTGCTCAGCTCGTTTAATCAGAAAGTAATTGAGACCAACATGAGTGTACAGCTCCAGGTATGTATGGGTACGTTCTCTTTATATATTATATATTCTCTTTTTATTCAGACTTGCTTACAAGCTTGCTGCATCTTAGACCTTATAATACTAGAGCGAAGACCAGATAGGCCAGATTCCAGACTACTAGTATTTTATAATCGTTATCAAGAGACTCGGTAGAGTCTCGCGCCAAGTACATTTAAAAGAACGGGCGGACTACCGAGTATCTATACCGCTAGGAGAGCAGAAAAGCGGAGTTTGGGTTGCGTTTTATCAAATAGCTCTCATACTAAAAATATTACAGCAAATGTGGAATCACTTTCATTATATAAATCGGGGACGATCTTTCATTTAAGCGTAGTTTCAATAACATCAGTGGTCGGAGAGCTGAGGTATGATGATCTCTGATCACCGGTGGGCTCGTTTAACGATTAAGCACCGCCGTGGTCATCGTCGTACACGATCAGAATTCAGAACCATTCCAACATAAATTGTGTAGAAGGGAAGCCGCGGTGTGGTTATTGCCGTGGCTCGCGCGATATTTCTGTCAAGTAGGAAAAAGGTCGTAGTTCCCGTCCGCCTAGCAGGTCGCGTCAGTGTAGCCTGTCTCATTTCTTACCGAGTTCGCCACCGCAGAGCGATTTCCTTTCATTGGGCCCCAGAAAAACGGCGTTCTCATTGGCTACCGTTCGCCGCGCTGGTTGCGTGAGGAATTTAAAAATGTCCGTCGTCCGCCGCCGCACAAGTCTAACATGGCAGAGGCACTATAAAAGCGGCGGGCTTGTCATTGCTGGAATGTGGGTTGTATAATACATGTCCTTTTGACAGCCCTCTCAGTTTCGTGAATGAACACAAATAATCGTAGATAAAACTCTGACCAGCGCGACACGTGTTTCTACTCTATCGATAATAACGACGTCGGGTGTTCACTCGCCAGCTCGCTGACTACTTGTAAGGTTACGAGGAGAAAGCTCGTCGAATCATCGGTAATCGTTACCGGCAGTGATAGCGTAATGAAGTTTTTCATATATCACAATATAGGTGTATTCAATAATGGTAGGCAGGGTGTTCAAATTTGTTGAATCCACGAAGCAATCACAAGAGTAACAAACAGCATGGGTGTGAGTCAATCATAAACTTTGCATTTCTAACGTACTTACTGTATCGAATTGAAATAACTAACATCTGTCCCTGTCCCACAAGTATACCGATATCAAAGAATGCAGCGGTTTCTGTTCCAATACGACGAACCAAAGGATCGTACTCCCACAGATGAATTGACGTCAACAAATTCTTTGGATCCGCCTGTGTTAATTCATGAAAAAACTCAGTCCTTCTCCCAGTATATTTCGAACGAAGAGCTCCTCTCTGATTCCTACTCACCGACAAAAGCTTCGAATGACTGGAATAGCGGGAGAGTTTTTAACAAGAAGAAACTCTACGAAGTGCAGCCAAATCATATCCTTGTCACCTACCAAGCAATTATTTGTGAGCCAAATACAATCCATGCCTCTTTTTCATACCAAGTATACCGATTCATAGACACTAACATTATCCTTTTTCTTTTAAGTATACTCACATTGACGGAACTATCAGTTCTAGTTCCAATGCCACAAACCAAAAGTTCCTGCTCCCTCAAAAAAATAAGCAGAAGTTGGAGTGCTCAGCATTTCCTTTCATGTTTCCTGAGAAAATTTAATTTTCTTCCTGGCACAATATAAACCAAGAGCTCCTCTCCAATCCTATTCATCAATGAGAGCTACGGCTGGAGCCAATGTGAGAATTTTTTGAATGAAAGTCTCTCTTCCTTACATTTTATTATTAACTGCAGTCAAACTGCATCCTGGTCACCTGCTTAACAGTTGTTCATAAGTCAACTATAATCCTTCTTTTTATTTCAGACCTACTGAACCGATTCATTATAACTAACACTCCTTTCACCTACAAGCATATCGTTAATGAAAGAAGTATCATTTTCTGTTTTAATATCACAAACCAAGCAAACTGATGCCAAAGGATTCGACCCTTGCCTCCATCTTACCAGAAAGGAAAAGGAACCGATCTTTCTCCTAGTATGTTGTTAAATACTGATAAGCTGCAGCTTCAAACCCAATATCCATTTCGTCAAACTAATGATCTGAGGATACTCTGCAACTGGTGACTTGTGATAAAACTGCACAAATATATCTTGTGAACTAAAAAACCGTGGACTTCAAATCGCAATTTAGCAGCTACCAAGCTTTCTCATTCCAATAGAACACATCGTCTGAGGCATATGAAACCGACCTGCGAAGTAATTAATGGTTGGATTGCAAACGCGTAGTACTATACTGAAATCTCTTGATATCTGCTAAACTTAATCGTCATAGTAACAAAATTTTTCTAACCCGTCTAACATCTCACAACAATAGTATACTAAAGAAAGCATAATCAATACTACAATATTCTCTAACAACATACAAAAAGTTATGAAATCCCCCCAAAAGGCACCTACGGTGCAAAAAAGTTCGCCAAGTACATTAAATGTTCAAAAAATTCATTGTTAATAAGAAAAAAAAGATACAGATCAATTATTGTGCCAAGTACGTGTAACTTTGCATCATGTAAGAATATACAATTGGAAAGTGAATCAATGAGAATCAATTCCAAGAATTAAAAAGAATCAAAAAAATAAATTAAATGAAATATAGAAAAAAACATTCAAAAAAATAAATTGGAGGTAGTGGGACTTGGCGGGCTTTTTCGGAAAAAAAATCCAGAATTTTCGTGTGGCGATGAAACATTAGCCCGCCAAGAACCACGTACTCCAATTTATTTTTTTGAATGTTTTTTTCTATATTTCATTTAATTTATTTTTTTGATTCTTTTTAATTCTTGGAATTGATTCTCATTGATTCACTTTCCAATTGTATATTCTTACATGATGCAAAGTTACACGTACTTGGCACAATAATTGATCAGTATCTTTTTTTTCTTATTAACAATGAATTTTTTGAACATTTAATGTACTTGGCGAACTTTTTTGCACCGTAGGTGCCTTTTGGGGGGATATACTATACTTATAGAAAAGGAAATGGAGAGACTTATAGCGGCCTTTTATTCAAACATCAAACCAAAGGAGGACTTATTTGTAACGTATGGATATAATTTTCTCATAATTTATTTCTGCTTAATTGCTATTACATCGAGGGGTGAAAACCAGAAAATCTTACTGCCATATCAAGGCCAATCTCTCAAAAAATGCAAAGGATCCAAAAGATTGCATTTTCCCGTTTTGTTTTTTGTTTTTCCTTTTATTTTTTTGTTCAACAAATACTTACTCATTTTGCGGGTTTCGGTAAAGTATTAGTATTACCGACAATATATCCTTGCGATGTGGAATTATTAAGTGTTATCAGTGTCGTCTAGTCGTCTAAGATAATTTATACAACTATTAAATGAAATTGGATTGCTCGAAGATCACAATATGAAGATTAACTATAAATTAACATCCTCAATGAATGATTAATAATAGTTATTAAATCCTAATTACACGATGCCAATATTCCTGTGTAATTATCGCACCGCTTCACTGCGTATACGAAAAAAAATAAGTCAATAAAAAAGCGCAGTCAACTCGACAGCGTAATTCCATGAATTATAAAAATAAAGAAAATGATGAATGATTTTAAATTCGTAATCTGATTTGACAGGAAAAATATTGATTATTTTCATTTTCCAGTATATTCATAAGGCAATATTGAATGGATTTTATTGCTACTTTTTAATTTTTTGTTGAGACGTAAATTTAACCAAAATGTCGATAAAGGCTGAATACACGAGTTTAATAAGCAATTTCTGCTTGAAAGCTTACTTTCTCGTTGAGATAGAGAGCAAGGTTTTTTAGGTGGGCTGTTTGTTATGTATTCAGAGCCGATCAAAATAAAGATAAATAACTACGTAAAGCAGTGCGTGTAAAACTACTGGAATTTAATGACTTGAACCACAAAGAAGAACAAAATTTACTGCAAAGTCATTGAGAATTCGTGTACAACATTGTATAATAAATCAACTTGAAATGTCATTATTTATTAGTGTCGGAAAAGGTATTTCAATAGCACTTAGTCATTACGTAAAATGCAAATAGGTATATGCAGTACGTATGCAAACATGGCAGGTGTTTGTAGTAATGAGTCTCACAATGAGAATTATTTTTCTGTAAACAAGTGCGCCGAAGAAGGTATATGATAAGTTGCTATTCCTCCAATACTAATGTAATTCTCTGCGGTAAAAGTTAAACGTGGGTAATTTTATTTCCTTATAGATAATAAAAATTTTATACGTTCTAAAAAACAACGAAAGGAGGAAAAAAGAAGAAAGTTATGTATGAGCAACGAGGCTCAAGTTTTTAAGTATTGGAGTACAAAGTTTGCATTGATTGGCAAGGTATTAAGGGGAAAGTATAATCGCATTTTGTATTTCGTAAGAGGATGGGACATTTGGTCGTTCGTACCACAAACGTCACCGGTCACGTGACAAACGTAATCAAATATGGCGTCCGCGCACTGCTGAAGAGCAGACGATATTTCGCGGGCAGGTATTTAACTGTGGATATTTAATATTGATGGATATTTAAAATTACATAAATTGTGTTAGTTTTGTGTTATTCAGTGAGTCGGGCGCGATGGTTTACGATATCAAATGGATAATACCAAAGCTACGGAATCCGACTAAATTTTGGAAATTCGCAAGTTCGATTACATTTGCAGCAGTGGGGATTTTCTCCAAATTCGTTCTAGGTTAACATACGTTTGTAATAATTTTTATATTCAGTTTATCGCACACAGGATTACGCTTAATTTCGCTATCCAAAAATTTTCCCCGCATTTGAATTTTCTCACATAGTAAACCCAACCTTCAAAAATTTCCGAAAATAAAACGGTACTTTGGATAATGTCAACACCTTAGCTCAATTATCAATTCCATTCTGAGTAACCTCGACCCCGATTAACGTTTATTAATATCATTTACATTTTTGTAGATATTTATCGCGATTTTTTTTGCTGGACTTAAGTTATCATTAGCAAAATTAATGCCACCTGTTTTTTTTTTCTGCTATTGTTCTTATTACATGTTTCATCTATTTCAGAATGGTTGAATAAAACCAAGATATACAACAAACATATTATAACAAGAGCTCTTGATTGTCGACCACGGAATGTACCTCTTATCACCGTATCCAACCATCACAGCTGCTTTGATGATCCCGGAATATGGGGTAAGCTCAAAAACTAAAGACTGTTATTATTTCATGATGACATTGAGCATAATACGCATTACGTACGTCATATTATGCATATATCAGCACATTTTTTGTTAGTACTACGTCCTAGCAAACAGGTATTGCGCGACTGGTTATCAGTCTTTCGACTCAAAGCTACCCAAATCTACAAAGTCACGTATTGTAAACTTTTGATTGTGTAACAACTTCAATTTCTCTGAATCGTCATTCTTCATATAATTACAATTATCGCGATATCTAATCTATGACGGTATCTGAAAAGTGTCACACTTGGGCTTTATCATTATTTGTAGATCTATACTACAATGAAGAATGATTTGATGTTGTTGCCAACAATTAAATTTGCTAATTTGAATCAATATAACGTTTCAAAATTTGAAAAACTAGGTTTCATATGTTCTCAAACTGATTTTTATTATTAACGTTTGTTTTCTGCTCATGCATTTGTCAAATTAATTTTCGAAATAAGTCTATCGCAGACTTAGAACTGATTATTGTCTAAAATTCAATTAAGCAACTGAAATACATTTAGTTGGATTCACTGTCAGTTGAATGAAAAGATCCGTTTGAAGTCCAGTTAACATAACAATTTGATTGAAAATTTTATTCAAAACTGAACTTTGCAAGTAGGAGTTTGCAATCATTCCATGATAACTGTAGTAATGTAAGTAAGAAGAGAATAACAGAAGGTTTCCACAAAATACATGTTGTTTATGTAGCAACGCTGGACCTCCGCCACTTGATAAACAGACGAGTAATAAGGTGGTCCTTGGCGGCCCATGACATTTGTTTCACAAATGTGTGGCATTCCTACTTTTTTATGCTTGGAAAGTGCGTACCCGTCATCAGAGGTGAAGGAGTTTACCAGGACAGCATAAATTTTTGCATAGAAAAATTGTCGTGCGGAGAATGGGTGCACGTCTTTCCAGAGGGCAAAGTGAATATGGTTAAAGAAAATATGAGGTTACTGTTTTTTCAATATACATGTATATATCTGTTATGACTATGATTTTTTTTTCTCAACTTCGTCCTTACGTTTCCGTCAATACATCTTTTAGCTCATCTATGACCTTACAATATCTGAAATTAACGCCAATGCCTTTTGTAGTTTGCATGGTTCACTCGACTACCGACAATAACTCCTTAATCTTATCATCACTATTTTTTTGATGATAGTAGAATTAACAAAAGCAAATAAGATCTTGAAGAAAATTAAGATCGAGGAGTTAACAGCTTTAAGGAAGTTATTTGATATTGACAGATTAAAGTGGGGCGTGGGTAGACTCATACTAGAATCTCCAGTTACCCCATTGGTGATTCCTATTTATCATTTGGGAATGGACGATGTTCTACCAAACGAGCCTCCGTACATGATAAAAACTCGTAAAAAGATTACCATGAACTATGGTGATCCAATCGACTTCAGCGAAATGTTAACAAACTTTAGATCGAGTAAAACGGATGAAGTCGAAGCTAGGAAAGCAATCACCGATCGTATTCAAGAGGAACTTCTAAGGTGAGCTTACGTTCCATTAGCAAACATAGGTCAGGGTCTTCGTATAAGTTTATAATAACGATTTTATTGTTTTCATTGATAATTGGATGCATTGAATCTTTAGATTACAATCAGTGACGCAGAAACTTCATCAGCAATCTTGACCAAAGTCCGGCGGTTCTCGCCGTCACTCCATCTAGCCACAATTCGCCAAAAACCATGTCAATAGTACGAACAAAAAGGAGGTACAGTGATCAGTTATGTAAAAGAACATTTTTATAAACGAACGAAAGAACTCAAGCAGATGAATCTAGAGCAATGTGATTCCGCCCTTCCAAAATGCTATCTATATGCTGTTACAAATGGCCATAGCAGGATAGTACATCAGATAAGTATAATCACCGATTAATTTAATTGACGGTTGATTTTTTTATCGTATGAAAAAAGCAGAGCACCGTGAATATCAGCCCAAAGTTTTATCTTTAGGAAAATTTAAATGGCACTTTTTTATGCATCGTAAGTAATTGCACGGGATGAAAACTGTAGCAGAAATATCGAGGATTCAAATCGCGGTGAATGTAGATAAATGAAATGATAAATAGGTATACCAGGGTGGTCCTTAATAGGAATGTTGTAGAATTTTTATGCTCCCAGGGAGTTCAAACACTCTCAAATTGATAAAATTTATTTGTGACCAAAGTTCGAAATTTCATAAATCATCAATGAATATTCTTACTTATTGTAGAGCGATCAATTTTCTATAAGAATATGTCTGCCATTTTTGTAAAAATAAAAAGTAAATTCATCAATGACTTATGAAATTTCAAAGTACAAAAAAAAAACTTCAAAAGCGGACTATCTTAGAGTTGAAATAAAAACCTCAAATTTTCGGAAATTTTTTTTTTATTAATTTCGGAGCCTTCGCGCCCCTAGGAGCATAAAAATTTCAAAACATCTGTATTAGGGACCACTCTAGGGTATACACAGGAGAGTCACAGAAAAAACCGAGTTTCCTGCAGCATGCTGATTTTGTAAAACGCGTTCCAATGATATGAACGAAAAATTTCCCCTAGCATTCTCCCTGAAATACTAAACTGTACATACATATATCAAGATTTTGTGATTATAATAGTATAAAAGATTCTAAGAATAATTTGAACCGTGTATAAACTAATACCCTCTAATATTTATTGTAAAAAGGTCTGCCACTGTGTTTCAACTTAAAGTATATTAAACGTCCTCTCTAATCTCTTACGAAATGAAATGGTTGCATCCCCACTCTGTAGTTATCCAATACTTTCCAGGTTTTCAGGTGATTCAATTCAGGAATTTATGTTTTTAATAGTTAGACTTAATTCTAATAATATTTACAATATATGATTGGGTATGACACTTGGATGAAAATGATCGCAGGATTATAATTCTTTCTTATTAACATTGTTATCTTGTTAATAAATATAGTCAAGTAATTTGCAAAAGTTTTTCATTCAAACTGAGGATTTTACTCACGTGAAAATTGATCCATAGTTTGTTTTTGTCTTTTATACAAAACTCGATCGACACCTGTAGAATTTTAAACTATCCACCCAAAAAAGCATAAAACGAAACCTAGAGATGTGATTATGATTCTGTATTTATAATCAAACGAACTTTTTAGGAATCAATTGTTATATTATACATTTGTTAATATTCACAAATAAGTTATACAGCACATAGAATTTTACTGCAATTTAGAAATAGACACGGTTATACATAATATTACAAATACAGGTGTTGGTTCGGTTAAACATACAGGTGAACAGTGGTGGAGACATTTATCAACTACTCTCCAAAATTCAGTATTACAATACCATAAATTATGAGCTTGTCCGATAAAAAGAACTCTCCATCCTCTTCAGTTTTTTCGTCTGGTCTCAAATCAGTCACCGTGATTATAAGTATGTCTAGCATTGAAATATATATATATATATATCAATATATACATATACTTTTTTTTTATCCATCGATTAATGAAATTATGAGATATAGCGGTGCATTTTGATCGGAAGTTCTACAGCTGTGCTGATTATAAACTACGATTCTACAATAGGTGCACAAATCTAATTGAATTGAGTGTTTTTGGTTTTCTTTGATAGATTGAAAATTCCTTCCATTAGCATCGATTTAATTGAAACAGAACATTTATACTTACGAATGTAGAAAATATAAGAAAAAATATCAACACCTAGCGCTTGAACTTTAGCTATATAAGCTAATCATGCCAGGTGAAAAATAGACTTTGAATAGACAGAACAAAGATAACAACATGCTTTGATAAAACAAAGGAAAACCCTGAGTACAAAGCTACTGGTTTTTTTTTAACGAGCTAAATAACAAATAACCATAGATAAAATAAAGGCTCACCGATTCTCTCTAAATATAATATTTCAGTCGCAAAGATGTTTTCAAATAAACATATCAAAGTATGAATGAATATTTATATAAAAATTTATTGACACATTTATTTGTCGTCCATTCCATATTTATTCTTCATCTATATTGTACGTATACTCTTTCCGTCATTTTATACGACCGATATAATTTGTTACCGATTGAATTGTTCAAACTTAATGTTCGTGCGTTGAACGATGCGTAGCTTTTTTTGTAATTATTAAAATTTTGATATCTCGATTTCTCATGCAGCAATGTAGAAATATAAACAATTGGAAAGAAAAAAAAAACAAAAAAAACTTTTCAATGTGAACAGTAAAATCAGTGATCTGTTGAAAACGACCTTTTGGGATTTGAATAATAACAATTAAATAATGAAATATGGAAACGGAATTCCCGGTTCCATGATTAATAATTATTTGACATTTCTAATATAGGTATATATTATTACATTAATAATTACGTAGGTAACATCGGTTTCGTAGTTTATTTAAACGAAAGTTAATCTGTTAATAAAAGTTAATTTATAATTTATCGTTTTTCTCAGAGCAACCCTTTTCCGTTTTGGGAAGTAAACTGGAAGATGAATTACCGAAAGTTCAAGCAATCTACAGGCATTCCAGTCATGCTTTCTAAATATTTGAATAAGTAAGCTCATGTCACATTTTACACGCACCCTAAAGCCGGAGACGAAATATGACCCCGTAGCACCGTTGAAACGGTACAGTTATATTTACAAAAATTTATATGCTCACAAAACATAGCCAGATTGTAGTTTTTATCATATTAAATTATCTTTTTAATTTTTTTCTAGCAGTGAAATATTGGTCAAGATGTACTCTAAGCTTTATCTAAATTCTAAATCACGCCAAAAAGTTAGCATTGTGACATTTTAATGCCTATCGTGTATCTCATTAAAACTCGGTCCCGGTGATCTGGGTAATCAATAATTAAATATATTACAATTAAAATCGGATACGGATAGTATCAAGTATATACAAATCATTCGGTAGAATTTAACATGATGCTCAGCAACGATTCACAGTTCTCATTACACGTAAACGATTCAAAACAAAACATTCATTACATCGATTCTTGTTATAAACTTCCTTGCATATAAATCATTTTCCCGAAATATGTACTAATAATACCTTAGCATTTCGTTAACTTTATCTCTTGCCTCTCAGGACATTGCCCCCCTCTCCCCCGCCTCTTGAACCATAAGCAAAAATTAAAGAGCTCCATGAATTTTGTGACATAATAAATTTGGCATAACCATTAACAAAACTGCACTCTTTACCTCAAAAAATACTACAGTCCCTTTAGTCTTTGTTTTCTGTTCATTTTCAATTTTCAATAACAAATAAATCAAGAAGATAAACATTGGCACTTGCTTCTGGACTAGGTAATAATTGAACCAAAAGATAACTGAACGTCAAAGTATGAATTAAATATGAAATGAGCGTCGTCTCAGATACGCACATGGTCGCAGTTATAAAAGAAATTTGGATCTTTTGGATAAACTAAAAATTATCAACCTCTCACGCTTTCGAACAAATTGAGCTTCCCAAACTCTCTATTTGATATATCATCTTTAGAGATTTCCATTAGCTACCTTGCGCAGGTTGCCTTTGTTGAAAGCACAGATGCTGCCTAGCAGTGCCGAGCGTTCTATCGGAGCTTCGATGGTAGGAGATAGGGATGGCATTGGCGGTGGTGGCGGGGCTGCAACACTTTTTCCTGATGTATGCCCGTTGTGAACTTCCACCGAACCTATTAATTCAATCATAACTAGTTAGAAAATTGGAACGTATGAAAAGTCTGTCATATGCACATGTATGTACACGCATTCCACCTGGAGGAGTTTATTTTTACAAGCCTAGAGGAATCTTTCGATGCACTACTGTTCATTCGCTTTTACATGCTATTATGGTATTTTACACAAAAATATATTAATTATCAGCACTAATGCTATTTATTACGTAAAAATTCAACCTACAATCAAAGATGAAATTTGTCGTTTCAGTCGAGTTTCCTTGCACTATGATATTCATATCAGGTTCATAAGAATGCGAGAGTTACCGTTCACCTATTCTTGGCAAAGTAATAAATCAAAAATGTCTAGTCGCAGGAAAAATAAGTTGAAATGTACTCATGACAAACTAATAATTATAATTTAGCATGCACGTATGGAAGATTAAATAAAATAATCTGTTAAGATTATGACCTACGTGATAATAATGTACGCAGTGCGTGCCATCAACTTTTGTGTCCAGCTGTACGGAAGATAAGAAATGGAAAACCCTGCATTATCCTAGCACAAATCGCTTTTTTTCTCTACAACTTACACTACTATAATTTATGCGAATCGAAATATCTTGTGGGATTGATTCATCTGTTGACTAATGAAGAATGTAAACAACAATTTTCTGCATGAATAGAGTAAGTCCATGATTAGAACGACAAGATAGCTCAAAATAATAACATTGCTATTCAATCGCCGTTCGGTAAGATGATTTTAGAAATGGTAAATAAAATATGGTAGTAATAATTTACACTGGATCCTGAAATTGCTCCGTTCTTTTGGTATTATTTCGCTTATCATATACAAACGCAGGATGTAATTAAGAAGATGATTATAAATGACTCACTGTGTGAAGGGGGAGTTAATGTTCCAACGCTTGTCGCTGTTGAGGTACTGGTAGGGCTATCAGATCGCTCAGGACTCTTTCCGTTTATTTGTTTTGTACCATTAGCTGCTAATTGATTCGTGGAACGTTGCTCCTGCGCTAATTTCTGTTCTTTTTTCTGAAATCAAGTTTGGTTTATATCAATACTCTATCCGAGGATATCGTCTTCATATATTGTTATTTTTCAATTCCAGAATCTTATATTTTTCCAGTTACCAATTTCTGCTTGCGTTTTTTCATCTCTTCTTCAGAGCTCATCATTTCCTGGACTTTGACCAATCGCTTCTGATGGCGTGCGACCTTTTGCTCATCCCGCAATCGTAGTTCGGCTTTACTGATTGCCCCCGTTAAAGCGTCTTTCAAATGACTGCTCAGCTTGAAATGTGGCCTTTCCAGAGAGTTGAGACCTCTGGAAAAGAAATTAGATTATGTACTTTTGACTGTAATGTCAGACGTGAACGTCAGACCCGTATTGTGATGGTTATCAGTCTTACGATAAAGAGCTGTAGTATTTCGTACTGATTGAAATACTCACCGGCATTTTGATTTTTCGAAAAATGGGTGGTCCAGCAAATGCGTGACACTAGGTAAATCCTGCTTCAGTGCTTCAGGAGACAAAATTAGTTCCAAAAGATTTTTCAAATTTGGATCACATTGTGGAAGATCCGAGCATGTAGCTTCGAGTAAAGGACGTCCAAATGCCATTTCGTAAACTACGTGCCCAAAGGAATATATGTCGACTTGAGCCTGAAATATGGTGTCAATACAGCGACTATACGACCAGCAGATGCGATAATAAATCTGATATAATGTCATATTGATGTTGATAATACCGTGGCATATAACTTCCTTCTTTGAACCACGTATGGTCTGTAGAATGCCGGTAAACCCAAAAGCCCATTTTCCACATCGAGTAGTTTTGCTCCTGTGGGTGTTAAGATAACATTTCCAGTGTGGAGATGGCCGTAAGGTAATCCTTTTTCATGTAAGAAGGCCAGTGCATCTAAGATCTAATTTACAAATGAGAATAATTTAGATTATTGCGCTTACATTCTCCTCGATGTTAAATTTAAAATTCATTCCATGTAACCTGTTGACTACTTATTTTGTCAACCATAGCAATTGAGTATCCTAAATAACCATCGAGTAACACAATCTACTTTATAGTTGTTAACTACAAGTAAATCATAATTCAGCTATTTCAGGTGATATTCATAATTTTTTCTACCTGAAAACCATATACAGCTATTTCCTGTGCTGTCAAACATTTAGTTTGTTTGGGATTTCCATATTTTTTAATGAATGGTTGTTTCGGCTTAGCATTGCACAGTATATCTCTGAGCGTTCCTTCCGGATAAAAATTCCTGACAGTAAGTGCGCCATTTTCCGTAACATGTTGGTGGACTATTGGCTCTATGTAGCTATGACGAAGTGATCCCAAACTCTTGAATACTCCATGGACGTCTTTGTCTTGCAGGTGTTTATCTGGTCCAAATTCTACCCACGCTAACAACAACTCCTGCTTTGGACTCTGACGGTTTTTAACTGTGTAGTAATGCTTTCTCAATCTCCATCCCATGTCTGGTATCGCTTTTCCAATTTCGAAATTTGCATCGCTACGTAAAGCCAGTGACACCTGCTGTAGTGCAACCTCTGTGAATAAAGTAAAATTATTGATAATGAATAATTAAAATATAACGAAATACCTTGTGGTTTTTATTCTACTACTATTAATGAATGGTCTCAAATTGAACCTGTTAGCGGCAAGTATTTGACGTAAGCAAAAATAGAATTGATGGCATTACGTTTTGAACAATGCTAACACCCATTATATTTTTTAATTTTACCATGTAGAGGTGCAGTATAGTTGTCAGGGTCCAAAAACTTTTTCATAGGCAGCGATGATGCTAGTATAGGATTCATTAGTACCACGTTGAGATAATTCTGGAACGAGAACATCAGAGTATTATTTAACCGATCATGACATAGCCTTGAGCTTTATCCATAGTAAGTACATCTTTTCCAACATTTCTACAGGTTGATTAGGCAGGCTCTAATAAGCCCCAGAATAATACTACCTTGACTAGTTAGAAGACACACCTGTAGAGCTAGTTGGCGTTGAGCTACGAAATCTGGTTCCATATTTCCAATAATACGTTTAGGTGGAAGTGGCAGGGAAATCCCTGACAAGGACAGGGCCCCATTAAGCTGCACAAAGTCATTGTATCTTCTGCTCACCCGCCACGATTTCTCAGGCAATGGGCCTCGCTGTGTTCTAATCACGTATTCCTATTATAAAACAATTTGAAATATGTACATAAAATTTGAAATCAATGAATAGCTCATAGTTCACAAAGCGAAACTATTTTAATTTGGCAAGGTAATTTAGCTTCTATTTAATAAGCATCGTTAATTTTCTGGAACTTTCCATTTTGTTATCGCAAGGCCAAGAATCCAGACATGTAAATATCTGAATAAAATTTTGATGACCCAATCGAGTCGTTAATATCTGTGTCTGTGACGAAAGAATTTCGTTTTAAAATAAAAGTAAGATTAGTTCGCTGATAGTCTGATAAAAGTTGGAGTTTTTAAAGATGTTGTGAATTATGTGATTTATGAGACCTTGCAGATTTAGGTAACAAATGTAATGGATATTATTTCGTACCGTGTGCCCGTCGATGATTCTAGCATTTTCAATTACGCTGTTGAGCTTTTCGGTGTCATCTAGCAACACTTTATTTGTATATTTTCTCTCAAATATAGCCATTGATTATTAATCCAGGAAAATACAGAGCCCGTAAGGGGCGTGCTGCGAATTATGGTCCCCAATATATCGCGCGGCTCCATAAATCCCGCGCCCTTGCCTCATTTCAACATTTGATCACACGTGCTAAAAACCTTTGAAATCTTCCTCTGAACGATACACTAAACTTTTAACTCCACTGATCCGTCACAAACACCGTTCAATTTATCAATTATATTCATAAAAAGTAACGCGTACGACGTATACAAGGACGTCTGGCTGGCTGACCGAAGTATGACAGCTCAAGCAAGCTTCAATGGGGTTGGTCACCGGCCAAGTCGCGAAGCTCCGGTGCCAGCGAGCTAACAATGAGACTATTTTCGTTAGAGCGACAAGGCGACGTTAACCAAATCTGGAATGAATTATTGGCTGTTGAATTAATGCACATGCGCATTGTATGTAATCACTGCTACTTTCGATTCTGAAAGCCAATAGTAAGACTGCACTTGGTTCTTGTCGCGGTCCAATGTGAGCTCGGCTTTAAGGGGCTCGATGACCAAATGTCAAATTTTATTTGTCCTATACTCTAGTTTCAAATTTTGGTCAAGTTATAAGCGTGCTAAATTGCTGATTATATTTTAATGTTAATTTTCCTTGTCCATCACGCTAGTTTTTGATAATTTTTGAAAAATTGTGTACCCTGCAGTTTAACCTCGAGAAAATCTTCAGTCAACGTCTATAGTTTCTTTACTCGAAATTTCAGTCCATCGAGTTGTTTTAATATCTTCAGTGCAAATAATCACTATCCCACCTCTCCGATCTGTTGGCTTTAATTGCTAATTTAAAAAAAAAAAAATATTTCATAATATCTCACTCGACCGGATGTTTGTTTCTTATGGAACTGTATCAGCTATGCGGCAGAACTTCCGTTTGGGCTTCGACTGTTCGCAGTCCGTGAAAAAAAAATCTCTTGAAAGCATTTAAATTTGATCCTAAATGGTAGTTTGTTTCAATAATTCTGGGTGTTTAAATTGTAATGTGAATGATACGGTTAAAATTTCAATGGTGAAGTGCGTCTTTGATCCTAACTATAATTGAAATTAATTGGATAACTGGTCAAAATGTATCGGGTAACCTGTCAAGTGACTGATATTTGTTTTCGTATATTTTCGAGGCGTAATCTGGGATATAATTAAAGGGTAGTTGATTCTTAGCGATATGTTGATCTCGACACATCTCTAGAAATGTCTGAAGATTTCCTACGGAAAAATTAGTAACACATACAATTATTTGATTTTGACCTTGTCAGTGAACTGCGGGTTGCGTGCTTAACTTATAAACCAGTGACAGTAAATTGCAACAAGTTTTCCTATTTAACTGGCAAGGACATTTTTCCCCGCTCTTCTGTCCGAACTTTTATCACAAACCTGTGTTAATAGTTTAAACAAGCAACTGGTTTTGTGCTAATTACAAAACTATAATGGAGGACAGTGATGTAAAGCAAGTCGAATCGGAGGAAAATGAATCTTCAACTGAAGAAACAGCCGATCAAACAGACGAGGGTAATGGTTGTGCACATTATAAACGAAAATCTAAATTTGTGGTAAGTATATTATCTTAATAAAATTATAAATTTCCCCGCTCCTTTACCTTTCCGGTTCAGGTTCAATTTTTTCTACCATAAGTCGATTATTATTATCCGTGCGTGACTCGAGTGTCTGCTGCTCTCCCTCCCCCTTTATTTACTGGTAAAAAGTCGATCTTTTTATTATTTCACCCAGACTTTTTTCCCGCCCCCCCTCCCCCCTCCCCTTCAATGTTGGTATGCAATAAAATTTGTGTGCTTTCTATTGGCCCACTTTACGTCTCTACATACTCGCGAATAATCTGCTATTCAAGATTAGCGCCTTTTTATTACTAGCAAATTATTTTATCTTCCAAATTTATATATCTTCATGTTATCTCTGTCGTCCTGGTTGTGGTACTTGTCGTCATCTCCATGCGACGTACCTTATCAATATCAACAGTAAAGTGTAAACATGAATTCAACTACCCCTGCAATAAATATCTTGGAGCACCACGTGAAACGAACGTGATAACTGTTTTGAATGCATTTTAAAATGAAGACAAACTTTAATGCGTACGCTTCCCACCGTTTCATGCACCGCACTAAATCCAACAACCTGTTGTTCGATCATGAGTCCAACCAATAAATTCAATGATTAGCATTGCGGCATCATTGATAGTTTACCGACATTGATCGACACAGTTTCTGTTTTTTTCCACCAGTAGGATGAATCCCCAGATAGAGGACCTTTGTATACCCTATTGCTATTATGCCATTAGAATTTCATTACTTTAACTTACAAGCAAGGCATTGTGCATTTGTCGTTCAATTATTCAATAAAATCAATTATTGGTCAGTGGTACTCAAACCATTGCAAAGTTGAAATTCCAAATCATTTAGCTGGTATGTTACATTTCATCCCTACGATTATTGCAGTAGTCTGCCATTATTTACGATCACCAAATTCCTTATGCTACGCGATGACTTATTTTAATATCCTATTTCTATTTGACGTGTAAGAAACAATGGTACTTCCCTTCCCTACTTTGGATCGCTACTTTAAAACTGTGATCGAAAATAAGTGCTCTGTGAGAAATATGTACCTAACAATTGTAGCCCTCATGCATACGTTTTATTTGGATTATTCCTCGGATTATTCCTTTTCATTATCAGTTATAGTTAATGTTTTACATGCAAGTTTGGTTTGGCAAATTGAAACTTGGTAGGCTTCAAAGCAAGCTTATGTGTATGTATATGCTCATTTACACAACGGATCAATAAAATATATGCATGCTCATTGCTCACATGCGTCTCATACTACACTCTACTCGTGTAGTAACATTCACACAGGGTAGAAAACACCCGGCTATAGATATATGCCTAACATTATTAATTTTGCGACTCTACTGAGGATTAAGATATACCTATATATTGAAGCAGCTCATAATAAGATTGCTGCCAGTCATAACAATTACTTGTCAACTTATGGAATTGAAACAGAAGCAGAAATATTGAAAATAAGATTGCTTGGTTGTTTGGAAAGATTTTAAGAAACCAATGCATTTGAATATTTACAGACACCATGCTGCAACAAGGTATATACCTGCAGATTTTGCCACGATGAACAAGAGGCACATACTGTAAACAGAAAAGAAGTCACTGAATTAATATGCGTCCTCTGCGATACACGTCAACCTGTACAGGCCACCTGCCAAAATTGTCATTGCAGATTTGGAAAATATACATGTCTTGAATGTAATCTGTTTGACGACGAAGACAAAAATCAATATCACTGCGACGGCTGCGGTATTTGCAGAGTTGGGGGACGTGAGAGGTTTTTCCACTGTGCTAAATGCAATATGTGCTTGCCAGTACAACTACAAAATGGTCATAAGGTATGGGTCTTAACCCTTCAATTGAGCGATAATAAGAACCGAGTGTAAAAATATATTTTAGATGTATAGTGTATAGACACTGCAAAGTTGAATTTGAATGACAGATGAATACATTATTGTAAGAACTTGGGGAACATTTTTATAGACAGCACGCAAATATTAGTATGTGGATGTATAATGCTGGTGCAATATAAAGCATAATTCTTTCCAGTGCGTCGAAAATGTTTCACATGCAAATTGTCCAGTCTGTTTGGATGATATTCATACAAGTAGAATTCCATGCCACATTCCTGATTGTGGGCATCTACTGCATCGTACCTGCTTTGAAGAACTTTTACATTCCGGACACTACGCATGCCCCACCTGCCAGGTTTCTCTTCTAGACATGTCTGAACTCTGGAGATTTCTAGACAACGAAGTATCCCTAACACCCATGCCTCCAGAATACAAGGATTATAAGGCGGACATATTGTGTAAGGATTGTCATGAGGTGAGAATATGCTTGTACATCTGTTATTATTGAGAATGTAATGGTTCTTGCTTTGAGAATCATAACCTGATGATTTTGCAGAATCGTCTTTGGTTTTAACTCATATTATCATTCATCTTGCAGGAGTCCACCGTCAAGTTTCATGTCGTTGGCTTGAAGTGCTTAAATTGTGGGAGCTATAACACATGCAGAATCAAAGGATCCCCCTGTCCTGGTAAATATTTTATTCAGCGAATCAAGATTTGATTGTTACTAAAGTTTATGCTTTTAAATACCTCATTCTAACAGCATGACTGTGATATGAATGATTCCTTTTTGTTGCGATTACGAATGTTACGATTATATTAAAGATTATTCAATAAATTCAACTGATAATTGGGATCAACGTATCAGATCATTAAGTGCTCGTACCCATTAGATTTGGTTAGTTCATTTAATCGTTTACAGTTATTGTCTGTCACTAGATCCTGAATCTTTGGACGTGGCAGCTGGCGGAAGTGGTACTGGTGACGAGGAGAGCTCACAGGATCAGAATTCGCAATAATAAAAACGATTGCAATTTAATAAAAAAAAATAGCTCAAGTCATACATAGTACGTCGAATACGGCCTACTTTGATCACACTTGAAAGTATATATAAATAGCTATGCGTAATTGCGTGTGATTTTCTGCTATAAGTATCTCCGGATAAATAAGCAAATATCAATAATATTTGAGCTATGTGCAATCTTCGGAAGTAGTCAAATTATAATTATTGAAGTAACTTGTATATGCTAAGAGCAAGCTTTGTGCATACAGCTTACTAAAATCAATGTAAGGATGAAAAAACTCGTAGCGGGTTAAATTGTTTTTTCATTATGTTTGATTTTTTACGTTATTTTTTTGTCTGTCATAAACATTGTAGAAAACATATCAAGTTGACTTAATCAAAATACTTATGGATAATAGATGATGAATTTTCCGCCGTTTACACTTGGAAACGTATAATATCTAATCATGTTTTTTTCAATACAGCAGCGCTGCATTCCTTGTAATTTATCATGGCTTTGTTTTTCATCAATTGTTGTGTGCTGCATAAAAATAACTATGATCGATAAGGTGGTAAATATTGAATTTGAAGATTCAAAAACGAAAATAGACGAACCGTACTAGCAGCTGCCTGACTTACACATATATATTAGGATATTTCCGTAACAATATGAATGATATATATTATCAAAATTGAACTTGATATAACTACTTATAGTAAAATTAATCTAAGGATATGTAGAATTCTGACCAGGCATCGAGGCTTCTGACTTAAATTTGATTGATTTTATTAACTATTATGTCGATGATGCATGGATTGTTGATAACATTGAATTTTTCGTCAAATATTTGTCCGACAGCCGACAGAATGTACATATTATAGATACCTAATAGGTGCGTAAAAGGCAGCTCGAGAAAACTTCTTTCCTATTTTACTTCAATGTAGAAAATGAAACAAGTAGTTGTTTCAAGTATTATACGATAATTCTTTGTTCCAAGGCGTTTTGAAATTGCCTATAGCTGTATCTGTGGTAAAGTTATTTCGTATTCAAGTACATTTTACTAAACGGTAGCAAACGGTAATGCATTCCTCCCAAGGCTTGCCAGTTTCCAATGGGAACATTTGAGTTAACATGCCGATTTCAATTCCTGCGTAATTAGTGAATTTTCGTCGTATGTATGTTACTTTTTCTTACCTTTTTTGTCGATGTTGATTTTTGTTTCCCCAAACATTCCTTCCGGATGTGGCATCCAAACTTTTTGATATTGGTATTTTTCGGGAAGCGATGAATTGTTATACAACGGATTTTAGTGTTTTGAAAAATATCTGTACGTCGTAGGTTCGAAATAACTATTTTAAGAAAAAAAATATCAACCGCTGACGAATTTTGTGGAAGGTAACAACTTTCTCGTCTTGTATCCAAATGCAGACATGGTAATATCATGATTTGATTATCACTATAATGCTGTAGTGAATCACAAACGAACGCGATCGTTGATTAATTTTCAAACTCTTCATGAGAGAAGCAGAAAAATTTAGCATGTACATTTTAGCTCTTGTAACTCAATCGGAGAGTTGTCTTTTTAACAAAAATTTGTCTGTGATTTGTATACAAAATATTGCAAGCGACGATTGATACGAATAAAGTGGCATTGATTAGTCGTTCAGTGATAAACATAGTCGTGAAATATCTTTACAAACGTAAAAGAATTTGTAAAAATTGAGAAAACTGATTGAACACTTGTTTTACATGCCTCTGCGGCGTATTAAAATTCATGTTTTAACGATGTGAAGTAGAAAATTGGCCATGTATTCGTTCAGGTCAGATTTTTGAATTGTACCAATGATGCTTGGTATATACATACCTATTCATTCTAATATTTTGCAATACCGTTGCTAAGACATCTTGGGTGCGTTGAACTTGAAATACCCACAGTCAATTGATCTTATTTCTATAATTATATATTCAGCACTTTATTCCAATACTCTTGCGATACTTATATCATTCCAATCACTGACTGTCGTGAATAGAAACACATGAAAATCATTATATCTTCTTAGACAACTTGTATATGTGTGCGTACATTTGTTAGATACAGTTGAATGTTATTTTGAGATTGAATAAAAAATGAAGTTTAATTCTTATCACATTTTATTTACCTTTTGTCTTATCATCGAATTCCTAAGACCAAGATGCATTAGAAACCAATCGTACGAAGAATGAACAGAGAATTTGGAGATTTTTAAGGACAAAAGAAATATCTTTTTCGAATCGTTGACGACTGCTTCGTAATATATTTTTACCTCGGGAGTAAATCGAGCTTGGAATAAATCCCATCGAGATATCCTTGATTTTTCACTTTTCAAAGCGATAAATTGACAATAGCTCAGTCAGTTTTACAGATGGATCAATTTTCCTCACAGATTTGCATTCTTGGGCTCAAAATACGTGAGAATACCCCATAAAACTGGTTAAGAAGAATAGTTGATTTTTGCCCCAAATTTTGAGAAAAATCAAAGGCTATAAGCTTAGCGTTTTTTTAGGGCCAAAAGTGAAATATTTTTAAAATCGATTGTAGGACGCTTTTTTAATGTTTTTTTTTTTGATATAAGAAACATGATCCGTCGAGTGAATCGAGCCAGAACCAATTCTCATAGAGAGATCTTATTTTTTTCAGTACTCCGAACATCCGATGTTCCACGAAGTCAGATTCGCCGAAAGGAACCAGTGCTAGAATAATGACGTAGCACTCACTGAGGAGCATCTCCTTACCTTCAACACCAAGTGCATTCACATCCGCTCCTTCTCAATTCGGAAATTAATACATACATGTACAGCGAATAATTGTTAACGTATGAATAACTCATTACGTCTTCATGTCTTGCATTTATAAGAATTACTGAAGCAATATTGAAATATTAGAATGAACACACATCTCCTGAATAATATTGTAACGTTTTTATACAGCTATAAATGTTTTAATAAAGTAATTGTCAAATGTCTCGTACCTGCGAAACTTATCAATAAACTAACAGTTAATTTCAAATTGATTACTTGACTCTTTTTGATTCCCTGCATGCATGTTTCATTAACTTCCATTATAAGTAACAAATCTCGACATCAGGCCCTGACTCGAAACACGGATGTGAAACGATACGCATGCATGCATGTGATGTCTTGATGATTTGGGACACGAGTATGATGCCATACGCATGCATGCACATGATGTCTCGATGATTCGAAATGGCTCCTCACCTGTCCTGTTCTCCTGATACCAAAATGAATATTTGGCCAAAATTTGCTTCAGGGCCGGTATTGTAGAGCTCTACCTTATTACTTCCGGTTGTGATAAAGTATGACGAGATACACACGCATGCACATGATGAGGCCTGCATATGATTATATGATTTATCAATCATTCGGCACCCGAGTATGATGCGATACACATGCATACACATGCATGCACATGATGGATTGATATTTCGGACTGGCTCCTCACCTGTCCTGTTCTCCTGATACCAAAATAAATTTTTGATCAAAATTTGCTTCAGAGCCGGTATTATCGGGCTCTACCTTATCACTTCCGGTTGTGATAAAGTATGACGAGATACACACGCATGCACATGATGAGGCCTGCATATGATTATATGATTTATCAATCATTCGGCACCCGAGTATGATGCGATACACATGCATACACATGCATGCACATGATGGATTGATATTTCGGACTGGCTCCTCACCTATCCTGTTCTCCTGATACCAAAATAAATTTTTGATCAAAATTTGCTTCAGAGCCGGTATTATCGGGCTCTACCTTATCACTTCCGGTTGTGATAAAGTATGACGAGATACACACGCATGCACATGATGAGGCCTGCATATGATTATATGATTTATCAATCATTCGGCACCCAAGTATGATGCGATACACATGCATACACATGCATGCACATGATGGATTGATATTTCGGACTGGCTCCTCACCTGTCCTGTTCTCCTGATACCAAAATAAATTTTTGACCAAAATTTGCTTCAGAGCCGGTATTATCGGGCTCTACCTTATCACTTCCGGTTGTGATAAAGTATGACGAGATACACACGCATGCACATGATGAGGCCTGCATATGATTATATGATTTATCAATCATTCGGCACCCGAGTATGATGCGATACACATGCATACACATGCATGCACATGATGGATTGATGTTTCGGACTGGCTCCTCACCTGTCCTGTTCTCCTGATACCAAAATAAATTTTTGACCAAAATTTGCTTCAGAGCCGGTATTATCGGGCTCTACCTTATCACTTCCGGTTGTGATAAAGTATGACGAGATACACACGCATGCACATGATGAGGCCTGCATATGATTATATGATTTATCAATCATTCGGCACCCGAGTATGATGCGATACACATGCATACACATGCATGCACATGATGGATTGATGTTTCGGACTGGCTCCTCACCTGTCCTGTTCTCCTGATACCAAAATAAATTTTTGACCAAAATTTGCTTCAGAGCCGGTATTATCGGGCTCTACCTTATCACTTCCGGTTGTGATAAAGTATGACGAGATACACACGCATGCACATGATGAGGCCTGCATATGATTATATGATTTATCAATCATTCGGCACCCGAGTATGATGCGATACACATGCATACACATGCATGCACATGATGGATTGATGTTTCGGACTGGCTCCTCACCTGTCCTGTTCTCCTGATACCAAAATAAATTTTTGACCAAAATTTGCTTCAGAGCCGGTATTATCGGGCTCTACCTTATCACTTCCGGTTGTGATAAAGTATGACGAGATACACACGCATGCACATGATGAGGCCTGCATATGATTATATGATTTATCAATCATTCGGCACCCGAGTATGATGCGATACACATGCATACACATGCATGCACATGATGGATTGATGTTTCGGACTGGCTCCTCACCTGTCCTGTTCTCCTGATACCAAAATAAATTTTTGACCAAAATTTGCTTCAGAGCCGGTATTATCGGGCTCTACCTTATCACTTCCGGTTGTGATAAAGTATGACGAGATACACACGCATGCACATGATGAGGCCTGCATATGATTATATGATTTATCAACCATTCGGCACCCGAGTATGATGCGATACACATGCATACACATGCATGCACATGATGGATTGATGTTTCGGACTGGCTCCTCACCTGTCCTGTTCTCCTGATACCAAAATAAATTTTTGGCCAAAATTTGCTTCAGGGCCGGTATTGTAGAGCTCTACCTTATTACTTCCGGTTGTGATAAAGTATGATGAGATACACACGCATGCACATGATGAGGCCTGCATATGATTATATGATTTATCAATCATTCGGCACCCGAGTATGATGCGATACACATGCATACACATGCATGCACATGATGGATTGATGTTTCGGACTGGCTCCTCACCTGTCCTGTTCTCCTGATACCAAAATAAATTTTTGACCAAAATTTGCTTCAGAGCCGGTATTATCGGGCTCTACCTTATCACTTCCGGTTGTGATAAAGTATGACGAGATACACACGCATGCACATGATGAGGCCTGCATATGATTATATGATTTATCAATCATTCGGCACCCGAGTATGATGCGATACACATGCATACACATGCATGCACATGATGGATTGATGTTTCGGACTGGCTCCTCACCTGTCCTGTTCTCCTGATACCAAAATAAATTTTTGATCAAAATTTGCTTCAGAGCCGGTATTATCGGGCTCTACCTTATCACTTCCGGTTGTGATAAAGTATGATGAGATACATACGCATGCACATGATGAGGCCTGCGTATAATCATTGAATCATATGATCTATTATTGATTCGGTACACGGGTATGATGCGATACACATGCATACACATGCATGCACATGATGGATTGATGTTTCGGACTGGCTCCTCACCTGTCCTGTTCTCCTGATACCAAAATAAATTTTTGGCCAAAATTTGCTTCAGGGCTGGTATTGTAGGGATCTACCTTATCGCTTACGGTTTGGCAAATTTGCCCAAAAATCGAGTTTGGTATCAGGAGAACAGGATAGGCGAAGAGCCATTCCGAGACGGAGCATGATGACAAGCATGCGTGTGTGTGATCATGTATGCTATCATGTATGATAGCGTGTACCGAGCAAATGATGAGGCCTGTATGCCTGCATGCATGCATGTGATGATGCATGTTATCATGTACGATATGGACTATGTATTTTGCCAACAAGGAATATTGGTGAATGAGGTGTGCAGGGGTGTGATCAATAATAGTTGAACAATCGTGCATTCATAGTAGCTGATGTTTATTGATAAATCAACGATTAAAAATATATATTAGGACATCGTAATGACTATCATGGATTCATTCTTACAGATACATTCATTTTTATATGATCATAACGAGTTACAATACTTTATAGGACAATACTTCTATCTTGCTTAACATTAGATTATTAATTTGATAGTTCTGAAAAAATCAATAAACAATATGTATACAGGACGATCTAGGTATATCATAACTTATTTATCCAAATTATATACGCCGAATAAATGATGATAGGCTTCGTAGATTCTCGAAGGATAGTCTTCTATTCCTGATGAGCAGCCAAACTGATTTGTAGGCTGCTCATTTGTCTCCTGAAAAAACAAAATGAACAGAGGTGAGTACACATGATAAACGTAAATTGCAGTTGCGGAAAAATTGAGTTATCTCAGAAAACGTTACTCCTAGATTAATTTACTGGGCGGGTTCGTGTTCCCCAAGCAAAAATACGTAGGCAAAGCGTCCTAGAATTAATTCTGCAATTACTTCACTTTTTGTCCCAAAAAACACCAAGCCTATAGCCTTTGATTTTTCTCAAAATTCGGGCCGATATTCAACTATTATTTTCATTTGTTATATAGTATTCATATGTATTTTGAGCCCAGGAATCCGAATCTGAAAGCTAAATTGATCTATCTATAAAATTGGTCGAGTTATCGTCAATTTGTCGCTCTGAAAAGTAAAAGAATCAAGACATCGTGGTGGGACTCATTCCTGGCTCAATACAAATGAAATACAAATCTTTTAGTCACGCGCAATCATTTGAACTCTCAACAACGCATTTCCGGGTCACGTGGGCCTGCTTCAGACCTGCCATTCTCCGGTTATGGCGGGTCGACAAATGGTGTAGACTTAATGCTCTCGATGCTGTCATAATTGGTATCAGAAACATATCAGAAATGGCATTTTGAAGGAAAACTACGTTTAGTGAAAATTATACTTTTATTAGAAGTGAAGATGGGAAAGCCCAAAGATGTCATCACTACGGACGACGAAATGAATGTTGGTGAGTAAAAAATTAGCCACGTTTTCAGCTACAAACAGTCTGTGTACTTTCTTAGAGGTTATGACCAAGTAGAATGTACACAATTTGGTGCGAACAATTTTAATATGAAACTTGACCAATACTGTACATCTTCTCTCTGCACTTGTCAGACACGAGCGATGTGTCCCCTCAGAAGAAGCACAAAAAACATAAGCACAAAAAGCATAAGAAACGGAAAGTCTCCCTAGAAGATGTCGAAGAGCTCATGGAAGTTAGCACACACGAGTCAGATCGAAAGAAAGGCATTAAAGTGAAGGCAAAGAAGGAAGCAGAAAAGCCGTATGTAGCACTAAACAAATAGCTGAATTGTTATAGATGCTGCTTACATGTCTCACCAATCCACTTCACAAATCTTGTAGATTTATTGAGAAGATGCGAGAGAAGTCCAATAAACCTACCACTCCTGGAGCAGCTGGACTGAGTAGTGCAACATCGCCAAAGACTGCCCCAAAAAAAAAGGTTACCAAAGGTAACAAGGGAAAAGAAAGTGGAACTAGTAGCGAGGAGGAACGTTGGCTCGATGCCATTGAATCTGGAAAACTCGAAGAGGTTCATTACTCTCTATTCGCATGCTAGTTTTAGGCTTGCTGTTAATCCAATTTTTTCTAAACTTTATATTTCACAGGTCGATGATGAATTGAAAAAAATCAAACCAAAGGATCCCAAATTAATGACTGCCCGCCAACGGGCCATGTTTGAGCGAAAGACTGATGCAGAACCCAGTTCTAGTGTCGAACAATTGATGTCTTTGCCATCAGGGTACAAGGAAAAGGTGATGACAGCTGAAGCAATACAGAAAGCAGCCTTGAAATCTCAAAAGAGAAAACAGCTGGCTGATGAAAAACGGGAGAAAGATAAGAAAAAAACTATGGAAAGACTGCTCAAGAAACAAGAATCCAAAGCCTCAAAGATCTTGGGGAAAGGAAAGCCAAACAAGAGACAAGTACCTCTAGTCAGTTATCGCATCACTGTCGAAGGAAGTTCCATATCCCTGCCACCTGGTGAAGAATTTCCTCTGCCTTCTACAAGACAGTTAGTATTTATTGACTGATGATAAAAAATAAAGTTTAGCATAATTGAAGTTAATGAACTAACCGGTTTGTTCCATAGAGAAAAACCATTATCAGTAATCTTATGTGGTGTTGACGGATGTGAAAATCCAAAGAAATATTCATGTTCAAAAACTGGGACACCACTTTGCAGTCTGCTGTGTTACAAAAACAACTTATCTTCGCACATAAAACTTCTGACAACGTGAACAACTATGGAGAGGTATGATTTGCAGCTCGCTTACAGCAGTCTTTCGAATTTCATTTTCCTGTAAACTCAACTTTGTTTGTTTCACCATTTTCAGGAGTGGGAGCTCCTGCATGATTTAATTCTGAGTACAAAGGCCAGAGTCTTCAGTTACGCGCGCAGTTGTATCAACTGTGCTAATATGAGCCCGTGATGTTGGCGAGGGTGAAATTTAAAGTGGGATATGAAAATAAAAAATATTAAAATATGAGAAATTCATGTGAACTTTGAAAAAACAATAAATTTTTATTAGCTCCGCGGTACGCTCCAGTTATATGGATCAAGGTCCCAATTGAAACAAGTCTACGTTTGGTTTAGTATTCGTAAAGGATCAGAGGAAATAAACATGTTGATTTTATATTTTTTATAACTTATGTAACGAAATGCACATTATATTTACACGTTTGCAAAAAATAGGTGAGAATTTTAACATTTTGTATTCTGAGTTACAAATTGTTACGATACCCCCTCGTGAGTTTGTAATAGTCAATATTACTACGAAATATAATTCTCTATAATGTAGATAATAATTTTTCTTCTTTTCATTTTGTTTTCAGTTTTTTTTTTTTTTTTTTTTACCTAAACATCACATTGGTAAATTATTTATATAACCAGATGGTTTATCTATTATATTATTTTATAGTTGTATAACTGATATCTTATACATTATATTACAACAGTATTTACAAAATGAGTTTCTTGGTTTATAGATAATATCAAAGATATAAAAGTGAAAATTATGTTTATATAGGTATTTCAAAGGCCTAGATATATAATATACGTGTTCCTACCATACGAGTAACGAATGACATTCCAGATTAAGCAACAATTATTTGATTACCATCTAGCCAATGCAATGAAATTGTTTTCAGCTAGACAGCCCTTACTACTTATTCATTATTACATGGTGCTAGGAAAAAAATTTCGAGATGCACCCGAGTATATTCCCAGTAAGAACTAGCCATTCAATAAATGTAGCAAATTGCATTTTCCCGCTCATTTTTAGATACTAATTAATTCCAACAGTATTATTAGTAGAATAATGATTGATTAGAAAACTAATGCATACATCAAATTGAAATATATTACAAAATTTATGCTACCAAAATTCCTTTGTTTGCAACGTTAAGCAACGAAAGTTATGTCAGTTTATAATTAGTAACGAATTTCTTCATTATTCGTATTCCATTCGACTAATTATAATGTGATTTTTTTTTTTTATAATTTGCAATATATTCTGTCATGGTAACATTTCACAAGTAAAAATAATTATTCACAGAGATTATGAGGTAAGAAATTCTGTCTTCAAAAATAAAGTAAAAATCTACGCGGTTGTCGTAGAACTTCAGATTCAATTCTTCAGTATTGGTTACTTCTTAAATACTTATCGTTAACACGTAGGATTGCTAATGTTTATGGAATGTCATCATTATGCAATTCGTATGAAGTATATTTTCTTCACTGGAGAATATTATCTAGGTATTTATAATATCTCCTTCAAAAACACAACGATTACCAACAAGGAAATAACACTATGAATGAAAAATATTACCACAGCTCTGCTAATTCGCAATACATCTGACAAAAAAAAAGTTTATATCGATATACCAGTTGCAAATCTAATGGACTTATTTCGAAAAGCTAATATAAAATTTTTATGGGACTTCACTAGGACGCGTGAAAAAATATTACATTTTCTTTACCGTTCTAGTAGTAGCAAAAGATTGTACTTTGGTTGATAAAACCATTGTTGGACTCGTATCATTTGTACTAGATTAAATACATTGACGGAAAAATTATATTTTCGAGTTGGAAACCTTGTTGCATGAAAAATATCCAGCCACGTTTTCTTTCGCTTTTTTGTTTTTTGCAATACTTGTAGCACCATTTTGTGTGTAATGCTTCATATCAGAGTTTAGCTCGGAATTATTGGTATTCATAGTACATGGTTTTCTTGAGTACATATGGTGCGGTGAATTGATGAATGGAAAAAAAAACAGCGATTTTATTACCTAATTATCATCACAGCAATAATTAAGCCAAGTTAAATCTGGTATATGAGGAATGAAACGTATAAAGAACAAAACGCTATACCTAATGTCATCTGCAGTAGCTATACGTAAATAAATAATACAAAGGATAATATCGTTATAGACTATGTACAATGACTGAAAAAGAAAGGTTTATCGGGAACAAGTTAACATCTCGAAAGAACAGAAAATTAACAATATTCACCAACTCTCATACTGAATTGAATTGCTATTTCTTTTTCAAAGAAATAAATTTAGATTCAAAAAGTGAGCTTTTCCAATGCCCATCTTTTCTAAGAACTCTCAACAATATCTTTTCGAGAACTAACATCGATGTGTTACTGCAAATGCTTCTTTACAAATAAAGAAGAAAAAACATACACCAAGTACAACACGGAGAATGCTCGAATTTAATACGTGAATATTTTCAATCGTATCAGCTAATTTAAATTAAAGTTCAAGTTCTTCAGCGGTTCGGGATAGTCTGTGATTGTCGATACGTCGTCTTTGACTGCGTCGTACGGCATCAGCTCGGCGATAAGGCTCTGATCTGAGACCGAGTAAAATATCCTCCAGAGCACCATTGTATACTTCATCCTGCTGTAGCAATTTCTTTTCTTGAACTAACCGTGTCTTATTCTTCAATTCATTTATCACAGCATCCTATTCAGGAATAATGTACTGGTCAATTTCAATTTATTAATTCATTATCGGTTTCTTCTTCAGTAAAAACAAGTATAGGTAGATATTTCATTTAGTATCACCCTTGGGTATCGTGAATTACTCCGTTTTTGGGTAAGGCAAATTTTTAACACCGCCGTTCACATTTGGTACTTTTTTTTTCACTTTTTTTCGTTCGCTCAAGCAACATCAATGCAATACATACATGCCATTATGATAATCGTGTGTTCTGAATTTCATGGAACTGAATATACTAACGATCTTTGCATATTTCTGAGAACTCGAAGATGGAAAAAAATTATTAGAAAATTGTCTGGCTTCTCCGTTTTGAATCGTTAGGATTTCCTACAGATATAATAATTGTCACACAACGCGACGATGGTGCACATTACGAGACTTGCAAACAATCGATTCCATTCTGGATGCAGTTTGTATGAGTCACTGAACGAAGAAAAGTCTATAGAAATATACAACGACTATTTGTGCTCATATGAATTTAAAATAATATGCAAAAACTATCTTGTAAGCAGAGTAGATATTGCTTATTAGAAAATGCGATGAGTGTGGTATTAAAAGGCGGCAAAGTGATCATAGGCGGAAGTGAGCAAGGCCAGACTTACATGTTGTGAATCGTTTCTACTTTGCTACGTTCTGAGCTCCAGTTCATTAAGATGACGGTGTAACAGACTCTTGTTCGAGTTACAGCAAAATTTCGGTGACTTTAAATCCGAATAAATATGTAACAAATAAGAAAAATGATGTTCATGAAATACATGTTAATTGTAAAAAAGAAACTACTAAAACCACACTTTTACGATCATCAAGAACTACCGTTAAAAAGTTTACGATCATTGATATTTTCATGCCAGCTCACAACATGCAACAATCTAGTATACCTATGTAGAAACATTTATTTCGATTTTATCCGAATAATCACCTTTGTTCAATGAAAGAATGTGAAATTAATTATTGCACAATTTTATATCGGTGTATTGATTATTTTTTGTTGTTGTCTGTAAATGATAAATTCTGCAGTAAGCGATGCATGATTTAATGAGAGATGATTATGAATTTATGAGTCACATACCCAGCATTGTTAAATATAGTCGATGTGCACAATAGCATAAAGAGTAAAAAATTATGCATGTATAAAGGGAACGATGAAAATTGTTGTTAGGTTGAGTTAGGCGAGGTGAGACAGTGTTTTAAAAATTAGGTGAGAAAATATTTAACAGAACATATATGCTCATAACGAGCCATACCTGCTGTTTCTTTTGATTCAATTTGTTTCTCTTAACGACTTCTTCGGAAGTATTCAAAGCCTCAGCAGCAGCAGCCTCCAATCTTCGACGCTGTTCGTTTTCCTGATCCGCAGCCTACAGATGGAGAATTAAATAAATTAATAATTCAAAAATATATGAAGTGACGCTTCTGGAATAACCACTGTTATTTGTTGAGATAATGCAATTATTCTTACGATTGAACTACTCACTTTGAATGCTCTTGCGAATCTGACGAGTAGCGAGAAGAATGTATTGGCGTCAGCCTGGCGTGGACTTTCTCCAAAGAACTCGACGCACTCACGGAAGGCTTCCCCAGCCGTCCGTGCATCCAATTTCAATCTTCGTAGTTTTTCTTCCGAGTTGCTCAAGAAATCACGTAGGACGGTATTGTGTTTTTCTTTGCCACGAAGTTCGAATTCCTTTCGCACCAGATCCATACCTTTTTCCAGCTCATGAACGTCTGTTGTAATATTTTCTATCGATACTATAAGTAAAAATACATTGTTATTGAGCTGAAGGCAGTCAAACTCCGACTCGAATTCTTTCAAATTATTATTTTTCAGCTTACCAGTAGCAGCTTTGTCGATGTACATCAATTCGGATTCAAAGTTTATGAGCTCTGGGAATTTCAGTCGTATCGTAGCGACGATATAGTGCAATAGACACATACGTTTGTCAGTCGATTTAGTATCTAACAGCGTGTCCAAACTTTGAAGTTTGAATCCATAAGCAGGTCCTCGTTTACTGCTGTTCAAATAGTTTCCGAACGCGAGAATTATTTCTAAAACAGCCCGCAATTTCTTGGAACTCTTGACAGAACTAGATGCTGATATCACCGCGTGTATTTGTGGAGTGATAAGATGTAGATTGTCAAAGAAATTTCCTATGTAATTCATGATGGACAATTTCGTTGATATCCGTTCTACCTTGCCAAGTTGCATGAGGAATTTGTCCTCCTCCGTTAATAAATTGACGTTTTTCTTTTCGATAATATATTCGCGGTATGCCTTAGTCTGAAAAATAGAACAATTGTGAAAACCGAATTATACGAAGAACAAAAACACACAGGTAATACTCAATCGTTTATTCAAAACACCGCTCACCTCTTGGTCGGTTGGCACCATTCGTTGAAGCAGTTCAACATTTTCTAGGGAAAGTACTTTCAAATCCAGACTATTTACCGCAGCTATAACTTTATCAACTGGCATTTCCATTTTTCTTCGTGAAATGGCTGAAATAAAAATGAGATTGATAAAGTTAAAAAGTTCTCGACAATCGACTGAAAAAAAACCCACACGAACTAAACATTGAATATTTATACTTACCGATGTTTCGGAGTCTCGTATGTTCGAGCAGTGAAACATTTTCAGGTTTCTTGAATCTTTTACTCGGGAAGCTTTGAAGTCCGTCGATTTCGTTATTTCCGTTAGAAACAGGTCCGCCCATACCGATCTTGAATCTTTCTTCAAAGTCAGAGAAGTCGATACAATTGTGAAGGCGATCATCATCCAGTTCATTGAAAATTGTACCTCTTACTTGGTTGGGCTTCAATGCAACCCAATTGAGCGTAGGAAGCTTGTATTTCGTTTGCACCTATCGATAAAGACATGTTATAATCTAAATGTAGAATCAAAATATAAACACCTGGTGTTATGATAAAAAAAAAAACAACTTTTTAACTCGCTTTTTAACTTACCTTTCGTTTGATCGTCATTGCTCCGTCTGGTGCAGGCATCATGCCAGCGGGTGGTGGTGGTACTGGAACAGGGGGTGGTGCTTTGTGATCCCCGGGAGAAAATGGTACCATAGGTGGGGGCGGTGGGCACGGTGGCGGAGGCGGGGGTGGAGGTGCAGGGGCTGCTGCAGGTACAGCAGAAACCGGTGGTGACGGTGTTGGTGCCGAAGTTGAAGTCACATCGTGGTCTGAAGTGGGAGTCGTGGACCCATTTCCAAGACTCGCGACTGGACGAGAAAAAATACAAATTAAAGGAGTGGTCAATTTTACACAATTATTCGTCCCTGGATTTCAATGTGAAAAGTATGCTTACTCGTTGATCCTTTGGTAAGAGTTCCAGTAAGCGTTTCAAGCTCGATGATTTTGTTTTCAAGAACGCTTTGTCTTCTGGCGGAATCCTGCCTCTGCCTTCTCAACGCAGCTAATTCTTCTTCGGCTAATCTGCGGGCTTCTACGGCGTCTGAATACTCAATTTTTGTTGCACCCAATTCAGTTTCTAAATCTGCGAGTTTAGACAAAGATTCACGTTCCAATTCTGCCATCCGGTCATGGGCCTGGATTGATTGTTGAAAGACAATAGTTTTAATTCTGTAAATCAAATATCGGTAATAATGCACTATGTCAGGCATCAATACTCACATGCCCCAGTTCATCTTCTAGTTCTGCAACTTTCTCTAAAGCGGCAGTTTTAGTTTCGCTATCCTCCATAAGAGCAGCGACGTCAAATACATTGTCTAGGTAAGCGGAGATTTGGACCTGAATAAAAATCGGGCGTCATCGATGTTAGAAGATTGTGAGAAGTAGCGAAGAGAGGGTTTACATTTGCGTTACTGACCTGCAAATCTTCACTTTCCGTGTGCCTAAGTTTTTCTAAATATTCATCGAGACCAAGTTTGGTAAATTCGTATTGCAAATGTACTCTGAAGTTCATATCCTCAACGGAGTGAACAACGATATTAACAAATTGCATACAAGCGACCATGAACTCGATATGAAAATTATCATACTGGGTGAAATATGCCATCAGTGTTGTAAACCTTCGTCTTTCTGTACAAACTTCTTTAAAATTATCGAATGCTGATAGAATTATTTCATGCCCACCCTTGACCAGACAGATAGCCGCCAAAAGCTCTAGGACGAGGGCTTTCGTTCTGTTGATAAAAATCAATGGTGTCAAATAAATGAAACAATTTTCACCGGCGTCTTTTCCTTTTTTACATACCTCAAGCTTTTGTGTATCAAACTAAGCGCGATACAATTTATTGCTTCCCTATGTTGAATGACCATGTTAAATCCATACTGAAACACCGTTAAGAATAATTTATAAAATACGACAAAAGGAATAACAAATGAATCGATGGATCTAAAAAACAAATATGATCGCTGCGTTACCTTATTATTCATGATAGCTCGCATGCAAAGTATGCAAACATGTATATCGTCTTTCGCTTCTCCCATATTTAATCGGGCAACATGTCTCGTTCTACGCTTGACCCCTGGACTGTCTTTGAGCTCATGAAGAGGTGGCCTAAGACATCCATTGCTCAGTGTAGAAGTGTCTCCAACTCCACCTAGAAATATTCGAAACAATATGGACGATATAAGAGGCAATCTATTGTCTATTTCTCAAACAATACTAAAATCTTGACATGTACTACTTTGCAATCTCTCCTCAGACTCAGTTCTCGATTCGAGTAATCGCTGCTCGTGTCGCATCATGAGTAATCTGAAGCTGAGGTAATCTATTAATGCATCGAGTCCCTGATTTTCTTCGTCCAGAAATTCCCTCACCCATCTGTAACAAGAGATTATAATGTAATTGAATAACCTCGGTATTCCCTATGAACGAATTCGATTAAAAAACGTATCAGACACTCACTCTATGTGATTGGTTCTCAAAGATATTTCCAAATCTCGTAGAACTTGCGTCGAAGTAGATTCACCGACCATTTTTCGTTTCTGAAAGAACGTAAAGAAACGATACGTCTGTGTAATGGTTAGTATCGGTCTTTCAAACTTCTTTCTCAAATTGCAACGTAAAAAAAAAACAACAAATACTCCATCGACGATTCGCGACGGAATAAAAATCAACCGTGTCTAAAATAAATCGTCACAACATCGTTCGTATACTTACTCGATGACTCCTCGAAGCCTTCGGGTCCAAGTAGGTCCTTAGCTTTGCCAGGTAATGTGAAGGCGGATCTTTCGCTTGCACCCTCAACTACAACACGGAAAAATATCAAGGAAAAATTACAATAAAAATCAGTAAATAAGTTTGATGATTCTATTCTGAAAGCTAAGAGTCTTTTGAGGATGTTTTCCACTGATTCACGCAGCGCATTATTATTATAGTTATCGATAAGCTACGGTTGTTGGGAACGTACATATATGTGCGTCCGAAGAACGTGAGCTGATATGATATTAGGGTGGATCTCATAAAGTTAAATAGTTCTTTGTCAATTGAATAGCATCCTGTTGGACTGACTGCAATATAAGAGAACGTTATACGAGTTGTATCCGTAGCCTCTTCTTGTCCGCCTACGCTCAAAAGTCGAAGGACATAGTTGCTGTGGTTGTATTTTAGTCCATCTCTAAATTAGACAACACTGATTTGTGACCAGTTCTCCTACAGGTTGTTTCTCTGGGTTAGTTTAGTTCATTCTATTTCTTTTTATTTTTATGTCGCGCAGGGTTTTATATATACATATACGATAAGAGGCTAAGGGTGATCCTAAATAATGTCTCCGAAAGCAAGAGCTGGACTTGATTTTTCTTTTCTTTTCTTTATTTTCGTGTTCTTCTTTTTCTGCCGCACAATGTGGCAGGTATGCGTATACGAGAAAAAGTATCTGAATAAAATCAAGGAGATTCACCGGTGTAGAGTATTTTGTGAAACTGAAAAGGGAGGGAGGTGATGGGGAAGACATAGAGATGGAAAGATTAAAGAAATTTTCTTGGCCTCGAATTTTTCATTTACAATAATTTTATCCCGCGCAGCTTCGACTCTGAAGATATAATATTCGAAGCATCCGATAGGCGTTCTACACGATATGCAGCGTAGGTACGAACGAAGCAAAGAAGATAGAAGTCAAAGGTCTATTTCGTAATATTTGAATGTGGGCAGTGGTTGAAATATGGGAGCGAAGAAGAGCTGCGGAGTTAGAAGAGAGCGACGATCGAATGAATTGATATTCCAAAGTGTAGGTCGGTCGACATTCTTTCTCTTCGAACAAGAAGTGGAAAGAATTTGTCACGAGTACACGAGTAAAATACCGCATCGTTGTATATGAAGGACGAGAAGAAAAAACGCGAGTTATGCAATAGAAATAATTACCTATATTTCGTAGTACTGCATGCGCATATGCATGTCAATATTGATATCTTTGTCTTATAAACTAATGCGATAACTATTCATACACGAACGTATTGTCACGTCTACCGTTCGTCGGATATACTGGGGTAAATTTATACTATCGAGAATAAAAGAATAAAAGAAAAAAAAGGAAAACTCAACTTCCAATTGACCATAAAAAATTAATTGACCAAGAAATGCGAAAGTTTTGAGTACTCTAGAAACAAAGTTTTATTTGAAAAAGCTATTACGAAAGAAACACGCATCGATTAGTCGAACACAAAGTTAAAGTTCAGAAGCGAAAACATTAATTCTTGTACGACGTTTTTCAAACCGACTAGATTATTTTTCTCATACATATACCATCTTATAACAACGAAGAAAAAGGGAAGGTTTTTTCATTTGTTTAATTTTTTTTTTTTTCCGAACGAGTACTTCGATAATAAATTGCCATTATGTGAACGATCGATCGTTCAATCAATCAATTGGAGTCTTTCTCCGAGTACTTCCACTCATGGAAATGCTTATCGATCGCCTTTGCGGCGCCTGCAGTGTGTGATAAGAAAATTAAAGTGATTCATTTGTTTTCCTTTTGTATTTCTACTATCTCTAGATTCCTCGGTATTATATAAATAACGTACAATCAAATGATCTGCAGGTTCGTAATCGTTGTTAAGACATATTGTTCGGAAAGCGTCCTAATCTTCATCACGACGCGGTTTTTAGCTTCACCAAATTCAGGGAGGTCGGAATATCTTTTTTCTTCTTTTTCTCTTTTTACCTCATTTTTATGCTTTTCTTATTTCAAATTTTTTACTAATATCTCGAACAGGGTTAAAGAACGGAGAGAGACGGTGGCTGACGGATTAGTTCTTAGAAGCGAGCGAGCAGAGACGCGGGTCCAGATGAGATGAGAGGGATGCTGTAAATTTTGTTTTTCTTTTTTCGTCTTTTTCTTTTCATTTCATTTCATTTTTCTTTTACTTTTACTTTTTCTTTTACTTTTTTGTGGCGGTTTACTGCTCTTGTGTCGTATAATAACAGGGCTTGCGTTACATCCGTCTCGAGTTACCCACGACATTATAATATATAATATATCATACGCAGGGTTCTTCGTTTTCGTTCATCTGCGGATTAATCATCGGCAATTTCCCGCCTCGTTTACTGTTCAACGATTCTTCTGAAATTTGTTTATAAAGGAAAAACAAAAAACTAGAAGTAATAAACAAATAAATAAATACAAAGGATCGTAATCCTCCGTTGCGGAGCACATGTGCATCGCAGTATTACACGTAATATGAGAGGTCATAGTCCGACGTGCAACGGCCCTGACCTATCGATCGAAGTCTGCACGTGTCTGCAAAGAGTGCAGCGGCAGAGTCTGCGGAGTACCTACTACCTATACTTCGCTATGGCGCACGTAAAAGCGTCAGTTGGTGAAGTTGAGTCTGCACTTCAAACGCATCTGTAGCATCGGCAACATCAGCGAGTTGGTCATATACCATACAAAGTAAAAGGTGAAAACAGTCGAATGAGATCGCTGGTGCAGAGGATCCTGCGCAGGAAAAGAAGAAAAAAAAAAAAAAACCAACAGCTCGAAGGAATTGCATCTTATATGCGAAAGAATTCAGGCGCCGATCTCCGCTTTGGATGCAAAGTTTTTTTTTCTCGGTTCGAAATGATATTTAAAAATAGACGCGCTCCGCTCGGAAACACTGCGGATGGATGCACGCGGAGCGTGTAGCGCATTAATTTGCATTTTTATCATTTGTTCCTTTTTGTTTTTCATTTTATAACACATCTAAACAAAAGAACCAAAAAAAAAAAAAAACTGAAAAAAGAACAGTAGAGAAAAAAAAATGTTTCGGAGCCGCAGACGATGTGGAGTATGGTGCGGACGTATTTTGCATATTTGTACCATGGCAACGTCATTTCGTCGGAGCTCGCGGGTTCGCCGCCATTTATTTCAAAGGATGCAATGTGATGCGATAGGTGGATTATATGGCTGGCGTATACCTATAAAATATATCCACGTTAGTATTTCTAATGGGAGAATTTCGATTCCCCCTACATGACCGATCCCGCAACCCGCATTTACGTATACGTACGACAGCCAACGCCCGAAACAAAGCATTAAAAAAACCTGATGCAGTGGTTCCGTACAACATAATGCGTATGATATACCACGGTGACTCACAATCCGCCTCTTTCACAGCATCCAACTGAAATTAGCTGACGAGAAAAACAGTTCTTTTCAATTAAAAACTCTCGTGTTCTAGATAAAGTAAGAAAGAAACAAAAAAGGATGAACAAAAAAATTGTCTGTAGATTCCGAGCGATGGAAGAAAATAGTATAATGATTTTTACGATCTAGTGTACAGCATGCGTGATTTTGCTTGATAATTAATACAAGCCTAAGTATATTATAAGTTCATATATGGGAGGTATGAATGACCCAGTTTGAAAAACTCGTTTTCTTTCATGACAAGGATTTGCAATATGATCCGAGGTCCCTCGGAGTCTGTAGGTACATCCTCCAGAAGATGTGTATGTATATCGCATACAAACTACTGCACGTGTAGTATAAACGTATACGAGGGAACGGAGAAATGAAAGAACGAACGAAAGTGTGAATATATAACATACAATACGTGCATAATTTGTTACATAATAATCCACTCCTCCGTGCGGCAGTGATTCGATGTCGTAACACTAAGAAGATGCAATTCGAATTGCAACGAATGAAATGAAATTTGAATCGCGATGGACGCCCGGGGCGGGGCTTGGCCGTAACGTGAAAGTTTTCCGATCCCGCAAAGAAAATTATAATATCAGATAAATAATTACACGTGTAGTTGCTACGTTATTTTCAAAGAGAGAATGATAATAATAATAATAATAATAATAATAATAATAATAATTTACGGTCTATGTACTTATGTACAATGTATATATATATGCATATATGCTGTACGTTACGTATATAGCTATATAATGAAGCACCCAAAACGCCTGTAACAATAAATTATTATGATATCTAGTTGTAAATTGGCTCGTTTTTATAATTTTCGCAATATGAGTTACTACCTAATTTTAAACAATTCACATCGAACAAGTTGGCAACCCGCATTACGCGCGATGTGCTTTCACTCGAACAAATCCTGTAGGTAATATGCTGTAGCAGGAGCAGCAGCAGGAAATCGCGTAATTGCATCAAGAAAATTCTTCAACCGAATCAAATCAATGAAATCCGCACCGGTTTGGTGGTTAAAAAAAAGAAAAATAAAAAAAAAAACTGTACGAAAAGAAAAGGAAAATTTTTTTTTTTCGAATTCCTCTTACATACCGCGCCAGGTGGACACAATGCGAGACCGCAGGAATCAGGATCTTTGTGTTGTGGTTTATAAATAAATATATTATACCTACATAACGTGAATTAAAACGAGATACAAAAAAAAAAAAATGAGTAAGAAACAAAAAAAATCAGAACCTCGTCTACAGCGTTACACGATGCGTGATCATCCGATCCGAATAAGGTGTATCTTTTATCGTATGTGTATAGATATATACATGTACTTTTTAAGGCTTTGCCGGGTCCAACTGAATGCCCAAAGAATTTAGGCCACGTTCTAAAACAGGTTCGATTTTAAATTCATTGTCGGGACGGATGGAGATATTTTTTCCTAATCTATATCTGCATGGGAATATATAGAGAAAATAAAATAATCATCCCCGTCATCGTGATCTATCACTTTTTCTCTGATTCTTTAATATTTTATTATAATTTTATCGTCTCTTTCATCTCGAAAAACACAAAACACAAAATTCACAATGTAATGTACCATACATGCAGCACTTGTCGATACAAATATCATACGAAAATAAAAAAGGAAAGAGACAAAATATGACCGATCGAAAAAAATTTCAAATACGAACGTATGGTGTACCTGACTTTCAATTTCCTTATGTGTACGTGTATTACATAAAATTCATCCATAATGTGTGTATAATATACGATTACCGACTGCAGCAGCGTTAACAAAATTTTGTTTTTTTTCACTCAATTTCTTGTTTTAATTTTTTTCATTCTCTTCAACGTCACGTGTTTTCTCAGTTGCGTTTCGTACAATAATTATGTTTTGTATATACACAACCTACACAGCTACATATGCGCGGCCATAAGATTAAACCGAATTATACATAACACGAATGTACTTTATACTTTTATATATTCTTCCTCGCCACGCATCGCTCGCTCAGTTTCTTCTTCTTCGATTCTTTTTTCTCCATCTTTCTCCTTCTTCTGTTTTCTTTTTTTTTGTATAACGAAACAGAAAAATGAAAGCGAAGACAAATTATGGACCTTATATATACATGCCTATGTACACATACCGAATACGTATATACTTTAAAACTTTTTTCAAATTTCCACGCATTATTTTTTATTTATTTTATCGTTTTTATTTATTTATTTTTTTAAATCACTATATTGTTACGATCCAGCCTAAATGTATAAAATAACGAAGGTTGGAAATTCATCGAGAATATATCATGTATGCTATGTAATATTAATAACTCGAGGTGATTTATTTTTCTCCAAAAGTTTTTTAAGCGAGGAGTAACTCGTTTTTTCTTTCTTCTTTTTTTTTCTTTCTTTACATCCCTTCGCAGCCATCAACTAACCGGAGTTAATGAAATGTTAAAAAGTTTGGAGCGTTTTTTCGTTTCCATTATTAGAGCATAATACAAGTTTGAAAAAGAAAAAAGAAATGAGAGTATAAAAAAAGACACAGAGTCAAGAGAAAAATACTACGCATACTTGAAATACGCAAGTATGTATATTAATTTACGTACATTAAATTCAGTACGCTTATATGCGGTACGACATTGATAAGCTAATTCGTTGTATTCTGGTGAAAATAGTTGAACTAAATTTTAACGAGCTCGATTAACGAATAAAACGATCAATTGTATGTACACCATTTTTAAACGCACACACATGTATTCTCGCCGTACGGAGAGAAAAATTTTATAAGAGACATTCTCGTACCAATTATTACCAGAAATACCAGAGTTTATAAACTTGTGTAGAGAGAGGAATCTATTTATTCGGTAGACCATATGATACGTAACAAAAAAATAAATAATAAGAGATAACTAAAATTATATAGAAAAGAAAAATGAAGGTGAATATTAATTGATTACATATTCTTACCTGATCGCAAACTATATCCCATTTCTTTTCGTCATCGTATTGTTTCAAGAGCTTAGCTTTGTCAGGTGGTAAATCCATGGAAGCCTGAAACATGAAATGAGAATTTGATAAAAACTGAACAAATTATTATCGGTCGTATAGATCGATCGGTAAAACAGAGAAAGAATGAATAAAAATTAAAAATAAAAAAAAAACTGATTAGGTGAAAATTATTTCAGCGTTAATCTCATGACTCCGGATCAGACGCACTTCATTTTTTTCCTAACATCGATCATATTTTTACGTAAATTATAATGATTTGCAATTAATTTACGTATACCAATAAAATCTCATTAAATTTCTTCTTTTTTCCTTTCATTGTCGGTCCAACTCACGATATCTCTTCTTTATGTGATACGGTATAATGAAAGTATGAAATTTGAATTAATTATAAAACTCATATACGTGTATGTATATTGTATAGGTATGCCACGGACCAAAGACAATGCGTGTAATTATTTCAGGCTTTTATATGGACATAATATACCGACGTCTGTACGGAATTATTATACGCAAAGTCTAGAACTGGACTGACTGAATTCAAGCGCAATGCACATATGTGCATTACATGCATACGTATACGTACATTATGTGTAGTACATGTGCACCAGATTTATTCATACATATTTTATATATATCTATACATGGGAGCAACATGATAAAAAACTAGAGAGGAAGCTCGTGTTGAGTCTGAAATAAAAGTTGAAAAGTGGAAAACCGAAACAACCATATTAAAGAATGAAAAAAAAAAACAGAGTAATAATCTGGCACAGACGTATATGTAGGAAGTTTCTTCATGGAGGAAACAGCTATGATATACATATGGGACATTCCATGTAAACTCGACCAATTATTTTTCCTCACCATTTTTCATTAGCTTCGCGATTTTGTTATGCAATTCTCTGATCTCGACCGCCTTTATCATACGGCAAAATGGTATTTCATCATGGGTATTGCGTCAAGAGATCCAGAATTGACCACAGAATTTTTGCTAACTTTTTGAGAATTTCTTTTAGAATTTTCCTAATATTGATACACGGCGTTTTGTTTGTTCAAAATGTTTGGAGGGTTGAAAAGAAATGGAAAGAAAAAAAAAATCCTCCCATCATGGGACCGGTGTCAAAATGATCGGAATGTTAAGTAAGATTTTTGCAAATTTTTTGAGATTTGAGAAAAAAATCTGAAAAAATTCACGGGTGCTCTGTTGAGATCGGAGAATCGTACCTATAAAAAATCGCGAAGCGAATCAAAAATGTCGAGGGAAAATCATCGCTCGAGTTGACACGGAATGCCCCATATGCACGGGTACATAAATTACAAAAATTACAATGTGTATGTATATAGGTATATAGGCAGCGGTGTATATAGGTATACATACACTTGATATAATACGATACGCTCGAATGAATTTCCGTAAATTTTAAAAGCTCTTTGAAGTTAACATACTCGATGTCTCGCGGCTAAACTTTCGTGTGGGGTAAAAACATAGATACGTATTCGTATAGTGCAGCAGTTTGTCCGACCGAAAAATCAAAGCGTAATATATATTCGATATAATCATTATAAGTGCACACGGAGAGAGGTTGAAAATTTTTCTCGCCGTTCGAAACTAAAAATTGAAAGAAAAAGGAAGGAAAGAAAGGAAAAAAAAGACAAACAAATAGAAATAGATGAATTTCTATACGCTCTATAGATCTATCTGTATGTATAACATCTGTACAATTATATGCGGTGTACATGTGTATGTGCATACCTATGATATCTGGAAGACTGTAAGTCGATATATATAATTTTAGATCGATGACCGGATGCGGAAGTTAAATGGTGTCGCATTTTCATCTACACACATTACGACTGCGGACAATATTATACCAGTTGTCAATCGCTGTCGGAACTTCACACATGAGGTATACGGATACACGTATACGTATATCTATATTATTAATTCATTATTTACCGTTCAAACTATTAAATCATTTGCATAAAACGTACAAATATATGACGAAGCTGTTCACGTGAGCTGTTTGAAAAAAAAAAAAAAAACAAACAAACAATAATAATAAAAAACATGACACGTGTATACGGCGGTCGAGTTCGTTGAAAATTTTTATCATACCTATATGTAAAATATTTATATATATACGTATATAATACCCGATATATAGTTAAATTTAATAAAGTCGCGTACCGCGTATTTATTTATTATACTTATTCCAGTTGTTGCTTTTGTAAAAGTCTACGTATTCGTATAATAATCAACTATGTAATTTGATAGCTGCATTAGCTTCCAACAAGCGCGGTGCAATGCAATGATGTGATATATATATCCTCATACATGCAGCAACAACTCGGGAAAGTGCACCGTACGTGCGTGCAGGGATAATGACAACTTGCAATGAATTATACTTTTATCGAATAACGCGAAGATTCGGGTGTGTAATTTATTTATTTTTGAATAAATTTCATCCGCGTCAACTATATATACGTACATCGATTTGAGATAAATTTTTTTCTCTTACATCGCGTTGTATTACATACTGGGGGAAACCCGCACCGATCAGCAGAATTTTAAACTTACAACTTTTTCTACAGCTTGATCCGTTTACAAATTTGGATAGAACGTTAGAGAGTTAATCGGTATTAATCCGATATCGGATGTAAGCTTTTTTTCTGTAATCCCATCGTTTTTTGTCTACTTTCAAGTTAGTTTGTCAGGATTATCACCTGTACAAACCTCCCCCCGACTCGCGTAAGCCTGTAAAAATTGGAAGACCGTAAATCGCATATGCGTGCAGTGCATGTGTTTTAAAACACAACCGCTAACGAAATCAAATGATCAAATAAAATGAAATGAAATAAAAAAGAAAGTTCACCCGTGCGCCGAAGGATGACGCGATTCGGTTCATTTTTTTTGTTTTTTTTTTCATCTTTTTTTTCTACACATAACCCCTGGCGCATGATTCGTCGCGTGACTCAAATCTTCGAGTTGTCTGCGTGAAGCTGGACGAAAGATGACGCATCAATTTCGGAATCCTTGACTCGTATACCAGCATATATATATATATATCTGTAGGTACATATATAAATAGTACATAGTGTATATGCCCTTGATATACATGTACATAAGCGATATTGGCAAGGCGTCGAAGTTGTGCGAGCATCGATGGTGGATAAAATTGCTGAATAAATGAATAAGCGGAGAAAAATTAAGAAAAAAAAAAAGACAAACGAACGATGAACCATTACCGAATACATGAGACTCGGACTGCTGCAAAGAACTTGAAGAACATCTGTTGAGGCGGACGGCGGTTCGATGACTTCCGTTATACATGTGCCGTGCAGCAGACACGACTAAATATGTCGGTGATCCTAAGTCGCGCACGTGGAATTCTAATTGTTTAAATTAATTTAGGTGCGGCAACGATTCGCTAAAATATTTCTACACGTTGTGAGAAGAGAGGGTGAAAAAAGAAGAGGGGGGGAGAAAAGAAGGAGAATTTTATTGAAAAGTGTAAAATCGCCGCGGTGATTCTCCTCTTTTTCGTTCATTTCGACGTGAATTGCGCGAATGAGAAAAATGGGGGAAAAAAGCGAAATAAAAAAATACGCTTGGATTTCGAGTAATTATATAAAGCCCTAAAAAGTGTTGGATCAGCTCATACACGCACAACTATATCTAAGCGTATACTTTTCGAATTCTATATAAAGCTACAGTTTTATGGGTTCTTTTTATTTGATGATAATCTGCGCGCGGGAAACGTATTGGTGTAGGTGTATATGGTTAGTTATATATAGGGTGTTATTAGTCAGCGTACAAATAAAATACACACGTATATATATCTAAAGAGAGAGACAAACAATCGCGTTGAATATGCAAACCTAACCTTGATGAATTTGGAAGTAGTAGTGGGTACATTATAATAATGGCGAGTCGTATCGCGGTCGTAGATCGATTTTACCTGCGATGCAGTGGGTTGGAAAGGCGACCTCAAATTTTTCATCATTAATCATATTCATTCATAAAATGAACGATCAGTAAAAATGCACAACGCTTAGTTATCTTTTTTTTTTTTGCTGCTTTTTTTTACATTCAAATTCCCCCAAGAAAATGTAAAAGTTATTTCTTACATTTGATCGATAAAAATTTTTTTTTAAATTAAAAGAAAAAGAAGTTGCAGAAGAAACAACAACTGAGATAAGTACTACCGACTTGCATGGGTGTAAATTTGTGCATGTTTGTCGCTACTATATTCGCGATTCGCTATGGCTGCCTGCAAGCGAACGAAATGAAACGAAATGAAACGAAACGAAACGAAATGCGCGTACGCAACTGTAGGTACGTGATTTGACTAAAGTCTTATTTAATTCTATTTATACGATGGTAAAGCGCACCTTTAAAAGTAAACTTTTGCTGCAGCACAATCATTAACTATTTGCAGTCCAACTATATACCAATTACATTTTAGCTCGAATGTTGTTACACCGGGTATAAATATGTATGTGTATATGTAGGCCATATACCTGAGCATGCACGAGTATAATTGCCATATAACGCGGCGCATCGTCACAGTGGCGAAAAGAAAATTTCTCAACATATTAGGGACCACCATAGATTACAACAATATACATCTAGCATGTACTTACATGTCCACATGCGTAGACGCCTCTACATCGCGTATATAATGCATATGTTTTATTCTCTCTTTCGCGACGCTGCAGCAGGAAGTTCCTCGTTAGACAAAGTACCCGGAATGTATATATATAGGTACGCAGTACATAGGTATATGATATTATTTATATATCATATATCGGTCACTTTGAATGCGCGGGTAAATAATTTATGTTTACTAGAAAAATCGCATTATATACTCATCCTTCGGTACATACATGGATAATTAGATATACATGTATATACCTACTATATCTACAATTGTTCGCGATTAATAACATTCTTTTCGTTTGTTTTTAAACTTTATTCTTAATTTTCTTTGTTTTTTTCAGTTTCAGGATACGTACCAGCCCTGGACCCGAAGTGCCTAGCGAGTGTGATCGTCTGGCGTACAGTTTTAAACTGTATGCGTTAGGGAATGAAATTAATTGAAATAATTAAGCTTTGCCCGGCCCTCGGCAACGAGCCATGGACGACGTATATACGTCATGTATGCTCGTCCCTTTTTCAAACAACTGTGTCAACTTCCTATACCTATAAACATTTTTTTATCCCGCATGCCGCTGCAGTTTGGCTCGTTTCTTCGATCCGCGTTACTTCTCCAAATTTTTCTATTCCATACGATTAACAAAACTGCGAATCGAAAAGTGCCGTAGCGGGCAATTGTACGAGTTCAATTGCGCCTCGAAAAAATGTAAAAAAGAAAAAAAAAATAAGGATCGCGGAATGAAAGACAAATTAAAAGGATGCGAGTTCACGAGCTGACGGTGGATATATTTTTTTCTTTTCTCTTCTGGAATAATTATACATTCCAGAGATTTGTCTCGGTGGTGCGGGTGCACGAGCAGGATCGTTTGGGGATCGACAGGATGCAACGTTCCGCGAATATTATGGGGGTGCTCGTTTTATTCGAGAGGGCTTTCAACCCTCTCCTCGTCTGGGAGCCCGCACTGTCGCCTCCTCCTCTTTCTCCTCTTTTCATCCTGCTCCTACCTATACATTCAGTACCTATGTACAAATGCATGTACATATATATATGTATATAATAGGTGCATGCACACATATATACTCCTGTACGTCCTGCTGCTGCAATGTCAGAGAACTCGACGCTGCAGCGTGAAAACAATCGATATAATACGTATACCGCCCTGCACTGAAAGTGCACCGGCAGCTTCGTCACAACGATTTTATACTCATTTAGGAAAATATACACAAAAATTTATACGAACTTATATAAAAACTGTAATATCGAAAGAGAGAAAGAAGAAAGAATATTAAAAAAAAAAACGTTAAAATCGAAAAACAACAAGATTCCAGCTCATACGTGGCGGATTGTGTGGGAAAAAAAACAATTTTGAACTCCTACTTCACGTTACAGGTGTAAAAAATTGAAACGAAAACAAGCAAAAAGAAAAAATAAATAAATAAGAAAGGAAAAAATTAACGGAGTCGAACCCCGGCGCGCTTTATATATGTGTATAAATTTTATATATATATACATATGACGTATTGTTGCAACCGCACTTAACAGTTGGATTTCCGTTTCTAGCCGCTGTATTACACACGAGTACCGCAAAGTCACATCCTTTCATTTGTATGAGAATCTGTCACGCCCTTTAGTCACAGAGAGACGACATCGTGTCACGTTGCTAACTAAACTTCGTTTTTCATGCTGAATAATAAATCATTGCAATATAACGGTGATAATATTACACACGATAATAACGACAACTTAGCATCAGCTACTGGAAAGGAAAATCGCGCGTCGCATGTTCACGGAATATCGCGAGGAAAGAAACAAAAAAAAAAAAAAAGAAAGAAGGAAAAAAAAACTGCTTCATATCATGACGATTCTCAGATTAATGCGATATACGTATTAAAGAACGATCGAAGAAAAAGTGAAGTTGCCGCCATTAACAGCCGGTTAATTCATTTGCGGTGTAGAAATAATTATACACCATACTGCGCAAACGAGTGTCATATACGACGATCGGGATAAGCCTCAAAAGTTTTTCGATGTAGTTATGTATATCATAATAATAACAGTAATAATTATAACGATCGTCCGCAGTAGACATAAACGCACATGCTTCTTACGGGGCGTGCATCTCTACATGTATTTATGTACATAGATATATGTGATCGTGAAGTAGAGTACTTCACTGTGATATTTAAACGACACTAACGAATTTACGATAACTATACCTAACCTAATTTTTAAGGAGATCGAATTTGACCAGATTTCAAAATCGATGGGTTCGATGTATGGATGGAGAAATAGGATTCTTTTTTTCTTCCTTTTCTTTCCATCGAATTCACGTGCGCGACAGTTCGCGTTTATTTGTGTAGACACCCTATACGTAGACGCGGGGCCAAAATGGATCGGTTTATTGAATGCAGATCACTGTTTAGAGTTCGGCTTTTGAATAGGCATGAGAGAAATCACGTGATGAGTCATTTCCTGCGTGACCGCTGCCAACCGCTATCTTTTATGTAGTCTAATAAATCTATACATGTGCATTACACACCATATGTACAGAAAAATAATATACTCTGTTAGATATACTCGATGATATACATATAGTTATAATCGACTACGACTAAATTAATCGGAATTACAACGATTTTTCATTTCCCAATTTTTTCCTGCTCCGGAAATTGATGAGAATTTCATCTATACGCACTACTATATATGATATCTGGTATATCACGTAAAATGTTCGACGAAAGGAAGTTGGATTAAGTTATCAAGTTTAACCCATTATGTACTTACCAAGTATAATAAGATGCGGTTTATCCTTTTCATTAATTTCACGCGGGAAATCCTAGTTTGCGTAAAATTCAACGTTCCAATTGCGCGGATGATATCATTCTATTTTATTATCGTTGTAATAATTTTATCATTTTATTACATTCATTCAAAGAATTTATTTACCATATATAATATCCTACGGTGCAGGTCGTTGGAATCGATAAATTTGTCAGATTTCCAGCGGGAAAACTCAAAACCTCATATAGTACGGCGGTTTTCGCCTCGATTATATGTGTACCAAGAAATATTAGAAATACTGGAAACGATGTTTCGACGAAAAAAGGAAAAGAAGACAACATCGTAAAATGAAGGGGCCATTTTCCCAGTATACAGCTATATCAAAGTATCGAATGAAAATTTTATTTTTATCCAAAATTACTTTATGATATCAAACCTGAGTTCGCATGTAATACGTAACAATTCTCAATGGCGATAAAATTAATCATCGATATAATTGCGTCATTGTTACAATTTTTCATTATCATACAATTATACAACAAAATCACGTACCGCACATGTATAATAATAATTTATTCATATATACACCGCGTTTCGTAATTCAAGCGATAAATTTTCATACACATGTATTAAAATATCCCCATCCAGTTTCAACCCTGCAGCAGTAACCCAAACAAAGACTTGTCTTTCTATCTATCTTTCTTTTTTTGTTTTTTTTTTTTTCTTTTTAAAAAATTTACCTAAATCAAGTCCTCTTCTGATGTGTATAACGGGTATGAATTATGAACACGAATACACGTTCCCCGTATAACCTACACCATTATATAGAAATATTTACATTGCATCATCCCTTGCACAGGAATCACGGACATTTTCAAAGAATTACGAAACATAGATATACTTTTACACGTACAGTCTGAATGCGGTAAAATGAACTAATGCGACTCGGGGGTAAGGCGACATGGGCCGGCAGACGACAGACACGAAGGAGCCACCGCACCCCATGATACGCTGCTAAACCATTATAGTATATCTGGCATGCATGTGTACTAATTTTTATAATTTTATTATTATCATTATCATCATTATTATTATTATTATGCGATATTGAGATGGAAACACCCCGTGTATACAATTATAATCGTGGAGTGTGTAATAAATAATGTGTATGAAAATAAAAAAGAAATCCGTACACGAACGTACACGGCGAGTATAGAGACGAGAGGCACGAAAAGAGAAGAGAAAGAGAGAGAGAGAGAGAGAAATGTTATGTAAAGAAAATAAAGGTAGGGAGTGGAGAGCGAAATGCATGTATCGAACACCCACGCACGTATAATATACCTCTATATGGGTATCTATAGTGCAAGCGGTAGCTATATGTGCATATGAATTTTCTCTCTCTCGTTCTGTCGGGTACTCGACAACGCTTCGGTCCTTCCTGTTGGTGCCGCTGCCTCCGCCGCAGAGGGCGGCTTCCGATGCTGCACCGCCGCACGGATGAATAAACCGAAAAGCTGATGAGAAGAAGTTCGTGTCGGTCGGGAACCCCATCCCCCATTGGCCGTGTACGGTGAGGAGCAGCGAGAGGAAATGAGACGGGATACGCGATGGGGGAGGAAAGAAATAAATAAAGTGAGAGGAAAAAAAAAGGAAAACCCCGAGAAGGGAGAGAAAGAGTGGATAACCACGAAGAGGCGAATATGGCAAGACTTCGATGTACGTACGGTAACATTATATAGCTCGGTGAAACGCAGCTCGCTTCGCGCGAACGACGAGAAACACCGAAGATGAAATACCCATCTATGCATACTGAGATATTGCGTAGATACAGCGATAATGTCGGTCCGAAAATTTCATAAGCTCTCGCAAGGATAAAATCCATTTGAAATATCGACGTGATAATTAGCGAATTGTCCAACTCCATTTTTGTACATTTTTCAGGAGACCCGAAAAACGTTTTACTAATAGAAAACTGATGAAAGGAAAAACAGAAAATTTCAATATTGTCAAAAATGTGTTTATTATTGAGTACATTATGTATGAAAATATGTCCACGTACTAAAAGTTATGTCAGCTAAGAAGCTTTGTCGGAGTTGGACAATTTTTGTCCTGAATCTTCCGAATCGGATGAGGAGTTGGACAATTTTCGTGCGGCAACTTTTCGAAGTGAAAAATTTGAATGACACGCTTACCAAGTTCAGGGCATATGAAGAACGATATTTCTCAACAGAAAATACAAAAAAATGATTTTTGAAAAAAAGGCGAGTTAGACACTTTTCTACTGAGAGCATCGATATGTATATTCATCACATTTTTCGCTTCTTCGATTCGCCAATTATTGTGTCGCTGATATTTGTTCGAACGAACCTCTTAGCTTCGAATACATCTTACGATGCGATTTTTTATGGTTTCTTCGTTTTTTTATTTTTTCTTACATACGTACAAAATAATATTTTATCGCAGACTGCACATAGTACCTATTTCGTGTGTACGTATACGTGAGCAAACGTACGTGACCGGTGAAAGTTTTGTAGGATTAAATATACCCGTGCCCGCTGCACACGTTTAAAAATACATAGAAAAGTATATGAAGGCATTTACATGGTATACCTGCAGGAGCAACAGTGCATCATGTTGTTAAAAAAAATACTGCTGCTGCGCTGCCCTTTTTAGAGTTGTAAGATTTTTCTTTCATTCGACGTAAATTTATGAAGGGCTGCAGTTCAGCCTGCGCGGTGAAAAAAATTTTCCACCAATTTTCCAACGTTTCTTAGGTTTTATTTCGTTTTAATTTATTTTCGACCAACAATTTGGTTGGAAAATTGTCCAATTGTATAAGTGCGAGCAGTTTTTCTTTCGTTTTTTTTCCCCCCGAATTTTTTCCACAGCCCTTATCGCACGTAGAATTTTCACAGCATTCGTTCGTGCGCGCATCGGAGGGTGGAGTATTTAAAATAGTGTCGTTCGTTGTCGCCTCCTTATAGGCAGAGTTAATTTCCCTATTAATAGAACATGCGGGGGAGATGAGGAGGAAAAGAGAAAGAGGGCGTTCGAGGATCGGTGGAAAGTCTGAATATAGCGACGCGTCCAGATATACTCGTGATATAGTTATATGTATAATATACCTATATGTACGTCACATCCGTGTGTACTTCGCACCGCACTGTGCATTTATACGTACAGCTCATCGCGGGGATTCCCGATGGTGAAGTAAAGAAAATTGGAAAAACAAAGAAAAAAAAAACAAAAAAAACACATTTTTCCTCCTTCTTTATATCGAATCTGAACTCTGACCAACAAATTTTCACGGCCAACCTCGCCGGCCAAGGCACATAATTTTCACCCGGATACAGATTTTTGGGGCTTGGCGATTCGCCAGATAAGAAAATCCGACACTATGTATATTTAATTTAGATACTTTCATCGGGATAAAGACGAACATTAACGGGATCAAATCGAAGACCCGCATGATTCGTCGATAAAAAAAAAATAGAATAGATAAATAAGTGAATGATAAAAAGGAAAGAGAAAATGTTCCGATAAAAATATATCAGATTTTTTTTTCTCACTTTTTTTAGCTGTTTCTCTTTTTTTTTTGCGTACATGCATTTCCGGTGCGCGTCTACAATCGGGTGGATTCTAATCCATTAAATTTATGATCAAGGATTGAGAACCCCTGAGGACTTGGTCGTCTAAATATAGACTCGGTAGTTTTATCTTTTCCTGGAGATATTTCAGGCGCCCATAGAGTTTGCTTGTCCGTTCGTTGCATGAGCATTGTTTAGAAGAAACTGCATAGCCGGCGGCCGGCCCTTACACATATATTCTCTCCGACGGTGGATCCTCCTTGAACGCCGCTCCTCAAATTATAACGGAAGTAAAAAAAAAAAAAAAAAAAAAAAAAATAATCACGCGAGATTTCTATTCTTACACTCGAATGTAGATATTTTTGTTTTTCTTCGATAGTTTTTAGTTTCAGTTCGAGTTTTTATTATTTCATTTTTCATTTTAATTAGCCGGCTGCAAACACTCGCTATAAGCGGGAGGAAAAAAAAAACAACGAACATTACGATCCACGTCGTGCACCACAAATGCAGATTAATTATTTGATAAAAAGAAAAGACGAAAGAAAAAGAAAAGACGGAAGTGGTGAGCGCGAAAGGAATGATATTGTTTTAACAATTTTCATTTCCTGCACTAAATGATACCGAGACAACATTCACTTTGTTGAGGACTCCATGCGAAGGGATCGTTGTACTTTTCCATATTACGACAGACGCCCTTTACGAATAGGGTTATCGAAAATTTGGAGGAAACTGGGGGAGGGGGAGGATTTTTTTTTTATCCGTACCGAAGGTCAAGGGGTCAGATTATCACACATGTAGATCGTAAGTCTCCTAAGTTGTTGGTTCATATTGTATTTTTTTAGGGCTGTAGAAAAGTATAGATGCGACAGCTGCGGATGGAGGGAAAAAAAAAAAGGAAAAAGGATAAAAGATTGCGTCAGATATTTTTCAGTTTTTCGATTATACACGTATAATATAGGTACTAGGATCTTCAACAGCTGCAGCTTGCAGTCGATGTGCTTTGTAAATTCGCGCGCACATGCACGTATACATATACCGAGAATATAAAATGATGAGATCTTTTGAAGGTTCAAAAATATCAGATTACGTTCAGCCGCGCACAATTTACATGGATATTTAATTTTACCAACCGGATGGGGCGAGTTGAAAAGAAACGTTGAAAAAAAAAAAAAAAAGAAATATACGAATTGCTAATGATCAGGTCTAGTACTATCAGCTATGTAATGAGCAACGGCGTTGTTAGAGGTTAGATCGTACAGCCTGCGCGACGTATTGTTTAGTAATTTCAATTATTTAACGTTACACAACGAAAGAAAAAATTGGGGAAACAGGAGACGCGCTCGATCGGTGGCCGCTAACTTTTCAGACGTTTAATTGTTTTCTTTTTACTTCTCCTTTTATTCCCCGTCGTTATACTATACCGGCCACCCGGAAAACGAAGGAAATATAAATAAAAAAAATGAAAAAAAAAAAAAAACAGATTTTTATACACGTATACAAAGCTAATTAGCCGGTGAAATCCGACGCCAGGACACCGATCCTTCATATTATACACTAAAACGCATCCCGTCGGAATCAAATTTCACCTGCGGCATGCACTTTGCATCGGTAAGTTTAACTATATCGAGAGGGAAAAAAAAGAAAAGAATAGAAGAAGAAAAAAAAAGACAAGGGAAACATCATTTTATGGGTATAAATTTCATATTCAACAGGATATTGTACACCTATATATAAATTTGTTCGCCGGTAAACGATTCATTCGAGTAATCAATGAAAGAGTGAAAAAAAATATATATAATACACATAGTACAGTATATTATATTTTTACACATTACGTATATTCGTTATGAAAAAAAACATTTCGCGGAACTTCCGGTTTCAAATACTTCCTCTGAAAAGTGACCGAAATATATTCTCGCTAATCGCAAGTATAAACCGCGCGGTCGGATTATTTTCCTAATTTCTTTCGCGATTCTTGAAATTTTGTTTTTTCCTCTTCTTCTTCTCTCTCCCCTTTCCTTATATCCTTCCTAATCCTTGAGTTTTCCAGAACTTTACACAGGCGCGATTTTCTACAGAGAGTCACCGTTAAATATAACTATTGCGTGAGAGAGAAGTAGGCAATATTACTTTAGGTTGCCGCCTATTCGGTGCAGAAGTTACGGCCAATTACGGTTATAGCTTCGAGCTCCGCGGCTCGTGTTTGGTTCACAACGATGCATGTATTATTATTTTTTTTATATTTATAAATAGAATAAAAAAAAGAGAAAAGAAAGAAACAGTAAAAAAAATCTATTCGTGGATCGGATTAGTAACGATAATTCCCTCGACCGTGGATAGACTGCGACCGTGACTCATTCACTCGACTCTTACATACTCCGCGCGCTCCGCACAACGCGTTTTCTGTTGTCGTGTCTATCGTGAAAGCGAAATTATTACACGCGTTAAATGTAAGCATAATACATGTGTATCGGAACATAAGCGATGATATTTTTCATACATATACATTAATACACGTATACAGTTTACTAGAATTTACACGCTCCGATGAAACACACGTGTTTATATTGTACCACGTGATCACAGTATTAAACGAAAAATACGTCCGCGATCACAGTTCGCACGGATATGATCCGTGATTTATTTACAATCCGTACGGAGGACTCTCTCGATACTCGCGCGGATTGAATTAAAACAGGAATATGAAAAAGAAAACAAAAAAAAAAAATAATCAATCAATTAAACCGTACAAATATATATGCAGTCGCGTTAATATTCAAATGTTTTACAACCGGCTTATGTATACTGTACATACGTGTTTCTTGCGTTACTATTATCATTATTATTTATGAAATTTTTTCGCGGACATCTGCCCCGGAAGAATAATTCCGATGATGCAGAGTTTTTCGTGGAAACGTCGATGAAAAATCTCCGTACCATCGATATTCGTGTATATACGATACGAGCGACATATGCATATATGTGTATACGTCACGTGTTATACAACACGTGGTAGTTTTTTTTTTATTTTTTTTTCTCCATTTTAATTTGAAAATTTTTTATTTTTTTTTTCTTAAAGATGTGTGATGACCACGAGAGCTTGTGTGATTCACGCGCGGCCAGACTCTTCTGTCATTAAAATTGTTGATTCTCGCGGTGATATCATCGTATAGTATATATGGGTACTATAGATGTACATAAATGAGAAGTCTGCAAAGGAACGTTTATAGCGTCGACAAATATTTTAAACATTTTTATAAGGAGTACATGATATAAAGAAAAAAAAAAAAAGTCATATACATATATGTAATTTAGGTGAGAAAGTGCAAATGTGAATTTTTCGAAAAGGTTTAAAAACAAATTTTTACAGATCGTACGTGTTTTATTATTTTTTTTTTTATATACACATAGCGCGTGTATATATAGTCGTACGGTCGTAAGACTTTTTCTATCCATATATAATTATTTGGACGAAAACCGCGCGAGTGTCCGCAATTGTCAATGATATATGGTGAATAAACACGCGATGATCATTCGCACACACTTTGACTAATTAGCGGGCATTATAGCTACTCGTTAACTAAGTTAATGCCGTGGTATTAAACCCTTGTATGGTTATACATGTGCACGAAAGTATTACTCTAGGTAGATAGGCGAGTTGTGAATGAGGAGATAGCGATCTTTGTCAAACACTGGAGTACGCCCATTTTATAATCGGGGAGTATCGTCGCCTCCAATGGTATTTCAGTCTGAAAGTTTTGAGCTGAAAGTCAAGTTCAGCCCGTCTTCTATATATTTTAATTATACATACGAAGTGCCTTCCTGAATTTTAAACAGCGGATTCGTTTTATCTAATCACCGAGACTCCGCTATAGCGGGGATTTGTTTTGATGCAAACGTAAATATTTACAGTGTGCTACGACTGCGAGATTTCTTTTTTGGCACGTGCCTCGCGCGCTGGACCACGTGGATTTTTGACAGCTCGATGCGATTTTTTTCTTCACTCTTTAAAAACAAAAGATGAATGGAATTTCGCAAGCGTCTCTCACGTTCGGGCTCTTCTTCTCTCTCGGGTCAAATGTCGTATTAAACCGTTTGAAAATAGTAAGATTCCATCAGTTTTTTCTCTTCTCTTTCTCTCTCTCCTCGCTTCTTATTACCTGAAGAGCGATTCAACACGGCTTCTAGACTTTTCGAACAATACGTACTTATCATAATTTAGCATTCCTGCAGGTCGTTGCAGCAGCGCGTGGGTCGCACGTTCCGAAGAGCTATGTCGACCGGTCGGTCTTATTACCGTCGGACGACACGAAGCGACAACGAACTACTCCGCGTCGTACGACCCAAGTAGACGTGTATTGTGCATTACCTAAGCATGCGTTTCCTCGACTGTATGTGTCAGCAAAACGCACAATCGTACTGAATTAAACAAAACACGCGGAGTTTACGTGCGTGTCGTGCCACCGTAGATACTTAGAATACCTGGTATACGCCGGTGTTAATCTTATTCTCGGCGCGAGAGTATCGAGAAAGGAAGGCGGGCATAACGCGATTGTAGAGTTTACGAAACAAGAAGACGATTTTTATGAAAATCTTGCGTGCTGCGGTGGGACGATTTATCACCCCTCCTCAACTGCACGCATATCTGCGTCGTGCGGTGTATGGTTGGAAGAGGGAGAAGTAGAAGAGATGAAAAAGTAAGAAAGGGGCTTTCTTTTTTCACCCCCATATCAGAAGTTTCGTCAAATTATTTCCTCACGCATAAAGTGCACGACCGAATTTCACAATTAGGGCAGCTACTCAATTATCAATCATTCCAAGACCCCCAAAGGGCTTTAGGGGTTCGCTCGCTCCGCAACTCTAATCAAGAAAGTCACGCGATGTACGCGAACTAATATAACGTGTAAAATATTTCTCGTTTATTCGCTCGTGCTCGTTGTCGTTTTTCTTTTTCTCTTTCTTTTTCTTCTTTTTCCATATTCAAGACGAGACAGACTGACAGACTGCAGTCGTCGGGCGTAATAATACCCTTTGACTGAGAACGAGCGAAACAGTAACTACATTCATGTTATATTAAATCCATTGAGTTATTGCTTAAATTGGACGGGCCATGAGGAATATACGGGAATAGGGGACAGAGAGAAAATAAGATATCGGAGAGACGGGAAGAGAGAGAATGCAGAGACAGTCGGTGTCGTCGTTCTATGAGACTAAAAAAAGGAATAAAAAAAAAGAAAGGGTAGAATAAGAATAAGAATAAGAAGACTGGTTGATAACGAGAACGAGCAAAGCTGAGCCAAAGCTGAAGTTACGACCACAGCTGAGCTGACGGGCCTAGGGGCGAAAATAAGAAGAGGGAAAAGGATGGAAGCCACCAGCCATCAGGGGTCTTAGAATGTGAATGGCTCTCTTTGTTTTTAATATCTTATCTTGGAACCGATTGCTCCTCCGATACACGCGCGCATTACAGCTGTACAAATGAAGTAAGATTATCGGAACAGACTTACGCCGCCGATGTTTTTAGCGAGGAATTACAATAACCGAAATATTGGGTCCTCATAAAACGAATGTTTTATGCAGTAATAAAAACTTTCGAAATTTTTTTTTATTACAGGACTCTCGTTATAACCCTTTCTTATTTACGCGCACCGTGTTGGCGGTGCCGCCCAAAAACGATAACTTCCCAACTCCTACATTTACGCTGTTTTTCATGCCCAAGAAAACTCGTCGGATTCCTTTCGGCCCTCCTAGACATCCGATAAATTGAAATCCGGTGAAATGAAAATCTAAAGAAAATTCATATTCAGCTAGAATGATGCGTCGGATAGGCGAGAAACTCCCACGCAGGAAGTATGATTTTCTCGTAAATCTTGACCGGAATGCAAGGAGCGAGGAAAAGGGCGTCTTCTCGATGACGAAGAATGAAAATAGGATGTGATGAATCGATGACTATTGCAACTGGACACTTACCAGGACTTTGGTGAAACGTCTTTCGAGCTCCGCAGCGTCCGGCATCGGCAATCTAGGTGTTGTACTTCGGACGCTACCAGCTCGGTTGTGAGGTCCGCCTAGAGTCCCCATGTTAGATTGACAATAATTATGGTGGCTATTGGTTGTACTGTTCACTCTTTTATGGTGAGAATTAACTACGCCGACGACAGACTCCGTATCCCTACGGCTTTGCACGATTCCCATTGTTTGTTTACTAGACAATGATTAGACTAAGAGAGACACCGCATGTAAATTTCACAATTTTATATTATTCCTTTGATCTGTTTTGTTTAGTTATTCTCATCCGACTACCGCGCGAGATAAACGTCAGCGGGGAATAGATGTCATTTCCCTCAGAAGAGACTCGTAATTATCCGCTATTTTTCACCCTATTCTCATTCCACGTACAGATTTTTTTTTCCCATCACCAACACCATGCAGCAGTACCAGCAGCATCTAACTTTGTTAGCCAGACCGCGCAGAAGCGTGCAACAGGTACCGGAGACGACGAACTAACACCATCCATTGCTGACGACGAAACCAACTCTCACGGAGAAACTTAAACTCACACTATACACAACACAGCACAGCTCGACGAGCGACTCAGAAGTCCTAACACTAACAGCTTCGCCGCTGATCTGAACGCCCGCCGGCAGAGCCAGTTTCTAAATACAGCGCGCCGTGCGGCGCCCCCTGCAAACAATTTTAACGGAAGAGAATCTTCGTGATTTTACTCTCGACATCTGTAGGAAGGGATGAAAAGTTCCGAACGTTCGATTGTTGTGTGAATTGTTGAATGAAAATCTTGGTTGTGATCGGTGGCGACCTTCGATCGGCGTCGTATCTCGATACGCAATGACCGCCATAGAGCGTCTACATTTGACAGTAATAAATAAATAAATGTTAGTAAATAAATAAAGAAATAGTGGTCGAGAGTAGAGAAGATCTTCAGGTATGCCGAAAAGTCCGTTGAGTGCCCCAGGCGGGAGTAACGGGCGTAATAATTACGATTGGAATTCACGTGATCGTCGTCGTGGTTATAATGGATCGGGAGGAGGTTATAGTAACATTCAAAATGATAATTATGAATCGTGCATACCGAAGAAGAATGAGCCGTCTCCCCATATGAATGACGACGGCTTTATACCTTTGGGATACAGCAGCCCTGTTAATCACCATCCGAGACATAGTGGAAATTGGAGAGGATCGGGAAACGGACAGAGACGTCGTGGGAGTCCTATGGGGGCTGGTTACAATAACTATGGGAATAATTCCTTTCACGATACTCCAAATTCCAGATTCAACAATTCTAATTCCCCGAAACACTTTCACAAACAAAATTACGGACAGCGCAGGGTGAATAAAATTCGTTAATCGGTATAATATCTACGGCCTTTGATTCTCAATACCTATAATTTTATTTTTTATTCCCAGCCTCATCAAAAGGATGCGCACAGACATGTGGATATATCTAATTATGTGAACGCTGTAGCATTTTTAGAGGATCCATGGGCAGAATTGGTAAAAAAGCTAGAGAGTTCTCAGACCCCACAATGCGCGCAGGCTTCGGAGGCTGCAAACAGCGAGGAACCGTCACAGCCTTTGTCACAGCTGGAGATCGCTAAGAGTGTTGAAACTTCGAATTCAAATGCAAGTGGAAGTTCATGTGGAAGTATTCTCATAGGAGATCTTACCGTTAAATCGAACAGTCCAACTAACCTGGAGTCCGATAGCCCGGACAATTTACAGAAGCCTGTAACCGAGGCATCAGAATCGGTGACAAGTTAGTGAAGCTAAAGGTTTTTCTTGGCCTCGTCAAAATGTACATACGTAATTAATGTTGTAAATATTTTCGAGGAACCGAGGAACTCTTTAGGGTTTTTTTATACTTTTTGAAAGGGCTTCTTTTCATTGGTATACTTTTACCACCGACCACGGAGAATTTATACTTGCGGCTATACTTTCACCCTTTTGGAAACATCCATTATTATACCATATCAAATATCTTGTATACTAACATCGGTATGGATCGCGAAAATATTTCACCCAATATATTTCCAATTATCCATGGCTGTGAAAATGGCAACAGATTATATTCGGACTAGCTAACGCGCAATTTTCTAAACTCTTCTTCGTTATTTAAATATCAGTTACTGACTGCACATGGAAGTCATAACAAGTACGATGAAGTTATGAGCTTTCACTTGAATCTAATGAATCGTTTTGAACTACTTTTAAGATGGGCAAGTTTTAATTCAGCATTAGACCGCAATAACTTGATACGTCAGATAATATTTCTAACTAGATATATATCTATTTTCATGTGACTCAAGTTGAGCCAAGTGCAATTTAAGTTAAAGCTAATAATTTACATACTATAATTACTCAGCCACCCAAACGAGTCTGCAATATTACTCGATATCTGCGCAGGGGGTGATTCCACCATCTCCCATCAATTGGGTTGAAACACCAAACCCGTAGTTGATGACATTTGTACAGAAGTTGATCCGTCTACATGTAACATAAATTTAAGTGGATCTCTATAGCGTCAGATCTCAGCGATTCTGATTTGCAATCACCGTACGGTCAATTATGAAAAATAACTTATAATTTGATTCTAGAATTTTTGTTTATCAATTTCTGTCTCGCTGGTTAATTGTAAATTAACAACTGAGTAGTACGAAAAATTCTGACGAATATTACAAAGCAGAAATGATGGTGATAGATTGAAAATAACAGATAAATTGCATTATCACCTACAATTAGATGTTTTAATATTTTAATAAGTGCGTAAGTACATGCAATTGATCTAATAAATAATTATATATATTCGAATATTTTCTCAAATATTTAGAATACAGTCAACATGACGCAGTTCGTGTATATATATACATATATATTGGTTTTATATTCACTTTTATCATACAAAAGAAAATTTACAGTAATTATTTACTACGAATTATCGTTATTATTATTCATATTATGTACCATGGTAAATTCAGTTTTTACATAGCGTGCCGATAGCCAATGATCATTGTTCTTATGTCATTATCGATAATTATTATCACTATTTAATTATTATTTTCTAAAACATATACTCGCGTTCATCACTGTGGTTTAATCTTAAATCGAACGCAAGTATTAGCGATCCCTCATTAGTTTACAGGTGAAAGACAGTAAAGTTGTTTTTGTGTTTGCTCATAAATACACGTATTTACCTTGCTCCGCCTAATTTATCTTGGTGATATATTTTGTCTTTTTGGACCCGTTACTTCAAATCCACTCTTAAAAAGAAACGTTTATGACGAATCAAAATTTTCGTCAGACTTTTTCAAAAGCGAGTTGGAAATTTACAATAAATTGACGAGAAAAATAAGGATGAAGAAAATTGAAAAAAAAAGAAAAAAAAATTTTAATAAATTATATAAAAACAAATACGATGAGTACAAATATTGTAATAACGATAAAATGTTTACGAACGTAGTCTGAAAGACGGTGGTTAATTATAGATACGTGTTTAAGCATCATGTAACAAATAAATAACGATTTTACACTAAAGTTGTTGTTCAGATCTCAAAAAATAATGTTCATCCAAACCTGTATATGTACGTATTTACCAATTCAACTGGTGGTGTCTGCAGTGAACGGATTACTTGATAATCATCGAGTAAATATGTACGTATATGCGAATTGGTGTCGAAGACAAATTTTTATCGATATCGAATAGATGTATATTTCAACATGGTCTATCGATTCGATCGCTGAGTCCGTACGATGATGAAACAATGATAATAAAAAAATAAAAAAAGGAGTAACATTCTTGGCGATCATTCTCATCACTCATATCCTTTATTTGTTTAACTACCTAATGGTGAATTTAAGGGTCGATGTCTTTATTTAGATTTTTAGTTCAAGTAGGTTTATTTTTAACGTTATAACCCGTATGTAACAATATTCAATAATGACCAGTTCATACGGCAATGTAATTATAATAAGGTATTTTGTGAAGGTGTAAGGTTTATGGTATATTTTTTTTCTTCTTTTTTTAGTACAGCTAACTCAGTCCGTATGACGATTATGTATGCGTCAAGATCAATTATAGCGATAATGCGACGAGCGTAACCGCAAAGGAAGTATAATGAAATTAATGTACAGAAAAAACCTCAGTTCATAGCTGCAGATCTCTGACTTTATTTATAAGATAATAATGATGATGATGTAAATGACGATCCTTAACTGTTTTCTTAAATTTCTATGCGTTATAATTTTCATTATTCATATATTCATTTTACGGATTAAACTGACAGATCTTATAAGCTATATCTGCTCTATATATTTATATCGTTAAAAATTGACCACGTACTTTATATTATCATACAATAATTATTATATATATAGATATATTATATTTCTTGGACCCGAATGATGACAATTATAGGTATATATTTAACAATCTATACACGCGAATTTTACATGGCGAAAGTGAAGTAGTTCAAGAGATATGCTCGGGTTAGTTAAATTTTGTCGATGTCATCATCATTATTGTTAAAACTATCGTTATTATAGACCCTTTTTTCTCTAATACCGCATATAAATATATTTTTCTTCGTTCTTACCGACATGTTTGGAAAATAAATGATGTATAACGTGTAGTCGGTACAGGTATAATACCAATATAAATGAGCAGAGAAGGATGTAACCTTGAGTAGAGAAAATTTTAGTCTACAACTATAAGGCTATTGAATTAGGATCATTTTAGGAATAGATACAACGTACAAAGCTCTTCATCCTACTGTATTTTATTGATTTTACTGAAAACCTTGCGACGACTACCCTTTACCTGACGCCGAATCATTAAGTAACTATGAAAATGTCGCGTCCAGTTCCCATAGCTGGATGTTTTGACAGTTCCGGCAAAGGCACGTCCCTATCAAACTAGAACCACGAAAGTATTTCTGATGTACATACAAGATCGTTAGGATTTTTAATTTCGTCATGTATGCCTAGATGCAATCCCGCACCCGCAGCAGGGGAAAAATGGAGGAGCAAAAAGAATGATAATGATTGAACTGCGTAATAGTCAAATGTTTCGCGGCCGGTTAAAAATCATGATATTACATATGTGTTACATGAAATATACATATAAGTAAATATATTTACCGGTATGCGTCTACGACAGGTTCAAAGGGGACTCCGCATCGAGCGGGTAAGGTTGAATAATTGATCGACTCTCGAAGGAATCGATAAAACTTGTTCAGCTGGCACAGCTGGGCCACGGTCGGCTCCATTTCTAACTCATTGATGTACAATACCATTAGCTATAAATTACATAGAATATCATGTACGAATGCACAATCACATGTTATGTCAAGATTCTTTTCGGTTTCTTTTTTTCTCAGAGTCAGACGATGCGCATGGTTATATCGAGATCATCAGGGTTCAATTTACCCGGCGCCCCCGTTTTTCTAGTGCTCCTCAAATAGTTATAATAAATTAACAATCGACCGTGAGAAGACCAAACCTGACCTATACACGTGTAATATACGTAATATATAATAATTTTATGTATTGTATATACAATATATAGTATATGTATAGGTATGTAGGTGTGTACTATACATAGATCAGGTGCTTAGGCACGCCGAGAGCGAGGTGTACGTCACTTAATAAAGTAGGGAATAATAATTGGTTGCTGACGAGGGTATTATATGGTATACGATATTATATATATACATATGTACATACAATACACACATATTTATAGGTACTTCAAGGTGAATGGCTTAAGATTTAGGGCAAGAGTTATCGATTCGAATTGAACTCTTTAAAGTATCTCCTCGTTTCAATCGTTATAAATTCAATGCGGTGATCAGACTACCGTTTTTTTAAATTATAAATGGGTATGTATACAACTTTTTAATATATCTGTTCTATACCTACTTTAGGCATGTGGCAAAAAATTTTGCAAAATATTTATTTTCAATGATCAAAGATGAAGATCTTGTTACATACTGAGGATATAACTTGGAACTACTTGAATCTAAACCCTTGTTATTTATTATTTTTTTTTTTTCTCTCAATGATTACAATATACAAGTAAGACGATTTTATGACTAGAAAATCAGACAAGATATTGTACGGCGATTATGATATTATAATTCACTGTTTAATATTTCTATCAACAAAATTTTGGTACCGTATTTATCTTATTAGTGATAACGACAGAACATTGACTTTCGGTTTAAATTATTATTAGCCTTTCACGTTTTTCTACGGATATATAGCAGAATTGACTCCAGATACTTTATTTCTTTCAGTGACTCGATAATTATTTCATTTTCAATTAAAATGTTAATACCTAATTCAAATTTTCAATTCAAGTAGGCATTTATGGAAATATCGGAAGAGTCGGCGGTATACCCATGATTATAAACGTATCGTACTATAACAAATTATAGTCGTAAATAATTTATACAGGTTCATGTTTTATTAATTATTCGGTACACATAATATTAATGATACTCGTTGGATGGTGTACCTATTGTAGGTGTATATGTATAATATATGTATATCTACATTGTATGAATAATATTTTTTCAATCAGAAATTTTTCATCCATTTTTTTCAATTTTATTTACACAATAATAATTTTCTGCTGCAGCGAGGTAAAATTGTCAATTTCATTTCACTCTTTGTAAAATTAATATACCCGATACATAGGTATGGTATATATAGGTATATTATATATATTAATTATAAATGATTATTTCTATTTTTTATCTGTGTAAATAATTATTCGCTTCAATTATTAATTGATATTATATGATTTTATTTATAAGGATCACGAATTTTAATCCAGCATATTTATATTCTTTGGTCTCATCGTTTAAAGCTATAAGGTTGTCAATTTTCATAATATATATTATGAATAAATGTGTGTCATATGTATCTTTGTAAATATAGGTAAACGTGTGTATGCGTATGGGTAAGCAATTTTTTTCAAAATAAAATCGACTTTTTCTCTGGAAAAAAAAATCGTGAGATGAGGTTTTTCCAGGCAGTGTACCTGACGATGAACAATTAACTGCGTACACCCCAACCTGGAGGTGAAGATGTTATCTTTTTGTCCGCTTTTGAAATCGAAAAAACTCCGCAAATCGTTGTAAAAAATCGCAGTGATATCGATGTAGCGCATATTTTGTTTTCTCGTTTTTTGTTTAATTTATTTTTTATAATTTTTCTTCATTTTTTTATCCGATCAATGCATAGGATTATACAAAGAAAGGAAAATACTCATCGAGGTTACCGGTGTTAACGTTTTCTGCTTTAAAAATTATATGCATAGGTATGTATATCGTACATGCCGCGTTATTTAATCGATCCGTTAATTTCTTTTGCAAACCTCAACTTCATGCAGAATTATACATACGCGTATGATATATATACACATTGCTGATTACATCTTTGTTAAAAGTACAAATATAATTTTTTACAAATCTATATTTTAACGCCGATGATTATGAACGCGTGTACCGTCGGAGCACATGTACATAACGTTTTACACATTTTGTATATGTATACCCGCTGCTCAACTATATATATTTTTTTTCTGCTTTTTTCACGTTTTTGTTTTTTCTCTTTTTGCATATTTTGCATAACCGCGTGTACATATGTTTATACATATAGGTACATAGTATCTATCTGCAATCGCGCTTACGTTAACACGGGGCCATTAACGAATTAGTTATAGAACTTTTGGTGGTTAGAAACCGTCGGGTAGTCGCCGTAAATATATAATTAGTTATACAAAGCACATCGCGCAAATTACGGAACATCAGGTTTTATATAACACATTAAAAGCAATTTAGAGGCGGGGATGAAAAAAACACAACAAACAAACGCACCGTACGCAGAAACAAAACGAGGTTGAAACAAATTAATGTTATCTTTCGTTATTACTCATTGTTATATACACATGCGTTTTTTTTTCTATTTTTATAACGATACAAAAAGTGATGTGATACATTTTACTTTTTATTGTTTATAATGTTATTATTATTTTTTTTTCACTTGACAATCCGCGGATCCATCAGGGAGGAAGCGGGAAAGATTTTTTAGGGAAAGGGGACTTTCTTGATATGGTTTCAAATATGTTATTATTATTATATTATTTTTTTTTTATATAAATCTAGGTAAGGGCTTTTTGGTCCCGCTTAAACTCTGCAGGTTTTAAAATTTACGGAAATAGTTTTTTTATTACATTATTTTTTTTCTTAAGTTTTAGTTGTTCTTTTTAAAATCTGTTGTATCCCGATTACACGGGATATAATATAGTTATATGAGTATTTAGGTATTCATAGCAATTATGAATTAGGAGAAAACTTTATGCAATTTATATAATATAAATAAATTTTATACGCGTTATTTTTACGGCTGTATATGTGTACCGTATAAAAATCGCGAACTCATGATTATATAGTAACTTGAAAATTTCTTCACTTGTTTTATGTTTTGTTTACTTTATCTATTTATTAATCAATTAATTTATTCGTTAATTTTTCTTTAGATTCGTTATTAATTCACACACAATATCACGAAGTGTTTGAAAAGTAGAATCGTCTGTCGCGCGGTCTGCACAATATTAAAATGTCAGCTAATTATAATCGCCCCGCGACGATGGGGCCATTTGTAGAACTTGCAGAAGAAAAATATGAAGACGACGGCGATGACCGCGGAGTATGTGACGCGGCGTAGATACTTCCGTCAAACGAGGAGTTCTTCGATGACCTCCTCGGCAAGCAAATTCTACAAGTACTCGTCAACTCGGTCCATTTCATCTGGAGGGCTTGGCTCGGAAATACTCAAAATTGGCAGACCGAAATGCTGCGGCGTTTGGTCAAGGCTTGTCTCAGGCGTACGACGAGCGTAATCGCAACTTCTCGCGTGGTGATCAACGTGGTGCAAATGATGTCCTGGAGGATGATTATGATGCCGGTGAGAACGCCCAAAATCTGGATCGCAGGAACGACGATAATATCTACAGACAGAAATGGCCGCTCATTTTTTTTATTTTTTTTTTTAAACAAACTTTGCATAGGGAATAATTAAAAACTAATTTCCCGCGAATGTTAATTGATTCGGCGCAAAATCATCGTCAAATTTGCGCATCATTTGGGTAAAACAACAAAAATATGTAAAAACAACGAACATAATGAAAAACAATCTTCGAAGCTTGTTGTATTTGCTTGAGACTGCAGCGTGGGATTTTACAAAATAATAACGATCATTTGGAGCTTTTTTATCCTTCGGGATAACAGAACACGTTTTTATGCGTAAAGGGTCTTTGCTTCGAAATCTCTAGAGGCAGATTATTATAATGAATTATAACTATTGGTATGATTAGTTTATGAATATTGAATAATAATTAATCATAATTCAGGCTGTATCACCTTTCGTCCATGGAGGCTGGCTGCCGAACCGGACATCTAACATATTCGTGACTTCCGCCAACACGCCAACCGCCCCCAAAACGTCGAGCCACAAGAGACGAAGTGGTGGTTGCGGTTCCAGAATCCCTAAAATAATTACCGATCGGAATGATCGCCGACGCATTCTACTGTGTTCACATTATTTTTATTTTTCCTCCCCCCCCCTCCCCCTACCCGCCGCCGCCGGGATCCAGTGATTCCGTTTAACTTTTCAACCCTTTAATTATCCAAAACTGTAATTTAACTCCCGTCGTTATATTCTTGCCTGCATTCCTATGGGGATCGTCGATTACAAATTGGACAAGCATACGCTATACCTATTATGTACTAGGTTTGATCTCCGATCGTTTCGATGTACAGGGAAAGTTTTTTTTTTTTTTTCAAAAAGATGCATAACTACCTGGTTTAACTTTATTGACAAGATTTTTTCATTGGTATTGTAAAAAATTTCAATGGTACTGTATCAATTTTTATGTCCCGATCCATGCAAAGTTTGCGAAAGGTAATATCTCTATGAATTTTTTAAATCGGATGTACAATGTTTTGCTATATTCTTCTTTTTTTCATCGTGTTTCTCTTGAAGTCGGTTACGGTTTTGGGTGAAAATAACTGAATGTCTGTAAGGTTTTCATTTAAAAGAGTCGACATGACATTGATATCTCCTTGGTACTTTCACCCACTATACACTTATAGGTTTCAAGATTGCACCCTCATTTTCTCCAATACAGTTTTTGTTTCTAAGATCCTTATCAATTTTTCAATACATACAGTTTGAGAGATATCAGATTTCAACAGTTTAAAAAATTCACCCTTTACACACATCAACTGTTCACCGAAATTTTTCCACCCTGACCCCCGAGAGCTTTGAATTATTTAAAAACATCACGTCGCGGGTTGACATTGAAGTTCACTATAAAAAGAACACGTCTGATAAATTATTCATGACCTTTTTCTACTTTGTTGTTGTTATACTGAGTTTCGTTTTTTCTCACTATTTTTTTTTTCACGTAGTTAAAGGGTTGAGCAAAAGTGTATTCCCCTAAATTGGGTAAAACAGAAGAAAAGAATTTAAGGAAATCGATAGAATCAACAAAAGAAAAACGCCGGTTTTTTATTTTCTCCTAATTAAACTTCGCACCATTTTGACCAGGCTTGAATCTCGCGGCGAACTTTTAGCGTTATTTCAAACCGAAGGTCGCGTCGGTTCTTCTCGTTCGAAGCCGAAACAAAAAATAAATATATCATGCGATAATAATTTTCTACGTGTTATAACCCGAAGAGGAGTCGTGTGAATAATATTATTATTGAATATCGTTAAATGAATTAGAAATAATTTAAAAACATTGATTCTTACAAGCCATTTGATATTTTTTTCCAACCTGAAACTTTGTTGGTGATAAGGAGATTCTTGTACGACGATATCAGATTCCCTGGGGATATTTTCCTGGTTAATTTGTGCGTAAAAATTAACGTCATCATCCCTAGTTCTTCGTTGATCCCTGGAGTCACGCTCGTGGTCTCTCGTATTTGTAGAATTCTTGAGGAAAGTTTCGCGGTCGTCATGGCGGTCGTCTTCCGCCAGATCATCTCCGATGTTACGAAGTTCCCTTTGATCGTGTTGACCACTGCTTGAGGCAGCCAATGGCAAATTATCTGCACTGCGAACTTTGCGACAAAGCCTCGAAGTCGAACCGTGACGTCGTACGAATTCCTGGATAACAAAAAATATAGCAGAAACAAAAAGAGAAACCTTATATTAATCTTAAAAACAATTGCCGCGTTTCAAACAGAACTAATTTTTCTTCTTTCTTTTGGTTTTTTGGTTTCTTTTTTCTCTCTCTCTCTTTTCCCAAACATCGTTCAGCGGTATATCGGCAACCGGATGTATATAAGTATAATGAAACGGAAATCGATCGATTCTGCGTACTCGATATAGCTGGGCGCAGAAGTTCCAACCGGGTTCCATTTTGAGACTCAATTATTTACAGATCAGAGTTGAGGATCATTAATATTTATTAACTTAGCCCGATAATTTCAGACGTCGTCTACGTCGTCGTGTTGGTTGTGACTCAACTTCTCGTCTGGTACTATAAGGTATGGCTAACTGCAAAGAACGTTAAACTTATACCCTGTAGTGCTTCAAATCACCTTGAAATTTTTAACATTTTATTCAATCATTTTCTACCGAACGCTGTTACTAGTTGAAATCATATCGATTAAACGGTTAAATTTACAACTAATTGCACCAACTTGCACTTTGCATGAAAAACCAAAAAAATTAGAAGAAGAAACAATCGCTCTTTACTTTACAGCTAGCTTCATCGCGGGTGATAAATTCCAAACTATTTTCTCTCTATGGTTTCTATGGGTTCCCAGAGACCAACCAAAAAACAAAAAAAAACTACGAAATTTATTTTACCTGGGACAGAAATCCGGCGACGTCTATCGCGCTGTTAACACGAGGTCTCGTAGGTCTGGGCCACCCCAAACCACCCCCGCTGTCCAGGGAATCGACGTGATGGTTCGACCAGTGCAGATGCTGTAGAGAAAAAAAACATGTGAAATTTTTATTACCATTATAAAACGAAAAGAGAAATAAAAAAAAAAAAAACCAACATACGCGGCTCACGCGGTGCAAAAAGTAAAAGAAAATAATCGAAAAAAAATTCGATATAATATAACGTAATAGAAAAGAAACGATTTTATGAGACGGAAAATTATCTCTTATGACATCATAATCTATAAAATAATCTCAATCATTTATAATCTTTGTATGAATTTTTTTTTTTGTTCAAATTTCATTATTTCTTTTCTTTTTTCGCCATAATAGTTCATCTCCCTCAGGACTTACGATGGCCATCGACGGCAAAAATAAGATGCATATCGCAATATCTGTCCTTGTCCGAGGCGGTTCCACTCTCTCTTGGTTTTTTGTCTTTTTTTTATTTTTATTCTTATTTTTTTCCATTCTTTTTATTTGAAACGTTATTAAATTTATCGACCGTCGATGTGTATCAACGGTTATATTGTATAATAAAAAATCAAAAAACGAAATGGTAAAAACCAGAACCAAAGAGAAAAAGAAAAAACAACAAAAAATCGAACATACACCGTGCTGTATTGCGAAGTACTGCAGCTCTCGGTATATACATGTGTATACTGTATGCATTAGAAATACGTGATAACAACAGCTATTATGTGAAACTATTACACGTAGAATGCACAAGAGTTGGATCTGCGCGGGTATACACATACGTTCATATACATATGTAAAATGTATGTACGTAATAATTTTCTTCAACATATATAGACATTGGAGAATGGTCTATTAAACCGATAAGTTGTACGTACTACGCTCTATGTGTATAATATGTATAATATATCCAAGTAGATACACGTGGCTCACACATCGATCGGTGCGGAATATACGGATAACGCGAATAGCTGGTATGTCATCATTATGTTGTCGGTATCCAATTCGTAATTTGAATTTTTCCCAAGAAACAACGAAGAATAAAGAAATAGAAAAATATCTCTACGGTCTTATTCGTGTGTCTGATACGGTTAAACGAGTTGTAACATAAAAATCTGTAAAAAACAAAAACAAAACCAAGAAAGAATTGATAAATAAATTAATAATTAGATAAATATTTGAGTATCACGTATGTGCAGACGAAAAAGCGTGATTATATACAGCTGCGCACACTTCGAAAAAAAAATTTTGTGATCATTACAACAAGTACGCTAAAATTATTCTTATTTTGTTCTCTTGTGTTTTGTGGTTTCCCACTTTTCTTTTTCCATATCTCGCCTGTTTTATGTGCAATGCGTGATAGAAATCCAAACGTAGATAGATTATTCTAACGATAATCAATTAGCAATGTACACATTTTGAATAATATTAGATCAATTAGATGAAAAGAAAAAGATCACGGACAAAGAAATTGATATTCAAGAGTGCTATACATTTTACAGGCTCTACTTCCAAATGCTTACCCCTTCTGATTACGCTCTAAATATACCTCGCGAAACTTCGATTTCACGTAAAAACGAAGGTATCAATTTCGTGCACTAATTTCTTCTTTTTTTTTAAGCAATTTCTTTGATCAAAGGATACATATACGGTTAAAAAGAATTGATTAATTCTAGGACACGTACTCCATGTTTGCAATATTTATCGGGCGTTCTCATAAATATTTTCAACTTTTACATCGGCATCAGATTTTTTTTTTTTCTCTTTTTCGTCAAAGAATATTCAATTGAATTATAATCGCTCAAAACTCTTCAATTTTTTTTTCTTTCTTTTTCTCTTCACATAAAATCGAAGCTCATGAATAAGGACGAAATCGAACAGCGGTTACGTTTTCGGAAGTATACCTATTCCTATGTAAAAAAAGGAAAATTAAAATAACATAATGATAAAAAAAAAAAAAAGAAGACAGCTGCATCGCGAATTGCTTGGGTGCGGCTGTGCTCCTGCAAGTGCAACCGACATGAAAACTTATTTGCGAAACTTTTATGCGTCTCGACATTGACGATCGGAGAAAATATACTGGTCTAATATTTTTCACTTTTCTCTTCATAGAAAATTCGAACCGTGAATATGTTATTTATTTTTTTGTCAAGGGAGAATTAAGCCAGAAGATTGAAATATAAGACACGGGGCTGAAGGAATGAAGAATGGGGCGGGCTGGGGGGCGGGGTGGAGAGGGGCAAATAACTCGAAAATTGTCGACATCGCGGAATGCATAATTATACACCGTGTTTTTTTTTTTCTCTTCTTCTTCTCATTTAATACGAGTGAATATCGAAGACAGACACATATCATTGCAATGTGTAGGAATACCTAAAATGTGTATACAGTATAGGTATACATATACTATGTGCGTGTCGAAGATGCTGTCGATATAGAAAAAAGAGAAGATCATATAAGAATGATGGCTGCGAAAAAGTATTATGTAAAACGTGAGATATAAGTGAGCGAATATACAATGGATTCGGGGCGAATCATGTAATGGTGATGACGATGGCGATGATGATAGTGATAATAGTGATAATAAAGAGCACATAGGTAATTCCAATGAACGAATGAAAAAAAGAAGAAGTGAAACACCGAATACAGCTGCATTTTAAAATTGTGAAATACTCAATACTCCGTTAAAGAATACTGAATATACCGGTTGTCACGCGATGTCTGCCCTGTGGAGTAGAGCGAATTGACATCCGCAATCGCGGGGATCCCTCGCGCGTCTTGGATAATGGAAGCACTGCTCCAGGACGCAGCAGCCACCGCCGCCGCACTGAATCGACACACATCACCCACAATTCATTTTAATCATCACCTTTTTTCCAATTTCTTTTTCGTTTTTTTTTTTTTTTTTTTTTCTCTCACATTCAGAAACATTCTCTTTCTCTCTCTCTCCTTGACTTCGTTCACATCGATGTAGCGAACATACATATTGATCGATGTCGATGAATTTGAAACAATCAAGTTCGGTAATAGTTGCCTCTCGAAGACACGAAATAATTCATAATTCATCGACATGCCTCATATTTAACGCTTTACACAGTGCTGTTGTTTTTTTTTCTCTCTCTTTTTTTCGGGGCCAAGAGGGGGAGAGGTGAATTTCATAGTCGTGACCATTGGTGAACACGTGATATGTAAGTATAATAATATCTGGACAATTCGGTGCTGTTCACTTACTTAACTAAATGTATATTTTGCAGTAAATCCACACATCACTACGATAACGAAAGCTATTGATATTTATGTATGTATGCAGAGTGGCTGATTTTCAAATTAAAGGAGTTCGATTTTACTGGAAAACGATTCATGTATTGTCCTATTCAACAATCTTTCAGACCAAAACCGAATAGTGTTTCGAAAATAAAATTAAGAAATCGGTTTACAACTGGGTGGTGTCGCTTCATGGAGAAATAGGGTTGATCGCCTTCTTTCTTTTTAGGTAAAAAAAAATTCGATTTTTTTTGTTACGGATCCAAATTACAGCTGTTTTCGATAAACGAAACGGACAATGAAAGTCCTAGTTGGTTTAAAGTTGCACAAGCTGACCGCAAGCTCGTTGACTGGAACATGTTGAGACCGACATAGCTTGTCAACCTTTGAGGTTATGATCTCCATCTTTTTCTTTGGTCGATGTGTACTGAAACCAGCTATACAATTTTCATAGTCGATAGAAAAATCAAATTCCAATCAGAAACAAAGACTGCTGTTTGAATTCCTCTCGACCGTTTTTGTTCTTTGTACGACGAATCGTTTTCTCAATTATTAATCGAACCCTTCATTTAAAATGGGGACACCCTGTACATTTATAGGTATACTGTTGGTATAAATGACACGTAATACAGAGCTGCTGTAAATACATATATGTATAATATATTTATACAACAAAATATATGTATACATACATATATATTATATATCATGGTGGATACGTTAACTTTGTATGATGTAATATAATGTATAGGTATATGGTATGTAGGCAAACACAAAGCGACAATATCGTATATATAACTGCATATACGTATAATATTTACCGACTGCATCTGTCAAATTCAAAACTCCTCTCATCCACGAAAACCCGGACGATCTCTCTAAAATAAAATTAAAGAAAATCGATTTAACTATGAATTCGAATATTGTTTTTTCTGATTTTTTACTTTTTTTCTTTTTTATACAAAAACTGCTTCGCTAGTCAATTATGTTCCCTCGTCGATCAATTGCAATAATAATGATAATAATAATAATGATAATAGCAATAATAATGACGATGACACACAATTTTTCATAATTATTGACTCGCTATTTGAACTTTGACAATTTTTTTTTATCTTATTCAATTGAATACGTGTACAGGTGAAAGAATATAATTAATATTCCATGTGTCTCATTATTTTTAATACAAATTTGTGCGGTGCAGCACATCGTTCATGTAGAACAGGTAACTGAACTGAAAAATAAGTAAATAAAATATATTTATCATATCCAGCAAACACACATTTTCATCTGACAAAAGCATAGGCGGGAATGAGACTTTGTTTTGTTTGATAGACGTCGTTATAGGAATATTTATAATCTATAAAGCATTTTTTATCTTCTAATATTTTATATCCTCTGAATACTACAGATAACTCTGTATTACCTGTCATCCGTTACAAACATATGTATATATATATATATATATCTATATTGCTGGGGGATAAAATCGATCCTGATTACTCTTTTCAATTTGGAGGTAAAAAATTTGTAACGATTCACATATGATGTATACGTACGTATAATCCACATATATTGTATTCTCTCTCTCTCTTTCTCTCTCTCACTCGTTCTTTCTCTCTGCTGTATCATTGCCGGGGTGATAGATCGTCAATTATTCGATTCGTTTGGGCATAGGTAGATATTTTTGAACGAAATCTTTTTTAAACATTTCATATACTATCAATTTGAAACGAATGAACGCTGAAATTTTAGATAAAGGAAAAAAAAAACAAGACAAATCGACAAAGAAAGAGAAAAAAAAAACAGAAGAAAGTTTACGATTGATACCTGGGAACAGGCGTGCTGCGTCGAGTGTTGATTGCAACTAGTGGTAGCAGCGGCGCAAACTCCCGTTCCGGGTACTTTTAGCTGTTCCTTATAATCAGGTTGATAGGGAAGAAGCATTCGAATTTTTCCCCAACGATTAAAAAACAGAGCAATTGCTCCCGCCCAAACAACCAATACCAGCACTACAATCCCGACTTCAACGCCACGAATCTGGAACAGGAATTTTCCAAGTTGTATAATTAGATGATATAATCAAGCTAACAGCGTACGTATAATATGCCGACAATTAAACTCAGAATTTCCCAAGCTGTATAGCATGAGCATATGAAATTCCAAGATTTTCAAGATCCTACTCCCGAGAATTTCTCTAGGGCTAAATAAGGTCAACCCGAAATCTCCTCTCTAGAACCTAAAAACATTCACCCGTAAAATCAACATACTTGTGCGATGTGTCGCCAAATTCAAAGTTTTTCCTTCCAAATCGCAGTTTCTTTTCTTTATCTTTGTTATTTTATTTTCCACATTGCAGAGTTTCACGCCTTTAGATACGCGGCTATAATAATATACTGACCTGAATATAGGGCTGTGGTTGTTGAGCGGAAGGTGGAGGCGGCGGGGTTGGACCTCCGGTGACCGCACCTGCCGCGTCTTGCTGCGGGGATGTTCGCGGTGGTTCTGAGGAATAATAAAAAAAACCAGTAAAAAAAAAAACAAAAAAAGACAAAAGGATTGCGGTCACTGAAAAGCTCGATTTTCCGGAAAAGGTGTAGACGCGATGAAGCTTTCGCAATAATTTCTAGACGTAATCTGATCCTTGAACAGAACGATGAAAATCGAAGGCATAGGAATTGAGTTAATTGGACGTAATTCGACTCACCTAAAGTTCGGAAGACGATCGGACGACTACGCAATTTTTTTCCAGCTCTTACGGCTGTAACAACCAGCTGATATTGCGTGTCAGCTCTGAGACCACTCAAAGTTACCGCTTCGCTGTTCCCAGCAACAACCGCCACCACCCTGTAACTAACCACTTTGACATTATGATGCCATCTTTGCTGATCAATTTATAGGAAGTTCGAGCACTTCGTATACCTATATACAATATACATACGTATATAGTATGGTACTATACATGGCATGTAAACTTGCAATCTGCACTTTGAACTGAAGTAATTATTAACTTATCGACTAAACTGTATGAACTTTCAAATCTCTGGGGATAGATTCTCGCGGTTTAATCCCTGGCAGTTATAACGAGTATCGTAAGACTTTTTTTTTTTTCATTTGTCAATTTATAGGATGAAACTCTACAATACTCCAAGTTTAATTCTCGGTGCATTTTTGTTGGATGAATTTAAAAAAAAAAATGCAACATCAAGTATATGAACTGCGAGGGCTCAAACACTCCGTTAATAATGTCTCGGATTCTTTCAAAATCCTAATTTAAAAAAAAAAAAAAATCGAATAAATAATGAGAAAATTATTTTTATCGACGTCATAAAATCAGCACGATGCGGGGCTACGTCGTCCCGATTTTTTTTTAAACAAAAAAAATAAAATAAAAAAAACGAATTCGATAATCTATTATTACGGGCGTTGGTTAAGTGGGAAAGATTCAAACCGAACGATCGACCTGACAGATTAAAATAACATCGTCGGAATCTGCATGCATAGAAAGTTTTTTTTTCATTTTTTCATCCTTTTTAAAGTCTACAGGGTATGAAAATCAAGTGTTCTTTCAACGATGACGGGAATAAAGCACTCGTACTTCCTGAAGCTCATAATATTATACGACCGTGAGATCGATCAATTGAGTATAAAGCATAAAGTGCAGCAAAAAAAAAAAAGAGAAATAAAATAAATAAATCAAATAAAATATAACAGATTCAACCAAAATAAAATCATTCCACTCATTACGTGAAAAAATTTGTTCTTGAGTACAATATAATATGTCTAATATCTAATCATCAAACTCTAATTTCCATCGTGATCAGCTGCTGGTGGAAATTAATAACTGATCCTGATAGTAATAATTGAATACTCTACAAGGAAATATTCGTGTATCTAATCAAACCATACGTATATAACCTAATCGTGCGAAGTAAAGCATTATTGGTCAGGCCGCGCACTAATCTCATGTAAATATTAAATGAATGTTGAGAAAATTCATGTTACATACACGAGCGTTACGTGAAATTTATTACAGGTAGGTAACACGATATTTTCTCCTCAATAAATATAACAAATCAAGCTTAGAAAAAAAAAATTGATTAATTGTCAGAGATTTTTCATTAAAACTCCCATGTTATAGCGACGTGGTTGAAATAAAAAATCCTTTCACAATTGGAAAATAGATTACCAAAAAAAAAAAAAGAACACGGGTGGTGATTGAATTTCAAGTGGAGGACAAACTATGCAATTTTTGTTAATTTTCCCGTGACGATTGAGGGGGAAAGAGAAAGACATTGGAAGGAAAAAATAAATGGGTTATAAAATACGCTAAAAATTATTGGGAAGGAAATGAAGATTTTTTATTAATTGATCTATGTAGCAAAAAGTAAAAGGGGCGAAATCGAGGAAAGTTGAACGTAACAAGCGAGCGGTTTTATGTATTTATGCTGATTTGGAAAAAAAAAAATTTCAATATGTTTCAATACAGTCGTAATATTTAATTTTGAAGCTGTATAACAGGCCTGCTCTATGAAAATAAAATACATTACGCCTAATGAAACGTGCTTTTTTTCTTGCTTCTTTTTTTCTGTAGTTGTTTTTTTTTTCTTATTTTTCTTATCTTGCAAGCGGACTAAAGAATGCATGGGGAATTTAGTGATGGATGACATTGTTTTGAATATTTTGTACCTGTTCAGGCTACCGGTGGGCCCCATCGATGCAAGAAAAATCATCCGTCAGTTATTATTTTTGACTTATTTAATTATTCATTCGTTTATGCTTCGCACTGCAGCGGCAGTGTACAATAAACAATTACAATCGCTGTTGTGGAATAAATTCATTGAAGAAAAAAAAAGGGAAAACGAATGAGTATAATTATGCGTCTTTAATGATATTCATTCCATATGCTCTTGTCAAGATGTACCAGAGCCATATCGGAAAAATTATTATCGGAGCTCACCATATGATTAGGTTTCAATTAATTGCTAATTAGCTGTAAAATTAAAAAATTATTTTCTGTACTTTTTAATTACTGTGAATAATAGTGGTTCGTGCTCAATTTGTTTCCTGTCGTGATATTGATTGATTATTATTATTATTCATATTATTTGATCTTTTCGTCATAAATAAGGACTTCGAGAAATAATTTTACAGTTTCATTTTATTTTTATTTCCTGCTACCGTCGACGTATCATACTTTTGACGAGTGCAGATCTCAAATGTCGGTCAAAAGTGAGAAAAGAAAATTTCAAAGTAGGCACACTGCAGGGTCATCCACTTCTGCGATCAGATTCTGAGACATCTATAGCACCTAATTCCGTGCGCGAACAGAATCCCGAAATATCGATCGCAAACCGAGAATAATATAACGTAAAGTTTCTCTGCTGCCGTATCTAATATCTGCAGTAGAGAATAAAATTGGGTTTTTCAGAGAAGAAAAAAAATTTGTACAAAAAAATGGAGCACCAAAATCTTTTATCGCGCACATGGAGAACACCCCAATACAAGAAGTCAGTTTCTGCGCTTAATTTTTCAAAAGTAGTCCGCTGCGTCGTAATATTTTGGCGGTGAAGAAAAATAAAAAAATTAATTTTTTACCACATGTACAACGGAGTACCGAAATTTTCGATTGGGGAATACAAAAATCACTGCTATAAAAAAGCACCTATGTTTGTTCTGAAATAAATTTCTTGAAGAGAAGAGTCATCAAGTATTTATACTTCAATATTTTCCAGTCCAGAATTTATTTTTCCAAAATGGTTCTGGTAATTCGACAGACGTTAATTGTATAGTACTTTGAATCAAGGGTTATATTTATCCAATTCATTAATTATCTATATATACGTGATATTGAAACCTCAATTAATTGTCGCCAATTCATTCGAACAGTCTGTTGAGGTTTTGTTTGTTTTTTTTTTTCTTCTTTCACTAAAAACTTGAACCCCTCTTTTTCAATCGTCCAATTAACAGGGGCCTAATTATAACGTAAGGCGTGAGTGGAACCAAAATACGTCACATTTCAATGCTCTAAAATGAAATGGAATTTTCGTCTCCCGAAGTTTTTTCAATACCGGTCTTTCGCTTTTGTAATATAATATAATAATGATATAACAGTCTAAAAATTTATTTTATCGTAGGACATTCTTACAAAGTTATATAATTACGCTGCGGCGACTGGCACGAAATTATTTCCAAACCATGATTAATTATTTTTCTTTTTTTTTCTTTTTTAACGTCTATAAAAATGTTATACACAGTGGCAATATTTCGTACTCTATATTTTTCAATCCGAGGTAGTGATACCCTCGAAAATCGTTTTACAGATCAAAACCAGAATAAAAAAAAAAAACAACCGAAGAACAAAATATTCTCACAAAATTTCTGGCCGCGGGAGAAAAGAAAAGGGATTCATAGCTTGCCTGAGGTGTTTGAAATCTTCATTTGATCCTCACAAATCTTAGTATTTGAGTTTCATTCCGTTTTTATTTCACGCACCAAATATCTGAGGAATTGCGGGGCGGCGAAACTTTGGCCAGAATTATTATTAATGATTAGAAAAACTTTGTACGAATTTGGGGATGATATTTGCGAAAAAAAAACAACTTTTAACTCCCACCTTGAACGACCCCCAAATATTTTTTGTCTACGATTAAAACTTTATTTGCGAAAACGTTTTTTTTTTTTCTCTCATTCTTTGGGAGTTGAAAATTGAAACGAAAACTCGGCACTTGTAAAATATGACCACCCTAGCGTAACGAAGTGAAGAAAAAAAAATTAGAATGAAGTAAAACAAATAAAGAGATTATCTTCCGATTTCATATTTTTTTGGACGGATTGTTAGGGACGCACCTGGCATCAGTTGGTTTATACGTAACGTCGTATTTTTCAATCTGATCAACTTGACTGGTGCTCCAGGAGACGCGGACTGAAGTTGGATTGACAAACATCACCGTTATGTTCTCTGGAACTCCTGGTATCCCGGGCATCGAACCTTCGAACAAACAATGAGAAGCTGAACGCACACATGATCACAAAATCGATCGGTGATAGAAAATTTCATTTCGATTATGGAAAATTGATTTTTCTTTCTACTTTTTATTTCTATACTTTTTCTGAGTTTTGTTTATTGATTTTTTTTGTCCATTTCGTTTCCATTCTATCTTCGTTTCGTTTTTGTTTTTTTTCTCCTTATATCCTCTCAGAACTCACCGACGAGGCTAGCTCCTTGCAAAATTAGTATGGTGGCCCAAAGGACCATGCCTCCAGGGTGGCGGGCCAGGACTGGACCGCGCCTCCTTGGAGCTCCACTTTATTTGGTACTTCCGGTCAGCCGAAGTACCCCACGTTCAACCCCTTTGACCTCCACCTTTTCACCTGAACGTTCAACTCGCACATCGATGAGGTAAGTATTCCATCCTTTCCTCCGATCATTCACCTTCTTCGATCGACCGACCGCAGCCCCGTATAATTCGATCTCCTCGCATAAAAAATAAAATAAGAAAAAAAAAAACTAAGGAAAAACGATGAGTCTACAGTATCTGCAACAAAAATGACATTTCCAAAATTTCAGACGCCCGTTCATTGTGATGTATACAGGGTGATTCACCAGAGGTGTTGGAATAGGCGGAGACTAAACGACGTGATGCGAGCGCGACAACGAATGCGATAGCCGATCTATTTTCTTCCGTGGATTCTCTCGCTGTTCATTGGCTATAGAACTAGGCGTGACGTCGACTAGTCCCCGCCTATTCCGACACCTCTGCTGAATCGACCTGTATATGTAGGTATACATATACCATATTACGTAATGGAATGAAATATATTTTTCTACTAAATCGAGTAGATCGAGTGAGTTTATCGGATACGGACAGGATTACGTTACGTTGTACGGACGGTGGTTAAGAAATGGTGGTAGGGAACACGTTACGGCCTTCAGGGCAAGGAAAGTGGTGGTGTAACACGACGTAACCGTAGGGGTTCCTAATGCGCGGGGGCAGCTTTTCCGTGTTGCTTCTGCTTTAGCAGCTAGTCGGTGACATATGTGAACAGACGGGGTGAAGGGAACGAGGTGGTGCATGCCATGGCACAAGAACCAACCTGAACTCGCGGGCAATCGATACCAGAGTGTGTAATTTGCCAAGGAGAACGGTGACACTGGACTGAACGGTACGCTAGGTACCTACCTACGTGTATCGGGCATACATACGAAGTATGGCTATATAATCTGACGTCTATATATCTAGTTTCATATCGACATCGCATACCTAGGCGTCGTCGTACGTATGGAACGTGCATGCCATATACACGCGGGTATGTGTAGATAAATCCATTATTGGCCTACACGCGCTGTTTACAGAGGATTGTGCCTTTAGCGATATAGTGCTCGCCGCGCGTTGCTTTGTTCCGTACAAAGTACTTGAACTTTGCAACGTTAGTGTCCGTTCATGCATTAGTGATCGAAATGGCAATAACTTAGTCGGCGTAATGTTACCTCGGTCAAGGTACTCGTAGATCACGAACGAACTGAAACAGGGTATTACGCTCCGCCGGAGGATCGAGACTCAAAAACAAATCGTAAAAAAGTTATCTGTATGCGACGAGTTCTTCAATTTTTCAGTTATTCTTACCGATTTCGATGTAATTCGTACATGTTATCGAGAAAGAAGAAGATCCGAACCTGAGAGAAATGTGAGAGAATTCTTTCGTTTTTTTTTCGTTCACTTTAGCTGAATTTTTTTCCTTTCCCAAAAGGATCTTTGGAGGATTTATTATTTTTAACAGAGTTGTCTGTTCTTGAAAGTGTTGTTTCCGGTTTAGACAGAGAGCGAAATTGATCGACAGTTTCTGGCTTCAAGGGGTAGTAAGAAATCGATGAATATAGATTTCTTCGCGATAAAATTGCCCGTCAATCTGATGTGGCGATACCTCGGGGTGATTTTAAATTCAGAACCTTTCAGAGGTATGTTTATGCATGTATATCGATGTGGAAAATACAAAAGCGAAAGAAGAACTCCACACGATCCAAATTCATTTCCCTGTACAGTTGAGAAGTTTTTCAAATTTTCCATGAAATTAACCAACCCCTTTCTACCGGACTATTCATCTAGAATATATCTATAAATAAAATAGTAAGATATGCTTTTACGAATAATCGTGTATCCCTATATTTTTAGTGCTTTATTCTATTCCCATATCGATATACGACACACTAGCCACATGTGTTAGGCACGTGAAATATATGCGGTGTTAGAAACTCTGTGAGCTTTCCACGAGGCGCCCGTGGCGAAGAAACAAACACCCCGGAATAATAAACTTCGCGGAGTAACGCGGAATGATTTGTGATACTATGGGCGGCTCAGGTCAGCCACAATCGTTAATAACTTAAAGCCGTGAACTTATTTTACACAGCATAATTTTATATGTATGTTACTCGGTGTAAATACGAGCGTATAATACACGATTTCGTTCTTTTCTGGTTTCGATTATTATTTTTTACACGGTGGAGAGGATCTGCAGTTTTTGAATCTTATCCGATTCGATGCTAATTGACACGGTACTGCAACGTGACTCGCAGTGTTGTATATAATACTTACATATACGTATAGGGAGAAACATAAGTATGTAGATATACAATTTTGCAACTTCTGCATGCAATGTTTAACGGACAGGTTGAATTAGAACGATTACTTCCGTTGCAACTCACGCGATCGTGTGTCATGCTGGGTAAGGTTGTTCATATTATAATGAATATTACGTTGTATACTCTATGATATTTCCCTGCAATTACATCTACACGAACTCTCGATGATGACGATGACGATGACGACGATGACGTTGACGATATTATCAGCGGACGAGGGGTGAGAGGTGGTTTAGGGTAGTTGGGAGACTCATCGACATTCAACGATCGATAGGAATCACTGCTACCTTCTGGGAATCATTAATTTTTTTTTTCGAACGAGCTTTTCAAAATCATTACTTCTGAAGCACGCTCCTCGGCTTTAACGTTTCAGATTTCGTGTTGTATATCATCGGAGAACAACTGCCGGTCTTTTTAAAGTCAGTTATACCCTCTCATATATTTTTAAATACAGAAGCTCTCGCTAAAGCTTCAAGTTTCTCTCGTTGTAAAATAAATATTTTGTATCTGACTTTTACATGGAAATGACGCGCGAATGATAAGCACAAAAAATTTCTGTGTTCCTTCGCGATGCGTGGTCGAAGGTGAAAGATATCGAAGGAGAAAAATATCCACATTTTCATTTTTTATAATTTTTTTGTTTCATAACAAAAATTCGTTCAAAAAACAACAGAATCAGACGCGTCTGGATGTGTCTTTTCTTTTTCTCTTGAGAGAAAGAGCGAAATATTTTTTGTTCGTTTTGAATGTATTAAAAATACGATGGAAAAGGGCGAGAAAAAATTCACATTTCGGACTTGGATCGCGAGTATGTCGAAATTGTTTCTGTACTCCCTAGGAAAAATGATATATCTTCTTCCTCGGACGCGAGGGAGGTACTTATACTGATTGTTAATATGATATAGTTGTTCGACCTCAATCCGGGCTTAAATATCGAACACGACCTCCGCTGTCGATGCTTCCTTTCGTGACATCGACGTTTTTCAAAGCGAAACAAGGAAGCTGGAAGCCTGTAGGTACACACCCCATTCAGGTACAGTTATGGCATATAAGCGTACATAAGTGAAGTGCCTCTAAATTTATTACGTAATAAATCCAAGTTATGAAACCTTTAACCCCGCGCATTAGTAGAGAGGAAACTTCACCTCTGAAGCCAATTTAAAACCGACTCCAAAGCCGATCCTAATCGTTGGCTTATAACAAAGCTCAGAATTAGTCGCTTCGTCTAGACTTTAAAAAATAGTAGAGAAAGAAAGACATTTTTTTTTTTTTTCAGAAAATCACAAATCCGTTAGTCACGTTATGTACACTTGGCGAGGACATAACTGGCGTAGTTAGACAGAACGCGATGAGATTTAGGTTGGCATTAAATCCTAGTCTAGGCAGCAAGTGCAAAAACGGGGTTTAGTTTTTCGCAAATATCTCAAGAACTAATTGAGATTTTCGAAATTTAAAAAAAGATTCGAAAAGAGAAAGAAATTTCCTCAGAAAAGTTCCGACTCCCGAAGCTATAGGACGATTATTTATAATTTTCCCAGAGGGGTGAAAATATGGTCGAAAACGGGTAGTCTGGCTTGCGCGCGTCACGCAATGAAACGGCCCACAAACCAGACTAGCCGTTTTCGGCCGTATTTTTACGCCTCTAGAAAAATTATAAATAATGGTCCTACAGTTCCGGGAGTCGAGACTTTTCTCAAGGAAATTTTCTCCTCTTTTCGAATCTTTTTTTGAATTTCGAAAATCTCAATTAGTTCTTGAGATATTTGCGAAAAACCAAACCCCCGTTTTTTTTTACTAAATTTTTTATAACTATTGGAATTTTTGCGAGCGGAACTTGATTTTTTTCAAAGAACTTCTACATGCTGTCCCGAATCGAATTACTTCTCGTTCATATTTTTCCGAGACTGCTGAAAAATGTGGACCTAAAAAGCACTTGCTGCCTAGACTAGGATATTTAATACCAACCTACAGCTCATCGCGTTCTGTCTAACTACGCCAGTTATGTCCTCGCCAAGTGTACATACGTCATGCGAAGATTCGGCTATCGTTGTTTCATTTTCTTTGTAAAAGTGAAAACAAAAAAGAAATGAAAAAGAAAAAAATTGAAGAAAAAAATCTAAGGTAGGATGTGTACCACCATTGCCTCCGGTAACCGTACTATAAATTTTCTTTTCCCCCCTGGGAACTAAAAAGTCAGTATGGATGTAACGTATAAAGTCTTATAGGGATGTTGGAAACTGCGTTTCAGTGCATCATCCTCTCATGGGATATACACATAGGTTCTATATATAGATAGCTGTGTCCCGGGAACGAACCTCCTAGCTAGGCTAGGTTGGTAGGAGTCGGCTGAATCGATTTGCATAATCCAATGGATGGGTAAGCGTTTCTATTTTCTAGTAGACATCACTCGAATTTTCGATCGTTTTTTCAACCTACGTATACATAAGTGTGGACATAGATATATTATCTATGGTGTGGAGTACAGATAACAAGAGCTCGGAATTTCAATTCGGTTTCATTTCTCATATACATCTATTCCACGATGTAGGGCCATCGATGTTTTAGAATCCCGGATGGAAGGAGTTTGTTTGTCATAGGAGAAAAAGATCCTTCGTGTCCCGCAGACGCCAGAAGACCTTTGTACTTTTAAGTCGTATTTACTTGGGTCTCAACTGCGCGTCAAGGGATCGAAAAGCTCTACGCTGCTGCTGCTGTTGCCTGCCAGTGGTTTCGCTAAATTACGTCTTTGCACTGGACGACGCGAGTGCTGCGCCTCGCGTCGCGTCAAAGATCGGAAGATGAACATCCCATACTTTCTCAATCGTAAAATTGAATGACCTCATGCATAGAAAAAGGTCTAATTCTCCGGATCCAACGCTTCCAAGGATTTCATTTTAGCGGCTATAGTTGAATTTCAATCCTTGTACGAATTTTGGATTTTTGTCTTTTTTCAATCTTTTTTTCACTTTTTCTTATCACACAGATTTTAATATCACCTTGTGTTGAGAGACTGAAGAACGATAATGATAATAATAATAATAATTAACTCAGCGGTTTCCAAAAACTTCCGTGCATTCTTTTCCGTGCATATTATATCCGTTATTGTTGTTGCATTTTTTTCTCCCCGAAAATCACGAGTCAATGAGGAAGGTCAAAAAGCTAGAAAAATTCGCGAACCAAGTTCTGGTCCAGGACATTATTTTGCTAGTACAATTGTCATGCTCTGTTCATCGGTCGATTTTCAACACTCTGCAGCCCCTGGCTATAAAATGAAGCATTGCATAACGAGTAGTCGTCGTATCCTAGGAGATAACACGTGTAAAAGCACTTCGCATCTGGATATAGATATGACAGTTATAACTCGTGTAATGCACCACGTGCTAATCTCACCGCAGGCCGACAACCCGCGTCCAGCTATGCACATTTCATCGTAAAGATTCACGTTATGCTAAAAAATTTACCGATTTTACTCACGTGCCTCCGAAAAATACGCGCGGTACGGTAAGGTATACGCAAAAAAGAAAGTTTTGTTTAAAAATAATTAGAAAAAAAAAAACAAAAAAAAAACTTCAACGAAATCGAACCAAAAGAGAATTGTTGTGTGAAAGAAGAAGAAGAAAAAAAAAAACAGAAGAAAAATTATTTCATCTTATTCGCCACTGCGTTTCACGATGTCATATATATTCCGACATTTATTTATGGTAATTGAACGGTATACCTACTCGATGGCTTCGAATTTTATTCAGGAAAAAATTGTTTATTCAAGTTCTTAAGCGGAATATAAATGTCTGAAATTCATCGGTCTTCGATTATTGGGGAAAAAAAGATGTAGGTAACCACCGGAGCATTATAACAGTATTGCAGGGGGTGCAAATTTTTTTTTTTTTTTCATAGGAAGACTGTATTCCACCTACACATGTAAAAGTATTATCTTATAAATATATTAATATAAGAAATGGACTTCGCTAAAGGGTTCCGTATGATTCTATATTTTATGTCTAAACTTATATGTGTATTTGTATGCGAGCGCAATAGTTGTCGATTCTGGCACGCGATTCATGAGAGTCAATATACCTGTATAGCTCGTTTGAATAAACATAATTCAGCCGTTCGAGAAAAAAAAAAAAAAAAAAATGAAAAAGGATCGAAAAAAAAGCAATGATAAAATTGCAAATGTCATACCTAATAACGCCCGGAAAATACCTTATCTTTAATATTTATACGTCACTTTCAAATATTCGTAATATCGAATATTATATGTATACGACGAGCGCGCGAAAGAGGAAGATGAAGCCCGAGAAAAAAGAAAAAAAATGAAATTACAAACAAAAATTGAAAGACAAGTATAATGCCGTTGTGAGTCGATTCTGGAAAAATGGCTTATGTATTATGTATTGTAACGATCCCGTTTAATTGTTTTTCCTGACTGTTGCAGCAATAAATTGATTGAGTATAGGGGCTGCGCGGATCTCCATATATTGATTATAGACTAGACTAGGAGGCATTGTTGAGGAGGTACAGCCACCGGAATTTTGGGGTGTGGTAATTTGGAGGCCGGAAATTGCGCAATTTATTTGAGGAGAGAAAGTGTGTACGTGTTATACGAGGTGTTATACATATAGAGAGAAAATCTAACTGCGCAGAGACTACGATTCCCAATGTAGTTGTCAAAGATTGCGGAATTTTTAAACACACCAAATAATAATAGGTAATTTTATTAGACACGTCAAAAGTGCCGGAAATGAGAATAACCGATGAAAGGGTTAACAACCCTGATGGATTGAACCGAAATTGTAACTAGAAATTGAATTGTACGTAATTCGTGATCGAAAGATAATGGTTCCGAAAAAAACTCATTCGACAAATGAACGTATAATAATAAATCAATTCTGATCATCACACAATGGAGAAGAATAGGATTTGACCCGTGAAACTTTGAAAAAAATTTTCAGAACCATAAGCTTAGAGTCCCTAAGTTTATATACTTGTATACTGTGTACATATATGTATACAATTCGCACGGGGATCAATTCGATTTATTTATATATCTGCAGCCATTTCTGATGCAATAAATTTTCTCTACCCCCAGGGAATTCTTCGGGTTCTAATTGGCAGAAATAATCGCGTCTATGTGTAGATATTACTAATTCTTTTATTTTTCTTCTTCTCATTTTTGTTTCAAGATCCTGCAGACGATATCTATATCGTTCCCTGTTTCGGCAAATTGAAAGACGAAAGAAAAAAAAATATGATCGTACCTCGCGCGCATCGCTGGACGTCCTCGTATCATCGTCTGTTAAAAAACATTTGTATAATATACCAATAGGACATCGAGATAAAAAGACGAAAAAAATAAAAACTAAGAAGAAAAAAGGACGTTATATATATATTATAATAATACACTCGTGGGAAATTAATGAGCCGATATTCGATCCACGGGAAGTCGAAAAGAGACCGGACAACTTCTGCAGGTACAACATATAAAAATGCATAGTATAAGTAACGCACGACTTTCAAATACCGCGATAAAAGGATCAACTCAAGAGAAGACAAGAAACGAAAAACAGAAGAGAAAATTAATTATTTAGAATCAAGCAAAGGATTTTCTGAACAAAGTTTTACCGTACAGCATTGAGCTTTCGGTTTTTGCAGATTTTTTTGCTCTATAGTTCACGTCACGGTTAACCTTTGGGCTTAATTATATAGCCACGTTAATTTGATATCGAAAGTTTACTTTGGGATTGACGAGCATGTTTAGGACGTAGATTAAGCGTTGTTAATTTTAACCCGTATGCTTCTGATGAAGTTCTCGTTTTACAGTAATACAGGGTGAAATATACGTTTACAACAGCAGCTGATGTTTGACATATTATGGAGAAAATCGCGAGATGATTCAATTGGGCTTTTGAAATTATTCTGACTACAGATCTACGTGCCACGAATTAATCACCCTTATTATTCCATGGGTACGTCCGTGTTATAGTACATGTACCAAATGAATTGTGCGTATTGAAAATCGAGAAATGTAAATTTGTCTTCGTTATGTTTTTTGTTTTTTTTTTCTCTGTAAATTCGATACTTCGAGGAAATTGAAAATTAATTAGTTGCAAAGCTTCGTAGAATTCGCTCGATTTATCCGTGTACAGAAATATACATACGGTAACTGGTGTAATTAGTAGTACAAGTTTGGCAATTAACACTCGAGGAAACTTCGACCAATTAATTAACTTCCATAGAGTATTCGGAGGATATTGTTACAATTCAACAATCAAATCATCCTATATAAATAAATTCTACTTTAGCAAGTCTGAAAGACCAACGTAATATCAGAGGCGCCGTAAACTTATACGTTCTAAAACTGTCGTTCAAAAACTATAATGAACAATTTCGTCAATTATTATTGGTATTATTATAATTATTCATCCCTGCCGATGTTACTTTGCCGTAACACGTAGTTCGAGGGCTTGAGTTTGGAAAAAAAAAGAAAAAGAAGAATTAATAAATAAATGAATGAAAAGAGAAGATAGTGCAGCGCGGAAAGAACGCTGGGCACGGTTTGTTTCGGAAGATTTGAAGAGATAAAAAAAATAATGAAACAAAAAAAAAACGCGAAAAAGTCCACTATTCGGTATGAAAAGTGTTAAACTGCTACCGGGGTATAACGGCGAACGATTACGAGTGTGAAAACTAGGGTTAAAAAATTCTTTGAAAGGGGTTTATTATCGTTGTATCAGAAACGAGTGCGGGCTGATAGGTAAACCAGTAAAGTTTACCTTAGTGCCTTTCCGCAAACGCTGCGAGTAGGCACTTTGGGTGTACTGGGATTAGTGTGGGTTCCGTTAGCTAACAAAGGACTGCAATATTGTCTTTGTTTATTCAGCGAACTACAATAGCCACGACCCTCGTCGGACAAACTGGTAATTTCAATATTACATACATGTAACGTACACACACCCCCTAGCTCATATGCGTGCAATATTTAACAATGGAAAACACCTAGAAAACATGCCACAGAAATATGACTAACAATAAACAAAAGAAGATTGTGTATTATTTGAAAGTATGGCAATTTATGCAGGTTAAATTTTCATAAATTTTGCAAATAGAAGAGAAAGAAAAAAAAAACTATTATATTACACACCGCGTTCGATTATTTTTTAACGGCATTTCGGAGGGACTATAAAAATTTCCTTTTCTTCTTTCGTTATATATAAGTTTTTTGTTTTTTTTTTTTTCATTTCTGGGTTACGGAACGACAAACTTTTGTGGTTGGGAGATTTTTTTTTATTCTTATTTCATTCCACTCGAAATTGAATGTCTTTTGTTCGAAGCGCGTGCGAATTACATGTGCGTATAGAATATTTTCATTCTCTTTAATTTTTCTTCTTTATTTCATTTATTCTTTTTTTTTTTTAATTTGATTTTTTTTTTTTTGCTGTATGGCTGCGATGACGCTGTAGCGGCACGGTTATTTCCTCCTCTCAGAATCCCATGAGGGATGAAATGGCGTTACGGGGGTCTCGTGGGTTAGCAAAAGTTATATTTGCGATTTCAAATTTTAAAAAAGCGACGACCTTCTTCCTCCCTCCCCGTTTTCATCCTCTGAAAAGGTGGCGAGGACCTTCTGGCACCGAATATATTAAAATTTGATAACACGTCCGTAGGCGGGCGAGTATTGTAAGGGAAAATGAATGAGTAATAATAATTACATGGAAATAAAAGAAATTTGACAAAAATTTTAACGACCACTATAATTAAAAACGTAGGTATATGTATTGAGGATTATTTTTCCCATGAACTACGGAATTAATTGTTAGGGAATATATATTTATAAGCTGTACCTAGAAGGGAATTTGAGTTGAATATTTTTTTCACCCCAGTTGATTCTTTGAAAAAAAAAAATTTCGTTTTTTTCTTCGTCTTTCTTTAATAAATTCTTGGGAGAGATTGCACTACGAATTTGAATATTTCTTGCTTCATTTTTTCTTTTTTTTTCCCAACCCTGCGAACAGCGTTTGGTAGGTACATACAACTTGAATATTTAAGAGAAACTTCAGAGTACCTATATATACTTTGTAAATTTGAATTTCATCTCCGGGTTGAGAATCTTCGTAGCAACCGGAAACGTTTGCTTATCCCGATAGTTACGTTCGTACTTGAACTTTCTATGCGGATATAAAATCGGGGCAAAATATAATGAGATAAAGCGTTAGTGAAAAACACGGAAAAACGTCATACTGTAGAACGATCGCCGTAGAACGATCAATACGATAAAATGAGCGAGATTTCGAAATTTCGGTTCAAGCGTTGTCATTTTATTTTGTTTTTTTTGTCTTATTATTATTATAGAAGACGAGACAACGGGACTCGCGATAATATTCGCTATTTATTTCGATGAAAAAACTTGAAAACCCATCGGCATTCCATAAGTTTTGCTGTCAGTTGGTTCTGGTTTTTTTCTTCATAATTTTTCTTTTTCCATGTTTTTTGGTTTTGCGTAACCACCGAGCCAAGATCTCGCGGGAATATAACTATGTATATCATATCCCAGCACCTCCATGGGTATAATACAAGGTGAACAGAGAGAATATAATAAAATTGCGGAATGAAAAAACAACCCCTTGAAATAAAAATATATCGCGCGCCGTATAAGCTCACCTCCATACTCTCCTCCGTCACACCTATAACTGTTGAAGTGTATCTTTTTTCTCGTCGTTTTTTCCTCTTTTTACACGATTCCTATTTCTCTACGAATATCCCTAAGGATCTTCAGCTTATATGGTAAAATCCCGACGTGAAATACGGTGAGTTGTATTGAAAATGATGAACTGAGAAACAATTATTATGAAATGAATGAGCTTTTTTTTTTTGCTAACCTATTCTAGATATATAACCTTTATATACCTGGAGAATATATAGTTACCCATGTCATAATTTATTACATCGCGACAGGTATATGAGTCGAATCGAATTTAGGGTTGGGTAAAACTTGTTACTCGGACTTTATATTTGATCAACGTGAGTTTTTGACGCGTTTTATCGTCGCCAACAAATTTCGCGGACGAGTCCCCGCAGCTACATACATATATATATATACCTATATATTACATACCTACCGAGTATATTTACCCGCACATTTCATGCAAGCTTTTATCCTGGTTAAAACGAAGTTGAGGGCAGATCGAAGGAGACAAAGATAAATGCAAGAAAAGAAAAAAGGAAAAAATCGGCAAAGGAAAAAAAAGTAACGAAATAAAATAATGAAGTATAAGGGAAAAGTATAGTCGAAAGTATACGGCGAAAAAATTGTGACTCTGGAGGTAAGAAAAAGAAAAAGAACAACCGCGGGGTCAACAGTCAATAATCCTCGACAATATTAAATTTTTCAATCGAACAGTTTTTTAAAATTGTGCAACTCCTGCAAGTCGTGGATTTTTTTATCACCGTGGAATCGTATTCGAGAAAAATTTAGATCTTCTTTTCTTTTCTTTTTTTTTTTGTGCGAAAAAAATTTATCGCCACTCACGTATAGTATAACGTCGTACAGAATTACGTTTTTTTTTAACGTCCGGTTGACAAATGATTGGAGATGAAATCATCTCGGAATAAAACAACTATAATTACGACGCGTATTAAAATCTAATTCCGAGTTCTTACCCAATTTTCTTGACAAATTCGGTGCATTAAAGCGATTTAGCTGCAGCAAGTTAATTTTACTCTTTCGCTGTCGGTTTTAATCCTCGCGGGTCGCGCTGTGGAATCTGAAGTCTCAAGCGAGTTCTCAAGCCTCTTAGCGTTGATTAATTTTACACTGTCGTATTATACGGGGAACCCGGCTGACGCGTGCTTTATAATGATAATAATAATTAACACACACACGGAGTACGGCGAAATTAGGGTATACAATGAAACAATTGTATGTCTGACTCTACACGTCGCATAATTCTGTGGATCTTTTTCATTTTTTACATTCTATTTTCGACTAAATCTAAAAATCGGATCGAATAACGTGTAACCGTAACTCGATTAAAGGCTAATTTATTGATAGTGATTCGATTCGACCTTGATTAAATGAAACCGTTGAAATGTCCTACTCGACGTTCGTTATGACGAATAAAATACCACACAACTTTGAAAATTGTCGTTAACGGGATAATGGCCTATCCAAAAGTTTAGCCGCGGTAATTAAAATTTTAGAGCTTAAATTTGGAACGAACGGCTTTCGTTGTCATTTACATGCCTGTGTGCGCACGTAAATTACAGGCGTGCAGACAAAAAAATTCTTTTTCAATTCCAACGACGATGCATATAAATAAACCGATCCGACGTGACAAAGTGAATCCGCATATATAGGTATGTATAGCTGCTACAGTAAAATATGCAATTCGGTTTTCGAACAATGCGGATATAACGACGATAATCGGATCATTGTTAATATACGCGTTCGATTATAATCGTACAGAAATCAATTAATGCAGTTTTATATAAACGCTACCGAACCAGTGCGTTGTAATATTGCGATGACGCTCGCGTATATATATATCTCTAGACCATGTAACAATTCCGTGCATATCCACCACTCCTACGGAAATTTATTTTTTACGATCATGAAAATATTAATATCACATGATATATAGACATACACATACGTTAAGTTTCATAAAAAATTTTAAATTAGATCGAAAATTTCACGCTCCAATAGCATAAAACTGAATTCATTTGTTTTTTTTTTTCTTCTTCTATTCCTTTCAGTACAATCGCCACACGTACTAATTACAAGCAATCGTTAATAATATATTGAGCGAAACTATTTTTAACCCTTTCACGCGATTGGCGACTAAGTGGATGTACATACATATACGTTGTGTGTATACATACATGTAACAACGTAGGTCATAATTCGGGCAAAAATTTATGCGCCGTTGTATAATGTATGCGTGAATATTATAATATTCTTCAAAATTTAACGAATGACGTAAAACTTGGCGGGTGTTAGTTTGACTTGTGGTCGATGTTCGGTATCGATTTCTCACCGCTGTATTATATGCGAGTAAAAAACTGGGTTCCGTCAAGGTAGCAGCAGCTGTTCTATGTATATGTAAATACATACTTATGTATGTTCACAAATTCCGCTGTTCTACCTCTACTCATTTTCGCCGGGGTTCATGCGACATGCGACAAAATCCGAGGTATGTAACATAAAGCGCCAGATTGGGTGTATACATATGTATATATATACCTATGTATACAGGCATGCCAACTGGAAAAGGATTTTCAAATCCCCCCCCTTGAATCTGATAACGTAAAATAACGTGACTTAAGATTCTTTATAATTTTTTCTATTCGTATAATCCTTTTCTATGTACCCCGTATACACCCGCATATATACCTATATCTACCTACCTATGTGCAATTTTATATATTTAACTTCGTATCGCGATCTATACTGTAACACGTTATGTCGTACAAGGAAAGACTGCTCACTAATTGTTACCCACATAATTTCACCCTTTATTTATATCGCCTACACATCCTATATAGACCTATACTGATTGCGAATTACCTACCGCGGCCTTACAAACACGCATATGTATATATATGTTGTACACTATATATATATAGGTATGTACATGTGTATACCATTTTACTTCCTCTGCAGACGTTTCAATTTTCAAACTTTACAGACTTTTGCAAAAGAAACAAAAAAAAAAAAAAAAACTGACGTATAATATACATATACCTACTATATAATATAGGCATATATATACTCTCAGAGTGAATCGAAATTTTTGTTCATTCCTCTCAGAATTTCACATTTTATTTTATACAGCGGGAGTTAATTATTAATTTCTGAACAATTTTATTTCATTCAACAATTTGTACATCTCACTCTTTTGCATCGCTACACATATACATATACATTATGGATACTATGTACTAACGATATGATGTTTCGTTTATAATTCTGTTTTATTTTTTTGTGCCGGTTTTTTTTTTCCGATTTCTCTTTTTTTCATCTTCTTTTTCTACAGCACAAGCTGGTGTTCGAGGGGGTGAATTTTAGCTTTCTGCCGAAGAATCGCGTTTCGTCTCCTCGCGTGTATACCTATAGATATATAGATATATCTATACATATGGGTTATGTGCCTCGAGTCGAGCAGGTTATTGGGGTATACGGGGTTGCAGGTCGCATGGATTCCCAACGGAAGGTATAGGGGATGAAGAAATAGAGTGTATACATATGTACATTCACACACATATGTAATCAAGTTTTTCAGGCTTATCTTCTTCGTCAGATTATGATAGACGAATGTACTATATGGAACTCCACGCCCTGCAGCTGTGGTAATTCAGGTAGAAGTACGAAAAATAGTATAGCTCAACATCAGCTAGAGAAAAAGAAAAGGAAAAAAAAGTAAATTGCCGCCGTCTTATAGAGGTCTTCAAAAATTTACAATGTTTCATTTCTTAGATCCCTGAAATTGGAGATATTTTTTTTTTTGCTTCTAATAAAAATTCAACCCCATACAAAGGTAGCGAAATAATAGAGTTAAAAGGACGAAAAAGTCTCAAACCATATATCTTTTTGAAAATGACTATTTTTATTCTTATGTATAGGTATACAGATATCTGGTACGAAATCCCGTTGAACATAAAAATGTGAAATACATCAGAAACTCGATTTTCGAATCCGTATAATTTAATTGAACAAATATAACGTTAATTTCATTTGAAAGAAAAAAAAAAAACTTTTTTTTGTCCGCGGAAAAGTTTCCTGGAATTACGATTATACGAGCTTGCGTGATGATAAAAGAGCAGCTTCGTGGAAAGAGAAAAGAAAAAGAAAAAAAGGAAGAAGAAAAAAAAAAAACTCGTTTTGAGTTGTCGACGACGGCGGCGGTAAAGGTGTGTTATACATCTATACACACGCACACGGTGGTCGCGAATCAAGGGGGAAGGGAGGGCATCTCTGGAGGCCAATTAGTTGTATTGATTCAGCGCTGACCTACCAACTATACTAACCCAATCCCTTCCTCCCTCCTATTACAATCACCCACCCTTGCAAGATTTTGTTCCCCCATTTTTTTTAGGTTTTTTTTTAGGTTTTTTTCTTCTTCCGCAGTCCCAACTCTCAACGATGTAAGGCAGGTTATACGACATCACGTATGAAACTTCTCCTCAATTGACAATGAGCGGAAAAAACGAGCGTGAAATCCTACGAGCATTGCGATCTAATTGTAAGACAGGTAAATTTATATTCATGCAAAGGATTATTCTTGTTAACAAATAAATACAGGATATTTCGTACTTCTTCTTATTTTCTTTCTTTTTTTTACAGATGCCTGCATTACCCGCAGTAGATAAGTATTTGTTCAAACACTTGTACGTTACATCAGCTTGTGGATTCTTAGTTTTATTCATTTCCTGTGGGTCTTACGTGCGATTGTGTGCGGAGGCATGTACATAAGGTACGTCGGTGTACATAGGTATGCATTTGAGAAAAGAGGGTTGAAAGTTCTTCGTATATGACCTGAGTTATTTATCCCCTGTCGATATATACACTAAACTAACTAACTGACTGACTAACTAACTAACTAACCAACCCTTTTGTTTTATTACGGCTTATTCTGGGGATCGGTTTTTCTTTATATATATTATACATATATATATAGGTACGTGTATACGATACAGCTATCCTATATATTTACCTATATTTACCGCAGGAAGAAACGTCTGCGTGTTTTAGCAACGGTATATATTCGTACGTTGAATAAATAAATAAACTGAAATGCGTAAGAAACCGGTAAAGCGTAATGATATATATATCTATATAGGTAGACACAAAAATATAGGGCGTACGACGTTGGGAAACGAAGAGATTTCGATTATTCGATTATCCGATTCCGGGTACAGCCGCCAATTTGATTTCCCATTTCCATTCGAACTTCGATTTATATTACCATTGCTATCTATATACATGTATGTATACCTCGCTGTATATATATGCCTATACCTACTTTTACGACACGCAAGAAAGAAAAGAAAAAATCAAATCAAATAAGACGGAGTAAAAACTTCTTTTATATATTTACATGGATATACATTACATATAATGTATTCATACCTAAATCAAATCAGATCCTTATGGATGGTATACAAGAGGATAGGTATATACCTACAACAAAAAGTGTGTGTTGTAATATTATTATTATTATAATAATTATTATTATTATTATCATTGTTACTGTTATTATTGTAAAATTCACATGAAAAATATATTGCAACGACTTATATCATATATAATCGGATTACATTTTTCTATATACAGCTGGTGCCGGGAACGTTATGTATATAGTACATATATATTTACAATACAGCCCTAAATTTACGATACGCTGTACTATATATACTACCTATAAATATAAAATGCATAACGTGAAAAATTGAACCTAATTTTGAAACGCGTCTATTATAAACGGAAATTTTCGGTTTCTCATGCAATAACCTATGTATTATTGCGGGTCGATCAATTGCGATTCGAGTTTATTGTTTGGAAATTCGGTTTTTTGGTAATAACGAGTTGAATGTGTATTGTTCATGACCTATACTATAATTCTATTGTATTACGATAATGCCCGCGATTTTTTTTTTGTTTTTCAATCAAGTATGATTGGATTTTGACTGATTAAAAATGCTGGCTATAATTATCAACTTGTCAACTTCATAGTTCCGCTATTGTTTTATCCATTATTGTTAACCGTGCATATTTTCGGGGGGGGGGGGGGGGGGGGGGGCAAAATTAAAAAGAAACGGAAATTTGATTCGAGCGAGAGTTTTGATCAAATTTATTACTTCGAAGAATTCTTGGCAAACTTAAAATAAAAAATCAATCAATCAATCAATGACAATCGGAATTACAAACAATTTCGATGAGAATAAAGGCGCTGTTTTCCGGCTCTCGATAATTCAGAGTGACCTAAAAAACTGTGCAGATTATCCGAAGGAAATTTCAAATATAAATATAATTGCGTTATCGGTAATGATTTTATCGGCGTCGAGTGGATATTACAAATCTTCAAAAAGTCCTTTGACATATACCTGTAAAATTTCCACATCAATAGCATCAGATTTTTTTATGGCACAAGAGCCTTCCTTTTTTTTCGATATCTACACTTTTTCGCGACTCGACTGTATATATGTATGTACAGAAAAAGTTCAATTTGAACGTGTCATTATATATAATATGCTGACGATAATCCAAAGAGCGTTTGTTGTTAGCTCATTCTTTCCTAGTATAAAATAAATTTGCGCAGACTTTGTGAGAACAGATATATTTTTTACACACGGATTTTGTTGGGGTAAGAAAATTTCAGTAAGTCCCGTAACAAAAACATCCTCTGCAGTGCATATTATTACACATATGGACAGATTATTGAATCCTATCTTGAAAAGTTGATGACCAATCGAAAATCGAAATACGAGATGAGGCCTCGTGTTTCTGAATTCGCGATCTATAAAATTGATCGAGGTATCGCCACTTTATTGCTGCAAAAAGTAATAAAATAAGGATATCTCGATGAGATTCATTTCTAGCTTAATTTACTCGACGGTTTCGTGTTCCTGAGGTCAAGATATGTTAGAAGAGTGTCCTACAATCAATTTTAAAAATACTTCATTTTCGGCCCAAAAATCGAAAAAAATCCAAAGGGGTCGAGGAGTTTTTTCGCGTGCAATGCTGGTAACATTAAAAAATATAATGATAAGAAGAAAAAACAAAAAAGAATCATGCATGCAAAATCTGCACTATCCGTTTGCTATAAAAAGCGAACTTGCTAAATCTCCCGGTGCAGTAATCGTAAATATTTTAAATAGATATGCGTAAAATTTCCTTGAAAATATTTTGCAACGAGGTTAAAAAAGCTATAAGTTGTTGATGGACAGATGAGCCGCGACTCGTCAAAAGTCGTAATAATTTGCACGATTTTATCTGGATCATAGCCAATCCACTCCGTGCAAATCTGCATCGGCATAGAAAAATTCATTAGCCGCAAGATCTCGATGGTGTTTTATTTTTGTTTCTTTTCTTTTTCCAAAATGAAGTTGCGATTTACGGGGTGAATCTTCCGATTTGTCAGTTGTGAAAAGCTCGGTATTTATATGCATAAAAAAAACTCACCGTCATATTCGTTAGGTGCGGCTCTTGTGACGTTCGGGTTTTATTCCCAAGAGTTTCATCAACCAGATGGTTTAGCTACATGACGCCGCAAAAGCTCGTTACTCCAAATTGTATTCTCGTATACTTCGTACTTTTACTTACAACGTACATACATATACGTATACGTGTATGTACGTAAATGCTATACATATTTATTATTTATTTACTTATTTATTAATTTTACAGTTCTATTGTTAATCCTCACATGCGCCTGGACGGTAAAAATATCATGAATGTTAAATGATAGTGCAGAAAATCGTGCAGGAAAAAAAAAATCTCTTGATTTTTTTTCCTTTCTGTGTAATATGTGCAGCGTACACAGAATTTATGATGCACCTATGCACATAAAATTTACATACAACTACATATTTGCAAATCGTATATATACTACCAGCCGAGTACATTATATACACTGTAAATAATATCATTCCGTATAGATTATATTTACTATACGTATAGGAACTCAGAGACAACAAAAAAAATAAATAATAATTAAAAATGAAATTATAATAATTAAAGAGAAAAAGTAATGTGGGTTCACGAATCCAGATGATATATAATATCCGAATAGAAGGTTATCATGGAGAAAATTTTTATGATAAGTTTTAATATCACGTGACGTACACGAATATCGAGATTTCACCGCCCCTAATAATTTTCATAAATTAGAATAATTACGATAAACGTGGTATAATTTTTTTCCACAGAACGAAATGTATTTTCATCGTGAAATTTGAATCAAATCTCGGAATAAAAAATAACAATCGTGAATTGTACTTTGTTCATTCGAATGTTGAATGATCGTATTTAAAAACCTAATTGTCCAGATTCCGAAAAAGAATTCTTCATTATTTTCTCTCCGAAATTGGAATCAAATCTCGGAATAAAAAATAACAGTCGTGAATTGTACTTTGTTCATTCGAATGTTGAATGATCGTATTTAAAAACCTAATTATCCAGATTCCGAAAAAGAATTCTTCATTATTTTCCCTCTCGAAGCACCTGTACATATACAGGTATGTATAGGTCTGCACGTGTACAGACATAAATTCGTAATGTTCGCTAATTTTTTTTTTTCTCGATTTGTTTGGAATTTTTTCTTTTCCGTTTTTCGCGAAACTATATATAACGTATATTAATGCGCCCGAAGTAAGAGGGTGAAAAATCGTTAGAGGGATATAATTTCGTTGGAATTAAAAAACGTCCTAATACAATTTCGTCTGACCATCGCCTGACCGAATCTACTTGTACAGTTTTTGTTGTTCATTTTTTTATTTCTTTTTTTTCTTTGCTCTCTTTTCCATCTATACAATTACATGAAGATTTACAACCATCGTTGCAAATTACAGCTTTCACTGCCTGTAAAAATCGACAAAGCGACGATAGAATGGAATTGTTTCGTCTCTATTTTCTATTTCTGTATCGTATAGTACGACATGACATGCAATACCTCGCGTCCGAGCCAGAGGTAGAAGAGGAAAGGAGAAATCTTTATTCTAGTCTTGCGGAGATTGGTTTTGCACCTCTTGTACTCGAGGAAGAAAATAGCCAGATGAACTTAACGTACATCAAACTGTCATCAAAAGTCACTCTCTACTCGAGCTGAACAATCCAGAGAATCTTTGAGCCCGCACAAGTGCAGGAAAAATCTATTTTAGCCTCCAAACGACACCCCGCGTGAGTCACATGCATAGTGTACAGGCGAAAGCTGTACATAGTACACGCAAATGTGATTTATTTATATACGAAGTACTGTCATTTTTTCTTTTTTTTTTTTCTTTTTTCGAAAAGGAGACGGAAAAACTGATTATCTTTATTGGGTGTACCTACCTAATTTCAGCCGTCCGTTATATTTTATCAAATTTATCACAGTCGAAAAATCTAAATCCGAACGAATCGGATTGAAAAAAAAAGTAACAAAACAAACCGCGGGACGAATAGCAGATAGGATATATAGGTACGTTCGCTTGACATTTCCAATAATTTTTTCCAGCGAATAATGTAAATTAACTTTTATCGAAGTCGCGGTCTCATTTTTGATAGAATGTCGAGCGTATAAAAAGGAAAGAATTTTTAAATCAGCTTTTCCAACCCGTACGAACATTTCTGATGAAAATTTTTTTTTCACATTCATTCATTTGCGATGCAAATACAGAAATAATATTTCGTTATTTTTCATAACCACCTCTGAAAAATTTTGTCTTCCAGCTCGATGAATTAGATTACGCAGTTGTCGTCAGTCAATCATATTTAAGTTTCGGTGAATTTTGGCGTTGGACGAAATCCGGGGCGACGAAAAAAAAAAAATAAAATAAACTTTGGAACGTTGTACTTCTTTCTACTTTATCTCGAGTATTAAATACATATACCTAATGTAGATGTATTCCCGATGTTTACTCTACCTGTTGAGATCATTGAGCCGTAAAAGCTACGTTGGAAACCTAAGGATTATTTCGTCTTGTACTTTTCAATGTATTTTTTTGTCTCGTGCTTGCGATATTCCAGCTTTTAGCGACGCGAGTCTCGTTCGGAATCGCGACTCGATTCTCCTGCCGAATATGCCGCCGTAGCTGAAAAAAACTAAAAACAGAACAAAAAAACTCGCGACTTTTCGACGTATTCTTTTCGTTTCTATACTCCGTACGTATGCGTTCAGTCGGAAAAATGAAATAGAAATTTATCGTGTATAGATTTTTTTTTTTCGCTCTAGCAACTGAAAACCTTGCGCTATTGAACCAGCGATATAATGTAGTTCAATGTTACGTCTAGCACAATGGGTTACGTGCGCAGCTTGGTTGATCGCTACATATAATGTCACGTGTTGAATATTATGTATCCGTATGCAAAAAAAAAAAAACGAAAAAGAATTGCTAACCACGGAGCTGCATTCGTGGCTTTTCAGAGTGCGGATATAATAACGCGGTAACATCTGCAGAGTTTATCACTCAAATCGATTCCGGTCGACGCACAACGCGGCACTACAATGAATTTCAAAATCGACAAATGTCCTCGTAATCCGATATGCACTATAAAAATATTAGGATAACGATAAGAGAAAAAGAATCAAACAAATGAAAATCATTGATATACTGTATACAGTCGGTACCCAAAGGAACATTAGTACGACTTTTCGAAAAAGAATGAAACAAGCTGTACGAAAAAAAAAAGACAAGTTACATTCGACGTAAGAGTGTAATAACCGTATTTGGAAATGATCACTTTTTTAGGTGATCGCCACGTTTCGAAGTGGGCTTTATGTCCCGTGAAGAAATTTCAGGGGCACTTATCGTTCGGATTCAGGTGAGGTTAGGTTTTGGATTTTACGCGCCGCTCAGAGAGATTTCGTCTTTTATGTGATCCCTGCTATTGAGGCTACTTCTTTGAATATTCAACGCTCAGGGGTGCACGCTTTGATCGTATAACATCGTCGTCAAGGATGACCGAACGGCTCGGTCAGCAACGCATCAGGACTGTGTGATCAATGTTGAAGGACGAAATGACAACGACAAAGACAAATTACAATTCGCATCGCGAGTCCTCGCAGTATTTATCAACGGTTTACCATGACCCGTGCAACAACCCGATAGCCGAAGGCTCGCATCGGGTTACCGCAAACGGAGCACATTTCCTCGCCCAAAGTTGGTATAATCCGCCCACCAAATTCGTGCGGAAATTCGTGCAACGCCATAATTACCTGGTCGGGTCCGTACGAAATGCCCGCTAGAATTCTTATTCGTAAAACGTTTGTCCGGACGTTGTTACGACCGTCACGAATCGTGAAATTTCTACGGGCAATATTTGTCTCGTGGAATTGAAATTCGCCGTGGACACGAAGTGCAGTGACCTGGTTGAATGCAGCCTTGCGTGTCAAAGTATCCCATGTATGTGGGCTAATGTGCTGTGCACGAATGTTGTATATCTCTCCTCGCTCGATTACGTCTATTATTTTATGAATGAAAGGATTTCAGCGAGATATTTACAAATTAGGTTAGGTGAATCAGATCCTGAATCCTGAATCAGATTGTCGGAAAATTCGTAGTGGGCAATTCGGACTAAAATTCTCTCCGTCTATTTAATTCTGATGATGCGATGTAACGATCAGGTGAGTATGGATTTATTTTATGGAGGAGAAAAACCTCGGAAAATTGATTTGTTAAACATACAACACGCACTTATCGCCACAGCTGCCCAAAAACTCGAAGATTTCAGATGACGATGACCAGATCTGATCTGATCTTTGTAATTTCCTTCCTTTTTTCTTTTTATAATCGTTCGGTGATCGACGCCTTTAACGCGACACCGGAGTATCACGTTGTCATGAAGTCAATCAGCCGTGAAAGGTGATCGCACATCGCGGGCAAAAAAAATACAAAAAGGAAGAAAAGACAAAGAACGAATGAGAAAGTCAATTTCGTCCGCGGAACTGGAAGGTAATCGCGTCACTTTGAGACTTTTTTTTTTATGTATTTGTTTTTTTTTTTCAATTATTTTATATTGGCTTCTATTTTTACATATAAATTCTCTCATCGGGTTTTAACAATGATCGTGACGATCTAAACGGAAAGAAGATATCATTCTTTTTATGACTAATTTTTTTTTTTTCCCCCCTTTTTCTGGTATTTTAGCTAATGGATTTTTACCGTACGATAAATGAATTCAAGTATATATACATAGGTATGTATCTATCTATATAACTCGTTTATATTTCTGTGTCTAGTCAATAAAACGACCTTGCCAACTCTACAAAACGAGCTTAATAACGCAAACTAAAGTCTCGTGGGACTCGTAATGGGATTAATATCGCTCTTCGTATAAGGCTGTAGTATATACATACGAAATATATGTATGTATAAATAAGTATATAAATATGTGCATGTATACATAAGTTTTTCTTTCGTTTTTTTTTGCCTTTTTGAAAGCCGCAAATTATTTCATTATTTATTAAAACTTGAGGGTAGCGCACAGCCGCCACACGGTCACTATACTAAGGTGGAGGAAAGGACGAAGGAGATGATCGCGTGAAGAAAAAAGACGAGAAAAAGGAGGAGGACAAAAAACGTGTGACCTACGCCGGAAATATCGTCGATTTCTCAACCCCTTTTTTACTATTTTTATGGTGTATTGAATGTATTCTTCACTCGTTCGTTTGAAACTAAGTCGCTGCGTTAGGGGTTGAAAATAATTGAGAGGACTGTGACCTTGTCTTGCAAGGATTATTCCATGAATCTCGATGAAACCGTAATTTAAGCCGGCTCAGGTTCGCGGAGGATTCAGTGGGACGGGGAGAAGTACGATTTATCTCAATATATCCAACGTAAACGAGAACCGTCACGTTATTATCCAGGTGAAAAGCCTCGGAATATATGTCTTCGTTTTGTACACGAGATAAATAATCAGGGGTGGGTAAAAAAGGTTGAAAAATTCCATACTTCCTCCTTTCGTTATTCGAATAGATCTTTCGATCGATGATGCGTAAAAAGAATAGAGAAAGACACGAATTCTCGTGGAAATTTTCTTCGATTGGTATATTATGAAGTGGAATTGAGATTTTTTACGATTCATCCGGGCAGGATGAGGTTGACCTTTTGTATCTGAAATTTCCCGTTCTTTATTTAGAGAGTTTATCTTTTAAATGATGAACCCCTTTTTCATCAATCTTTTCAATTAATCTCCGGTGTATGCTCAATTATAACGCAGCTTCCGCGTCGAGTTTTTAAAAGAAGTGAAAAATTTTTTTCCAAAAGACATAAAAATCTACTTCATTCCTCACCTCGATGTGGTCACCCTCTCCGTCGTTTTTCAGTCCCCTTCGGTCACATAAAGAATCACTTGTAACGCCACTGACATTCATTTTCTTATTCTCACACGAAATAATCATCGTACCACTATATATTACGTGCGATCAAACAATTATTGACGACAAAACAACATCGTGATTTTGGTTTTCGTTGTTTTAAAAATATTATTCTCAATTGAAAATATGCAATTACAACACATCACCGAAACTTTTGAAAATTTCGAATATTTTCATCGTTATTTTTATCACACAATTACATTTATCCTATATTCATTAATTTTTAAAATACATGAAAAAACATTTTTACATCCCCGTCACCTTCTAACAATAATTATAACAATGATAATAATAACGACAGTGACAACGATGACAACAATCCCTGATTTTTACATCATATACCTGTATTGCATGAATAATCTATGTCGTCGAGGTCAAAAGACCGGAATGAAAACAAAAAAGGAAAAACAAAAAAAAAAAAAAAAAATGGTGATTCAAAAAAGATATTTTCAGCACTCGCGTTACTTGCTTTTTGATTTTAATTTATTTTTTTTCTTACAATTTGTTTATTCATTTGTTTTAATTTATTTTTTTTATATAAACTTATTCGCGTATTTGAACAAGTACGAATTGATTGGCGGGTGCGCGAACACTGAATGAGAGAAGAGGGATTTTCCGCGGAGAACCGTATCACTCCGAAACAGAAAGGTCTTTCACTATCTCGACGATAGGACCGACTCACGGCGCCACCTGCTAGCTGGCGTCGCGACGCCGACGCTCTTCTCGTTCTCTCTCTCTCTCTTTCTCTCCCCCTCTCTCTCTCTCTCTGACACTGCTCTTGATTGTTTATAACATTCCCTCTAATGCAGATGCTGCTGGTTGCAGCGGAACAATGGAAATTTCAAACGGGTACTTCAACGACCATATAATTTGATGCTGTATGGAAACGCGCGATTTCGCGAATATGAATTCCTAAATTTATCCCCATCATATACGTGAATTTGTTTTACATATAAATTGCTACCACTTTATTTTTCACCCCCTGAAAAATGATTGTTGACGTCCGTATTTACAGAATTGGTGTATTGGAATGTGGAATATTATTATTTCGAAGTTATTTTCGTTACCCTCGTTTGAATTTTTCCTTGAATAAATATACCCCCATTTTTTTGCCCTCTTTTTTTTTTTCTTCTCTCGTATTGTGATAGGAGGGGGAAAAAAATAAGCATGCTCGAAACAATGAAATGCGGATATACCATATCCGAAGTGAATTTTCTTAATCCACATTTTCCAGGGGTAAGAAGAAAAAGAAGAACGTTATCTCCTGTGAGTGAGAACGTGAATTTTTATAAGTATGTAAAAAATGGACAACGGACAAAAAAAACTTACTCCGTATCGGCGAGCTTTTAAATCCACCGAATCGTACTCTGCGTGTTAATTATTATCCTTTGTCACTCTACACGCGTATTGTACGACGTATACGGAAGAAGAAAAATCAAGAGATATGAAAAGATGAAAGCAACTCGCGGGATGTGCACATTACATATTACCATATAACTAACTATACCATGTATGTATGTACACGGCATTCATATATAATTATTCTACATTCCCCTTGAATCTGTGCAATGATAAAGTTTACAAGGATAAGAGAGAGAAAATAGGAGAGAGAATCATATAGCGTGTGGGTTATCATTCTCGGTTGTTGTTCACTCCAGAAAATGAAGAACACAACCCCATATAATATACACGATGAACATTATATAACTTTCTGTGTTGAGTATTAGGACAGCTTAACCTGGAACATCGCGATTCACGTTCTATAATTCTATGTTCTTGTAATCCTCACCGATCCTCTGCATGAGTTCACCGAATAACATGCGAGTACAACCTTGTAGGTTGAAACTCGCGATCCCGAAATTTTGCAGCCGAACTTCTTTTTTTTCTTTTTGTTTTTTGGTTTTCCTGCGTTTTCTCAAATCGACTCTTTCGATGAAGATCATCGTCAGCGTCACGATTTATTATGCTCATTTCGACCGATAAGACTTGCCGGAATGACGACACATCCGTTACGCCAGGATTTAAAAATCCAAACACCCGGATATTTTAGGTCCAACGAATATTAAAAACGGTTTTTAATATTAATTCACCCTTGATCAACGTTCACGGAATATGTACATAATTTTCTTTTTTGCAAAGTCTGCGTATATACCTACCTACATAATACAGATTTTTTAAATATGTAGATATATTAACCTTTTCACTTCCGATCCAGCTCTCAAAGCTTTTTTATTTCAACCTGCTCGTTAATGAAAAAAAAACTCTTTTTAATTTCTAATTTTTACCGCGATGCTAATTACTGTGGGCTGCACGGTGAAATTAAAAATTTTTTAAACTAAATATACCTACGATGAAACTCAGAAGACGTCTAGAGTTTTTTTCTCTTCCCCCTCAAAATGTGTTACCATTTTGAGTAATATCTATTTCGCAACTGTTGAGCCGGTGCTGAAATTTCGGCCCCGCGGTATACTGCAAATACTGTGTGAAATCAAATTTTGTCGATTCTGCAGAAATATGCGGAGAAATTTCTGAGAGACAAAAATAAAAATCCGACAATTTTCTATGCGTATAGGTACACCTGTGCCCTAAAACAAAACCGAAAAAAAAATGCTAAACCTGAGAACCCGGACGGATATAAAATTAGATATAACCCTCTTCAGGGTTGGAGTGATCGTATAGGTTAACTTTGTAGAAAAAGGAGGAGATAAAAAAAAGAAGAGGAATTTTCCTCTGCAGCTAATACGCAGCTAGTCGACCTTTACTTTTATTAGATTTCATTCTTCTAACAAAATTACATAAGGGTCTCTTCTGGCAACCATCCTTTGCGAAAATTCCTTATCCCTGCAACATAAGTAGGTGCCTATATACCGTGCGCTTAATGCTTCCAAAAAATTTATGGCAAAAAATTTTCATCCCACGTCGTCTATTCCCATAGAAACCCGGTGAATATTGAAGAAGAAGAAGAAAACAAAAAGCGAGAAAGTAACAAAAAAAAAAGAACATGAGGTATGAAATTTTTAGAGGTTAATACGATAATGACGATGTTCGGTTTTTTCTCTCTAATGAATATTCTTTCTAGATTTAAGGCTGTGAGAATTTTGGTTTTCGAATTCCACCAACCTTACGTCAATGCGAGATAAGAGGTCTCGTACGCGTAATCAAAAATTTACGATCGTTTCACGAAGATGCCGATTAGTAAAAGTGATATAGACGCTTCGGCTGCTAATCGCATTTAAACCAAAATCTACAACCCGAAGACATGAATTTCTCAGACTTTGCGCGTGCTACCATTTCGTTGATTCTTTTCACGTCCATCGCCAAAGGTACGTTTGATTTTTCATTATTTTGACATTTTTCTCCCGATCCCCCGTTCTCAAAATTGCGCGTCGCAACCGGAACGTGCAATTCCCTATCCGCGTTCATCGTGAATACGCTTCATATGTTTCTCGTCATGCAAAAAAAAAGAAAAAAACGGATAATGAGGGGAAAAAATTTGCTGGTCGCACGATCCGGAGCAACTATACGTACCGTCTTTATTGCTGCAGGGATTTACGGAGCGGGTCTTATAAGTTACTCGAGCTTTTACCCGTTTATTTATTTACTTTTGTTTTTTCTCACGATGGCATCTCGCGGACCTCTGTATAAGGTAATACGGAGCGTGAAGATTGGGCAATTGCGGACACTTTTTTTTTCTCTTCATATATCCGAAAAAATTAATAACGTCGAAATATAACTACGGATGTTATACGCGGATGACGCACGTTGTTTCTGTAGATAACAGAACGTAAGCCAAACGTGTATATATATATGTATGACATGTATTTAAGCTTTGCCAATTAGTGTCAAGTACCAATTTGTAGTTAATAGTGCACAAGACCGTTTGAGCGGAAAACAATCCAGATAATGCTCAGAATTTTGATGGGCTCTTTATTCCAACCTTTTTTTCTGTCTTTTTCTTTTTTTTATTATTATTCCTGTTTTATTCGAGGCGCAATGAGGAAACGCGTTATTTCGTATTTCGTGATATGAATGGAATTGAGGATCGAATTATTATTATTATTACTACTTCTTTTTTCTAATTTTCCGATGCCATCGCGCACCCGCAGAGTTGATTTATCGATAAGCGCATATTATTTATTCTAATGTGATGGATGAATATTGTATACAGGATTAATGTTTTCTCTATCCGTACAGCCGATCCGATAAAATTAGATAGCGATGTTGGTGTCAATTGGGGAATTCCAGCGGCTGGGGAAATTACGGACTCGCCATTCATCGTAAGTGATGTTTATTACACTTTTTTGAGAATATAGTATACTGTTTTTTTTTTCTTTTTTGAAGATCGGAAATCCTATCTGTCTGTGTTTCGTTTTTCATTTCATTTCAGGCTCAAATTCGACTAGCTGCTGACGGAAGTCTGATGTGTAGCGGAGCGATTTTCAATTTTCTTTACATTTTGACTACTGCGAGCTGCATCGATGGGTTTGTCAATAATATTACGCCAATACCGATGTATACCTTCCATAATATCTATTTGGATTTTTACAATTTTTTTTTTTATTTTTTTTCTATTTCCCTGTTCTAATGTATCAAATTACCGTAATTAACCGATCGCTCGCCGATCGAGTGTCTTGTGTCCCGACAACATCGATCATTGCACATAAACGTACGACCTCTTCCTTCTTTGTTTGTTTTTCTGTTTTTTCGATTAAACCTTTTAAGCTTCTCTACGTCCCGGTAAATTTCCTTGGGGATCAATTCAGCTTTAAAAATGAAATGCGCGTATTGAGCGCACCGGTGGTTTAAAATCTCATGTCGTTGTTTAATAACCATCAGCTGTGGGGTATAAAAAAGTCCTTGAACGGAAAATAAAAGAGAAAAGTAAAATTCAAAGAATGAGGAAAAAATTTTTCCTCCAACTTCTTTCTTGTTTAATCATTGTTCTTATCGAGCGACGATATTCAGAAATTTGTTTCGGTGACTCCAGACATTTTTATTGTATTATACGAATTATTTCTGGCTTATCGCCTTTTTACCACAGATTTAATCTCTCGCTCGCTCTACATCTGGCATAGTATAGTGTTCTGCACACCTGCGATAGTCGTTTTTTTTTTTTTTTTAATTTTTTTTTTTACCTCCCCATGTGCATCGGATCGAAGTCTAGCCGCGAAAGGTTTATGAGAACATATCCATCCATCAATCAAAGCAACTTTTTTACGTGTAACCTGCAAAATCTGCACTCTGTCAGCCATAAAAGTTTCAAATTATTAATATGTGATAGATGTCTGTGATCGGTCTATGAAAATCTACGTCCACGTATCGTCAATCTCGGATTTTATTTGTACTTCATAGATTATCTATGATTTATAATATCGCACAGATAAAACGCGATTAAAATTCCACGTAAATGACTGTGAATATAATTATGATAATTAAATGAACGGTGATAACATGAATTAGAAAGATAAAAAAAACAATATATTTTAAGATACGCTCCTGAGGAATTGTTCGTTGTTGTTGGCTCGTCGAATTTAGATGATGGGACTTCTTATTCCCTTGACGAAATTACACCACATGAAGAATACAGTAAAAATGGAATCAGTCATTCGAACGACATCGCCATGCTGAAGGTAATGAAAAAATTCTTCTGTTAAAATAACACGTATCTTCTGTAATGTAGAAAAGTTGATTTCGATTTCATAAGGTACATTATACAGAAGCTATAAGGATAACATTAACCTCTTGAGGAAATTATTTCGAATCAATAAACGTATGTATATAAATAACTTTGCATTGCGATCCTGGAGAAGTATGACATACGTATGTACGTTGTATACGTGCGGTTTAATATTGTGTACGAAATTTCAATTCGGTATACGAATAAATTTGCATATGGGTAATTCAATCTATCGAGTTGTTAGATGTAGAGTTGAAATTATTTTGAAGGCGATTTGATTTTTAGATCGCAAAATACCTTAAATACAACGACAAGGTTCGACCGATTCGAATCCCCGAAACTTGGGAGTCAGAATTAGAAGTGAAGGAAGGATCAACGGTTATTGTCAGCGCGTGGGTATGTCCAATGTTGATTTCTTCTTTTTTTTCTTCACGAACTCATGTACACGTAATTCGGAAATATCTGATTTCAGACGTCTTACGAAGTTCTGAAAAAAATTCGGCAGACAGTTTCCAGTATTTCGCAATGCAGAGCGTCTTATTCAGCGCTTAATCTTACGATCAACGAATTTCTTATATGCGCTACTGCCAGACCGACAGAGACTGTTGAGCATGTGAGTATATAATTTTTCTCAATATTTGTTTTTTTCTCTCCTTTTTTATTTCTTGTGCGAAGGTTGAAACTAAACTTTTCATTTCTCAGGGTAACTCCGGTTCGGTTTTGGTGCAAGATTCAAAACTCGTTGGACTGATGTCATGGTTTGTCGACGGACATCCTGACGTCTACACTCGCGTTTCATCGTTCGCTGGATGGATCGATGAACACAATTTGGAATAAATTGTGGCACAACAACCGCCGTTCCCCTCCACGATTTTTCCCCGAACTCCTTTCTTGTACCTCATTTTTTTTTCTCTTCGAATTTTTAAAAATTACAAATCTCCTCACGTACAAACACATCCATACTGTATGTAATTATCCTTTGAAAATACAATATCATTGTGAAAAATAATTTGTTGCAGTACTTATCAAATATGTATATTTACGAGCATCAGGTACGTACCTATACCGAAAGACAAGAAGAAAAAAATAAACTCAACATTTCCTCGGACCCTTTTAGCTGCGGCCAAATATGAGATCAAAGATTATTTGTCTCACATGTACTTTCGCCATTGCTTCGCGTATCTCATTTTCAACTATCGGTTCTACGACCCTCTTGATTTCTTCCGTATGTTCGTTTATCACCCAGCCAGTAATTCTTTCGGCCAGCCAATTAAACGGACCTAATCCTGTCACCTCGGTATCCTGCACACCACTGTATAAGGAAAAATATGCATGAAAACTGGGAGCAGTAAGATCGCGTGGAATTTTCATCCTAATTATATTTCAAGGTCCATATGGAGAGCTTCTTTTTTGCTCTTTTTAATTACTCTACGGTCTAAAGGCTCGATCATGAAAAAGGAAGAAAAAAGTTTGTCCCACTTTTTGACGACTGGTATTGTTTTTTCTGCTCTTCAGTTTTTAGAAACGCAAAGGGAAACCCTTTAGCGTAGCTGACTGAGACAAAAGAGTAGCGATTCTGAAACTTGACGGGCAAAAATATAGCATCGCTTTTGTTGTATGCGGATATGGTCCGACTTTTTTTTCTGTTATAACTTCAGTCTTTAGATGTACAGAGTCAGCCGGACAAGAAGAAAAATTGAAAGAAACAAAAAAGGAATGACGATATCGTGACTATATTCAAATAATATTATACCTTAGCTCTGCTATTTCGAAGCTCAAAAGGGTCATCGACTGGTTCATTACGTTTATTGCAACCGCCAATTCAACCGCGTTATTATTTATTCTCCCGGACATGCTGCCGTGCGGTTTGATGCCACCCAATTCGATAGCGACATCTTTCCAGCCGACCTGAGTTGGAAATAGAAAATAATAATAATAACAATAATAACTGAACGTATAGGATAAAGAGAAGTTGATGGGGAAATTCTCACCCTTAATTCAGTTAATCCCAACTTTCCAAAAATTATCAAATTCCCGGCGTTGAGATTCAAACTGACGTTGCCTAGTCGGACGAAGGTTGCCAAGTTTCTAACTGATCCGTTAATCGCCATAATTCGTCCCTGAACGATAACCGCTCCTATTAATGTGTAGGTAAAGGGCATGTCGATGTCGGGGATTTGAAGTTCATTCAAGTTGTTTTTATCTACTTGCTTGTTCATATCTTCAATAATACCGTCCAGTATGCTGTTTTGAAAATCGTCTAACTGCGATCTGCGAATATTTTTAAAAATCTTACGTTCCAATCACCATTATCGTTATCGTTTGTAAGTGTTCATTGGACTTACCTTTCTGTGAGAAAGCTCGATCTTGAGGAACCGAAAACTTCCAGCATTGAAATTTTGTCCAAAGCAGCGTCTATTCTTCCCTTCAGGATTGATGTTATCAATTTGCTCACGTCAGATTTCGTCCGTTTTTCTATACAGAACCAACGATGAAAGAAAAATAATTCTTCTCGAATCTCACATGAAACATTGGATACAATTTTAACTCACCGGAAAAATCTAGAAGGCGAATAGCAAATTCCTCCAAACTTTCGTCTCCAATGATAATCTCAAATTTCGCGTCCCCGTCATTGTAGCGGATAAAGTAATTGGTCGAAACAAAATTCTCGTCGTTTTTTACTCCGAAACCAACGAATCCAAAGCCTTTGATATTTTTAAGGGTGTACCTGATGGGTTCGAACAGAAAACTTTAGAGCAGCGAATGAGTTTTGAAAAAAAACAAGTTTTCATATGGTGGGTTAAAAAATCGGCCAATATATCAACGTCACCTGACACCTTCGGCGGGAACTTCTTCTCCTGTTTTTTCACCGCCATTGATTGGAATTTTACCGGTGAATACAAGCTCTCCAATGTCGACTTCGATACTGGTTGAAAAATACTTCAGAGTCGCATCCAAAAATGTGATTTTTATTTCAGGTTCGTTAACGAGTTTCATATCCTTCAGTATACTAAAATTTTACGTTCGTTGAAAGAAAAAGAACTTTTTTTAATTCAGATCGAAATAACCGTTGATGGCCATCGGACAAGAGGTGTTGAAAACAAACTCACGTTAAATTCTCGTCCTTGACTGCCAAGATGTCCTGCAGAAAGCGAGTATCTGGCTTTTTGAAATACGTGTCAAAATAGCTCCCATCCCGGAACGCCTGCGAAATTTTTAAAAATTTTTTTTACAAAAACTAATTTTTTTTCTCTCAATTCTCTTCACACGCAGCACCGACACTCCACTTTTCATTTACCCGTAATAACTTCTGCCCAAAAATGTGATCGGCGGTTCCAATCGGCACGAATGCTGCAGCAGGTGCAGAATTTTCAAGTTTCACTGAAAAAAGACGGAGCGTGGATAAAAATATTTAACTGTGAGCGTAGAAAAATCTTCTTCAAATTAGAATTTTCTCCTTTTTTATACCGTTATTCGCTCGCGCAGTGGTCAACACGACCGTTAATAGGTAACTGAACGCGAGCCACATTCTGGCTGATCACTAACTTTCTGAGATTCGATTTGCATTATTTATATCGAATCGTACGAGTAAAAGGCTATATTGGAAATCAGTTGTACTCGTACACTTTATTACTACCGGCACCTGTATGCCAAATCGTTACCATGCACGCGATAACGATGATCCGTTGTATTTATCCCAAATAATTACTCAGGCAGTTTTTTAGTTTGCAGATCTTCAGGTTATGCTCATAAAAATTATCAGCCACAATTATTGCGAAACGAGACGATTTCAAACAGATACTGTTTATTAATACCTTCATCACTTGCATCGCTGTTTGTACGATGCGATGAATCCTGTCGATTGATTTTTTTGTCTTCGTATTTAATTATTCTTTATTATAATTTTTTCAAACTTCCAATAAAGAGTTTTCTTTTTTCAAACATATAATCCGAGTTCACCGATGAGTTTCAACTATTGAAATAAAAAGATTCAACGACAGACGTAAATCGAAATATTATTCGACATTTCATGATTTGAACATTTTTTTAGCTACGTATAATTTCGGAGGAAATAGCATGTGTTTTAAAAACACTCTATAAAAATTTTCCAATGTCGTGTCCCTTTGGCGCAGAGGATAGCGCGTTGGACTTCTAATCCAAAGGTCGCGGGTTCGATCCCCGCAAGGGATGTCTACATTTTGATCTATCATTTTTTTTTTCTTTCTTTTTATTACGTTTTTCTTTTAATAGGTATGTCGTTCGTTAATTTCAGAACAATCCTTCGGAGTGGAGACGCTCCCTCATTCCTGCTTCCCCCTGTATCCATTTAATTAACTCTCCGGACTATGCATTAGGTATATACATACGTGTAAAAAAATTTACGAGAAGTAATTAGCTGGTACCTCAGGGAAAATTTTTTTCCTCGAATTGAAATTGTTTGAAACAGAAATCAAGCTCACTTCTCATTCAAGTTTTAAATCATATTTCCACAACTTGTTGATTCGCCAGCTCTCTTTTATGTTTATAATTACAATTTGAAATATATTTTCGTTCCCTCATTTTTATGTAACTTGTAATAACATTGCGTTGTTACTTTGACTTCATTTACCGTCAGTTATGTGACGCTTTTCCGAACTCGCAAATTCAATTGATCTATTTATTGAAATGGTCGAGTTATTGCCAATTTATCGACTCTAAAACCGACAAAATAAATTGAGACATCATAATCGATTGGTTTTGTTTGTAGCTCCATTCAGTCGGCTGACGCGTGTTTCTGAGGTCATAATACTGTGGGAATCATTTGCTCGAACGTTCGGAAAAATATTCAATTTTCGTCCTGCACAGAAATCGCAAGAATTCGAAGACTACAGCCTTTGATTTTTCTCCTTTTTAAGCATCCGTTGCAAAAAAAAATTCCGCCCCAGGTGAAATTTGTCATCCTGTCGAACGACACGCAACCGACATACATAGGTGTTATATTTCGTATTCTGTAAATTTTAGCTGTACAAGCAGAATGCGTATTTCGATGATTTTTCACGAAAATTTTCGAGATTTTTATCGTTAATTCTTTCCACCTACAGTTCATCTAATGCCGAGGGCGTGGGTAGCAAGTTGTGGAATGTATCTTTATGAAAAAGAGAAAAAGAAACCGTTATTCTGTGTAAAAATTGATCGGATCGAAAGCAAGAATTGAACGAGAGATACAAAGTTAGAGCATGATATTGTAAAATACATTTGTAAGGTTCAGAGTCCCGTGTGGCAAGCGTGCAGCTTTAAAGGCAATGAATTATCACGGAACTCCTGGTCCCCCATCAGGACTCCCTGCTTCGTTGGTTCGGCGGTGGGTCCCAAACTTGGGCCTCAAGAATTCGCCCTTCACCTTTCAAGGGCTTGCGGCATTGCTGCTACTCTTCTTTCTCCTTAGACTCCCTGCTCACTGCACATGCACAAGAAGAAGACAGATGTCGTCTATACGTTAAAACACAGAAGAAGATCAGAGAGGCTATATACCTATAGTACATCACAGACATAATATGAGAAAGAACTTACAGACGGAGAAAATAAAGAAGAACTAGATCCAGTACGGAACGAAAGAGATCGATCTATGCCCGCCACATGCGGTCAGGGTGTTATTAACCTATGCTATGATATCCCTTTCAATTTTCATGAGAAACACAAGCCCTAGTCTCGTAAAATTTCAATGCCCCTAGATAGGAAAATAAGAAGAAAAGAGAACCACAAAAAGTCGTCACTGGTTAATAAACGTTCAATTTTTGTACCCCAGATCCTGCATAAATAATCGTTTAAATTTTTCGTATAGGTTACCAAATTATATGTTGTTTTTTTTTTTTTCTAATTGAAAGACAAATTACGAACGAATACAAATGTGGAATATAATGAAATATTTACGCACATAGATAAATTCGACGGATGTATCGAATTCATGAGCTTCATATTTTATGATATTGGGCAAAAAAAGTTAAAAGAAAAGAAAAAATCGAAGCTCATCAGAAAGCAGGGGATGATTACGTATTTTACTTCACGCTTTAACGCGACGCTTCGTCAAGGTTTCCGGTGTACGTTAAATGTGTGCGTATAAAATACACAGCGAAGTTGATTGTTCTGTGTTCGAGGGTCCGACTATCACCCCTGTTTTTGTTACCTCGTTTTTATTTGCCCTGAAACTACTAGTAAGCCGATCACAAGTATACCGTTCGAGTGACAAGGGCTAAAAGTGGCACCCGCCATAAAACCGAGGGGTGCCCGACGCGTGACGAATTATAGAACTGAAAATACGTATATAGAACTTTTAAGAGTCAAAGTTCAGACCGGCAGAGGCAGCTAACGAATGACATTAAATCGGTGACGAGGATAAAAAAAAACTGGTTTAGAAACGTCGACGATGTGGACTGTGCGCTTTTCTTCTATATTTTTTTTTTTATTCCTATCCATTTTTTTGTTTTTTTTGTTTCGTTTTTTGTATTCTTACTAATGCGATTTTTCTCGCAATGTCGAAAATTCGATGAGCGGAGAAAATTGATACAACGATGTTCAATATTACAATGTTTAGAAATCTGTTTTTTACTTTTTTTTCCTCTCCTGCTCTCGTGTCTCAGGTTATCGAACTCGAGCCGTAATGTAAGGCTTGTAGTATATAATTATACCACATATACGATACTCCACATCGTAATATTATTGTGAGACTATCCGTATAAGTATAAGAATACACATATGAGTATCGAATTACGATAATCTGAGTCGTCCACGGTTTATCTTATTGTTAGTAATTCTTCTTCTTTTTTTCTTCTTCTGTTTTCATCATGATATATTTATCTTGTTAGTTATTACGTTTCATTTTACGTGTACACATTATATACTCGCATCTTTATTTATCGGTTCCGTTGATTTTTCTTCTTTTTTTTTTATCACGTGGCTGTTAGGAAGAACCTTATCGTTTTGAAAAACCTACTTGTCGTAAGATATTATGATAGATAGATTCTTTGATTAATATTTCTATCACGGTTATACAATTTAATGTATATCATATAATGACACATGGATATAACTACTATACGTGCACTATATGGATTATACCATTTATGACCGATTAATCATTCTCTACGAAATCTATCCGGCTCGTTAGGAACGCGCCACTTGCGTTGAAGAATGAAGAAATCTTTTACGGATTTCGATCCGATTCTAATCAACCGAAGTGCGGGCTGCTCGCTTGCCGCTGCTGCTTTTTGCTGCAGCGGGTGCAGACTGTACGCTGCCGGCAATTCCGCGCGTTCCGCCGAAGAACGACTGTAAAATACGCAAGTCCCGATAGTAAATCAAACGGTTGTAAACAGCTTATTAATTTTCGAATTCCAAACAATTAAAAACCGTCGTACGTAAATCAATATTATTACAGCATCTGCAGTACGGCGTTATATATTACGAACGAGACATTGCGATGAGCGAGTGATAAAAAGATGAAGTATAAATTATATGCGCCACGGAAAACCGGTAGTCCGATTCAGAGATTACGGGGTAATTATAAATTGCGCCCCGGACCGATTTTTGCGCAATCGATTTCAACCGATCTACCCTACCTTCGATTCATCAGACATTTTCGACTCTCTGGTTACCTGCCTCGCGGTGACCCGAACATTGAATTTTTACTTCGAACTCTTTTTCCTGCCGTAGCTCTCTCTACCGATCTCGATGGGCTCCAGGTCGCTCGTCGAGTGTGGGACGTTCGCTCATTGCTTACCTGCAGGTAGCTCGGTGAAAAACCCCTCTTCCCATTGGCGGGATTTTGTTAAAGGATTCCCCCTACTGACTTGAGTCCGGGAATAGAGGGCCGGTTAGTACGATCTGATCCGTGGCCGAGTAAACATTCGCCCTCCGTTTTACAAAGCGTATTGTTGTTGTGTCGCGCGAAACAAATCTAAAGCGCGCTGTACGCGTGCTATCGGTATCAATAGAACAGAAGAGTTTTCCATCTGACGAGCTGCTGCCGTTCTGGCTTCTTTTTTTTATTTCATTCATCCAAGTTTTTTGATTCTTGTGAAAAAAAACAAAAACAAACATTCAGTGACAAGGGATTATAACGCGCCGACTTGTTTTGGTTTATTGCAATATCAGGTAAGAATTAAAACCGATCGATCCGTATACCGTTTAAAAAATTATTTTTCAACTGCGCACCAGTTGAAGATTTCTGAAACCCTTAGGGTCGACAGACGATTTGACAGAACAGAATTTCAAACAATCGACGACGCGCTTTGCGCGTCAATGAAATGCGCGTTTGAATTTAGCGGACTTTTCGCCGATACCGATCTCACCCTGTAAATTCGTCTTTTTTTTTCCTTTTTTTTTCTCTTTGTTTCAGGGTGAGGTCCGATGAAAAGTGAAGTTGAATTTTTTATTACCGGTTCGAACTGCCTTCTGTGAAGTACAAAATAAGAAGATACATGTGTGTTTTTTTGGATGACGGACTTGCGCAGTACTAGGAAAATCGGCGACGATGATTGCGTCGCGAAGTTTGGAAGACGACTCGAGTTTTCAGGGGATTCTTTTAACGATGATCGTGACGACCTTAGAAAGTTGGAGGCTGCACTTCGTAACGCGTACGTAACTAAGGAACTTCAAGCACAAATTTGCGAAGCGGAAGCTGCGCGAGTTTCGGACCGTGCTAGGGAACAATTGAGATGTGATATGCTGCAGTTAGCCGCTGACGAGGCGGCTAATGTTGCGGAGGAAAAGTTGAGGAGGGAAAAAAATGAGAGGCTAAAATATGGAGTGGAACTTATGGAGGTTGTGAGCTACAAAGAAGAGGAAAAACTGCGGGAAATTCGAGTGAATAAAAAAGAGAGAGAAATTTTGGAGGAAGTATCGAAAGTTATTGAGGAAAATGTGGAGAAACGGAAGACCCTTGCGAAGAGGGAACTAGCGGAACGGCAGTTGAGGGAAATCAGGATATTCAGAGAATTGAAAGAAATACGCAAGCAAGAGGAGGAGGATATTTTGGAAGACGAAAGACGACGGGAAATCGAATATCTGAAGGAAAACGACAGGAGAATCGAAGAGCTGAGGAAAAAGAAAGTCGAACAGAATCACAGGAGAGAAATGGTCGTTGAAATCGTAGCTAAAAGTCTGATCGAAGCACGTGAAAAAAAGCTCAGGATAGAAGCGATAGTCGACGACCTCATAGCGGAGGAAAAAATTATCGAAGAAGAAATGAAATTAAGAGAAGAAGAAAATCGACGAAGAATAGCCATGGAGGAAACGGTAGCGGAAAATGAACGACACATGATCGTTGTTGAGGAGAGAAAACTCAGACACGCTATCGAAGAAGAAGAATTCGCGATTGCAGTGATGCGCAAAGTCCTCATGGACGCGAGGATCGAAAGACTTACGCAGGAAGCTAGAAAACGAAAACAAATCGAATATCGGAAAGCTTTGGAGCGGATTATCCAAGATAGAAGGAACCACAGGAACGAGGAGATTCTCAGACTCAAAGAATCTCTTCTTCTCGAACAAGCGCGAGATTTGGAGCTCAGGAAACGTGTCAAGGAAATACGGGAGAGGCTGCTTCTTCAGCATGCTGGAAATGTGGCGGAATTCATAGCCAGCGGTGTTCTGAGCGCCGAAGAACGCGCTTTCGTTGCTAATTTCGTTACGAAACGTGGAGAATTTGCCGATTCAAAACAGTCGTGAAAAAAAAAAAAAAAAAAATATCTACGATGTTTCTAATCTTCATCAGGAAGTACACGCCCTTTGATTATCCGAACCGGATACAGGTCAACGTCCTCGGTGCGATACGTGTATATTTTCATTTTAATTACATTCCTAGAAACAAGTTACGACCATCGATTGCAGCGGCTCGGTAATTATTAATCTTCATTTTACGGAAGGAAGAAGCGGCTTGGCTGTACTAAAAAAATTCCTGCGGATGCTGCGGGAGAATCGAGAAAAGTTTTAAAAACTGAATTAAGCACGATAGGAATCGGATGATCAGTTGACGATAGCTAAGGGGAATGTGAAACGGGAAAATTAAATTACATAACACGCGGTTACATTTTCTCTGATTATATTACGAATGCATCGTCGTGCCGATCTACTTTACGCCGTACAGAAGTATATAGCAGTAGCGGCGGCAACAGCAGCGAAACAAATTGATTTAAACTGACCAGCGTCATCACCGTCATCATCAGCTCGCCGTCGTCGTCTTCGACATGCGTGCGTTCTTTCGCGGTGTAATATTTATATCGCTACGCTTACAGTTGTACCGCACTAAATTTGCATAATGTCGAACCGAGCTGTGAATAAAGTACTTGATTTTTTAATTAATTGCTGTGTCAGTTCATTCATTATACGGGTTTTTTTTTTTTTTATTGACCGCCCCGTTATGTTCCTGCTCCCGAGCCAAATATGGTGGTGGCATTACGCGAGGACGATCTTCTTCGTCAAACCCGTGCAGTTCAGAAGCGCAAAATTATGTATTATAGTCCAGACCAGACTCGCAGCCACCATTTTCCCTTTTTTCTTTTACGGTCCCTTTCGTCACTTTTCATCACTTCCAATATACATCGTTTCGTGAAGTTCAAGACGAGAAAAGGGGGGCGAGGGTAACATGCTGATAGACGTTACAATTCCTACGTAAGTTGCACCTGTCGACAGGTGGGAACCTACGTCAAAGTTTCAACGGCCATAGGCATATCTTTTTAAAATACCCCTAAGATAGAATCGTTTTGAGCGGAGTTCATAATCGGCGCATAGGGTCGTGTGTCAGCTGTTTTATGAATTTTCTTTCCCTTTCTCTATTTCTTTTCTTTTATCCGTAAATGAAAGTGAAATTGTACTTCACAACTACGCAGTGTAAGATCCTGGCGAGATGTTTGACCTTTCCGAATGGTTATGGTAACTGTAAATCGCTAATAGTTATAAAAACTGTGAATCTTGACCCCGTAGCGGTTAACTAATTAATATTCGCGTGTTTAAATACACCCATTACTCTTCACGCCAATCATAACCGATATCAGGACAATCAGAGCTAATGGACTAAAATCGCTATTAGGATAAATACCTTCGCTTTGGCACTACCAGAATTAGAAGTCAAATTATCATTTGATCGGGTCAGATAGCTAGGCGTCTTGGAATCGCGTCGAAATATTATCATCGGTTAATGTTGTCGTTTCGGAGATAAGAAATCAACGAGATATACGTACACATGGTACAGACGGCTTTATAATGGTCTTATCAATATTCGGGGTCGCGGAAAATATCACATGCTCTCCATAGATACCATAGACACGTCGAAATGTAAGGAATAAAATAATACTAAACTATTAAAGATATAGGTAACGACGCGCACGGGGAATTCGAATGAATTATTCGCATCCGCCCATTTTTAATACTTCGTTAACGCGGTGCCATCGTCCAATGGTTTTCACCAAACTCTTTTACCTCGTACTGCAGTCGCCCTCGCCCGATACACTTCGGTATACTACGGCGTAGACATTTAATTACCGGAAATGCGATCGTTTTATCGCCACCCTATCAAACGCTCGGATATAACGTATGTTCAACACACCCATAATAACGCCATTCCCTATGGCTACAACTTGAACGCTTTAACAGACCGCAGCCAATTATTCGTAACGCGTCAACTAATGGCGATCAGCCTGGTTAACGTATATCCAGAAAAATTATTGCTCCAGGTCTCGATGTCGTGTCGCAACTAATTCTGCAACTGTTGCACCTTTCGAATAAAAATGATGAATATAATCATTTACAATTTACTAACAAGGATCGTAACCAACTTAATAACTTCCTTATCAGGCGCCAATTATTTAATTGCTACAGTAATACCTTATCATCATATTGATATAACTGCAAGGATAAGCGACTTTTTCATTCGAGAACCAGGAGACGACTGGATGACGAGCCATTGATTCGAAGAAACCTCTGAGGTCGTGTGTTTTGGTACATCGTCCAATTTTTTACTTCATCGGTCCAGTTTCAACTGGGGCAATGTTAATTAGCTAAGATTTTTATTTTTAGTTATACTACGGTACTGTTTTTAATTATTGCATGATACCGCCCGAGATAAAAAGCTCGGTAGCGGCTACATGGGTGCGGAATACTTATCTTCTTCTCTTATTTTTTTTCTTCTTTTTTTTTTATCACACGCTCAGGTTCTTCTTGATGATATAGAATAAAAACAAGAGTGTGTTATAAAAAAGTACAGTAACGAGCCAGAGAAAGAAAAAACAAAGGAACAAACTGGATGAATAACACAAAAATACACGTACCGCCCGACTTTCTGAAAGAGTGTTCGTGACCAGGTGATCAACTCGGATGTGTTTTTATCATGTCGTCAGTGGCGACAGCGGAAAGGTGACATTCATTGTTGGAATGCACCGCGTATTATAAGTTGGTGATATCATACCTATTGACGCGCGATATTTTTCGGGCAGTGTTTTTCCAAATGTTCTTTGTTCGCGGTGATAATAAATGATTATTTTTTCGTCGTCGGTTGTTGTGGACGGGAGTCGGGTGTACTGATCGAAATTTGTTCGTTTGTTTGTACAATTTCTTTTACTATCCTCAAAATACTGATGCAAAATTTGGACACTCTGGATCATCGTCGAACTTCAGCCTGGTCGTCTCCTCATGTATCTATGGAATTTTAGTCGCTCGTAACCAAACCCCGTTCTTGGGCTCGAGAAATCTTAAAGCTCTGGGATCGATCTCCATATGAGCCTTCGACTCGTCGCGGAGGGAGAATTCGAAATTTTCAATGGTCTTGACGATGGCCAGTTTTACCATCTGCTCCGCCAATCGTTGAGCTAAAAATAGAAAATCGTTATTTACATATTGTGACAACTGAACTTGATGTGTGATCTACGATCCCGTCACCTATGCATAATCGGGGTCCACCTCCAAATGGGAGGTAACTGAAAGCTCGTCGTTGACTTTTTGCTTCGTCGGTGAACCTTTCTGGAATGAACTTCTCTGGGTCAGGAAAATATTCCGAGTCATGATGAATTCCGTAAATTGGAACGATCAAGTGAGTTCCCGAAGGCACCTCGATGTCCGTTCCAGAAATTTTGTACGGCTTGACAGACGCCCGGACAAGTATTGGAAACGGCGGGTATTTTCGAAGAGTCTCTGGAGATATAATTTCATTTGTAAAACTATACCAACTGTCGTATACTTGGATAATTCTAACCTTGAACTACCATGTCCAGGTACGTCAAGTTCTTCAGGGCATCCCAAGATATTTCTTCGTTTTTCGCCGAAACTTTCGCTTTTTCAATTTCATCTCGTAGACGCGTCTGAACATTTTTGTTCACGGCAAGTTCGTGTAGACAGTAACCGATCGTTGTAGAACTGGTCTCGAATCCACCGGCGAAAAATAAGAAGGCTTGTGCAGCTAGAAGTTCGTCGTTGAATTCTGAAAGCACGAGTAAGGACATAGAGTTATCGAAATTAGAAAATCTCACGGAACAGACGGGTGCTGGATGTACCCAAATCGTCTTCGTTCTTCAACGGCTGATCGGTGTTTTTCAGGTTTCTGAGCAGGTCTATCAGGTCGTGTTTTTGTATGTTATTTTTCTCACGATATTCGAAGGTTTCTTTTATAATTCCGATGAAGAAGTCCGTTATCTCTTGGGTGAACACGGCGATTTTCAGTAGCTTGAACAGACGAGGAAAATACAATTGCAGCGTTCTCACCACTTTGTTTCTCACTGAAAGTTCGAAAAGTTTTTTTCCCATATTTCTGAACTTCGCATCCTCGTCATTTAACGAGTTCATTTTAATACCAAAACCACAAGACCCTATTACGTCAGTTGTAAATTTCGCACTCATTTCTCTCGCTTCTACAATTCCATCCGCACTGGCTACGACGCTTTCTAAATATTTTTTAAGATCGTTACCGCACTCCAAAAGAAGGTAATGCATGTTTTTTAATTTCGCCGAAGTAAAAGTTGGCGTCAATTTCGTTCTCACCGACTTCCATTTTTTACCACTAAGGTTAACCAGATGTACCGACAACGGATCAACGTCTCCGTTAAAGCTTATTCCACGGCCTGGCCATGTCCCAAAATCCTTTATCAATATGTCACGGAGTAACTCTGGATCACAAACGAGTAAAGAAGGTGCGGATAAGTTCCATATTCCTCCGAATCTCTTGCTTTTAAATTCTTTGTACAGATCCGCGTAGACCTCGCCCGCGGATTTTTTAGCTCTCGCGAAATCCGCTATGCTCCCATAGGGCCAATGTGGTTTTATGAACGGGACTTTGAGTCTCTCCCAAAACAAGAACTGATTACGAAGGTACCAATAAACTAGGGTAACGATACCCACCGAGAGTGCACAAAAATAATACCACATCGTTATACGTCAGATGTTAAAAACGTACACTGAACTATAGTCTCCGCAACTGTAATTCATCCGCAGTTCGATGTGCACTGACTGAGATCTCATGTGTCGAGTAGTTTTTAAAAGATGGAAGGGGCGATCTCTTTTTGTCTCCTCGTCTTTCAAACTTATCTATGCATATCGCTAATTCCGCGTCACTTACCACTACGGTTTACTTTAGCCTTTACATTGTTTCAAAATTGGAAGAGACATTTTTTGTTTAATCAAACATTGATGAGATTCGACGATGGCGAGAAGATAATAATATCAAATAATAAAATCAACAAAACAAAAGACCCATTGTCTAGCTATCATTTAGAAGACCGACTATTTGAAGGCATCCCTCTGCAGTATTGCCAAAACACAGTTTTCATAACCCATTATCTGAATTACCGCTAATCTTATCTTCAAACGTTGGATCGAGGTATAAATGACCAAACTATAAACTCTCAAATAATATACATATTATTAATTATAGATCATAAAACGTGAATGAAAAATTATTTAATTTTCTTTTCATTTTGTTTTTTTTTCTGCAATCGTTCGCATCGATTTCTTATCTCACCGATTATTGTCTTCTCGCTTGTTTGCGAACATTTTCACAATGTTTACGGTCACTCAAGCCCCAGATTATGTTGCCGTCATGTGTCATGTTGGCGCAAAACTCGCTTCGAATTATAATTCCGGTTTGTAGCGATCGACTCCTCGACTTTTTTTTAATACGTACCGCATATATTACAACCTCAGTTCCTTCCTACCATTTTTGTTGATTTTTGTTGATTCGTTTAATTATTATTATTATTATTATTATTATTATTATTATTATTATTATTTATCATTATCATTATTTTTCGGGTAGAAAGGAGGACAAAGAACGTTGATACGCGTACGGCTCGGCAGATTGTACCGCCGAGTATCAGACCAAAAGGGTTCCACCCTTCCAATGATCGTTCATTTTCTCTCTATTCTTCATCCTGACATGCAGAAGTCCCCGCCTGTTCAGTTTATATACAAGCTCGGGGATCAAAGTCACCGTGAAATTATAGCGACAACAATGCTCCGGATCCGGTGACATTAAACGGAGATAAATCAAATCGGTGTAAACTGTGGGGTAGTAGAATTGTGCAGGAATTTTGTTAGATCGATTATAATATTGAAATACTACGCGAGGAAAATTCACGGATGATGTTCGAAATATATATTCGTTTTTTCTTTTGTTTTCATTCCTTTGCCATATGTTCCACTCATGAGTTTTGTATTTCTGTGTATGCGAATCGTTTCAACCACCACTTTTTGTAGGGGTGCAATATATGTGTGTATTTATATATCGTACATTGTACATGTGCTATATCGAAGAAAGGAAATGAGCTTCCCTTTACAAAGCCGCACGGTTCCCGGTTCCGGTCAGCTTCAATATCACGGAAGAACAATGGAAACTTTATTATAACAAACGTGGAGTTTTTTTTGCATGCGTATAACGTGGTGGCGCGTTCAGGGTAATAAAAGAAATCTGCATTTTCTTTTTTCTATGGTTGCGTAGAATTATGAAAAATGACCTATATACCCAGGGGGGATTCGAGTTTGTTCGGATTATTGATTTTTGAACCAACAAAAAAAAATGAAATTTGAACCGCATATAAGACATCTGTGCTATTACGGCCGAAGGGTCGCTCGTATGCAGCATTCATAGGGTCTAATAATTTATTTTCTCTTTCTATGCAAGAGTCGAGATCCGGTTCTGTGTATTGATCGATAGCACAGAAGGGTTTAGAAAAGCGGGAAACTAGGCTGATGAGAAAGGCGGGAATGTACAATGCGATATTAAATACCCATAAGTCATTGTCCGAGCTAAACTTAGGGGAGTGATAATGCCCGGATAATTTATGAACTCCGATCGCCGGAGTTTTACTCCTCTGGACAGCGAAAGAAAAAGAATGGCAAATCTTATCTGTAAATTATAGTCTCGTGAACAATGCCAGAGAATTTTTAAAGTTTCATCGATATTGATGTATCGTCGAAAGAAACTTTGAAGTTGTTGATAAGCTGGAAAATAGCAAGCTTCGTCTGCTGCGCGGTGAATCTCATTCCTGTAGATGGAAAAAAGAAGAGAAGAGGAAAGAAAATAATTCCAAACTATTTAATGAAATCTTCCAATCTTATTGAAAAATGGGTTACCCGTGCAAAGGAGCCCGGATCCTCCTCCGAAGGGGATGAAAGTTAAGGACACTCGTTCGGTCCTTGCCTGATCGGTAAACCTTTCCGGATCGAATTTTTCTCGATCTGAACAAAATTCAGGATCGTGGAATGGCGTGGATCGGAACAACGGAGTTTTATGTCAGTGCAAGTCCTAAAGATGCAGGAGCCGATAACGTCCGTCGAATACTTGGCGGTTATATCCCATTATTTCAACCGGCTCGTCACTTTTCACAACCGACTCTAAATACTCTTTAAACTTTGTTCAACACTCGAAAAATAAATGATGCGTCTGCTTCAACTTTCCTGCCGTAAAAGTCGGCGTCGATTTAGTCCGAACGGCGCGGGTTTTCCATTTCTTTTCATTCAGACACACTACTTGTAAGTTAGCAGAAAGTGGATCGACCTCAAGGTTCACGGTCACTCCTCTGCTCGACCAGGTCGTAAAGTCCTTGACAAAAATGTCTCGCAACAAAGAGGGATCGACGATAAATAAATTGGGGGAAATAAAATTCGAAAGTCACCAAAGTTCCCAAAAAACCAATTGGGGATTGAGAAGACTAACTTTTTCTCTCATACCAAAATGAAGATTGACGACGAATATGTCGGCAAATCGCTGTCGATGTCCAAACCAAACAACAACATCGACGTATGCAAAAAGGACTAGTGGTTTTAAGGGTCCAAAATTATGCCCCGGGTGAGGATCGAACTCACGACCTTAAGATTATGAGACTTACGCGCTGCCTACTGCGCTACCGAGGCCATTGGCAAAAATAAATTGCAGCTTTTAACCGAAGAGCTTTTTTTCAACCATATATATCACTGCAATTCACTAATGATCGTATACGGTCGCTCACACGCGTATTGACCGCGACGGTCGAATTTAAAAAATTGAAAAGTTTCGAATCGCAACCGTAGTTTGGCCATAAAATTTGAACAATCTTCGATCAGATTTAAGTAATTTGGAGGTCACAAGGAATTTTCAACGGATAAACTCCGATATTGTCTACAAAGTCTCGAGCGAGAGAAGAGATAATCGTTCCCTCTTATTTACCGTCGTTCTTCTTTTCCGCGGAAGTCATAAACGTAAATAATTTACAAAAGTAGGTATCTGATATCTTTGAAGGAATTTAAAAATATCCCTCACATTCATATACGCACACCTCTGTCACGGGGGCTTTAGGATTATACTGTTATTATCGTGCGTATAATAAATTTTCCTAATGCGTATGGCTCAAAAAGCGTCTTTATTATGCGGTTATCGGAACGGGTCTTTATACAATAATTCTCGATGGTTATGTGAGATGAAATCAGACGTGTATAATATTCCGGCTATATAGCATAGAATAATCTCTACGGTATTCAGATTCAGCTAAAATTATCGTCAGATTATTTGATAATTTCAAAGATTTTCGAATAATATGAAGTGACGTATATTGTATAAGGTATTACGCGCGCACACATGTATACATGTGTATTACATACCTGGTACCTACACGAAAATGTGATGGTAAACGCTATAGCGTGTTTATAATTCCGTATATCCCGAGGGCAGAAGCCGCAGAAATGTTATGGAAGAGAAGAACAGCTCTGTGGGAACCAACGTGTTTCAGAACCAACTTTAACTCTCATCATGATCTGAATTTTATACCGCGTCGCGACCCTCGGGCGGCAAAAATTCCCTCTCGTATTTCGTGCATGCGCTGCAGACGATATCAAAATACAATTATTAATCCTATAGACTCGCGTGCGCGTATTGGTCTATTTTTCAATTCCGAGCATCCCCCCTGAAAACGATCTTACATATGGAGTTACCAAAAAATTCCGGGCAAACGATGCGACGTTCATTTTTATCGTCATTCTTCCGCTTTCCATATCAATGCGAATCAACTTTGGGTATGAAGAAAGTTATCAATAATTTTTACTGCACTCGGATATTACACGGCACGGGTATTTATAACCACGTAGTATACCGAATGCGAGGTGTTGCCGCAGCATCACGTGGATGTATAAAATGTAACCAGTTTTCTTCTTCCTTCGCACTGCAACTAAAACGCACCGCCTTCAGCTAGGCGTGACGTGTTAATTAATCGCATGGGGATCGAGGGGTGTAATTATTATAAATTCTAACCGATGAAACTAATGTTCTTCCTCATAGCTGCGCGTGTATAGTATGCGATACCCCCGCAACATTATAACCTTCACGGTCCGTTGCACAGTAAATTTTTCCTTCACTCGCCCTCCGCCTAAAACGACAAACCTGTACCGCGTAGTTCCTGCCTGTCTCCCCCCGCCCCTCCTGGAAACCGGGGTGACCCGAAATTCTACAAACCGCTTTCGTCGATAATCGGCTCAATCGTGATCAGCGGTAACCCCTGCGGAAGGATTATTAAATTTGCTCCGTATTTTATCAGCACACCGATTTCCTAGCATGGATTCTTCAATTACTTCTGTACGATATGCGGTTATGATAAATGTCACGGTCTTTATTACCGTTCTTTAGGGGTTCGAATTGCTCGATAAATTAGATATAAAAGCGAACGCAAGTACCCGTTAAAAACGATCCTCGATTCGCAGCGGTCTAGCTCGTATAAATTCTGTCCGGGGCTCGTATAATCTGACGGCGGCATATGTAGGTATCTCTCTGGCACATACATATCTATATACATATATATATGTAGGTATGGATGTAGGTATGTATGTACTGTTTTAACACCACCCACGGTCGTCACGGTTCTATACCATCAGCTATCGTAAGGATCGCGTGACAGAACATCGCTCGGTGGATCTACGATACATACGTATACATATATGTATATACCGTGAATACATGCATGCATATCACACAGATACACACAGACACATACCTATATACCGATGTAATATACGCGACCGGTCATTGCGAAGATCGCAACCCCAGCAACGCCTCGTTCCTCAACCGATCTTTCCTGCCATGTACCGCGCGCCATCGCAGGAGTATTTCTGTAGATAAATTCTCCTGGGGAGGAGGTCGAAAATCGACGGGTATACAGAGATGTTGATTTTTGATTCTAATTTTTAATTTCAATTTTTTCATTCCAACATTCGCCAAAACACGAAACGGTGCATCGATTGGTTTTCGACGGTCGCGGTCGATGATTTCGTTCCGCTTTCAATTTTTTGTTTTATCTTATCTTTATTTTTTTCATTTTTCATCTCGATAAAATACAACCCACCCACCTGACTGACAGCTGCGCCGTTGCGTTGCTCGTCACGGTTTTTAGGGCACGGTTATTGCCCCCTTTTGAACTTGGCTTGACCCCCCGCTTTAGCTATACATATGTATGAGTTACAACCGCACGCGTTATGCTGCTTGCGACCATTTTGGAAAAACCGATTTTGTTTGCTTCAGGTTTCTTCATTGTTTCTTTTTTTTCCAATTTTTCTGCGGGTTTAGGTACGCTCTTCCAAAAAAAAGTTTCTTTGTTTCTTCAAATCCAGATCACGGTCCGCCGAATTTAATCACTTAACTTTTAATCAGAATTCGCGAAATTATTATTATTTGTTTTTGTGTCGATTGTTATTTTTTTTCAACTCAGCAGGTCCACGATCATGGGCAGCATTTCCAACTTTTTTTTAGTCCTTTTAAGTCCTCGGTGTGGAAATCGTATGAAATTTCTCGTCTCGTCTTCAGTTTTAGTTCTTGCGAGAAATTCTAGAAATATACCTTTTCCAGATTCGACAAATTTCTGCGTATCTCGACGCCGCGCGGTGTTGAATTTTCAACGTAGTTTCTTCGTCCGTAATATGCAGCACATGCAGATAACGTCGTGCATGTGCATGACGACTCACTATACTATATATATATATATATATACGCATATTATATTTAATACTTGTACTTCAGAGAACACAGAAACCTTGTATATTGTGACGGGGGCTTATTGTTAGCATACGTCTATGTCATAGAATATATAGCTATGTAGATATACCTTATGGTGTACCATGACGCAGCTTTTTCCGTCTGCCGCACGCTATATCTGTATGTTTTGAGCTTTGAATATATTTCAACAAGAAATATCGTATTGTGCGATTTAGTCGTTGCGTTAATTCAACGATATCTCTACTTCGATCGATGCCTGTCATCCTCCTATCTTTTTCTTTCTTTCTCAATTTTTCTTTCCTACATTTTACAGCGTATACGTGAAAACGTGTTTTCTAAAAAAAAAAAAAAAAAATTAAAAGGGGAGAAGAAAAAAAATTTCCGAGGACGAAAATCTACTTTGAATGCTCACTTTGATCTTAATAAACCCGAACGTGAGGTATGCACGTGTGTGTGTGTACAGGTTATGCACGATATTTCACACACACACATAAAGTTTACGTGTAGCGACGCATTTTCCGAGCTTCTTCGGAGCCCCAAGCGGCGTATATAGCAGAAGAAAAAGAAAAAGAAGACGGAGGGGAAAAAAAATTGCTAAAACAATTCTGAGTTTGAAATATTTACTTTCTCCGGAAAGTGCGAAGGTAATTCTTCTTAAGCGTATTCTTCTCTCCTTGTTTCTTTTTCTTTTTTTTTTTTTTTTTTGGTTATTTCGTCTTCTCACGCGGGATAAAAACAATCCAATAACCTGTACACGTCATCGCATCTATTTTACATACATTCACATAATGTACAAAAAAACCAAACGATTCTCACGAAAAAGCAGATAAAATTATAACGTATAAAATTGAGAAGAGAGAAATTAAAAGCGAAGGAAAAAGAAAAAGTGATTCGAAAGAAAAAAAATGGAAGAAAGGAAATATTAATAAAATTAACATCATCGAACCGCTATATTACTTTCACGCGTGCATAATTTATATGGAAATTATTTGCAATCGAGTATAGCGCAGTATATCGTAATCATCCGCGTACAGATATAACTACATACGAGTTGGTTTGTCTGCCGCGCAACTCTTGATGGTTACCTATTAGTATTATACATATATATCCTGTGCACAAGTATAAAATTGCGGAACGAATCGAAGTAGAGATATTTAACGCGTGGGCCGCACGTCCGCTATATATACCACAGCGGCAACTATATTTGTATTGTACACATGCGTATGGCGCCTCGATATTTCTCCTTCTCGAATCTAAAAATAATATACCTACGGATAAACGGAAATGAAAATTCACTTCGCAAAAGAATTGGCAAAAAAAAAAACTCAAAGATTTTGAAAATATGAACGTCGAATAATACAAGAGGCATGTCCCGTGTAAAATTTACCAACTCGAGAATATTGATATTTTCAATTAATTGACTCGTCGTTTTTTACATTTGCCAAAATTATGTATATAACGAACTCATACGTATTTCGTGATTCGATTCGATTAGATTTTTTTCGAGCGAGAATATTATGGGTTTAAAAATTATTCGTTTGCGACGAAAATTTCACACTCATTTACCCTGTGAAGAAGGGGAGGGGAAAAGCCGTGAAACGAAAAAAATTTGAAGACGTTATTACGCAATCGGTTCGCGATTGAAATTATACAGCCACACATATTTTAAGATCGAAATCCATTGAAATTTAGCCGGCGCTCGATCCTACAGACTTTCTTTATTCTCTTATTTTATTCAACGCCCGCGCTCGTTTTAACGAGAGCACATAATTAATAAACGTTATGATATTAGTATAATGATGCAGTTAACGGTACAACGATTTTATATATAAGGCAATCCGCTTTGCCCCGGTTTTGACCTTTTGGAACACCAATGGTGTCGTTGAGATGGAGAGCAAGGAGATAAGATTTATATTATGTATACATGTATTCATACATATATAGTGGGGATATAAAATGCTATTGCACTATAGCGTGGGTGCGTTTCCCAGGCATATATCCTCCTCTTGGCTCATATTATTGTCGGCAACAAATTGTTGCGCATGCAATTAGCCATTTTATATATACCTATACCGCGCTCATACCTGTACTGTACCTTTTTATACACATGAGGTGTGCATTTATATAATCGAGTCCTGTCTGAAGCTTGTTTTAAAACAGCTATAAGGGATATAATTATTAATCTCTATATATGCACCGAGTTTAACGCAATAATATAAGATACTATAATTCTATAGAATTAAAGTAGGTACAGCGCGGAACGCGTCAGCGGCTAGATAATATGATACGTCATCCACTTTTCAACGTGCAGATACGAAGCGGAGTTTAAATTATATGCAATAAATATGTGCAGTCAAATATATAATTATGATACATACATATACGCGGCGTAGATGTATGTAATGCGAATCAATCTAATTGTATTTTTTTTCTATTTTTCAGGAAGATCCTTTATCATTTCCGATGACATTTATTAGTCCGATGACTGTCCTGGGCTGCGATTCGCGGACCAGGATGCTCGTCAATTCGACATGATGAAATCATCTTCGAAACGGTGTTACGAAGCTGAAACGACAGCTAGAGAAAATCACCGTGTTTTTAACCGGAATGGGAAGACACTCAGGTCAGCAACAGATTCGACAATTTTCGAACATTATCCTCTTACCATAAAATCGAAACGAGTGAGGAAAGAAAAACAGAAAAAAACATTCATGTACTCCATCTTGTTCCAGGCGTTTGTTCCAGGGGATCAAAGAAAAGCGTTCTTTTATACACAACCGACTGCGGTGACGATAAAGAAGATTTAGATATAAAGTTACAACAGCGTTCGATATCTCTTGTAAGTATATAAAGATGTAGAAAGAAAAACGAAAATTTCGTCGCTATATACTATACGAAATACTAAAGATTTTAGAATCGAAAAGAAAAGAAAAAAGAAAAAATTGTATCGTCCTTGAATTTTTTAATTCGAAATTTTGAAATTCTCAAAATAAAGGGTTCGATCAGGGAAACTTGAACATTCCAGAGACGAAGGAAAAAAAAACCAAATGAATGAATAAAAATGGAAAAGTTCTCAGCAGCCCAGATATTCTATAATCTTGCAACTGGTGTACAGCGAAATTTCGATGGGCAGAATAATCTGAGAGCGTCCTAGCATTTTTCTTTCTCTTCTTTTCTTTCGTCCTGTTCAGGACGACGGGTATTATACGGTTCGCGTTTTGATATGGGTGGTCGATTGTGCATATTACATGCACATGGCTGTACATCGGAAATAAGAGAGGGTTATATATATGTAAATACATACAGTCAAGTTCGATAAGAAGAACTCCGTATAAAACTTGACATAATGTAGCGGGAGTTTTATATGCGGGGTTTGCGAACGCTCCTATATCGATATGGCCTAGAAAATAAGTGCAATGATAGTGATACAGCTTATCTATCGAAGTTGGACGTCCCACATATTACGTAACATTGATGTGGTTAACTGCAATCTCTATATACCACGTGGTTAAATTATACACAATATTATATATCTACTGCGCACGCAATATTCTATGATCCGATAATTTTTGCATGAAATCAAAATTCCTACCAATCTATGGGTGGAAAAAAAAAGCAAAAACCAACGATCTGCAGTAGAATATGGTTTTTCAACGAGAATTTCAATTCGTGAGCTACGATTTTCAAAGTTTTTCCAAGCGTCCAACCGTCAACGGACCTCCGATCACCTTTTTTTTCCATTGATCATTTCGTCTACCAAATTGAATGAAAAATCGTTTTTTGCTCATTTTTAGATCTGTATGGGTTTAAAAAACAAAGTGAAGTTTCTTCGATCAGATCAACTATTTGTATGTGCCATTCACTCGTACGCTGCTTATTATTCTTTGAATGTGTTATGGCCTCACGCAGTGATCGCGCATAGCATTAAAATAGTGCGGGGTTCAATTTGCCCGAGACCCCAACGGGAACGTGAATAATACAGGTCTTATCTCTTTACTTCTCCTTTACCCTTCCAGCACTAAAGTCTTTAGGATCTACTGACCACTTACCTGAAAATATAGAACCTTAAGATTGTTTGAAACAACATCGTTTCAACTTTTTCTTCATCTTTTTATTTCTATCTTTCTTTCCGATCATTATCTTCCATATATTATCCGGTTTTCTGCATTATTTTCGATCTACTCTTCTCATCGGTCAGCCTGAAGAATTGAAGCAACTCTGACTGTAATCAAGATGATGAAAAAAGAAGCAGACCATAATTAAAGAATGTAAGAATTCCTCGTGCACGTATATATCCTTGGATTCACGATTTGCGACGAGGCCGGATTGTATAATATGGGTGGAGAATGTGCAGCGGATTGTAAAAGAATTGGGAAGAACAGACGGTCGAAAGCAGTTATTGCTTAACGCGTAGTGCGTTCCGCAGATAATTGCTGTCGCACATTTCCGAAGCTGCAACGATCATTTGCTCGACTCGTTCGCTGGGATTCTCTCTGCTTTAATCGATAAAAATGCGAACGCTCGCTTTAAATTTCGAAATAGAATCGCAGCGAAAATAATATCCTTCCGAACTGAGCGCATCCGCGGTTGACTCCATCGGCGAAACGTCTTTAATCGGATTCTCCGTGCACGGCGCGCGTGAGCGATAAGACGACAAAAAAATGAAGGCTAAAAAGGAGAGTAAAAAAATAAAAACTCACGATGAAAATAGAAAATTCAGTCGCACCTCCGCAGGAGCGACCTTCCGACAGCTGACTCTTTATACACCGTGACTCGATTCTTGCAAAATAAATTTATCACCGATCCGCAGTCTTCGATTTATGTGGTAGTTTAATTCTAAGGGAGAGTTTTTCAAAGGGCGATAGAAGACCACCGTTTGCAGCGAGTTCCTCCATTTTATCTCGAAATATTATTGCCGCTGCCGCTATACTGCTCCTATTATGTTGATGCTGAGGAATTCAAGTTAACAATAAATCAAACGCGAAGTCTTCACGATGCTTTTCAAGCATAATCGGAAGTCTCGAAAGTTTCGTTCGCGATAAACTTCGAAATGGCGGAGTCTCTTATTCGATATAATATTTATATATAAATATGTATGATACCAAAGCTTCTGCGCAGCTTTTACCTATACCGTTAATTACTCGACTCAAGAATTACAGAGCAATTATATATGCATATATATATTTATAATATATCTAGAAAGCAACTGCTGCTTAGGTGCTGCCGTAATTGATCGAGGTCAAGATACTGTTAGAACGATATTCGCTCTCCATTTTTTCAAGAATTTTCTTCAATATGAGTAAAAATATCCTATACTTCGCATCGTTTGATCCCCCCAGATTTCGCAGTTTCTTTTTTTTTCGTTTTAATAATTCCAAAAATTCCGTCTTTCGAAAAAACGAAAAAAGAAACAGAAGCAAATAATAGCTACTCAGACGATACTTTTTGCAGAAAACGCGGTAACCGGACCGAGAGATGAATATACGTATATACGAACAACTCCAGCAATAATTCTTCGCATAGTTTGTGCGAAACCGTTCGTACCGTTAGGCAGTTTGAACATAATTACGGGGTAGTTTTCATTGTAGTAAAACTATGAGGTTATATACTGACTTAATATTATCACAAATTGAACCGTAAATCAGAAGGTATTTTACTAGAGAAATATCCTCGTTAGATTTTCATTGTACAACCAACCCTCGAAATACCCATGGGTATGAATTATACCCGCGATATATCTTCCTTGTTCCGATGATCGATAATCAGGATATTTGATGTATTTTCCGTCGGTACATACATGTTTATAAAATACGCCGCGGTCTTGATAGAAATCCTCGAGGCCAGAAGAAAAAAGATATATTTTCTAAAAATATTTCCTGCATATAAACATATATTAGATGTGCGTCTATACTGCAGAAGTCTGCGGAATTATTCTACCCACGCAACGCAATCGCCACACGTACCTTTCGACCCTGCGGCGGTGCAGCCGAGAAATGTTTTGCGCTTGTTCCCTATTCCCTGTTTTCCGTATTCCGTTCCCCACTTATTCCCGGAGAAGGGTGTAACCCGTACCATATTTTGTTTACTTTTCTGGGCTACGCCCTTCTGGTCCTCGGCCGTCTGCGGTATTATAAACCTTCAGGATCTCTCAGGGTCTTACCCCTTTACGAATAAATGCGTCTTGATTCCGTACGTATATTATATCAGTCTATATTCTTCTCCTACACGCCGGGTGGTAGGCATCTTTGTTCATCTTACTGCTGCAGCGATTTTATGTACATGTATATATAGTTATACGTATATACGTAAATATGCTGTGTTATGTATAAATAAAACACATCCTCTCTTCCTGCGGTGCAGCGGGATATCACGTTGCGAATTTATACCGATCGCCGCGCGGGTATCTTAAATTCTCCGCACTTTGTTTTCGTCGTTGTTTTGTTTTTTTTTCCTTTTTTTTTTAGTCTCTTTTGTTTAATTTCTTTGTTCACACTGTTCTTGCACGTGTGTCTTCGATACCCACCCCGTAGCTTCACAAACTCAGTCTTCTGTTTCTCTCTCCGTATTACACAGGATGCCATTTTTGCGCGAACACGTATATAGGTGGATATGTGTTTTATTTCATGCGGGGATTTTTTTTTTTACGAGCGATGGCGTGTAAATTATGTACAGTAATACATAGCTTGTATGATACAGCGGAGACAAACACCCGCGTGAAAAGTATTCTTCTTCATCTTCTTCCGCCTCTTCCTACTCTTCCCGCGGCTATACTACGAGGGGTCTGTCGTTTTTCATTTGTTTTTTCTTTTATTCTTTGACGTGCGGTGGCGGCAGGACCGGTAATTACTTCTTCAAGAAAGCAAAGCGACCCGCCTGATGCTCCTGAAGACGACGTCAGGTTACGTTTTGTGCACGGAGAAGATCGCCAAATTGATACGAGTTTATAAAAACAGTACAGAATGCCACACACCCCATACCCATTTTTCTTGTTCCGTTGCTCGAATCATCCTGTAGCTCACCTGCATCTGTCCATCTTTCTGTCAAGTGAAAACCACCTTGATATATCCTGCCCCCGAGATTCCCTCGAAACTTACGCATCGTATATAATAAGGCTGTGCAACGGGAATGCCGTTACTCGAAATGTCGAAACTGAAAGAGAAGATGTAAGTAAAATTTGGAGTAAAAAAAAATCATTCACGGAAAAAAACATATGAAGTATGTAAGTAGCGCGACCGACGTATAATCGTCGCGGATTTAACACGGGCATAAATTGTCACTGATAATAATTTCCATCAACGAGACGCAAGCGAATAACTCGCGAAGTTACAATTTTCCGTGCAGGGCAATTATACGACCAGCACGCAAAGACGAATATCATAAATGGGTTATTTATGTACCGATGGGAGTACAGTAAATATACGTATAATGAGAGCTACTCCGCAGTGCAGAAGTCCGTGAAATAAATAAGCTGAAACTGAGCCGTTGATGAGATCGCGTGCTCGCGCGAATCGAAATTAACTTTTGCGGATCGAGGTATATAAGAAGTAACGAAAAAAATAAAAATTAAATAAAATAAAAATTGATATGAAATTAAGATGTACGAATTGAAATGGTTTCGGTGAAGATTTTATGCGAAGAAACAAGCTAAATTTATATACAATTACGGAAGTTACTCGCAAAACTTCGCGCAAGCCGTATAATACCTACGCGATATTATACATAGTAGGTATACATAAATTAAACCGCGCCTCTAACTTCCAAAACTCGACGAGGATGAAAAGGCAGGAAAAGGAAAAGAATTACTTCCGAAAGAAGAAAAGAAAGGAAAATGAAATAAAGTCTCGTCGAAGACCTTGAAGAATAAGGTGTCGTCGTCGTGACCAGTTAATCGAAATCGTGGCGCATTGCACCGCGGCTTATAACCTTCCGCTGGGTATATTCGCGAATAAATCCCTGTTCGGGGCGGGAAATAAAACCACCCACGCAGTCCCGGATCCGTACGACTCTCCGATATTATACCTGCATTTTCTAACCGATTCCGTGCTCCGAGTCAGAGATATCGGATTACCGAGAGCGTCGAGTTTTTATATTATAAATAAATATACGAATATGCTTCATATTTTCTATCGCGATAAACGCAGACTATAATTATACGTATAATCAGCGTTTCGATCGAATTTGATTAAGAAAATATTCATACTATTTTTCCATCCGTTATATAATTACACGTGTAGAAAACAAAATCATTACATTTTTTCAGACAGCTCTAAACACCGGAATTTCGGGCAACGCTCAGCAGCAACAGCAATTTCTTGAGCCAAGAATGGCGCAGTTGGAAACTCTGGAGGCCAAGGTAAGAACTGAAAGATTAAAAAGCATTTTAATATACACTTGTAAACTCCTGGTTTTTGAAATTCAAACCAGGTACATGATTTACGAACAACCTTCTCATCCCCAAGTTTCTCGTCATGATAATACGGAAGTCGCTGAAAATTACTTACATATCTCATAATGTTTACACGAGTTCGCATCCCCAGGGCGAGAGAAACTGATAACGGTGCATAAGTATCGTTATATCCTCGGAGTTTTAAAACACTTGATAAATATTCATGTTTCACTTTATTACGATCAAGAAAAAACGACCAACTGTGATTCATCGAACGATTCATTGTCAGCGAGAAAAAAAACATTTCTTAGACACCCGCCGATTCGGTTTCAGAACCGAAGTCGAAACGAACACAATAATCGTCATCTCCTTCAAAGTTTTTGTACATCGGCAGTTGCGTCCTTATTTATTTATTTATTTATTTATTTACTATTTTATTCAATTTTTTCTACCTCTACCGAAGAAGCCGGAGGCGATGCTCGAGCGGTTATCGGGGGCTCAACGTATTCGGCCTCTGGCTACACACAGGCTGTCCAACCAGTGATTTATATGCAGATGCGTGGACCAAACGCCGATCTTTTGGGCCCGACTCGGGGCTCGCTCGAGACCCATTAAAACCGCCCCGCGCCCGAAATCGGGTCCCTCCAATGGCGCAGGAATTGATTTTTCGACACATTTCGTGTTTTTTTTCCCGGTCGTTTATCGTCTGTTGTTTTTTTTTTTTTCTTCATCTCAAACGGGATGTAATTAAAATCTTTCGCCAGTTCCGAAATCATTATATCGCGGCTGATCTCTTTCTTCGCTGCCCGAAGGATGAAGAGATCTGATTCAACTGTTTTTCATCGCGCAGGATATTGGTTTCAACGACAACATCCGGAACACCCTCGTTTTTACTTCCTCCGGTGACCGGCCATACCGGCTTATACTTTTCTCAGTTGTTGATCCTTCAACGGTTGTTTGAACGTAGAGAGTTTGCTTTAGAAAATTGAAGAGGTCCTGGAATCGGGTAAGAAGTTGAGTCTGAGTTGGGTTATTGTACGCCCTTGGTGCACTCCTCGGAACGTAGACAGATCTGCCCCGGGAGATTGTGAGTCCGCGGTAGAAGTCACTGACCTTTCCTGTCTGGACGGTGGTGCCAACTTGGGCCCTTTTCAGTCCGAACATCCTCCAACTCTGCCCTCCGAGCTTTCCAGGACCCGCTGAATGAAAACTGAATTTTATTTCATAAGAAAATCGGGGAAAAATGTCCACGTGACGTACGGAAAGCAATTTTTTTACCTTTGTCTTTTCATAAATTCCCTTGCATGAGCCGAAGATCCAGCCGATCAAAGAATTTCAGACATTTTGGAAGCCTCAGCCTTCGAACCTCGGGGCTTGGAGTGAAGAATGCGCTAATCGCTGGGCAGATGCTGCGGTCTCCAATCTCACAACTAAAATTTTTCAGAAAAATATTTCTAGGGTAGCATGGGAACCTCATTCACCCCGGAGACAATCGAGTATTTTGTTCCGATAAGAATATACATTTTTATTTTAAACTCACGAAAATTTCCATCCGACTGATCCCTCGGGGTGAATATATATCAGGCTTTATCTCAGATTGTACATTTATATACTTCTGTAATTATATTCTAACGAATTGAAATTGTCGAGGGCGTAGCATTTTTGATACCCGTAGGTTATTCAAATTACTTAATCGATCATGAGCTTATAGGGCCGGGTTAATTGGCCGATGTATAATGCAAGTGAAGGGATGATTAGTCATCGTCTGAAGATAAATTTTTATTAGCTAATTCCAAGAGGTGAGAAATCATTTTTCATAATTCTAAAAAAAATACCTATCGCGCTGGCTTCGCTTTTACAATTTTAGTAGCCTAGCATTGCACGCGCGCGCCCCGCATTTAATTTGATTTGTTTTTTAAATTTTTGTCTACTATTTTTTTTCAGTTTCAAATCATTACATTTCAGACGCATTTTTTTATCAATCTGCATTATTGTTATCGCAATTTTAATTTTATGTTCGGGGTATAGGATTGGACGTTGGGTTCAAACCTTAGATTTTTGTCGATTTTGGGGTCAAAAATGCAATATTTTTAAAATCGATCGCTGCACACTTTTCCAACGTATTTTGACCTCAGGAACACGAAACCGTCGAGTAAATTAAGCTAGAAATAAATCTCATCGAGATATCCATATTTTATTACTTTTTGGAGCAATAAATTGGCGATACCTCGATCAATTTTATAGATCGCGAATTCAGAAACACGAAGCTCATCTCGAATTTCGAGTTTTCATCTCGTACTTCGATTTTGGATTGGTCATCAACTTTTTTAGATAGGATTACATATCATTTGAGTATCTATTAAAAATAAGTAATCTGATTTACAATTAAATTAAAAGGATTGACCGGCACTTTATATTATTATTGTACCTATATGTAAACCCGCACATAATTGAAACGGCTTTGATAATCTGTTCACCAGTGTAAAAAAAACGGAACGAAATAAAAGATACCAGTATAATTAACGGGCACGTAAAAATCTTCTCGGTATTTTTTCACCCAATTGTCAGAGTTTTTTTTTTCCTTTCCGTGTAGAACAATTTTTACTGAATCTATTGTATTAACAAAACGTTCTTTTCGCGGTAAAATAAATTAACTATGCAAATAAAAGTAACTCTTAACAAAGTAAAAAGTTAACGAAGATATGAAAATTGAAAAAAATAAAAATAATTTATTCAAATATAATTAGGTAGTTTATATAAATTTCGTGAGAATTATGTAAAAAGAACAAAAATAACAAGATACCGATGCCTGTACGTCTGATTTGGATTCCGGACTGATTGTTGGTTTAATTGTTTCGTTTTTAGTTTATTCTAACAATGGCGGTACAGTGCAGTTTCAATCTCTCAGCAAATAGAAACGTGCGCGCAAAGATTTATTCAGACATTAAATTACATCAGGTATACCTAGTCTATGTGTATAATTCGTACAGGTATGTATTGAGATTCTACGCACGTGCGTTTATCGCGTGGCAACGTAACTCTAGGTATATAGGTACGGTATATAAGGTGTATATATATATACATAAAACCAGAAACCCACGGAGTGTAACGAAATAAAATCACACCGATTCCAATCTCTGTTCCTTTAGACTGCTTCGGAATTATTTATGCCCGCGTATAATATAATAATTATCTCGAATCGTATTTTTGTTTTGTTTAATTTAACTTTAGTTAATTTTATTTCGTTTCGTTTCGTTCCTCGAGTTTCTTCTACGACTATACCTTCTTCCTTCATTTTTCATGTATTCGTGTGAAACTTGGGATTGAACAATTTTCAACTGAATTATCATCCCGAAGTGAGCAGGTTGCGGTGGTTGTCAAAGTTTTATTAATCTAAACAAAAAACGAAAATCACGAACGCATTTACTGAAACGAGGTTCAATTTTTTCTTTCTTTTTTTCTGCTTTGAAAGATTTAATTTTTGCCAACACCGCCAACAGTAATACTTTTATAGTTTTCTTCTTCCGTGTCGCGTCGTCGCCTGCATAAGATGCGCGTCTTTTGCCAGGGATCAGGACGACTACCTTGACCCCATCCGACGGAGAAGCGGGCCGTAAATCTCCGTTGATTATCCATCTCTGAGACAGAATATCCCGCAACCCTGCTGAAGGATTCTACAGGATGTAAAACTTGAGGATATTATCTAGGAAAATTTTAACTTTGAAAGTAGAATATTCGTATTGCTGCCGTTACTGCTAGCTGATGAGATTGTGTCAAGCTGCACTTGCAGGATATATATGAGAAAATTGAAAAAAAAAAAAAAAAAACAGAAAAAGAAAAACTGTACGAGGAAATCAAAGGTTGATTAAACTTTCTATACAGGTAATATCAACGGGCTTTACCAGGGACCATTTTCTCAACCCTTCGTTATTATAACGTAATACTCTAGGTATATATTATAATAATACCTCCACTGTCCGAGAACTTCAGGGATTAAAGAATATTAAAGTAGAGAGTGTTAGTTTCCCATGACTCTTTGAACCCGGCCGCACTAAAAGCTGCGTTTTGTTTGTTCTTGTATTTGTTTTTGTTTTTCTCGACAGTAGCAAATAATAAGCTGGTATCGGCAGAAGCTACTAATTAATCCTTCCGTCTTTGCGCACTCAATAGTCCCAGCTATAGGCGTGAATGTTTTTGACTTACGCGTATAATTTCCGTCTTGGAGACTCGAAATTCAATGCTACCACATCTGAAAGGTAGGGTCTGTTCAGAGGTCTTAAGACCGTTTCAAACCCTCTTCTTCTTACACAGTATAATATGCGCGGTTAGAAATTTGGGTCGGGTTCAGGTCAAAGAAGCCGCCCAGTTCGAACCTGCAGGACTATAGTACGTTGTATAGCGGCACTTACATCTATAGACGGTGTTGAATAAGGGTCATATTTGATATTACGGCGAACACGTTGCGTCGTAATCGACGTAAATCAAATTCTACTTTCGTAATAGAATATTAAATTTATTACTAAAGATCCTTACGGTATAACTGAAGTCCTGCTCAAAAGGTCGCAATGTTATCGATGTACCCCAGCGCGTCTCAAGCCCGTTCCGATCAAAAAAAGGGTCCGCCTTTTAATAATTTATCATTCATTTGTTTCGTGGGCACGTAAGTACCGCGGAACGGGTTTTCCACACATCACAAATATTCAAACTGATAATTCTTGTATTTTGTTTTTATTCGGCTAAATACGGCTCAACGGACCGGATGTCCTCAAAAAATGACTGGTCGTTGCACGGGACGTGGTTGAATCATTACGCAACAGGACTCTGAACGCATCCCACGGGGCATCGCGTATAACCCATAACTCAAGTCCGAACGAATTTGTCCATAAACTCTGTATATAAACATCCACAGAGAGCCGGGCTTATATTTTCATCATAAATCTTCACCGGGATGTTCTGACTGATCTCCTAGTTTGAGCCATTTTATTCAGAAGTTCTTTCGTCTGCTTTTGATTTTTTTTGGTTTTTTATTATTCTCACGTGTACTTTTCCTACCCATTTTATTCTCACATATATATATATTTTGAGGGGGCAGAGATATATATATATATCTGCCCCCTCAAAAGTATGAGACTCCAGGCTACGGTTTTCTCAAGGGTCAAATTCAGACGCCATCTTTCACTCACAGAGCGGAATACGCAAGTCTACTGATATCGCGTTTGAACGTAACTCGTCAGTGGTAATCGAATACTGACAGAAATGATCTTATGACAAATTTTACCTGAAAACTAGTAACGGGAAATAATTCAACCCTGGTCTATGTCCTGCCCGTGTCAAAGGTTCTTTGAACTTTTAAACTCGATAAAAAATAACGAGGTAAAAAAAAAAGTTAAAAAAAAAAGAAAAGAAAAAAGTGCCTCAGCGAGAATTGTGGAGATCAAAGTGATGAAATTTTAGCCGTTTAAAAGTAAGACGAGCGAAGTTCGTTTATATTCCTAGATATAAGAATGATCATTGTGTTCAAAGATATATATTCGAACATATTGATAATTTATACGGTACTCTTTAATTCATTTAGGTACTCCGGAGTTTCTTGAATCTGCATAAAGATCCCCTCGGGACTGGCTATTAGATCAGATTCCTCCCACGTCGTAGTAAACTCTCTAGATAGGTATTATCATATGTCTTAACATAAATTTTCATTACAATTATGTAAATTATTTATCATGGATATTTGTTATACATCACTAGGCGGGTACCATACGATATAGGTAATATGTCTCGAGTAATCTGTAAGTACGTATCAGTTGTATAATATGAACAAAATATTCCCGCAGGCTTGAAACCAAACCTCGACGTCCCTCCGCCTTTATACTTTAGCTCACGGAAGTGTACATTACAAAGTTAATATATTTAATTAGTAAGCTGACAGAATTTTCTTGCTATAAGGATTAAATAACTTCGTGTACAATCCAAAATTATTCAACTTTGCAAAATACTCGATATTACCACGGGTATAACAACATAGAAACCGGGTTACTATACGTTGATTTGTTCATCCATGTATAACAGACATATTTTTTTTGCTTACATTTTCAGATGGCCAGTATCGAGGTGTCCCTATCGACGACACCTCGGCGTAAAAAAGGCGGCAGTATAACCGGAGTGACGTCTTCACCGGCAGGACATCGAGCTCGAGATGTTGGCAAGGAATTGGACGCCCTACGAATCGCCCTTCGTGATAAAGAAAACATAATACAAAAGTAATGAAAATTTTAACCTCGATTTGCTTGGGCGACCAGTATACGGCAAAATGAATCTTTGACGCGTTCAGATCATTCTCGCAGCGTGTAAATAATGATGAATATTTATTGATCTCGTTGCAGTCTCAAGGGACAACTATGCAATACCCTCAGCAATCGTTTATCCTTGCGTAATGGTCCATCCTTGACCGAATCAGACCGCAAAGCAGCCGAAGATCGTCTTCAGCGGCTTCGTCGTGACGCCGATAACAAACGACTGGCTATAAAAAATCTTAAGCTGGCTCTAGAACGACTGGATATTACAGAGTGAGCAAGAATTCAACTTTTTTCCACTTCATTTGAAATCGAGAGTAAAAAATGTAAAAAAACAAAGATTATTTTATGCCAGCTGGTGAATCAGCTGAGTAAATTACTTATCCGCTAGACCTATAGATCGTTATTTGCTAAAATGTTTAAAAAATATAATTTTGATCACATTGTCACATCCCATATGGTCTAGTGGCTAGGATACCTGGCTTTCACCCAGGAGGCTCGGGTTCGATTCCCGGTATGGGAAATATTTTTGCCAGATTTTTTATCAGAGTGATATGTGTGATGTATCTGATGATGTGATCACAGGATCTCAGCATCTCATCCCATATGGTCTAGTGGCTAGGATACCTGGCTTTCACCCAGGAGGCTCGGGTTCGATTCCCGGTATGGGAAATATTTTTGCCAGATTTTTTATTCCGTTACTGATTGTGAGATGTGTGACGTATGCGGATGACGTGATCGATTGGCGGATAGTGGGGAGATATTTTTTTAATCTCATAATCTTACCTAATCTTTTAGCAATATAGACGTCCGGATACAACAGGCTGAGCTTGAATACAGATTAGGGAGGGAAGAACTGGAGCTTTTGACTCTTAGAGAAGAGAGTCGAGCCCTTCAGGCGGCCCTTGAACTCGCCGACACACAAGAGAAGCAAAAAAACCATACGATATTCAGGTGAGACCCACGGCACAATCCAGCACTTTCCGGGAATTAAGGTCGACCCGTCTACCTGCGGATGTTTGAAACCTTTTATTTTTCTTTCTTTTGTTTTATATTTCAGTTGTATTTCCGGGTCTACGCAGGTGACAGTCCACGCTCTAGAGGTCAGCGCCGATCCGAAAAGCCCGAGATTTGGTGCCGGGCCGAGGGACGATGCGCCCGGACTTTACGTTGATTGGGCTGTTGAAGAATCGGGGCTTTGCAAGGGTGATAGGTTGGCAGTTTCTTTGGATTCTTCAGTTCTAAGCAGGCTTTGTTTGAATTTTAGAATAGTTTAAATACAATGAAAATTCCCATTTTCTCTTGTTTTCTTGACTGTAGCACTCGAACCCTTCGTTTGTTACTCGGGTTCCTTTCTTACCTTAGGAAATTACTCAGGTAATCCGTGTGGGCATAAGTCACGGATTTTATCAATGCTAAGAAGTAAGAACAATGAACACTCTTTGCTCCCGAGTTCCCAGGGTCCAGGGAGTCGGTGTACCGTAGCGTTACTGGAAGCCACCGGAAGTCCGCCATGTGCTCCCACTAATTGCCCTATCATGCCAACCGTTCGCACGACCTCGTCCCCAACTTTACGTACAACAGTACCTTGTACTTATATTATTACTCTAAAGACGGACCTTAAATTACCGCAGAGTTGTTGAAAATATTTCTACTGCAAAAATAATCTTGACCGGCGGTTGTTTTATCCGAAAAACTTCACACTTCGGCTACGTATATCGTATCAAAAATATGGGCTGAAAATTTACGAACATAAGCACACGCTTACTTTGGATTTAGGGCAAAACGAACGCATGGATTTTCTCATACGAGTATTTCCTTAGACATTACTGCGGAGTTAACGATCCCCGTTTCCTGTCCATGTGCGGTGAACAGTCACAGCGATATTCTGTGGTTTTTTCACCTTCCTTATTTCTTCTTCTCATTTTTTTTTTTTTTTCCGTCCAGAATTCTAGAGGTGAATGGCAAACTGGTCGTGGGCGCCGGAAGAAGCGACCTAGCTAGGTTGCTGGCTGTGGCACCAGATGCGGCGCAGATCGTAGTCCTTCGAAAAGGAGAGTCTCTCGCTGCCCTTCGCACCCTCAGATCTGACAATCTTCGACTCACCCACAGAATCGGATATCTCGAGGAACAGGTCAGAGACCTTCTCACACCTTCGCGTCCTCCGGTACCCGCTGAGCCCCCGCCGAGTCGACAGGAACACGTCCAGGTCGGGGTGAAAACCATTTCAGTTTAATTATATGCAAAACCAACATCTTTCTTATACGATTCCCTCTTTTTTCACGTAGGTTTTTCAAAAAGGACCGCAAGTCACGGCGTTGGTGGCCAACCTACCTGGTTTGGGAGTTAAAAGTCCTTCGGAACTCCGACAAAGCTTGCCGACGGTCAGGACGAGACATAGTGATCATCCTCGGCGAACGAGCGAGTCTCGGAATTCTAAAGAAATGGATTTTGCATCGGATGGAAATCATGGACATCATCATAAAACCAAAACTAGGCAGAGACCCCAGGGATATCAGCTCGCGAGGTCTACGGCCAGCTTAGATTGCAAACAGTCATCGAATTCTCAGATTCAGCGGAGACCACCGCGCGCCGAATCTGCTATGGAACAAATTCACAAAAGTCGCAGAAATGCGCCGTCTCTGCAGTCTTTAGAGTTTGATTCCGAACCCACGTACTACCGTCTTCAGGTAAGCGTTTGTAGAAATATCTGTTTGTAAATACGTATTTCGGTTTACTTATTCAAGTGTTTTACTGTTGGTTTCAGGATTCCCAGTCAAGGACATCTGAGCAGTCGGATGCTTCTATGATGTATTCATCTCACGAGGCAAGGACGCGTCCTACGCCCCCAAAAAAACCACTCCGACTGTCTCTCCATAGAGCAGCTAGTCTTCAATCGGTCGAAAGTGCACCTCCAACTCCACAGCATGAACCCAGTCGAAAACCAGTTAAAAGAAATTATCGTGGTGATCCTCCGCATTCCTTGGAAAGAGAATCACATTCTGATCGTAACGATCAGATATCTGTCCAACCCAGTCAAACGACCAATCAGCCGCCACAGCCACCACCTAGAACTCCGTCGAGGGCAGAATCATGTCAAAGTGCTCTGCGGTGGCCTTCCCCACGACCTAGACCCCAGCTGGCGTCTGTTCCAATGGAGAAATGGTGTTAATCAGAGCTGAAAAATCAATGGAACTATAGATTATTTGTAAGGGCCTCAAATCTTGGGCGAAAAAGATGGAAATACATAATTTTAGATTTACGTTGATAGTGGCAATACAAAGGAACGTTCTCTAAATGTCCATAATCTGTACAAAATGCATTGATGCATAGAATGTAATTGTTTAATTTAGGAGTCGCAACTAATAGTTTTTCAGGAACGACCTTGTCAATAATGCCGGATTGATTCTACCGTACTGTAGTTAGAGTTTAATTTTATAGCACATGATAGAGAAAATTTTAGATTATATTTCATTCTAAATGCGAGTAACGAGTAGAAATTGGATGTTAGATATTATCTAGAGAGTATGTACTTATATTTTTTCTGTGTGATTTCATACTATTAGCGTAATAAAAAATATAATATTATAGAATGGTCGAAAACATACAGTTGATAATTAATGATGGAATTAGGAGATTATATAAAAAATACTTTATTAGCGATAGCGACATTCTTCTTATGAAATACAAATGCAGATTACTTTTGAAGAGATATTCGACACATTCGTGCCAAGAGACTTTGCATCTGAAGTAAACTGTTCAACCCATTAACGATGCCCAAATGGGTCAAGCCAATTTCCTGAAACAATTTATATCTTCAGAGAAGTAATTGAGGAAAACAAACAATTTCAGGTTGAGATTTTTTGCAAATAACTAACCTTAATGAAATCCAGCTTCTTTCTTTCGTTGATTTCAAGGTTTTTACAGACTCTGAATATGTTGCCAATTATATCCTCGGCTGAATATCCCATCTTCCATAAGTGCGACATTACCTATCGATTGGAGAACATATTTGTAATGAAAATTATTCAAGGTACTCACTCCGACAGAATGAGATGCTGAAAGAAAATTACCTCAAAGGATTTCTCCATGTTCCCTCGGGAGCATTGTTCCAGCATGTCTTTAACGAGGAGAGGATGTGGTTCATCACAAACTTTGAAAACGTTCTCTCCATTCACATGCCCAAATCCATTATGAGTAGACTGAAGATTGTTTAGTGCTTGCCGCATATCACCTTGAGCTGTGAATATTATCGCTTCTAATCCATCATCTGTATACGAGATCTAAAAAAACATAAGACCACATATGCAAAGACTATGAACTGAGAAATCCTCTATACACCCTCTATATGTATTTCCAAAGATCCTCTTACATTTTCCTTTTTACAGACTTCAATTACTTTAGCCAGGATTTGAGCATCAGATAACTTCCCATATCGCAGCATTGCACATCTTGATTGTATGGGTTCAATGATTTTTTCGCTGTTATTGCAGGCCAATGCAAATCTAGTTGTGTTACTGTATATTTCCATTGTTCTACGAAGGGCTTGTTGAGCACCATCCGTCATGCTATCAGCTTCATCGAGGATGATTATCTTGTGCCTTGCTTTTGGAAGAGTGACCTAGGCACGACACAGAATAAATACAATTATAATTCACAATCTAAATTGAATATATGAAATCACAAAATTACCTTTTGCTGTGCAAACATTTTGATCTTGTTTCTCACAACGTCGATTCCTCTGTCATTTGATGCATTAAGCTCAAGTACAGCATCTTTGAACGATGGGCCAAGGAGAACGCGAGCTAGACAAAGGATTGTCGTAGTCTTTCCTACTCCGGGTGGCCCAGCAATTATTATATTCGGCGCGTTTCCATTTTGAGCAAATACAGCAAGTCGTGCTACTGTATCCTCGTTGCCCACTATATCAGAAAATACTTGGGGCCGGTATTTTTCAACCCTAGATCAAGATTGTTTGAAATTACGTTCTGTGGGCTTTATTTTTCTCAAGAAAATATAACAATCACTAAAATCCTAACCCTATTTTCTTTTATAAACTTACCATGGCAAGTGCGAAGCTCTGTAAGTTGATTTATTTTTTTGCACAACTCCGCTGGTCGATGGCTGAGCTTCTATTTCCATCGGTTCATTACATTCTTCTTCACCAGCCATAATGAATCAAAATAATATGAATCAAAATAATGTGGGACAATATTAACAAATCCGCTTCAACGCGTTGCTTGTCACTGAATTCATTACTTGTCACTTGGCTTTGAGGTTGGCTTTGAGGTTGGCTTCGAGCATTTGCACTTGCTCAGCCGGCACGCGGCGGGAAATTAAATAACGCGGGAAAATTCTGTAAAAGGGGGAGCGTTGACTGAAGATTAGTCAGTCAACGGGGGGAGCCACCCGATTTACCGCTTGCAGATCGATTGCAGATGGAAAAAAATTCATTTTTTATTTTATGTAACCATACTTATTCCATTTGAATATCTAACCCTGAATTTGTAAATTTTATGAACCGTCAATGAGTTAAAATTGTTAGCGAAATAACTTTGACCTAGTTTAATTATACTTAACATGTGATGCGAGTAAATCTGAAAACCAATTTCAAAATGTTCAGGGTATTATTATGTGGAGATCGTCGAAGAAATTAATAGTTGATTGCTTTCATTTTATCTTGAGATGCGGAGGGCATAACCTCAGGGTTGATGATTTAGAAAATATTCCAGAGTACGATCTTCACGACGTTCCTGGTAATCTACTAAGTTTTACCCGAAACGAACGTCTTCACTGACCTATAGTTCAGCCAAAAAACTCACGAAAAACAAAAATCGGTAATCCTTCGCAAAAAATTTATTTTTCAACCTCTTCGTAGTTCATTTTCAGGCGCATACCTTCGGCGCGTCGATTGTACCGAGACAGGATGATATGCATCACAGGCCGGACGCTCCGGGTTTCAGGCGTCGATCTCCACCTGAAATAGTGACGAAAGTTCGGTTGGCCCTCGAAGAAATGGGCGAAGAAAAACTCCCACCAAGAGCGCGTGGTGACCATTACGTCTTCGAACCTTCGGCTGTTCAAGCAACATCTCAAGAAAATCCTTGAACTCGCATCATATATTACCTATATGATCTATCATCATTTTTCAGTTACCTTGAAATACTCGCATTTTAATGGCTTCTGCATCAACGTTGTGTGAAAAGTTCTCAAAGTTCAATCTGTACATGTTGACAATGTTTTAAGATAAATAAATCGTCGAATATTAAAATTTATTTTCATAAATTCATATAACGGTGTAAATTAAAAAAAAATATTACAAAACAAATTTAATTTATCAATTCAGCTCCACTTATTCTTGATCTAAATTCACATTCATATATATTCTTTTCAAATTCTACAAAAATCCGATTACACCGCAAGCTACACGATCCCCTGCGGATCCAGTTTTCAAACTGTCTTCAGTTCCTCCACGTCCAAGGTCATCGGGTTTTGCATGAACAACGAGAGCTCTTCCTATCGCACCGCGAACTCCGATGAGAGTCAAATAATGGTCCATTCCGTCAATATTTGCTACTCCATCCGGACCTACCTCAACATTTCCCAGGTCGCCAACGTGTCTAAGAGGATCAGTCGGAGCTCCATGATTGACCTGAAACATTTCGAACAAATATTTTTTATTTTCAATACTTAATAATCATTCAATTACATGTAAATAAGATATTAAGAATTCATTTCACCATGTAGGGGTTGAAATGGGGCCCTGCAGAGGCGCAGCCCTTTCTCAAATCCCCTCTTTCGTGAACGTGAAGACCGTGGAGTCCGGGAGTTAATCCAAAAATTTTTCCGGAAATTCTAACGCCTTCGGGACGCTGTTCCAACGTCAGTTCCCCATGGGGTCCAGAGATCGGGGTACCGTCGCCTGAGAGAGATTTAACCTCCACCACGGCCTTCAATCCTACGGCCTGAAAATCGGAAAATGACTTTTGAATCTCTGGTTGACAAAATATTTTTGAAATTTGGGGGTCTTTCTGACCAAAAAAAATTTCTGCTAAGTGTGGGGTTCGAACCCACGCTCCCTGACGGGAACCAGAGCTTAAATCTGGCGCCTTAGACCGCTCGGCCAACCTAGCTGTTATACTGAATCTACGTAAACTTGGATTAAAATTAAATTTCAATCGGCATCGAAAAATTGAAATTACAATTGATTCATTAAATTACATATAGAAGAACGAATTTCGATGATTTTACCACTAATTATAATCTTGGGGACCCTAATCCTGTGCGTATTTTCAAAAGGTGGCGTCATCTCGCGAAGGTCTTGAGGACTAACTTTGCCGCAAGTAGAAGGACGGGGCTAATACAAATTTACAGAATCATTGAACTCCTCGTTAACAGCTGGTTATTATTGGCTGTGATAACGTTTTAATTACAGTCTCGTACTCATGACTCTAAATTCTTCTAAAAAATTTTTGTTGTCTTTTCGTTTTTTGAGTAGCGATTAGTCATGAAGAGGAGGAATTTAAAAACAATTATTATCTAAAGTTAAATTCGAAACTCGTACATCGGGTGACGCAGCTCCGTCCGAAGTTGGAAAACAATTTTTTAGTATAATTATATTACAGACATCGGTAAGCCATGATCCTTGCGCTTGAAGCATACAAGGTCTGATTATTTATTCAGGCTACAAATCACTGTTCAATTTCTGTTCGATTTAATCATTTTCTACCGTCTATACTTACTGCGTGTTTAATGTTATATCATACACCGATGGCAATATCACATTTCAAAAAAATAATTGATACTTTCGCAACGGCCCATTGTCCGTTGCGCAATTGTTTGATATCATACGCGATATTTGACATACAGCGATGAATAAATGTCTTATTCCATCAAGTTGATATAAAATGGCGACAACCTTTATACATTCAGCCAACCCCCTCTTCGAATTCTCGTCCCAGCGTTGCGGGACTGATTTATCTATAAATCAATCAAATGTATGTAGATACGTATGTAAAAAATACTCACGAAAAGGTAGGGTTCCATGTAAACCTCATAAAGGTCGCTCCTGAATCCCGGAAATCCTGGAAGACTTCTGATAAAAAGAGTCCTGTCATTCATCTCGACCATCATTCTGTCGTAGGGGTTGGCCGATGTCAGTTTCAGCATAACGCACGTCACGAAAGTGAATAAAACCACGTAATTGATTGAGAACCACATTTTATGTATGTAAATATACATAAATATATATTATCTGAAATTGTTTCTCTACGAATCACTGCACCTGCACCAGATGTAATTGTATTCAATTGATGCACAGGTAATCAAAAGATATCGCTTATATTATCGAACATTCATCTCCAAAGACGAAGCAACTTGTGTGTCCCTACGAAAAGACGCAGTACGTTTAAATAGTTAGAGGATCTCGAAGACCTTGATGTGATCACTGATGAGCAACTCACTTCGTCTCTTATAGGAGTCGCAATGTATGTACCACGTAAGTTTTGTCTTTGCACTTCACCACGTGCACCAGCACCTATAAGTACAACAAATTTGTAGACGGTAATGATGCGATGCGGTCTCGTCGTGTTTTTCACCGTATATACACAAATGCCTCACGACGCCGACCGACCACCGATTCTCATACCTCTGAACAGTTGATGATCGTTTGCTCTACGAAACTCGAGATCGGATTGTCACACCGCAAGCATTTAATTTCACGTATCCCCTACGAGGTGTGCAGATATAATGCTCGGTTGGTTTTTCACCGTAATTTACTTATACGTATCTCTAACGCAAGATACGTTTTTTCTGGGGATAGATTTATCTGCCGTAGGCACAAGAGAAGTGAAAGCTCTACGCGAAGAATAAGTTGGCTATTGGCGTACTCGCCCTGAGGCTGTAACACAGTTTGTTCTTTCCTGCCTATTTTCTTTTCGCACAAAATAATCTCAGGGCGGTGCAGCGAATCGCATCGCAATTTCAACAACTTGCCGCGGTTCTTTGCACATTAAGTACGGATGAGAATAATAATTTGCCAATTTTAAAAACGTGCGCGCGTACCTCATTGTTGATGTGTCAAATGTTTGAACGGACAATCTGCCGCGGCGTGATCGCCTCGCATCGCGAGGTCGCATTTCTTCTTCACTGATGCACATTTATCCGTACACATATAAAGCCAAGTCATATAGGTACATATTCGCGTACATAAAATATTCTCGACCTTCCGCGTGGATTTGCACCTGCAATTATATATACCTGTATGGTGACACGACTGAGATTGTACTATGTAATATGTACATATATAATTATCGAGAAAATTATCGATAAATAATAAGCTACACGTCGTTATGAATTAATGAATTAATCATCTTACCATTATTCATCGACTCTATACTGTTACAGGACATTGCCACTGATTCGAATAAAAAAAAAATACTATCGAAGGACATGGATGTTGATCAGCTGCAGTTCTTCCTCATCTACAGGTGCATAGGTGTATACAGTTTGAATTTTTCATATCTATACATGTATATATCGCCATAAAATTAAAAACGGAACAAAAAAATAGTAATCAGGATAATAATAACACTTCGATACTTCGATGTGAATTTTTATTTCATCTTTTTTTTTTTTGGTTTGTTTTTTATTCTATTCATGAGCAACGCACGATGATTACATGCGAACGTGTATCAGGATATTATGGTGCTTGATGCCTTTGCACAAAGAACTTTACTCGCTTTCAAGGCTCGTCGTAACGACCTCCAGGCCACTTTTGGGGTCAAATGATGATGCGGGTATTTTCTTATTTCTTTGCAAAAAAAAAGAAAAAAGAAAAAAAAAAATACCAACGGAATGGCGTTACGCGAATTTGATTTTCACGCGTGATGTCGTGATCCTTTTTCTTTTTTTTTCTTCTTCTTTATAAAGAAAGCGTTTCCTTATCGCGCGCAGTCGTTGGATGAGGATAAATAGGAATAAACGATACTTCATTGAAGCGGTTTTTTCTTTTTCTTTTTTTTTGTGGATTGAACGACAATAAAATATAATTGAATAATCATATGAAATGATGGAGATTTCCGCAATGGCGAGGGGGATTAGTATAATTTAAATACTTCCTCAATCATCGACATCTAATATATATACAGGGTGTCTCAGAACTGAATGCAAAAATTTAAAGACCGATTGTAAGGGCCGAGCCGATATGAGTAAATTCACGCATATAACATGGTCGCTTTGCGCCGGAATGGAGACAACCCATGAAACTCACGGAAGACAATTGCCCGTATTCATAATTCAATTTTACCTCTAAAAGTGTCTAACTAGATTTTGTTGATAACCCCTTAAAATTTTTGCATTTAGTTCTGAGACACTCTGTATACTGGCAAACGATATTTTTGCTATTCGTTTATTATAATGAAATTATCGTTGGAAGGATTACAAGGCAAGTACAATATGGAAACAAATTTTTTTCGCTGTCGTTCTGATCTAATAATTATTTATAATAAATATCTAGGAACGAGGTGGATTTTTTTACTAGGTAATAAATCAACCTCGATTAATCCGAATCTCAGTTTTAATCAAACGCGACCTGAAATTCGATCTAATCCGAAAAATGAAAAAAAAAAAACAAGAGAAGAAAAACTTGAACAGGAGTAGGTTTTGAATTATCCATAACTACTTTTAATTATAATATATACGTGTTAATTTTTCAAACAATTATCTTTTGCAGTCATTAACGCGATGCGAGTCGTTCCGTATATTTAACTGTAGCCTCACCTTCTCAGGATTCTTGATTACCTTGATTATTATGTACACTTATATGAATAAGCAGATCAAGGATCGAATAAGATACGTTAACGGACGTTCCACCATGCGGTCAAGTTTATTTGAATATATTACGTACTAACGTGCGGTGGGAACACAGGTATTTCAGCGGTCATTTCATATCGAATCGAATTTCTAAATTATCCACGATTGATGATTTATCATCGGGAGCATACAGGGGATAATTACATAATAATGTTGGAGTAATATTATATCTATATTAATCGAACAAACTAAATCTAACACTTGCCTAACTACTAGAATCAATATGATTATGACACACAATATATTACACCCCATGTTCTTGACACCTCAGTAAATTCGACCAGACAAAAGTCATTATAATATAGTTTATAATAAGAGCACATGACTTCCAGGAAGATACGTTCACACAATCAATATAAATGATATGAATTTTTAACTAATTGTAGGCGCGAAAAAAACAAAACAACGTAGAAGATCGGGTTGATTACGTACCTACGCGATCTTTAGTACAGCAATTACGTAATTTTCTAAAAGTTATCTATATACATTTTATTTCTGAAATTTAGATCGTAAAAACTTGCTGTGTCTTATTCTAACTGCATTTGTATTAAAGCCGAGTGTTCTATATGACGTAATAGCGGTGAGCCTTTCCACAATTGTTTTGTTTTGTTTTTTTTTCATTTTTTTTTCAGATGAAGTACGACAACCTGCAAATATCACATGATCATACCAAGGAGATTGTAGGAATCCTTGATCATGCCACAGTAAAAGATTCCGAAAAAGAACAACGGAAGCGATAGACGACATTCCGTTCCTTCTATTCGTAACGATGAGTATCCCGATAAGAAAGCTGACACCTAGGGTCGATATAAATAAAATAAGATAAAACATTATCAATTATTATCATTAACCAAACAGTTGACAAATGTAAATAAATTTAGTATACGTGCAATGGAAATGGATTTGTCGGATATAGTGTTGCGTTTGATAAACTTATACAATCAGACAACTGTACCTGAAAATTGATCGTAATGGACCGGAGGTTTAGCTTTCAGGGTATAATTAACCGAGAGTGTAGATTCGAGGGCTTCGTCGAGGACACGTATACCTACAATTTTTGTGCGTTGGTGGTATCGCAAGTAAAAGGGAGGAGGGTAACGCGAAGAAGAAGGTGGGGCGACAACTGTCATGTCACTTTCAGATGGTTATACGAAGAGAACATCGCCAGCGTATTCGTTTCGAAACATTCAGTAGTGTTCCGTGTCTTACGTTAGCTACTCACTTCACTTATCTCGCGTTCTACGCATACGTGAGTCACGTATAAATTTTTTTTTTCTTCCTTCCATCGTTCGGGTCAATCGCAATTAAACTGTGTGTTTTTCATAGATTCAATCGTGCAGTCGCGACGGTCCTAGCTGCTGTGATTTTAAAACCTGATTTTCATTCTTATCGGTAAGTAATTTGAATTACAATGAAAAAAAAAACAGAAAATTCTTTCTCACTATACTTCTTATCATCTTTATTATATTTTCCATCGATCGATAAAAACAATTTCTTCACACCAACAATTATTATCATCGAATCCGATCAGTTGTAAAAATTTTAAGGTTCTTCACCCGAGCAAAATTTTACTATTGACCTTGAATTTCTCACAACCATCCATCACATACACAACACACGCATGTATGTACACGCCCATCCACATACATAGATATATAGCAATTATTTTCGCTCCGGCTACGCGCCCGGTACTTTTAATAAGTTAATGTCAAAACAACATCAATGAAATGATGGTAGCATTAATTCGAATAATTGTATTATATGTACGATGCATATATGTATACATATACTGAACATTATATGGGCTTAATGTTATTTACGCAGTGACTAATATTCCGATCGTGTAGTAATATATATGTGTATAGGTGTGTGTGCGTACGACATTTCATTTCTTCTGCAGTATAATTGTTTGCGGTTTGATTTTGCGTGCTGTTTATCTCCGGTTCTTGACACAAACGTTGAATGACTCGACAAATTGCATGCACATAAATACAAAATGCATTGTCTGTAGCATAAGGAGTGTCGCACATACGTTCCGATAAAACACATTGCATTACCATAATTTGTCAAGTCGTTCGATAACGTTTTTGCTGCAGAGATCATTGAAAAATGTCCGTATTCCATGTTATAATCATCCGTTGCATGTGAGTAATATACGTACATCGTATAAATAATATAAAAGAGACACGTGTCCCTCATTGTTGGAACGATTGCAGAAGTGGCGCCAATTTCTGTACGTAATTTCTTTTTGTTTGCGTTTGTTTTTTCTCCATTTTCTTTTTCTTTTTTTTTTTTTTTTTCGTTCTTCACTTATCACGTAACGCGTATCACGCTTGCGGGGGGTCAATAGATGCCATAAAGTCGCATATCAACGTATGAGTAGGATTAGCTGGTACATAACATAATAACAAACGTTATTGATTTCCGGTGACGTTGGTAGCCTTGCATTGATATGTATTATTACAGATATATGCGTATATATACCTATACCTGTTCCTAAATGCGCTCGACATTTGGCACGTCACAACAGATGTCTTAATTGAAAGAAAATAGATTTAACAAAAAAAAAAAAAAACCCTACGTACCTAGAGAACAGAAAGCTCGTACGTACGATAGTCACGTGTTTCAAGGAGAAGCTGTTATTTACGACAGAAGCCTACTTTATATTAGTGTAATTCGTGAAACTGAAACCTTATACATTCATTAAAAGATTTATAATCGTGTTCGTAATAACAAAGACATATATAAATGGACACGGATACGTATGTATATTATACCTGTTCCCTGCGCACGTGTTTATATAATTCTATACATATATGTGTGTGTTGTACATATGTATGCTGTATGTAGACTAAAATCAGGATTTAGATTCTGAGAAAATACGTATATGCGTGTTCATTTACCTCGTTTCTTTTTTCCCTTTTTGTATGAATTAATTATTCAATTTATTTGTTTTTCCTTATGATTTTTTTTCAAAACTTTATCCTCGTTCGAGATTCTGATTTCGTACGTCGGTATGGGTCGGTATAGGTGTAATACGGATCGCGAAGATAGGGGGAGGATTATTTAGGTGGCACCAAAAAGAGAAGGAAAAAAAAGAAGAAATCCAAGAAAAAAAGAAGTAATTCAATAATTCGAGTTACTGCGCTAAACGATCAGGTTTTTCAGGTGCTGAAACTGCTAAGATATAACCAGGTAGAGAGGGGGATGAGATGTAGTGAAAGTGGGGGTGAAACGGTGCTGGTCCATAACAGGCACTGCTATATAGGGAGAACTGCCTCCGCAGCATCCAGCAGTCAGTAAAATCGCGACGTTCGTTTGGTGCATCAGAAAATTCCACGTAGTTTCTTTGTACGTATATTGCTCTTGAAATTTGGTCAATTTACGGCGTAGGAATAGACAAAGCCGATAGGTTTTAGAAAATTTTATATTCAAGTACATCGTAAGTATACCTATAGTATACGCTTGTACGCATATGTGTAGTCATACATCACGTTCGACTTTCGCGAATTTCTCATTTATCAAATTAACATTATTGTTATTATTATTATCACTCTGCACAAGACGTAGATATCGATATTCACTCATTATGTTCCATGCCGACGGAAATAAAAGTACGGTACTTACACGGTATACCCTGTTTACGAATTCAGAACAAACGACGCCAGCGGCATTCGAAACGGCCGCGTACGTCGCGGGCAGCTGATATGCAGTTTATTCTAATACCCGTAAGAGTTTTCTTTAAGGTCATTTAGGAGACGTACATCGCTATATCTATGAATGCGCAGTTATTATTCGGGGTCGTAATGGATTATTATTTGATACGCCATTTGTTCGTTGCTAGGGCGATAAATATCAACGCTGCACGTGCGAGGGAATTTTTTTATAATTTCTTTGAGCACATATCGAGCTGCATTTTAAATCATCGTTTTAAAAATCGTGGAAAAAAATTTTTTGATTATTGACTCTACACGTACACAAGTACATATGTGTACAAGCTACTTTGATCAATATCTTCGATTTATCTTCTCCAATCTGCGGCTACCAGTCGAAATAATTTCGCCCTTTCCTGCAGTCGGTACATTTTTTAACGTTCCAGCCCTAACAAAAATCCTGGCAAATTACGGGTCGAGCAAGTTCTGATCGATAATTTTTTTTTTTTTTTTCTCCAAACAATTGTTAATTACGTGTTTAATTCGCATGAAATTGAATTTGCGATAACGTTACAACTGTTAAAGTTCTGATGCTAAGTAAAAGAAAAAAAAAGAAAAACTGTAAATCAATGAAACTGAAAATCAGCTCCGAATCGGTTTCGATTTCGGCATAAATATGTTTACCGCCAAAACAAAAAAGAAGAAATTAAAGATTGACCGATTAATATTACGATAATTGTACATATATTGTAGATCATACATGATAGTAAACAAACGACGACATGGTCGGTTGGTTAACGTAAGTGAAAAAAAAATAATATTCGGGTCAGTTTGATGTTAGAATAAATGAACGTGTTTCCAGATCGTTGATGCCGGTGAATGAATTTTCGTATATTCAATGTCGGACATATTGACGAGCGAGGACTGCCAGACGTAGCGATTTTTATTTGTCTTCGTTTCATTTTATGTTTACCGAAGAGATAGTTTCATATCTGAAACTATGACTATTAAATTAGTATAAATACAGATATGGTGTTGACGTAAAAATATCTGAGGACAAATTGTACGTACGTGCATATATTAGATATATAGTATTAGAAACGAAACGTGCATGAGAAAGATAATTATGATTATTATTAAGAGTAAAGCGTCTGCACACGGCACCACCGTTTGACTTTTGACCATTAACGTCAAGAACGTCTGCATGTAACTTATACCTAATCCTCGAATTTCTGGAATCAGTTTCAATTTCACTTCCATACCGATTTCGACTAGCTCTCTCTGCGCAGGTATCCAAAACGATTATATATAGGTATCTATTTCGGTTGTACACAGTCAAGGGAGCATTATGTTTTCCTGTATTGAATTTCCTACCCAAATAGAATTTCGTACCCAGATCTTAATCGTCGTATTTAACCAATCGATACAGCTTTTATACACGTGGATGTTGCTCCGAACTGTTGAGTGAAGAAAAAAAAAACACCAAACGCATCGTTAATGCTTCGAAATTAATAACAGGAAAAATCGATTAATTTTTTTTTTTTCTTCCTTCAATTATCAGGTTCTATTTTCTTTTGTTCTAGGTAAACGACATCATCAATGGCGCTGAAACAGATCGTTGCGTTTTTGGCCCTGGGAGTCGTGGCGGCAGTTTCGGTGAGTATAATAAAAAGTAATTCCGTTTCTTATTTTTTTTTCTCTCTTCTTCTTCGTTTCGTCAATAATAAAACATTTGTCATAAACGAACGAATGGTATAATTTCGCGGTGTTCTTTTTGTTTTTTTTTTTCATATCATAATAATAATCGAATGCGATTCGAGTGGGAATAATAATTTTAACGATCATCTTCGAAGGTGAACATGTTTGTACCATAGTTGGCGCGAGTATTACAACGTGATTTCATCGCTCGAGGAGTTTTTTCATTCTTTTATTTTAGTCGTTTTTTTGCTCCTTTTTTTTTTCGTTTATAAAAGGTGGACCGGTCGGACCAGTTAACAACGACGTCATAACATGTGATACAACTTCGTACTTCACTTTCACTCAATTATTAGATATATACTTCATGCGAAATAAGATTATACTTCTCCGACTTGTGTATGTATATAATTGCGTAATAATTATCGTTATACTTCTAATTTTTTGTTTTTTTTCCTCTATTATCGATAAAGTGCCATGACTTCGTCGCCACGGTTCAGCTGAATCCGCATAACGCTGAGAAATACAATGTGACCGGATCGATAAGATTTACTCAGAGTTCTCCAGACGGACCGGTGATCGTGAGTGGAAACATTTACGGTCTCAACCCAGGTAAACATGGCCTCCATATTCACGCCACCGGAGATCTGAGCGACGGATGTACTTCCGCAGGCGGACATTTCAACCCCGATAACGTGAGTATGATAAAACATGACTTTCCCGCTCACGTTTCTCCTGAAGTTCATCAATTAATCGTCGAGTTGTAGTTCGGAAACTCGATGCACGCGTCGTATGTTTTTCGATTCCCCATTTAATGAAGAAAAACAAATGGTAACGTGTTAAAAATAAGTGGACGACGAACAATATTGAAAATTCTCAAAAATCACAATGCGCGTTACTCGCTATCCGTCAAATTCGACCTCGTTGAAAAACAACAACAAAAAATTTTTTTTTCCAATTTTCAGCTCAGTCACGGCGCCCCAGACGACAGCGTGAGGCACGTAGGTGATCTTGGAAATATCGAAGCTTCGAGCCAAGGAGCCGCGGTGGTTAATCTCAGCGACCATGTAATATCCCTTACCGGTAGAAACAGCATTGTTGGACGCAGCGTGGTTGTTCACTCGGGTGAAGATGACCTTGGAAAGGGAGGTCACAAGCTTTCTCTGAGCACCGGAAACGCAGGAGATCGTGCCGCGTGCGGAGTCATCGGAACACTGTAGGTCACGCACGCTATCGTATCTAGAATTATTATCAATGCCATTATCATTGATATTGTCATTATGATTATTACTATTATACTATTATTATTATTATTACTATCACTATTATAATGGATTACGCCATCGGCAGCTGTAGTACATTTAGGCAAACTGGAATTGGTATTCTCACCGTATATACTCGCACGATAATCACTCGTTCAAATCGCAATTCCATATCAGCTAGTGTATATACGATACATTCGACCTAAATTCACAAGGCAAATAGAATCGATCTGGTCACTTTTTACATTTCTACGAAGTTTTTCCCTCAATTTGAATTTTATACGACCAATTCAGTGCTCGGTTCAAATTTTTTTGTCACTTTTTCTTTTTTTTTTTTTTTCTTTTTCGTTCCATTTATTTGTTTCCTTTTTTCATTATGTTGATTAATGTATTTCGTTAGTTTCGAGCTGTATTTTATAATTTACGCGAGCGTACCTGACATATCTATACGTACATGTAGGTATATGCACACACCATATTCGTGCAATTTGATTATTCACGCAGGAAGTTACGAAAAAAAAACAAACTATTGTTCCTTTTTTTTGTTCGTTTTACAACGTATAACGCCGACTAGATTCGATCTATCGATCGTAAAAGTGGGGTTTGGTGAACCTTTGGTGAAGAAGAAATAACGTCGAGTATATTATTACACAATAATTTTTATTATCCATTCTTTATTTTTTCACCGTTTAAAATCAGAAACTATTGAGAAATATTTTTTTGATAATTGATTGATTCTTTTAACGAATCGATCAGAATTGAATTTTCGTTTCAAGGTAAGCACCGTATGTAAATGATTGTATGTATATGATATCTATTGTTTTACATGTGCACAAGAAGAAACAGGAAAAAAAAACAAAAAACAAAAGAAAGAAAGAGAAAAAAAAGGAAGATTTTTACACTAACCGCGCAATTATTACCGCAAATTAAAGTTGCGTGACTTTTATACTCAATCGTTCATTTGATTACGATTATATTACAGATATATAGTTTTACCTATAGGGTATACATAGGTAGGTATTATATATATATATCCATACAACTATCGCGTGCGGTCTCCTGGTTGGCCGATATTTAATTGCACTTAATTTTATGACATGTAGATCATGGGAATATCACGTGGTTTTCGCTGTCAAGTGCATCTATATTATAATCACACCATATAATGCACATCGAAAATCAATCGTCGAATCAGTCGTGTGGTTTTTTTTCTTTCTCTCTTTTGTCGTTCGTGCATAAAAGACATAGAAAACGAAAAAAATACGCTTTATTCCTGTTGTATAATCTGTGCCATCATGTTTTTTGTCATTGCATACGTTTTTCAGAAACTAATAAATAACACGTGGTGGTTTGCCGCTGAAAATGGACGATGGATCAGACGCAGATTGCAGGCAGGAAAAAATATCAGGGATGAATTTTCGAGGTCGAGATTGGATTTTTCTTTTTTTTTTATTTTAATTTTTTTTCGTTCATCGGGACTGGAAGGCCTCTTTGCGCACGATACATGTTTTTTTTTTTACATTAGTTGTACTTTTGTTTTTATCAACGCAGCAAATATTTATACCCAGACAAAATTTTATGTAGTTTGTACCATTTTTTATACATGTGTTGTTTCTATTTTCTAAACTTTTTTTTCCCACCCTCTGAATTCGTTCGCATTTGTTCTATTGTATTCGTCTGTTTGCTTTTGAGTTTTTGTACGTTGCGAATATATATATATATATGTATAGATACTGTGTACATGAGCAAAGAAAAAAAAAGAAGAAAAATATTGAAATAGAAAAAATTACCGACTAATTGTGTTTCGTATACGTATAAAATATTAATAACCCCGCTGAATGCACCGTTTCATCCATATATTATGTATACCTACTCGTATGTATAATTATACGTACCTAATCGTTTACACGAACTACAGTAATAATTTCTGCGATAATTAATTCTATTTTATCTGTATACATTTTTTTTCTATTTGCGGAATTATATTCGTTATAATGACAGTAAAATTTAAGAAAAAAAAAAAAACAAAAAAAACTACACAAATCGGTTTTCATTGATAGTATTTATTGGTTCAGCTTTGGGCGTTTTTCTTCATCTTTTTTTTTGCAATTGTAGGTTATGTATATTTATATACAGCCTGTCGAAAGGAAAAAAAAAAGAACAAAATAAACAAAAACCAAAGAGACGCAGACGGTTTGTAATAATATATGGCATCGGAGAACGATTTGTCTGCATTAATCGAGTTTTGTTTTATTTTTGTTGGCTTCTTCCAAAATTCTTCCAATCCACACATTACTCACGTATATATAATATACATGTGTTGTTTATACATTTAAACTATATAACATAGTTCAGGTTTTTTTTTTTTATAAATAATTAGAATACATATTGTATATACGTATACACGGCTAGTGGAAAATCAATAAATTGCATCTATTTTTTAACAATTCCGATAGAAGCACAGGATCAAATGAATAAAAAGAAAAAGTTGCACGTGGCATATTTTCCAATATGAAGTACCGTGTAAGTTCTATATTTTCTTACCGGAGCAATTTTCGAACATCGCAGATCAGGAACTGCACAAATCGACAGGTATCTTACTGAAAATAATTTTTTTGTTTTGCCAGTCAATGAGACAAGAAAAATGTTCAAAAATAACAAATAAAAATTTAAACACGCCAGACTAAGCCCAATTTATACTTTTCCCACGTATATAATCGATAACGTGATGAAAGTTGAAAATATCTATTCACCCCTGAAATATTATATAGGCGGCAAATACTCTTGTTATTTTTTTGACGTAAAGGGATTAAAATTGATCACCTTGCACAGCACGAACAAATTAACGTTGTTTACATTTGAGGCGACGAAAACGTCGGAGGAAAAAAAAAACGAAAAAAAAAAATATACAAAAATAAATCAACAGCACTATCCATACCCATATTACGGCCATATGTCGTTTAAAATGCCGATCAACTTTTGAGTGGCTGCACCGAAATTGTTGGGGTGAAAAAAGGGCGATAAATCTTGCGGCAGTTAATTCCTCTGTCTCACCGAGTATATTGACCCTATCCGATGTCCATTAACTTACACCGGACTGTTAGGGTTGTTGAATAGGATTGCCTCGTATCGCGATCCCCGCAGACTGTCACGTGACGAAATATGTGTAACCCAGTTCCATCCATAGTAAACGTGAGGTCTGTGTGTTGTCTATCATATATTCATGTACGTGCTGATCGATATTCCCTCTATGTTCCCAGGTCGCCGACGGATAGATGGCTTTCAAATTCTGGAAACTCTGTATTTTGGTCTACCTCAACGCTTCTGACTTCTGTTGGAATATCGGCCATGTTTAACGTTAAATTTTACATCTAGATTCATACATCGATATATACACATTTACATATACGTATTACTAAACATAAGCAAATACTAACGAATTATTATTATTATTATTACAATATCGATTACAATTATTTTATTTATTTTTATTTTTTTTCATTTTTAATTTTAACCGCGCGTCGAACAGCTTTTTTCATTCGTTTCTTTTTTTTTTTCTTTTAATTTTTTTATTCGGCATCATACGCATATATATATCATGATATAAGCTGTTATATGCTAGTCGATTTTTACAACGCTACGACAATTATTATTTTATTTGATAATTTTCATTCGATGAAAAATATCAATGGTTCTAGAATACTTTAATGCCTATCGTGTGTGTCTATGTAAATGTGCACCAGTTCTATTTACATGACTCACAATCAGAAAACTGACTGAAGAAAAAAGAGAAAAAAACAAAAAAAAACAAAAAACAAATCAATCGAACAAAAATAAACTCATGTATATCGATTCTCGCGTTCAAGTTGCTGAAAATATAAATGCATTTTTCTTTTGAAGCTATATACATATATGATAATCGATACAGTATTCCTATCTGGATGAGAGAAAAATATTACGTAGATTATATAGCTACGTGTCGTTCCGAATATTACAATTTATAGAAAGATAGAGAAAAAGTAGAGGAAAAAAAAAAGTGTTGAGGCTATTATATTTTTAATACACATACATATTTATGATTGTTGTATTACATGAATTATATATTTATATATGTTTTAGCCAGCACGATGTATGTAAAGTCATATTATACCTACTATTTAAGTACATACCTTTGTGTATAATGTTCACTGCAAATGATGTTCAAATATACTTATGAACAATTTTATTCCCCTAATAATTAAAGGTCTCAATTACGTATTTGTGTAAATATTTAAATCCATTTGTGAGACGATTCAGTCTGAACGTACATATGATTGTCAATTATTTCGAAGAATCATACCGGCAGCGGTAGAAAATCTGGGAGAACAAAAAATTGGATGGAAAAAAATTAAAAAAAAATAAAACTGCAAAAACGCGATCATAAAGTTTTCCATTATTTGTAAAAATGGAAATTTCAACGAACGACTACTCACACCGTACAAAGTACACGCTACACGTGTGGGGCGAACGGAAAGCACTTTAATTTTATGGAAAAAACAAAGATAAAAAAAAAATACCGCTGCCCTTTCCACCTATTATGTGTTTCAAGCCCCGAATATAATAACTCAGGGAAAGGTCAATCATTCACGCAACGAAGGTTGCAAGCTGCCTGTGTATGAGATGTAATATACATATATATGAATATAATATTTTACACACGTGTTTTACATTGTGTGTACGTTCCATACATGTAATAAAAAAACGTGTGTTTTGTATGTGAGCGGTGTGCGAATGTAAGCCTTCACAAAAGCAACACTAACAGAGAAAAAACCGAATGAAAGTTGAACGACCCAGATGACCCAGTTACTACTATCAGCGAATTACGCTTATATATTACCTATGTATACTATGCGTACACATGACGCGTCCAGATATGTAATATCTAAATCTGGCAATTAATTTTCTTCAGAAGTTTCTCATTGAGCCGTCAAATTAATATGTACTTATACCTAAGAGATATTTTGCAAAAGGGTCGAAATTTCGAGATGCATAATTATTTATAAGATAATTAATTATTACCAAATTAGAATATTCTGCTTGGCCAGTCTATCGGAATCGGAGAACCGAGTCATGTTTTTTTACGCCCCGGCATATTTCTTGATTTTCCTTTTTCTTGCATCGGCTTTTTTTATTTTTTTTATTTTGCCTATACGCTATACGTTCGCGAAATTAACGACTTTACTTGCCCGCGACCCTCTACAATAGCGTGCATGATCAGGTTTAAAGATATGCAAATATGGTTTTCACTCGCAACGACCGGTGAACTTTGACCCCGATCGTCTGTTGAAGGTACTTTAAAAGTACTAAACGTTAATACTTTTCTTCCGAGTTCAATGTAATCATAAGGGCAGAAGGAGAATTTTCCACAAAATTATTGACTCTTTACTCAAAGGCGGTGAAGCAAGGGCTTTTATACTCTGAAAATGTCTTCGCAATGGATTACTTGAATTTTTCAAAACTTGCTTTCATGAGGTGTATCATATGTATACGTAAGAATTGCTTTTCTATTCATTTCTAGTTTCATTTAATTTTTCGGTACGAAGGATTTATTGTAATATGTATAAATATGTTTCTTTTTTTGTTTAATTTCTTTTTGCAAAATCTTTCCGTTAGGGTTTAACGATATTCCGTTCAATTTTGTCATTCCCCAATTCACGTTTCGTCGTATCTCCACCGATACCCCATTGTACCCCATGTGCTCATGAAAAATGAATGAAAAAATCCTTTACAGAGTTGCAGTAGCCGTTACGTCGTAGAATCAACTTGTGACTTCATTGGGCGGCTTTGTGGAATATTTTGCGACGCAACGTCTAGCGTCTGCCCTTGAAAAGGACGCGTCGCGTGGTCTACCCTCATCCTCAATCTCATCCTAATATAGTGACGCCATAGATATATTGATAAATTTGTGGTAACGCGTTGTCTGCTTCCCCATAAAATGATCTTTCACCGTTTCAGAAAGAAAACGTTTACGTAACAGTCGATTGCAGAATCATAATCGTAGCACCTTCGAAGGATTCAACGGGATTATTAAGAGAACAAATAATTCTTGTCTTTTTCCAATCTACGGGAACATTACACATTTGGGGGAGGAGGTCGGAAGATTTTTCGCCTCACACCTGCAGCTTGCTTTTTTCGATTTCGTAATATATTTCTGAAACACCCTGTGTGGATCGTTTTGGACACGCAATCCTGCAGATTAAAGTGCGAAGAGAATTAGACAGATAGATATGCCCCAGTTTACGCGGTTTATTCAGAGCTCACTTCGTTTATATTCCTAAAATAAACCTTCCAACGCCCATGATTACACAATATCTTGACCAATGATTCTCAATTTATTATAGGAGAATCGGACTTACAGTTCCATCGTACGCCTATTTTTTTTTTTTTTTTTTCTCAAAACGCTACCATAACGAAATGATATAATCTTTTCATTTCCCAAAAATTCAAAGATAAAAAAAAACGTACATGTATTTTATTCAGCCATAAAAAAAAAGAAATTTCAGCTAAGAGACAAAAAATTACTCATTACCTGGATCTGATGGGTATATATTTTCGTTGAAATTTCATCGATCGATATTGAAATCGAGTTCTAGCGTTTCTGGATACAAATTTTTTTTTTATTTTCTCTGTGCGACAAGAAGAGAATTCTTCTTAATTTTTTTTCTTTATCGTATTTGCAATATGCGGGAATTGGGTGAATTTCAGGATTCTTGACATTTAGAATAGTGAGACATGCGAAAATATGAGTAAGTACATATGCATGAGTTTCGTTTCTGAAGTATGTATTATTTTCTCACCCCTGTAATGTGAAATGTTATAACCCGATATAACGTTGTCCGTAGCAACGATTTGGAACACAAAACTATACGAAAGCCCCGTTTCAAGCGATTCACCGACCAATGAGGGTCGAAAATCGCGCGCGCTTTCTCCCCTCTCAACCAATGGAAACTCCTTTTCGCTCAAACTCTCATAGCTGTGTAGGATCAAACGCTTTGTTAGTTTTTTTTGCGTTTCGTTTCGTTTTTCTTCTTCGTCTTTTTTTTCCGTTGTAGCACCTACAAGGAAAATTTCGTATCAACCCCAACGCGGTGCGCATTACTCCAAGAACCGCTTTGTCGAATGCAACAAGCCCGCGCCGCGCGCTCTTTTTACACATCTTATACCTAATACCTGTGTCAAATATATATCGCGAATTAAATTTCAAACAGAGTTTCTAATTAGGTGAAACTAAATATTTCTGAAACTCTTACATGTAAAGTGCTATTCGTTAAAGTTTCTGAAAACAAACAAAATTACATACGAAGAAAAACCAGATTTACAAACTAAAATACACGTTTCAATAATTAAAATCTATTCAGATCTTTGTGAAGCAAAAAATCTTTGATAATAATAATAATAATGGAGTCCTGTGGGATGAACGTTATAAAATATATTCTATTTTTCTTCAATCTTATTTTTGCTGTAAGTAAAATTATATGTAACGATATACAAGGTTGATCTGCACTTTTTAATTATATTCTACCCCTCGATCGTATTTTGGTGTCGATGAAAAATCGTTCTTTTTATGTTTTCTTTTTTTTTAACAATTAATTTATCACCGCAGATATCCGGGATCGGAATCATAGCCGCTGGTGCCCTGGTTCTCTCGGACGTAGGGGATTTTAATCATTTTTTGGAGAGTCGAATAATCGCACCGCCAGTTGTCCTGATATTTGCAGGTTGCATAGTTTTCTTCATCGCATTCCTCGGATGCTATGGAGCGATTAAAGAAAATTATACGATGCTGATTGTGGTGAGCAAATATGTATAAAACATATATATACTACGATTATGAGCTTCAGCAGGTGTTGCGAAGGAATATAATTAATTATTCGATTAATTAACTAATTAATTAATTCATTAATTTCATCAATTTGATTTTACCCGTGCACAGTTCGCCGGTGCTCTGATAATAATATTCACCATAGAATTAGCCGTTGGAATTACGGCTGCCGTTTTTAAGAACGATTTTAGCAACGGGATGAAAGGAACTTTGAAATCAACCATGATGAATTATACCGAGGCCGATAAGGTGGCTTGGGATAACGTTCAGAGAAAGGTTTGTGTTGAAATTTTTGACAAATTTTCAAATACAGGAAAAACTAAGTAATCATTGATTCTAAACATCTCTCGCGATGCAGCTGGAATGTTGCGGCGTCGACGGTCCTGAAGATTGGGAAACAGCGAAAGTTATCGAAAGTGGAACCCTACCGATGTCATGTTGTGAAATGACAACCGATACCGATTCGAAATGCATAATGAACGGCGGCATAAAAGTTCACACCAAGGGATGTTACGAAGAATTAGAAATGCGCGTACGAAACGGAGCTACGATATTGATCGGCGTTGGAATAGGAATTGCATTTGTCGAGGTAAAGAAATTATTTTAAATTCTTGTACGCATCTTTTTGTTTTTTTTCAAATTTCAATTACATTCGTATATGTACTTGTCTAAAAACACGTCTTCTCTTTTCTCTTCTTTTTCGTACAGATCGCGGGGGTCGTTTTAGCCTGCTGTTTGGCTAGTGCGATAAAACGGGAGGGTGACAAGTGAATTGGTAATTATCAATCCGATTGATGATCATTCGATTCAGGAGAAAAACATTGAAAAAAAAACAAAACAATCAACAAGAACGTCTCATTATATAGTGAGGCGGCGTTATTACCTGATATTTGTTCAACCGGTCCGTATGCTGCAGATATGCAGCAACTCGAATGATTCACTTTCTTTATTTTTCGAACGATAAAATATTTTTGAAAACAAGACGAAATTCACATCGTAATTTTCGTTTCTGGATACACGATATACCGCATACTTAGACGTAAATTGTTTTTTTGAGCACCTTGAGAAATATGAGATAGATAACGAGGTACGATTAATAACACCGGTGGCAATTAAATAATTTGAAAAAAAAAGGAAAATAATTCAAAACTAATGATATTATATTTATAAAAATATTATACGTAGGTATATTATACATACCTATATACGTATGAAAATTGAAAAGAAAAAAGAAAAATTCATATAAGGTATAAATATTCGTACGATGATACTCATTATTATATATTATCATTATTCGATCATAATTATATACTCTATACTAGATTATAGCGTATTAATTAATCCATCGTTGGATCGATCAAATAATAATACCAGTCCATTAGATGTAGTTACTGATTAGTGGCTAGTATGATCATAGCTATATGTGTCTATATAGAAAGTAATTTATTTATATACATACATATATATATATATATATATATGCGATTTTAATTTTCATATTATTTTTAAATGTCTTATATCTACATATTTACAATTCAATATTCTGGTCAATAATCCTAAAATATAAAATCATTGAACAAATATAAATTATCTAGACAGAGACTCGCGATTCGCGCAACTCTTCGCAAAATTAATTAACAACTGATATGGCGATTAGTATACATCATGACCCTTACAAACATAATATACATACAACACGTACTATACCTGATTGATTTTGTACATTAAATAAAATAGATAAACTACTAATTAATACCGATGTGAACAATAAATAAGAAAAATGATTATCATAGGATTATCATAGTAACAATAAAAATACAACTCGAAACCATTCGTCATCCCAAAAATACACGTATCATAGCCCTTTATATTAATAATACTTATTATCTCTACCACAATTCTGATAATGGATGTATAATCAAATTATTTTCGTAAAACTTCTTCATTCATTTTTACGTATAATGCTGATAATATTCCGAGAATCAGTTGTTATTTTATTATGATAAAAACAAAAAATGAGAAATAATTATTTTTAGAGCGCCCGGTTTCAATATACCTAGATGCTTCTCCGTGGATCGTTGAATAAATATATATTTATTATTATTTGTTTTTTGCTTTTTATTTATCGGTCTGCGAGCTAGACATGACGCGTAGTCGAACGTATTTTTTTTTTGTTTTTTTTTCTTGGTTTTTTTTGTTTCGTTCGTCTATAGTTTACGTATAATCTACGATTGTGGTACCGAGTGACTCAGGCCTATAATCTACACTATAAGTTATTTATCACCACGGATTAGAATCTCGATGAAACTGATGGCATGGCTTTGGACGTGTGCGGAATTCAGACTGTTCGAAGTACGTATAACCTATACACATACCTATAATACTTTAATCGTATTTTGTTATATGATTCGTTCACGCGAACTTTCGCGTGTATGTGCAACTAATAAAAGAAATAAATAATTCGATAATACAAGGAAAAACGAAAAATCTGCACTATACTCGGAAAATACAGCTGTTGTTATACCTGTATTTTCATACGTAGAAGGAAATTTACGCATGAAAAAAAAAAAATTCGCTACACTAAATTCATATTACGTCGGTTATTTCTGTCGAAAAAATCGCGTGTAATTTATCGTCCCTTATTGTCTATCTTGCAGTGCACGCTCGAAATGGACGAATCTATTGCATCAATGACTCGTGGAAAATGTCGCGTATTTAATCTATGATTTTGACTACCGTAACTAATTTTCTAATATCCACTGTAAAATTTATCGTTTCCGAAACGTGACGATGTGGCGACGACTGCAGAGGGAGCAAAAGGTTTGATGATTCCTTTGAGTGGAGTTTGCTTTGTGTACGAACCAATTGAACTGTTTCCTACGAATTGATTTCTTGGCAAAGGTTCTTGAACGTTCGAATTTCGTCTGAACTGTGGTTTTGGTATCCCTATAGGATACATTCGCAGTCGATCGTTGAATCTGTCGTTGTGAATAGTACTCGGGTAAGAGAAACTATTTGGAACCAAGCCGTGATTGAAACTTCTCCTCTCCACTGCCAACGGATTGTTAATTCTAACACTTGATCTTACGGTGGATCCCGCTTCTGAAGAATTGTTACTTCCGGTTCTGAATGGCGAAAGTCTGTTTCGATGACGATTGATGCCTCGAGCCAGGCAATAAGTGATGACCATCGCGGTTATCTGTGCAACGAAGATTTTATATATATATTTGTGTATATTGTTCTTTCTTTTTGGATTAATGATTGATTGCTTGCAGTGATTATTTGTTTTACCTCCAGAGCGGCGAGGACTCCCAGGATAATTAGAAGATATTTCATCAAGTATTCCACCAGTTCTTTGAGGGCTCCGTAACAGCCGGTCAGGCTGAGATTTTCAGCGTCTAAGATCCCACAGATGTTGTCAGAATTACAACATGATCCAGGCAGGTAGCCCAGCGTCGTATCCCAATCAGTTGGATCATTAAACCCGCAGCAAGTTTGCTGTTGTAAAAAACAAACTTAATATAACGTCACTGAATAATGTACCTTTGGACTCAGATTTTGTCGATAAATTCTTCATGACTTTAAACACGAAGTTTATTTCTCTGGAAAATATTTTGAAAGTAAAATAATTTCCATCGAAGTAAAAATCTGAGCTTCGTGGTTTTGATATGAAAAAAAAATTTGATGAAAAATTATAGTCGGTAGATCTGATTAAATATTACAAAAATTTGAGAATTTATTTCGAACGTGCGTGAAATCATGTGTTTACTCACAGTCGATTGAAGGTGATCGACGTCACATTTGTGTTCTGTATAATTTCCGAGATGCTCTTTCAGGGTTCTCGAGAGATCTTCGTCCGCAGAACTTAATGTTGCTAAAGCGAGTGCTCCCATCGCAAGTTTGAACATAAATAATCCAAAAAGTAGAACACCGAACTGAAAGTGAGTATAAAATATAATGTGCATGTATTCAAGTGAATTGAGTAAAATAAAAATGGAAAGAAAAAAACCGCATCAAAATCGCTGAACCTTTTTTTTCGTCTAAAAGCTGGTAATCTATACCTCACGAGTATCACTTCAATTGTCGAAGCACGAGATTAACATGATAAGGTAGAAAAAAAAAATTCTATTTTAATCTGTATATATCCTTTAATGCGAATAACAACAGCTATGACTTTAGTTAATCGCATGATTAATTGGCGATAATATCGTTCGATTTTGTATCACATCCTAGAATTCTTTAGATCAAACCCCGTCCGGAAGTCGGCCATCAATGGGAATTTTTACAAACACGTTTCGTTTTTTCACATACATGTATGCATGACCGCAGTTAACTCGTATAAAGTTATGTACAATGAATATATTGAAATATGTTTTGTTATTTACTCACCGTTATGATTCCTGCGTATAGATTTTGCGAAGATGAAATGACTCCGAGACTTCCGAGAGCTATTAAAGCAATAGATCCCACAACAAGGATTGGGACCGGCTTGTCTAGGTAATAATCCAGGTAAGGCTTGAAATTATTAAGCTCGACTCTCACCGTCAATGTTATCAATAAAATTCCCACGCCATAAAACTGTGAAGAAAGGTAAATTGACATTGAAAAAAGTGATTAAATCGTATATTCAAAATAATGGAATTGATTGAAACATTTTTCCAAAATTCACGACTAATCAATTTTAATTTTCTTTCATCATAAATATGATAAAGAACCAAAAACGAAAACAATCTTTCCTCCTACGAAATCACTTCGATTGTGTGTCACAAAAACTTTAGCTCCAGCACATATCGTCAGTTATCGAATCGGTAGAAAAAATGAGAAACATAATAAATTAACAACGACTCACTATTAAAACACTGCTGAAAAAAATGTGGACGTATTTGAGGGGTTGAAACCTAATGAGTTGTTGAATTTCTTGCATATTTTCTTTCTTTTCTTCGTTTTCGGTAGTCATTATGACCGTGATCCTGATAATTTATCACAGTTGGTTTATTTAATGAAATCACTTGTTATATAATTTATTATAAAATTCGCGTGGTAAGGTTTTAATTCATGAACGTCACACGTAGAACCCCGAACGATTCTCCACCACTTTTCATACTGTCGCAAAAATTTATTAGCGAATGAAGCAACTTCTTGGCAAATATCGCAATCATTCGATTCCTGTATACGCTATCTTTGACGATATCTAGATCAGATTATGAGCTGATATCATTAGCTATTCGGAAATATAATTCGATGTTGTGCACAAACATTTCTTCGAAATGAGATTGGATAATTAATTTGGGAAATCGTAGCCCATTTACGTATATGATCGTGATGCTCTTCAATTATATTGTAAGTGCTTCCTAATTTCACCGAACTTGGTGTGATTTTTATAACAGATGAGTTGGACGTTGTATGGTAAACAAGATTATGCTTATCTTTGAAAGTTCCGTAGCGGCTCAATTGTATAGAAATTGATTAAAACAGCAGGTTTGTTTTTGTTTTAATCGGTGAATCAATGACGTGTCGATGTCCTGTAATTTGACGACGACCCACCGCATGCTATATTAATTTGACAAATCTATTTTTGGACTCGTATGTTTGAATTGTGAGCAATCAGTTCATTCCCAATAATCGTTAATACAATCGTCAAAATGAATTGTCTAGACATGAACATAATTTTCATAAAATCACGTGATTGGCTAACAATTATAAGTATGTGATTTCGAAAAACTTGATTCGTCAGAAGAATCAGGGGGTAGCACTTTTATTTCTTGGGGTAGGTGAACTTAGATTATGAATTCGAATTCCTAAGCTTCAAATATATCAGGGAATAAAAACGAAGAGTCAATTTAGGAATGAAGTAATTAACTACACACCGGATGCTCAGAAATAATTTTGCACATTCGTGCAACGAAGCTGCGTTTCATTTTAATCATCATTTTTAACCTGCGTACTGTTTCTTTTTCAGGAGAGAAAAGGGCGGTCTACGATGTAACTCCACCTCATATTCGGAACCCAAGGCTTGTTGCTGCATCCGCAGTATCGGTTTTTACACTGATCAATTGATTGAGAATAAATACGCAATTTATTATACACTCATGAGTCTAGTACCTTATGTAATAATTGAATTAATATTCTGATGTTATTAAAAATTTTAATTCTATCAATGATATTGTAACACATTTGTCGTAAAAAAAAAATTTATTTACATGAATAAATTCAAAATGCAAATTATAACGTGTTGACTTTCATTCAAAATTGTTGACTTCGCAACCAAGAAAAAGTACTTATAAAATTGATTGTTTAGTCAACATTGATTACACTCCTGCACGCATCTTCCTTTGACATCCTTCATGAGCAACACATCATGACATCAAGCTTTAACTCAAAACACCTTCTTCCGGTAATTTTCACTTCCGGTTCTGATGAAGGATGATACAATACACACGCATGCACATGATGAGGCCTGCGTATGATTATATGATTTATCAATCATTCGGCACCCGAGTATGATGCGATACACATGCATGCACATGCATGCACATGATGGCTAGATGTTTTGGACTGGCTCCTCGCCTGTCCTGTTCTCCTGATACCAAAATAAATTTTTGGCCAAAATTTGCTTCAGGGCCGGTATTGTAGGGATCTACCTTATCACTTCCGGTTCTGAGGAAGCATGATACAATACACACGCATGCACATGATGAGGCCTGCGTATAATCATTGAATCATATGATCTATTATTGATTCGGTACATGGGTATGATGCGATACACATGCATACACATGCATGCACATGATGAATTGATGTTTCGGACTGGCTCCTCACCTGTCCTGTTCTCCTGATACCAAAATAAATTTTTGCCCAAAATTTGCTTCAGGGCCGGTATTGTAGGGATCTACGTTATCACTTCCGGTTGTGATAAAGTATGACGAGATATACACGCATGCACATGATGAGGCCTGCATATGATCATATGATCTATCAATCATTCGGCACACGAGTATGATGCGATACACATGCATACACATACATGCACATGATGGATTGATGTTTCGGACTGGCTCCTCACCTGTCCTGTTATCCTGACACCAAAATAAATTTTTGGCCAAAATTTGCTTCAGGGCCGGTATTGTAGGGATCTACCTTATCACTTCCGGTTCTGATGAAGCATGATACAATACACACGCATGCACATGATGAGGCCTGCGTATAATCATATGATCTATTATTGATTCGGCACACGGGTATGATGCGATACACATGCATACACATGCATGCACATGATGGACTGATGTTTCGAACTGGCTCCTCACCTCTCCTGTTCTCCTGATACCAAAATAAATTTTTGGCCAAAATTTGCCTCAGGGCCGGTATTGTCGGGCTCTACCTTATCTTTTCCGGTTCTGATGAAGCATGCTACAATACACACGCATGCACATGATGAGGCCTGCACATGATCTATCAATCATTCGGCACACGAGCGTGATGCGATACACATGCATGCACATGATGGCTTGATGATTCGGAACGGCTCCTCGCCTATCCTGTTTTCCTGATACCAAAATACATTTTTGGCCAAAATGTGCCTTGCATTTTTAGGGCCGGTATTGCGGGGCTCTACATTACCACTTCCGGTTTAGCGATTCGCGTACATAAACCGAGTTTGTTATTAGGAAAACATCATAGGCAAGGAGGCGTTCTCATTCAGAGCGCGATGTCATACATGTGTTGCTCATGTAGGATATTAGAGGGTGACGGATGCAGGGGTGTAATCAAAGTTAATCAAAGAATCAATTCAGAGTGCCCTTCGTTTATTGATGAATGAATCATATAGAATACATATCAATTAAACATTCAATATCTTTTGAAATTCCAAAATTTATTTCTCTAACAAAAACTTTACAATATCGTTCAGAAGATATCTACTCATAATGTAAGAATATTATTCTAATTATGCTGATAAATACTAGATAGTGAGATATTACGACTTATTCATACGTTATCAATTATTCGTTATACACTTGCAATAATTAATTCCAAATTCAAAAACTATTCGATATGAAAACACTAAAACAATCACATTATTTTGGCGCTGATTCTGTTTGGCGAGTCCATGCTGACTTCGTGTGAGGTGAAATATCCCGAAGGCCCTGTTGATCGTGCGATCATTACGATTCAGAAAAACTTCTGCAAGCATTTGAATAAACATTGGCTACATTTGTAGACTGATGTAAAGATCATGAATACAATTGTCATGATCATAATTATAAATATGCCAATGTGTGAGGTATATTATTTGGTTGCTCCGAATTATCGAATGATCAAAACTTCTACAGCACTTTGTTATTTTTTACAAACGGAACAATCAAGAAATCTCGATGAGATCTAATCCTGGCCTAATTTAGTCAACAGGTTCTTGAGCTCAAAATACTAAATTGTTTAAACAATTCAAGAAATATTTAATCATTTGCCTCAGAAATCGAAAATTGAAATCACTCGTACGACTATTCTGATGTATTTGTAACTCAGGAATTCGAAACCGCAAACTTGATCGATCCACGATCGGATTCTTGGCAATTTTTTGATCAAAGGTGCAAAATAGCCGCTGCATCGCCAGCTACGATTTTCTCAGAGCGTTTGTATCAATTTCTTGTCGAATATTCTATACCTTCACTCATTGTTAAAAAAGTACTTTTCCCGCTTTGGCAATTATTTCAGTTGTCGATGGATTAGCAAAGTTCTCCCATGACTAGTCCAGGGTGTCGTTTGGAATAATTTTTTTCTTATTTTACATGAAATTACTTTATTTCTCTATATATACATACATTTTTCAGATTAATCAAAATACAATGTATCAACATGGAAACTGATGGATTTGGTATTACTGTTATTCTCTAAGTGAAGCATCGTTTGATATATTATCCTTTTGTTATGTTAGAAAATTTTTATCGAAATTGGTTCGGTTTAACTATTTAGTTTAGGCACTCAACCGCATCCTTAAAGCGGTATCGGATTCGAAATTAAATATAATATGCGTCGAAGCCCGCATGTATTTCCGTTAAGATAGTCTCAAAATATCAGATTATCAAATATTAGATACTTTTGTTATATAAAAATCACGGACAGCTTATAAAATTACACAAGATATAATAATATGTTTAGATATTCATTCATGGATATCTTCGTATGTGTGGATCGATTTCGATCGATCGTCTAAAGGTAAAATCATTGATTTAAGTTTCAATAATTCTTAGCGGTCGTGTTGTGTAATGGACGATCAATTACGAATAATGGCAGATTGGTACCTACGTAATTGTAAAAAGGTATTCAAGTTCTTTTTGCACACCATCACTCACAATAATTACTTTTGTGTTTCTTTCAAAATTATCTAAAACATAAATATTTGATTACTTTTTTCTCCTGTTTGTATAAATATCACAGTTATAAAACTGATACCACTATAAAAGTGTTTTCTTTCTCTTCTCGTTTTTCTTTCTTCATTAATTTATTTTATTTTTATTATATCCGTTTTTGGAGTATCTGTATATGTATAATAATATATAATATATTTAATTATCATTACATTCACGATAATTGAGTTAAAATAAATTCATTGCTATCAACATTTTATTTGCTCACAGTATACGATGACTAAAATATTATAACCGACGAAGATATTGTTTTATCACGCTTCGATTAGGACGAAAAGATTTTTTGATGCGCGCACATATTTGTATTATTTTTTTTTCTCTCGATCCTCAAAGGTTCTTGAATGTTATAAAATTCTCTAACCGTCGTTGGCGTATATCTAAAATTACAATTTACACGTTTGGGCACTTCAATAGTTCACAAAAAAGTACCAAATATATGTGACAAAACCGCAGTATAAATTTACACTACATTTACTATGTAGGCAGGTATGTATACCGTAGGTTACGTATATTGTATCACCTGCACTGACTGCGATCTTGTGAAAGAGAAAAACAAACGCTTGTATATTTCTTTTGATTGAGAAAAAAAAAAAATGCTTTGGTAAAATCAAATAAAAGTATAAAAACATAATCGTATATATGTACCTAATGATATCAAAAAGCTAGGTATAATTATGTAAAAACTATCTGAATAATTATAAGATGCGATGACTGTGGTATTTTTTTTGTTTCTTTTTCATCTTCGTTTTAATATGTATATTTCACTTATTCAAATATCTCTCTATTAGTTATCGCACCCCGCAGACGATGACGCATAGTTTCGTTGACGCACAGAAACGAAACTGTCATTTACTCATTTATATAAAAATATATAAATTAATTAAAATAGCGTTAAATTAAATACCATATAAAATGTATAAAATCAACTTTAGTAATTTAGCTTGAGAATAATTCGCAACTATTACAATCTGACATTGCATCAGCGGATCAGTGATCAGCGGTAAATCAAACTATGAACTAAATTAACTAGGCATACACAAGATGACCCTATAAAAACAGAAAAAAAAAACATGATACAAATTCTATTTCTGTGTACGATAAATATTTAGGGTGATAAATTGTGTACAATTTTCAATTGATTACGAGTATTGCTATTTTGTTATATATCAGACATTTCTCTAAGTAATATGAATTTACACAATAAGTATAATATTATTTATATATTTTTCATCAGTTTTTTTTTTTTCATTCAGTATTCTTTTGCTTCTTTTTTTCAACGTTTTTAACGTTCAGGTTTCACCCAAGCAAAAATTCGTTTCCTTCATTTCGTCGGTAATTTGATATACGTTTCACGTTATCTTCATATTATTGAGTAATCAGCTCTATTTCACAACAAATCGAAAATTGAAAAAGAAAAAAATACTTTCTTTCCAAAGAAGAATGAAAAATAAGAACTCAGTGATTCCTGAAGTACTCATATTGAACAAATTATTTCGTGTGCCGATATTTTTTGGTCGGCAGCACAAACCTAGTTTCATACATAAATAGTGACAAAATTGTTTTTTTTAAACAAAGAAATAAAAATTGCTAAAAGACTTTCAAGTATTCACTTCAGTCGATTTGTAGTAATTTTGTTTTCGAATTTCTATACTTCGTAGCGGTTCGAAATCAATTCGAAACTGTCCCTACATAGGATATTTATTTGTTATTAATATGTATAGTTTTTATATCATACGTAAGTATACACCTGCGATAATGAATGTACATTTAACGCTCGTTTTATGCGTTGATAATATGTACTATCGTATGTATTTATGAATTATCCTACGATAATTTCACAAGCAATGCAGTTACTAAAAATAGACTGTGAATTACGGCTGGTAGTTGTGAACTACTTGCTGATGTACCGGAAATAATCATCGCTTTTTTGGGATTATTACCATCCTCTTCGTCTAGGTCAGTTTCCGGTACTTTCGGACATCCCATCCAAACGGGTGCGGATAACCTCTGTTTTTCATGAGCTACTCGCATATGAATATCGTCAAACTCCCAGAACCCTTTGCCTTTGAAGAAATACGTTTTATCTGAAAAAATATTCAATGAATTTTTCAGAAACTTTTTTTACATGAATTTTATGATAAATAGAAACAAATCAGTTATAATATACTCACGATCTTTATATTGAAAGACTGAATCTATGTTATATCCGACTCCCGCGAACATCATCATATCCCTCGGGTAGTCCCATTCAACGTGATTCTCCTCCTCATCGAATCTGAATTGAAAATATTCATAATTATTATTATATGACTAATTATATTTTCAAATTTTCCACGAACTGAAACTTTTGTAAAATAATCCGTAATGCAGTTACACACTGAAAATTATTCCTATACATCGTCGGGGGAAATCAGAATTGAAATCTCGTGAATTTACGTTGGCAATGAGCCAGATGAGCCAATATGTGGTTTAGTTTTCAACCGCTTTTTTACAATAGTGCACCGCTGCAGCAGATTTTCGTCAATATTTTAACTCCAAATTTCACGATAAAACATATTTTCAATGCGTACAGCAGCAGCAGATTATTGTTATTATTATTTTTACATTCATTCTTCGCCATCTGTCCGTTCCTATCATTCGTGATTTGTCAATTATATAGATCAACAAACCCGAATTGTATTTTTAAACGCTGGTATAATTTTGCAAAATAAATATTTACGTATTTCATGTACCGAAGTACACGGATATCGTGTGTATTCACATGCTCCTGATTCGACCGGATAAAATATATATTAAAATGTAATGAGAGAAAAAAAAATGAAAAATGATTAAAAATAATTGCTTACCTCCAGTACATTGTACCGCTGAAAAAGTAGGTCCTTGAATTATGTCCCCAAATCATTGCTCCGTCTATTTTATCAAGTGATTCCGGAAGACCGAGATCCGTCAAGGGTCTAGGAAATCCATATTCTATTTTAGCGCCGTTAAAAACGTAATACTTTTTGCCAATGAAAAATACCATCTTGGTATCAAGTCTTTCATAAACTGCGTCGACGTGATCGATGTCCATGGGCAATGGAAATAACCTCGTTATTTCCGCCGGGTAACCATCGTAGACTTCTCCATTGGCCCGAATTCTCCAGAAATACTGTGTGGAATAATAGATAGATCAGTTGAGCGGACAATCGATATTTAAAAATGGATTAAACGACAGCGGAAAGAGTGGCGAATATCGAAATCCGGAAAAAATTCAAATTAACCAGAAACGAAATGGTAGGTGATATTTTTCCAGTACGCGTATGGTACCGAAATTCGGTTCGGTAAATTTTGATAATTTTAATGTCAGACTTATACTCAATACGTGACATGTACATCGACTCACCCGTCCTTTGAAAACGTAAATTTCGGACCTAAACATGGTAATGGCATCGTAGCTGGTATCGCAAGTATTTGGTATTTTCGGTGCTGGCGTTGTCGGCCTCGGTCTGGTTCTCGGTGTTTGCGTAGGTCTTCGTCTGTCTGTAGTATAACCATAATCTGGTTTTCGTGGATGATGTTCCGGATAGTCTCTCGGATTTTCCGGGTAATGATTCGGATGGGTCGGTCTCGGTCGCCAAGGTCTGTGAGTAGTCGTTGTCGTGGTGGTGGTAGTCGTCCATGGACGAGTCGGACGAGGTCTTTGAGGAAGTTCGGGATACGCGGGCCTCTCGTGATGACGACCTCCGTCGATTGGCCCCCAAAGTTTTTCTTGCGGTGCGCCTGAAAGAGAATTAACAAAAAAAGAACGAATTACATTATTATTCAGATTACAAAAGAGAGAATGTTTTATTATTTTCTGGCGACAGAGCATTCCGGGACACTTATGAATATAACAGTTGAAAATATTCCATCATTTTAAGCACCTTCACGTTGCATCTATACGTATGTTATAGAAAAACTCGAGCCACCGAATCCGTTACCTTCCTTTCAACCGCGCGCGTTACGTTTTGTGATAAGATTCATCACCGCGTACCTCTGCAGCTGCATGCAAATTTATGTATAGGTATATATGTGTACATAGGTATGCCCGTATAGGTATACACATGGTTTATCCATTTGTACCGCTGTTATGGCGCAGAGCGTGATTCTAATTTCTCTATAAAACCTGTCAACGCCGAGTTCAAGATAAATATATAGGTCTGTGTAGGTAAATGTAAAATCCTGCAGGTGGGTGTTTTATCAAACACACATACGAGGACTCTGTACTTGCAAGGATCTAGATTTCGGATAATTTTGTTCGGACTGTTGACTAATTTTTTTTTATTTTTTTCCCTCCTCAATTTTGCTTATTACAAGTTGATACATTAACGCAACGTTCGATGTATTAAATTTCTCGGGTTTTCTGCATTTTTGGAATATTAAATTATTCCAATTCACTTATCTGAAATACCTACTCTGCTTTTGGTAAAATAAAAAACGCGCTTTTATACGTCAACACCTAAACATCACGTATACATTTATTATCTTAATGCAAGCAGTTATTATTATTGTGAAAGCTTTTATACGGATGACAAGTAGCTTCACTTCTGCACAAGCGCGGGACTCCGCGGTCCAACGGAATATCAAGCCGAGATATCATCGTTATTATTCTTATTATAATCGTCGTCATAGACATCGGCGAAAAAAAACATTTGTAAATATTTTATACAGATGATATTCTCCTCTTTCCTTTTTCTCAATCGAACGCTAGGCGAAAGGAATGAAGGAGGAAAGAAAATATTTCATCTTTTCTCATTTTTCCCTAGTTTTCATGGACGTAGATATACATATGTATGTGATTTATTTTCGTCCTTATTTTCGTTATTTGGAGAAGAAAGAAAAAAAAATCACTAAATAAAACATAATAAAATAAAAAGAAAACGAATTCGAACGGCGTTCCTTGATCGTTTGTTAGTTTTTCTTCTGGATATTTTTCTCCTTTTGTCGAAAAAATCTTCGCATATGATCAAAGAACTTTATAAAAAAACGTGTCTACGTATGCGCGTATGGGCGATGAATATTCACGTGTGCATCCGCGTACACACGTAACGTTAGTAAGAAGTATAAAAAAAAATTTGCTTTTTAATAGAACACATATGAATGCATGTAACCCACGTGTACATATGATGTATATTATACTATATGATATATGTCAAATATACACGAATGGAAAAATGACGGAGCATAAAGCTGGATTGCAAAAGTTCCGAGATTCGTTGAAACTCTCCACTATATAACGTATGCCCCGCATGTGTAAAGTTTACACTAATGTACACGGTACCTTCAATTAGTGAAGCTGCACGCTATATATGTACAAATATAACTATATATTTCCTCGTGAATCATGAATGCAGAAAATCCAAACTGTGTCAACAATTTCATCAAAGAACTTTGCATCTTTTTTCCTATTTTTTTTTTTTTTATTTTTTACATTACCTACCTGTGCATTATATCAATCAGGTATGTATACGTACATGAATATGCGTGTATGTAAAACGAGTAGGGGAAAAAAAAAAAAAAAAAAAAAAACATGAAATTCACTCAATTAAATTATTATCGACAAGAAACCTACTGGGTTAAGTGGTATGTTCCCTCTATTGACATCGATATTATATGGCAGTAGAATATTAAAGTAAATTTCTACTGCAAGTCTCGTCGGTTATTCAAATATATTGGACATTCTTTATACGTGATCGATTAGGTATGTGTAGAAATTTCGAAAATATTTCGTTATAAATAATTTATTTACTCGTAGCGCAATTATAACTAACCTTTCCTCGAGCGGGAAGTGTGCACATATTACATCTGTATAGATATGCGTGTAAGTATGAAATCAATGAATATAGATGATATTATACGTATCATTTTATGTGTATATGTATTTAACGATAAATTCCGCAACAGTGCAGTTCGCGAATAACTGTATGTATTTGCTCATAGTAGAATTTCATTAAAATCTCCGTCCTAAAATTATTTTAGCTGAGGGGTGAACCCCGGGATGGGATATATCGTGAATTTTAATAATACTAATCGACTCTTGCATTGCTACTGTACATTTCAGTTCGAAATACCTGCCCCTCTATGCCAGTGCTGTCGCGCCAGAAAATCATCATTAATTTATAACGCCTGACCGAACAATAAACCAAATTAGCTTTATGAAGGATTGACGAGAATTTATTCATTATGCAGGTAGAAATATAAGGCATCGAAAATTATCCTCGCAACGTCAAGGGCTGAATAATTTTTTGTTTTTTCTGTTTTTTTTTTCTGTGTTTTTTTTCAAGCATATCCGCACGATGCGATCATCGGTCTAGTCCGTTTTGCAATAATCTATTTGAAAGAAACGAAAAATAGAAAATAACATTCGAAACCATATGAAAGATGAAAAATTCGATCGATTCAATCTATGTGCTAGTATATTGTATCCGTATGTATCATATTTAATTTGTTTGCGATAAAATCGTACATATGATGCATAAATGTTTTACATAATATAATATATTATACTTTAGTGGTTATTTTCCACTTAGAAGTCATACGAGTATAACTGCAGTCTTCAAAGTACCCGCCATGCAATTTGCGAATCTTGTGGAAGATGAAACTTCGGAAATTCTCATCAAAGTTACCCTCAAAGTTTGAAGCTTATCACGTTCGTTTTGCATCTATATACAAGTGCACATATATGTACAATAATTTGAGTACAATTTCTGCTCAAGACGCGCAACGATGCAGTTATGGCTGTTGAAACAGCGTCGCACGATAATCCAAGTACAATAATACGTGCCCAACTGCATGTCCCATGAGGTTACGACGATGATGATGACAACGGTAACCGCAAGAGCGACGCGAACGGTCGGAAAACGGCCTACAATGAATCCCTGCAGTGTGGAAATGAGCGCTAATTATTTGAAGCTAGATGGATATATTATTTATGCCGTGAATACGGGAAACTTATTGTTAGTATGCAGCGCTCGTTCGATTCTGCATCATTAGGATTATAACATACGTTATATGCCACACGACGATCAAATACATATAATAGCTGAAACCGAAACGCTGGCAGAATTTAAAACGACCTATCGAATCGATTGATTTTTTATCATTTCATAGAATTATTCCGATATAGAACTAAATACCACAATATCATACATATGTATATGCGCAGCTCATACGTGACGTCGAATCATCGTTATTTCCTTGAATAGTTTTATTCATAATTTTTTTTTCTACGATATTTAAGGTGAAAATATATAACAAAAAGAAAAATGAACATAATCAGCCGTACGTTCCACAGGAAACGGAAGCCCGTGAAAATTGTGCACTTATTTTAATTCGATCGATCGGCACGAGTTATAATTGGGGATATAATATCCTCGATGACGTACTTGGGTAGGAAGCACGCGAATCCACGACGTGATTTTAATTGATTTATTTTATTGCACATCGAAATGGCGCGAAAGAAAATTTGTTTTTTTTCTTCACTCAGACAAATGTGACCATACACATATATGTATATATGTTCAGACTCTGATTTCGAGTGGAATTTCCGAGGGCTTAAAGTGGGGTTTCCAAAAATTGATAGATTATTTTGAGGGAGGTCGAGGGTTGTGTGATAAAATAAGCGATTCGCATCGGCATCACGTAGCGCATGGTATATGAGAAATTCAGAAGTGCAGAGGAAAACTTGGGGATTCTCAGCTTCGATCGCAATAAGATTATACTGTATATTATACACACACATACACGAGTGTGTGTATGTGGTTCGGATATACAGCGCGAAAGCGCACGCGAACCGAAAAGAAATCAAGCGGTAAAAAGTAACGTTTTTCCTGCATACCTAGACCAAGGGTACTCGAAAAGAGAGGAGAAAGAAAAGAGAAAACGAAAAGGGACGTTACACGTAAATCACGTCCTAACCTACCTATACACTTGTTCGTCCATGTCTACATTATGCATGTCCAAATATCGATTACTTTCGCGCTGTTTACGAGATGGATCGAAAATTGAAGAAGATAAAATTCATGCTGCTGCTGCACCTGCAGTAGTCAATTCCTCGGAGACGCTCCCGTATATGTTGTGGACCGGTTAAGGGCAAAAAAAAAAAACGTGCTCACAATTTTAGATTTTCGTATAATCATCAAGATTTCTTAATGAAAGTAGGTACCTTGTTATCGAAGAAATCGATGCATCTACAAGGTTATCTGGTTTGAGGGGGAAAAAAAAAAACATAGAGAAAAAAAGTTGTGAAATAATTTTTCTTCTCTTCATTGTCAAAATTGCCTGTACTTCAAATTGGTGCGCGATTTTCTTTTGCGTATATAGAAAATTGAGATAACAAGAGAAAAGTTGCAGATAAAAATTCTAGTTTGTTAACTCCCATTGCAGCGGAGTAAGTTTCTGCAGGATTAGGGGAGGCGCAGATTTTTGGGGGAAATCTGCAGGGAGAAGGAGGGAAAGAGGTGTGTATTATCTCGGATAAGGTCACCCATACACCTACACATACACATACACTTATACATTTGGAACTCGTTTAAATACAAATGAGAGAAGATTGCTAATTTTGAAACAGTTTAATTAAATCGCGCAACAATTAAGGTTAATCAAAAAAAATGCAAATGAAACCGCCCCCACTCATTCAGTGTCCTATATTTCCTGAAAATAGCGACTGTGTCTATACCTATACTGCTCATACTTTGTCCCCGTTTGTCGAGTTCGACCAACTGTTTCTCCGCTATAGACGGCGACGACGACATCGAGGTGTTAGAATTTAGCCAAAGTTTAACCCACGTCGAGAGAATAGAAAACTATATCGCAGTAAAACGATCAAGCATAAAACAGAATAACAAGAAACAAGAAAGAACAAGATTGCGCGCGGTAAAAACTGGAAAACCGTACAAAGTACGTTACTAACTTTCAAAATATTCTTCTTCACCCGCCACCGATGTCGGAAAGATGTGGTTTTTTTGTTGGTTGGTTGTTTTTTTCTTTTTTTTTTCAATCTTATTTTTACGGTTCTTTTCTAATCGCGGTGGATAAATAATACCCGGAGGAAATTGATGTCAAGTTTTCTTACCTCGCGCATTAGTGTTCGCGATTTACCTTAATTTTGAATTTCTGGAAGGTAAAACGCACTGTACACCTAACGGTTACAATCACAATCCCGGTTTATAAGCTCCTTCACTATTAAACCGAGGAAGAAGGGAGATCTCAATACATGGGACGCTGGTGATAGTGGCTTTTGTTATTATACACGAAAGGTTGTTTTACCCAAAACAACAAAACTTTACCCACTTCAAGGGGCAGGTAGGTGGGTAGGTAGGAAAGGCGAGATTAACCCATAAAAACAAACGGAGCTTGTAAACAGAAATACAGGAAGAAGAACGCAAATAGCGTGCCGTAAAGCAACCGGATGCGAAATGACCCTACGACTCTGGAGTAGGTATAGATACGTACCAACAATCTACATACCTATACCAACCTTTATATATACCTTTTCATCTCTGCGAAATAATATAAATCCACAGAGGAAAACTTCTACTACTCGTCACGCTTTTCCGCCGGCGGAATACATCGAGCGAGAAAAAAACTGCGTGCGACGGACGAAGAAAAAAAGAAAAAAAGAAAAAAAGAAATAAAATGAAAAAGAAAATTAAAAGGAAAAATCGTGAAAAAATTAGACGTAGGTAAAAAAAAGTACGAAGAGAGAAAGAATAAAAACGAGGAATGAAAAATAGTATTCTTTCACGAGCGAGCGAATTTTTATCTAACGGGTGACGAAGATTTATACAATAGGCACATATATATCGTGCGAACTTCGTAGCGTAAATATTACAAGCTCGAGAAAAGTTTTCAAAAAATTTTACTGCTTCACTCGTCCGGGTGGAATAATCTCTGAAGCTGAGTCACTTTTGATAAGATAAGAAAAGAAGAAAAAAAAATATATAGAAGTATAAGAATAACGTCAGAGAATGATAAAATAGAAGGAGTTAAAACAAAGGACGCAGAAGAAAAGTAGAATATAAGACTGTTTGGCTGTGTGTATAGGTATGACGATGAGAAATATGAGATTCTCTTTGCTGGGTGAATTACTAAACTTTTCACAGCTAGAAATATATATATATATATCGGTATATACGGGATATATACTATTTGCACGACTAAAACCTTCCTTGGAACCATATATCTCTTAGGGGCGCCCGCGTACGATTTTTGAAAACGACAAAAAATTCACCGTCCGCGGATCGTAAGAATGACGAACGCAGTGTAATATGAACGAGAAAAGAATATTCCGAATTTCAAAAAAATTGCTATATTTGCTATCCGGTTACGCAGAGTTAAAATTCGGATGGATAGGTACAGGTGTATATTCGATAACGGAGTGATTAACCATTTGTAGAATTTTTTTTTTTTTTTTTCGTTTTATTCTCTTTCATTTTTATGTTTTTGTTCATTCACCGCAATTCTCTTCAACGCCGATTGTTGCGATGATACCACGGGGCTTTCGACACTTCCGCTCTGCCGCTCACCCCAGTTTTATACATCATATACAATATACAGATATAATATTTTATTTTTACATATATGTATATTACGCGCTGGCGATATGTGGAGCATATTCATGTGTGCGTACGTCATGGTTTGCTATACATTGAACGAAACTCTGAAAACAAACGTCGAGTAGTAAAAACAGAAAGCGAGGAATTGCAGAGGCGACGAGCTCGGATGGATCATGCTAATGGGGAATTATTATAGCTGTATATATGTACGTGTGGTACGTATACCTAGATGGAAACGTTTACGGAGTCATGAAATGAAAACTCTGTGTAGAGCCATCTGAATGAAAAATATAACGATAAAACTCAGTCGGTTGACGCCGAGCTAAATAATTGCCACATAGCCTGGCCAACCTACTCGCTAATGAAAACGAACTATAAACGAACGAACACGCGGGTATTTGCCGTTTGCATCAACGACAACCTCGACGAAGTTATCCGGATCCAACGTACTCGGTGAATAACCGATTCCCCGTTTTCATTTGAATAATAAAACCTACATGAAACACGTAGTACCGAAACTGATAAAATACAATGAAAAACCGAAGGCTCATAGGGTTACAGAGGTCGATGGTGAATGATTCGAATGTATTGCACGGAAAGGTTAACATTTTCACCTACGTTTTTTGACTAACAATTTTCACACCAAAAAACTTCATTCTTACAAACGCGAGTATGCCGCAATTATTATGTACGGTTACCGAAATGAAGCCCTGCTGAAAGTTCTCGCTGGTGAACAAAAATATTCGCCAGACTTCGTTCAAATATTTTTCTTGGAGAAAAAGAAAATAATAATATACTCAAAGGATAAGCGAATTATTAATAATTAGGGAAAAATTCACGATTAAATCTTGAGTAATATGAAACTTTCAGGCTACACTTATACCCGCTATTATACATTGTACACAAAAATATTTGCTGAAATTTTTCACCCACCGCCACCTGTAGGTATGAGAAAAAAATGATTAGATGAGAAGAGCGGGATGAAAAAGTAAATTTTACTTTTCTTTTTCGCGACCCCTTCAGTATATTTTTGATTCCGTCAAATTCTGAGCTAGGCCAGTTCATTACGTTATAACTGAGAGCGAATAATTTTTGAAATGACATTTGGAATATGAGCAAAAAAAAAATGAAACTCAAAATATCGCGGTTTGATACCTTATTATTAAAAAATGAAAATAGTACGCAACTTTTTCTGCGTTGATAAAAATTAAATGCAAGGTTTGGTACGAATGCGGGGGTGTATAGGTTGCGGGGTGTGACGTCAATCGGTAGTTGAATTCCTCTGAGATCGTAGCGGAAGATAACTTTCCGAGGAAAATCGATCGGAATGTTACTCGGTTATAATTCCGTAGGGACGACGAACGCGCCTTACGTAGGTAAAGGTATGTATATGAAGTCGGGTCGTGTCACGTATGAGATAAAACGAGGAAAAGCTTATAGAATCGAAAAGGAAAATTATAAGGGCGATCAGGTGAATAGGAATGTAAAATTAATAACCAAGGTTGTTTGGTTAGGAGGATGCCGATGTGTAAGTGCCTTGCGTATCGAGAGTTTGTTTCAGATTTGAAATTCTCCGAAAAGTTCACGTAAGGATTCGGAGGTGAAACTTTGTTCGGAAAAGTATTTCGAAGGTTTGATCGATTGACTCGTGGCGTTGATAAAATTGACAAAATTATTTATCTCTGATCATCAAATTTTTTGTACTTTCTGTCGCGGGGGTGTTCGAGGATATAAAATATGTGCACGGATACGAACTATACGTCATAAAACAGAAGCAAGAAGTATCTGCTTGACAACGAAAAGTATAAAATGCCTTGTCGAACAGCATAACTACGACCATTAGGAAAAGTAGAAAACTTTTTCAGACACTCGTGTCTGAAACAAAGTTATCCAGGGGAAACAATTCTTCCAGTTTATATGTCACGGATATATTTCTGTCACTCGAATCATTTTCAGAGAAATTTTTCTCACCCGTTACACGACAGATTAAACTAATACACTTCCTGGGAAATTAATAACCCGACGCGACGTCTCTCAGCTGATGCGGAAACCCCGTAGATTGCACTATAATATTCTGGCTTCCGAAACGCCGCGCCCTCAATTATTCCAAAGTAGGTGGCATTTAAGTGAAGGGATATATCACGTTTACGTATGAATACATACGCATGTCCATATATCTTTGTCCTAAAATTTTGTTGAGGTGAAGTAGAACAGAGTTTCATTCTAGCTATGTTCAGGGCGTTTGCCCGACCTAACGAAGATAAGGTACCAAAGGGGCTGCTCCGAAAGCGAACGGTCGCGTTTAAGCTGAATTTCAGTTTCGCAATTTCATTGAAATTACGTGACGTATATACGTCGTGAAACAAACACCCGTATATAGTAAATTAAGTACAAGATAAACATGTGTATATGTGTGCGCAAGTTGTACATAAAAGTGTATGGAGTATTTAAACCCTGCAGGATTTAACCTTCGCGCGCGATAATCGCTGCTCAACATTTGAGTTGCACGAACAACAGAATGATCCCTTATACGCGGCTCTTCAAATTTATTCGCTAAATTTTCATCGCGGATAACATAAATAAAGTAGAATAAAACGATTTATACATCGTTGAGTATACGTTATATAGAAGTATATTATATACGTAGAAATGTATAACCGCAATTATCATCATCATCATAATTTAACGGAATTGTTTCAGAAATCCACGACATGCGATACCGACTGTAGAACCGCTCGCGAACGAAGCAGAAGATATAAATTCGAGGAAAAATTTTTCTTTGTGAACGACAAGGAGGTGGCTAAAGGTTGATGAAGGTGGAGTAGGAGGTGGAGAAAAGTTACTGAGGTAAAAGCGAAGCTGCGCGCGGGCGTTGAAGTCCGGATTCATTCGCTCATCGTCGAGTTTCCTGCACCCTTGAGAATAGACGCGAATAATAAATGCGACGAGAGTGAGAATGGCTCTTTCCATTTCTTCTGTATAAAGTGTCAGGTTTTTGAAGCCTCTAATATCTCTTGACTACCGACAGCGATCACTCAACCAACCGACGCCCTTCTAACCGAAAACTCCGGTGAACTCCGTTTTTTGGTTTTTATTTATGTTTTTTATTTCTCCTTCGAACACATTCGTTAACAGTTTACGGCACAATTGACCGAACCACGAAGTGAAAACACGATTTTCCCTCGAGCAAATTGACTTCTGTTTCATTTATTTAAGTACCTATTTTTTCATTCACGTACAAAATGTATACCTCATACATCTATGTACCAACCTGTGTTAATAATGTAAACAATAATTTCCATATACCGGTGTTTTATATTTTACGTAATATTTTCTCTCATCTCATTTCAGCGTCTGCCGCTGCAGGTGCATGCAACTCGTATGAGGTTATCGCGGTTATTGCTGTGTAGCTAGTGCACGGCGCATCTCTGGAGTGAGAAAATATAACCAAGGTGAATCCTAAAGGGATATGCGGGAATAAGGTTGAAGCAAGTTGTATAAATACCGCACGCGGGACTTCGCGGTTGCAGGTAGAGTTCGCTGTAGAAATTTCCCACAAAGATACAGCCAACGAACCCCGAGGCTTTAACATGGAAGTAATTTCTTTCGAGGATGTTCTCATGCATACATATTATCGGACGTACTTTTGCTGGAGTAACCGATTTTCTGGTCCGTTAAAAATTTTTCAGTCGTCTAATCAACTCCTCGCACTACTGTTCCTATTTGTGTCAAGATCACAGGGGTCGACGTTGTCCAAACAAGATATCCCCAACACTGACCATCATGGCTTGTGTTCGAATCGATCGGATATAGTGTCACGAGTTTCAATCGCGTGGCACATTCGCATATATACTGGGCGTTGTATAAATAGACATTTACAGTTATTTACATAGGTGAGCCACGCCGATGGCCATTTCACTGCATAGTCACAGAACATGTGCGCACGGACACTGTTGCAAACGAGGATGCGGAAGATCATCGTTATGAAAGGCTGATTTTTTCAATTACAAACTTCAAAAAACCACCACAACCGCCACGATGGCGACGGTCATGACGCGGTTCTTTATTATGCACATTCAATTTTCATTGGACATGGCGAAACGTGATATGAAAGTTTTCGAAGGAGTCGAATTGAAGAACGACACGCGAATGGTTAATTAGCAGCTCACTCAATTTCATGCCCGTCGTGTCTTGCTTGCGGGAGATCCGAGCTACCCCGTACCATAACGTATAGCGTCTGCACGCTTGACGAGGCACCGCTGTGCCGGAAGCCAGAATCCAGGACCCAGGACCCAAAACCCATAGAGCCCAGAGCCTAGAGAGTAGAGACTAAAGCCGTTGAGCTACTCACCATACATCTGTTGAATTCCATTTCTGTCATCCTCTGGCAGTTCGTAGTTGGGGCTCAAACCTTGATACCAAGGATACATCAGCGCACCACGTTCCGAGCTGTGTGCGAGACCCAAGGAATGACCAAATTCATGTGCCGCAACGGCGTACAAACTGGTACCTGAAAAAAAAAACCATAAAAAAATGGATGGTTAGCAAAATTTGAATACAATGTTCTCGACTGTACGTGTCGACCTCTCGTTTTTTTTTTTTTGTCAACCCGAAGTGAAGCAAAAGGTTTGTCCCTTTTTTACACGTGCAAACAGTTTATGTGTGGGATTGATACACACGTGATATCCCTTTCCAGGAAGCCTTCCTCAACAGCTACAAAGCAAATTTATGGATCGTTAAGCTGACGCATAGTGGTTATACTGCCTACTGAGAAGGGAACTGTGAATTAATCCGATTTTGCCACCCAGCGACATCTTCCCTATATATACCTATATGCTATGTGCTTTGTATGTCTATACCTACTGCATATCTGTAACACAATCTGTGACGCACGCTTCTATGATTTTGCCTACTAAAGTAACACAACGTACCGTATACCTAAATATTTCGATGGTTGATACCTACTATCTCAACTATAAGGGGTAAACGTGTGGAGTACGTAGATTGTACAATATTTCAAACTACAAACGTACAAAATTGAATAAAGTGTTTCAGTTTTCTTTACGCGTTGAATATTGATCAGCGGTTCGTCCTTGTCGTGGAAATCCTAGGACCGAATCGATTTGCTCGTTTACATTTCGTATGCCGTACCGAATATTGTGAAAAATGTCGAGGAAATGAAAAGCGACTTTGAGTTACCGCCATCATGTATGTATATCAAGCTATACATAAATACATGCCTATAAATATCTACTGAAGAAAAATCCATTAAAGTGAAGGACAGATACCGTGGCTTTTGACAGATGGAGAAGATTGAATAGGTTTCGAGATAAGACTGATGGAGTTCGCGAATCGTGTGAGCGAAACGTCAAAAATGAGAAGGGTCAATTAAACGGATGTCTGTCTATTCGTCTATCTTTCGTCTGTAGATCTCAAGACTACCGACAGTGAGATCGAATGTCAGCGTTGAACGAAAACTTCGGTCTTTGACCAAAATGGAAGTAAGATTAAAGGGCTAACAGTTGGAAAAGACATTAAATGTCTAGGATTAGAGGATTACATGGAACAAATATATTTTCCACTTATCGATCGGAGGAGCATTCGCGAGTATGTTTCTTGGCAACGAACGGAAGTCCAACCTGAACGATCCTTTGATCCTTGCGGTGGTGATGTCGATGCTACCTCACTCCTTATTATTTATTGTTTATATAACATATATTTATGTATGCCAAGATGAAAAAGGTAAACGCTGCTGAAATCAAAGGCACTTTGTGATTTCTATACGTGGATTTAAGGATTCTATTTTTATTCTAAACCCCTGCAAGACTATGACGAGGGTGTCTCGCAGCATTCTGTACTATGATAGCTGTATAATAGGAAAAGACGCCACTTAGATGAATGATACGGAATAACGGAAGCGGGGTTAGATATCAAGATGAAACCGGGGTGCAAACAAGAAGGGAATTATGCATAATATACGTAATGTGCGGAGTCAGCTGAAGCGATGACTCAGTATGTAAACATGTTTTGTACCTACGTGAAACCGTATGTGTAGATAGACACCCTCACCTACGGGGGTGATATTCGTAGGATACGGTTACTAATTGCGTTTAAACTACCCATTTGCAATGCAAATTATACTGCAGAATTGTGGAAATCTACCTCGACTATATTCGAACAAGAAGCTCTGCGAGCTATGAGATTATCAGCGTAGAATCAAGATGAGTTTGGAGGGCCAGCGTTAAGGTTGAGGGTCATTTTTGAGGGTGAAGTGGGCGATTGATCAAAGGAGTGCTCGGGGGCTCAAGTCTGCGACTCAAGGTATCTACCACACTTGTACATCATACATATATACGTACACATATTTACGTGTCTTTTGACCGCGAAGTAGAAGTAGAACCTGAACGAAGCCCGCGACTGCTTGGTAGATCAAAAGAAACTAATCCACTGCACTCTTTGGAACCGGGTTAGGTCAAGCGTCCGACGTGATTCTTTTCAGCCACGAACATATTCCAAACAAACTTGCTACCAAAAAGAAAGCTGATGGACTTGTAATACACGTACTAGATCTTCGGCTTCGGTGTGGTCCGACAGATATAAAGGGAAAATGAAACTACCCAGTTACAAGAACACGACTAGATCTATATAAGGGTTACCCGACAGAACATCGTTGAGACCCCGACTTAATCCCTGTTGTACCATCACCCTTGGATTCGAAACAACAGACTAGGTAGGATACGCGTGGCCTGTGTGATCCCAACCGTTACTTATACCCTTCCCATTTACACGGCGCTCCGGGTGAGCACCGAAGATCATCTCAGTCCGAAGGAATGAGAACGTACCGAAATGGTTGGAATAAAAGTTTATCGCATCTATCCACAGACATCTACAATTATTGTGGAACTGCATCAGAAATTGGCAGAACAATTCGATCCTGAAAAAAAGACCACCGCTGATTGCTAATATCGGATAAAGAAGCCATCCTGCGACCGCCATTGATGAGAAACTGATGGATCGATGACGCATAATGCATTATTCATAGATGGAATTTGACGAGAGCGAAGGTGGTATTGCTATAGGATGGTGGTCGAATGTGGAACGATCACCCGGCAGCAAGGGTAGGAATTACCGTAGCCTAGATACTAGTTCACGGCGAACTTCATGTACCGGAACAAGGGTATAAAATGAGGAGAATCGGGAGGAGTACGATAGTGGAATCGCCCCGGCACCAATTGGCCTCGTTAATAATTCTCCTTCGGAATTTGCACCCCAACAGAAGACCCTGGGACCTCTAACGGTCATGAAAGCTTTCTCAACCCCAACGCCGTGACGGCGTCGTTCTATTAGCATAGATATGACGACGACGACGACGACGTTGCTTCCATACCTATGTTTGCTGCCTCTACCCGGACCTACCTACCAACCAACTAGCTAGCTATAACACCAACATATTACCGCAAGCGACTACGACGCCTAACGTTCATAATTAAAGAGAATTTACGGGACACACGTTAGGTTTACACTATGGAAATCTTACATTACTTTCCATTATACCTTCACTATTAGTCGGATAAAATGTTTATCTAATTTTGAATGAATAAAAGTTTTCCCTCGTGAGATGCACCGATGGAGAATTATCGAGCAGTAGCTACTCTGAATTAGAATTCCATCGTAGCCATAAAGTATCCGCAAAGATTATCACCGCCGCCAGATGGAGCATGAGTTGGAGTGTTTTGTATAAAAGTTGGTACTTAACACTTGCAGTGTTGATTGTTACACATCTGTTTATGGGTTGTGGAATGACAAGGGGATGTGAATTGCAGGGGGATGAATGGCGGAAGTGATGGATAGAAATAGTAAAGCGGATCAGGTATCCGGTTCATGGACCTGTTTCGCGTATGCATGGGAGAATATACGATACCCACCGAGAATGAAACAGTTGAATAAGTGGAACAGCTGCTGAAGATGTGGAGTAACATTTGTAAGCGGCATTGCAGTAAATCGGTAATTCTACAAAATTTCAGTACTACAGTGATCGTAGATGGCTACAGGTTACGGCGCACATACACAACTGTTACAATTGTGTTCAGTTTTAAACGAAACGTATGTGTTCTTTGTCGCACGGTCTACAGCAACGTGCTAAAAGTTGATGAAAATTATGAATGGCAGCGCGCCATACCAACAACAGCGATACACAAGTCACGTACAACTCCCTCTCTTTCCGCTAGACTTACTACTCTTCCTACCCAACGTCCTACAGCTGGAGCAATTGTTCTACTGAAACTGCAGCAAGCTGCGCTAAACTTAATCTCGACTCGGTATTTACCACTATGAGCACCCTATTATATTATAATAATGATGATTTCATATTTCACACCGCTCACTAATACTGCAGCAGCAGCAACAAGAACCACCAGAAGAAGTGTAGAGTTTAAAAAGTTTTCCTCTATTGTTTATCGTAAACAATGGCGCTGCACAAGTCGGTCATAGTCGACCTCAGACGTTCTTCCCGATAGTTTTTTTTGCGAAATTTCTTTGAAATTCTTTCTGTTCACAAAGGTAATAAAGTTTTTGGTAATTATCTTGTCTTTTAACAGTGCGTTCATTAGGATGATTAAATACGGTCGATTTTGTTCTTCTATCGGTTCGCCCTTTTTTTAGACTTGACGTCGCGAACGCGCGGTTTACTGAAATGAAGGGATCAGTATTTCATCGAGGAAACCATCGTCATGAACATAATAGAGGAGTAGGGATATGTGTATCTGTATGTTTCACAAAAGTTTGTTGGCCGGGTTTCAAAAACTCCCAGTGGGAGTTAATTTAGAAATTACGTTACTCCAACTACCAAGGTATCTGTTTTCGTTACGTATATAAACTCTGATCGGTTCTGTTTTACTGGCCCGCGAATATCTGATACTGCTGCTGCTGCTGCTGCTGCTTCTGCCTACCATTTGGAAGCTGGATACGTTATTTAATACCGCTGCCAGATGGCTCGGAGGGTTTAGAGGGAAATTTAAAAGCTTCGACCTCGCCCGTTCATCAACCAAAACTTCAATACTGTGCGTGCAGAAAATGACGCGAGCTTTTTCTGTCAACAGAGAAAAAAAACAGAGGAAATAAATAGCGCGAGCAAATAGCGTGTATGACCTGGATTCTAGGGTCCAAACATTTGGCTAGTCGGGATTGAGAAGTTGGTGAACTCGAGTTGGTTGTTACTGCAATTATGGAAATTCAAAGGTACTCTTTCAAACCACAGGACCCCGAAAAGTCACGCTCAAATAAAAACTCCGATGCAAATTTCAAAGCGATTCGAGACTATATCTTGTTTTTGATTACTCATTCAATTTATTTGATCTCGCTGTACGCGTTAACGAATAGGGTCTCAGACTATATTGTCTTCATTCCAAGTCCGAGAATTAAATGAGGGCATCGGGGGACGTGAGAGCTACTCCGACCTTCCCAAGACAAGTTTGTCTAGCAAAGGTCAATCGGTCAGCGTGAATGTTGTACGTGACTGTCGACCGGTCTGCTAAACACCATAATTAGTTGTCCGATAGATTTACGATTAGTCCAACGATGATAACGAGCTCAATTCCGTCGAATCGAGTCAATTGTCATCCGCAGAACAAGCAAAATCCATGAGCAAGACGACGTACACCGTCCTTTCCGCTCTTCATGAAATTTCGAAAGCTTCAAGAGATGATCTTTCTCGTACGTGCCTCGGAATTAGCGACTCTACTTCGTTGAGTAAACCGAATAAACAAGCACTCCGAGCGTATTTCTTAGATGCATATGTATGAGGAATTAGGTTGCGGATACGATAATGTACCATAGTTTACGATATTCTGAGATGGAGGTGCATGTGATTATCGGTGAGCTGGATGGCGATAGCTGGTGGTTACGACGTAATTTCATTCAAATCCAACCACCTTATGGCAGAGCTTTCATTACTCACGATATACGGGAAGATGACTGCTCGATATTATTCCGGTTCAACTGAGCGTTCGCTTCCATTTTACATACGTATAGTAAGACCCTTCCAACCTCCGAGTCAGTCGGTCTGATCCTTAACAAATCCAGCTGACGTTTGTCGTCCTTTGACTTTGACGTATACGAAAAGGGAGCCTCTTATCCGCCTGCTCACGACGTGGGCACACAGGAATTCATACTCAAGGGTGAAGTCGTACTATTGATTGGGTTTATTTTTTCCTTTCCTTACCTTCTCTACTTTCCACAAGAGACATCGAGAACCGCAATGCGAATTGCTTTACGCTGTATGAGGATTCCGGAAGAGAGAGAGACAAAAAAAAGGGTAAATTACAATATTTGTATTCATATCTAGCTGCACTGATCGTTCTATTATTAGTCTAAGACTACAATTTCCGCCTCCCCCTTCGGTTTTGACATTGCGCCAACTGGGTCAGGCTGTAACACCGGATGCAGGGCGAAGCACCTATCTGGATTTTCAAGATTTATTACCCAAAACTAAACTCTGGCAAGGCATATCCGTATGAGCCCCACGGTCATAACCTTACGCCAATACCTTGTTCCATGAAATAACAGACGACTATCAACATTCGACATTCGGTATCTTCTATACGTGCTGAGAAACAGGGTGAGAACGTCGATAAGCGATTTTTAAAGTCGATGATCGATCACGATCGATTCAGGGGGAATGGCGGGAGCTTTGTAGTAAGTTGATTTTGAAACGAGACTACATATTTTCCACATCAGAAAATAGAGAAGAAAAATGGTGTTTTTTCAAGGTTATCCTTAATCGACCGCTTGTTACGTACCGAGGTGACGACATTTTTTATTAACTGCACCTGCCGCCGTAGAGGCGAAGAGTTTTCATTAGAAAAAGTTTAAAACTCTCAAACCCCTTCCCCCCACGCACACAGAATATAACGGTTATTATTCTTTTCCGCTTTTTCCACTCTCTTCATTTTAACTCTTTCTACATACTAACATTTTCACAGTATGTTGGATACACAACCCTTACGCAGGGTTATCACGCGCCTCGCAATGCCGTCGGCATTTAAAGGGGCGTTTCTATTCAAACGGGTTTCGCGCGATTACGCGAACTTTGCATTACAATTGTTCGGCAGAATGAATCTCACGTTTGCAATGAACATCTACGTTGGAGAAGAAAGAAAAAGAAAAAAATAAAAAAAAAGAAATCCAAACGTACAAAATGCTACAAATTCACTCGAATTTCTTTTTTCTTTCAAACACGAAAATTGGGTTCAAATATCATTTAGTTGTGGTAGAAAATTTCTTACGACCACCTTGAACGTAAAGTAGGTACGTGGTCACTGGAAGTCCGTCTTGCGTCTAGAAACAGTTGGACTTTCAGTTTTATCTTTGTCTCCGGCAACGTAATAGGGAGCTCTAGAATTTATCGTTCCGCAGCCCCAAAAGATATCCCCAAAGCGCCCCAGGTGCAGGTAGAATCCCATACTCCAGGACTTCCACATGTAGTATAGATACGTATAGCTATTTGAAATGAAATACACGTACCGACGTACGATACTTACAAGCCACCTCAAAAATAGCTATATAGGTATACGCGTGTATATACCTTATCTTAAAATCGTAAATCATGTGCGTCGTTGCGCGTTAAAAAGACATAAAAAAAAAAAGAAGAAAAAAAAAAGAACCGAGAAAAAATAAATAAAACATGATAAACGATGAAATTTCGAATTATTTCTGCAGTCTGCAAACGGATCGTTTTTGACCTTTGAATCGCTGGGTACGGAGTGACAAAAATTTTTCTACATTATTATGTCAATAATATTATGCATAAATTATTATGATTATTTTCGGCGAGTGAATAATCATCGTCCGAAATAACGTTCAACTTTATATATTATATGTGTACATGTGTGCACGTTTATTCGAGTCGAGGGTGATCACAACCCCGCTGTGGTAAAAGTTTAATCAAACCAGAGGGGATGAGAGAGGACGTTTATGTAGCATCGTAATGACCTGCGAAAATCAACCGTCCATTTAACTTACCAACGATGATAACCAAATGTTTAGGGTATGGCCCGGATAAAGAGTGTGGTCCGGGCTAATGCGAGATCGAAATTACTAAATGGTACGGACATGTAGCTGAATGTATCCTATCTTAAAAAGTTGACAAGCTTAATTTACTCGACGGTTTCGTGTTCCTGAGGTCAAAATACGTTAGAAAAGTGTGCAGCGGTCGATTTTAAAAATACTTCATTTTTAACCCCAAAATCGACAAAAAACTATGGTTTGGACCCAACGTCCAATCCTATAGCCTGAACATAAAATTCAAATTGCGATAACAATAATGCAGATTGATAAAAAAATGTGTCTGAAATGTAATGATATGAAATTGAAAAAAAATAGTATAGAAAAATTTCAAAAACAAATGAAATTAGATGCGGCGCGCGCCTGCAATGCTAGTATAAAATATAAAATAACGTACCGGGGAAACGAAGGTAAAAATGAAATGGCGTTTATTTTCATACCCGTGTTAAACTCGTCTACGAAAATTGTGAAAAAATATTTATCTACCTCATTTTCGGAATTAGTTATCTATATATATATATCCAATTCTCTGTAATAAAATGTTATACCTGGTTGATAGTAGGGTAGGTATATACAGGCGTATACAGTTTATTTTAAGAAAATTGGATCTTAGTCTGCTGAACACGAACTGTTCTGATAGCTACTTGAAGAGGACTTGGTATAGCTGTAGTTCAGCAGCAGGGTGGTATACTTTAAAGACTATAAAGATTATCCGAAGCCAGAGGGGCTTCTGAAATGATAGAGAAAAAGACAGAGAGAAAGAGAGAGAGAGAGAGATGAGAGGAAGGAAGATGGTGCGGAGGGTAAAAAAACGCGGGTAAAGGAGAAAGTTTATTTGATTCTGAAGAGTTGAATCTCCCGAGAATGATACGAGAGAAGTGAAGATAATTCGAAATGCCTTATGACGAGCCTTCTGCTCTGTTTGCTACTTCTTGCTGCACGGTACGTACATACACGTAAACTTTTTGTACGGTGAAAGAGAGAACATTTTTTTTTCTAGAGTAAATAAAAATATATAATACGTAGAATCTTGAATAGAATCTGACGGAACGAGGAGAAAAAAAAAAAAAAAAAAAAAAAAAAAAAAAAAAAAAAAAAAAAAAAAAAACTGGGTCAAATGGATGCGAGTTACTATATTATTAAGAAAGAAAAGAAATGAAATAAATAAATCACTGAAAAAAGTGGCAGTCAACTAGTGTAGAAGGCCTCGAATGCTGTTGCTGCTTCTTTCGCAGTATAATGCGGAAAACTCCGCGGTGGTGAAGGAAAAAAAAATATGAAAGAATGAAGTAAATCCAAGTAAGCGCAATCAAACTCAGTCGGAAGTTAAGTTACAGAATTTATTGAGCCATGGGGTTAGTTTCAAGGGTTTTCGATTAAATTCCAAACTTCAGAATTGCAACTTCGAACGCAAGTAACCGCAACAAGGTTAGAGGAATAGCCACGCTGCGATAGACGTTGGATTATAAGTAAAGGGATCGCAACGAAGAAGGAAAAAAATAATGAACACGAGAAATAATAACATTGAAATTTACAACGAAACGAAAAATTGCGCCGTTGGATCGGATAACCGCGGACGGGAAAAACTGTAATCGCTGACGTAAAACTGGAGAACAATAAATATGAAAAAAAAAAAAAAAATGCCATCTTTTGACTCAGTTGAAAAAAAAAATTGTAGTAAAAAATAAATCGTATTCATGTGTATGACCCTTCATCGCCGGAAATGATTACGTTGAATTACTTTTCAAGTCCTTAGATTTTCTCGGTGGTGTGCCATAATAATTTACCGTCGTGTTTGAGATTCGGATTTTATTTGGAAAGTTTTAGGGGAAAATAAGGAGCTGAAATATAATATAGTATGGATTTTTGGAGGGATGATCGAGCTCACCTTCACCGTTGGACGACTCGTCTTCGAGAAGCCAAATTTCTTCTTCGTCAAAATGCGCATCTCCTCCGCGATCTCGTCCCGGAAAAAAAGCGTGTGCCAAGATCTGCCCCCTGCCATCGAAGGGGTATCCATCTCCGTGATATCCTCTGAAATGAATCCAATATTCAATATATTATCCCTACAGATATGCGGGAATAAGTTATACATATTTTCATCCACATCTACACACTTGCAGCAAACTTTATACCATTATTTGATACACCGAAGAAACTCACGAGTCAGAATTTGATCTCTTACTTCGCTGCGGAGGGCACCTTATACCCGAGACGCGAATTCTTCCGTTATTATTTTAATCATTCATCCCGATTTTCCGTTACTCTCTTATTCGTTTCTCTATTTATTATTAGTTTTTTTTGTTTGGCGCGAGAATTAAGCACAACGATTTCCTCCCCTCGCCAAACTTTTTTTCTTTTGATAATCTACGGAAGATCAATGAAATTCAAGGTGAATGCGGCGATGCAGCCAGCGTTCAATCGTCGAAAATCGTGGTGAGTTTTGAGAATGAGCGACGAGGATTTGGAAACCCAGTTATATCCGTTCCGGAAGGAAACGATGCTGAGCTTCCTGCAGTCTCTCGTCATCTCCGCCACCGCGGTAACGCCTCGCCTGTACCACCGCATCAATTGAACCGTCAAATATCGAATTATTTGAAAATCGTTTCCTCCCGCAGATTTCAACCATCCGTTTCCGTCGATTCGTCTCCACGCATTTTTAGGGGTAGGTTAAGTAAATAGTGACGACGAATTCGTTTCCGTCTACCAATCACGTTTTCCAACTCTCCGATCAGGTTAAGTATTTTGTAAGCTTTGGGTGTTATTTTTTTTTCTTCTTCTTCCCACAATTTATTTGATTCATTTTACTTTTTTTTTTCTTTTCCTGCTCGGTTCAGCCCATGGCTTTTTCCGACCCTCTCACCCCCGTGACTAAATGAGTTTATTTCGCAAGAATTTCACGTTTAAATCACGCAAATAAAATATAAATATTCAATCGTACCCTCGAATATCATCGCATAACAAAACATGTTATTCCCAATCCTGACGTGACGAATTCATTGTATTGTGCAAGAGGAAAAAAGTAACATAAACAACCAATCGATACACCGTGAAAATAAATAAATAAATGAAAATCATTTTCAAATTTTTTGTCCCGTATATCAGCGCGTACGTAAAAATAACGGTGATCATGATGAAAAAATTTGAGAGTTTATCATACGACCGAGTAAAAAAACTTTCAAATTTAGATCTAAGCGCGGAGCTGGAAAGGTCGCAAACCAAGAAAAAAAAAAAGAAGTAATATTTTCCGCGTACTTATTTTACTCAGACCATTTTTCATCTCTTTCTACATCTGATTGTAAGCGTTGCACCCCCTTTTCCTTCCCGTTTTACTTTTTACCTTTCTCTCTTTTTGTCTGTTTTATTCCTACTTTTTTCAACCCTCAAACATGCGTGGGAGCGAATTTCAAAGCATGCAAATAAAGTTCTTCCGTTTCTTCTCTCTTCTCATCCCTTTCCCTAGACTATGCTACATATGTGTAGTATACATATATATGTGTATAGTCGCTGTTTAGCGTCCCTCAGTGATTCGCGGCGTTTTATAAGCCGTCGAATATATTTGCTCCTTTTGAGGTACGGAAAAATATGAGGCCCATGTACGCCGCGGTATACGTTTGCAAATTCTAGGGGTACATATGAGCTGAATTTTCGAAACGTCGAATGGAAGGATAAGAAGTTCAAAAAAACCTACAGAAATGAGTTTCATCGATCTCCGACCTCTGATACACCTTAGAAAATTCTAGAAGGAGAAAATTGAGTTTGCTTACGGGATGCTCAACTCGATATCTTGATCACGGTAGCAAAGTGGTCCTTCTTCTCTTTCTTATCTGTGCAGCTACTTTATGAGTGTATATTACATACATGTGTGTGTGTGTATCGAACAAAAGTTGAGGCTTGAAAAGCGTCGATAACAACGAGAAGCGCGCGTTAGAAGCGATGCGGAAACGTGAACCAGAAGGTAAACTCATCTCCAAAGAGAAGAGAAGGGAGGGAAAGAAAAGGGGAGGGGAAAATCCCTCGACAGAGTTTATTACACGAGTTATCCCGTACATCATGGTTATTTACTCATGTAAGCTCCCATGACCTCTCGTGGCCTGGTCTACCCACTTCCGGGGATCCCTATGTACCGTGGATATGTACGTACGTCTGTAATATATATTTATATACATATGTCTGCGTGTACATAGCGGGCGGTTTATCCGGGATATACCGAATCGTAAAATTTACCGAAAAGAATAGAGGGATTCGCAACAATTACTCAAATTGCAACGTGAGAGAAAGGTATACACGCGAGTATGATGTTTCGAAGCAGCAGCTGTAGGATGCATATTTCGGGATTTATATACCTCCCGGATTTCACGCGATTTTAGATTATCGAAGCGATCGCGTTCGGGAAACTTCAAACGAGATCTTTGAGCTACGGCTGCATGTGATCCTCCCGGATGAGCGGTTAGCACTCCCGATGCGTGAATCGTATCACGCCGAACTATAAAGTTTCCCGAAACTCTCCACATAGAGACAAGCCTATGTACCCAATATATACATGTATACGTATATATACCTACCTATATCGTTTCTATATATACATGAGCTTCCGACAAAGCGACGTCTAATTCCGCGTGCACCCAACGCGCCTTACTCCGAACAACTTTTCGAGGAGTTTAGTGAAACGGAAGACGACGCGACGGAAGTGAGTTGCTAATTACTTACAGGACGCTACTTTTACTGTGGGGTATTTAACGTCTACGCGCGTATACAATATACACGCATATATACTTATACATAAATTATATATACACGAGGAGAAGTGCAGAACACCTGTTTCAATTTTAATATCCGTGGGTCATTTGTCTTTTTTTCTTCATTTTTCTTTTCCTTTTTCCTTTTTTTTAATTCAACACGGAGCGGATGCGCTACATGTTATTATCGTGTACGGAAAAAACGAGAATAATAAAAAAAAATATTCTCTCAAACTATGAATAATTAATAACTGATACTAATTAGGAGAATAAAAAATTAAGTAATATATTTCCTGAGTATTCGTATAATAAAACACTGGTAGAATTCGTGAGGTATAAAACGTGAATTTTTTCCCGGTGTATATATACTTCACATTCTACACGGCAAACTGATTCCTTTGTTTCGTCGCTCTCGTAGTATCGTGAAAACCGGTGAAAAATATACCAGAATATAAAATTCACATGGCATGACTGAAATTTCAACATTTCGTATTATGTATTTCGAGAATCAGCAACCTTTTGATGTTTTACTCTTGTACACTTTTTTTTTTCTTGTTCACGCCATTCGAATTTCATTATTTATATTTATATTCATTTTCATCTTTCGTTTATTCGATCTGTTTTCTTTTTCATATATATATTCTTCTTCAATCTCATCTCGGGTTTATCTTTTATGGATATATTTTCACCACTACATGTAGGGGCGTCTCAACGTCTTCGACGAAATCTGAGATCTCGAAAACACAACGGTGCGGATAGAACGCCCGGTGCTGTGGTATGCGGTATAAGTAGATATCTCAGTTTTGGGGTAAAGAAAACAGAAAACAAAAAATATAAAAGCGAAGGAAAAGGAAAAAACCAGTGAGAATCTTGATATTCCTTATCGCCGAAACTCGGTAGCCGAAAGTATACCACAGGGACGAAAGATCTTTCCGAAAGAAAGAAGAATTCAGATGAGACGGGGTGACAACACTGACAATTGCTTGACATGACAATTTTTACGAACGATGTTCGGTAAAAAATTTTAAAAAAAAGTATGAAGAGGAGAAAATTTTTTCAAGAACAGAACAGAGTCGAAAGAGTATAAAGAAAAGAAATATCTAAGAGTTTTCGTAGCTGGAAAAGATTAGAAAAATGAAACAAATATCGAATCACGTTATTTGTTGCGTTAGAATGTGTTTCGTTAGAATTGATTTTGATTATGCAGAGCAATATTACAGTAGAATTCGATAATTACCATTTTCAGTTTTTCCATGAATTCTGAAAAATTGCGCGTATAAAATTATACGTAACTGGAAATGAGAGTATTACGACAGGACCGCATCAGTTAGCGAAGTCGTTGAGAGCGTCGTTCGAAAAGAAGATAAGAAAAGACAGTAAAAGAAGAAGAAAAAAGAAAAGAAAAAAGAGCGGACAGGTGAACCAGATCCTTTGGCATGCATCATTAAATATAACCGCTCGAACTCTCCTTGCTTGTACGCTCGAGCTAACACTGAAATTTGGAACTAAACTAGATTTCTGGCTTACCATTCGCATCCTCCCCTATCTCCTATCTACTTTTTCCTTCCCTCCTCCCCTCCGCCCCTCCTCCCGCCAACCCTCACGTTCTCCAATTTCACCCTTCACCTTACCCTTTTGCATTGGCATTCACATTCGCATTCGCATTCACATTCGCATTGGAGGATGTTCGGATTTGAGTTCGCTTTTACCCTTCATTTTGCTTTAACGTTATATCCTCTCTCTACTTCTTCTTTTTCTCCTTCTCCTTCTTCTTTTCTTTGTGTCTGTTTCTTTTTCTTTTCCCTACCTTTCCCCTTCTTCGGCCTTTTCTGTAACTAAATTTGTTCTCTTGCCGCCGAGTTTCTCATTTCCATTCCTATTTCCATCTCCCATTCCCGCACGGATCCTCCTTCCGTTTTGTTGAAAGTCACGCTGCGCGCACCTTGCGCGTATATATCCCTCGTTACAACCTTATTTTACTATATTTATCACACGTTGAACAATTGTCCAAGAAACAGACGCACAAAAATAACAGATCAGAAAAAATTACGTAACGCGCGTGTATGACATATGAATTGCATTTATTTTCATTTTTTTATTCTTGCAGGTCAAATGACGGAAGAAAAAAAACAATAGTTAAATACGTATATCCTATGAGTATTCGTAAAAATTATACACGAAATAATAATCTCTGGTTTTCCGGTTCTCTTTTTTTTTTCTCTCTCTCAACTTCCGTTATTCCATGTAGCGTATATATATACTAGAAGAAAGATGTATGGAGGAAATAAAATTAAGAAAAAAAAAGAAAAAAAAAAAGAAAAAGAAAGAAATGATCACGTGTAACGAACTTATTACGTTGCGTGCATATTACATTACGCTGTGATAAATGGTATAAGTTTGCAGCGTGATAAGCTGCGTGTAAACGATATAACAATTTCGCATGTTTCTTCGACGTTTTTTATTCGTATCTTGTTTTTTCTTTTTTTTTCGAGTATGAATTACACGGGTGTTTCAGTTGTACTCATAATAGGTGTTAGCATACAGGCATATATGCACGTAAAGGTTCTGCATACACGTGTATGAGCACTAATAGGTTAGGTCGAATCGGGTACAACCATTAGCAGTGGAAATCCGGTACTTAATTTTCCTCCTCTGTTTTTGGGGGGTTGATTAATGAATAATTGGTACCTGAGCCGGCTGGTCATTAGCAGCAAACCGAACTTTCCACAACACCCATATTCATACGACTTGATACCAACGCAAAAGTGACCATTCGCTTCAATTAATTAATTATTCCGTTTGCTTACCCCGAATACCTATACCTATACCTTATTTTGTTTATTCTGTTCCTGAATTTGATTTTATTTATTCATTCATTCTAAAAACAATCTTCACCAAGTTTTCTTTACAATTTCTGTCGTCGTACCTATTAGATAGATTTTTTTGATTTTTTTTTATTCAATTTCTTTCGGGGGGCCCCCTGAGGATTCCGGAGCCCCATGGGGGAGCGGCACTGCACAGGCACGCGATGTTCGACCAACCAACTGCAGCTTAGGTTTCGGACTTTCCGAACTTTTAATGAAAATCGTTGCGGAAAGTAAAACTTGGATAAAGCTCTAGCAAATGACAGTGATTAATCTTGCCTCCCTCTCTCTCTATGTTTTTAGCGCAATATCTCTCTCTCTCCCTCTTTATAACGTGCAGGAGAAATTCCTTATCCATCGATGTAAGCTTTCCGAACATCGACGAAACTATTTCAATAGATTTTATTTACTTTGGGATATCTACGCCGTATATCGGAGATTATTCTGAGCACATCTCATCGCGCAATTAACCAATTATCTGCCCTGCGGACAAGTGTAAAGCAACAAATATGTAGAAAGTTAAGAGAATTATCATTCTATAGATTTTCGTTTTCCTCCAACACCAAAATTGATATTTCACACTGACCGGATAAGCGACGACGTGAATAAAAGCGGAGAAACAAATTTAAACAAATTGAAAGAAAAAAAGAAATTACGAATATTAATGAAAGAAAAATACGAATAAGAAAAATCACGGCGACATACCACGCGCGTCGTGTGTTTTAACAAATGAGATTTTACCGTACGATATTATAATCACTGCTATTTGTGCGGAACGAGAATGAAGGGGGGAAAAAATGGTGGTTTCTTTATCCGCGACGGTTTATAGTTACAGCAATCTTTTCTTTGCTTTTTTCCATCGTGAAAGAGAAAGAAGAAAAAGAAACGATTTCGAGATTTAGAGAGACGAACAATGTCTGCGGTTCTTATGCTCATATTTCATATAGGTACATAAAACTAGCTAACTCGAAGATCCATGAAAATGGTATTCGAGAAAAATTCTCGTGACGTTAACTTCATCCGATTCACGAACTCAACCCGGCCGTATTGTCAACGACTCTCTACATACGTATGCACGAGTGTACTTATAAAATAATGGAATTGACGTGATTCCGAAGAAGTTGACATCGCGTACCTTTATCACGCTATATAACAACGTATTCTGACCACCTTATACTTGTGGAAACCCAAGAGAAATTTTCAGTCAACGAACATTTGGATCAGGAATGCGCTTTTCAGTCGAGTCGAACGTTTGTATTTTGTAGCAATAAATGATCATGCCAGTGAAAATAAAGAAACAAGAAAAAGGTCTGGATAGTGAATTCGTATAGATTCCGGGTAGCAAGAGAAGAAAAAAAAAAGAGAAGAATAGTCGAGAGTGTAAACCGCGCAGTCCGTGATGCGGAGAATCGAATCAGAGACTAGCGGTTGGTTTCTCATAAAATTTAAGGATATAGGTATACATGGGGCGGTGCGCGGTGTATGTACATTCGGAGATAGTAAAGTTATATCCCGTGGAATCGGGCAGCTGAGATCAACCGAGAGAATTGAAAAGCGAGAACGATACAGCGAATATATACGTTTATAGACTTACCGTTTAAAAGAAACCAAGATATCGGCACTATCGCTGTTTATCTCCTGGAAGGTGAGCTTCGAATTTCTCGCCCACAAGTCTAAGGCACGACTCAAGGCAGCTCGAACTTGTCCGGTAGGGAGACCACCGGGTTCCTGCGTTCTCAAACTGAAATCAAACCAAATAATGTCAAACACAACCGCTTACGTATTCCCTAGATCAATACTACGAATACTCTATACATATTCAGTTTCTATACACACAGCTGTAAATTTTGCGACAGTCCACGTGATGGTGTACGTTAAGCGATTCATAGTACAAAGTAGCGTTCAATCGGATATCAAAGTTTGTCAAACAACAATCGATATGAAGCATCAAAGTTTGACTGTAGCTGGCTGAACGCCAGCTAAATTTTCATATTTTGTTGAATCAATTTTACATCTTTATCGCTCGTCGTTATTTCGGTAGGTGGTCTTGCTACGAAAAAACAAAGAACGAATGACTTGAAAATGACGATGACGATAAGAAAAACGAAGGAAGTAATCGTTCCGTTCAGTCTGCGGTAACTACCGAAAGACGTCTGCAATGGTTATGGGACGATAATAATGTAGGGTGCAAATATGCAATTCCAGGATACGTAAACACCCAACACTTTCAGAGGATCATCTAGACTAACGCTGAAGTACGATGAGTTACTGATAGAAACGAACGAGCATCTGCCGCAGACTGATATGGATGTAATTCCCTCGAGGGGGTTTCAGAACAATTGGCAAGGTTTCCTTCCTCCATCAGCAAGTCTTATTATAGACATCTGCCAAACGACGTACCGCGTCATCCTTAGGTTACACACAGATTTCAAGGATCAAGGACAAATGGCAGATGACATAACCGGGAAGACATCTATACCCCCAACAAGTTAGTTTTCACTCGTGATTCAACTGCTATTTGCGTGAAAATTTATGTATTGCGGTATGAGAGGCACCACCGATTGTGGTGCGCGGTGGTTTGACAAAAGTTACACAACATCGGAAGAGAGAAGAAATATAAAAGCGATAAAATAAACAAGAAGACAAAGTACGAAAGAAAAAAAAAGTATCCTCGCGATTAAGCGGGCTGACAAACTGAAGCAGAATGAATTTTCGCGGTGGGTTGAGTTTCACCGAAGGGTACATTTACCGGGGTTCTGGAAACCCACCTTATATACGCGTAGGTATACATGACCTGTGAACTGTACCACGCGGCAGAAAATCTGGTTGTCAAGGAAGAGGAAAAAAAAATTGGCTCAATTTATAGCAAATGTCTGTGTAGGGATGGTAAGACGAAGAAATTCAACCTCCATTCCCGCAAATAATCATCGATCGATGCTCCTTGCGGTTACCAAACCAGCAGTCATAGGAGAATTAATCACGTTAAGCGCTGCCTACTGGGCTGCCAGTTATAACGGACGCAAATCATTATATATAAATCATAATACATCATTGCCACGAATAATTTGCAAGAAGTTCTCGTTACACCAAAGGTTATTCCGTTCCGTATCCGCGTTGTTTGAATAGATGTTTTTCCAGTTTCAGGTGGAAGAACAGAAGATGGCGCGAGAGAGGGATGAAATATTTCGAACGCCAGCTAGCGCGGGGTGAAGGCAAGATATAAAGGTACATCTTTTTCAGCACTCATTTTACTCATGGCGTACAGTATGTGGCATAGTACGCTACTCGAGACACGCGCGCGTACCTGCGATGACTGGAAATCTCATCCATAAAACAGGACGGGCGCCAAGGGCACTCGACGTGTCCGTGCGCACCGCGTAAATCACACGACGAGTGCCGTCAAGCCGTACCGTAACCTCTCGAGCCGTGCCGCGCTACCACCCGCATTATTATCAACGCAACGGTATGAATATATCTCATTCTCAAACCACACATGAAACGACCCCTCGCCCCAACCCACCCGCCGAAACTACGCTCACTCGCATCTCTCAACCCCTGTGGACGACGTGCTCTCTTCTATGGCACATCCTCATCCTTGTACTGATTTGTTTTATTATAACCTTTACGCGGCTGTTCATCCGCATGATGAGTGAAGTAAGAGCGTGGGGGATGAAGAGGAAGAGAAAAGAAGAATATGGTGACATGACGTGGTATATTAGTGGACAAAAAAATAAATTTTCACCATCATAATGGCACTTGTCAGCGAGGAACGAATCGTTGTCCATTAGGTATGCCCATAGAAATCAGGCACAGGTTGATCCGGTGTTTTCGCTCGAATTTGAATAAAGAGACCTCTTTGTCAAATTTTGACATCCTCGTGCGCGGATCTATTATTAGCTGGAGGATGTCAACGAGTGTTGGTACGTCAAAATTTCAAACCGTAACCTATCGCCTTCATATTGACACGTACATCGAGCTTTCGCGGCGACGATACGTCAACAAGTTACGACGAAACAAACCAAACCACGGTCATGTATCCCTAGTTACCAATTGAATACACACCCATTTAGCTAATGACCAAATAATTAATTTCAATGCTATATATACCGTAGACATAGTTAACGGTGACATGGACGACAAATTTCGGTACTGGAAAATCGCAACGAACACTATCTCGTGGCTGACAAAAAGCGGTCAGCTTTTATCAACGAACCTTGATATTTATTCTTTGTTTTGGGGGGCTTACCCTCTATATTCGTCCCAAATGTCCGCCCCTTCGGGCCCCGACGTAAATATTCACACATTTTACCTACCTATTGTATGTCTGTACTCTGGTAATAACTAATGCAAGTTAGTGTAAGCTCAGAGGATTTAGATCGCGTTGTATATACCGCCTAATAAATTGGGGTCGAACAAACACGACGCATACGTACAGGTACAGTAGAGTCCATACGGCATGTATAGGAAAAATGTTCACCTCCACATCCGTAAGTATACATCTATTTTGGTATACACGAATCGATGGATAACACGTGACACTACTTGTTGCCATTTCTTCGCTCGTATTCGAATGGACATGTGCATCACGAGCATCAGCATAAATATTTATCAAATATGGCTACAATATGCGGTGGCTTTTCTCTTCGCGTACGTCGCATCAGGTTATCCCGTAGCACGAGATACCTGGAGAACTTTTATACATTACTTTTTTTCAATTTTTATAAGCAATGGTTTGTTGGCTTATCATCAAAGTTTTCTTCAATTCACGTCGAGAATAAAGAATATCGAGTTTTCACCGGTCGAAAGTAGAAGAAGAGTACAAACATACACAATGGCAATTGATGTGCAACTAGGCGATGTGTGCTTTGGTACGTTGATGTTTGTTCCAGAATATTCTGTTCATGTCCGACAGCGCGTTCTGCTCTTCCAAACTTTCTGCTAAATTTATCAATGAATACGTGTACGAGGTTCACGCATACCGCGGCACACATACCATTTCACGTATAATAACCGTGGAATTCAAAGTCCCGGAGACAACCGACGACAGGGTCAAGTAGGTACGCGTGGCGACGTAACTAACCATCAACGACGCGGCATCAACTAATTGGCGTCATGTTCGAGCTGCTGATGAACATTATTTGCACGTGACAGCAACTGCTGAGGGGTCCAACCCAGCTTACCGACGCAGCATCGAACCGTGTCACCAACACTAAGAGCACAATCACTTCGTACGATGGAGTGCGGGAATATCATCACACACGTCAACCGAGCCTCGAGATGAAAAAGAAAAAGGCACACCGGATGACGAATAACTATCCGCACACTACTGGGCCACGCGCAAATTTACAGCCAGGAGGATTCGAAACGAAGTTTTCACTTCAGATCATCGGAGAATGTTGCAATCAAAAATGCATTCGGTAATATTCACACCAACTTGGAAGGGGGTTTCCGTCTCCTGTACTCTTGCAGTTTGGAACCAGGGAATCAACTTCTTTCCAAAATGCATCGGTAAAAGATGTTTTCAAAATCCGCACGAACGAATGTCGCCAAAATATCACCGTGAGAACTTCCCTCAATTGTGTCAACCGTAGCCTCAGGCGTAGAAAATTCAATAGAAACGTCACGATGAGGTGCGATGGATAAAACGCAGCCGATCGCATACCCATTCATATTAATCTACGCATGACGTGAAAATGATGTTTCCAAAGTACCAGAGAGCTGAAAAGTGGAGTTTCACACGCGATGTCTGGTGCACCGTTTGAGCCCGTAACGTTATGCACTGCGTTTAGAGGGTTGCGATCAATATCTGCATGCTACTGCGTATGGATCAGTGAAACTGTGCAACACTATAGCTGAAGCCACTGGCAAAGGCACATCGGTGTAGAATTTCGAGAACTACGTGCTTCGTAACGTAGTAACCGTATCCGAACGTCCGTATGGATAGTCGACAATTGTTAAAGGTGGCCTTTCCTTGAATTGACAATTCATCGGTTTCATTTTTATCTTTGACGTACCGGTACCGGTGCAACTTTCTCAAAATACCAACTACAGATGTGGCCAACGAAACAATCGTATGCTACAAAAACCCTGTGATAATTAAAATTTAATGGATTTAGTAATTGTTGTTACCATTGGAAGCTATTACTTGTAATTGCTGTACAAGTGAACCAGGTCTGGCTCTCAAGAAGCTCTGCTTCAGTCTGCTGCAGTTCATTCAATTGTTTTCTCCATAAGTATTTCTATTTTCTCTACCGCCATACATACACGGTGCATTTCAACGAGTAACTGACTGTAACCACTGAAAATTCTACACGATTTTAATAATATTCAGCGATGCCAACGAAATGGCGAATATGCACCTTTCTTCATTCTTTTTTCTTTTTCTTTCCTCTTTTTTTGGTGACTCGGGGGTTGTAGTAGGTACCAGACGCGCGGTTGCATTTTATACTGCAAAATAGAAATCGGTCGCGATGGTATTTCGCAGTCGCAACGGCGGTGGTAACGTGACACGAACGTAGTCAGGAACTATTCAGAATGCACTTCGGCGCCTTGTCCTCTCTACGATCTGCATGCGAAATTCCACATTCAGTAAACCATGGTGCACCACCTATACATATAAATGTATACGTACGTATATCCACGTAAATATATGGTAAGTTGGTACGACTCGACTTGGTGTGATTTGGTGTTATTATCAGCATCGCACCTCGAATGAGTTGCCAAATTTGAAGTCGATTTACAATTGAATTAAATGTGACCAAATGGTGCGATTATGCGATGAATTTCATGGCTCATGCATGAATTATGGACCGAAGAAAGATTTATATTATCATCAACCTGCTAATGAAGCCGCCGGCATCGTTGTTTAATTGTACTACACGTGAAATAAAACGACGGAATGAAAAAAAAGTAAAAAAGCACTTTAAAAAGCAGAGTAAAGAAATGGGGATGAAGACAGGGTGAAAGAGGGTATAAAATTAATTGTCTAGGAAGAATGGTCCCGCATAACAACCAGCTCATTATTGCTGCTACGTCTACTAGCCTCTGACTAATAGAGAAATAAAAGAGAAGGAGCTTTCATGATGTTGTTAAAACGGTCGACTCTATTGATGACTACGATAATTAGAGCAGGCAAACATCCGCGGACCGCGAGTTGGTAGAGGATTTTTCTTTTCTTTTCTTTTTTTTTCTTCTCCATTCTTAAAAATAACACAAAACGAGATTCACCCGAGGTCGCACTGGGTTGTTACCCCATACATTATGTGCAATTAAGAGACGCGCGCAAAGGATGAAATCGGACATTTTTGCCACGTCGAAATTTTGTGATAACATAAAATTCGGATATTTCAGACTTCGATTCGATCCAATCGTATGCTGATTAAGATATAAAAAAAAACAAAGAATTGTTTTCTTCAGCCTTCATAGTTTTAATTTTCGAAAACGGTCGATTTTCCACGAAAATTTAGGCAGGCTTTTGTTCTTTGCTTCGCTCTTCGCTTCTTCCCTCTTATTCAATGATTTCTAAAGACAAACGAGGATGAAGGCTAATAGCCGCTGGGTAATCTCGGAGTTTGGAAGAACTCACCCTGTATATATCCATACATGAGAGTAGCGACATGAAATTAACCGATTAATAGATTGGATAGTAAAAACAAAAAAAAAACGAAAAACAATACATAAAAACGGATTGATTTTCAGAATCGCTCCGTACAGGCATTATAATAGATGTGGTTCGTTTGCACAAGTGCAACGGTTCGCACTGCGTTGTATGCCGCGTAATTTTGCAGAAGCACGCGATGCAAAATATAATTATATACATACGTATAACATTCGAGCGGCTATCCGAGGTACGATATAAATATACAATTTAAATGATACGAGTGCAGTTGAATAATCATCGATCAAACAGATGAACGAAAACATGTCAAACTTAATACGTATGAATACTTCTACATGGTACATAGTTAGTCGATGGTAATTTCTACGATGTCGTTGCAGATGGTGTAAATCATTATATAGGTCGATCGGAAGTAAACATATATAATACCTGGCTCGAGGTCGCAAGTTTGACAATAAATTTTACAGGAATAGTTCTGGAATTAGCGCAGCCTACAATGCGACGTGGCTAAAACAAGTTTTCCGCACCCTCAAGATAAAAACTAAAATGAATGTCACTTGCTTGAGCGACTAAAAATTTTTTACCTACTCAAATAAACGATAAATAATGAACCTGTGAAGATCCAATGATATATAAGTTCGATCAATTTTATGTCATCTCTCGTATGCAGAAATTCGCGATACGTGTGTAAAAAAATATTTTTTTTTTCTTATCCGCGAAACGAGTATATTCATTTTGAAAAATAAAATATTGATACGAATTTAAAAGCATCGTGTAAAAAATAATATCGAAACTAGATCGATGAGATTGGTGAAGAAATAATAGAGCCCGATAGAAATGGCGAAAAAAAAAAACCATTCGACGAGGATGGGATTCGAACCCACGCGTGCAGAGCACATTGGATTAGCAGTCCAACGCCTTAACCACTCGGCCACCTCGTCTTGTGAACATCCAGCGAACAGAAGCCGATTTTGTGCCCAACTTTGGTATTCGCGTTCGATGAAATTCACCCTCGACTCAATTATTATTACAGTGCGAGTTTACCTCTCGTACTTGTTTAATTATTTTACTTTTCAACCCCTAAACATCTGGGCGAGCGATATTCTTCTGTGACAATAATAATTAGGTTATGACAGGCGCTAGAAATTAGATTTTTTTCAAATTCGACGTGGCTATTTAAATCTGATCAATATTTTACCTCGTTTTGATCGTTTTTTTTTATTATTTATCAAACTTTCTCGTTCGTACTTAATTTCTAGATTTTCTTTCCGATGTTGTTATTCTAATGATATGTAAATCAATATTGCTATCTGCGTATTTATATTAGGTGAAAAAAAAAGAAACAAAATCGGTTAGATTCATGCGCGCTATAATCGTTTCTTTTTTTCGGTATTTGCTTATAAACGAGTAAATTTCTTATCTATATACATAAATACTGATGTATAACTGATAAATTATGTGCAAATATCTGAAGCATACATTTACGGTGAAATAGATAAAGTTAGTATAGTCGAATAATTCCCTCGCGATATAAACGTAGTTACCTAATTTCCATTCATCATATACCATGTACATTCAAACATACTATATGTAAATTGTACATAGACTACAATATAATACGAAAATCGATTTATGAATATTTTATACGATAACGATGCCCGCCGATAACGCTCAATTCAATTATTAATGTTAATAACTCGAGATACTCAATCGTGAATTGATGTTATTATCACTATCGTGCATTAATTATTGTTATTGTCGTTCTTGTTGTTGTTATCATTATTATTATTTTATCATTTTTACCATCATCATTATTGTGATAATCACGAATTAACTATGTTTCCAATTTCCATGTATAATAAAAATAATAACATGATTCAGTGCAACGGATTATCCGGTTAATTATCTTGTATGCCAGTTGCAATGGTTTTCCGAGTCTTATTTTTGCAAATAATTGTAGTGACAAAATGATAAGTTTTTACTTTTTAAACGATCTGCTTCATTCCATATCACGAGCCCACGTGAAAAATGTGAGCATAATAATAATTGAGGTTAGGTTTGATTTCCGTCAATTTTTTATATAGGACTCCGAAAGCCTGGATAAATGATCAAATATATAATCGGATAAAGAAACATTCGAATAATTATTTCAGCAGGAGGCCGTTATCTATTAATTAGCAATTAGGCAGGCGAATGAAAATTTAATAATACTAGTTTTCTAAGTAATTTAATTATTCATTGAGAAAACCACCGCTCCCTTTATACCTAACCTCTACGGTATACCTGTGTAGGTATAAGTGTAACTTTGGCAACGGGAAAACCCTAAAGGTATAACCTCGTGGGAATAAAACCATCTTGGAAAAGGTCGTTATATGGGTATATATTACCTGCACACGTGTACGTGTACTTGAAATAAGCTGATAAATTTTATAACATTATGTGAAATTCAAACCGTTCGATGTAAATTTTATATGACCGTAATATTCGGTACACAATTATTTTTCTTTCATCCGGTTTCCAATCCCTTTGATCTAATTATTATTATTATTGTTATCATTTCGTTATCACTACACGATTCGTCCGACAATGAGATCGATTCGAGAATTCGAAAAGTAATTGCATCGGCAAGTGAAGAGAAAAAATAGAAACCATCCGAGATTCAGGTTCGCGAAAAAGAAAATTTAGGAATTAAAATATAGTTGTGGATTCTTTTAATGCGCCGAGGTAACGGCGGCGATGTAGCCGTAATTGAGGTGTAATGAATACCGATAAAATGAATCAATTAATTTTCCAATACAGTGGAGGATTGTAGATAAGAAAAGAAATGGGTACGTCTATAAGTCGAATGGAAGTATAGGTATATATCGTACATACAGATATACCCAGCTAGATGTAACCTAGACGAGTTTAAACCCTAAGGCGTTTTATCTGTAAGAAAGTCTTCGGGAGTTTCTGCAGATGCAGTATCAGTATCAGTAGTAGTGCAGGATCAGAACTCACATTTCCTTGAAGGATTAAATTGAAATTATTTCCCGCATTCTTGCTCTGGAAGAAGTGAAGGAAGAAGTGAACCAACCTTTTTCTTTCTCTCGTTCTTTCATCTCTTCCTTCCTCCTTTCTTTCCGTGTATCCGCCATTTTTTCTTCCTTTTATTCTCATTCTTAATTCTTTGTTCGATGAGCAGAATTACATCTAATAATATAGGGAAATATAATACGCGAGGGGTTTCTTCATCGTACGCGGGGATTGAGATTAAAAAATGTGACGACAAAAAAAAACAAAAAACTAGAAAACAACTATATTAGATTTCATCTTATTTCACCCGTGTACAGTTATTATTAAATACGTAAAAATTTCACTCGTGAAAAAAAATCAAGTAGTTCTTTATTTCTTATATTTTCTCTCCTCCCGACGATTCAAATCTTTCACATCGCTCCCAAATTTTTCTCCACGCTTCCTTATCGTCATTACTATCATCATTGCTGTTGTACTTTTTTTCACCTATTGCATCTGCACTTATTTCGCATACATATAATATGTGAACTGTATAGTTATTGTTTTTTTAATGTAAAGAATTAAGCTGCAGTTGGGTGGACAAATTTTTTTCTCATTATTAAATGGCCCAGTGGTTTATATATATGTATATATGTATTATTCACATACATACAACATGCATATTTATATACATATGTATGTATTTACATGCCTCTTAATACCACCGCGTCACGCGGCGCTCGGGGGTTAATTTTTTTTGTTGGTTTTAATTTTTTTTCTTCATTTTTTTTTCCAGTGCAGAGCTGCTGGCTGCAGAGGGTAACGCGAGAGGATGAAACTGAGGAGTTTGCGAACAAACCAGCCAGCTACCTACTTCTAGCAAGGGCAAGGGCAGAGAGCAGAGAGACAAAGACCTCAAAGAAACCTTCCAAAAGTACCTCCGATGTAGCCCGAAACAATGCTCACCTCCTACCAGAGCTCTCTAGCTCCTGCGGTGAACTTCCCAAATTTAACCCCCGCGTGTATGCATGCGAAATACACCATATATTCCGTACACCAGATTTATGATGTATAATACATCTAAAACCAGTTCCAAAAAAAAGACGAGAAAGAAAGAAAAAGGAAAGGAGAATTTTCTCAAATTTACGTATACATATACCGCGTGTAACTGTGAAAAAATCTACAACAAATTCAAGTTTTTGCGCAAAAATTTCGATGATTTCTTCACGGAATCATTGCAGCGATCCGATTTGAAACGAATGAAGATGGCCAAAAAATGAAGAAGATTTTCACCGTCTAAAATCGCGGATAAATTTCCGAGACGATACAGATTCGTTTTTCGGTTTTTTGCGAAACGAAGAAGATAAAAAAAAGTGCAGGGCGCGTCGCGATTATCTTCCGTTGTTGTGTAGATAAGAACGCGAATTATATAGAATGAAATCGTTGGTGTGCAATAAATTTGAATATCATAGACGGCATGTATATTGTACATGGATGCAACATCTATACCACATTGTTTCTGTCCTCTACCTACAGACGTGGGCTTTTAGTGCCTTCTGCAGGATTACGGTTAGTCTCAAAGGTCACGAGAATGACGCCACTTAAGCGTCGCGCCGCACGAAAAGCCCTCATCTTCCTTCTCTTACCCCTCATCTTCTATATACTCACCCCTGCTTCCTCTGCAGCATACTTTTTTTATTTGCTTATATTTTCTTTTCTCTTCTTTTTTTCCGCCTCATAACGTGCGAGCGACAAGCTATGTTATACTCTCCCTTTCGATACCCTTCGCATATTCACGCTCACTTCAAGAAATACTATATCAAAAATTCATGTATACGTACAAATGATGACAATATTTCTCAAGTTATTCATACACATGGTATATGCACATCCATGTACAACGCTTACATAATATCAAAATTTAACGCATCCAATTATAACGATAAGAATTTCATCCCGATGTACCCGCGACGGAAAGGATAGAAAGAAAAAAAGAAAAAAGTAACTTCGATACAAAATAAAAAAATTTTTCCTTTCCGGACGGAAGCCAACCACTCGGCCCGGCTGTTCGAAAAGTTACACACATATGAGCGGACGCTTCGCCACTGAATAATTACATTACTTTGCATAAATGTATAGATGTATCATATACCTGTACGTGTGAGTGAGTTTTTTCATCTTTTTGCTTCAATATAGACGCACTTTTATAGCTCTACCGGTCAAAAACTGAAAGCTTCGAATATGGTTAGGGTAGGTCGCGGGGCTAATTAGCCGAGATTCTTTTTTCATTTTTTTTTTCGATTCTTGATTCTTTTTTTATTTTTATGCGCACAAAGAGTGGTAACTCGATAATTAGTTTTCCGGCTGCAGCAGAATGAAATTATTTTTTTCACTTTCCATGCAGGTGCCGTGAGAGTGTTATCTGCAGTGCAGGGGGTTAATATATATACGTGCATATGTACATACATATGTATATAACTGTAGGCTGCTAGTCGAGATTAATAATTGAAACCCAATTAAGCGACGTGATTAAAATGCGCGAAAGTACTCAACGCGATATTTCCTTGATGCAGGAATTTTCTAAATTTCAATTTAATTTCTTCCCACTTTTCGTATTCTTAGCGTGTTCATGATATAATTAACCTGAAACGTTTTTATGTACACATAATTTTTCGACAACGATTATTATTATGTACACATCGTCGTGTAAAGAGGAAATTGTATACGTACTATAAAGTCGTTGTGCAGTACCTATGTTATATAGCAGAGAGAGAGCTTTACCGACTCACCTGGGACTTTAAAGACGGAAGGTAATTAAGTTAAACTTTTTAAGGAAGTTACGAGATGAGAAGAAGATCGCGGTGAAATGAACCAGATTGAAGGAAAAACGGGGAGAGAAGATGACGAAGAAAGAAATAATGGAAGGAAGGAAAGAAGGAAGGAAGGAAGGAAGGAAGGAAGGAAAGGAGACGTTTCCGGTGGTTATGGAAATTTTTTTTTTCAGCTTCATTGCTTCCCCTTTTCTTTTATTTTTCTTAAGGACGCCGCGCTGCACTGCGCGACGAAAACTCGGCGCACAGCCAATTTATTGTAACATTGAAAGTATCGCAAATCGATTTATCGATCTTCATATTTTCTGGTTTAATCTACCGATATTTATGCCTATACCTACTTCAACACATAATATTATCGAAGCATTCTTTTCTCCGACTTTCGTCTCTACTTTCCACTTTTCCTATCAAAAGATTCACGGATTTGTTTTTCGAACTTTTACTCTCACCGTTTAACCGTGCGATGTGTACGACGCCGTTAAATAAATGACGAGTGAAATCAATTAATTACGTATACGTAATTAAAAATTGATAAGGATATATACACGTGTATAACGTTGATAACGAAAAAAGAAAAAAAAAACGACAAAAAACAAAAGAAAAAAACCGGTGGCCGTATATTTGTAATTTTTTCATTCCATCGGTATATTAATTCCCATTCCCGTGCCTTGATATTGTGCCCGAAAAAAAAAAAAAAATGCCTACATTATACCTATATCTATTCGTTTGATACTCCCGCAGGAGAATAATAAAAATACTTCTTTTTATTACGTTATATACCCCAAGGGATATATGAATCGCCATTACAAATGTGTATAAGATTAAATCAGAGTATAACGACGACGGTCCCCTGGGATTATATTTCCATCCGCGCACATAGGTAAAGTTCATATACATATGTATATAAATGGCAAGGTTCGACGATATTATTATGACAATATGTATACGAGTTTCGGGTTTTTGTCCTACAACAATTGGTGATTCTGAAACGATGATTTTTCTCATAGCGATCCGCGAATCTAAGATGAGAATGGGGTGGTCGATTATAGGAGAGAGTCAGGGGATGAAAGCTGTGGATGAAACAAATGACGATAATTGACGAGTGTATCAAAAGATACGTCGGATTGACGGGTGAAGTAGATAAGAGAAAGATAAAAAAAGAAAAGGAAAAATGAAACAGAAGAAAACAAAGAAAAAAAAAAAGAAGAGAATAGAAAAAAAACAAAAGAGGGGGCAGGAGACGTGGGGAAAAAAGAAGAGTTCGAGTGAGCGACGGGGATCGGAATGCCAAATGGAGTCAAGTGGACGAGGCTCCAGTCAGGCGCGCGCTTTACTTCGTTGCCTTTTCTTTTCTTTATCCTCATCGCTCTCTTTCTTCGGAACACTCTTTGATTTTCTTCTCTCTTTACATACGTATACACGGGATCTCTGATCTTTGAGTCGATCCCTCTGCTTGGTCGCTCTATAAGTATAATAACGGTCCATTATTACAACGATGAGAAAATTTTCATCACTGAGTTTCGTACAACAAATTAACTCCCTCCCCTCCCTTTCTCCCTCCTCCGTCAACCGTGTCTCTGCGCACTCTGCGGGACAACAATTGAAAGCTCGAAAAATGTCCGGTTAGTTCGATACGATCCCATCCAATCCGAGATCCCAAAAATAGTAATTGACATGGACAGCTTGGGGGTGATTTAGAGGGAGATGAAAAAACAAAAAAAATGTTTATTTTTTTTTTTACTTGGTTACTCGAAAAGGGGGTTGGAGAAAATAGAAAATCAGATGGGAAAGAGAGAAACGGCGTGTAACCCCTGGCAACGGTGAACCATAACGGGCCACGGAAAATCCCTGTAACGTACGTAACAATTGATACAAACGCGATCCATGCGGGTTGGAACAATCAGAGTGAAAAAAGGGGAGAGAAAAGTCAGGCTTAATGGTACACCAGTCGACGTTGAATTTAATATGCTTTATATGTTGCGTTAGGTAAACGTCGATTCGAAGCGACCATACGTATTTATTTTTCCCTTCGAATCGAGTCGCGAACTATATAATATACGAATGAAAATTTCTTCCGAATCTTTTGTTTCGACGATGAAAATTTATCACATGACCAAACATTTCGTTTCGAATCTTCCTTTAACGAAAGTTTGAAAGGAGAAAGTGTGTTTTTTTTTTTCTTTTTTTATCCAAAAGAATGAAAGAACTGAGATCGGTCGACGTAGATACTGCATTGTACGTATTCGTTTTTGATTGGAAATTTGATTGCTCGAAACGAAATTTAGTTTTGATTCCCTCCCTTGCATACGAGCAATGATGAACGCGTGTACGTTACGGCGAATGAAGATTGGTTATACCTTTCCAGCCTCCCGTTCGATATTACCGTTCATATCGGTCGAGATATATGTGAAATATTTGAACCGAAATCTGCATTGCTGTACCACGTATAATTTGAAACCGTGAATTAAACTCTCAACGGACGGATATTCTCTGATATTTATCAAAGAGAACAAACGAATCATGATTACTGATAACTCATGGTCGCCGCGATTCGTAATACCGAAATAATTCCGTCTCGATCTTCGTCTCTCTGATTGATCCGGAAAAGCTTCGGGCGCGTTATGGTCAATCGGCCAAAAACCTTTCTGGCTTCCGCATCAATCTTTGGCTTTGTCTTTATCTTATTTCACGTGTCTCAGTCTCCGTCTTGGCGCCAGTGTCCTAAAATTTCTTGTCGAACTAACCATCGTCGTGTGTCATCGAGGTAATATAAGCCACTCATCGATCGATCAGGATCCTGAAATCCGATGGCGGTGGACGACCAAAAGGTCCAAGTCCGATCATCTCGTTCTGATCTCGCGTACGCGGAGATAAGCGATGGGACATCTGTTTCCGCCAGAGTTTAATCCTGAAAGGTATTCGATGCAGAGAACACCGCTGACTGTGACATCGAGATGATCATCTTCTCATCGAATTCCGTTTGTACTTTGTCTGCGAAATTCCGTCATTTCCCAACGACGTCCGGACGCTACTTTTGGCTGGTTTTAAACGACATCGTTCGCTCACTCAAAAAGGTTGTGATGACCTCATGGGCCTCTGCGAGGCAAACATCACACCCCGGTTGAGTGAGTCCACGTTGCCGCCATCTCCGCGTTCAATTTTTTCTCCTTCAACATCCGCTGACTCAAACTACTAATTTTCTTAGCATATAAGATCGAGAATCTATCCCTACATACTCACGTTGCGGGATCTATGAAAATCGTACGTTATGATCTCTGTTCAAGAATATCTCGCTTACCTGGAATCAGAAAAAATGAAAAATGTCAACGTTAATCTCATTCCGAAGATAGCAAACAACAACAAAAACACGTCTCAACGTCGATCCGCTCAAGAGCCAATTGAATTGTCGCATCTTCGATGAGCTACTATGCATGTGTACACGGGGATGAAAAATGTACACGTATAAGCGGGGCTGGCTGACCTACCGGTACAATTTCCGGTAGAGCCATAAACGGAACACGAGAGAATTCAGTTGCAAAAACTGCAGAAAAGAGATGAAAAATAATAGTGAAAGGGAGGGAGGAAAATAGGAGAATATGGGGTGGTGGGGGGATGGAGGCGAGTCGGAAGAAAAGGACAAACAAAGGTTTTGCTCAAAGAAGCACGTTCCGCGTTGTCACGTCCGTGAGATATTTGATCGGAGAGAAAAGGCAGCTAGACGACGATACATACGTATAAGCTTATATTGTATATCTGGTATGGCTGCCGGTACAAAACTTGCTGCTGTACATGAAAAAAAAACAAAAAAAAAAAAACAAAAAAATGAAGGGTGGCAGGAGTAAAGAATGAAAGGGCGTCGTAAAAACTGTATACAGCTATTGGTCGTAAGTGTGCTCGAAATTCGTTTTACGTGTATGTCATAAAATGATCACTGTATATAGATGTAAGTCGAAAGAGTTGGAAAAAGTCAGCACTTCGAACTGATGTGAGAATGTTAGCTTTAGTTATGTATGGAGAATGAATTTGTAAGCTTTACACTTTCGCTTGAATGAAATTTCCGCATCGGGTAATATCAGCTCGTCGATGTTGTTGATTGCTTCGAATCGTTTTCTACGAATCGAGTCTCGTAGTTGGAAAATAAACGCGAATCGCAGAGGAAAGCTTAGACGGTCAAGATTATCGGTGTAAAGATTTCAACGTATACGCAAACATCTGAAGATCGGCAGACTCGGTAGCGTAATACACGATCCTCGATAGCTCCTGCTGGCAGCGACAACCTAGCGATGGTATAAAACGATGATGGTAATCCGAGATGTTTCATCGCTGGAATGAAAGTTAGAACAGCAAAAGCCATGATATCCTACTCGACCTAAAGTAGAGTGAAGTGAATTGAAGTGAATTGGAGTGAAGCGAAGTGAAGTACAAGGGATGAGGAAGGTGGCACGAGGTGAGTCCGATTGTGTTTCCTTCGCCCGAAGCCTTATTACCATCCCCTAAAGGAGTTACGTTTCAGACCTGGGCGCCATTGGTACAGCTATTCATGTATACTTATATGCCTGTATATAATGAATACATGGGTATGTATTACAATTCTATATACACAAGTATACGTGTACACGTGCTTGCTAATTTCCCGTCGTTAGCAGCATGCACAAATACACCTACGTATATGCTGGCTTGACATACATACCTATGTATTACATATGTATGTACCTATATAGCGCGGAGCTGAACCCCGCGTGGTTGAATTAATCCAACGAGTGCAGGTAATTACGTTTAATACGCACGTAACTCATCTGAATATAGGCTGCAACGAACGTACAATATGTACAACGAATTTCCTACCCCATAACCTCTTATAGTAAATGTACGACCTCAAGACCCCAACGTTCTTTGTGTGTAACCCTGAAGAAGTAAATGATTCAGAGGGAACGAGCGAAATATGAATATTTTCAATAGTATATCATTTCAGTGGAACTCATGTCAGGTAAAAGATCTGATATTCTTCCCCCCCCCCCCCCCGCCCTTCTTTCTTTTCTATTCTTTTCCTTTTCCTACTCGTCGTTCGATCTATCTATAAAACCTATATAATTGACGAGAACATGCTTCGAAATAACGATAATTTAGTTTCTTTTTAATTCTTTCTTTCTCTTCGATTCGTTTTGTTCGGTGAGCTTCTTATTTATTTTTATTATTATTTCTTTCTTTTTTTTTTTTGTTTCTTTTTCTTAATCGTCTGACGAATAAATTAGCTAGACAATTATTCAAATAATTCACGAGCTTCAAACTGGCTCACATAATCACTCAATCCTAATTCTCACTACTTTGCATCAAAGTTAAGGGACTCAGCATTTTCCTTTCTCCCTTTCTCTCTCTCTCGCTCTCTAGATTAAGGGTGTCCCAAATCAACACTCTGCGCAATTTGTGTTTGCATTATAATCATAACAAGAAATTCGTTACACCGTAAATTAATCTACCGATAATAATTTTCTTATTTATTTATTTCTTGTTTTTTTTTTTTTTTTTTTATCTCCAAAAAGATCATATATAGATATATAATTAATAACGGTATTCCCGTAAACATTCTTGATGATTATTTATTTATTTCTTCATTTATTTATTTCTTTCTTTAATCCAATTTGTTTCTGTTTTTTTTTCTTTTTCACACCACTTATTTCCACGCAGTGGGAGATCGGATTTTGATTACACAAGCGACGACGCGACGTGACGCTTATGTCAAATCGACAGAAAGATTTCTCGACGGTGGGGTGTCGTTAAGATTATTTTCCGCCGAGTCAACGAGTAACGAAATGTAGCACAGAGCTATCGGTTACGACGTGACGCACGAATGTAAGAAGTTATACCTATAGGTACACGTACGTATACGGTATATATAAAACATAAAAAACAGAGCACGCCCAATACAACGTACTATGTATACATATATATACCTTCTTCGTTTCTGTTTGAACTTTTTTTTCTCTTTCATTCTATTTATTTATTCATCTGTTTATGTTTCTTATGTAAATTCTGTACGGCCACGTGAATAGATCGTGTATAGATCGCGTACTATGGGAAGCCATGAAAATGTCTCCCCCCCCCCCCCCCCTCCCACCCACCTTCCCTGCATAATGCAATTTTGGTGTCTGACCAACGACGAGTGTCTAATTCCTTACGGAGGTGCTGCATATCGTACTTCTGGAGAAGAAACCTTTCTACTGCACCCTTCGTCCTTTTTCAGTAAAAAATTCGATCAAACATACGTCCACACATTATGGACGGACGCGTCATCGGATATTTTCATTAAAATAAACGAAATCACAATGAATGGAATGAAGTTACAGAAAAAAAAAAAAAGAGAAAATTGCAAAATTAAATAATCACGATAACAAAAGCCAATGATAATAATCGTATTTTTATTGAATTTTTTTTTTTTTTTTTTTTTTCAACTACGATTGTCTCAAGTCCAAAAGTTTCGTATATTGTTCGTGATTCTTATAACCTATACCTGTAAGTATAAACAAGTAAACAAGCAAAGTTGTAAAAAAAAATTGTTTCCCGCCACCATGGGGGGGGGGAGGGGTACGAGATGACGACCTCGTCATCTTTTGTGAGGGAGATCGGATTGCGGGAAATTTTTTTAAAAGTAAACTAAGTAAAGGGGGTGGTTCAGAAGTGAAGGGTTTCCCATCTCTTAACCGAGTCACCGGAAGAGGAAGACACCTTCTTTGGCACAATGGCTCTGAGGCTGCATAAAAAAAAAAAAAGGGAGAAAAAAAAAGAAAAAAGTAAAGTTGAAGTTGAAGTTCTGGGGGGAAAAAAGGAAAAAAAAAAAAAAAAAACAACCGACTCCTCGAGACTTTCATCTCGTACTTCTTTCGTGGAGTTGACGTTCAAGTTATTCGCAAAGACGAAGATCCTTGACGTTGTGTATCTTATACTATACGCAAAAGCGGGGAGGAGATAGCCCATGCATACATGCATACGCGTCAGACGTATTCAACAGACACAAAGTTGTACGTATGCGAAAAAACAAAAAAAAATAAAAAAGAAACAAGAACGCAAACCGTAGAAAAATTAACTGAGGCGTACCGTAAAGACTTTCCCAAGTGCAAACGCGAGGTGAAAAGAAGGAGCTATAGGAAGGTAATCGTAATGATGAAAATAGTAATAATGATAATGATAATAATAAAAGTGATGATACAATAAACGAAAAAGAAGCGATAAATATGCTGTTTGTAAATTCTTGTATATACGTAACGAACTTCGATCAACAATGCGATGGAATGTATAGTCGTCGTATACGAAAATGTTTTCTTTTTGTTTTTCATACTTTTTTTTGTTGAAATTCTTCTTTTTTTTCCATCCCTTCACTCGTCGGCATACCGTTGCGAAAATATACAGAGCTTTCATATTCCCTCTGAAAATGGAATGCTGCAGTGTCGGCTGCTTGGGTAACGCGCTAATTGCTAATTAGCAACGAACTTGCTGCAGCTTCCGTTTCTTCTTATTAATCGATCGACTCGTTTTTTTTTTCTTTTTCATTCTTTCTTTTTTCATTCCTTTTTGTCACCTTTCGATAATTCACCATCCGGGTTGCAAGTCGCTCGATAAACAGGAGAGGGGATGAAAAAAAGGGAGAAGAAAAAATCGAGTGAAAAGTGAAGAGTGAAAAAAAAAAAAAAATGTTATCCATGTTACAATAAAATGGAATAAAAAAGAAGTAACACGGGTGTAACAACAGGTACAACGATAACTGTAATTTTTTTTATAATCTTATTATAACGAGATGTGAAAAGCTCAAACCCTTCGCGACGTGCGTTCATGTTATATGCTTTTAAAAAGAAATATGAGAGGAGAAAAAAAAAAAAAAAAACGGCTCGGGATAGGCTTGCCTCTGTTGATGGTAATGGTGGTGGTGGTTCGATTTATCGATCAATTACACCCAATTGGTTTCAATCGGGTAGCAAACAACCGCGCGATATATTACGTAATTTTTCAACAAATTGACCTCCGGTTTTCAATCCCGTAGTACATATATCATCTGTAAGATATTTATTATATAAATATATATACATTCGTCTTTTCCCTCTTTAGTTCTCTTTTTTTTTTCCTCTCCGGATCGCAACCGGGGAATATTGTTACAGTTAGAGGCACGAACTTGATGAAGATAAAAATTTTAAACTCAACGAACCGTAAGTCGGTGTGCAAGAGCTGACAGCTACAAGCTCCATATATATTCTGTGCGACAGAACTACTGATACGATATATACCGCACACCACTCGACATTGCGCTCAATTCCTGAAATTGAAGTGGGGAAACGGTCAAGTTTATCGTTTCTTCAAAACGCCTGTTAGAACCTTTCGACTACAGACTGCACTGCTAAAGCGAAAAAATTCCCCTTTCTTCTCTTACTCTTTTTCCTCTTTCACTTCCTCCTATTCCGCTTCTTCCTTTTTCTTTTCCTTCTTCTTCGCGAATATAATCTCAGTATAGCGGGTATTTTTCCGTTGCGGACAAAGTCCCGCACCGATACCCGTATTTTATACATACTTTCTAAAATCATTCGCGTGTAAAACGAACGTGGATGAAAACGAAGCGGAAGAAATATAATATAGAATAAAATGTTACGTGAAAATACATGTCAAAGGTACACCCCACCGCGACGTTGAACAAATACCTGTAAGAATTTTCGAGCTTCCTTCCCCAGTTCCTACGAACGAATTAATTGCACGGAGACCGTCGCCTTCCTTGAGGTTTTACGACATTCTATATGCCAACGTTAATACACCGACTCTATTCAACCCTAGGGTATAATAAAACTCATTTTATTATCCCTTTATTTTTTACATCGCTTCGTTATTATTTGACAATTGTGAGTAACCCGGTGTTGTGTCGATGATTTCGTTTATTTATATCGATTTGTTTAAGTTTTTTACGCCACGCAAATATTTGGTGGGACAAAAATTATCGAAAGGGTAATTAAACATACGTGATGCATGCGGAAGTTTGATTAGATATATAGGTATTTAATTAGTAGACCTGAGAACGACCTGTACACTGTACATATTAGCGCGTGGCCATGTGTGATGTGGTCATCGTTGACGATAGTAGATCCAAAGTTTCATTAGTTGGAATTCTTATTTCTTATGACGTCTTCGTCATCTTCAGACGTAAAACTGCGATAAAAGGATATCTGGTGATCCTGTTCCGCTTGATTGTCAGAATTAAAACCGACCGTGAAACTTTATATGGACGTTTTAGTACACCGATTAAGTATCGTTATATGCGTTATTACGATAATAATCCGATGAAAAGTTTGCGAAAATTTTCATCTTACATACGGTATGAGATGTGTTTTCCTCTTTCACAATCCTCTTTCGGATCGCCGATACGTTGGGAAAATAAAAATTCTCCGATGCGCCAAGTTTATTATAGAAATATTTCCATCGAATAACTGAACAGCTTTATAGAAGGATCACGTGATAGTAGAACATAAGATTTCTAGTCTCTTCTTATACGGTAAGAAAATTCCATTTTGATTGAAAGAAGTGAATCCTCACATTCGGAAGCTGATTGCCGTATAGGCAATCATATAATTACGTCTTTAGTTCGCTGTTTACTCCGAGTGGAATTAAAATTTTGACAGTCGCTTGATAGCGAAAATAAAATGTACGATGTTCGAGATGAATTAGTTACAATGGAACGTCGAGTGCCTGTTTTCCTCTTTGAGGTGTCTCTCGTCCAAATAATAACAGAATATTAGAAGAACGAAGTACAGGAAAAATAACGAAGATAAATAAAACACTGCTGCCTGCTGACATCGTTCAAAGAGAAATAAAAATAAAGCCGAGACGAAGTTGTAAGATAAAGACGTTTGATAAATTTTTTCCTTCACATTTCGTATATTTATAGTTAAGAGGCATGCCTAATTATTTATGTAGCGCGATAAAGCGTTAGCGTAAAATCTCAAACAATGTATGAAAAATTATAATGAGAAATGAAAAAAAATGAAAAAATCACATAATCACAAGTGCAGTAGTGTTGAACGACAAAGATGTTGAAACAGTGAAACACATGGAGGCAGTAAAACCGTCCAAGTCACGGTGATCTCAGACCCTTGCAATTTGGCTTGGGTCGTTGAGCACGTTCGTAAGAAACATACGTGCAGTGAAGTTTGTACCGGTTGCTGCAGATATGTTTCCATATAGTTCGGGGCCCAGTCGCCATTATGCACATTGGAGATTTGCTTGGTAGATGTGCACACAGTCCATAGTATACCATGTGCACGTAGTAGACGGTTGACGAGTCGCCTGTTTTGGCTTCGTAACCGTGCGAAAGCAGCAGCAACAGGACGACCATCGGAACCGAATGCCATTGTTTTCGAAACTCGAGCTGTCAAACGCAATATCCTATTCTCACAAGCACATTCGAACCAACAAAACTAACTCGGAGTACGTATGTAAGCGCTGTGAGATTGATTCCAAATCACCTCTCGGCCATATGCTGGAATTGGACAATTTATTTAGCAGGCAAATAACCCTTGATGAAACGGTTGTCCGGATAAACCCTTCGGCCATCCGGTGATCCGGAATCAACATCATCGGATGTACGTGGCACCGAACGTGTTCCAGCAACCGAAGGTAGAAGATATTGGAACAAAATTGCTGGCGCAATTGAAACGCCGTTCAAGGTTATAAAAAACAGTGCAAGTTGTTCGGGTGTTTGATCAATTATTCGAAGGGTTTGGAGTTCTGAAATAATCCGGGTACGGCGAATGAATAGAAAGCCACAATTTCATTCGCGCTTTTGATGATTAAATTATATCTGTGACGTTGGATATTCGTTGAACTTGGTATACGTGGGTGTGCAGAGTGTGGCAGATACGTACGTACGGTTCATTAAGTCATACTGTGGGTAAGCGACCTAATTACTTGAAAGCTCGTCGACGTTTCGTCTCACCATGAGGAAGGAAGGCGTGAAACCCGAACGAACGAACGAAGAAACAAACGAACCCTTCATCACCGTTGAGAGTGTATCGAGAATAGTTCAGAATCCAAAGAGGCGGCGGCGGCAGCGGCAGCATGAGCGAGCAACAAGGTTTCGATTCAATTTAGCAACCCTGATGATGGGCGCCCGCGGTACGCCTGACCTCTACGACCTTTGAAACCAGAGCGTTTGAAAGCGACTCCATAGAGAACCATCGGTATACACATAGAGAGAGATACGTACGTGCGTATGTATTTTACTCGGTCTAACCAAACTGACGTTACACACATGCACACCGAGAGAAATATGAGAAGTGAGAGCGAGGGAGAACGGTGCACTTTGATATCCAAAGATAAAAGTGGAGCCACTTAGAGCTTATTAAACTACTCGCTTACGAAGTGCTCTAATTGAGTGCCTCGGAGGTGCTGATGTTGCTGTTGCCATATATGTACGTGGACAGAAAATCAGAACTATGCGTACAAAAATATTTCATCAGAACCATATCGCACGTAATCAGTATTTTGCACTTATCAGATTGCGTTGAAAACTTTTCGCATATCAAATTCCTTTCCCTGTCTTCATCCAGTTTCTGTCATCTCGTTACCGATACATCATCTGATTCGATGAAATTTTCCTACAAAAAAAGCCTTCCAATTTCGTTGATTCAAAAGACCAGATATCAGAAAACTTTCCGTGTGATAAATACAACGTGTTATTGTCATTATTATTATGAACGACGCGACCGTCAACGTTCTTCATATTTCCATTGCCACACCAAATCTTTTCTCATTTCTTTTTTTCATTATTGTAACGATCGTTTCTTGTTTCAACGTCAGTTGCATAGCGCGGCCATTCGTCCCCGGCATTTTAAACGACACTTAATTGACTGAATAAGACAATTAACTGCATCGATGCGAAGCAGCTTGCTAACTCACGAATTAACTTCAGACGTGACTCGACTTTATAATTTACTTCTATACATTCGCTGCACGACCTCAGCCTCCGTAGGATTTCAAACTATATATAAGATTGCTTTGCTGTAATCTGAGACAGTTCGAACGTATGTAATAATAATAATAAGCGTATACGGCGGTTGACGAACCGAAAGAATGTCGCCACTGTGCCATTTTAATATTTGATCTTCGATGATTCATCAAGGGAAAGAGACGTGAGCCAAACACGGTCCGAATAGTCCGTCCTGCACACGTCTTTTCGATTTATAATTTTTTTTTTTTTTTGGTTTTGAAAATTCGAAAGAAATGAGTGTCGAGAATTTTTATTAGGTACAGGGTCGTGGAAGGATGATTTTTTTTACAAACCGACTTGACGTCCGATCGTGGGTTTTTGAGGAACGTCGGATGATTAATCAATCGATGTCGTTATATTTTCGTGAAATATAAAAATTTTCAATTCTCAATTAGATAAGTGGGAGGAAATTCTAATAGGTAACGAGGTTAGAATAACCATTATTTTCGAGTTCCTCAAACTTTCAACCGCGGAACTGCATCGCGCGTTTTGTAAACGGCAAGGGCTGCGGGTTTGGATAGTTGCGCATATATAACGGAAATTCTGACAAAGTTTGAATTGTAATGGGTTTCGGTAAAACTGTACGTATGTACGTATGTACCGTATACGTAGGTTACGTACGAATAATAATCGTACATAATTTAATAGAGACCACAAAGCTGCAGACATGAGAGGTGCCAGACGCCATTGTTGTCCTGACCCGGTTAGTTATAATCGTTCAACGAAATAATTGTTAAGTAGATTAAATTCTGCAACTATTCTACCTGTAATTTAAACTATCATTACCACGCAATTGCTGCACTAACGTTCAAGAAGACAAAAGAAAAGAAAAGAAAAGAAAAGTGAATTGCGGTCGACTTAGGTTTTATGATAACAAATCACCTTTGATACCGAGTCGTTGGCATTCGTTTGATTGGATATACTTAATTAAAGCAAACAGGAGCGGCGTTGTAGCTTCAACATGAGCATAATATATACCAGTATCGTATTAAAACTTTTCAAAGTCTTTGAAAATTGAAACACTCAATTTTGTACGCTGTTTAATCCTCTCTCGAATTTTTACGAGCCCTGAATTACGTTCTTACGGCAGTATTTTAAACAAGACTTTACAACGCACCGTGTTTTATTTTATTTAATATATATATATATTTTTTTTCTTATCCTCTTCCGAAGAAATAAGGTTATGTACCACTGCGGACCGAAAATTCTCTAAAAACTCTTCAACGACACGAGTGATTTTTACGATTTATTAGAAAACTGACGTTACTGAAAAATATTTTTCCAACGTAATAAGTCAGCCCGGAATTTGAGAGGGTGATAAATCTGATGGACCGCAATAATCGGGATTGGAAGAGGAGAAAACTTGCGGGCAGAATTTTGAGGGCGGAACGTCCGCTACTACGTGAAACACGAAAGGAAGTGGAAAGAGTGGTGGGCATCAAGTGTAAGGTCGTCGTTGTACTATAAGTAGAAATAGTACGAAGGTTAGTAGTTGCAGCTCACAGGTTTTATACGAAGAGAACTGAGTAGAAAATAAAAAGAAGAAGAAAAGAAGAAGAGAAAGAGGGTAAGTGGTGAAATCGTCAGTTTGTAGCATCTGGCGTGTAATGTGGGACGTAACAGTTTGTTTGACTAGAGAAAGTGTCTATTAACTTGTTCCAGGCACAGAGAAATATAACGTCTAATATCGCAAATGGCTGTTTTACTCGGCTGGCGCTGACCCAACCCCCAAAAGACCGAGGATCCCTTCTCCCCTTTCCCTCTCTCATCTACTTCTTCGCTCTTCTACTTTGCTCATCATTACTGTGCACGCGAAAACTAACCTCCGTGTCTCTCCAATTCCGAAATTAGACCGATTGCCAAATGAAACTGATTCGGAAAACATGATATACCAAATTCAAAATGGCTAATGTTTCTACTTCTCGATCAAGTGCGCCGAAAAACCTTCGTTTAAATTTTGTTTTTTATTCCTCAACTTTCATTCTTGAAAATCATTCCAAATTCAAATTCAAATCCCATACGAACGTGCGGTGTGAATCTTAAGTTTAATTGCATAAATCAATAAACATCTAGAAAAAAATGAAAAAAGACAAACGAATTCGACGAAAAATTATATCTAATTTTGTCACACTCTACAGACCGAGAGAGAGAGAGAAGAAAAGTACGGAATGAATTTTCGTAAAAAAAAATGTCGAAGCCCATATTTTATGATCGAGTACCTATGCGCTGTTGTAATGATGATATATTTGCAAGAATTCTTTCGGAATTTCGCATTTTATGTGATATGATCGGAAGAGAGATGTCAATTTCACTACGAGAGGGTGAATTTTTGGTATTTATAATAAATGAAATACCATATTTTCAACGAGATACTCGGCCGCGCGCCCGGGTAATCGACATGTGTATTATGCAGGGTTGTAAAATATATTTTCTAAAATATATTGCACGAACCTTTTAGCTAAAAAGGGATTGAAAAAAAAAAAACAAACAAACGAAACAAAAAAAGATAGTCTGTGCATTGTACGTACCTACCTACAGTATCCGTACATAAAACAAACTGCAGCGTACCTCATATCCTGTGTATTTTACTTCTTTCTCAACCACATGGACGACGGTACCGGAGATTTTCCGAGTACATTTACATCAGATGATGATACAGACGTATCCAAGTAATCTACCAGGTGTTTAAAATAGATGCGTGCGTAGAGGATAAGATCGATGCGAGAGAAAAAAAATAATTTCACCAAAATACCCATGCGGCTACGTATTACGGAATACCCTGGAAAGCTTCACCTCCGTTCCGTAAACGTACCGATCGCAATTTCGCATTTGGATGTAACCGAAAATTCTCGTCTATAATATAAATTCAAGAGAAATTATTTCCGCGACGCATATAACGCTAGCCGGTTTTTATATTATTCACCGCGAGGTTTGGATAAGGCACATATATAGTTCGCGAACAAAGATGAATTATTTATTCATTTTGTCTCTTTCTTCCCTTTTGTTTTTTTTGTTTTTTTTTTTTCATTCAAAATTTATAAGCAGTTCTTTCTTTCGAGCCTCAATTCTGTCTACATAACAGCATCAGCGAAGCCCGGCATAGCCACATTTATTCGTACCTATACGGAAAGACTTTCGAGGTTTGCAAACTTGAAGGGGATTCCGAACCTTCCAAACTCTCACCTCTTAATCTCACGAGCATGAATTTTTTATGTCTTTCGTATACATTTCACTGAGTTAACCTCCTCCAACCACGGCAAACTTGTGGAACATCCATACACATTGTATACGTACCGGGTGTGACTGAAGTAAGAGGAAAAAAAAAAACATTAAATTTCGCCTAGAATTTGGTTGAATAATGATTTTGGTTTTTTGGTTTTTTCTTGTTCTGCATTGGTTTTGACGATTGTTATAGTTGTGAATTATTGGGTGGAAAAATGAAATTGAACAAAAATTGAACGATGTATATCACTTGCGCGATAAACGAAACGTGAATTATACTGGCATTGAAAGTGTACTACACAGTTGACAGCCGGGTAGTAAATCACCGAGGACCAGTTAACTAGCTGGTCCTGGTTCTAGTTTTCGGTTCTATTACGGCTTCGATTTCTGGCTTTGGCATTGATTTCGGGAAAAATAAAATTCCGATCGATTCGATTTATTTTATTATATTTGTGTACAATAAATCTGCCGAATGAAATTAATCGAGCCGAAAACACATGAAACAGAAAAAAACGGAAGAGAGAAAAAAAAGAAATTGATAAATAAATAAAATATGTCTACGTACATACCACATATAGGTGATACTAAATTATGGTACATAAACATGGAAAGAATATTCGAGCCGGGGAAATTGATCCAACAAGAATTGAATGGAATTTTAAAGAGAAGAAAAAAAAAAAAGAAAAATCCAAATCTACTTTTGTCGAGTGGTTGACTTCGATCTCAACGACTTTGAAGCGCAACAGTACGGGGCGTGTCGTCCACAGTCGCATGTTGCGTATCCCGAGGGAAAAGAAAAACGAAACAGAGACACAAATCAAGAGATAGAATGCAAAAAAAAATAGTAATAATAATACTAATAATAATAGTAATACAATATGCCAACAGAGACGAACAAACAAAAAGCAGAAACATTATATTAAAACTTTTCCTCCGCTTGCACCACAATGCAGAGACTGCACACGGCAAAAAAAGAGAGATAGAAAAAAAGGAGAACGAAAAAAGTATACGTGTTTTTCAAAATCGATACGGTAGTTTTTTTTAAAAAATTTTTTTTTTTATGTTCGGGCGCGCGTGCTGCGTGTAGGGCACAAATTTCACGTAATATACGTGTTCGAAAATATATTTTTTTAACATCATACGTCATATGTATGAAATGAAAATCTGACGACGGTTGGCGATACGGTGGGAAAGCGAGTTTTTATTTCACATTTTGTTTCATTTTTTTTTTTTTTTTTTTTTTTCCAAATCCCAAACATAATCGGTACTTCGAATATATACGTTATACATCGCGTATACGTACCATACGCTTATACGTCTCTATTCGCATACGCTATTTCCGCGCGTTGATCCGCAGTTGATCCGCAACCACTGTTCCCGCAAAACAGAATCCCCAAATGATTATCTCTCACCGGCGTATTGATGTTGTTCGCACTGAAATTTCCCATACCGCGGATCCCTATAGCACTACTAACTATACAGATCATAAAAAATCACTCAAGAATAATTATAAATTCGATATATATCGATCGATCGATCCTTCTCACACCTATAATACACGGGCAAATATGTACCTTACGAATAATAAAATGAAAAACGTAAACGATGGACGGAGGAAGAAACTTTTTTTTTATTAATAATCTCATTAAGTGTGACAAAACGAAAATGAGAGGAGAAAAAATTCATAGCCATAAAACTCACCGTCATAATTGAATGAACGATGAATTTGAATCAGGTACGCGATACGGATCACTTCAGGGTATATCGTAGATACCGCTTTATGTGAATGAAATACAAATGTTTTATATGTACAGATAAATAAATAATCGAGCGATGAGGTAAGCAGGAAATTGGAGTACGAAGTTGACAAGAAGAGATGGGTGCTAAAAGGAGAGAAGAAAAAGAAGGAGAGATTAAAAAAATAAAAGGAAGTACAAAGTATGAATAAAACGTGTGAAAATATATATATAGATATATGTATATTGTATTATTATATAAACTTGCCGTTTTCAACTCGAGAATCATTTCCTCGATAGTCTTGAATTCAAGTTTTCGAAGTCTCGTGATAAGATTCCGATGAAGAGAAAAAAAAGAAAGAAAAGTTTACCGATTTTCGTAAATAAAATACATACCTACATACGCAAATGAGGATGGAAAAAAGTACGTGAATAAATGAATAAAAATGATATTGAAATATTGACGACAAAATCGCGAGAAAAAAAATGTCAAGTAACTAGGAATGGAACAAGTTTACAAAACGCTGCAGGGGAGCCGCCTCCGCGACGTACGAGAAGCTCGCCGTTACGAGAAGCGCTCCGCACGAACCGCGCCAAAGCACTGAGCCGAAACGGGCGCAGCAACTCCCGAAACGCGAACGAACCCAACAAACCCACCAACCCAACGAACGAACGAGCGAACCCACCGTGCGTCGCTGCAACGTACCAAACTTGCGGGGGTGTAGTACGCCGCGGCGCAACGCGTGACCGAGAGAAGAAAAAAAAAAAGCGAAAGAGGAAGAGAGGCGATCCGAAGTATAAACGTACCGAGAGCTTTTGGGGAAACTCGTGGCGCATTACCTCGGGCTAAGGGCGAATTTACCCCACCTAACACGGGCTAACGTCCTCCTAGCAGGTACGTTTTGCCTCTCGGATTAAAAAAAAGATAAGTAAATAAATGAATAAGTAGAACGTGAAAAGAAACAAGAACAAACGAACGGAGGAGGGTCAAACGAAAGATGAAAAAAAGTGAACGGCAAAGAATTAGAACGCAATTTTACAACGGACTTCGCATGCGGAAATCGTTCACGATATAAGATCGATTCGATTTTCTGGAGTCAAGCTTGCGATTTTTCTTCTACTCATTGTCGTACGTCGAAAACTGTTTTTTAAATTCAGGAAAACAAGAAACGACAAGAATCGAACGAATAGAAATGAAGGTAGCGATAAATGAAAATTAGGTGTACGCCCGGTTAGGTTGATTCTGAATCGCTTCGCGGCCGAGCTCGTTTGGACAAATTTTCATAGCCGGGCCAGCTACGCGGAAAAGTTGTCCAAACGCTCGCTTGGCCGCGAAACGATTCAGAATCAACCTAACCGGGTGTACAACGATTGAAAACCAGTTATTAAAAAAACAAAAAAAAATCAACGCACGTGATAACGTCCACTTGGATAATGAAATTTCGAAAAAGCTGCGAAACAGAGAAATTTGGCGATGATATGAAACATACCGTGCGGGATATAACCATACGTATAATACCTACTCTATGGTATAGCTGCCCCGTGGCCTTATCACCTCTCTCTAATCCGTAGACGTAATTAGTAAATTGCTCATGTCTAGCTATACAGAAAGATGGGTTGGTAGGTTGGTAGTTAGGTATAGGTATCCGCATAGCCTGTATTAGCAAGGAGCTGAAGGTAGCAGCAGAAAATCGAGTGTATATAGTGCATGTTATGTAAACCAATATATATAGGTGATGAGGTCATAAATTACACGAGGACCCATGAGAGCGATATTTGATGAAGACGCAAGGAAAACCACCTGCCATAATTGTTCCAATAATATAATCGGTCGTAATTTTTATCCGTAATGATGAAAAAATGAAAAATTATACTCGAGTTCTTCGAAAAAGAAAATTCTCAGCATTATCGCGATATTATATCGCTCATCTATACGTTGCGTAAAGTTTCGAAAACAAGAAGAAAAAGAAAAAAAAACGAAAACATACGTATAATGAAAGAAGAAGAAAAAAAATCATCCACATCTCGTCGTGCGGAAAAGAGGGAAAAAGAAGTTTTGATATTTATCACACCCGATGTGAAATCCTTCGAGACCTAAACGCACACGAATCTCTAGGTTGGTTATATAGAATAGATGTCGACAGCCATTCGCTGCTCCAGACTCGATAAGAATTATAGTAGATATAATAATACGTGCGCTTGTATAAAAAATTGTTCGTAAGAAAAACGACGAGCGGACAAAAATCAGAGAAACATAGAAAATCAAAAGCCAGTCGATGTATATCGTCAGACTCCAGCGGTAGCTTTTCTGAAAAGAAAACAAAACAAATTGATAAAAAAAAGAAAAAAAAATTATATTCCACCGCGTCAAAATTTTTGAATGACTGATTCGAGAGAAAGGAAAAAAATACAAAACGAATCAAATTCTATGCGATAATTGAATCATAACTCCGTTTCGTGTTTCGAACTAATCTCATGTAACACACAGCGAGCTTTCAAGGGGGCGTTGCAGCAGCTTGTCGATAATTATCGTTATCTGTACAGAACAACGTGCGATGACTGCTATTATAATTTTCGATGTGTGATAGACATATAATTAAAACGCATACATGCCGCAGACGTTAATATTTAATTTTCCAAATGCGTAAAAAATAAATGAAATACCAGTACAACAATGGTATGGATCGGTGCATGTAGTAAGTACCTACACGTGTTTATTATACGATTCATTTGATATTCTCGAGGGAGTTTATTGCGGGGCGGATGTGCCTTCGATAAGGTGAGATTCGCTCTTTATTACGCGTCCTCGGTCGGACATCGTCAGCAAACAAGCGCTACGAATATCGCAGAAAGCTCTGCAGCTCCGCTCTTCTGCACGATTAAATAGATACATCATCACACGCATGTAACGTCACGTAATGATATATACGCGCAATAATTTGGAGATGTATATGTAAATTGTACACCCAGTACATATGTATGGCACACATATATGATATAACTATGTATACTCCGTTTTGTTGTACATACATCTATTTTACAACGGTCATAAACCGCTTCAAAATGAGCTTGATTACCGCCAATTGATTCTAGCGATATACGCACGTTCTATACGTACACCCGGTTAGGTTGATCGTGGATCGCTTCGCGGCCAAGCTCGTTTGGACAAATTTTCGTAGCCGGCCCAGCCACACGAAAAATTTGTCCAAACGCGCGCTTGGCCGCGAAGCGATTCACGATCAACTCGACCGGGTGTACAAATCTCGCACTTCGCCCCAACATAAATCGAATATCCTAACATTCTGCATACGTGTGCAAAAATTATACGTACACTTTCGCATACCCGAATAAACGACGTCCGTCAAACGCCGTTGAATAATGACGATAAATATGATACAACAAAAATATATAATGACATGGTACCCCATATTCATTCACCCTTTTTTTTTCGTTTTTTGTTTTTTGCTAGAAACGCGTCATCGTGTATGATATATAATAATACGATATACATCGTCAGAAATTTGGTCCTTATAATATTGGACGTGTCGTAATTTTTTTTTTTTTTTTTTTTTCCTGTCTCTCCATATCCTTCTAGAACTTTCAGCTCTCTTCCTCGTTATCAGAAACGACGGCACTGCGAGAGTAAAAAAAAAAAAAAAGAGGGAAAAAGAAAAAACGTTTCGCGGACCCGTCAGGACTCTCGCTTGTATTCGTGATCCCTCAATCGTGTGATGGGAAACGCGGTGGAGATATTATTTATTTTGATTTTTCTGCGTTTTTTTTTTTGGTCCGTAGATTTTCGGGACCTTCTTTCGAGAGCTGAACATACAAACGCGGTAATCGACGTTGAAATTGCGTTTGTAACGTAGGTGGCCGGTAGGTACGGTGGATCCATGGGAAATGAGAATAATTTTTTTCACCGTAAAACGTAACTAAAAAAAATTTTCGAAAGTCATTATCTGTGGGGAAAATGATACGAAGAATTCAACGAGGTATACAACGTAGGTTTTACCGCAGTGTCCACCGTTATTCCAGCGATCAACGATACGCGGTGCATGGAACTGCAGTGTGCGAATGTAATTGTTGTCTATAAAGGATTTTGTAGATATGTATCGAACATACATACGCATATACATATAGGTACGAAACTAACTGGTGTAAATTCCGAGTCTAAGAGCCATTGGAATGCCCTTTCGTGATAACGAATAACGAATACGGACGCTATACCACGTGATAAAGACCAGAATACCTTCCCCCGCGTAAGCCCGGCGGCGAACGAGATGGTCCATAGGATCGAGCTGCAGGACAATGGGATTCCGATAATGGCCGGTCAGGTAATAACGCAGGTGCGTCGAGGTCAAGGGATAGAAAAGTGTCGTCTGAATATCGCGTATACCTTAAAGCTTAAGGTATACCGGAGACGACGATTACAAGACCGAGAGGAAAATCCAATTTATATTCGATTACCCAACACGCGTCTTAGGTTTGTTCAATCACCTTTTACTGCCCTACTATACCTGTATATAGTCCGGGAAGAATATTTTTTTCTCTGTCAATTTGAATAAAAAAAAAAAAAAAATCATATAGGTGTATATGAATAAATAAACGATTTTTTCTGGTCCAATAATCGGCGATATTGGAAACAAAATATGACCTGAGAAAAAATTGTCAATTTTTGTGGAAAAAAAAAAAAATTCATTCAAAGGAAGACGTAATACGAAATGGTCAACTAACGATAAGTTCAAACGAACAGTGTTCGAGTTGCAAATGCGAAAGGACGCAGCACTTGATCTGGGGTATAATCTGCAATAGAAAATATTTTTCCATTTCGTGGTGCAGTTATAATGTATACACATAACGGTAGTATATAATAAAGTAGCGAACGAATTTCTGGTTAGCTATTAGAATTTTTCGTTTTTCGTTTTTCTATTTTTTTTCTTTTTTGTCTCCCCAACTTCAAGAGTCTCTCGCGACCCAAATGCCTTGGGCTCTTTGAACGGCATGAAATTCTCAACATATCTTGCGTGCTAACCTGATATCGCGGTGAGGATAAATTTTGTATAAAAGCGGCGATCCTCTCGCATCCTACAGATGAATATGAAGGTCCTTCGTACGTATGTAGGTACGTTACATATTACGGACAGGATTTTTTTTCCCACCATAAATATCATAAATCCTCAAGTGTACGATGGATATACACATCGTTTCGGTTCATTCCAGTCTTGTTTTTCTTTCTTTCTTTCCTTTGTTTCTATTTTTCATTTTTTTCATTTATCCCCTGTGACATCATCGTGGAATTTGAAAACTCTTATCAGACAATATTTCCAATTGAAATATTAGAGATAAAAGAAAAAATTAAAGAAACTAAGGACCGACTTTTTTTTTATTTTATTTTTTTTTATACATGAAACCGAATATTTTCATTTTAACGTTACTAACATACGTTATATACGTATAAAATATAATACGGGAACATTGTCGCGTCGCTGCAGACGATAAGTCAAGGAGGAAGAAACGACTTGCATGAAACTGAATCACTGGGTTGCGAAAATTATCTGCGAAATAGGAAGCGAAACGAACGAGCAAAATGAATAAAAGATAAAAAAGAAAAAAGAGAAAAAAAAAAAATTCAAAAGATAAAGAAAAAACGAAACAAGGCTATATAGGGTTGAAAGGGGAAAGGGGATGAGCGAGAAACAAGGACAAAACCGAAGGTAAAGGCGAAGGCTGACTCGAGAGCCGCCACGTGTGCAACGTTGGCGAGTGTACATAGGTATATATGTATGCGTAACATGTCGCTGACCATGTGTTTCGTATCAGGATATGAAACTTATTTTCCTTTTTTTTCTCTTTTTTCGTTTTGTCTTTTTATTATTATTCCTACGCGAGCTGCACACGTTGAAAGTGCATAACCAATCTCGAGTACAAACAAAACCGCGTTTGTTCCCTTCAAATATAACCAACAAATATGGAGAGAAAAGTATGAAAATAATAATATACATTTTTTTCTTTTCAATTTTAATCGCATCGTGTATCGCCTATGTTTGGTGAATTTACAAAAACGCCGGAATGTGATTGGAAACGGTTTTCGAAAAATGAAAAAACAGCGTCCAACGATCGTCGTGTGCAGTTTTTGAATAGAATTTTTCTGATTTTTTGTCTTCATTTCATTTTTTTTTTTTTTTTCTTCAACCCGCATTTAATCAGGTCGGTGAGAAGACCAATGCTTCGAATGTACCGGATTAAATCCAAGTCGAAAAATTAAGGAACATTTTGGACGAATATTACGTTATATACAGCCTACGTGTAGAGGTATATATAATATACATGTGTAACACATATGTATATTTTTAAACGAAGATATCATTTTATCACCCCGTCCCAAGTTTCTTGTTTATCTCATTCCTATCACGCCATCCGTCGTATCGCGTATATGAGACCAGCGCAGAAAAGCATCCGTTAATGATGATAATAATAAATAATAACGATAATAATAACAACAATAATAAATAATAATAATCATTATATTTACAGCCACGTCAGCATCATCTGCAGTCGTGCCATGTGTATATGATATACGATAAAGATACGCACGAACTCATTAAAAATAAATTAATAATCTTATTCATAATTGATTCGTTTATTTTTCCCCAGTGTGAATCAGACAATTTTCAAAATTTGTATACGCTCATATTTTTTTGGACAAATAAAATCAAAGGTATAATGTTTAGATTGCATGCCGTATGCTTGTAACGCATATAGGTACATATTTTCTTGATTAAACAAAAAAGTAAATAAAAAAGAAAAGCAAAAAAGATCGAAACAATGCACGTGAACTTTAACCGGGATAATAATGTTTCGAGTACAAAAGACGACTTATGTGATATAATAATGTAGGGAGTCTGTACAACGTCTGCAGCACGGCGAGTATAAGAGAAAATAGAGGGAGGATTGCAGCGTATAAGAGCTAGGGTAGGTATATAGGTAGTACATAGGTGTATATAGGTGTGCGTGTATGCACGGATATATAACATGACATAGACAGTGTGTAAGTGGTTCAAGTGCAGTATTCTATCGAGTCGTAGGGATGTATAATGGCATATCCTCTGCGACGCAGCCAGCCGCAATATGGCAGCGTGAGGCAATGAGATATCTTTGAGCGGAAAAATTGTCGATCTTTCAAACTAGGTTGTTCTTAGAAACTACAGATTTTCGAGTTAGTGCAGTAAATTCGACCCGTGAATCGGCGACCCTTTCGATCGAGACGTCGGAAAACGATGGAGAGAAAAAAAAAAAACAGAACCCACCGCCGAATAAATTATCACAGTTTATTTTACCATCGCATGGTAATCCCCGTAAGAGCGAGTATATTCCACCGATTTCGTACACCTCACATACACATGTAGGTACTCGACGTTTATCTATGGAATAATTTTTCTAAGGTCGTAATGATAATTAATTATTCTCCATAGCGATAAAAAAAAAAGAAGCTTTTTATATGAAAATGATTATATATGTGTAATGTATATATAAATAAAATGAAGTGGGTATATAATATAAACCATACCGAACTAATCACCGCCATTTGCCTCAAGTATATATGTACATTATGTATATCTATAGGGTAATATGTATAGCTGAGGGACGTGGATTATTGATTACCGATTAGTTCTCGTTGGCATCACGGGGATAATTAGAAAGTACGCGAGAATCGTAATAATTACTTCCAATTTACCCGATTGGAGTCGTGGAATAAACGGAATATAAAGAGGAGAATGAACGGATTTAAATTTCCATAATGAATCATTGAAATCCACATTAAATATGGATATTAACACAACCTACAGCTCTTCTGATGATCCACATTGTTATATATACCTAGAATATTTTCATAGATTTATTTATTTTCTTTCTTTCAAAATTCAAAATTTCATCGAGTGACTAAAAAAAAATGGATTTATTTGGTTCTTCTTTCCCTTCTCCAAATTTTCTAATACAAACTGTTCTCCGAAGGTTGAGTAATACATTTTTTTTTTCTCCCGGAAACTGCCATGAGTTCTATAATAAAGTTTTTGTTGAAATTTGAAATTCCAAATATAGAAAAAAAGCAAAAAATAAATAAAAATGGCTGCACCTTGTTCGAAGTTGCCCTGTATGTATACATACATACCTATGTAGTATTATTATATTAATTGTAATAATAGCTTTCCGCTCGAGTTTCATTTAATTTCCCTCCATTCATTTCTCTCTCGAGTTATAAATCCGCCGCGACGTTGACTTTAATACTTATATATTATTCGCGTATATATAATACCACCTTGGAATCCATTCTTCAATTGATAATATTTAATAATATGTTTCATACCTATACACACAATCTGATCATATATCTTCTGTATAGTAAAGAAATGAGATTGAATCGCATCCTTAATATACGATATATCTATACACATTTTGCATCAGCGTGTGGGGGCGGGGGTGGGAGCTGTGTCCTCGGATTATACGGAGGGAAGAGTCGAGATTAATTAAGATGGTGTTAAATCCGGCGTGAAACGAGGTCTCAATCGAACTAATATACATGTATAATTCCGAAGTCGTCTGTCGCTCAACGCGCGACGTTCCCGCTGTCCTTGATGAGATATCGCATCGCTGTGATACGTATAAAATGTGATACGGAAGTAGGTATGTAGAATATACATATATATATTCACATCGAACTAATTGAGCCCTGCGCATGGGTATATTATATGTACTGTCTATAAAACTATAAAATTATAAAATAATAAAATACGACGATACTCGGGATGCAGAGATATGACAAAAAAAAAAAACACGATAATAAAAAGGCCGTTAGCTTACGCGAAACGTTCGCGGAGCCATTTTCTTTTTCAAGCTCTTCTGAAAAAGCAGTTTGCGACTGGAGTGTAGCTGGATAGGTATATACGAGAAGAAAGATCCGATCCTCCGCATATATTTGCGTACTACGACGACGATCATCGTACAGTATAGCGGTGCAGCTGCGGTTGTAGATTCCTTACCAAAGGGAGAGAGTAAGAAACATGTGAAAGAGAAAAAAACGTAGCGTAGGGAAAACAGCGACACACACATATGTATGTATGTATTACACAGGGGATAACGAATAACGAAAGCCAGAAAACGAAGGAAAATCGGGTTGAAGCGTTTATAACTGGACTGCGAGAAAGGACGGGAAAACCTGTGGCATAAATTTAGGAAAAAGGTTTTTATTTATTTTTTACTCTTCGTTTTTTTTTCTTTTTTTTCCTTTTTTATCTCAAGAGAGAGAGTGAAAGCTGATAATGTATGTCTATGTACACATGTGTGTATACATATACTATATAGGCGTTTGCCCTATAAGCGCGCCTACACTTTTATTTCGTTCAATAAATCCCGAAATCGGCCATTTATATCGGTAACTGGCAATTTAACTGGTAGGTTGGTTTAAGACCGGTCGGATACGATAGCGAAGAAATCAATCCGGCCCGTCAAACGGGGTAGGTATATAGATGTAATTATGTACCCGTGTAACCATGCACAGAAAACCCCCAGTATCTAAATTGAACCCAATTTACTTTCGATACGTCGTTTTTTTACTAGGGATACTCCGACGGATTCGATTAACAAGGTTCAAAATTTGTCCGTATAATAATCACGAGAATCCGATACTATTCGCAGTCATAGCATTTTTCAATTGCATTTGCGCTCAAGTTTTCGCTTATATTTTCTTACGATGGTAAGATTTGAAAAACCGTTGGACAAAAAAAATCGTTTCGGTAATCGAATTGGCACGAAATGCCCCATATGTATATATGAATACTGGGTATGGAAGTGTACGTGTGGAAATCTCTTCTTACATCTTCCAGACAACCTTTCCTGTATACATTATTATACACCGAGGCAAAAAGCCAGACTATTTTATACCTATACCGCTCGTTATACATATGCGCCAAAACCAGATGTCGATGGTTTTTGGTCTCGAATTTTCGGTTCTTTGGTTAAAAGCGTTTAGTATAAGAGGGCGAGCGCATGGCAAACAGTTACGCGGCTCGGCGGCGGCGCCTTCCGTCATAAAACAGACCAATACTGGCTGAATGTACAGAACCACCGTAATATACCTACACGTTTTTCGAGGATCCCTGCGGGCGGTGAAAACCCATATAAATCGAGTCCTGTAGGTATACTTGGTGTGTATCCTACGCGCAAAGAAGAAAAGTGGAGGAATAAGCTCTCGACCTCCCATTCCACGGACAATCCTCAATATATCCCATTCACGATCCTCGCACACTTCTGAAAGATAAATTTTTGAATAATACCTTATACATCCAGAAAAATCGGTATACGCACAGGGTGGCCCGAAAAAAAAAACAAAAACAAAAACAACAAACAACAAACAACCGACCGACCGATTCTGAAACGCATACGCAACACCGAATCCTGACAGCAAACTTTTTTTTTTTAATTTAAACGAAAAATGAATAAATCGTCAAAATATTTCAATAAAAATCGCTGAAAATTTCAAGCCATTCGACGTATTTGTTTATTCATTTTATAATGACATACGGTACGGTGATCGTCGATTTGAGAAAATAATGGAGAGTGAATTCGTCGCGGCGTTTGTACGACTGAAAGAAAAGGAAAAAGTGAGAAAAAAAAAGAAAAACGAAAAAAGAGGACAGCAAACGTCGTTTATCGATGTAACCGACCCCGACGCCCGACATTTTCCCCGCATATAATGCCAGCGCGAACGACGAACGAGGGTGTATAAGGTATTATGTAGAAATATAGGTACGATTACAGGTGTAAACGATCAACCCCCAGGCCGCACCGTTGCTGACCGATACATGTTCAACGAATGCGACTAAAAAATTTTTCAAATCTAAAATAAAACAAAACACTCGCGTGCGTTATCTGTGAGTACAATATGTACACATGTACAAAAAACATCAACGGCCATTTTGCGCAACATATATACATTATCGTATAAAAGCCCGCGTTTCTTGTTTTTTCTATACGCACACGAAAAAAGGAGATCGAGTTTCTATGAACTTTCAACGTTTTACTTTGTCGTTTTTTTCTCTTCTTTTCTCGCTTCCTTTTTTTTTTAACATGATTTCTCTTGTCCGGTGAGGGAAAAATTAGCCTCTCGCTAGTTACGTTCTGCAATTAATTTTTTCGTTTTGTTTTTTTTTTTTTTTTTCTTCTCCGTTTCACGGCAATCGACAAATTCTCACTTCGCAAATTTTGGACTTATTCCAGCGCGTCGCGATTGTCTCTGTCGCGAAAAGTTCTGCAGTTATATTTTCGCACATGCGATATCCGCATGGTTTTATTATATTTACATATCACATCGAGTGAAAAGTCCTTTAATTTCGACCGCTTTCATAACCCGCTCCGAATCGTTAGGACTACTGCGGACTCGTTCGTTAATTTCTCAACTTGTGCGCGAACATCACACGTATAGGTACAATCGGTTAGTTTGATTGTGAACCGCTTCGCGGCCAAGCGCGCGTTTGGACAACTTTTTCGCATAGCTGGACCGGCTGCGAAAAGTTGTCCAAAGGAGCCTGGCGCGAAGCGATTCAGAATCAACCTAACCGGGTGTACAGATGAGACTGCAGCGGAGGACGAAAGTTCCTTTTGTTTGCACAGTTCCTGAGCGCCCGGACAATCATCCTACATAGACCGATGGAATATAATTGCATCATGAAAGGTAGGTATGTATTTATATAAGGACGTATTATTCTGACTCGATTAATGCAACTATATATGATACACGTATGTCCCCGTTACCTTTTATCTTCAAAATAGAAGTTTTGGCACGGGTTTCTAAAAAGAAAATCCCCCGGTCCAAAAAGACAAAGTCCTGTCCAATATCCTGCGCTCTATGTTTTGAGTATTTTATCCGGTTTCTTAGTTAAAATTTCATTTCGTGGTCTTTAATCCGGTCCCACTTTAAGTACACATAAATGATGGACGGCAATACAGTACATACAGGGGTGAACAAAATTGAATAACGAACATAAAAAGCAACGCCAGAAATGTAAAAGCATATGATATGTCCTCGGACGCGTCGGTCACGTGCGTCGAGCAAATGATCGGCACGTCGAGGGGGTTATACTTGTACATTAATTTTTCATCTTCCGTTATCAACTATTGTAATTATCCTTATCATTATCATTATTATTATTGTTACCGTAGCACACTTGCCAATTATATTCATCGTCAGATATGACAACGCCTTCGGCCGCGGTGTACGATAATGAGATGACAATGACAATGACGATGACGATGATGATGATGATGGAAAACTGACGATAACAACAATAATTCCATTGTTCCGACAATCAAGTTCGCGCTTCATCGAGTGGATTTCAAGTGCCATATCCGAGTACTGGCCTCTGTCAAGGGCTTCATACATTCCCTATGCATATACGTATGCATCACATGATTCGTAGGGGTGTAGATAGACACCATACAGTACATGATGATTGATAGGTATAAGTGTACACGTGCAGGTATAGAGGGGAGTGAAGTTTTCAGTGAGTATTGCAAAGGGAGAAGTGTGACTTCGGGGTATGATTGGCTGGAATTGTCGCCCTCGATCTGGCCGAGAACAATACGATATACCCGGTACATACTACCGTACGCCACTATAACTCGAAATCCTCTCCGGCTGTCATGATGGCCGACCGACAGACCGAAAGACCAAGAAACCAAGATAAAGAGACCGATAGAACGATCCGCACCGTATACCTCCCCATTCTATACACAATCTATTGTCTTAGGCGCTTGTTTGTATTTACTCCCTTATGGACATGTATATAGGTATAGATATGTACCTCTACCATTGGCGTACATAGGTATACCTAGATGTCCAAGTCCACTCTACACCGATCTGCGTCTATCTCCCGAAGGACTTCGTACTATAACCTGACCTGACGTTTCCTAACCTCACGCGATACACGTTATACATACCTATGTGTATTATGCAATATACAACCAAACCCATATCCTTTTTTTATGTCATCTAGCATTGCACGCATTTAATTTAATTTGTTTTTTAAATTTTTCTTTACTATTTTTTTTCAATTTCATATCATTATATTTCAGACGCATCTCATCTTGAGAGTTTTTTTTTTTCATCAATCTGCATTATTGTTATCGCAATTTGAATTTTATGGTCAGGGTATACGATTGGACGTTGCGTTGGGTCTGAACCTCAGATTTTTGTCGATTTTGGGGTAAAAAATGAAGTATTGCCAAAATTGATTGCAGGACACTTTTCCAACGTATTTTGACCTCGGGAACACGAGTCCGTCGAGTAAATTATGCTAGGAATAAATCCCGTCGAGATGTCCTTATTTTATTACTTTTTGGAGCGATAAATTGGCGATACCTCGATCAATTTTATAGATCGCGAATTCAGAAACACGAGGCTCATCTCGAATTTCGAGTTTTCATCTCGTAAGACAGGACTATACGTATATATAATTTTCTCTTATGACATCTTTGCTCCATTTTTTTTTTCTTCTTTTTTTACAGCAACGCCGCGACGGAGTAGCGATTATTCATATTTTGATATTATAATATTATGTATATTTATGTATTTGTAATAATTTCATCGGGGTAAACGATCAGCTTGAAAATGTATTAAAATGTTTAAAGAAGAAGTTAAGTCTGAAGGCTGGCGATCAGCTTCCATCCTGCGCTTCTTTGTTATGTAGCTAGCAGCTTTGTATTCGACGCTTGCTGCAGATGTTTGAAAAACTTTCTCTTCGGTTGTTTGTTGTTCCTTTTTCTTTTCCCCTTTATTTATTTATTTTTTTTTTGCTCCTTCACCGCAAGGTGATCGAAGCAAAATCATGCCACATTTTGCCACGTAGGTACGTATAACTACGTGAAGAGTATTAGAAAGCTCAAAGTAGTGGAGAATTATTATTCAGTTGTTAAAGTTCGGCGAAGTGTATATATATGTATATATACCGTAGTGTCTGTAAGTACATATACTATAAATGGTATATGTATATATTTATGAACTTACTATAAAAAAAAGTAAGAGAGAAAGTGGAGACTGAACTTTATTTATGATGGCTTGTCAAAGTTAAAAAGCTCTGAAAGCACCGCGTGCAGGGGAATGCAGATGACAACGATGAAGAAAAAAAATATATATATATAATTATGTAAAAACTTGTAAGAAAAATGGACGAAGTAAAATTTCCTTCAAAAGATTTCTAAATACATACCTCAGAGATCAATCTCTGGTTTGCGACAACAAATATACAAAGTGGGAAGACGGAAGAAATTAATTAATTGACTAACTTTATCAAACTTTTGTTTTTTTTTTCTTGTGGGGGGAGGTGATCTGATATTGCACACTGTCCGGTTACTCGCAGCACTTGAAAAAGATCAGGCTGTCTCTGATTTTGAAACAATTTTTCTTCCAAACTCTTTCGCCAAGTATACACGCTTTTCGGTAACGGCGTGAGAACTTTTTTTTTTCTATCGCAACAGCGAAACGAAAGTTCTATTTTTTCAATTTTTGAACAGTTCACACGGTCAGCTTTTATTTATATTTGAAAATTATACCGTCATTTTCTTCTTGTGATCTTTTTTTAGTCACCCCGTATATCTACCCAGCTTCGTAACTCTTTTTGAGCCCAAGGGATCGAACTGCGGACGATTATCTTCCAAGTTTCGTCGAAAAAAAACAAAACAAAAAAAAAAACGAAAAAATGGAAAACGAAGGTGAGATTGGAGCTTCCAGGTCCAGATGAGACAGATTTTGTTTTTCGATCAATGAAAATTCTTAGAAATAAAAGAGAAAGAAAGAAACATTAAGCAATCGGCGAGAAATTAGCTAAAAACAATCACGTCACACGTTTCGTCTTTCGATTTTCTAAAAACTTCAGATTCGTGGGGCCAAAATGATCGAAACTACAGGTTTCCAATCGAAGCACTTGAAGAGCATTTAATTTTCGTTACCACGAACGAAATTTTTGTTCCATCGGCTACTTTGGTCCGCCATAAACTTTAACGTAGGTATTTTGAAATCAGTATATTTTCATACGTGTTATGTATTTACTTGTATCTAAAAACGAACTCACCATGTCTGAATGAAGACACTTTCTCTCTCTCTCTCCTTTTATTTTACTTTCTTCAAGGAAAGCTCTCCCATCTAAAACTTTTCCGAGGCTTTCAACAAACACTTTACTTTGCAACGCCACCCCACGTCGCGTTATTAGACGCCTAGATTCTATGCAAAGTCTCTTCCATCTTCACTCTATCTACATTGTACATGATACGTCTTATATGTACATATAACATATACTCCGTTTCACATTATACCGGTCATGTTACGCGCCCTTATTTCACCATGTCAACGACCTCGTGTGTGCGTGAACAAATTTCTGGAGACCCTTTTAGCGAAAAATTTGATAATTTCAGCCCTTGGAACGAAACGTTTGTTACGATAACCGTAAATGTTAAGTACCGACAAACCATCTATTATCCTGATGGGGTAATAGAATTTTCGGAAACATTTCGGAGAATTAAGATTCATGGGTGTATATAATACAATGCGGTTCATTCGGTTATCCAAAACGCGGCTGTGGTAAGCGTTCGATATAATTTTCGGCCAAGGATCGTAAGCGAATAGCTTACCATGTCCTGCACCGATACAGGATACTATGGTCTTTTAGTACCTTCCGTTGATTCTCCCACATCATCTTACAAGTTTTCAAAGTCTTACGAATCACGTTCATTCCGAAAAGTAAGATAATATAAGCAGCTGTGAAAAGTTTATTTGAAAAAGAGAGAAGCTATTGAAAAAGATCAAGGACCGGAAGTCAAAGTCTGTACCTTCTTTTTTTTTTATTTCATATCCTTCTTGTTCTTTCGTCGAACAAACTTTGACTCGTATGTATCGTATGTGTGTAAGAAAAACTGTATGAATGAGACAAAAAAAAAAAAAAAACGAAGAAAAAACGGAAATAAAAAAAATTACCGTCTCAATTCTCACACCGATTTAAGTTTTCCGATGTTCCGACGGAAGTGACGAATCCGGGAGCGCCGCGACTGTGATATTCCGATCGCGGCATTTCATCCCCATGTTAAATTCAGCGAAAATTTTCCGACTCATAGTCAACTGATCAGCGATCTCAGCAAATCTCTAAAGGTTCATTCGTTTATCGAGAAAAATAGAAAATCGGTGGCACGTGCGATCGACAAATAAATAAATAGATAAATGAATAAAATACGAGGGATATAGAAACGAAGGAGGACGGATTTTAACTAACGTAGAATAATTGTATACCTATGCGAGTGACATTGGGGGTAGTTGGGAAGATGTAACGATATCATTATCGAACGGGGGTTTGGAAATTGAATGAAAATAATATAATGAAATATGGAAAAAAAAAGGAATTATAGATAAAAAGAAGATATTAAAAAGCGATAGCGCTAGATAGTAGCTGGTACGGCGGCTTTTTCTCTCCCTTTCAAGAGAGCCATCGAAGAGGTGGGAATAAAGAAATGGCTCCCGTTAAACACGCGAAAGAGTGGAGAAACCGTGCGAGGGGGATGAGAAAAGTACCTCTTTCTCCCTCAACGGCATAAGGATGGAAGGAAGTAAAAAAGAATAAATATAAAAAGCTGTTCCAACCACTTTGCTAATACGAGAGTTTCACGGGAAACGCGTTAACGGGCACCCTTCCACCCCCTCGCCCCCCTCTATCTCCATCTCCTTCTCCTCTTACTCTTTCTCTTCCTCTCTCATTCCCTTCTTCGTCCTTGAGGCGAGACTACGAAGGATTATTGGCGGATTTAGAATTTCAACCGAGTCAGGGTTGCCGTTCCCAGGACGCGCCCCGCGCACCTTATACTCCGCTTGTGCAGAACGTCTGCGAAGTGGTTTGCAGCCACCCTACGGTAACGCCGCGGCGAAACGGAAAAGGGAATCGGAAAGACAATACGCGGCGACGAAGAATCGCGTCTGTTTCTCAGCTGAGGCGTATATGAGGCGTAAATAACTGGCGCCACGCTTGTCAGCTTCTATTTGTTGTTAAACAATGGATAGAAAATACACGCGTCTCCGGTCGGAAGTCGTATTCGACGAAGGGTGGCGCGCCTCTCATCTTCGACGAAATTATAACATTATTTATAATAGGACGTCGCGAATCCTCGAAATATATTATTACCTATATCGCCACTCTAATTAATTCATTCATACACGAATACAATTAAACGAATTTCTGCCTAAAGCCATTAGATACACACAACATGCAGGGATATAAACTCTATAACCCGTCCGTTTATGTTATAATACGTGACTGAAAATTAATAAACGTGTATATATAAGTTCGTATACGTATTCCGAGTCATGGAAAGGATAATAATTGCATCATCTGGTGATCCTGAATGCAAGTGCCATAAACAAGGATCAAATTACTTCGTATTTAATTTCACACGAATTGAAGTTTCAACAACCACACGAACATTATGAAAATACAAAACTCATAAAACGAGGATTATTTTTTATCGAAGAATTTCGTCGAATTTTCTCAATAAAAATCGTAGAAAAATTTATTCTAAATCACAAAAAAACAAACTCAAATGTGTCTGCGAACTTTCAACATTTGTTCATTTGTTTTTCGGTAAAGATATGGAAAAACGAATAACTTGCGACGGCAGACAACGCATCGATCGGTGTCCTAGTTTATTTATTAGTATAGCGAACAGAACGAGCTAGCGGGGTGCTCGTTTCTCTGTAGGTCGTTAATAATAGTCGTTTCAGTTTACCGCCACCTCCAACTCCCATTTTCCTACTATTCCCGGTATAGTACCACCTATGGTCATACGGCATACCTAGTGTATACAAATATATACGCGGAATATACCGTTTATTCCCTTCGACAAGAGGCCGCACAACTTTGATCAATCCATCACGATATCGTATTTGTTTATTTAAAAATAATAATGAAGATTCGAGAGAAGCCAGAATAAATTCTGGAAGATATTTATCAATCATTTCGAAAGCGATTTAATTACTCGTACTATCGATTGTCTATTTTAAATGAATTCATTAAAAATGTTTACAGTGAAAACGATACGGAATAAAAAAAAAAAAGATCAAATAAAAGAAAAATATAAAAGAATCTTTTTTCAACTATATCAGAGTGTATGAATCGTATAGTGTTTGACGTGATTCATTTTTCGTTTTATCTCCGGACAGACGATAATTTCCGGTACGATGATTATATTGCAGTGAATTCATGAAAACTGGCTAGTTTTCATCGGTCACTTTTATACCTAGTATATAATAATACTTCTAATTCGCGGTGGGCAAAATATACCTGATAATAAAAATAAAAGTGAAAAAAAGCAAAACGATAATTTCAACTATATAATGATGATTCAAACAACCTAACCGACTAGACTCTCGAAAACTATAGTTTCGAACTAATAAACTACGCGTGGGATATACCTAATTATAAATTAACTCCTTCGGAATAAGTTCGTAAATTAATTTTAGAAAATCTTGTTATCTCCCATGATCGTTTTACCGTTATAATTAGTTTAGCTCTACATTAATTTATCCAACTGTATACCTAACGTAGTTATGGAGGATTATATGAATTTCCTCTTTCTCGCCACATGACGTTTCTCTCATTTAATATACCCTTATTATATCTACGTACCGAAAGTCCTTCGGGACTTTTAGTAGTGTACAGTAGCTACAGGAAACGGTGTTCCAGTTTGCGTCTGCACGCTGCCGAACGCGAGGATTCCTGTGGGGATCTCATGCCTTTTCCGGTACGGATCCGTACAGCCTGCAATGCGGTGCAGACGGTCCTCCCTTCCTTTCTCGCTTCACCTTCAATTTATATCCTTAAACCCCGTCCGCAACGCCCCCCCCCCCTCCCTCTTCTTTTCTCCTTCTATTATTCCTCCCTTTCCTTACCCATTCTTGGATAAAAGGATGAGCAAAGATTTGTGTCCGATAAATTCTAAGGTCTTAGTCCTCCGGGGCGACAACTGTACGCGCTCAAGTTCTGCAGCGGTAAACTAGGAAACTAAAATTATAACCTCCTTAGAAAAGTGTATTTAGATAGAGCCGAGGATAGCGTCCCTGAAAAGTACTAAGTTTATGCCGCTGCTGAGCGGAGCTAAACAAATTTTATTACAAAAACCATGAGGTCATATGGTACGAGGAAAAGTATGGAAGAAAAAAGGACTGCAATGAATTGAAATTGAATTCCAGCAGATCTTACAATTTTACATCGATGTATTTTTTTGTTTGTTCTGCTTTTTACAATTAGGTTGATTGTTCGGATCCGAATGAATTTGAAAAACGTTGTGACGAGCGAGCGAGAAACTTCAAACTGTGCAATAACGTGCGGTCGTGTGAGTTTGCCTGCCACGTAAAGCCTGCAGAAGGTCAAACTCTAAACCAAGCCATGGAAGACGAAGTCAAACATTTACCTTGGGATAATTTTACTTGCAACAGCTGATGTAAATGGTTCAACGTCTGCAGCATCACGCAATTTTCCAAACAACCTCATGTAACAGTTACCAACGTCCTAAGTATGTATAGTATGTGGTATAATTAACCGCGTTTTACGTCGACTTTTTTCAACGTTCAAATTTTTTGAACCAAAAAAAAAACGTCACCAACAAATAATGTATGACGTAAAATGAGGTGTTAGGAATGTTGGTGGGAGCGTTTTTAATTGCTCGTGCTTTTCCGGATCCCTAATTTATCCCAAAAGCTGCGAGAGCCGCCAGTAAAGAGAAATAGAAGAGGGTAAAAGAAAGGAAAAGAACATAAAAAAAACATAAAAGAGAAAAAAAAAGGCAAGAATTCCTTCGCCACTCTCACCTAGAATTCGACCCTTCCGTGTGCAGGAGTGGATAAGTGGAATTATATCGCATGTCTGGAATGAAAGGCCTAAGCCATAAAGAAAGTAACGACGTTATGTGCTTTTAGAGCTGAAGACAGAGCTATATGAATACAACAAGGGTTATATCGTGGCAAAAAAGCTCCTTTTTTTTGGCCACAATCAAGAACCTATGACCTTGTAACTTCTGCGCTTTGCCATCGAGCTGATTGAGAAGTAAGAAATAATGAAACAAAATTTGAAAGAAACAAGAAAAAAAAAAATCAAAGAATAAAAATTTTCGCTTTATCATCATCCGGAAATGACCGACCATTTCATCTAATTCTCTATAGGCATACAGCCGAGAATTAGGACCTCCTATACATATATACAGATCTGTACAAACTGCCGCTCAAATTATTATACACCACACGAACCGAATTGGTTTTCCATCCCCTGCGGTCGGTAACTTAACCGGTAATCAATTGCCAGCTAAAGTAGATTTGGTACAAGCTTCACGATATACGTACATACATACGATATAACCAAATGGTAGTTTATAGATGGACGGTAATAAGCAAAAACGTCTTAATCAACAAAAACAACAAACTTTTCTCAAACCATTGCGAAAACGTCAAGCGCGACCCACGTCATAAAAATATATCGATTGCACGATTTTTTCAAAAATGTTGGTTAAGTCGTTGTTGCTTAACACCATCCATAGATGCATCTGTGCAGTTGAAATGAAACAACTCCACTTAACATGTAAAAATTGAAAAAAATTGTATATAAGTATGAAAGAATCTTCACTATCGCATCCCCACGCACGCATACAGGAAGAACGGCGAATAAAGCTTGAAAGCTATGAGCTTTTTGGGTTCATTTTGAACGACGTGCAAAGTAAGGGTTGCTGTATACCTGTATATGGTGTATATAAAGTGAAAATGAAAAAAAATTTCATTCAAGAGGAAAAAAAAGAAAATGAAAAAGAAAGAGAACAAATTAACGAGACGACCTCCCCTCGTTACAAACCTGCGTACCTGGGATTGCCTTTGTTTTTAAATTAAATTATCGTTAAAGTAAGCCGTTTCCAGAAAGAAGTGAATTTCTCTTTCGTACAGAGATATATTATATACATAATTCAAACACTTTTTATCATTTCGTCTTCTCGTTTTTTTTCTTACTAAACGTTTTGTTTTCCGTTTTCATATAATTCTTTTTTCTCGTCTTCTTTGCCTAATTCATGAAAGTGTCATTGAATTTCAAACTTCTCGTCGCTCGATAATTTTCGCAAATTTCGAACGCTCACCTCCTTTTTAGTTCAGGACGTTACTTCACCCAGCAACATATAATAAATAAATTGACCGTCCAAGTACATACAGGTAATAGCTGCACTCTGCGTGACTGAAACAATTTATTCTTCTACACATACCTATTTCAATATTCTGTATATTAATATATTATTATGCATAAACACACAGAAAGTTCTGAACCATGCAGGCTTATTAATTAACAAAGTTTTGCCTACCAAATTATTACCCCATTTATACGATGTACCTAATAAACTATTACCGCGAGTGTAGAGAAATTCCACAACTTTTGTCCCATGCGGTTTATAGAAATATTTATATACATACATGTATATATGTACCTAATATCCTATGCATTTTAAAAAATTGCCTGCTGATGAACTTGATAACCAAAAAAAATATAGTCTCCACATCATTCGTTTTTTTCCCAATTCTACGATAAACTGGAAAATTCTATAGAATCTTTCCCACATATTTCTGTTGGTTCTATTTGTTTTCTTTTTTTTTTTTTTGTAACCACCGGTATGAAAATTTTTTTGTTCGCGGTTCACCGAGCAGCTTTAACAATCTAAATGAATAAGAGTGTTAGCTGCGGTGTAAAATTGTTAACAGGAGGTTCGCGCATGGAGTGAAATTAAGGGAATGAAAACGAGAACGAAAATAAAAATCACCCCTTCCAAATCATAAACGCGTGCGTATTCCGAGCTTCCTATGTTATAATGAAGACCGATCAACGAAATATACGTATAAGTTCGTTCAATTAGGACATATTGCAGGTAAAAATTGGTAAAAAAGAAAAACTTAAATGAACATAATGAAAGAAAAAAAAAATAATTGTGAGTTGCAGGTGAAAGTAGAGGGAGATTCATTGATCCGCGATTTTCATGTAAAAACGAAGCAGCCCGTCATATTGTACATATGTGTGACATGTAATGTATAAATACATATATATACACACGTATATACGGAAGGTATAAAAATATAAGTTCGAAAAAACATCTCGAGAAATGTTTCAACGCTATTTTATTCGCATTCGTGAACTTTTGTTACTTCAAAATTATACAGGAAAGAATTGGAAAATCAACTAGAAAGCTCAACTGCATTCATATAGAGATGATGATGGGTGGGTGGTGGAGGGTTGTAGAAAATCGACTGAAACGGCGGAAGAAAAACGAATAGAGAATGAAGAAAAAAAAAAAAAGAATTGGAAAAAAAAGAGCGCGACGAATTACTGCCACCTGACATGGGACAAATAATCAAGGAACATAACAGAAGAAAAAAATATCGTAAAATAGAAAAAATAGAAAGGAAATCAGAAAAAAAGGAAGAAGTGTTAGGAGAAAACAGAAGGTGAGGAGAAAAGGAAAAAAGAAGAAGAAAAAAAAAAATTGCAATCAGTGAAAATACGGGAACGCGACGAGCAACTGCACAGGGGGAGGTGTGTTAAGGCGTGATGAAAGCGTCTCCCGCATCGTTCGAAGGAGTAAAAGGAATTTAAAAAAAGATTCGTTTTTTTTCAATATTTTTTTTTCACTCTCTCTAGCCTCTGAAGTTCCGAGCGAAGTGGGCGATTTGAATTCGTCTTATCGTTATCGCCTTCCAACATTCGCCCCCACATTTTTTAAGAATCTTTACAATTTCTATATATTAATTTAGAATCAAAGACGACAGTTCGCTTTATCTTTTCGGACAATTAAAATAATTAGAGGGGTGAATATAAGACGAGATGAAGAAAAAAAAAAAAAAACAAAGAACGAAAAATGAAAAACGTTGAAAAAAAGGAGAAAAAAAATCAATCGATCAATATATAGCCTGCGCGATGAAACGTGCTGCCTGTAGAAAAGACGACCCCGCCCCTTTGATTGATAGGCATATTATATGTATAACCCAAATTTATATTATGAGAATGTCCCGGGGTATTCAGTTTTCGAGTAGATACTGGGTCGCAGGAAAAAAGTAAATTAAGCGCAGTGAGAAATTATGAAAGAGGAGAAAAAAAATGTACCATGTAATTTAGATATTCTGTAGATACTTGTTCTATAATTTTGTTTCCCTCGTCGAATCCGGAATAATAAAAGTACATGGAAGAAAAAATTGTATGAATATAGTAAAAACCAATAAAAAAAAAGAGGAGGGTTGGATTATTTATTGTTCGTTGAAGCCAACGATGTACAAAGTCGTAAAGTCCCATCAATCATCTAGTCGTGATAGCTAAAGCGATCGACGCGGAAGGAGACTGCAAACAACGCCACGTCTCTAGGATGAAGATAGACGAATCCCAAAACTACAAAAGCGTCCAAATTATTCAATGGAAAGTGCAAACCTTGTCGGAGAAATAAATTCATCTGATGTACACGCGAGACAAAGTCGATGCAAATTACCATAAAAACTATCCAACTAAAGTTTTAAAAAAATAGAATTCTTGTTGACTCCAAATCACGATAAACGAATTTGAACAAAAAAAGTGATTATGAAAAGAATTAAATTCAATAAAATCAAGACAAATCAAAAACTTTTCCATTAATCGAAAGTAACTACCGACTGCAAAACAGGGTTCAGCTTTAACGACAGATGATAGTTCATATTCCTGGAAACGATCTTTAATCGCAAATTACCGACGTCAGGGTATGTAGAATATCTGTTTTACTGCGTGAACAAAAATGAACGTAACGCAATAAAGTAGAGATCTGTTTTTATTTTATCGACAGTCTAATTTCCAAGAGATCGATTACTTCGATTACTATCTAGTGAAAAAAATTTTTTCCTCAAATCAGTTCAAATCTGCACATTTCGCACTGACATTCCGTTTTTTCCTCGAGTAACAAAAAAATATCGTTCTTCGGAAGGCAAAAATCAAGTATACCGCACCCGATGCATAAAATTGACTGCGTGAAATTTCAAACCCCACATAATTCGAAATATATGTTTGAGGTATTCTTACTCGATGATGAAGACTTCTGTTCAGTAAAAGCAAACGTCTAGGAGAAATGAACCATATACATAAGGATAAGTTTCAAAGGAAAGACATGTCATATATATATATATCCTACTCATAGAATAAGAAGACAAAAAGCGACCAACCAGCAGCCCCGTTTCACGTTTTTGTCTCATACATTTCGTACTATTAGAATCTACCCTCATTGTTAGATGTTTCAACGGCTGCTTTTCTAAAAAATTTTCCCTCTTTCTTTTCTTCCAGTAATCCGCGTGGTGCGACGACTCCAGCTTACGATTAGTCACTGCGATCAAGTGGGTTATATTCCAATTTTATATTTTTCATCCCCCCCGTAAAGACCATTAAGCTCAACAACAATTACCTATACGGTATATAGAAAGAAAGGAAGAAAATTGAAAAAAGAAATCCAATGGTCGGGATATGGAATTTTAATCATCAAGGATTATTCGTGCAACCTGCAGAAGATGAACGTAGAAGAGAAAACGAGAGGAAAAAATGTCTTCGAAGAAAAGAAAACCAAAAAAAAAAATATTAATTCAGGGCACTCCAGTGTTCCAGGACGTCCGCCCGTCTCTGGCAACGATTTGGGCGACTGGCGAGGCGCCAACAATGTCAATGGCATTTCCGATGCGCTACTCCACGTTACACTATTGGTACACAAATATGTAATATCGTTTTCATACACTCATAGGTTTATTTAAATACGACGTCTATGCGGATGTAAGTACTACATGCATCTGCAGCATGAATAACAAAATCACTTTCGCATCAGCATGAAACACATCGCATTTCTGACACAATAGAATTTCGTTGTTAATATATGATTCGTAATAAGATGACCAGCAAAATTTGTTGAAATTATTCACATTTTCGTTCGTTTTTTTCACTCACCTCCACGTGAGATTATGGTGTTTCCACGTCTGTCCGCGAACTAGATATCGTTTTTGTCTGTTGTTACCCGTCCGAAATCTTGACCTGGTTGCGAATCTTGGATCTGGTATGTCGGCTAAACCACAACGTGGAGTTTTCATCAGTCGCTTAGTTTCCTCGTCAATTTCACCGGTTACCGGAATTCCACCGTAACTCTGAAACGGGATTGAATATATTTTTTATTTTAAACACATAATCATCGACCGAAGGGTGATTATTATATTATACTTTCTCATCTCCAGCACACAGATTCTTTATTCATTGGTTTCCTTCAGATTTTCTGTTTTTCATTTGAAATTGCATTAAAAATTCAAAAATGAAAAAAAAAAACAAAAAACCATTTAAAGTGAAAGAAAAATTATATTCGTCTTCAGTAGTATCTGCGGTATACGCGAGAAAAACCATTCGTTACGTTTTCTTTGGCGCACACGGAGAGGATTCATGCCTTGAATAGAAATGAGATGAAATTTTATGAAAGAATCGGGTGAATTGGATGTAGTGAAGCAAGTAAATCAAACTAAAATAAAAGACTGAAAAAGGCATAGAAATAATATGGAACGCTGCGCCTTGGAAAATTACGAATTATTACAGAACAATAATTAATCCAAAGAAAGTTGTCGAACAATGAAAAATAGTATACACCCGATGTCTTTCATTTCTTCAATATTTCAGTCTCTTTTTTCTCGTTTCCTTCATTTTCTTTCGAGTAAAAAAAAATTAATTGGACAGTTATGTTGTTATGTCTCAATTACCTTTTTCTCTGTAACATCGTTAGTTAATTTTGAATAACTTTTTTTCTCTTCGTCTTGGAAATATGATAATTTGTACAAGGACCAAATATATATACATCATACAGTATACGTATATAGATTTTCGAGGACATTCCACTTGAAGAAATAAATTAATTATCATGATTTAATTGGAAATTCATTTATTCTGTGCACTCACCTGTAAACTCTTAACGGCATTAATTAGCTGATCTTCGGTTCTAAGACTTTGAGTTTCCTGATCGCTTTGCGGTAAATAACCATATGTCATCAGGAATTTTTGCTGCAACAATAAATAGAATCGCAGAACATTAGTTATGATCTACAAAAACAAAAAAGAAAAAACAACAAAATAAAATAAAATTTTTACAAACTTATTTAAAAACGTTTTTCTTTTTCTCATTCAAAAAATCTATACAACAGTCTATAAAAAATTTGTGTTCCAATAATCATTTATCGGAAATATTCTCTCTCAGATACTATAGTATATGAAAAGAAAATAGGAAAAGAGATGATAAACATCTCGCTCGTATACTTTCACGCTTTTCTGTTTTTTTTTTTTTTTTGTTTCAATTCCAATTTCAATTCCAATTTCAATTTTTATTTCTATGAGAAAGGTAAACGAAATAACAAAAAGGAAAAAAAAATGGATAAGTATAAAAAGCAAAGAAAGAAAGAAAGAAAAAAAAAATCAAAACTGAAATTTGGTAAACGATAAATTGACGTGATAAAATTTAGGCTTTCAAAGTTATCAAGTTTATGATCTTCTATGTAATATTATATTATGTATTATATTATATAATATAAATTTAAGCGGTAAAATGTTCGCCTGTTCATTGTCGTCGGAAAATTGAGGAGGCGAGGAGAAAAGTCGGTGAGTAGGTGGGGGCGCTTCTGTAGAGTTTGGAGGTGCAGATGAGTAGCTGAAAAGGAAGAAGAAGAGGAAGTGGCGGATAAGGAAGAGAAGGAGGTACGGAAAGGTCTTATCTGATCTAGACTACTCGACGCCTCCCGCAGTTCAGTAGGGTGAAGAGGAGAGACGAGAAAAAAAAAAGAACTAGGGGATGTCGAAAGATTCCTCTCGACGGTAATTATCTTAGCTAATGAAGTATATTATATCAGTCGGAATAGAGAAAAAAAAAAATTGAAATGAAAAAAAATTGAAGTTCGCTAGTTCGCGGTTAATTCAGCACCCCGCACGCGTGATCTATATAGGTATAGCTTCGCCTTAATTTACTTAAGCTCCATAATTTTTTCGTCGATTTTTCAATGAGACAATCTGAATACCTAAATAAACAAGTGAAAGTGGAAAAAAATTTATGCACAGCCCTTCATTCCGCAGATGAAAACCGTATACATTAAATTTTTGGACGACAAAAAAGGAAAAAGGATTGGATGACTGAATAAAATTAGAATAAAAAAGACGCTGAAGAAGAGAAAAAAATTAGGATAATGATCATGTGATGCCCCGCAGCGACGACCGCGATCTACGTATATATATGAATAGGGACCTATATTATAAGTATTTTTGTTTAAGTCAAAAATAGAAGCTGCGAACGAGGGGATCCCTTTATACGTGCAGTGCTTGCAACGGTTTTTCTCTTTTTCTTTCACTACGACCATCGTCGATATCGTTTCATGCGGAATTATCACTACACCGCATCTGATTGGCAAGCAACCAAAAAAAAACAAAACAAAAAGAATAGAAAAAGTTAAGAAGATATTGCGATTACTATTTTATTTTTCCGCAGCATCGCGCGCGATGTCTTTTTTTTTTTTTTTACTTTTTGGAACTCGTTTCGCTCATCAACATTACATACACTCTTATTATTTCTTCTCTATTTTCTGCTCCAGATATATAGGCGATAAAAGGTAAATGAGTTTTCAATAATGTATCGCGCGTTATTACGGTGAATAAAATTTGTGTAAAAATTTATTAGCGCCATAACGTGCTGTACGGCTGTATATATGTGTGTATCTGCAGTGAGGCGTGAGTTAAAAACGGTATATACGTGTCGAATCGAATAACAACGAAAATCCGCGTCGCACGTGTCATATGTACAAATTATATACATATGTGCATTACAAGTACGTTTATACCCAGTTACGTATATAACGGGGTTAGAAGAAGTATTTTTAGTTATTTTTAATGCGAATCGGTAAAATTAGAAGACACACTTTGCACCCCCGTACAGCTGAACATGACGAAAACTAGAATTCAGCGAAGAATGTTGATCAAAATTCAAGTCAGTCCGTAAAGATACAATTAAGAATAAATATTTGAAATATCTACACCACTATATACAACTTGTATCGAGATGCAAATTCCATAGAAGAAAAACCATTAAGAAAGAAAAAAAGGAAAAACAACAAAAAAAAAAAAATAGACGGGGGTCGTGAATACGGTGAATCAAAATGCGGGAAAAAAAAAGTAAATAAACTATAGAATCCCAAAGCATTTTTAGGGTGGTTAGTGAATGGGGAAATATTGCGAAATATGAGGGTCGAGGATGGTCCATTTTCTCATTTCATTCTGGAACGGAATACTAATTTCTCCCTTCGAAATTACATGTAAGGGGGGAATCGTGGGAGAGGGACGGGAAAAAGCGATCTCGTTGACGTTTAAATTTTGTCAGGGATTGCAGGAAGGCGCCAAACTTGTGTGTATCTCCGGTTTTCTATAGAAAATCCACAACAATGATTATACTAATGGTATCAATTCTACCCTCTCTTGTTTCTCTATAGACACAAGAAATTTTCAACAATCTCTCAACGCAAAATATACACACGATTTTTCGTCTCCATCATTTACGCCATACATTTCACCCGTAACATCGTTCACGATATATACGTAGGGAAAAATAACCGTATTACGTCCTCGTTATAGACATATTTTTTTTCTATCTTTTCTTCTTTTTTTTTTTTTTCTTTTGCCTCCGGGGACGCACACATGTCGCGGATGTAACGAGATTTTCCGTTTTCCTGGTGTGGAGGAGGGGGTTTGGGAAAATGCAATATTGTGTACGCGAATCATCGGCAATCGCAAACGACGTCGGGCGAAGGATCAGTTCCATCTTTGGAGTCTGCAGCAACAAGCGTGTAATCTTACGTGTGTTATATCTACGTCAGATTTCGTACTTTTATCAGGTTTTAATACTTTTCCACCCGAAGCGACTGCGGCAGAAGAGATATTGTGCAGATTTGACTATTTCTCATACCTATATCAGCGAGAAATGTTCGTCGCAAGCCGACGTGGGACGAAATTTCGATAAAGCGAGATTCGTTCGATCTTGCGAGATGAACGAACGAACGGCTGCGATTGTCAGTCTGGTAATTTATTTCTTTTTTTTTTACCCCGCATGATGCAGGCGGTTCATATTTCCCGGTAAATCCCATTGAGGAAGATTCATTTTTCCCTTGCGCAGCGTGTTCGCATCAGATCTGTTGTAATTCAAGTTTCTTTGGATTATTAATGACGGGCGGATGGTGCATGACGTCGCTTGCGAAAGTAGTAACTATATTTAAAATATACATATACATACCTACTTAGGTATACCTATGTACCTTGGAAACTTTACTCATTACGTCGCAGCCGTTCGTCAGATCCCGGACGAATTCAATTTATATTTTATATTAACTGCACGGATGTTAGGAAAATAGGTATAATATACATATAAGTATATAGATTACAACCCTGTAACACGAAAAGCGCGGAAAACTAACGTCAAATTCTATAATAGATCAATTTTCTGCATATCTTTTCTAAATTATCATTATACACGATATAAATCCGCGATTAAAAGTACGCAGGTCGTAACGTTGATAAGATATTTCAATTTTATATACGAATAGAAAAATATGTACGATCAAAACTGCGACTGAGACGCGAGAGAAGAATTATCCCATACAACTATACCTATATCGCCTCGTCTAGATTTTTAAATCTCTTTGGACCGAATAAAGAAAAAAAAAAAATTTCACGTTGAAGAGGTTGTTACAAAAAACTTTCCTACGTCATTATACATAAGTATAGATAGAAAGACGTGCATCGAATCGTTCCACAATACGACGGTACAAAGGATTACAACAATTCCAATATAACGAGCATATACTTCACATTTGCTATTACCTACTGTATATAGTTTCTCCATGAAGAAATGTCCGAAATAAGTCCTTTGATCGCGCATCCACTTTGCGTCTAGAAATTTATTTTCGTTTTCGTTTATTTTTGAACGTTGAGAGTTTTTTTTTTTTTTTTTTTTTAATATCAGGAGCAAAAAAAATAAAAAGAGAAACTAGTGTACTCGAAGATTTATACAAATTATTATTTATCAATCGGCTCTGATCGATTCGTTGCGTTACGATTTTTAAATTGAAATAAGAATTTCAATTTGAACAAGAATCGTCAGGAATGGTGCAACAATTATAGATAATTGTTCCTTAATCCTCAAGGAGCTCCCTTTCTTTTTTCTTTCTTTCCCACACATACTATAGTATTACTTACCTATACCGTCGCGGATAAATGCACCGAAATACATCGAATGGATATACCATTTTGAAAGTAAGTTTTGACCTGACTCAACGAATAATTGGCTCTCAGAATCAGACCCGCAGGTATTAATATCGTGTATAGATAATTGTTAAAATATCTCGGACAATCGTATACAAATGTATATGGAAACGCGACTCATTATTTTACAATTCTACCGCTGCTGGAGCAGGTAAGGAATTAGTAGATGTAGGTATATTACGTACTTCATGTACATGTATAATGTACAAGGATACATATGCACGTATATAAGATGGATGCGCGTGTGTGTGGACATAAATTATATATATATATAAATCGTATATTCTATATAAGGTAAGGTAAAACGCGAGGCGGCGGTGGCGGCGGCGGCAAACTTGGAGGTTTCGCTTTGATACGTTAGTACGTCTCCGCGAAGCCGTTGGAGCTGCGGTACATACATGTGTACATATAGGACACTGTATAATGTGCATATGTATATAAAACTGCATACCCTCTTTAGCGGTGCCGCATAAATGTGACCGACTCCAGGCTACTCGTGATACACACATCCGAAAGACGTGGTTATCTACCTACGCGAAAAAATGAACGAGACATGAGAAAAAAGGAAAAACAAAAAGAAACAAAAAAACGATTGCAAAATACGTCGAAAAAATGTACGATACATACGCGTACCTGTGTATGCATCGAATGAATGAAAGAAATTGAATCGTCGCAGCTGCATGTAACGCGATGAACAAAAGAGATGTTCCAAATTTCGAAAATCTGCACAGGTACAGATTTGAATAGGAAAAAAAAAATTCTGCATCATGTTCGTTGAATGGATTTTATACCACGTATGATATCAGCTGATAACATGGGCGATGGTGGCTGATCAGCTGTCCGGGCAGAAAACGCAGACTGACAGAACGAGGGTGTAGCGAAATATACGGGGGGTTTAGAGCCCGTTTCCAATAATCATTAGGTGTGAAAGTGACGGGTGTTTTCTTCCGAGTTTTTTTTTTTTCTTCGATGCGATCCACGGTTAACTTCGTCCCCTCTCTCTCTCTCTCTCTCTCTCTCTCCACATCTCTTGAGCCGATATTCCGACAGAGTAAAAGCTTGAAGGGGGCGAAAAACGAGAAAACTGAGAAACGAGAAACGAGAAACGGGACATGAGCTATATGCTGAGACGCGAGAGGAATGCAAACCGCCAAAAATAACTCCCACGCGGGGCTGTCGCCCTCCGCTACTGCAGTACACAGGCATCGCGGTGATATTTTTAATTCGAAATACATTTTCTATTTCATACAATTACACATCTATAATTTTCTGATCTACAGACTTTTTTTTTGTTTCATGTAAATATATTTAAAACGATGAAAGATCGCTCAAATAGATCGACAAGGTATAAAACACACTCGAGATAATTTAAACACGAATTTTCTTATAATTTTTTTGGATGAACAAAAAAAAAAAAAATATTTTTCACATCGCAAAATAAGATTTTACATTTTCATACTAATACATTCGATATGAGAAGAAAAAACAAACATTTTTTCTCTGACAAAAAATATCATTGTTAACGAATTGATAAAAAAAAAAGGGGTAAAAAATGCCAATAATTTTTTTCCTCCATTCGTTTCGTCAAAAAAATTTCTTTCGGTACGACGAAACATTTATTCGAGTTCAATAGGACAGAATTGTGAACAGCTGCCGAGCGGATCCGTAGATGCCAGAATGAAATAAATGACGTATGTTCGTACGTAGACCGTACCGTATACGTGAAGTTGGCATCCAATCGAGATTCTATACTACCTGAAGATATACCGCAGGAGGAACTCCAACTCTAGATCATTCTTGTTTCTGTCCTATAGCCAGCAAACTCCATATAAAGCTGCGTAATGACCGCGAATAAAGCGAGCTATACTTGTATTGCATCGACTGCATTTCATACACACATACGTTCGGAACTCCTCGCGGCTACTGGGAATAAAATAATTCCTGGGATCGAGGGATCGAGGCATTGATCGCCGTAAATGGTCACCATATCTTTTATTTTCGTTTATTTGTACAACCTTTTTCTTTCACGTTCTTTTTCTTCCTCTTTTTCTTTATATTTTATTATCTTCTTCTTTCGAATTCTCTCCTTTTATCACGACGTGATACACACATATACATACATACAGTGCGCCATAATACGCGCACCTGTGACAATTAATTTTAATACAATTCATAAATGTGTTCGACAAAATGACGATCGATTATTTTATTACTTCGAACGATTATTATTACCGCACCATAATCGTATGGTTATAAGTTAAAGGCACTGCACAAGAAAAAAGGAAATAGAAAAAAACAATACAAAGCATCCGGACAAAACTATATTTAGAATTATATCAAATAAATGCGGTTTACTGAAAATTTATCGATTCTATAAACTTGATTAAAATCATTAATAATCGAACAATGATCGGATTGTTCATCCATATAATTCTTTGCACTGCTGAAGTGTCAATTTCCGCAATTATTAGTTCATATAAATATTTCTCACGATGACGTTAACACGCAATATACTTGTACATTTTTCATTCAGTTTTATTAACAAAAGCTATTTATTTAGCGCATGAAAGCTCAACTGTTGTTGTTTTTGTTTTTTTTCTTTCTGTTCTGTACAATGAATCTCAAAAAAATGGGATTAACAATTACATCCGCAGAGAATTACTTCGTTTGACGTGAGAAAAAAAAAAAAAAAAAAAAAAAGGAAGAAAGAAAAGAAAAAGACAAAAAAACCATAACTTTTCAAAGAGTTAATTTTGTTCTCGTTAACCAAAAGTTGACTCTGCTTCGAGTGCATCGCTGACAAAGAAAAGAAAAAAGAAACGAAAAAACAAAACGAAAGGAAAAACCCGGAAATCAAACACCGCGCACGCCTTGGATATATCTACAAGTTTACGCGGGATTTTTATAGCTTTGTTTGCACAGTTCTAACACACGAAGGGGTGAAATGAGAGATATGAGAAGGGAAGGGGGCAGGGGGGTGGAGTTGAATTTGACGAGGATAAACTTAAAGCATTGTTCGATAGTATAACCTAAACGTTGTTGACGAAGAAGAGCGACGAGGTGAAACTTGCGCGCGAGGAGATATTAATAGTTGGCAGCTTTCTGACTTTCTCGCATGCTTTTCGCCGCATCTCGTACACACGCCTGAACTGTTTCTACAACTTTCGACTCACCGCCACCCCCCGCGTTGCCCTTGAGAACGACCCGCTGCCACGTAGAAAATGGGGAAGTTTTGATAAACGGGAAATAGCGAAAACATCCCCAAGCTCGATCGAGACTGTTCGCAAACTTGGAGATATATATTTTGACTCGCACGGAAGAAACGATCGATTTATTAAGGTGGACAAGTTCGGAAATTGTGACAACAAAAAAACTGTCCCAATCAAATCGCATTTGAGCGGAATTTTTGGGGAAAAAAAAATTTTCCGCCACCATCTTCGAACCAACAATGACAATTCCTCGAATGGAATTCCGAATAATTTTATCCAGCTGGAACGGAATGGCTAAGATTATATATATTTTTGTTTTTTTCTTCCAATTTGTGTTGGAATAATTATTATGGACGCATATATATACCACATGGCGAACGGTAGAGTATAGTGTTCGTGTCGGAAGGCAATTCGCACGAAACTTTGAAGTAGTTTAATCAACCTTCTCGGACAAAGACCGGATTAAATACCACTACAAAACCATCGCGTGTTAAAGACACGAGCCGAAAGATTAGAAAATCATGGTGCAAGGCCGCGGAACAGCATCTATCTGTATATACTAACATAAATATACGTACCTATATATCCACGTCGTCCATTAACAGTGTACATAGCGTGTAATCATGATCCTGTATACGTGACCGAAACGAAACTATTCTTATCGAAATATTTATAATTCGTCGAAAAAAAAGGAAATGAAAAAAAAAATCCACGAATTTATAATTGATTTCGTTGATTCATTATTACAATCGTGCGAATGCATAATTATTTATACGTAAATAAATTGACCTTGGAAAATATCACGCGCCAAAGATGATTAATAAAAGTATAAGGTATGTCCTCTAAGATGGTGTATACAATTGATATATATCTGTACGATTATATCGGTATACCTGCAAGGAACGAATAATTTAACCCGAGGTAGTTTTATTTCTTATCGGCTTTCTTCTTTTTATTTTTTCTGTTTTTTTTTGGGCGCCTTCTCTTTCACGTGATAATTTGAGCAAAGTAGGTTTCGCATCGAGTGCTCTTTTAACGAGATCAATTCGGTATCCTCATCGGTATATTATAAGGGCTAATGGTATGTCACTTGACTCCTTGATCCCGGAGGGTCCCTTTGTCCCGGAGGAAGAATCCGAAATCCGAAATCCTAAATGCCGAATTCTGAATCCTCTCAATCGACGTCCAACAATGGACTTTCGATTTCGCTTCGGCATAAGCTATCCTATGCTACCCTATATACGCCCTTCAAAGAATAAATTTCAAATTTCTCCCTCTATTCTGCGTTATTATGGCCTCTCAAAGCGAGCATTCGCTGCAAGTCAACCGAAGATCAATCGACGTCTGTGAAACGAACAATTATAAAAATATCTGTGATCGTTACTATACATATTCATTCATTATAAACGGAAGAAAAATTCGTCTCGCACATGATGGTATTAGAATAACCATTATTATCATCCGTGCAGATGCGCTACTACTTCAATTTGTAATGTTAATAATAATAATAATAATAATGATAATGATAATGATAATAACAACAACGGTATTGTCGGATCAATGAATGATAAAATAATAACGCGTTCATTGAACCCAATTACCGCATTTCTTCGATGCAAATTATCTACATTAAATATCGCAAAATCTATGTCTACAATATTACGGAAAAGCAAATTATCGATTATTCTAGGGTGTAATATTAATTATTTTAATTATACAATTAGAAATAACGTTTATATCGTGTTTATATGGCATTCACCGACGATCGATTTACTGTATATAGCATGTATAAAATAATTGCCTGCACGCGAGGTTATTGACATTTGTCAAAAATCAAATAATAATTCTAATCATGGTATATTATGTGAACGCGACTTAAATGGTGATCGTTATTTGATCAACGGTATTACAAATTTACACACCGTATAAGCTTTGATTTCTTTCATTCGGGTGGTAAATTCTTTCCTTCTTTTTTTTTTTTTTTTGATTTTATTATTGCAAACGATCATCATCGGTAAAAAGAGAATGTAGACCATTATCGTCACGAGGTGAATTCTTGGTTGCGGTAATATCTCAATGTTTCTTGGATTTTTTTTCCATTCCCTCACCACATCTCCCTTCTCATCGTTTTTTAATTAATTTCTTTTCTGTTTTTTTATTCTTTCTTCTTAGCAATAACTTATTTCATCCGTATAAAGAATTAGGCCACTGCGGTGCTTTTACGAAGAAGGCAAGAAGATAAAGAAAATTAAATAAATAAAATGAAACGGAACAGAGCGAAATCTTTCATCAGCGCATTGTCGATATAAAAATATGAGTTGTTAATTGTAAAAAAGTTATCGATTATTATCATCATTTTTTTTTATTCATTTTTTTTGTCTCACACGGTTGAGAAGGTCCGTTCCAAACCGTATAGCGCGTACGGATGCGAGTTGAAACCCAACCGCGACATATGTTGGTGCGTAAAATGTAATTCTTAGGATTTCCTCAACGTGTATAAACGCACGCTCGCGACTTGCAGAAGAACAATAAGACACGGAATTATTAATATTCTAAGAACGAGCCGGACCGGCGCCGCCGTCGTTGCCGTTACCACCAGGGATCGGGCCGGGAGTTGGTGGCTGCGACCGACCGGCCCGGCCTCGGTCGTGCCTCTACAACTGACCTGCACTCTGACTTAAAACACCGAACTTCATCGATGTACGAAAATTATATGAATCAATATAGGTAATGACAAAAAATGGTTCTTTATCAAGCAGCTGATGTACAGGGTGAGTCACCGCAAAGGTCCGATTCGGGAGGAGCTTCGATTGGCTGAGGCTCCGCCTTATCCATTTTTACCTATTAACGTGTTTGTGTAGATTTTTTTGTCTCACTCAGTACGACCAGACTCTAAACCAAGTATCGGCTTGAGCACAATAATAAGAATATCCGAAAGTAGTGATGTCTGATCGGCGATTGGCAACAGGAATTTTGAGAATAACACGTAGAAATGAATGGGGGCGGAGCCTCGGCCAATCGAAGCTCCTCCCGAATCGGACGTTTGTGGTAACTCACCCTGTATATAAGGTTTATTTTTTGTTGAAATTTCTTTTTGGGGACGGATTTTCTTTCGGAGTAAAAACGGCGCATTTGTTGTATTTTCGGAGGGCAGTGCGACGGTTTTTGCTTTTTGAGACAATAAATTTGTATTATTTCACGGAGTATTTCGGTAGCGATATAGGTACTTACAGCTACGGCACAATAAACGGGACTTCCGTTATTTTAGGGACGCGTCGACGTCGAGCGCCGTCGGGGTCATCCGCAGCTTAAGTTATTGTTAGTCAACGTTAGAAATTCCTTCACTATAGTATGAGATAGCAACTGATCTCGCTTCGGGCGTGCGAGTTGCAAACGAAAATATCAAGTACCACAATATCCGCACACCGTAAGTCCACGTTAATTTAGTTACCGATGAATTTCCGATAAACGATCGTAACATTGCAGATGTCCATTAGATGCTGCGTACCTGGTGCAGTACGTGGAAACTTGCGACGGATCATGATTAAAACATAACGTATAGAGTAGAAGGATAGGAGAGTTTTTAGATTCCGTCCGCACGATCTTATCATCTGATCTACATTTAAATTCTACCAACGTCTCTGATCCGAACACGGTAGAGAGAGTAGAAAATCACGTTCCCCAGTCTAAAACACGTCCCTAAAGCCGCTGGCAAAACCCTTCCCTGTAAAATCTATGTAATTTTCTTTCTCTTGTTCGGCTTCTTAAAATCGAGGTGTCGCTCCAAATAGGATAAAGAGTAAAATAGCAAGAAAAAAACCAAAAGTGAATAACTAAAAAGCATCGTTCGGAGTTGTCAATTTTTCATACTCATGTCGGACGATTAGTTTTTCAAACTTATCTCACGATCTTATGTGATCAGTGCGCGAAGATGTTCTCGTGGAAACTACTAAACCGCGATAACGCGGAAAACAAACACCAGATTAAATTTGCCGCCACGCATCGCATCTCGCGGTTACATAACCTATACACGTGCAATACACGGAAAATGAGATAAATCGACCGGAAATACCGAGACCCAGCTTTTCTTATTGGACGGTTCGTAACAGGAGATGAGAAATTGACGGATGCTTGTGGTAAATAAATACCTGCCGCACGTCTCAAATAAGTAAATAAATTTAGGTATGTACATAGGAAAAATACGTATTCTCTTCTTCGCCATCCTTCATCCTTTATCTTCACAAGATTTTCCATAATATTTTTTTTTCTGTTTCTTGTTTTTTTTTTTTTTACTCATTTCTTTTTTTTCGTAAAATCTTTCCCGTCATCGCGATATCGCGCCTCGTAGATCGCACAACGCGGTAGGTCAATAGAGTTTGACCCCTCGGCGTCGTTTAGCTGTGGGCAACGCGATCGCCGCGTTGTATGTAGTTTACCACTTGAAAAAGGCGACCCTATAAATATACCTACACCTCCACATATACACCATATAGCTATACCATAAAGGCCTCCTACGGAGGGTGAGGATTGCCCCAATAAGTTTTTGTTTTCCTTTTTCCCCAATACGCTCGATATATATGAGGTACTTACCGATTAGAGTTATCGGTCCATTCTCACCGTCGCGCGGTCAACCCCCGCAATAACGTAGATTGCCGATATAATAAAACAAAAGACGACCGTACAATTCGCCGCATATGCGTTCACAACCGAATATGATACCTAAATGAAATTTTTCACTTTCGTACGATAATTCTGTTTTTTTTCTCCAACTATCTCAATTTTTCATCCTTCAGCGGACCACCTGCAGGATCATGATACCGCGTGAGTTATTTTGAGGATTTTTCAATCGAGGCGAAATTTGAAAATAAAAAATTACTCCGTAGCTCAAAGAATTTCTCATCCACCGACATATCGGACGTATACTGAATAGGTGTTTTGAAAAATTTGATGTGAGAAAAAAAATAAAAGAAAATAAAAATAATGGGAGAAGGAAACCAAACTATTTGGGCAAACTCGAAGCAAGGGTGTGGCGCCGAGTGCTGTGGTGCCGCACCTCTGTCTCGTCTGGGAGGAAGAGCTTACGGTGTATATTATAAAGCATTGCCACGGTATGGGTGGTATAAATATAATAAGTGAGGAAGAAGAGGACGAGCCTTGAGAGTAAAAATTAGTTGATAAAAATCGGTATGTATAAATGTATAGCCTATATACCAAAGATGAAATGGGTGGGGTGCAGGGGTTGAGATATATACAGGTTACGTACACATATATATATGTATAGCCATGTAACCCGACGCTACGTCCCGTGTATTTATATGTGGTGTAGGTATATAGGGCATTCCATGTCAATTCGAACCGAGGGTATTTCTTATTTCACATTCCAAAAAAACAGAAAAAAAAAAACACGAAAACGTCTTGAAACAATTTCTTTCGTCGATTCTTACGTTTCTCTTCCAGTTTTTTTTTTTTTCGATACTCCAAACGTTCGATTGAATTTCTCTCGGCGGGAATTTGAAGAAAAAAAGTAAAAAAAAAAAAAGAAAGAGAATAAATGAATGAATAAATCGACAGGGTCAGACCTCTGGCAATGTTGGTACGGAATGACCCATATATATATTCACCCCCGTTCCCCATCCCTCGGGCAAGGCGTTAATTCTCACGTCTCCTGTCCCGCGACCAAAAAAAGCGATGAATATTTAGATACATATCGTGCCATGCGTAATACACGTTATATATTCATATATACATATATATATTATGCATGTCAAATAAAAAGAAACGATGATTGCAGCGTTCCCAAAATTTTTTATTTCAAACCGTTTTAATCAAAAGGCTATATACACATGTGCACATGTACACACATACCCACCTATATACATACTGCAAATTACAAGCGATTTCTGTATGTAAAATTTCCAACTAAAATTAAATCGCTTTCATTGTACGGATCGAGAGATCGTGAGAACCATTATATGGCAAATTATTAATAATTATTTCAAAGCAGCGAAAACAAAAAATTAATCAACAAAATTCCAATGGTTCGAGAACATATTTGTTTTTGCGTGTTTTGTGTACGACGACATCAGTTTTCATTCGTTCATTATTTTTTTTCTTCTCTATTTTTTGGCAATTTTTTAAGAGTCGATATTACAGGCCGCTACATGATATAGTTTTTACCGCGGTTGCCTCGCGACTTGAGATTATTACTGGACAGCATTTGCCAAGTAAAGATATATTGTAATTAAGATCGTTGCTTCTAGTTGATTGGATAGAATTAACGTTGAGAATAAAAAGGAGCTAAATGAGACAAAAAGAACAACAAAAGAACAATATACCAGTGGCCATTTAATAAACGCGAAACATTTTCGCACGCACATTTTATGTAACGTACGTCTAGATAGATACATATAATATTATACCATGTAGTGAACCGCGGACAGATTAAAAATATAAAATACATAAGAATTATAGTTGCCAAAATTTCCAGTTAAAATCTACCTTCAGCTCTTTCTTCTCATGGCTCGGATATTTTCTGAGAATTCCGTACACGTCTGTGTTTCGCGAAATAAAAAATAAAACGATATAATAATAACAACATACAGGACGGTTCAAAATTTGAACGAGCTTCGCATGTTTCTCGCGAGCTTTTAAAAGTTTGATTTCCGTCCGCTCGCGGCTACCTCCACTAAAAGTATAACCGGAAGTTCCTCAGCCAGAGAGTCATATAGCTGAATGTACATGTATGCATATTTATGTATACCTATAGCACCCCTCGTGTGTCTAACAAACGGGTATGCAGTTCACGTAAATATACATAAAATATACATTAGGTACCGCGTACGTAGAAAAAGTGGCGGAAAATAATAGTACCTAATAATGATATAGCGATAATAACGACAATGAAAATGATAATAAAATAATAATTATCATTTGTGTAATTTATTTGGACGTCGTCGCGTCGCTTTTACGTATACATATATCTTGTACCTTCGTATTGCAGGTGCATATTATACGTTGGTACGGAATTGGTATTTTTTCAAATAAGGAATTCAATGTTGTATAAAATATAATGTTATAACCGGCGCCTGTTTCAGACACTCCTAATTTAAATTCTAGCGTGAAAATTTAATGAGTTTTTGTTCAAATTATTATTTATACAATTTAGTTAGCAGCGAATGGTGTTCATGAGGTATATAGCAAGGTAAAGTACAAAGAATGTACATTTGTAATTACACACGATAAAAAGGGCGAAGACTGAGTGGAAAATTTTCCACCACCGGTTTCACTCCTTATTTGACTATATAATTGTGCTCCACTCGCAGCTGTCATTATTTTATAAATTGTAGATAGGTATAGCGAGAATAAGTAATAACTATTTATTTTCAGTGGAACGTAGGAAACGATTTGAAGTAAAAAAAGAAAAATAATCGATACATATCTACACCCTCACGTTTATTTAGTTCGCGTCATTTTCCGGCGTGCGCGGAATCGAAAAATGAAGATTAATACGAGTATAGCGAATATAAGGGTGCAGAGAGCGTCGAATCCATTTGTCGCGGTTACATGAACCATTGCACGATATCTCGTGTCGATATACACGTCCTTTTAGTATCCCCAAGAACGAGTCGCATGTACAGATCGAGTGAAAGAAAAACGGAAAATCGAACCGATGGAAGAGGTTCGCCGATTTTTCCCCCACCCCCTTTTTATTTTCAGTTAAGGCGCGATTCGGAGAAACAAATAAAAAATATAGTCCGATTACGTAATCGATACGTGAAAAAGTGGACACGTCGTATACGCGGGAGGGGCGTAAGGGGATGCAAATGGCTAATACGCGAATTAAATTCCGCCGCCCTTATTTCGGCGCAGGTTTCGAAGAGATTCGATCGACTACTGGGGCGACGAAAAATCAGTAGGTAACAGATAAAATACGATTCGGGGTATGTACGTGTACATATATGCTACACCAGGAGTACATATATACATGTATATTACGCATATACCTAACCCCCGCAAATACCGTTCGCTCGTAAATAAAGGATGTTTTTCGGCGTAGAAAACACGATAACAATCCCATCCGTATAATATACTTTATATACATCACATGCGCTGGTCGTGTTAGACGTCGTAGTTTTACAGCCACCCGATATAGTATAACTATATACGGAGTACATTATAAATGTTCACCTTAGAAAAACTTACGCGGGAATATGAAATGAGAGACATTAGAAAAAGAAAAAGAAAAAAATCCCCATCATCGTAACAGCAGCGTCGAGTTTTTTTCTCCTATATGTATGTTTTATAGAAATAAAATAAAAACTATGGCGGATAAAACAGAGGAATGAACAAAAAAAATAAATAACAAATATAACCCTTTCGTATCCTGTATAGAAGGAACGGAATATAATTGAGGGGAAAAAAATAATTGGATTATATTCGGTGATTGTTTGATTTTGCGATTCATTTTTTTTCCTTCATATTCCGCGATAAAATAGGTATACCTCTTTTTTGTCGAAAGTATATATAAGATTGTATTGTTTTTCTTTTCAGCTATTCTTTCTATAGATATTCTTCGAGAACATATCATACACTCAAAGACGTCCACCGGAAGTCCATTTCTGTGATTTGAAATATGTGTATATATATATATATATATATTTCCCCTTTGTTAGCTTACATCCCAAGTAGAACGGAGATAGGAGATCTTGGGGTCCGTAAAAGGTAGAACGTGAGTCACGGACTGTACCGCAGTCATAGTGGAGGATGTTGATTTTACGAGGAGAAGAAAAATCGTTAAAGATCTTCTTCAGGGTTGTTTAAAATATACCGCACAGTCCGGTACGTTTTTACGAACCAAAAAAGTTTGCAGTTTTTGTATACGCCCGGATAATACAAAAACTGCAACGAAAAATTTTACTTTCAAACTTGAAGTTTCACATCGGGGAAAAAAAAAGATAGATCCTTATACGCTGCAGATGATCGAGCTCGGTGAAGATTAAGTAATGTTAAAATTAGGTGTTATAGATCGACGTAGATTTTCGGTTAAATATTTTGTTGACTAAGGTAAGCGTTGGAGAAAAAGAAAATATTCGAAGAAAAACTAAAGAATTATTGTGCCGGTGAATTTAACTGCGCCACCCGCCCACCACTCATCCTTGCAACGACAGCAACAGCAGCCGCCGCGCGGCACCCACTCGATGGAGTAAATTCCATCATTTGTATTCAGAACTGAAGTATCAGACGAAAAACAAGAACAACTAGAAGAAAAAGAATTTTGAGAATGAGAAAAAGTTTTTTCGCATAAATATGGTAATCTCAAGGACATCGCGCCGGGGACCGCTGAATGAATCGATTGAATTATCGCAAGAAAATATTATAGCGGCGAACGAAAATCGTCGATGAAGAAAAAGAAGAAGGAATCCGAATTAGACAAAAAATCTAATAATCAGCAAACAGGAAAACTTCCGTTAACTCATCGGCGAAATAATACGAACGTAGTTCCGCGAATATTTTACATACGAAGAATCCAATCGCCATCTGACCGTTGAAAAATCGCTCAAAAGTTCAGAAAAAAAAAAAATCGTCCCACAAAGATCGTTTGAAAAACAAAAAACAGAATAGAAAAAAAAGAGAGTATACGTATAAGATTCGAGGTACGTATATATGCGTGTGAAGAAAATACGAGGTCGCCGTTCAGCATTTGTATCATTTTCGAAATCGTCGTCGTCGTCCTGCGAGCACTCGCTGGCAATACAAAGGAAGTATCTCGTTCGGATCGATCGAAAGCAATTTCAAGCTGAAAGTTTGCGCTCGATTGGAGATACGTGCAGGTAGGTTAGAATGCAGAAAAAGTACGTGTCGCCCGTAGACCTGCGCCCTTAGGGCGTACACATCACGGAACGTCGACGAATTTCATCTCTTCCATATAGGTATACAAGGCCGAAAATAAAAAAAATAAATAAATAAACGTATACGTATATTCCGATAGAAAAATAGAAGTGTATTGAGAAAATATAAAAATCCTCCGCCCCCGCCCCCGCCCCCGCCCTTTAGATCCGCTTCCACTTCCACATGTACGGTATACAACATAGCCTGATAGAAATACAGCACTCGCGTGATCGTTTGAACGTCTAGTCGCCGCAATATCCCGAGAAGAAAATCCTGTGCAGAAGAAACGAAGAGGATAAAGAGAGAAAAAGACAGCTTCCCCAATTTCTACCATGACTAGGTATATATATTGTACAATGTAAGGAATTGAAAGAAAAAAGGAAAAGCTGCGGGGGTGAAAAATATTGTCCTTTTATCCCTAGAATTCTTCGAGTAAAGTTCCGCCGTACGATCCACCTGATGCTCGCTTTATGCTCTGCTGTTCAAACATGATAAAAAGATGAACATTGCGCGCCAAATCTTGTCTCTGGAAAAAAAAGATCTTATTCGATCATCCGTAAGGAATGACATCTATAGGAGGAGGGGAAGCCCGAACTACCGAACAACTTTATATTCTTCACGCGACTACTGGGGAACGCACAGATTTTCAGCTGATTGTGAGTGAGAACGAAAAAACCGAACATTAATAAATCATTTCAATTTGATTCGCTTTGATTGTTCGATTGACTTGTTTTTTTTTCCACCCTCCTGTATGATCCACGATCTACGGTTTGAAAATTCCCATATCCGGTACATGAAATGTTGCACAGTTTCTTTTCGAAAATTCAACAATCGACGATCAAAATTATCGTGCAAATAAAAAAAAAAAAAAACATCCTACGCGTACAACGAATAAAGCGGTTTGTTATAAAATCCCGAACAAGATTATACAGCTTCTTTTTATACGTATAATAAAAATGAAAAAAGAATCATCTTCATTGAGATAAATCAATTGATTGCATTTGCATGGGAATGTGCACGAGGGAATGTTATCCTGACGTTTTCGCAAGTCTGTTGAAGGATATCAAGGAATAAAGTTGAAGGAATTATAAGATCGCGAGAAGAGAGACTGGAGGAAAAAAGAAGAAAAAATAACCGAGAAGGAAAAGAAAGATACGCCGCAGCAGCAGATGACGAAGGCATATAGAGTTCAAGGACGATAATCAAGATGTATATCTGGCCTAGCTCAACCCAAAGGTGTAGTCCGTCTTACACTCTTTTTTTTCTTTTTTAAATTCATATTTCGAATCTATTTAAGCCTGATTCCATCTTGTCTCGGTTCACTTAGAAAAAAAAAGTATGGAATTGATTTCGTTAATTTGACGGAAAAAAAAAAAAAACAAACAAGTTAGTATGGAAAAAAGGAATCAGAAATGCTCGAGGTTGTTGGTTCGATGCTCCGCCATATATTGTAAATCATACATTTCGTATACATTTACGAAATTCCAAAGAACCGCGGTTCTGCTGATGAATGTTCCTTTTTCTTGCCTTGGTTTGAAAACAATAGAATATACTTATACATACATAGTATATATGGTACATATATATGTGCCGTTGCTGCTGCTAGCGCTTTTGTTCGTTTCATGCAGTTTCCTTCATCCCCTGCAAAGACTCCCCCAGATCCTTGTTTCCATTCCCTAAGGATACTCCGCATCAGCTGCCTGAATGAATTAGTCAGCACGTAGCTAATTTCGGGGAAAAAGCACAGCGCGTCTGTACCGTAGGTATAAGTAGATATAGTTATACGTAGTGGAAATTCGGAAGAAAAACGACATCGACAACGACGACAGGAGACGACCTACAAAAGTGACTGATTTTACATACTCTCTGAATACCAGAGGAGAACCCGATCAAATTTTCCCCCAAAATCCAAATCTAACCATTCTGCGAATTATATTACAAAACACGTATTTGTTCTATAAAATTATACGCATGCATATAAATCTGTTAATTCCTCTTCGTACCCCAAGTATACAAGGTACGGCACATAGGATACGATCGGGATCGGCAGCGCTACGATAGGGTCTTCCAAATGATTCGTTTAATGAAATACGGGCTAAGGTTTCTGCAGAGTATGCGGAAACCGGATTTAATTTGCAGGAAAAAGACAAAGTAAGGAGAGAGAGAAAATTGAACCCTAACCTTTATAGATTAACCATAAAAGGGTAGAATAAAATGCTGCAGCGGAGGATGACGATTTTCTGTATTTTCTCTCATTCTTTTTCCCCACTGATTTTTTGTTTTTTTTAAATTAAAATTTTTTTCACCCACAATTTTAGAATTTTTATACCAATATAAATGAACATGAGTTATGTGAACCTATATACATACATATGCCTAAAGTGTGTTTTATATGTAAATATACCTATGTACGATGCATAACGTTCGTATGATATTCGAAAAAGGAACATATTTTCAAAAGTAAAAATGTCGCAGGGTTAAAAACTTCAAACCTTCAAGGGGTTGGTATTCCGGAACTGTGGGCCGCAGAAAAACATTTCAACTTGGGGATAGGCAGAAGACAGATATGTAATGTAAAACAAGCCGTGGATTTAAAATGAGGCCGCTTTGACAAATGAAATGTTTTTTTTTCGCCGTTTCTTTTTTTCTATCCGTCTCTTTTTTTTTATTGCAATCAATGAAACGATTTCTCAGGTGATTCCAGTCCTTTTTCAAATATCAAATGGAGTGCTCGTAAGGTTAGGTTAGCGGGAATTTTCGAGAATATATGTACAACCTTATGATCAGTTTTGAAAAATGTATAAATTGTTTGAATTCATCAAAATCCCCGAACTTTATCTCAATGAAAAAAGTGTGCCTTGCGGGGGTGAAAAAACGAATCTAAATTATCCATGCCGTGTCGCTTAATTCGTGGATTGAAAAATTCCGCGAAAAATCCCTTGAACATTAAAGACGAGAGAAAAGAAAGAAAATTTACGAAATGTGAAATTTTTTTTTATTCTACTATGCGATTGGCGACAGAAGGAAAGCCTATTTGAAATTTATATTATCTCCAGTGTTAATGAAAAAGAAAGAAAAGAAAAAACCTGCAGAAAAAATTGTCTGAATCGCCAGAATTGCTTTATACATCCAGCTAAAACGTTCGCGCTTTGTTTTTCTCGATCAACCATCGATCATCGGTGTAAAATTATGGATCACTGAATATCCAGACCGTATGAAAAAAAAAAAAAAAAAAAAAACAAAAGGAAGAAAAAATTAATTATAAAACACATAACTTATTGTACACATTAAACAATCCGATGATTCGTAAGAATCTGTCAAGGTGTACATATTGTATCGAAAAGTCTATTAAGCATCCTATGTAATATTCGAACCGTTGGAATCAACGACGCTGAATGAAAATGGCTGCTGCACTTCCGGTTGACCCGCATGGCACTGACACATGACGCGCGTAACTATAATATGGCGTTTATACTTCACGGCACGTTTGAACTCGGCGATGTTGTATTAATAGAACTTCGATACCCACACACGTTTACAATTTTTAAGTATACTACAGCTACGCGCGCCACACGTATTTCTAATTTATTAAACGGTTATTATTACCTTATGAACATAACCTTAATTGTAGGCGCATCAAGGGCTAATAGAGCGTAAAGCACACTTTCTTTTATCTATACTTTGAGCCAACTCGGCAGCACGAGTTATGGGGCGTATCCCAAGAAAATAAATGGGGGGAAAAGAAAAGAATAGAGGAAACGATGATTCGATCGAGATCCGGTTGTCGAACTGATTTATCATCTAATTTCATAAAACTCGTCAATGATTTTCGCGAAATACCGCGACGGACGTATCGAGTATACGTCCTATAACGTTGCCCTCAAATTTGTCAATTAGCTAATAGGTAGGTATGGACTCGGGTTTCGGTTATTCATGATTTCGTACGATATAACGGCAATAAGACACGCGATGAAAAGAATTCAGGATTAATTCACGCCCACTCTCGAAAATCGGGAGTTCCGCGCTACGAGGTTCTCTTCTATTTTTCTCTCGCGCTACACCTACCCGGGGTACGTTATCAGCACCCTGTTTTATTTACTTCCTGTTACACATAGATAATGCACTACATATAGGTACCGCACTCCATGGTATTCGAACATTTGTTCTTTCGTGAGATCTGGGAGCGGCGCGGCGGCGGCACGATCGAGTCGTATTAAAGAAGATGAACAGCTGAAGAGGTGGCAGAAATGGGTGGGAAAACCTCGTCGCGAGCAGCTATAGCTCCTTATACCATAACCTACTGCGGGTTGATTGATGCGCGTAAGCCCGAAAAACTCGTGGCGTTTGCTGCCAATTGAACACGCTTCGATTGGATTTTCAGGAACCAACGCGAATTCCCCAAACAGACAAAAAAGAGCAGAGAAAAAAAAAAAGAGCAACTCGATCGATCCCAATCTGATTATTACATACCGTGTATATAGGAAGACGGAATCTGAAAAACAACACTTTTTCTCTCGCTTTCTCTCTCTCTCTCTCTCTGTTATATAAGTATGAAACTTTGACAATTTGAATAATTTTTTTTCTCCTCAAAACCCTAAATTATATATGAAAAGCAATTTCAGCGGAGGAGAAGAATAAAAAAAAAAAAAAGGATAAAATTATTGAATTATGCTGAAAGTTTGACACTCTCTCGGGTAGTCTCGAGATATAAACTGGATGAGGAATGAAGAGAAAAAAAACAATCGAAGAAATGTTTCGGAAAAATAATAATAATTACGATATCATCTACCGACAGTGAGCGAGTGTTGAAAATGCGGCAACTGTTCACCGCGGCAAGAGCTTGCAGTAAAATCTGAAAGTTGCATATCGATGCCTGAAATTATGAACGGAAAATGTTTGACGGGAAGCGGATAACAAAATAAGTTGTATACATATGTGCACATGCGTAACGTACATAGATATGTTATACCTATTTGTATACCATATTAGTATAGAACGAATGAAATAATATGTACGAATTAGATGTGAGGATCAATTGAACACACCTAATGTCAATGACACCGTTTAAATATCGATGTAGATATTTGAATATTTGAAATAAAATTACGATGAACTTTAACCCGGTCGTTAGGAGAAGCTCCATTCTCCCGAGAGCGTTGGAAGGCCAGACTTTGTGGACTCCGTCGTCCTACCTCGTCGACAAAGCCATCCAATTATATTCATCATCACCAGTGAATTCAACCGTCGACGACCCGTTCTAAGGAGGTCTCTTATTATGTATATACATATATATATCTATGAAATGTGTATAGGTATGTGCGATACGTGTATTTTCATATACCACGCGTACGTGTAGATTACAAACACACATGTGCATCGGCTGCAGAGTGCTGGAGTTTGTATTAATTTCACCTACATTACTGAAATATATACTTACAAGTATACTGGTCCATTTTAATCTTTTCTACGTATAGTTATACCATAACCCCATAGAACGTGTATGAGAGAAGCTTAAATCGCATTAAATGACTCGAGAAGATGAATTATAAGGAGCTGTATACGTACCGTGCCTACAGACAAAACAAAAAGAAAAAGAAAACGAAAAAAAATTTTCATGATCGTTAAGTGAACGAGGATAGTTTTTTCAGGGGAACGAAAATTCAGAAAACTTACAGCGACGTCAAATTTTTCATCGATATACAAAGATGAAAAATTGATTAATTTTCATATACATTATACGTGGGTACTTTTCTGCCGAAAATTTTAGAAAATTTTTACATCGATTCATTATAGATTTTCTCATTGGTCGAAAAAAGTTTTTTGTTTTTGTTTTTTTTTTAATCTCAATTATTTTTAAATTCATAACTTTTACTTGCGACGATCATTCCCGAAGGTGTGCTAACAAATTTTTCTCCCGCAAGAAATTAACATAGAAAGAAGAAGATTGAAAAAAAAAATTAATAAATAAAAAACTGAATTTCAGAAATTCAAATACCGTGAGGTCTGGCAAATATACCTCTGGACGATGTTAATTTTTCAATTTTTTTATTTAATAATTTTCGCCACGATGACGATGTACATTACATGTATCTGTATATACGCATGTATTACATACATACGTCGGATCTTCTCTTCATTTATATTATTTTATTCATTCTATTTATTTCAATTAATTTTCTCCCCTCGCGCTGAAAGTTGAGTCGGGCGCCGACTGCTGCAGACTGTCATATACATATGAACATTTACTATATATACTCTGTTATACATACTATATATATAGTTATGTACGTATATACCTATATTTTCTTCTTCACTCGGTTATTACAACTCGCTTTTGCATTACGAGCTAAGCCCATGTTATGTACATACGTAGTACATACATATTATACATATATGAATGTATATTATACGTATATAAGTATATTACACACACAACGTTTGTTTGTTAAATAATAATTAACATCATGCGCGCAACGTAATCTAAATTAACGCGCGTTCGTATACATACAATATATTTTTATGTACTATACGCGATACATATTACGCAACACACATATAGATATAACACACAGATGTCATCCCATGTATAACAATTTAACCGGCAAAAATCTGCCAGAATATCGACGTAGGTATGTGGAAATAAAAAAAAAATAAAAATAAAAAAAGGACTTTTTAGAAGAGAAAAAAAAAAAAAAAAACGGAACACCGATAAAATTCGAATATTCTAAAAAAGTTTGTTCATTTTTCTTTTACTTTTTTTTCTTTCTCCTCAATCACTTCCTGCGCGGCGTGATATGTAATTTTGATAACGATGAGATTTATTTTCTTTTTTCTTCTCTCATCGACGTAATTGATAAACGACGACGTCGTATGGCTTAAAATTTTTCGAAAGTATTTTCTTGTTTTTTTTCAAAGTGAGGATAATTACGCCTTATTTTTGTTTTCAACTCTATTGTTTCATTAGATATATATGTACATATATACATGTGTAAAGTTTTCTGCCCGTGTGAAAAAAGGGAAAATGTGATAAAAAAAAAAAAAGACAAAAAAAACGAATTCTTTACGTACGCGAATGTACAGGCATTATGCGGCTCTGAATTGAGAGTAAAAGAGCTACAAGATTTTTCACTTCTGTTTTCCATTTCGTATGTAGTTCTCCTTTATTCTCTTCTTTTCTTCTCCATTATTATGACACGGCCTACATTTTTCTGATGTTAACGCGGTAAACGAAAACTCTTGCAACGGAAAGACATCATATAATATACGTGGTATATAAGAGAAGAGAAATGGTAGCTCGTCCGGGACTCCCGCAACGTACGACGTCGTCGTCGGCGAGTCGTAGATATATTTATGCGTCGAGTTTCCCTGTTTTGTGTCCCGTACTACAATCATCCGTATAATTACAAGGAAGGTATATAATATACCGTAGTTCATGAATTTACAGAGTTTCTTATCATTAATTTTTAATTGTCGAGAGTTTGATTATTGGATGTGTAGATTTTTCGACTGACTTTTTACCGGTTTGAAGAAGGTCTGAGACAGCGTGGAGAAAAATGTCGAACAGAATTTCGGTATCTAAAGGTGGAAAATTGATGATGAAAAATTAGGGGTTCTTATTGCCTTTCTTGTACGTATCGAAATAATTATATGATCTTTTTTGAGGTGTGAGACAAGTCGACTCCTTCATATACGTATAGTGCGGCGTTACGCCACATTGACGTCGTCCTGAAAATCCTGTAGGAATGAAAACCGCAATCTATTTATGATATAAAACCATCCGATGACGTAATATCCCGATTTCCGTCAAAAGCTGTGATAATATTCGCACATTATGAACTCCGCGATGATTCTTAATTCTTTTCTTTCTTTTATTTTTCTTTTCAGGTATTTGTAATAATTTTTTTCCGTAATTTAGTGTGACTCGAGTATTTCTACGAAAATCGTTTAGTGCAGACGCGGTTGTTTTTTTTTTCTTCTTCTTCTTTTTTTTCCATTTTATCTTAGTATGACTGTTCTGCGGCAGTTCGTCGGTCATTCGACACCGTTAGTGGTTCCCATTAAAAATATATGAGGTCCTTTTGCCACGAAAATTGCATTTTTGGCGGTTAAGACCTTATGACGCGATGTGTGTGTTCGAATTAATATGTAAGTTAGAGGTAAAAAAAACGTGTACATTCACGACGGCTTATATAACGGATGCTTTTGTTCCGCGGAAGGTAATTTTTATTCGCTTTTCTAAAAATATATCACGTTTGCCTCTTCCATGTGTATAAAGAAGACCTTTGTGCAAGTAGCTCTCGACTTCTTCCTGCAACTCTTCTATTTTTCATTTTTATTTTTTTTTATTTCGATGTTCTCGTTTTCTCTCTCTCCTCTTTCGAGTCTTTTATACTTCTAATATTCGTATATATAGGTGTGTGCAGTATATTACATTTTTCGTGTATCTCATGTGCCAAAAAACAAAAAAAAGCTCGCGCAGTACCGACAGTTATACAGATGAAATAAATTTTCAATTATTTTACAAATTTGTACATTCTATCAACGAAGTCTAATTAGCGCAAATGTTTCCTGTGTCAGTAATTAACTGTATCTTAATTCTTCGCGCAATATATGTGATAATATAACGCGGAAGCTCTTTAACCGCAAAAAAATGATTAAACAAATGTTAAAATTCTGGCATATATTTTCGATCCGATGAATCATATGCGCTGTTAAATTTCCGGGAAAATAAAAGAGTGACTAAATAAATAAACGCTGGACAAGAGATGGTAAAAATTAAAGGCTGACCTGCATTAACGCGATACAGTATATATAGAATCACTGCAAATAAATGTGATTCATTAATTCGACAATTGCAAAAATCCATCGAATTAAATGAGGAATAAAATTAATTGAAAACATAAATTGCGCTGTCGTCGGAGTGTAACGATACAGTCATCGTTTAAACAGAGTGTGAAAAATAAAAAAATCATACAACTCTTTGGCATCAGAAATAATTGCGGTGATCAGGTTCCTGGACATTTTTATCATATGTCTGCTGTTTGTAACGCGTGAATCACCGCGCGCGAACTTACACCGCAGAAATTGCGTATACCTACGTGGCGCCGATTTATTTAGAAAAAATTAATCACTCGGCGATTTCTCAAAGAAATTCAAATCGGAAGACGTCTGAACGGCTGATTTTCTCATTTTACTGCTACGATTACGTTCTTTTTTGTTCTACTAATTTCACTTCATAAAAATAACGTAACGAAGATCTGCTGCAATCGCACGTCAACGCCTCGGACGTGAAACACCGCGGTGCAGATGCGGGAAAAAAGAGAGAAAAAAAAACGATGGAAAGAAAGAATAAAATGAAGAACTTTTGCAAACTGCGGAGAGAATTTGCCGTACCTTATACACCTTTAGGTAGAAATATATATGATTGCATGTCGTCGACTTGCGCAAGCATTGCAGTTTCGCAATAATTACCGTTCGCCGCAATCCTCGAGGTACGTTATAAATTGCATGTACGTACATATATTGGTACCTTATATCTACTAGAGATACGTACGTTGCAGTCGCGCATCAGCAGCAATGTATTAAAAAAAAAAGAAAGAAGAAAAGAAAGAGAAAAAAAAAACCAACCAACTCGCAATTTACTGTGATATAATTTCATATGGGTAATTGCAAATATGCAGTATTTTGCGCATAAAAGTTTTCTCTAGGGTACAATGAGTTATCATATTCGTCCAGATGAATTCGACCAAGATATGATCCCCCCAGATATATAACAAACATAAAATAAATACTCTTATTTTTCGCCACCCAGGTGCGATAAAAAAAAAACTAAACGTGTTTGTTAGACGTCGAGTCGAGCGAGAGGATGAGAATTTCACTTGGCACGCTCCTTAGACGAGATGATTTTAGTAATGTCTATCCTTTAAGAATCTCAAGTATTTCGAGGACGCGAGATCGTAATCCGAAGTACTCCTTTAATTATCCTTTCTGAAAATCTAATAAATTCACTTCCGGGTCATCGAGAATCGCGCGTTGCACGAGTAAAAGTTTAAAATTATTCTACTCTATACGACGTTTGTTTAAAACTAGCAAAGATGCAGGGCGAAATCGTGCACACAAATATACAATATTTCTAATTCACACACGTCTCTCTTATGTTTCAGTTCTGCGTTTTTTTTTGTTGTTTTTACAGTTATCACATAAAGCTCTACCGAGAGCAAGTCTGGAAAAAAAAAACGTCGACGATTAGTAGAGAAAATGAATAAATCAATCGGAAACGTATCAAACATAAAAAAAAAGTTTGTACTATAAAAGTAGGATAGTATCAGAGAAAATTTTGTAGAAAATCAAAAAAAAAAGAAAAAAAGGTCTAATCAAGTTAATTATATATGGAAATACGCTCGAGCTATTGTACCTTCGAAATATCTTATTTAATGTCTAATACTCTGTACTACAGGAACGACGAGAGAATGAGGTTAAATAATATAAAACAAAAGAGTCAGAAAGACAAAAAATTACTCCTATTTCACGTACCTACAAGAGAAAACAGAAAAAAAAGAAAAACGATCCCTCGGTGAACGTCAACCCTTAACTTTAATTCGAGTTAAATTAGGTTACGCGACGTAAAACGGGAGGTGAGTTTAGTCCTGTGGGGAATTTTTTTTCTCCAAACCGCCCCAACCCCCACCGTCCCTTCCTCTGCGGCGAACAACCACGTCGATATAAACTTGTACCTACCCCAAGTCGTAAACAATTTTAAAACATTAAAACAGCCCAACGATGACGACAGATTTTATACGACTTGAGGCTGACCCGAGCCATTATTCTAATGTAAGCTGCACCTTCGAAACACCCACGATTTATTCATTCTTTTTTTTTTTTTTTAAGTTTTTTTCTTTTTTCCTCCCCCACGTAATCGTTGCTGAGATTACAGCTATAAGATTGTAACCCAAAATAGGATACGTGCGTGAAGATAAGAAAAAAATAAAAAACGAAAAACAAAAAAATTAGGGGTGTTTTTGGAGTTGTTGTACACTGAGGTTTGACGAAATTCAAAATTATGAGGTTCAAACTGCTGCACTCGAATTCGGATGGACTTTTCATATACGTATAATGCTCTATATACCTGTATAAATTTCATTCGTTTACGGGAGCGTATAAACCCAGTCGGCGGCGTATAACTTCATCACCAGAACCCGTAGGACCGAGTCAAGTATAGGATGCGGTGGTAAAATAAGGTGAAAGAGGCAAAAGTGGTGATAAACTGTCAACGACAGAGTTTTCTGACCGTATCCGGTATATACATACTACCTTATATACCTTACGTTACATTTATATGTATATGTACTATGTATATTATAACTATACCTACCGGAATAAAAAGCAACTCGAGCATAGCTAGAGTGTAGAGCAATTTGAATCGTCACGTACTATATTTATTTCAATTGCTTTCATTTTCTTTCATTTATTTTCGAATTCGGAAAATCAAGAAATATAAATCAGGAGGGAAAAAAATATATATATATAATATATCAACCGCAGCGGTCGGCCATCTTTTAATTATTTTGCGCTAACATAAATCTCACGAATTTCGTGCAGACTTTACTCTGAAATTATCAGAACGTCGGTACGTATGAAGTGCAATAGCAACTGCACTGTGCAATGTGAACGTCAAGTTGAAGCCCGCGTTGTGGAAACGACGAAATAAGGTGAAGAGAATGAAAAAGCGCCGAGAGAAAAAAAATGAAATAAATAATTATAAAACTGCGGATCCCCGGGTAAAAGTGAAAAGTCGAGATATAGGTACGTTGAAATTGAATCGAGGAGACGAATTAAAACTTTAAAAAATCCTATCTTAAAAAGTTGATAACCAATCGAAAATCGAAATACGAGATGAAAACTCGAAATTCGAGATGAGCCTCGTGTTTCTGAATTCGCGATCTATAAAATTGATCGAGGTATCGCCAATTTATTGCTCCAAAAAGTAATAAAATAAGGATACCTCGATGAGATTTATTCCTAGCTTGATTTACTCCACGGTTCCGTGTTCCTGAGGTCAAAATACGTTAGAAAAGTGTCATACGATCAATTTTAAAAATTCTTCATTTTTGACCCCAAAATCGACAAAAATCTAAGGTTTGGACCCAACGTCCAATCCTATATCCTGAACATAAAATTCAAATTGCGATAATGATAATGCAGATTGATAAAAAAAAAACTCTTAACATGTGATACGTCTGAAATATCACGATATGAAATTGAAATAAAATAGTAGACAAAAATTTAAAAAACAAATGAAATTAAATGCGGCGCGCGCGCGAACGCTAGTATCCTAAATAAAGATACAAGATAATATTTACACAGATCACATAAGTATTGAAAACGCATAATTCTTGTTTTATATTTAATGTGAGACGAATAAAAATATGGAAGGTAATGCAGGTTGAAAAACCGCCAAGCTCGTAATCTTCAGATCACGCAAGATCAGCTGTCTCGCGAGGTGATTTTCTCGTTCCTCTCAAAACCCTGCAGAGAAAGGCAATAACTCAAACGTTTCTCGTTCCAAAAGAGGGATGTAAAGTTTTATATTAAACGAATTTGAGTCCAGAAAATTCACCAAGCTCAGCTTTCGCAGTTTTTCCTAGCATCGTGAAATTCAAAAAGCGTACTGAAATAATAATAATAATAATAATTCACGTTATTTTTAATAATGGAAGAAAAAATATTCACTTCATATCCACGTAATAATATCGTACTCTTTTGAACCCGGTGAAATATATTTAAATATTCAAAGTAATTCCTATGCGGATTGTTTTTTTCTTTATTTTGTTCATTTTTGTGCTTTTCTATTGTGTACCCTAATCTAAATAATAACGTCGTTCGATGTGACGATGTATGAAAAAGAAAAATGAAAAAAAAACTTATTCTTTTTCGGGGAAATAAATCGAGAGGATAGAGAAAAAAAAGAAGAAAGAAAGAAAAAACATAGGTGGATCTGCTGAGGGCGCGATTTTCTATTTGGGTTATTAGGTACGAAACGCATAGCGAAGCTCCTGTGCCTCTACGATAACAAAAAAAAAGGTTTGAAAAAAAAAGATTCGAAAATCCGCGAAACTTTTCACTAACAATAAGAAAAAGACCATAGGTATATATTTTATATGGGTGGTATATGCGGTAACGTGATATTTGAAACTTCGGGAACGTCGTCTTTAAATATATTATATTATGTTAGGTATATATACCGTAAGATTCAAAAAATAATAATCCTGCACAATAAGTTTTTCCGGCAAGAAAACAAAATTAAATTCTACACAGTCTTCGAGAGTTATTTCCAAAGTTGTTTCACGGTGCTTTACGCAATCGCGAAATTCTTTCCCGCTGTTAATTTTTATGAAAAAAGAGGGAAAAAGAAAGAGAGAGAGAAAAAAAAACTTGAACACCCGTTAGATCGACGCGTGCGGTAAATGACGGCGACGTTTCACGATTGAGTGGTTTGCGCATTGCTAGACGTTAAGCAATCACTGTGAATTAGGTATAGCCTCGGGTATAGCGTACCACCTGATGGTAGCTTTCTCCATGAGTAGTCGGCCTTTGAGAAGGGCGTCGATTGACCTTGAGAACCGACTGTGCTAGGAGGACTTTTCCCTCGATCATCGCGTCGCCCGTAAAAGAGCAGTTGTCAAAAATTGCCAAGAAATGGGAAGGGAAAATGGAAACAATCGCATATTACATGTACGACGCGGGGTAGAAAAGCGAATAAAATCCATTTATAAATTCATCTCATTGGCGGACTCGATACGTGAGTCAATCGACGCGAAAGGGTCAAAGGTCGACGGCTTGAGGTCGGAGGTGCGATGTGTATAAAAGTTTGAATAATGAAAAAAATTTTTGCGCGTGAGCAAGCATTTCAGGTAAAAGTTTGGGGTTTCTGGAAGGTGCGTATAGAACGTCCCTATTTTTCGTTTCTTTTTTTTCACTTCATTCAATTCTTGTATCATTCAATTAACATTTGTTTACATATATATACGAATTTTATAACTGCAGACGGCCGGGCCGTGGTTTATTTACCGCGAAATGGCAACGGTTGCGAACTTAAACTGAAAACTGCGGAAACTGAAAACTATATTATACATCAGAGTAACAGAAAACTGAACAGTGAATAGAAATGGAAATTGAAATGGAAATGGAAAAAGGTTGTATATTTATGGTAAAAGGTTGCTCGATGGTGGTAAAAAACAGAGGTTGGTACACGAGAAATTCAGAAAAATAAATGCACGAATGTATTCTATTTATGGTGACGCAAGTCGAATCGCAACCTGCGTGCACGTGACAGAACGTGCGCCATGTTGGAAAGTGCGAGAAATACCAAAATCCGGCAATCCGTGAAAACGATCAAACGTGAGCGAGTGAAAATTTTTATTTGTCATGTTTTATATTTTTCGTATACATGAAAATGGCCGGCGATGACGTAATCTTTTGGTCGCCCACCCATATAGGCGCCACGCATCACGCATGAAACGCATATACATATCGAGCTTCGTCACGCGCCACACGCGAGGCTATAAGAACCGAAAAAAATATTCTTTATACACACACAAACACTCAAAACTTATGAATTATGAATGTAGTTTGTTTCAGAAGCGATTCCTTTTTCTGCAGCGCGGTTCACGGAAGAGAGAAAAAAAAAAGAAGAAAGAATACGTATTTCTTTCTTGTTTTTTTTTCCACGGTTCAATATCAGTTCGATCACCGCTTCCGAAGCTTCCGTATAATATGTACAACACGGGCATTAAAAATTGCTTTGTTTTTTCTCTTACTATCATAAAAATGCAAATCAATTCTGCTTTTCAGAAAAATTTCGTTATTTTTCGTTTATTCTCCTCAAGATTTCGTGTATAAGTCGGCGTATATGTTTTTTCTTCTGCGCACCGTCTTTGAAAAAACAGCACACATCGAACGACTGGATTAATTGAGTCAAATAAAAACGCGTGACTCTGCCGTAAATTAGGAACTATAGAGTGTGTATGTGTAACGATGAAATTTGTAACCTTTATATCAAAGTTTTATAAAGTAGGGAATTTAAAAAGCGAAGGAATAATAACATACATCTTTCAAATCCTTCCGCACATCCAACCTATTAACCGCAAACGCTCATATATCGAGAAAATCGATCGACAATGTACGCGTACAACGTGTGTACATATACGATATCCCACCACATACATACTATATACATACATAGGTAGGTGTATATATAGAAGGTATGCCCGAAGCCATTTTACCCGCGTTGGGAAAGGCCAGCAGATATTTCAAACCCTTTGGCCCGCTGCAGGGTATAAACCCACTTCCGGGTTGCCTTCGAAGAATACATATATACATAAATATGTATCGTAGGTCATATATATTGTACATACTATATTCGCGCCTTAATAGGCTCGCCGAAATATACATATACCATAGCTATATATTTTCAAAGCAATTCCTGTGGACTAAGAAAATCGAATAAGGCTTGAGGTTATTTCACGAATGCTAAATTGCGTCTAAAAATAAATAAATAAATAAATAAATCAAAAAAACCGAGGGACTCATACAAACACGGGAATAAATAATGCAATACTTGAAAGAAATATACCTGATAAAAAACAAAAACGAAATTTTTCATCTCCTGTAAACGTGACAAACTTCAGGACACGTTTCCTGCAACAAGAGGAAAAATATTTCGACGTATGTGTATATAATATATATACAAATATATCTGAGATACATATGTACAATATGTATATATATGTGTTACATAAACAGTAGGGGAAGTTGTGTTCCTTATCATGTTTTGTTAGGGAAGTGCGGTGTAGATACAGGCCGCGATTTCGTGGCATCTTTTATGTAAAAAAGAGGAAAAGAAAAAGGTGTATATAAGACTATGTAAAAAGCAGACGGAAAAACATAATCGGCGTTTTTTATTCCCTTCTCTTCAATTTTGCATAAAAAATTTCCCCTTTCGGTCAAAAGTTATTCCACCGTTTCTTCCCATGAAAATGTCAGAATCTCGTCAGGGTATTTGTTTATAATACATACGTATATACCCGGTACGTATGTGTAGTCAGAATTTTGCAAATACGTCAATCTTCATTTTATTTATTTATTTTTCTTTCCTTTTCAACATGTTGTACATAAAAGCAGCAGAAGTAAAATACACCATTAGATACGTGCTGCTGTTACGAGGGTATTTATATACATATATGTATATAGGTATATATATTTGTACATATAAAGACGGCTAACGAGCCGTGAAAGAGCGCAAATTACCCCCAGTGCATACCGCACGTGAATCTCCGCCGTATATTTTACCTGTGGTATAAAAAACGAGCCCCTTACCCCTTAGCGAAGAACCTCTGACAATGAGAACTGAAAATGGGCGTAACCCAAAAAATTTGAAATTCAATTTCGTAGAAAATTGAGTGTAATTCTAACGAAAGGTAGCTGTTACGGATTCGTGAGTCAAGGGCCAGGATACATGAATTTTGAGAAAATCAACATTCAAGTTTTATCGATTTGAATTTAGATTTGAATTTTTTAAGGTTATTTCGAAAACTATGCCATGAATTTGAAGAAAAAATCATAAGGTAAAAAAAAATTATCATATCTATTGATAAATAGAATTGTAAAAATAATTTATCGAAGAAAATTCTTCTCACGGCATTTATCAATAGGGAGTGCATGATTACCTGTTCGAAATTTAAACCGCGTTACGATTCATACTAATTCTTTTCAGTGCATCGAATGGATGCGAACATATGACATCCGAAATTGTGAACCTGACCACCGCATACGAGTGACGAGTTTCATAAAATCGCCGGGATGAATTTCTCCAAAAAACATACATACAACCAGAGGATATTCTAGGTAAGAGAAAGATAACGAACAGTAGCTCGATGATGCGGAGGAGTCCGCGCGATGACTCAACCGGTAGTGTCTGGTGCGAGGCGCCGGGTGTCGCGTCGTATGGGTTGCGTGCCAGCTTATGCCGTCGCATGATCTATATAAAAATATTCTACGTGCACGCACGTGTGCGCGGACCCTATTCGACCACAAATTATAACATCGCACCTAACCGACGATACGCGCGATTCGTTTTCCTACCGTCTCCGGTCTAATCACGAAGTGATCGAGACGATGATCCGTTGAACTCCCGCTTGATCAGCGAAAGCGTCGAATCGCAGGTGAATAAATTGTGACAAAGAAACAAGCAAACTTAGCGACCCGAACGCGGCGCCGATGTCGGAGGAAATATCATCGCCGAGGGCGAGAGGGGAAAATTTTTATTCGGGACCCCGAAAAAGCCTCGAGGAAGGCCGACGAGGGCCCACGCATGAGACACATATTGCTTCTCCCCTCGGTTCGAACGACGTTGCTGCATCATTTGCTCCGCATGTTTGTATGTGGTTAGGTTAGTGTGTTGTATGTACCATACGTGATAGTTGAACCACATGGTATATCAGACATTGGTGTGTGGATCCTTATTCCATTCGTTCGATCGACCCACACATGTACATGATATTAGTGTATACCAAGTGATTCACGATGCGTGACGTGTTACGTTCCATGTTCGGTTGTGTATGCGTACAGTGCATAAGTCGATATATATATATACATATATTTTTTTTAGCGGCGTGTATGAGGGGTGGTCATGGAAAATTTCAACAATTTTCAAATAGACGCGCTTCACTTCCGGAGATTTGATACGGTGTGTAATTCGTACTAGTCGAGAGCCAATCGTGCAGTCATGGGGCCCGAATTTTCGGAGCAAAAAATTCACGTCCAACGTATCGAAGCGATGCACGTAAGCGCGAAAATATTTCCCGGTAGGTATGTAATATACGTATACACATGTGTATGTGCGAAAATTCTTTTTAATCATTCTTATTTTCAACCTCATATCAATTATGCAGGTACGATGGTAAGTGTTGAACGTTGTGTACTACGCACGTAATTATGGCATCGTGGAAAAATGAGCACTCGAGTTTCAATTTTAGACGATATACCTGTATACGAATATTATATACATATAATTATGATGCATGCGCGATATATCTGTGTACGTATTCGAGAGTGCAAAGAAATTCCATTACCGGTGAACCAAGTAGCATCGGCGACAAGAGCTCTTCCTTCAAGCACTTCCGCTTTGTATTTAAATTCATTTTCTTTTTTTATTCGCTTTCTTTTCTTTTTTTTTTCTAATATACTCAACTGTATTTCAATACCTACATATGTACGAAGATCTACGTATACGTGTAGCACCCATTGGGGGGGAATAATAACCGCATGGGAAAAAACCAGGGGACAAGAAAATAGAGGAAAAAAAATAATAAATAGATAAAAAAAGAACCGACAAAATATAACAATTCAACGAGAAGTGAAATCTACATGTATACATGGAGAAAAGTATGTATATCGGTTTAAAAATAATGAATGATAAATATGAGTTCTAATGAGTAAATACAGAAATTATATCCGCCCTTATTATATATCTCATGTACACTGATAAAATGCCATTCATTCATTTTTACGTACATATATAGTATAAATAAAGTAAGTAATTCATACTGCGGAGATTAGATGAGATTGAAAGAAAAAGATGCCGTAATATGCAGACCGCAGTCGCAGTTTGATACTCTACATACCGTGATAATATGTACGTATATACGAACGAATACATAGGTATATAGGTTAAACCCCCAGAGTTTGTTTATGATAATGCGTTGAGCTGAAAGCTGTCCTTCATTTTTTTTTCTTTCGAAAGATTATCTCAAAGTACGGTTAAAAATGTAATCGCAAAGTCATGATTGCGAGATGAAAAAGAACCGAAAAACTGAAAAGAAAAATACGACAACTGTAAGGACGCTGATGTTGCATCAGGAATTTTGACGGTATCATTAAAAAAAAAAAAAAAAAAAAACATGAGGTCGCCCACAGTTAGTGATTTTTCTTTATTCTTTTTATCCGATGGATGAGGTGAGGGGGGAGGAGAAGATAGACAAATAAATGTAAAATAGTTGAAGAGATAATAATAATGAAAATAAAAGTAAATAAGTCTTTTAAAACTCGATCGTTCGTGCGAAACGAAATTTGCTAGAGGCGGAAATCCGATCTTGGCTACAGCCTGAAGCAATTATCTCATCTTGCACCGGCATTGCCAACTAAACCAGAACCACCACCACTACTGCCGCAACAACCACCACCACCACTACCAGAAGCGGCAGCGGCAGCTTGCTCGTGTATTAAACAGCCGCAAAACTTACGAGATATATTCTCAATGAAACTTGTTTGAAAAGTTCGTATTGGTACACCGACTAACAATCTTTAGAGTAGCGGCTCCATCACCAGCTCCGCTGTAGCTCGGTTAAATAAAGAATATCCGACTAACTAGGTATACGTGAAAAATAACTATGAACATAAACGGATACACCTATGTGCATTATATTCGTTATTAGATTTATTCGCGGAATATTACGAACATGTAAAATTACCATGCGGTTATTCATCAGGAAACAATTATAACAAGTGGCTGGCTGATGAATCCTCTCTTATTTATCTATCTACACTAGACTGATCGACTATTTTTTTTTTTCTTAAATATATCAAAAATATCGTTGAAAATGATGAAAAAAAATCCTGTGAAAGCCACAGCTCTTAATATTAATATTAAGATATCCCGCATGATAAATTTCAATTTCCCATTTGATTAACATGGGAAAGCTTGTTTTTTTGAGTTTAGAATTTTGTAACTCTTTAATGGTTCATCGAAAAGGCTAGACCAAATCATTTTCTCGTATAAAATTGAACGCTTTACAAAAAAGCTCTCCTATAATTTTTCGATAAACCGACGGGTTTCGCAGTTATTCAACTTTGAAATATAATTTATAATATTTTCTAATTTTTTTCCAATTTGTTGAAAAAACTATCAAGTTTATGAAAAAATTTTGTCAAATTTTTTGTATTCAAAAGTTTTTGAGTTTCACAGATGCTTTTATTTAACTGTCAAATTTCTAATACTATCGTATCTTAATTTTTCAATGAGTTCAAATTATTTTTTTTCAACTAAAAATTATTTTTATTTCTTTTTTTTTCCATAACTTTGTGACATAATTAGAGTAGTTTTATTACAATTCTGAAATTTTTTCCTATATTCACTGATAACAAGTAATAAGTATTGCAATTGTTTTTCATTTTTTGTAAAACCCGATAGTTTCGTCTAAAAATTGGAAAATACGCGAAAATATTATAAATTATATTTTAAAGTTGAATAACTTCGAAACCCGTCGGTTTATCGAAAAATTATAGGAGAGCTTTTTTGTAAAGCGTTCAATTTTATACGAGAAAATGATTTGTTCTAGTCTTTTCGATGAACCATTAAAGAGTTACAAGATTCTAAACTCAAAAAAACAAGCTTTCCCATGTTAATCAAATGGGACATTGAAATTTATCTTGCGGGTATTAATATTAAGAGCTGTGGCTTTCACAGGATTTTTTTTTCATCATTTTAAACAATATTTGAGAAAAAAAAAATAGTCGATTTTTTTTAATCAGTTTAATCTACACCCTATTCGAAAGATGAAATGTTTTTTCATAAGTGTACGAAAGAAGGTGCCGCAATTTTTTATCAAACTATAAATATCGACGGACAAGACTCAACGCCAAAGTTAAAGTGGATTGAAAAGCACTTTTCTCATTGGCAGAATAGCCAATCATATGAAGGGGACCCCGTTCGATTTGATATGTGATAAAAAAATGTTGCGTTTCGAGTAAAACCGAATTTCAGATACCGGAGTTATCGCAGATACATGTAATATATATTTTGGCCTCGTCATCGGGAGAGAAAATTTTTCGATTTTCGTTGATGACGTAGGGTCAGGTTAATGGTACAAACAAGACGGAGTATAAGGTATGGGAAAACAGCGAGTAAAGGAAATCGCTGTCTAGCGGATTCGTCTGCTATATGGAGTATAATAATTCGTTTTTCTTATCTCTATAAAAGCGTTGCTTCTGCAGGATCATATCGTAAACGGACGTCTGGCGATTGCCACTTATTGAATTTAGCGTTCTTCGAACCACCCGGGGGTCAAACGCCGTTTGGGACTCGGCTAACTTATTAATCTAGATTAATTGCATCGCAGTCGTTCTACTCATCAATTCTTTTTACTTCTTAAAAATTTCTACTGTTTTTTTTTTTTTCCAAGTAACTACATCCTACTTATTTTCATTATCCTATATACAACTTATCGTCAGAAAGAAGTTACAAAATCTCAAAAATCCTGCCCCTAGTTTATAACATTTGAAAAAAAAAAAAAACAAAAACAAAAACCTACATCCCTCGTCAAAGCGAGACGTATACGAATGAAAATAAAGAAAGACTGATAATCTCGTCGGCTAGAATTATAATACTAGAAAATAAAATCACATACGACTTGGATATACAGAGAGAATGTATATTTTTTGATTTTTTTTTTTTTACTTCAATATAATTGTTCAACACTTACCACACTTTCATCGGCGTACAGTGGTACACGGCTGGAATGTTTAGGAGCTCCAGTAACGAGGAACGTCGCTTGTAACGCGATTACGATTTTAGCGTAAAAGTACATTTTCAAGAAATTATTATTTTTTTCTTTTTCTCGAAAAATAAAATTAAACGAAAACGAGATAAACTAACACAAGAAAATACCAACCGCGGGGTTGACTTAATTAATTCACTCTTCACTCGATACACACATAGCGAAGGAAGAATAAAAAACCGACGAACAACACTGAGAGAAAACGGAAAAAAAATTAAACTTCAAAAATTTTTAAAGGAACTTCAACTACCCGTACATAGTTGTCATCTGCGAATGCCGTGCGTATAATTATCACTCCGCGAGAAGAAAAAAAAAAGAAAAACTTTTTTTTAATACAGTAATAACAATCACCGCGCACTTATGTATATTATATAATAATTGTATAATTTTTTCTTTTAATTATTTTTTCTCTCCTTTTATTATATTTATATTACGGAGTCGCGTCGCTTCGTTGTCACCTCGACGACTTCGCGATTATCGAAGACACTGACCAACGTTCACAATTCAACCAGTCGTTGTGGCGCCTTTTTTCCCACTGAAACAGAATATCATACTCAGTTTACTTAAATCCTCATCATACTATACAGTTAGCGGAAATCTTTGTTTATGGTGTCATTAACTCCTCCCCCTACCCCCTCCCCCCCGAATCACCTCCGACTTCATCCGAATCTAATTTTCTAGATGCGGACGTTTTTTTAATTACACTTTGGTAATGTCTGATTATCTTTCTTAATTTTTTTTTCTTCTTTCTTTTTTCAAATTTGTATGTCGAATAATTTTTTCGACGACATCGCCCGCATCACGGATAGGTGGTTTTGGGTGAGTTTTTGAAAGAATTCTTTCTGTTACCGGATAAAAAAAAAATTTCTTCTGGTTTTTGTTTTTTTTCTACAAGCGATAAAGAAAATTTTAGCCTAGTTCCTTAAAAAATTGGAAAATTATGTGTCATTATTTCTAGGTGATTCCCTATTATTAATTTAATTTTTTCTTTCTCTCTTTTCTTTGCGGTTGTATAATAGCTGTGGACTGTATAATGTAGCTGTATAGCGCGTTGATCAGAAACCATAAAGAAAAAAACATAATAGTCATCATCATCATCATCTCAGATGATACTGCAATATTGAATGAAAGAAATGTGTAATTTGCACGGGAAAACCGGAGCGATGAATCCGGAAAATTGCGCGTCTTATTATAATGATCATTGTGGAACTAAGCCAAATTCCGCGAATCTTAACCAACTTTTGTTCTTATAATATACGGTTGAAACAAACGAGATTTTTGTTGATCCAATTAACTTTAACCAGGAGTTAAACTATATCGAGTTATGATTTAATTTATTCTTTCTCTAATTTTCGTGTTTACTCATTCGAATGTTGTTTTTTTTTTTTTTTTAATTAAACTTTTTTAATGTATTCAATTTCGTTTTTCTTGCGCATTGAGCTGCGGCATAGCAGCGCGTGGCAACCAGATTCAATATGGTATAATTTATTCATTGGACTTGTCTTGTATACATATATATTATAAATACGAAGTGAAGTGGGGCGCGTGATTTCCAGGTGAATCATTACATGGCACGTATAAGCTGATAACAAACGACCCCGTTCATCAGGACGGGTAATAATTAGCGATTCTATCGTAATTATTCAAAGCTAGAAGAATTATCGTTGCAGAATTTCCCACGAAGAAATCTTCTGGACTATATACAGTGTATGCACATTATGCATACTATACCTACTTATATACATTCGTGTAACTCTATGAATAGCAGAAAATACGGGGCTTGAAAATGGTTGAAACGTTACGTATACCGTATATTTGTATATGCCGATGAACAAAAAATATCGCATATGAGAGAAAGAAAGAGAGAAAAAAAGGAAAAAAAAAAGAAAATGTGGTACATGCGAACGTATCTGCGAGATCGACTATACATGATGCGCTATCGCGTACACATATATTCACCATACAGTCGTCGGTTACGAGTTCATCAATTTCTTTGGGTATAAAAACTTTCTGTTTTTCTTCCTGGAAATTACCGTTTCGATTAAGGCGAGTGCTTTCGGAAGTAATAAGGTACCGATACACGAGAGACGTAAACAGAAAGAAGAATTAATAATAATAATAACAAGAAAAGTAATAAAAATAAAAAAAAAACGAATAGATACCGGAGTTTATGATACATGTTTTCAAATCAAATTAAAAAAGGAAATCTACGTTCACGTGTGCAGGCTGCTCATATACCGTTCGCATGACGATCGAAATTCTAGGTATATACTTTGCCGTGTGTTCGATTAAAAAAAAAAAATGCAAGTTTTATGCAGGCTATTGTACAAAAATATTTTCCATACGAGGGTGGAGAGAAGGAAAAAAAACACATAAGAAAAACTCGTAAACCCCGATATGTCAGCCATGAGTGTAACGAGAAGTTGGAAAATGTACCAAAAGATTACGGTGAGGGTTACTTTTTTTGTTTTTTTTTTGTGAATAAAGACGCCGCCACTGTGCACCGCAGACTTTACTGTTTATCTACCATATTATATAGTTTGTATGAGTTCAGATTAGTGAAACCCAAGGCGTCCCGAGATTAGGGAAGTTAGTTAATGTCTACTTAGAATTATGATCGTCGGGCACACTTTTGGGTGTTATCGAAATTACCAACCGGCACGTGTTTTTCTTATTCTTCTTCTTCTCCAAACTTCACGCAGATTCTCTCTCGACTGACGAAACGATCGATGAGCGAGGGAAGAAAATAATTTCGACGTATAGCTTGTCAGGGTGTATAGCGAAAAAATGTGATACTAATCATGGGGTACAGGAAAATATGTCGGGTCGCTTCGAATTTCGACGACGTTTTCGCCGCCGCATATTCCCGCGGAACGAGTTATGTGATTCTACGCCCACACTTGAAGTTGATAATCCGTCTAATTAAATAGGGAGGGTTGCGAAAAGAGCAAATATCTCTCCCCGTGTGACCCAAAAGACCAAAGGAATGTTCAATCAGCGAGGTCGTAAATGGTTAGGTAGACGTGTGTAATCCGTAGAATTTTCACCCCTTTTTTTTCTATCCATTTTGCTATTCAAGTGTCGCCGCTGAATATGGGCTGCTACCGTTTGTAAGAGAAAAAGAAAGAAAAAAAAAAAACGAGAGCGGGATTCGCTGCAATTGATTCAAATATACAAAAATATATTGCGATATCTGGATGCAGTGAAAGTAAAAATATAAAATATAAAATTCAAACCTTTTTCTGAACTCAGCGGTTAAGACGACGTTGAAAAATATGATGAACAACGTTACTGTATTCGGTACCGTTGACGATCGAAGAAAAAATCGTTGAATGAAATCGAATTGTCAGATTATGGGTACAGATAATTCTTAGTAAAATAAATGTGTTAGTCATGCTTATGTGGTCGTTACGTACCTGCAGCATGCCGTTGTTCTGTTATTCTCGTCTGAAAACCATCGGGAAATTGATAAAGAGATGATGATTTGCAGTATTCACTGTTTTCATTTTCTTCTCTTTTATAGGCCGACGAACTCTGCAACCGAGATTCATAAAACCCAACGCGAAGAGGAGCTAGCGCAGTTGCATCGGGTTTATATATTGCAGCAGACGAGTTTTTCTCTTTGTTTTGTTTTTATTGTTTTTTTTGTTTCAATTTTTTTTTTTTCGTTCCGCCAGTAGAGAGAACGGATGGATGGAAGAGAGTCCTCTGTTTTTATGATTTATATTTATATCATATTATCTTTACTCTCCAAATCACGCTACATTTTTCGTCACGATATTAATAATTATTATTACGATACCAATTTTTCGATTACCGAATAACTTCGCACACATTCATCACGTTTGTGCTCCGTAAAAATCACTCTCGATAATTTGTTACGTTGATCCTTTTTCTTTTTTGTTTTTTGTTTCTTGTTTTTTTTTTCGATTTAGTTAGCGTAAATTCGACCGATCGAACGACTCGTTTGGTCAACAATGGGAAGATGCATTTTATACGAACTATGGAAGATCGAACGACCGAAATGCAGCGGGCGACGTGTTTTGTTTTTAGCTTCTCGGTTTGAACGCCGCGCTATTTTAACTCCTTGTTCTTGTTCTTCTTTTTCTTATTCTTCACGTGCACACGTCAGTATTGGTACACATACAGGGTGTCCGGCAACTAACGCACTTCCTCGTAACGGTGAATTCGTCTCGAAAAACTAAGACAAAAATGTTCAGTGCAAAAATGTCGAGGCATCAACCGTTTTCGAGTAAGAGCCGTTTAAAGTCACCCAATGTGAGGCCAGATAAGAGACAGCGACAGGGACGTATATGAGAGCACTCATTATGCGTCGCCAGCGAGCGAGCGAGTCTGTTATGTTTCATGGGTCACGCTGCCCGGCCGGCTTGAGCCCCGTGCGCCGCTAGGAATACGTCCCTGTCGCTGTCTCCTATCTGGCCTCACATTGGGTGACTTTAAACGGCTCTTACTCGAAAACGGTTGATGCCTCGACATTTTTGTACTGAACATTTTCGTCTTAGTTTTTCGAGATGAATTCACCGGTACGAGGAAGTGCGTTAGTTGCCGGACACCCTGTATACTATAATGCAGTATAAAACATAAAGTCGAGTGTGCTCCGAATTGTGGCAGACATAAAGAAGGAAGCACCGGCTGTTTATGTTTGTCTGTTCAATAATCCGCCCAATGCACCGTAGCGCGTTAGACGTTGGCGAGTGTAAAATAATTCGTAGTTAAAATTACACCAATTTTATTAAACGATAGCAGTATACGTATATACCCAGTTGTTAAGCTATACTTCTGTACAATTCAACCGAACAAAACAATTACGCGCGGTTGAAGGACGATAGAAATAGGTTAATTTTGAACGTTCGCAAAGGGGCTTATTTTGTGGATTTTAACGATCACAGTATCCTCGGAATTACCGTTTGTTATACTAGATAAAATTGAAAGTCATTCTCTTCTTCCTCCCTGCAGGATCGAAAAAAAACTTCCAACGATGAGAGGCTCACCAAACTGTCAAAAACAACACAGCTGTCATCGATTCGAACGACCGCGTGGTCGACGACGCCCACTTCTGTTTGTTAAAGGAATTATTTTCTCAATCCTTTTCAAGTTGACCGTCCACAACCCACGTAATTGTAACAACGTCACCTTATACAGATCAATGGTTATTCAATTGTTATTATTATCCCACGTCGACGATACGTTTTTATAATCAGTTTTGAAAAAAAAAATGGTCGTTGAAATTTCTGCGCGCACTTCCGAATCGTTGGTGTTCTTTTTTTTCCTTCTTATTTTAGAGTAATTCACTGCGCGGCGGTTATTTCGATGTGTTATTTGTTCCGATTTTGGCGAATCGTGAATCGTGAACTGGAAGATTTACAAAAATTTTAAGTCCTCTTGTTCGCCTGCCTACCGCATCGGAGCAGCCGAGGGAGAGAAATGTGTCTTGTTAAAGGGAGGAAGCAAAGAAGCGTGTTCGGAAGCCCCGTGCGTTCGGAACACCGCGTGCCGAGCGACTGTCGTTTCTGTATTCCCTTTCTCTGAAGGCTCCACCAACGACGCCGTTAAACTTCGACTCACACTCTCTGCATTCGTCTCTCGCCTATATTTACTCTCGATCGTGGTACTCGTAACACTTGCATACGTACCGTATTACGATCCATTCTTCGACGACCTCCTCAACAGATAATACAAAAAAAATAATTAATCAATCTCATGCACTTTTCAAACTCTACGGTAGAATCTGCCGTCAGGAGAAAAATCTCAACAGGCTTTTTGAATGGCTAATAAACCGGAACGAGGACGGAATCGAGAATTTTTGATGATCCTTCCCGTAATCCGCGCGCTGCACTTTGAAAGACGACCGAAAGAGAGAAAAAAAAGACAGGGAGGAAAAAAGTAGATATCGCTGACAAGAAACCTCGTTGAAAAAGGTACGTTATATATAGTATATCGATGTAAAAAAATTTCAGACAAGTGGACGGTATTAAATTTTGTATAATTTGGTTTTTTTATTTACTTTTATTTTTTATTTTCGAACCTTCCACTCGTAAAATTGACCACTTCATTGAATCTCCGAATATTTCTGAATCGTTATAGTCCCACGAAGAGCGCATAGAAGATGTGTATTTATAACCTTAAAAATGATTTCAGGCATAAATTTAAATTTCGAGAACTACGGAGCTCGCCCTTTGATCCCCAGCTGTCTTTCACCTATAACATAAACATCGCGTGTATCGGTTGAAAGATTAACCGATGTGACCCCGTGCACTTGCAGATAAACCCCTGCATTATACAATACAGATATATGTAAATCGATAGAAAATCTGAGGAATGGATCGGAATATTTAACGATATCCCTTCACCCTTACACAAATTTTTTTTTCTGTTTTTTTTTTTTCTATTTAACTCTTTTCATTTTTGCTTCTACATATATAATACTCTGATATAATTATATTCACGGTGAATATTTTATTTAATCAAGGTTTTAATTAAAATTTTCATTTATACTATATTTATTTTTCATTTATCACATAACCGAGCGCAGATCACTTAACTTTCCGCAGTCGATTTAATTTTAATAAAATCCTGCCGGAAAGCCAAAGTAAGTAATTCTCTCTCTCTCCACCTGTTATCATTATTATTATCATTATTATTGCTATTGTCATCATTATTATTACGTTTATTTTTACTCATCTTTTTTTTTCAGCTACAGAGCTAGTAATTCGAGACTTTATTTTAATTGATGCATATATATCCGACCTCCATAATAATTAATGCCGCGAAGGGGGATATTGAGATTATATTGAAACGTATCGTTTTGAATATTTCACACTCTTCTTTTTTTCTTCTAATCACTCGATATATCATCAAAACTGCGAAATATGTGCAGGAAAATTGTTTCGATGTGTAAATTTTGGTTGTTTTTCTTTTTTTCTTTCGGCATTGCGTGCTACGGCGATTTTCACGGAAATCCGTGTCACTTCGTCGTCTAAAATTGCTGTGCGAAATATTTATTGTCGATACAAAGGAATATTTTTGGCACAGTGAAAAACGTGATCGTTTCCACAGGTGAACAGCGTAAAATATATCGTTTATTTCATGAGAGACGATATCACACAACGCGAAACACATATATTGACGAAATATTACATCAACGATTCGATGGACCAGCCGCAATTCTACTCCTCGTTATTAATCAATAAATATAATACGGATGATTGACCGAGCGAGAGGGTTTATCCTTGATAAACTACAACTTTTTCTCCGGGTCATCGTCTATCCGACCCGCATATCATGGCATACTATAGATATGATTATGTGTATGAATTCTTGAAAATTCTTCTCTTCTGAATCTACATCACATTATTTTTTATTGTTTCTCTAGAATTGCACGATATGGAAAGGGAGGGAAATGATTATCCCCATTTCTCCACTACTGCGGCTGAATTATTTTTTATAATTTGAATCACGCCGATTAAATTCATATGGTATATATATAAAATTTTGTTCTATTGTGTTACATGGGAATGTGTAGCGCGTGTACACACATGCGGTAAATAGAAAAAGAAAATACATAATGAAACGAAAAAAAAATAGAAGAAGATAGAAACTTTTCAAAAGATAATGGGATATAGAGTATGTGTGTATACCCATGGAAAACTGTGTAATTTACACACCGACAAACTAGTGTAGGTTGTGTAGGGTGCGATGATAATGTTACGGGCTGTTCTATACACGCGTCGGATTCATGTCCTACTTACGCAACTATTATAACCCATACAATACGTATATAAACTGTATATAAAAACGCGATATGTACTATGAGAAATGTATAGCGACAGGGTCTGTTTGTCCTTGCAATAAACACTGCGTCGATATATGTAACGGAAACAGAAAAAAAGTTGCGTACTATACCTGTAAAATAATTCTTAAAATATTCTTCGCAAAAGAATTATTTCAGCGTGATCGGGAATACTTACTGCCATTGTTACATATTATAGGGTGAATTAAAACTCCATCGCGTACACCGTGTCACGTATCGTACTTTTAAAAGGATTTTCCAATTTGTTTTCTAACAATCAAAAGTATTTCTGAAAAACGAATACCATCGCGAATACCAATAGAAGAAAAAAAAAAAAACAAACAAACAAACAAACAAAGAGAAAAAAGAAATAGGAAATCCACGGTTTGTAATTGATGAATACAACATGAATCGTCGGATTCCACTTACATACGATGTTACATCTGATGTTTTATCTCTGCGTTTTATCTCTAATTTTGTACATATCTATATAGATATGTATATTTTACATAGGTATGCATGTACATACTATGTACAATGTAGATACACACGTATATAGGACGTACCTAGCCGTTAGTTTAGTTTGTTCGTGCGGGGTCATGATCTGTGGGGTAAAAGGATCAGGATCGGGATTCGCGGATAGTGTGTTGTTTCGGTGTAAATCAATCTTGATAAAAGAAACTGCGAGTTCAACTGTGCGCTGTACGATCTCTATGTCTATATAGGAAATTGAGTTTCTCTTTCAAAGGGCAATTTGCTATCGTTTAGTTCAGAACTGAATATCTTCCGCAGTTCCGAATTTCAATAGCTCCGTATCAATTTAACAAACTGTTCGGCAAGACAAGACAAATAGAAATTCTGGAACTATATATATCTGTATACATATTTACAACATCTATTACCAAAGGGGCCCTAGATACACAAACAAAGCCTCGTTGACACCTGGATTAAAATCATCGCTGAATTTTAACAGAAACGATGAACAGACAAACCAAATCGTGGACTTTATTCAATTCTCCCTATCGCTCTTTCACAATATACACATAGTAAGAATATTGAATTTTTCCTAATCTCCTGCTGTTTCCAAATATTTGTGCAACGGACATCAGCCGATCTTCGACGAGTCGTTCGTTCGTTCTATGGCCAAAGAAGTTGAAACAGTTCATCGGGTCTCTTGGAATCCTATGTGGTAAGTCATAAGAAAAGTTTCAAAGGGAGTGAATTTACTCGTTTCAGAAGTTATGAGCGGACTACTGTAAAGATAGTGGACTTTCAAAGAACTAAATATTCAACCTAAAAATGTCAAAGAGTTGAAAAGAGAAAATGAATTTCCTACGTCTTTTGTATCTATACAGACACAGTTTTTCCGCGTTTTGTTTATGATTTTTGAATATAATTTCACGCGCGTAGATAGCTGACATTTATACGAGTCGTTCCGAGCCTCTGAATTTCCAAAATTATTAATTGTACCGTATAAATGATAGAAAAAACAAAGAAGTGAAAAATTCTGTGTAATTTCAGATTGATTCAGAGAGGCGCGGCTGCATGCGCTATTGAAAGACCCGCGCGACAATGGTCGATAAGCTGGATGCATGGTGCATTGACCAGCCGTTTCCCTCAGCGATAAGATGAGTCTTTCGCGTCGCTTTCGATACACAAACTAACTATAATAAACGAAGTATATATTCATCCTGCTCTGGACCGGCAGAAGTGTAGGCGGTGGCTGCTGATTCCGGACGCGCCTGCACGCCGTTTCTTTTACCAAATCGTTGTCAACGTCGTGCGATTCCCTCTTTTCTTATTTCATACGTTTGTGTGGATGTAAAATTATTCATCTTCGTGCTCTTTGATTATTATACGTTCATCTCATTGTCAATTCATCTCAGCACGTTTAACGTTCTTTTATTAATAATCGTCAAATTTTTGGAGAAAATAATTACTGCGCTGATTACCGCATATCACGATAATGCAACAGTGTAAAGTACAAGGTAATCGGAAGAGTGAAACTTGCAGCTTTCACGATTTATTTATTCTTTTGTTTCTCACAAATCGCACATGTGCTCCTGGATTTTTGCACACGTGTGGAGCAAAAAAAGAAAGGCTGGCGAGGGTGACGGGGGGTGAAATTGAGAAAGGAATTTCGCTCCGACGGACTTTTATATAAATGTATAGCATTGATGCATTAAAGCAAGTATGTGTTACGGATATACCGTGTGTGTATACGTAACGGGTTTTCTATACATATAACGAGTATCAAATGATTCAGAGACAGTCGCGACGCACCGGAAACTACTGATTGTTCCGAGGGGTGGTGACCGCAATTACTTTCAAACTAGGGTCAACTGCCTTTTTCTCAATTAACTTGAATTAAAACTATACCAATTCACGATATTATATAGTAGAAATAATATAACGCTACAATGCACTAATATATCGATCTTATCGTCATCGCTACATTATCGTCATCATCGTTATCATCGTTTATATGTGTAAACTATTATTCTTATTATTAATATCAAAGATTTATTAATTGACCGACTGCAATGACGCTGCAGCTGCAGCTGGAGTTCTCTATCACCGTGTCAGAGTTAGTCTGAGATAAAAAAGAAAAAAAAACAGTAATAATAATTAAATAAAATCAACAGAACATAAAAAACGTGCATTATAACGTGGACATGTTGCTTGTTAGAGATTCTTCTTTATCGACCGTGTATGGTCAGATTTCTTCTTAAGTGAGCGAAGCTTCATAGGAAGCGAACATTTTCGAGTTTGAGCTTCCCCGTCAACCGCGAATTTCAATCGTGTCGCTAGTCATCGAGTTTCGTTGTTTTTCACCGCAAGAATAACAAGAGAAAAGCCACACTTTTATTCGGTTTTTAAACTGACCTTACTCAACGACGTAGGCATTTAAATGTGAATATCGATTCAATTCGCACAATGTGTTTACATGATTTATAAAGACAAACAATATACATGCAAATTTATAAGCACACGTGCGTGTATTCTTACTACTCGAACAAAACGATTTTTTCTTATTTTTTTTTTTTCTTGTAATGTTTACTCGTGCATAAACAGTTTAGCGAAAAATATTCGGTTATTGGCTTCTCGATCAATATACAATATGCATACGCATACGTAAATATTATTAGTGTACTGTTGGTGCAGTAGAAGAGAGAAAAAAAAAACGAAAAGAAGAAAAAACTTTTATCGTTAAACTCAAGGTTTTTTCGAATTTATTCGTTCTACGAATCAACAGGTATACATGCACACGTTATTATATATTTATGCGTAACGTTGGGCATAAAGACGAGAGTTGTCCTGAAATGTTATAATCTAACAAAGAAAACCTGATTTTCGCACACCTGCATGGCAAATATTGTTCATTCGATACAAAGGAGAACCGTAAAATCACTCAGCAACGTTTCGTATCATAGATATGGGTGCAAACTGCAGGAAAGAAAAATGAATGAACAAATAAAACGAACAAACATATTTTGCCGGAAGAAATAATTTTTGTAATCAGGATTGTTTTCTGTACGCTTTGTTAATGTTCAGAGCACGATACACTTGTCGTTTATTGTGCATGTATTTCACATCGTTGTCGGTCATTGACCTCAAAAAAAGCTTCTGCTACTTCAGCTTCAGCTTCTGCTACTTCAGCTTCGATTTCTGCTGCGCCATGGTTGTCGTATCTCTATAGATAATAGATCGATAAATTTACATACGAATCTTACCCGTTCGAGTGTCTGAAGAATTTCAATAATGTTTAGTATGGTTCAAGGCCAAGAAGAACGGTCATTGCCATTACAACCGTATATGCCCAGATCGAAGGACGCAAGATCTGCAGCGGGGAAAATGCGACGAGAAAATCGAGCAAAGTCGCCAAAAGAAAAAGGAAAACAAGGGGGAAAAAAACAGAAATTTGGTTTCTACATCGTCACGATGATTTTTGTCGTTTGAAAATATTGGGACGTAAGACGTGGAATAATCGATAGATTTTAATCGCCTTATTCATGTAAGTGCGGTGCCTGCGCCGGTGAAATAAGTAAACGTCGCCACGATGTTACAACTAATGACTTATCTTACGATGATTAGTTAGATTTTTGAGTCAGTGTACCGTAGATAGGAGTCGAAAGGTTGAGTAGAGAAACGAAAGGTTGTATATTCTGAAGGGATAAAGAACAAATCGTGCAGCGGTTTCTTTTTCATATTCTATTTCTTTTTCTTTTGTTCTGTGCAATCTTGTTTATTTGGGGCCTCTATAGCGAGGGGATGAAGGAGGTTGTTTGTCAACTAGGGCATTCTAGTAGTTAGCGGTATGGGCCGTAAATTTTTTCGTGCAGTTCGCTCTATCGAAGCAAGTGGTTGCTGCAGTTGTATTTTATATAGGCCTGAGCGAAGAGTACAATAAACTGCAGCAGTATCGCTAGGCAGCTCTCCGCGATCGCACCACCGGTTATTGCTGCAGGGGCTTTCGAGTTTTAAGTCTCCCTGCAGCACCTCTGAACCTCCTCGCTGCTGTTACAACACCCCACTCCATCCACATTCGGTTTACAACACGTAGATAAATACAATCCTCAAATTACTCGACCGAGCATTCGTGTCATCGCGCGCCTCTCTTGTAGTGCGCACCACTTTCTTCGTTCCTCTTGCTCCGGGTCGTTCATAAGCTTTTTGGCGCATTTATTTAGTCCTTTATTTCTTCTTTTTTTCTACTCATTCACTCTCATCTTTTCAGTCTCATTCGTTCGAGGTTCTGTCACAGTAATTTTAAGGCGTAAATGAGAGACGGGGGATGATTTTTTGAGACACATTCTTTTTTTTATTTTTCAATCGTGTAAAGTACAAGGTGCAGCAGTCGCAGCCCGCCGTCAATTTTCTGGTGCAGCTGTCGTTCTTGTTCTAAGAAATATAAATTAAAATAAAACCTGACTTAAAGACCACTGATAATATAATCAAGAAACGGTTGTAATCTATTACATGTCAATGCAGTGTCGTTAAATAACAGAATAACTTACAAATATATATAATCGATTGAACCACGTGTTACAAAAACAAGAAACAAGAAGAAATAAAACGGAGTTCTGTGATCAACGTCGTCGAAATACAAGAACAAAAAAAGAGCATTACAAAAAATTTCGAGAGGAAAAAGAAAGCAAGAAAAAATCTGAAATTACTTCAAAGAAACGACGAGGCCAATGTTCTTCAATAGAGTGGTAGGTGATTACGAGATAGTCGCGTTAGCTTTTTGCTCGATCCGTGGAGTTCGCCTCTTCAAATTTTGAAGCTTCTCGAGTTTTTTTTTTGTTTTTTGTTTTTTCCCTTTAAAGCTCAGGGAGCGTGCAGGAGGATATTCCGGGCATTATATTCCCTCTTCTCCTGAATAGCGTCCCCGACGCTCGATTAATTACGAAAAGTGCTCCGCCCCTGAATCCCTCGTTCGCGCAGGCAATTTCGGAGTATTTTCCCAGACTCTGCTGGAGACCTTCTGAGGTTTTTTTTTGTTTTGTTTTGTTTTCCTTTTGCTTTCGTTATTATGAAAGATAGCGCGAAACAGCGGAACCTTCATGACCCGAAGATTCGCGGAGTGTAACTGATAATGAGCGTTGGTCTAGTCCGTCACTCCGATGCAGCTTATTTGGGCCAATCTGAACTTCCTGGCCTGCAGGCTATCAAGCGGCGCCCTCGTATTTCCATTTCACCTCATCACACTTCCCTTCGACGTGCTTAAACTTAATATCTTTACAAACAAGCATATATTATAAAATTATACTGGACATTTCCGAGTCTTCGTTATTCTACCAAACAACGATTATCAAAATCACGTACTCAGCTTTACCATAGTCACATCCGCTGGTTGGAAATGAATGAAATAAAAGAGGAAAGGAAAAAGTATGGTAAAGGAAAATTCACATTCATACCACAGGGTGAAAATCTACCGGAAGTTCTTATGACAACAATACTGAAACGGTAATCGGCTCTTGCCCCCGCATGCAATTCGATTGTAAGCGTGTCAAACTGGTTTCAATCGGGTCGACGCTAATCGAGTGGATAAAGTTGATACAGAAAAAAATAATCACCACGTAACGACGGCTGAGCGCGACAACATCGTATTTCAGAATTTGGTTAATGACCATCGTATCTCAGAAGTTGCTTCAACAACATCGTATTTCAGAATTTGCTTCAAAAACATCGCATCTCGAGTTGATATTTCAGCTGAAAAATTTTCTGAGTCTGCGCCACTGCTGGCTACATGATTTTCCCAAATATATCTTGTTCGGCTTATGGCATAATTCGGGCATTGTTTGTATTTTCCCAAGTTTTGACTTTTCATCACCAGAGGTGATACAAGAAAATTGTTGGTCTAGTTCGAAGAACGACTTTCTTTGATTTCAACAGATCTTCACTTTTCGAACCTCTAGTATCTAAAAAACAGTTTCTTAGAAAGATGTCTGTTCGTCTATCGGTCGGCGGAAAAAACTGGCCGAATGATCTTTGAAGAGGCTCGATGGACAAATTTTAACTTTACAGGGGTTTTATATGCAGTTGATGGATTTGGAAATTTATGAAACCCCGTTCAATTTGAACGATAGCTTATACTGCCAGAAAAAATTCGACTTTTAATTTTTCATTTTCTACGCATGTTTTTTTTCTATTCTTCGAAGTAAGAAAGCATGTTTTACCGAGTTTAAAACTAGAGAATCGAGTGGGTTTGTGAATCATTGAATATTTACTACTAATTAAAAAACTTTTATCGTATAATTAAGAACAGCCAGATAGTTTGCAGTGATCTACAGTGAGATGCGATATTTTTTAAGCAAATTCTGAAATATGATGGTCTTGAAGCAAATTTCGAGATACGATGTTGTTACGCTTAGCCGTCGATAAGAAGATCTTACGCTATTATTGGCAAAAAAAATAATAAAAAATTACTTCATCGCATGCGATCTTATACAGCTTATAATCCAGCATATATTATATTTCGCATTTATTAAATTAAAAAGAAAAAAAGCACGGAAAAAAAAACCGATTTGCTAAATAATTTTGTTGTAAAACTTACTGTAATGACTGTTCCATTTTTGTATGAATAATTTTGCGAAGCATGGACCTGATTATACATGATTGTTGGTTGGAAATTATTTAGTAGACAACCGCCGCTGCAGGTAGGACAGCTGTGAATTTTCCAAGAGTATAAATACCATAATTATACTACAGAATGTTATTATTCATAAGCACGTTTTTGAATCTTTTCAACATAATTTACATGTAACAGCTCGCCTAAAGCCGTTAAATTTGGTCAGTTGACTAAATTGTGAAAAAACCAACCTTTCTTTCATGATCAACGACAATGGTCTCTAAATGTGGGCGAAAATAGAGAATTGTTTTTGAAAAGCTCATCCAATTGACTGAAAAATTCCCATTGCTGGTTAGTCTTTTTTTTGCAGACTAAATTTGATTTTTCCATTTATGTAATTAAGGCGCGCTTGCATAACGTTTTTAAATATCATTTGGTACAAATTCTCGTAATTATGACGTCACACTGTCCGATAAGAGAATGTGATACCCGAATACGAGATGGTTGAATAAACTAGAATTGCACAGGGCATTCTGGCGCACGCGTTATCTGGTCACATGCGCTCATATGTATTCGAAACTCGTAAGCCAAACTGCAAATAAGATTCACAGAAAATTCAACGACGAAATAAAATGACCATGTAGTAAAGATTTGCTCAAAATAATTATTCAACAAGGAATAACAAGAACTATGATTTATTTGATTCTAATCGAGCGAAAAACTATCCACGTCTAGAAACCTATGCTATGTAGATAACTTATACACTGTTATATGAAAAAAAGTACAACAAAATGCAGATAAAAGTTGTTGGTAGTCCGTTTGCGGTCGTCGACAAGTCCAGAGCTCGGTCATTAATCATCTGAGTACCGAATAAACTCGACGCTCTTGTAATTGTTTTATTGTAATGAACATTTTGACGAACGAAATCGAACAAAACGAGGTAGTAATATCAGTTTCTATAGAGGCGATTTCCGCTGGAATTTATCATACATCTTCGTACGCAAAAAAAGACTCTCCAAACCGGAAGTGTGTCCGCTAATATGTATATTTAACGTTATGTCATTTTCAACAAGAATTCGATTCTTGTTCACAGAATGGAGCTGGCGCCTCTTTGCCGATCTTACTGGCCCTCTTGGGGACTGTTTTGACCGCAAACAATGGAACATCGTCGGTACCAACCAATGATTCGCCCTTGGATCAGTCAGTGCCGGGGTCACCACCTCCGGTTCTATCATTGCCGATCCCGAAACCTGAAACTCTGTTACCGGGAATGTTGTACCCTCGGGAGAGCGAGTCTCGCGAGGTATCATCACCATTGCGACGATTCTCATTTTAATTATTTCTCATAGAGTCAGGAAGTACCCTTCGATTTTGTACACATTTTAGGTAAAATCGTTGGATGGAATGTGGGACTTTTTGGTATCGCCTTCCGGAGACGCTCTGAAGGGATACAGAGAGGCTTGGTTTGCCAAGGAGTTGAGACAGGTAGGTAGATTTGGTTTTCAAAATAGCTACTGTTACTTTGATTTCAGAGAACTCATTAAATTTCATTGACGTTCAGGTGGGTAAGGTGTTGAAAATGCCGGTTCCCTCATCGTATAACGACATCACCACTTCGAACGAACTGCGCGATCATGTGGGGGCCGTTTGGTACCAGAGGTCATTTTTCGTACCAGTTGCTTGGACTGAAAAACGTGTTTTCATTCGGTTTGGGTCAGTTAATTATCTCGCCCAAGTGGTAAGACACTCTCTTGGTACCCCCACTTGTTATACTTTTAAACCTTCATGTTAATTAACGAGTTAATCAATCTCAGTGGCTGAACGATAACTTGATCACGAACCACGAGATGGGTCATCTTCCATTTGAGGTGGAAATAAGCGGGAATCTAATTTACGGTGGCAAAAATTACATCACGGTTGCAGTTGACAACACATTATTGCAAACCAGTGTACCCCAGGGTCGAGTCACGGAAGTGGTAACAGACGAAGGTATCACTCACCAACAGAGCTACACTTTTGACTTTTTCAACTATGCTGGTATCCATAGGTGGGTGCGCTGTACAAACATTCATAGATCAACTAATTTGAATTATCACTTACGCACATTGTATTATTGACTCAAAATGGTCCGTGGTTCTGACTCAAGGAGAGGAAGTGGACCTTACGTCGGCTTATTTGTCGGGCTCCATTACAATAACTAACAATAAATTTCCATCTCCCAAACGTGATCAACTGACAACCGATTTCAGGCCCGTTCTGCTTCACACAAAGCCTAGAGTGTACGTGGAGGATATTTCAATAAAAACCAATGTGATTGGAGACACAGGAATCGTTAAGTACGTCGTAGAAGCTGCAGGCCTGAATCCAGGTGAAGTTCCAACGTGTCGAGTGTCCCTAGTAGACGCAGATGGAGTGATCCAGCAAACGGTCGAGGGAGCGTCAGGGACGCTGAACGTCCCTTCTGCAAAACTTTGGTGGGCTCGTGACATGAACCCGGAACCCGGTTACCTTTACACTTTAGAAGTACGACTTTCCACGGCGAAAGAGACTATGGATGACGTCTACAGACTTCCAATCGGCATCAGAACAATCGCGTGGACTAATACCACCCTCCTTCTGAATGACAGGCCCGTTTATCTCCGAGGATTCGGACGACATGAAGATTCTCCTCTTAGGGGACGCGGGCTCGATCTAGTCACTGTCACCAGGGACTACGAGCTCCTTCAATGGGTCGGAGCAAACGCGTACAGAACTAGTCACTACCCGTACAGCGATGAAGTCCTCGACGCTGCCGACAGGTAAGAGAATCGATTCTAAGCACACAGATACACAGGGATATCCGGAATTGCGAGAGTTGAGGACGACTGGTGCGTTTGGGGTTCTAATGAATCTCGATTGAGGTATTCAATTTCAGGGTTGCTATCAACTTTCCTTTGTAGGTTGTTGACGAAGTGGTAAAAGGGAGTACGAGGAGAAGAGAGGGAAGACAGCAGGAATATCGAATTTCCTAAAGCCCCTATAGTTTCAGAAGTTTCACGGCTGAATCAAAACCCCACGTTTTGTTCCAGGCTGGGGTTCCTGATCATCGACGAATGCCCCTCTGTTGACACTGAGAATTTTTCCCCATCATTGCTCAAACACCATAAGGAATCATTATCTGAACTCATAAGACGAGATAAAAATCGACCGTCTGTTCTCATGTGGTCTATCGCAAACGAGCCGAGAACCCAACTTCCTACAGCAGAAAACTACTTTCGCCAAGTAGCTGAACACGTGAGAGAGCTGGATCAAACTAGACCAATCACCATCGCCTTGGCCCGATCCGTCCAGGTCTCGATTCAATTTTTATTCGCAGATATTCAATACCTGCACCTCTCATGATTAATTTTATCAATTAATTCAATTTATTTTCGTTCCATATACACGCAGGAAGATAAGGTGGGTCAGGTTTTGGACATCATTAGTTTTAACCGGTACAATGCCTGGTATCGGAACACTGGGAGATTAGATATGATAACTACAGAGGTTCTGCAGGAGGCTGAGGCGTGGCACAACAAATACAATAAGCCTGTTCTTATGTCAGAATATGGGGCAGACACGATGCCTGGATTACACGAGGTATGTCATAACATAACAAAAATCGATGTTTACTGGTATGGCTTAGAGACTAATTCTCTTCAGGATGTGAGGTAATCAAAAATTCACTCTTTATAATGAATGAAAATAGCTTCCTGCATTTGTTTGGAGTGAGGAATATCAGTCGCAATACTTGTCGAAACACTTCAAGGCATTTGATCAGCTGAGAAATCAGGGATTCTTCATCGGCGAATTTATTTGGAACTTTGCTGACTTCAGGACAGCTCAGAGTGAGTATGAGACCCTTCACTTTGTAACTAAGAAAAGTGCAGGCGTGGACTAATTTTTCTTTTGTTCCAATAGCTTATACCAGAGTCGGTGGCAACAAAAAGGGGATATTTACAAGAGACAGACAGCCCAAACAAGCTGCACATTATGTGCGAAAGAGGTATCATTATTTAGGTGCTGAAGTGGATAATGCTGCATTACCAAAAGACTTGGAAAGTTATGTGTCTTCTTACTATATTGACCGATCAGAACTTTAGAAACAAATGTAAATAATTTCGGCATTTTTGCAATGAATTTTCATCAAAGAATATGCGGAGTGAAAGAGGGGAAAATATGAAACCCAAGCAAGTTGGGAAGCCTTTGAAAACTTGAAAACTGAAAGATAATGTGTATACCGATGAGTTAAAATGGAATAACATCTTCATAATCTTGTACCAAGTTGGTATCCTAACAAGAGATCTTCTACACGCCGCACTATACGAAGTATTCATAGTTTCATGGTAACCGTCATAAAGAAGGAATCAATTCACGGAATAATTCTTTTTGTACCTGAGATTCCCTCATTAACGTCAACAATTTATGTACAAACTTACACACTATGTGGGATACAATTTCTTCTTTTTCTTGTCAATTCAAATAAAAAAGTGAAGTGAAGTAGATTAAAGAAATGAAAGAGTAGAAAGATGTGACCCAAATAATTAATTTAAAGTGTGAGCCTCAACTTGAGGTTCTACAACTCGGAGACAAGCGTCAGCAAGCTCTACAAATATGGGCTCCGTCATTGCCTTGGCAATTGCTTCCGTAGGATCATCGGACTCTAAGATCCCCTGCACTATTGTCCTTACATGAGGATTGCTCAGACAGCTCTTGAGCTCTGCACTATGCCGTAGGTTCTTCAATTTTTCTATAGGTACAGTGTCTTCTGTTGGGTATTGGTACCTGGGTTCCAGCTTCTGTAACTTTGCCTCAATCTCCGGAGGTTTTGGAGGAGTACATGGCTCTGTTTTATGCGTCTTGAAGCAGTCAACGGAACAACTGAAATCATCAAATCAATATTACTCTGGCACGATACCAATGAGAAACAAAAATTGGTGAAGTAATCCAAATTAACTGAATCACCCGTCACATCAAAAGATAACCTGGATTGATGTATATAGGAAAATGATTCTTACTATGGTATCCTACACATCGGACATTTATATGAAGCGGTTTCCTTCTCACAAATATCACACCTTGACATATTCAGCTTAGAAAATTCAATAATAGCTTTGAATTGCAGGTATATTTATTCACTATGTACCGTACACATGGCCCAAGAGACATTTAACTTTTAAAAGCTTTCACTTTTCAGAAACATGGCGCAATGAAATTCCCCTAGTAAGTAACTATATAGTTTTTTCTTTATCACCAGGTATTAGTTGGTAGCTTTGTTCCTGATTTGAACTTTCAAAAATCCCGACAAGCTAAATTCTTTACGCATCATCGTTATTTAAAATTAACTCTGGACAATTTTCCCAGAACCGGGCATAATTCCGAGTCCCTCCAACTTACCCTAATTCTTTTTTTAACATTTTTGATAATCATCAGCTTAGATCAGCTTTCCAATTTTGTTGCCACCTGTAAGTTTTTTCTTGCAACTTCAACAACGTGACACCGAAATCCAAAATGACCAGCTGTCAGCGATCAATCGAATGATCAATATGAGGACACGAATAAGCATGTACCAAAATATAGCCGGCTCATCGGCGGGGACCAGTGCGTTCACATTATAAAATAATAGCTACAAGATTTGATGATTCATGAAAAATTAATATTATCATTACAGATGGCTGGTTTTCACTTCGTAATTCTCCCATACTCAACTATCCCTTGAGAAAATAATCCTACGGATATCAAGAATGCTAATCAGCTTCAATAAATTTGACAAAATGTTGTTCATCTTTTATTACCCTTAATGGGCGGCATTTAGTAAATACAAATATTTAATCTATCGCATACGACGTCGCTACTTTTAGAACAGTCCATACTCAAGTTGTTCGCCGATGCTGAGTGAGGATACGAATCTGACATTTTCGGCAATATCATAACAGAGTTTTGCAACACCGGAAAGTTCGCCACCTTCCGGAGGTGTAAAATTGTACAAAAGGTCAAGGAACTCGTCGTACGTTATCCATCCATCGCCGTCACCATCCGCGTCGTCAAATTTCACCTTTCTCAAGTCAGCAGAACTCGAATCACCAAGACTTTCCAGCACCGCACAGCTGCAGGAGAAATTTTCAGGTCAAAGAAAAATAACAAAATTTCAGTATAATAGTCGAATCTGCAGCATTCTTCGTAGGGAAAGCAATATAATCAGCTCACAAATCTGGATACGAAAGCATCCCAGTCTTTTGCTTATCAAACAGGAGAAATAGGCTATGGAGGTTGGAAATCGTCATCTCGTTCCAACCCGGTAATTTTTTTAGTATTTTCAGTACAGGCCAACGCTTGTCCTTTTCCTGCATCTGCTTAGCATGTTTTCGCTGTTCTAAAAGCCGCGCGTAAAACGTCTGCACCAATTTATCGTACCTGAAGCATTGATCATGCAATAATTCAAGTTTGAAAAATTTCACCTAGTCTCAAATAATCTAATTACTCCGTCGGTGGCTCCTTGGCCACATTGTCACTCCCCGGAATCGGTTCACCCGTCGAAGTAAAATCCTCTTGCCGATGGTAGCATATCGGTTTCCTTTTGATCGGGTATTCAAACAAGCGGTATATAATAGCGCTAAATTTGCTTCCCATTTCTACAGTTAAAATCTTGATTAGAAGCAGGTTATCGTGGAGACCGTATATTTCTTCTTTTGTTTTTGTAGTTCTTCTTTGATTCGTTCAACGAGGATCGTCTAATTGACAATTGATGGAATAACACGTCGTTTTTATATTTTATGTATATTGAATCATTCCGTGTAGGACGGCCTCGTGTAGGATTAAATTCGTGTGAGAACGGGGCATTCTTAAATATATATGTACATCGGATAAAAGTCGTTTGCGGGTTTTTCGTAGTTTGAAAGGCCGCGCGCGTGTCGACGAGGCAATGACGTAAGGCAGGTGGCATGAATGAGCTGTCGCCGGTCGGCCCCCACAAGACCCGCATTCCGTTCGCCGTTCCCCCTGCTGCCTAACCTGCCACCAGAGGAATTCAAGTCTTCAAAGATCCAATCTCTAGATTTTCGAATTATCGGACTTCGCCTCGATCTTCATATTGGATACGAGCCACCCCGTCAAAAAACGTGAGCCGTTTATTCGCTCTTTCTCGATATGCACGCTCATGGAGCCCCGGTAATTCCTCAATTTTTTCGAACAAAGGAAAAGAAACAAAAAACAACTCTGGCTAAGATTCTTGCCCTTGTTCCAATCTCCGCGTTCAAAACCAGAATGGAAACTGTTGGCGCATAAAAGAATTGAAAAAAAAAATTTTATTGGTTGTATACAGGAATGATATTGTATCATTATTTTCCTCGTCGTCTACACGATCTTTTGCATATTTGTTTAGCTCTATCTCGTATAATTGACCGTATTCGGTAAACTTTTTTTCCTTTTACAAAAGCTTGTTAATTAGTTGGTAACAAAAGCGATAAAATTATATCCATACAACTTTATCGTGTTGAACATAACGCGGTGATTATTACACACAGTAGATATAAGTATAAATACTCAGCACCCCGCTATACCTCACGGGATATACACTTATAATTCTTATGACATCAGACGGGGCACGCGGAACGATGTGTAAATGTCAAGTTCACATCATCAAACGCGCCATGGTCCGATTTGTATGAATAAGGTGAAAAATCGAATGGGTTATATAAATTTATATATAAGTAGAACTTTTAACAAACCATTCGATAACTATATAACAAACTACTGTTATATTCGAAACGTGGCTAGAACTTTGCAACTCGGCGAATCCTCGAATAAGATCACATCCGGTTTCACGGTGAAATCGCCACCGTGTATTAATACGCGGATGGTGAGCTGATTAAAGTTCAAAAGTAGTTGCTAAGCAAATACAAACGCCTTATCCGAATCCTAATCGTAACGACGTTAGAAATGAAAAAGCAAAAAATTTATTACACTTGTATTCAATCGTCGGGTGCTCCAAAAAATGAAGTTCGAAGGACCAGAATAGGCGCATGTCAAGTTGAAGACACTCGGATTGCGCTCATTCAACTCAATAACTGTACACATAACAAAGATTCAAAGTTGTTATTCTCACAGTTAATTGTCGTCGTGATGGGATCAAAGTGTTCGCACGACTTATACACTACACGATACACACCCAAAGAGTTGTGTATATTTATAATGTATTTAACATGTAAGATGTTCACATACCTATATCTATGTATACACGCACATAACGCGAAGGAATGCGCTCTCCAGGTCGAGGTGTCTGTTAACCTCGTGCGGCTCGCTCAGCACCTCACGTAATGTATAGTAATATGTATAATATATGTAGAATGCGAAGAAGGGCGACGCTCCACAATTCGATATACGATACCATAGAGATTCTACTTTTTGGTCTATAAATTTTTATTCTCATAGGTATAATCAGGTGTAGAATACGCTTTGGATAGCGTGTTAGGATCGTTCGGAATTCCGTTATGCGGACTTTATTTTTATATCATCGTATCACAGTAGCTCGTCGTCATTTCTCGGACCTCAAATTATAATTTATAACTGTGACATATCAAGAATAGCGAAATAAATAAAGATGAGAGGAAAACAGATTTTTCATAGTTTAGAAAATTCGCATGATAAGTATAAGGTGTCCCAGATTTTACATAGGTACACACGTTTAACTATATAATCGTCATATTTATCCAATGCCGGTGTTTGCATTTTAGTTCAAAATGAAAATTTTCTATCACGCGATATATCAGGCGATTATTTTTGCATCGTAACCACAGTATCCTGGTTTTCTTTTGTTCAGGATAAAAATTCGTACGACGCTTTCTCGTCGTTGTGAAATATCGAACCAAATTATTAGATGTATTATACATTTAGAAAAAAAAAACTTTATTTCTATTTTGTCATTATTTATCTGATACAGTCGCCCCAAAGACTAACGTCCAGCTCTTACCGCCCTCGCCTTCGCCTTCGCCTTAGCGAATGCTCGAAGCCAAGGTCATTGAATCCATTCGGCGCCAGTTCCGGCTCCGTTTCTGGGCCAGGTTAACAGCTCCGGGCCGGCCGTCTTGTCACGCATATACGATCGTTTATAGCTCCTCCTTTTTTCATTGAGAATCAGTTTACTTCTAACCTGCAGTTATAAACTAGTGAAGACTGACGTGCCTCCAAAGCTGACAATATTTTCACCTTGACAAGGTCGTCCACACGACTTCCTCTCCAAATTACTAGATAACTATATGTGAGCGCGAAGAAATAAAATTTCTAAATTCTCTATGATGAAAAAAAAAAAAAACTATAATCAGTAAAATGATCGAAGTCACTTGAAATGAAGTAAACAAATGTGGGGTTCGCTGGTTAACAACTACTTTGGACCGTAAAATATCTGCTAATTTTCGGACTGATCCGAACAACTTGAGAACGACTATAATGTGGACAACCGGCTTTACGTGTATAATACAGCTAGCTATACATACATATTGCTGTCGTATTCGCCACCGCTATATTTAGCCGATCACTAAAGATATACGACGTACCTCTGTCTCTGACATTTAATATTACCAGAATTGTAGACGAATTGTACCAACACGTGATATCGAAAACTTAGTTTATTACAGGCGGAGACTCCGATGCTGGGTCAGCAATATCCAATGCGTGCTACGTACGGCATCCAAACGCATTCTGTTAAATAAAAAGCGGAAGAGAATGAGAAGTGAACGCTCCTGCTATTCCATTTTCCAAACACTTTTTTTCTCACCGTTTAAATTCGATCTATTGTCGTCTTCACCCGGAGCATACCTCCATCAGTACCTGGAACATGGCGAATGATTATAATAAATACGTAAAATTTGGGAAAGGCAATTCTAATTTATATATATATATAAGGTATCCTTTCTCGCGATGATTATACTTTTCTCCGCATGCACGCGGTAAAGGACCCGGAACTGTATCGGGGAATGTGCGGAAAAGAAGGGCGAGGAGGCGCGTTTCTCTTCCCTGTTTTGTTGCTACAGAGTCGCGTCATCAGCTGCACGTCATCGCCACGGGATCCAAGAGACAGGATCCGAGTGTCTTTTATAGTCCCAGTAAACCGCAAACCTCTCAAGCGAGAAGACTAGCAAAGTATCATTTTATATCCGCACAGCTACGACTCACGAATAAGCTGATCGCGAAGAACGATTTCTGCATAGTCACATCGATATAATCTCCATCCATTTGTTTTTTCGCTAATTCTCCGACGACCTTCACGCCCGAAGAAGCTGAATACATGGTATACTTTTCAAAAATCGAAACTTTTGGGCTCTGCAGCGTATATAACACAATTTTTATCCCCCGCAAAAGACGGATGACCTTGAAACGAGGAGCGGAACGCCCCCAGAAGGGACACGTTTTAAAATCGTGATGGCGCGTCTTCGTCGTCTTCTTATACGCGTTGAGAGCTGTTGCAGAAGAATTACAGGCATATACGGAAGGCATGTGACGTCATCTTGACGATGACGTCAATCGACGGGGCCGGAGGCCGACGAATGTGTACGGTCCGCACGATAGTTGGGGATTATAGTTTCGCCATCAGTTCGTCGAGGACCGTCATAGAGGAGTACTATATTCTTAGGACGTTACCAAAAGTGCCTATTTTTTTTCTACATCCGATGCACCGACAGTGACCCAGTTTATCCGGTTCCGGTTCTACTTTCCGTATATAAAGTTTCGTGTTACATATATTCTTCCTCAGGGAACTTTCATTCGCCGCACGTACCTATGTCGAACTTTTAAGAATCCATGCAAAACACTAAAACGGCACGTGGTGGTCAAACGGGATTTGATAAATAAAAAAAAAAAAAATCAAGACATATAATTTGCGGTATTACAACACCGACTTCCGGTATAATCATTTATTTTCAAACCATGTACAGTGTCGGTAGATATATGAATTTCTCACATTTCTTTTCCTTTATCTAAATGTTGAAACGCAGAGGTGCTGCGGGATTCGCGTTCCGATTCGAATGTTACAGTTTAACGGCCGGTTCGCTAACTGCAAGCGCGTGGACTGTGAATTTTTTGGTGTAGATTCGCACGCAGCGTATCAAATAATTCGATTAGAAAATTGAAATTGAGAAAAAAAATCTTAACGAAACTATAGAGTTTGGAAGAATGAAATACTGTACCCACAGGGAGTTTAGCATCGTGCAATGAATAATATGAATAAAAATTGGCAATTACGTCAGTACAACATATATGCTCTCCCCGGGTATATGACGTAGTACGAAGACCCGGAGCCAATTAGCAGCAGTCTAACGATATTTTATCTTTTCGTCACGGTTCAAGAAAGTGTGCGTGCAAGTGTGAAGCGAAATTCTCAGTTACAAAGTGGAACGGCGCTTAGAAGAGGTGTGGATTTTTCTGTATTTCGTCCACGTAATATATCCGACTGTATATAATCTTAAGTATCCATCAAATCATCTTCGTTAATCCACGTATAACGAACCAACAACGGAACAAATCGTACTTTGAATGTAACTGATACGGAAAATCACGAAGAGAAAAAAAGAAGTCGAAGGACAATTTCAAAACTAAGAGGAGCGCGCCATGCACCCGGGCGATGTCCGCACCGGCCGTTTTTCAGTAAAATTCCTCTGGTCGGTGGGACTTTCGTCCGTTTGTAACGCGTTTCCTGCTCCGCATTGAATCGACTTACGCTTCGTCTTTATGGATATAAAATTCCCTCTCTGCTGTCAGATACGTATACGTTATTGAAATTAGTGATCTATGGCCTCTGTGAACCACCAAGCATCAGAAATAATTATATAAGGTAAGTCTGGCTGTTGTAGCAAGAAAAAGAAGATAACGGGAAAAGTAAAAAAAACGTCCTTCGGAAACCAAGTCCTACCCGTGAATCTTTCTTCTATTTTTATGTATTCGTTGTTATAAGAAATTCGCGTTCGAGGTTTTTAGTTACCGAGTTTCTTTCCACATCAATCGACTAACGGTATTAGTTAAAAAAAAAAAAAAGAAAACAGAAGATAAACTAAAAAATGAGAGAAAAACGTTGGTTAAAGATTCGATGGTGTAATTAAATTCCAGAGGCGGCTGCCTTGTAGAAAAATGCAAATATTTAATAACCTGCAGTGAGTTTTTTTGGAGTACCGGAGCGCAAAGTTCGTGTTGGATGTCAACATACAACGAGGAGATCAGTCAAGGTTGAGGTGAAAGGTGGAAAAGAAACAAAACGCACCACTTGCGCCTTCTCAAAAAATCGACTGCGACACTCATACTCGTGTGTGTGGATTCGATCGGTCGTAGTACGTTACAATAGACATATTTACGCTCAATCAAGGGAGCTGATTATTGAAACGTCGGCGTCGGTTATGCTCGACAGACGACGACCTGCTGCGACTAACCACGCGGTCGGCACGCGGCTGTCGAATGAAGATAATGCTATGATATTATTACCGTGTTAAGAGGATCTCCGACAAACGACAGCCGCAGACGATCGGCGCACCTTCGACTGTCAGTACCTTTAATTTTACTCGCCGATTATTGTTTTTGTTATTGGTATCCTACGTTTGCTTAGTTCAACATCCCGAACGGCGTATCCGAAAGGTAAATGTCCTGTGTTTCCATAATACTCGGTTTAGAGAAGAATAATAATTGATTCAAAAATCGTTTTCTTTCGAAAGTTATAACCGATTTTGCACTGTGAATTAATGTAGATATAACGTACCGCGTTATTGTGTAGAGTAAATTCGAAACAATAATTAAAGGTGCGCATGTAGAAGAAGAAATAATGTCGTTCTCTGGAAAGCAACAAGTGCCGATTACCAAATCATCTGCAGTCGATTCGCCTTCGAAACCTCCGCCTTCGGCAGGTGCAGTTCCAAAGGATGTAAAGCCGGTGTCGACGGGAATAGCCTCTGCAGCTGCGGTAAAAGAAAAAAACACTATTAGACCGCAAAAAACTGAGCCGATTATTCCAGTGGAGAAGAAAATCGAACCGGTGATAACCAAGAGCCATGAAAAGCATCATCAGAGTTTACCTTCGGTTCATGTCTCTACTGCAAGTGCTATTAAATCTACAACTAAGAGTCAGGGCCAACGAAAATTAGTGGGTTGATATCAATTATAATTGAAATTAAAATTCGGCGATAATTATTAATTAGCTCCCGATATAATTAAAAACAGGATGAACATCAGCATGTGAACGTTGCCGTTCCTAGACAGAGAGCACCGCGTCCACCACCTGATCTGAAAGTTCGCCCTCTTGTATTAGCTTCTCATTTAGTTCCTTCACTTCCGGTTGGTCTTTTTGAATTGCTCGCTGAAGCTATCGAAGCTGGCACTCAACTTCCAGTAAGTATCATTTATGAGGCACGGAACGACAGACCAGTCGCTAAGGACGTTGCTGATTTGGGTAAGTGAATATTAAAACATCACGAATAATGCAAGCATAAACTTATCAATGCGAATTTCATTCTTTCCAGCTATTCTACCCGCATATAGCCAATGGGAAGATGGCGATCTTTTACCCGTAACTTTCGTCTTTGAACACAGATTGAACGATGACAATTCTGGTAACATTTACGTCGACGTTATCGTAGCCGCGGATCGCGCACAGCACGTGAAGGTATACTGAAAATATTTAAATAATATTCTGTAAATTTTAGACGTCTTTAAAAAAAATCCTTCTCATTTCAGGACATAATGGATCTTCGCGGGCACAAATGCGCCCTGCCAGATCGCCGTCAGCGAGTAGGAGCAGCTTCCCTGCTCCTCGGGGATCTTCGAATAAAAGGGGAAAGTCCTGCCTTTTTCGGAAACACCCTGGGTAAATATTGGAGCAAAAGCAAAGCAAGATGTACTTGTAGATGTTACGCGACCCAATGAAATTTTTTGGGTGTCGTTTTTGTATTACCTAGTACTTAGTAGCCGGCATAAGCTGTACTGGTTCTCCTTGAAATCAGCGGCGGTCTCAGCGGCGGTCGTAACAAGTGTTGAAAAATAGTTTCACTTGTTATTTTCATATCTTATGTACCGCAGACTCTGGCTCGCAAATAGCCGCACTGCAGATGGTAGCGGGAAGACAAGCGGAAGTTGGAGTCGTAGAATCTCCCGTGTTGACTTGCCACCGTCCTAAAATGCCAGGAGTTAGTTCCCTGCTCATCCTGAGCAGCCTTGGCCCACTTCCGCCGTATGCGATCTTTGTGAAGAAATCAATGCCAGGTAAGATTTAATTTTTTGGACTTAAGTAACTCCGTTCGATGAAATAAAACATTTGAATTGAGAAGATTGTCATTCAGAATCAGTATAAAAACGTCAATATTCCTCGTAAAAATTTCGAGCCTACCGCATTCAGATAATGTTACGTCATTGGTGAGGTAATTTGCACGAGTCACCAGATTGTTGATTACGTCATTCAAGCGGAGGGCATCCTTGGGGACAAGAGGGTTTGGTTGATTTTATTCAAAAAATAATTTTGTGGTCTAAAGTTCGGTTTATTCTTATTGTGAGTTATTTGCATTTATCTCTCTGAATGGTATTATGCATGTTTATTTTTGGTACAGCTGACCTGAGGGACAAGATAACTTCATATCTGCTGAACTTGAGGAACGACGGAGAATGGCTTGAAAGATTTTTTCAATACGGCGTCGTTGGTTTCACAAACAATTCAATTGACGCCTACTCAATCGATGATGCAGCCGAGGAAGTTCCTACCAGTGTTCGTTACTATTAACAACGATCCTTTATCTCACGTAGATATTATTATGCCGTTGAATTTCATTCGCACTAATGTGATAATTCCATATCTATACATATATCTGTACAAGTAGAGCTAGTTTCACGATACAAGTTCAAAAAACATTCAATGATTTATTAACAATTGTTGACTGCTAATGGTACTTACAAAAAAATTCCTATTACGAAAACAAACGACCAATGTATTTTGCAAATTTTCTCTCGTCGGATCAACGCAATCGTTATACTCGTAATTTAAATCACAATTACTATTCCTGGATGGAAAATATCAAGCCATAAAAAAATATTATTATCTGATTGATGCAAAGGTCGTATGACTTTGTCGTCAAGTGTTCAACACACGGCGGCTATGCCGCTAATATTGTCTAAAAAATAATCGTAATCACTTTTAATTACTTTCAGAAACAAACTGATGCGATGGAATGATTTTAATTAGGAAAGTTGGAAAATGACTTTGAACAAAAGTGTGGATGAACTTGGTTGCGATGTTGATATAAAATGAATCCTAATAACTAGTACGACTAACTGAATAATCTGTATTCGCTCCGATCAAAAACGACGGGGGTAATTTGCCCTCCGGGGGCGGGATGGAACCCTTCGTCAAAGAATTTTTCAGGAACTGTTCTAGCCGTGCCATGGGGCCACCACATGTACCACCAATGGTCTGCATCCTAGGATAATATTGACTAGCAAGCAAAGTCAACATCTTTGGGAACTGATTTGGGTAAGTTTTCCACAGAGCACTTCCGGCTACCTCCAACATGTCGAGTATCAGAGTTGCGCACACGTCCGGTCGTGGTTCTATAGAAATTACAAGGATTTCAGTGATATTTTTTAATTAAACAATCAGCCAAATTTGTGATACCTACCGATGTTTAAGATAGCAGCCAACCATCTCCAGGCATTTTGTAAGCCATGTGGATGAGGTTTAGAAGCATGGCTAGACTGACTAGTAATGGTCAAAGCAGCATAAAATCTCATCAGGCCAGACATTCTCTTCAAGAATTTATCCTGCCGTTCAACAGTGCCATCTTCTGAGTATTTATAACCCAAGGATTTGTAATAATCTTCGTTTGATTGGCCCTGTTGCTGGGGAAGGAATATCGGCACTAAGTATGGACACGTTTTGTGAAAATAGGCCAAAAGTAGTTCACCAAAATCAGGGTAATCATTCCAGAGAGCAATGGCTACCGCAGCCACGGAAAATGCCATTTCCGGCTTACTAGAAATCAGCGTTTCACCTTGGCTCTATTAGACAAATAAAAAAAGGATCCGTTACTTCTGCAGCTCTTGATAAATATTAAATTTACAAAATGTGCCATGTAACATGCTCTAAATCGCTACGTTCATCTGACTTACCACAAATTTTTTAGCTAAAGTATACTTGCAGAATGCTATGCCTTGTGGATGCTGGTTCGCATTAGTCGGAGGTTTCCCAGCGAGCAGACGACACAATTTGTCATATTTGTCGTACAAGTGTTCCTTACTCACGCCGGATATTGCATTCACTGGTATATTAATGGCTTTTTGATACTCGAAACGAAACTTTTTGGTCGAATCTGACTGAATTAAAGATTGAATCATGTTTTTATAATTCTCCAGAAGCTGCTGGCTATTAAGCCATATATTCAGCGATTCTTTATCCACAAACTCAAGAAGGTCATCTAAAAATGTAAATCAGAATATTGAAATGCCGGGCATTGTACGGTAGCTAAAAGACTTACCAGATGGTAGCTTTTGGAATTGCTCTCCAGCAGTAGATGGAGGTTGTAATTGTGCAGCCTCCGCAAGTCTCTCCTCTGCAACCTTTGCCTCTGCAACCTTTGCCTCCACAACTCTTGCCTGTGCAACTTGTTTCTGTGCTTCGACGCGTCTTACTTCTTCTTCCCTACGAGCTATCTCTGTATCGTATGCAGTGTTTATTTGTTCTGAAAATAGAAAATGAAGATGACAGGTTTGTTTGAAAAAAAAAACTATCCGCAATAGAACCAACCTATTTGATGTCTAAAGGAATTCAGGATATCTTCACTGTGTTTGACAAGAACTTCAGCAGTACTGACATTTTCTTCAGTTAAATCACCAATCTGCAGTAAACAGAATAATATTCCTCACACAACACTTGAATCATGAATTTAAATCTGATTGAAAAACTAGTCTGGCATCAGAACATTACCTTAGCATGCTCAACGAGTCCTTCCATGCATTTGCTAAGCTCCTTTAACTTAGCACTATAAGGAGCAAATGCTGGTCCAGCTACATTTCTGTCTTTGCAAGATTTTGAAACTGAACTGATGTCTTGATAAGCTGCTCTAAAGCTTGCTTGCAGTGGTATCATTTTCTCCACCAATGCTCTCCGCTCTTTATTTTTTTTTCTCTGTTCCTCAGCTTCTCGTTCTAGTTTTTCCTTGCGTTCCAAAATTCTCTGAGTATGCAAACGCTGCTCATGTTTTCTTCGATTCTCTGTCTGTTGAGCCAGGTGTTCTTCCTCAGCCTCCAGTCTTGCAAGTTCATCCTCTTCTAATCTCTCTTGACATTCTCTCTCTGCTATCATCGAATCACGAAGTGAGGCCATTCGCTTTTGGAGGGCTCTTTCAGATTCCTCCATACTCTGCAGACGACGCTGCATTGCTTGCTGAAATTACCCACAAATTCAAACTTGCTAAAACATTGATTAGCTGATTCAAGTGACAAGCTAGATAACCAGACGCAGTTGCTTACCCTGACTTCTTCCCTCCGTTGTAGCTCATTTTCCAGGAGAATTTTATTTATAGAAAATGATATTCCCATCCTAGTGGAAGGTTTTGGACTAGATAAATGTGGCTCGGACTTCACTTCTTCAACTATGTTATTGTCAGGTTCATTTTCAATGTTTTCATTTCGAGCAGCTACATCTGGTACCCAAATTGAGTCCGGGCCAATAGTGACCTTCCTGACATCCTTAGATACTCGAGACGCTTTGCGCAAAGCAGATACTTTCAGGCATACAAAGTCTGAGGTAATATCGTTCATGTTGTGCTATTGGTACAGTAAAACGGTGATTAGATTTCATATAAAGCAATTGCATCGTTACTTCAGGTGAGGTTTTATGTTATATCATACCGTTTTCGCATCCCTGGGACTTGTAAAATGCGGCATATTACTATTAGATTTTTTACAGCGAAATTTTGAAATAAACTTTACAGAGAAAACACCAATTTCAAATATTTAATTATTTCACACCGAATTTTCTAATCACACTCATTTTAATCGCCGAATAGCGATGTTTTAAGAGCGAACTTACAGGTTAACAGTGGACAACAATGAACGACACTGACAACACCAGCCAACAGGCTATTTTTCCCGGTTATTCAGATTTGGCCTAGAAGAGACGGGAACCTTTAAAAGACACCTCTATCGCTGGTGCCATCTGCGTTGCATTTCATGGGTTTTTGAAACCGTGGTTTTGACAATTTCTCGAGAGGGTGCAAACTGCAAAATACCAAAATTCGTATTCCAGATCCCCGCGTGGTACGCTGGGCGCTTTTTCTCCAATACTTTGATATTCTAATATTAAAAGGCATCGAGTTCGAGGTGTAAGAACCAATAAGATTCACAGTATTCATGGGAAAGTAAGGAAGGGAATGAGTAAAAGTAGCCAATAGACGTTACTAGACTTTGTACTCCGGTCTAAACGCACGTGCAACATCGGCCGAGTGGAGTAGTACGACGACGGACACCGTAAAGAAAAATAATTTCTTATTTAGTGCGGTCCTGGTTCAAGAAAAGGTGTGTGGTGTTCGTTTGATCGGACAATTAGAAAATTATGGGTCTTGGCTCGCAGGTGGAGACGACCGGTGATAACGGGACGGAAAAAATCCCCTTAATAAACGGGAACGGAAAGGAAGAATCGACCGCAAAGGGTGAGCTAAAAGGCTTCATATTCCAATCAGTTTCTTCTTCTTTCGTGGTTGAAATCTGTCGATTGAAAAGGCCGATATTAGAACTCAATTCGCTCTTAAAATCTGATTATTTCCTATGAATTCCTTACAATTAAACCACGTTATATCACCAAACTAGCCGGGTGGTTATGTAACTCGAATTACGAACCAGTGCGGGGGTCATGTGAGCGCGCCGATCGTGGCGGCGACTCCTATGTCGAGCAGCCGACGCTGCAGACGAAATATTTTGATTTTCGAATCATCGAAGGCTCTTAAGCTGGCGCTCTGCCCGTATTATCAACCCAATCATTTTAATTTTATCATACGAATCCCACCTTCTCCCAAATCGTTTAATTGCCGCTTATCTACGCCCTTCATTTTACTGAACCGCTTTAAACTGATCCGCCTTCCTCCAAATTGCATCATCTCATCTAACAAATGTATATTCGTGGGATGTTTTATTCGTTCACTATACCTATTTGTCGCAACGCCAGGCCAGAGGCGATTTATGATACTAGAAAAGCCACGTCGTTGTCATTCCATGAAAACAGGACCATGATTAGAAGAAAAATAATAAATTATACCTTTGAATGCGGCTGGGCATCACCTCATGCCATTCACATATTTTAAATGAGTTTTTAATTGTTATTCCGGTGCGTGCCTCGCTTCATTTTCTCACGACATTTGTTTTTCAAATTTCGACGAATCTAAGCTTTTGCTGATGTCGCAGTGCCAAATAGAATTTATTTCAACCCAAACCTCTTCACCCAAAATTCAATACTCGCTAATCCTCGCTATTTTATTCTATTCAAATTTTATTCATTGTCGTGTCACCTGCATTGGTAATGATTCTTACAAATTAGTCGCGTGTCCGGCGAAAGATTAATTTAGTTAATTCGAATTCAGCATGTAGCTCAATACTATTTGTTGAACAAAATAATCGTACGAATTTGTTTGTGGTGTAGAATGAGAAATCGATTGTCCAATGCAGCGTTGCGTCGTTACCAAGAGTTGGTCTGGAAATTCCGAGATTCTTTTTCGGAGAGGTTTCGTAAACTGTGAAGAGGCCGCTGCGTCTAAAATGTCGTTTATCTCCTCTGGCACAAGTAAAGTTTCTGGTAAACTTAAAACACCGTTATAATATAACCGGTGCATATTATTGTACGTAACAGTCGTACAAAGTTACTCAGAAAAAGACGAACAGCACTTCGACACAAAGGCTGGGGGTTCAATAGACGTCGACATAGAACCTAAATATAGGAATAGAATATATTATGTATACCGCAACACGCGTTTCTATTATTATAGGATATATCTTTCGAATTTTCTGACTACAGTCTGTCCATTCGGTCGCACAATAAATTTGTAAACCTAAAAAATTTTCAATAATCATACCTTAGTCGACGACGCGACGGTTAGGTGCCAATGCCCTAATTTCCTTGTGAATAATCATTCGACGATTTAGTAATTGCAGATGAATTGAATCGTTTGATCATTGACATCTTGTGCTCGTTATCTCTTTTGTCTATCACAATAGACTATCGTCGTTGGTTTACAATGAAGCATGCTCGAACATCTGCGGTGTAGTCCACACAAATATTATACCGGCTATTTATTGTTATTTATTTCTCGTGTGTATTAAAACATATTCATAATACATATTTTCTTATCTTGAATTAGGAACTACTCTCGAGTCTATATTGTAATCTCTTATTGCGATGCGTTTTATCAACCGTTCCAACCCCTCATATTTTCGTTGACCCTTGAATTCAATTATTATTACCTTTTGTGTCCGCATAATCGATGAGTTATCTAATCGGTAATTTTCCCTGTGTTGTTTAATTCTTCATCGGTAATGAATATCGTGGCTTTATTCGTTGCCAAGCCCCTTTTGTTTTTTAAATTAATTGTTATTCGTTGTTGTCGTCGTCGTATAGGCCTAGAAATTTGTGTATCCCGTTCACGAAGCTCCTAGCTACGATACGGTTAAATCGATTTCAACGATCTTACACTAATTCAAACTGCAGCTGCTGTGGCCGACCGTAGAAACAAGACACGCTTTCCGCGTGGTATGAAAAGAAAAGACTAAACAATGATAATCATAACGAGAAAGGCGTAGAGAAGAGAACGACTAAAAAAAGACAAGTACGAAATGAAAAAAAATTCACGGCAACATCGCGCGGCATGCAATATTGCAATATGTGTACATTTACATAAATGCATATCCCATACCCGTGTCATATAGGTAGATGAGTATGTATATAAACGTCCAGAATGACAAAAGAGAAAAATCACCGCGATGGGAGGCTGAGAGACTGAAGTATATAATTAGGAAGACAAGCACAAGCCGTGCGGGGTCGAAAACGAAGGAGTGTAAAATAAGGGGCTTAACACTTTCTGGTTTCATTATACTTGCGGGTTGGCTTTTAGATTCCGAACCCGCTCACAGTCAGCTCATCGTTAAGCGGAACAAACAGTCCTGTATAAAAGTCTATAGTATGAAGATTCATAGACTACTATAGAAAATCATCGATTTTGACCCGCTATCAGGATAATTAAAGATTAAGTAGACGGAATAGACGGTAAATTATATAAACCTTTTGACTTTTTGGGGGTATATCCGGGTCGGGTCTTGGACAAGAAAAAAAGGAGCAAAGGTCAAGAGAATAAATTGACAAAACTGCCGATAGCTACAGTTAAGTGAAAAATGTTCGAATAGTATCGTAGCGATCGCACACGCTGTGAGAAATGGCATGAAATGATGCAAGTGATTATACAGTCTTAACGCCGTGCTTTACGGGAACGTGACAAGTATAAATTTTTTATCCCTACTTTGTCTCTTTGTCCCTTACAGAGACTTATTAATCACTCCACATAAACGCACGGGAGATACAAGGTGGAAGAATATATAAGAGAAAGAAAAACGAATCAAGAAAAAATAACGCTCCAAGATTTAAAGAGAAGATTTAAGATCGTCTCCGCATTGAAACGTGCTGCATTTTGTCAAGGGCATAAACTTGGACCATGACGAAAATGGAAGCTAAATTCGTGTCACCCAAACCTAAGGTTTCCCCGATCGAAGCTCGTAAAGAAAGACAGAAATATCGCGTCAGGGGGGAGTACATCATATGAAGGGAAAAAACGCCTGCGGTTTATGGAATAATTTATAAAGTTCAGCCTGTAAGGAAGAAACCGTTGTGATCACGAATGTCGCTACTGGTTGTTTTTTGCAGCAGAGAAGGGTGTACGGGCTACTAATCAGGATGCGTGTTCTAATTCCGGGAGGTACTCGGAGATAATTTCTTTGACTCCGTGAAACAACGCTCCATTTTGAGGGTGAAGTACAAGAGAAAGGGGCGGTGGAGGAGAAGGAGGGAAGATGAGTTGCTGCGGAGATGTAGATGCCTAAAGTAGTCGGGGATGCAATTAAACCTATAGGTATATACTATAGACTGTAGAAGACGTATGCGGAAAGCACCCGTTATAGATCGTTGACTGCCACCGCGGGAGCGAGTTGATTGCACTTGTGAAACTGAAGGATGGAGAACGAGAACGTGACAGAAAATAGATAGCGCGTATATAGCGGGTTATCGCTCATTTTGTAAAGCTATTTCTCACCGTCTTATCCATTTTGTACATAATACGTACAACCAACCAAAGGAGCCATTTGAACACTCACAATCAATTTATTACCGGCTCATACAACTTTACAGATTTTAATCCTTCGAGGGCAATAACTATAGCGATAAACCAGATATCAATATTTTACTTTCTTATGACATTTTATTTAATTTACTGCGCCTATAAGATATTTTGTTTTGGAGGGTTCGAAAGAATACATGTCATGCAGATAAGTAGTCCGATATACCATGAACAAGTTGTTCCTTCTTTTTCTTGTCCTTTTTTTTCTTCTTTACTGTGGTCTCTTCTCTCATATAATGATAAGTGACGCTATATTTTCGTTGGCGATACAGTGTCCGGTTTGTCACGGGGTTTTTTTCACTCATGGGTCTGGTTGTTACGTTCGCACCTTTTCTTATCTTGGATTTTGATAAGGATACCCCTGGCTGCAATGGCCTTACGCATGTTCTTTATGCCTATAAAGCCTATACCTTTTGACTATCAGGAATTTCCGACGGGCGCAAGAATTATTTATTGTATCGACAAGGGAGTCCGTAGAAAATTTCAATACGATCTGCAAAATCTACCGATTGATAAAAATAACTATGGCATTTCGCGCGTGCACTATTTACATCGATGTTTATTTATAATCAGCGCAGAGTACGGACGATTTCTATAAGGGGGGTTTCAGAGCGACGTGCGGTGTGTAAAGATTCTCCGAAAGTTTGGGAAAAAAGATTTATCGAAAGGATACTGTAATCGATAATAAGCTCTTCGCCACTTTGTGCGTGGAATTTTAGCATTTTAAATCTCTTGCAGATTTGATTCAAAACGGAGAAAGCAGCGCCTCAGCTCTGAATGAGAACGTCGTTGAAAAAGGTGAAGTAGAGGCAACCAAAGAAGGTGAAAAAGAAAAATCTCATGAAAATGATAGCAAGGATGAGAAAAGCGAGAAACAAGGAGAGAAGGAAAAAGATGGTGGTAATGAACAGGAAGTCGTCTTTATCCAGGACATGGGATTCACCGTGAAAATTGTCAGTCCAGGAAATGAACCTTTCGACATTCAAGTTTCCAGTATGGAGCTTGTTCAGGTGAGCTCGAACGTCATTCTTATGCCATTGAAAAAAAACGTTTTTCTCACACGCCGTTTTATTTTTCACCTTCCAGGAGATTCATCAGCTCCTCATGGATCGCGAGGACACCTGCCATCGAACGTGCTTCTCTCTTCAATTAGATGGAAACACACTGGATAATTTTGCAGAGCTAAAGAATATCGAAGGATTGAAAGAAGGGTCTGTGATAAAGGTGGTCGAGGAACCCTATACAATGCGCGAAGCTCGTATCCATGTCAGACACGTTCGCGATCTTCTAAAATCAGTCGATCCCGGTGATGCCTACAACGGCGTTGAATGCGGCAGCTTAGCCTTCCTCAATGTTGTTACAAACGGTGATATTATGGAGAAAAAAAAAGCCCGACCTGACTCTGTTGACTGCACCCCACCTGACTACATCATCCCAGGAAGCAAGGACAGGCCATTGCTGCCCCTGCAACCTCAGGCAAAGGAGCAAAAGTGTCCACCTTGTTTAAAGGTAAAATGGAGCTCGATTAGTCACACGGATACGAATGATAATTTCAGTTTTGGTTCCAAAGTCTTTAAAAGGCCGTCAAAAGTCAGTTACATTTAATTACTTGATTCACAGGTTTTGACCACTTCTGGATGGAATCCACCGCCAGGCCACAGAAAACTTCATGGGGATCTTATGTACCTACACGTCGTTACCCTGGAGGATAAACAGTATCATCTGACTGCGTGTGCTCGAGGTTTCTTTGTAAACCAATCGTCCAAGGAGTCGTTCAACCCTAAACCTGCTACCCCCAGCCATCTATGTCACAGTCTCATTGAGCTCTTAAATCAACTAAGTCCTGCATTCAAAAGGGGTTTTGCTGCAATGCAAAGACGCAGAACGCAGAGGCATCCTTTCGAGAGGGTGGCCACCCCTTATCAATTATATGCCTGGAGTGCGCCACAAATCGAACACACGATCGACGCTATACGCGCAGAAGATAGTAAGTCATCCTTGGCCTTTGATCTTTTTGACAAATGATTTGCTACTCTGTGTACAACGTTTTAATTTGGTACACTTCCTTTTGCAGCGTTTTCGTCAAAGTTGGGATATGAAGAACATATTCCTGGACAGACACGAGACTGGAATGAGGAACTTCAGACAACGCGAGAATTGCCCAGGAAGAATCTGCCAGAAAGACTACTGCGCGAACGCGCCATCTTTAAAGTAGGTCCCGACCGATTATATGAAACCAATTTTCTCCTTCAGCTACTCATGTTCTTTCTCATTGCTGATTACAGGTGCACAGTGACTTCGTAGCTGCAGCTACTCGCGGGGCAGTGGCAGTAATCGATGGAAATGTGATGGCCATAAATCCTGGTGAAGAAGCTAAAATGCAAATGTTTATTTGGAACAACATTTTCTTTTCATTGGGATTCGATGTACGGGATCATTACAAAGAACTTGGTGGAGATGCTGCGGCATTTGTAGCCCCCCGAAATGATCTTCAGGGCGTCAGAGTCTATGCTGCTGTGGATTTACCAGGATTGTATACGCTGGGAACCGTCGTCATAGATTATAGAGGGTATCGTGTCACTGCACAGTCTATTATACCAGGTATTTTAGAGAGAGAGCAAGAACAGTCCGTTGTCTACGGTTCTATTGACTTCGGCAAGTCAGTCCTCACACACCCTAAATATTTGGAGTTATTGAACAAAGCCGGTCAACAGCTCAAAATTCTACCCCATAAGGTAGTAAACGATGCTGGCGAAGAAATCGAACTTTGCAGTAGCGTAGAATGCAAAGGAATAATTGGGAATGACTCAAGACATTACGTTCTCGATTTATTGCGTACTTTCCCACCAGATGTAAACTTCCTCAAATTAGAAGGTGTTGAGCTAAGCAAGGAAGCAAGAGCTCTCGGTTTTCCCGTGGAGCACAAACATCGGCTAGCTTGTCTCCGACAGGAATTAATAGACTCATTTGTCGAAGCCAGATATGTTCAATTCATCAAACATGCTGCCGTCCATTTACAACAGCTCACATCAGCACGGAGGTCGAATAAAAATAAAGAAACCGTTGCTAAAGAGGACAAGAAAGACGAGCCAGTTGTTCCAGCAATCGATAGTAACAAAGAAGATTCAGTGCAGTCTAGTATCGAGGCTGACGAAGCAAAGAAAATAGTCGAGAGTATAACAGATTCTATTACAGGTGGACAAAAACAAGAGCTTGAAGAAGGAACTAAAGAAATTGTTAGACGAGCTGCTGCAGCTGTTGGCAGCTTACGTGATGCTGAATTTGACGTTAGGTTCAACCCTGATGTATACTCTCCAGGAGTGAAACACCCGGACGATGGTGGAGATGCACTTAAGAAACAAAGGCAATTGATCAGAGATGCGGCCGACTTTCTCCTCACTGTGCAACTGCCTACCTTCATTCGTGAATGTTTGGACCACACAGCTGCGGCGATGGATGGTAGCACCTTGGTCGAAGCACTGCATGGCCGAGGAATTAACATTCGATACCTTGGGAAACTGGCGGCTATGTTAGCTGCAGTTCCTCAGCTTAAATATCTCAACCGTATTGCTGTCTCCGAGCTCATTCTGCGTTCGGCAAAGCATATCTTCACTTCTTACATGCAGGGTACCGAGTTGATGTGTCTTTCCGCAGCTATCAGTCATTTTCTCAACTGTCTGCTGTCATCTGCTCAATTAACACATCCACAGCAGAGCGTTGAGGAATTACAAAGCAAAACAGCCAAGCGACGCAATAAACGAAAGGGCAGAGCCAACGGGCCTCAACAATCTGAGGTTGAATGGGCGTCATTGACCCCTAAATCGCTGTGGGCCCAAATTAAAGCCGACTTGAAGGCATATTATGACTGGGAAACTCCAGCTGCCGATTCCTTAGATGCTACCATTGAGCATTATCATTTACAGAAGATTTCATTACTCAGAGGTTTCTGCATCAAAACCGGCATTCAAATTCTACTTAGAGAATACAATTTCGAGAACAAAAATCGAGCTACATTCTTTGAGGAAGATATCCTCAATATTTTCCCCGTTGTAAAACACATCAACCCCAGGGCTAGCGACGCTTACAATTTTTACACAACAGGGCAGAGCAAGATTCAGCAAGGTTATCTGAAAGATGGGTATGAGTTGATAAGCGAGGCACTTAACTTATTAAACAATGTGTATGGAGCAATGCATCCAGAGATAGCCCAGTGTTTGAGAATGCTGGCAAGACTAAACTATATAATGGGAGATCACGCCGAAGCTCTATCTACCCAACAGAAAGCTGTTCTTATGTCGGAACGAGTGAATGGTATCGATCACCCATATACTATTACTGAATACATTCATCTCGCGCTGTATTCATTCGCAAATGGTCAGGTTTCAGTATCCTTGCGACTTTTGTACAGAGCTCGTTATCTCGCTTTAATGGTATGTGGCGAAGATCACCCTGAAGTAGCTCTCCTCGACAGTAATATTTCTCTGATCTTGCATGCTGTGGGTGAATACGAATTGTCTTTGCGATTCCTGGAACATGCCCTGGCTCTAAATCTACGTTATCACGGCCCACGTTCTCTAAAAGTTGCAGTTTCTTATCATTTGGTAGCTAGAACCCAATCTTGTATGGGTGATTTCCGGGCCGCTTTGAACAACGAAAAAGAAACATATGCAATTTATAAACAGCAGCTTGGAGAGGAACACGAGAAGACAAAGGAGAGCAGCGACTGTTTAAGGCACTTGACGCAGCAGGCTGTTGTTTTACAGAAAAAAATGAACGAAATTTACACCGGTAAACCTGGTGTAAGCTTACCTCCGATACAAATCCAGCCCCCCAGCATGGGGTCGGTTTTAGATATGTTAAATGTGATTAACGGAATCTTATTTGTTCAAATAAGTCAGCAAGATATTGAGAACTTTAAAGCAGAGATCGAAAAACGTCAAAAGGAGCAGACACCAGACGGTGAAGTGAAAATGCTGGAAATGAATGGTAAAAGTGATGAGAAAACTGTGAATAAAATCAGCGACAAAATAACGGAAATTGACAATGGCGAGACAAAACAGGTAAATGGTACTGAATTTATACCAGACCCTGTGGCAGCAGAGAGCTGAGCTTCTTGAAAAAGAAGTGGAGATCGAGTCTGTTTGAAACTTCCAGTCTTTACATCTAAAACGATCATTTAAAGGAGATATCGCATCAGTAGAATTTTTAAGCATGTAGTGCGGATAAGCTAGTAGATGTGGTTAAAAAAATTGCGGTCACAATGCTGCAGTCACCTTATTATTTTGGATTGTGAAAAACGTTGACCTAAAAAACTCGCCCAAAACTCGCTCAACTACAAATGAAACTTGATGTTTTTGGTCCGAATGAGAAGCTACGGTAATTAATAAAGAAATATACAGATCTCGTGTAAATACATGTTATTGTCAATTTTAACGTTTGAGCTTTATATCACCGTATTAATATAATCCAAACAGTCGTAAATGTAAAGAGAATCCAGTTTTTACAAGCCTAGCCACAGTCTGCAAATGTGCAAAGCGTTAGTGAGATGTTTCACTGCTGAACGTAAACAGGGTCACTCCATTGAATCAAATTCGGTCATCTCAAAGAGTGAGTCATTTAGTTTGGTTAACGACAGGTACTTTTTAATTACGTATAATGACTGTAATTTATACGTGAATAGAAGAGTAGGTTTTGTGATTGCAGATTCAAATTTACTCTAAATTTTCCAAACAAACTTCAATTTGTTTGTTCAATTTTTAGATTTATAGATAAAGTCGATAAAAGTATCGTAGTCAGTTGAGTGCTTGTGAAAATTGCTTTACACAGAATCTAGTTAGATAACCTTTGTTATAATAACTGAGCAGTAATTTGTAATGTGTTGACCATCAAAGATAAAACATCACATTTCGTGTAACGAACAGGCGGTATTTTTCAATGTAAGAATATTAGAAAAAATGGTGCACATATTATGGTCGTGTAAATCGTCAACAATCCTTGGTTTCATTATGGCACGTACAGAAACCGTATTTGAAAGCTTGCAATAATAGATAGGTATTTTAAGACAAGCAAAAGATGAGAGTGATTAAAGTAGAGTAGTCAAAAATCCTAGCATGATGTTGTCATTGAATATAATTACACATTACATGTAAATGTAACTACGATACGTTAGATCAAATTTATAAGAGTAAGTAGCGTACTCCAATTACCATAAATTAGAACATACATATTTAATTATAAGTGATGGTAGTCATGCAATGTTAAAGATTCTTTGCTACCAATTTTTTCTTTTTATTATTTTTTTCTGTTTTTGAGTTTTTTTTTTGTGAGCTGAATTGAAATTGCATATATCCCAAGATACCACTTATCGTGAGCTCTCCTATCATGCAAAATGCACTAGCAACTCGAGCATCAAACGCTATATCGCACTTTACTTTTTCATATTTTTCTAGACTTATATTCGTATTTTTTTCGCGTTTTGCTAATGCGAAACGCTTTTCTCCGTCTAACAAGTATTAAATTCAGGCAACTCTCAGTAAGGCTTCCAATTATTGAGTCTAGATATACGTACATATTTCTGGAAATGTAAACATCACATGCATTTTTCAAGCTTGATCTGTCTTAGAAAACTTGTTACTTTCATCATGAAAATTGAGGAAATGAATGTATAAAGCAGTTTGGATGATTATCACTTTGATGTTCAAAGTGATGAGAACTAAGTGAACGAAAGATACCGAAGCGTTTATGTTTCCCGTAAAACTAATGCCAAAATGAGGAGAAGCAAACTTCACTCGTTAGTCTGTTTTTGTTAGATTTTAGTATAATATTATATCGCACTTGTTAGGAAAATTGAACAATGAAAAACTGATAGTCGGTAAGGATAAACATAAAATACCTGATATATATTATCTGTTATGTAATTTGGTAAAATCATCATATGAATAAACCATTTTATATGAAAAATGTCCTCGCATAATCTCAGTTACTTTTGTGAATTAAGTACGCTCTTAGAAAAGCAAAGCAATTCTACCAGTGAATCACAAAAAAAAAGTATTTTATTCTTTTTGACATCGTCCTTATAATAACAGTCATAGTTTCTCTGAATCGATAGTATCGTCACAACACAACAAATATTAAGTATGTTTCTTTTTTTTTCTCACCCTCTGCCTTTTCTGGTCTTTCTTATCTGAGCTTTTTCCTTTCATGTATTCTCTCAGATTAAGCTTATTTATGAAGTATTGCCACAAAGTTTCCAGCGCATTTTTTCCTCCAGAACCACTTTCAAATTCCATGGATATTTTCAGTCGCTGTTCTTTGTCATCAGTTTTGACTTCACCCGCAGCCAAATTGCATAGCAAAAATGATCCTGTAATCGGTTGAACATTGCCACCATTTGTAGATACTGAATTCTCGGATTCCTTTTCACAAGATTCTTCGACTGATACGATCAACCGAGGCCTCTTTGATGGTGAATTCTGATTAGCCATCATTCGTCGCTTTCTACGCTCATGCGACCATGTGTCTTCATCTGCCATCAATTGGGAGCCCCAACAATTGGATTCCGGCTCATTGATACATAGCTCTTCGAACCGAATCTATCGAGGTTATATCAATGTTAGAAACACTTTTGATAGGATGAATACTTACAAAATAATAAAAACACAAAGGTATGTCACCTTCAGCTCCTGTATCCAGAATTTTAATGCAGCAACCAATTCTTTGATGTTTGTGATATCTCCGTGTGCAGGAAATACTATTTCTGAAGGTGCTCTTTTTGCGTTTTGTTTCAATTGACTTCTGGCACCACTCGTCCTTATCACTGGCGCAGTTGTTAAATCTATTTGATCTTTAGGCAAAAAAGTCCATGCTAGGCCCCATCTAATAATAAGTTATGGCATCAAACAGTCATTCGACGCAACACAAGTAAATTAGTACATTAGAATTGATTCTGGGTCTCACTTACCTCGTTGTATGTCCTTGGCAGAATTCAGTCCACGTAGTGTTCTCTATGTTCAGTTTTTTTAGCTCATTTCGTAGAAATGTCAAGCTACTCTTCTTCCCTAACATAGTTGTATATATTTTTATTCTGTCTTTTAGCTCCATGCTGTCTTCAAGCATCTGGGAAACAAACTGTGTTTCTCCCCCATCAACTACTAATTCAACTTTACTTCCAGATGGTGCATTGCGAGGTGGCAATCGAGTGCCCTTCACTTTGCATGCCATAGTCTCTTCGTTACCAAAGAATGGTGGATTGCACATCGTGAATGTGTAACAGACATTGTTCTCCGGTAAGAAACCACGAAGTACCGTACCTTTGTCTACACGAATCACTGATGAAGACAAATAGTTTTATTCATTTAAAGAAGAAGCAATCTGTGGCTAGAAAAATTTAGAATTAAAGAGCATAGAAAATTATCCTAAGCAAAAATTATATCAGGCTCCTTGCGGACTCACCATCGATGAGGTTCTCAAAGTCGTTGCGTTTAACATTATATAGCGCGGATTCATAGCTGTCTGAATCAATCTCCGTACCGATCATCTTACAACGGTACATGTTAGCAAATAGCAGCGGATAAACACAAACTGCCCCTGTACCTGGACAGAAAAAGAATGTATGAACGAATGAAATGCATTAAAAAATACAGGTGTAACTCTTCGCAGCCATATTTACCTATGTCAATGCCAGATATCAAAGACATATCTGCACAACCAGCATGTTTAGCTAGATCCTCTATCCAGAGTACATAATTTAATCTGGATGGTATCGCTGGCACTAATTTGTCAACTGGTATTTCTACATTCAAATTGAAATCATGTTTCAACAGTGTTTTTGCTAATGCTCTTAAGCTCTCCAGATTCTGGAAGTTGATTCGGACTTTTCCAGCAAGATCCTGAAAAACTATTAACTGTACAAGTACAGATTCTAAATTGTATCAGATACTATAGTTATTATTGGCTTGTTTATTTACCGTTGTGATAAATTTTCGAAATTCAGGATACAGTATAGCTAACTGCTTAAAGTTCGGTTCTTTTTTGTATATATTTCGCGGGTGCATAAACTTTCGCAAAGTCATTTTTGTTCCTCACCACGTGAGATTGGAGGGTTATAATTGAATGGATTGTCTTCCCAGCTGAATGTACGTTTTTTGCTTCTCCTTACACACTATACCTCTATGCTTACACCATTCAATAAATCTGGGCTGACGTATCTCAAATCACTAATCTCAGATGTAATTCCATCCTTTTTGAATGCACGTCAACCGTTGTCTGACTTTTTTACAATGAACCCCCATTCAACATGCACGTTAACATCTAAGGCCCACCAATCAGGCCGCCCCATAGCAAAATCGTAAAACAGGGGTTGTAAATACTTGTATTACGGTAATTAACGATCGGTAATTATTGGCTGATCGTGAATCAAAATGGACCTACTTTTTTTTTAATTATATTGGCAGATCGATAGGTGGCATCCAAGGGAATTTCAAAGATAAGATCGAGTTTGTTTTGCACGTTACGTAGTTTTGTGACTAGTTGGCGGAGGCATACCTCCTGCGATTTTCCTATAATAAGAAGGCCCCCGAGCCTTGAATCTTTTGATGACCAAATACGATATGAATTTCATGTGTGTATTCGCATGTAAGTATATACCACACGCTGCATGCGTTGACTGAAGAGATAAGTATGGGTGTGTACAGAAGGTTGGATTCTGATAAAACGACCGTCGAGTCACTAGTCACTCTTCAGCTAGTCACTTTGTTATTATGTCCTGTCTAACAGTTTGTTGGTGGCCAACGATGTGATTCTTTTAACCACCTGTTGGATCTGAGACAATAACAATGGCTTATTTGTTAAAAAATCTATCAAACAGTATTTGGCACGCATTTTACGCGTTGCAGACTGACGCGACAGGCATTGTCGCGAAATCAAAATTAAAGGTAAGTACGTTCGACAACTATTTTTCAATTCAAGACATACGCCCGACATAGTTGCCCATATTCAATAGCTATTTCAATATCACCAACAAGCTAGCTCATAAAGTTTTGGGTGTGGCGTTTTCCTTATTTTTGTTTGCTTCAGGTTTTGACTGCCAATTTTGGAACGCTCATGGATCTCTATGGAGTCGAGAAGGGACTTGATGACTACCGTAGCACCCAATGGCTAGCTTTTGACCAGTTTTTATACTACCTTCAAAGAGAAGTAAGTATCCTGAGATTTTCACTGTGTACTGCTATGAAATTTAATCTTTCAATTTATCGTTGTTCAATTTTCCGCAGGTTTTTTGTTCCATTACCGACGCAACACCCATACAAGCCACTAGGCTCCTCGAAGAACGGATAGATGAAATATGCTGGCTACTTTCTCGAAAAATTTACTCAGAGCAGAAACACAGAGTCTTCGAAGACCACAGTGTTTATCAATTGTTCCGGATATTCTGCCTACTTGCAGAAATGGGGACAGACAATACTGATTCGGCATATCTAGTGAGTTAAAATTTGAAAAAATGATGCTTGTTAATTCTTGAAAAAACGTGATTGGCATATTATGGTTTCTTACATATTGAATTCTTTTTATACCAAACACAGATCACTATGCACAGCAGTGAAGTTGCTCAGATAGCATCACAGCTAGTTACCTCATTGGGTCTTCACTGGGACGCAACTGACTTTGCAGAGTTATCCGCAGCATTAACTTCGTTCAGGTAATTTGATCTTTATTTCCGTTAACTTATTTTCAGTTGTTTTCAGTCCTGACGAAACGTGACTCGGGCAGTTTAGAATGAATAGTAGTTGTTAGTAATCTTCGTCCAGGACTGGAAGCAGAACTATCTCCTTGTCTCGTCTATTTAGCATTTAGTTAAACGTATTTCCAAAAAGATTCCCCACATTTCTGGCAGTTTTGGAGACCAAGTACAGCGGCGGCGGAACTCTGGATTCAGTTGCTGTGAGCGAGGCTATTGACGACCTTTATCAGACTTACGTTAACGACGTCATTAAAAAAGTAAGGCAACAGTCTGTGAAAACTACTGCTCTGTTTCAATTTTTGGTACATTTTTACTGATTTCACTTCTATTTTAGGGATATTTGCTCAAAAAAGGATTCCTTTTACCAACTACGAGATACTACTGGTTTGTTCTTCGACCAGGAGAACTAAGTTATTACAAGGATGCCCAACAAAAAGAACCAGCTGGCGTGATAACTCTCAATGTTAACTGTTGGGCCGATACTGTTAATGCTTCTGGCAAGCCTGACAGGAAATTTATTTTGAGTACCCCAGAACACAGGGCAATTGAGCTAATTGCAGAGGATCATAGAGGCCGGCTACAATGGTTAGCTGCGTTACAAATTGCCATTGACCATTCTGGGGAAAGAATCAGCTATCAAAGAAGTCTAGCCATTCAAAGAAGATCCATGCGGCTGGTAAATAGATTACAAGTATAAGATTTTGTATAGCCTTCCGTTCCGCGTAGAAGATTTGATATACCATCCATTTTCTTTAGGCTGAAAAACAACAAAAAGAAGAAACAGGGATCGAACTACAACACGAACGTCAGGCGAGGATTGCCGCGGAAATACAAGCCAGAAAACTTGAAGCGTTATCAAGAGAAGAAGGTGCTAAAGTGCAGGAACTCGAGGAAATAAAAGAAAAGCTTGAAAGGCTTTTGCAGGAAGAAAAACAAGCATTACAAGATGAAGAAATAGGTAATCAGACGTTTCCAAATGTTGAATTTCATTTTGTTGTAGAAAACTTCTAATATTCTTGTTATACGTACAGTTCGGAATCTACAATCCAAAATTCTGAAAGAAGAATGGGAAAGACGAGAGCAGTTAGAAAAACTACAGCAAGAACAGCAAGAGCTACTCGAGTCCGAAAGATTGAAGCGTCTTGAGTTCGAACGAAGGCAACAAGAAAATGAAGTTAAATTACAAGGTGATACTTAATGACATTATGATTGACAACTACGTATTGTTTTTCAACGACATTGATTTACTGTCACAAATATGTTATTATATTACAGAAGCTGCGGCAAGGCTCGAGCAGCTGGAAGCTGAAAGACAGAATCTGGATGCTGAGTTAATGTTTGTGCGAGAAAAAGTGAGGAAAGCTGAAGGTGCTCAGCTATTGTTGGAGGCACAAATTGTTGTTACAAGACCTTCAAGAAGTGGTGATAGAATCAGACGAACGCAAAGCTTGATCCCCACTCCAAGAGAGAGATCCGAGGTACTACAAAATGAGAAAGAAAGAGGTGTTTCCATACAGGGAAACGCTCCTCCAGTTGTTCAAACACCTCTTAAAAAATACTCTATGCATATTTTATAAACTCAAACATTTCTGTCAGTATCCACTTACATGGTATTAATATTCAAGTAAAATTGTACAGTTCCTTAATTCGATTTTTGGCCCTATGGGTAGTGCTTACCATTTGCCATTGAGAAAACTACGTACTCCAGGGTAATAAGTTGATTAGCTTCAAAATATGTTAACCGTCATGTGTTTACGTTAGAAAATTTATTTTATTCATACAAAGTGTTAACTATTTATGCCATGAATTTGCATTCCTTATCCACAGCTATATTGTATATATTTAGTACTCATCAGTTTTTGATTGAAGATTATTCTATACAAATATTCCTATTCAGAGAAATATATTTTGTACAAGGAGTTTATACCTAACAGGGTAAATCATTAAATAATTAATTTCTGAAATCAGTGTACTGTCATGTAAATCACCGCAAGGAAACTTCTTTCAAGAATTAAATTTGCTTGACCACAAATTTCAGTACCCATTATCTTCGTAAACTGCGACAAGCATCAGTGATTGTTTTAAGATACCTGTTGATTTTTCACGCAAGGTAACGTACGATTAATCACCGTACTGCGCTTGAACTGTTGATTTCCATGGTGACTGATCGTGATTGTAATGGAATTGATCCAACACCAATTGACGTTAATACGGAAGCTGAGTAGTTATAGTGTAGAACTTTGTTGGCGAATTTGAATACTAATTTATAAATTCTTAAGATGCCTGCTAAGAAAAAAAAAGGTAAGGCATCGAAATTATCGCGTATGAGTGACGAGGAGCGAGCACGATATTTGCAACATCGGGCAGAAATAGAGCTAGAAGCAAAGAGACGCAAACAACAATTGATCGCTGCTTTCACGAAGGTAATATTCCTGGGCCTTATACACTAGTTGTAAGATTATCGGAGTTGTTGAATGAACAATTAGGTATAACTCAAGTTTGTTTAGAATAAACTGAAACGTGAAGAAGCGTTCTCAAGACTGAATACAGCAAAAATAAACGAGCAGTGGCGTCATATTTTACGCCAGATCAAGTGCAAAGAGCTATATCAGGATGTTAAATATCTGTGGCAAAATTTTGATTGGACCCTAAAAGCTAAGGATGCGCTGATTGGAAAACTCTATGATGAACTTGAATTATCTGATAGAGATCATCGGCGGTCACAAGATGCTCATATTCTCGTGATTGACAAATTTATTGGTGAATTGCAAATATTTTTCATTTCTGTAACAATGAGTTTTATGAGTTTTATATATAATACACATTTCAGGGATACACAAGCAGCGACTAACTTTTCTACATGAAAATTATTTAAGAGAACTGAAGGAGTTAGAATACATCGGAGCTATAGAGTTGAACAATATCAAGAAGAAGTTGGCAAACAGTTGCAAGGAATATGATACGATTATATTTGCACAAAATAAAAGTCTAGACGATAGCGTAGAAAAAACAAGATCGCAAAATGCCATCCACACTCGCACTATTGTACACACGGTGAGTTGCGCAATATCACTAGAAAAAATGAATTACTTAAACGAGAGCAAAAAGAGAATTTATTTCATTCAAAATCATGAGACTAGAAAGAAGATGATATGGTTGAACTACGGAACCGTGTTGTGGGCAGTATGGAGCGTCTGTGGTCTGAACTTATTGGAACAGTCTCAGATTACGAAACACTGACTGAAAACAAACGCAAGCAGTACGAGTACTTGAAGGAGCAGGACGACGCTGTAAGGGCGGAGACAGCATTATTTCCAAAACAACAATCGCAGTTATTAGATACCATTGATAATATGAAAGGGCAATTGGAAGATTTGTCATGGGAGCGTGGAGAACGTATCACGGAATTGAAAAATGAATTAACGCAGCTGAACAAAGCTATTTGGGATCTAAGGTCTAAGATAAGAATGGCTCAAGTTACGGATGCCATACAGTTGAAGAGGCTCAGTGTTATTAGCAATGGAGTTAAAAAGGTAATGGTTTCATGTTTAAACCATCCTAAGCAGAAATGATTGTTTGCCAATATATGGTTACCCTTTCATGCTTATCTTAATCATAGGAATTGGAAAGGCTCCTTGAAAAAGGAACGATGCTACAGCTTTTAAGCGAACTTTGCTCAAACTTAGAAGCACCGCTAGATGGAAAAGAAAAATCTTCTATTCACGAAGATGACCCACCTCATTCTTCAGAAAATGCGGCCACTAAACATGTAACTAAACACGTATTCCGATTACCATAACATCCTTTTGATAGAGAATTCGCGCTTTTACAACCCCCGTCTACCGATTATTCTAGGTGATTGAACCTTTTAACAAAATGGAAAAGTTCTGGCAGCGTTTCAATGAGAGAAAGGCGGAGAACATTCTGATGCGCAAAGATCGTGCAGAGCTTTTGCAGGAAAATAGATATCTCAGGCACAACTTGCGCGTGTATCTTGTTACTGTTGCCCGAATGCCTGCACCAAGACCTTATACCGCAATTTAAAAAAAGTTGTGATGACAGAAAAATGAAAATGCAAGTGGTCAATTAATTTACCAACTTTATTGTTTTCAACTTTGGAGGATGATTTGTTGGACTAAAAATCAATGTTGTCATACAATATTCGTAATTCCGGAATTGGAAATAATTACCTGAAATTTGTACATATACTCTAAATTCCAATGAACATTTTTCTTACTAACGTTGAGTGAAAATTCCACCTCCTAACGCCAGGTATTTGTAAGGCCTGGCCCTGGTCCTGCCTCTGACTGCGTGGAAAAATATCTTTTCCCGAGGAGCCATCCCCTCTGTTTCGAGGTATATATCAAAACAAGCTCTCAATCGCTGTAACTGTGCAGATAATGTTGGTGGCTTGTCCCACATAACGTTGACCTCTCTCTCGATATCCCTCAGAATATCAGCGGATCCTGGTATGGTGGGATTGAAAGTAACACTGAAAATCGGCGCGACTCGTGGATAGTCAGGTTTTATTGCAATCCGGGCAACCAGTTCACCTGTAGAGAATACAGGATAATTACCGAGCCTTCCATAACAGATTTAATAATCTTCAAGTTTTCATCGAATACTTACTGCTTCCTCTGCGTAGCACAGCCTCGTAGAAGATATCCACAGAGGATACAAGTCCTTTTTGACAGAAGGGTGGCATATCGGCAGAACTGGAGTAGTTCTTCCAAGAAAGAGTACTGAACTTGTGCAAAGTAGCAGCAATTTTACGCGGCATTGGATCTTTACCATCTATGAAAATAGGGAGATTTCCTGATTCGAGGTTACGAATTTCCGAACAAAGATCTAGCCGCGCTTTCACACGGCATTTTATTTCTTTCAACACAGATTCTACGCTGTCTTGTGCCAATCCGTGATTAACCGCAGCCTGTCGAAACGAAACCAAATGAGTATCACCCTTAATGTTTGAGAAAAGCAGATAGTATAATTTTATTCAATCAAGAGCATAGAACCTTTTGTTTAGTATTGTCTGAAGTAATAAAACGTAGTCCAGCCATGCGCTGCGCCCAATTATATGGAATGCCTAATCCAAGGGATGGAAAAGCTCCTAATCCGTAACGACGTAGTTGATAATGATTGGCAGGATTTGGACTTTCCATTCCCAAATCACCAGGATATAATTCTCGGAGAACAGAATCAGACATCAGCATATCACTACCGGTGAAAATATTTAATGTTTTGTTAAAGTTAAAAATCCATGAGCTGCAAATTATGAGGGAAAAAAAAATTAATCAAGTGTTTAGCAATAGAGTAACATACCCTGCACTGACACCACCAGGACTTTCGGTTTCTAATTTAGATTCCAATGTTACAACGTTCAAATAGCTCATATAAAAAAAGTTCAACATTAGCTTGGTCTCATCTGAAAATCAGAAAATAGCACCGAGTAACTGTGGTGAATCATCTGAATTTGTTGATTTGAATGATACTGGAGGAGAACTGGACTGGAGGAGTATGATAAATATTTTCGCCTACTTTTCAAAACCATTATGAGGCGTATCATCAATGGATGTCTCTGAAGTAACCTCGCTTTCTTTTCCTCTTGCCGAGCCTCTTTTGACATTCTATGATGTCTCTTTTTATGTATTGGTGCTTCTTCTACTACACCATCCGGTTGATTATCTTGATCTGAATCTGAATCTTGAGATCTATCTTGGCTATTGACTCTTTTAGCATCATCGTCATCACCTTCAATACTCACAAGTAACGAGGAGTCTGAAATAAATAAAATCCACATATTGCTTGGTTTAACTAGAGCTGATAATCCATGAACTTAATCTCAACAGCAATTTGAATATACCATATGCATCTCTATATGCAGCTGCCTTTGCATATAAAACGTATAGAGGCGAGGCTAGTAATGCTGCTTTTTGATGTTCTTGTCTGATTCTATCTAATGGCAAACCAAGGCTCTCCTGAAGTGGCTTGCTCGTCTGAAACAATTCAGAGAAATCTAGAATACTTCTCAACATTACATTGAAATGTAATCTTCTATCACGCATTCAAGCACTTTCTCATACCTCTAAAATTGTACGTAACTGAGGTGCGAGATTATCCAAGCGCGATTGTTTGGATTCTATACTTGCAGCTACACCTTTCTTGCTATCAGTCAGTTCATCGCATAAAGCAGCCAACTGCTTCCTCTGCATCAGCTCCCACTCAAGGCGAGCTAAACGCAATTGATGGGGATCGGATTTTGTAACTTCCTGTTGAAGCAAAAATATTTTTCAATGAATAGGATTTCAACAGTTTTTACATTTTGAATCCTGTTATACATAAAAATTCTATTACTCACGGGCCGAGAGATAGTTTCGGGTGCCTCCTTATAGAATTCTTCTTCAGGTACTAGCTCGATCGACTCATCTTTTGATCTATAAAAAATAAGCCGATGCATTAATGTTGCTGCAGATCTTGACTAAAAGCATATTGTGGAATACGCACTTGAACTGCAAACACTTAATGACTTCCTTCTTGAGATGCATGACCTCGTAAAGCAAATTCTGTAAATGCAAGTGTCTGCTGTCAACACTACTTTTAGCAGAGACCAAAGAATCCCTGGCAAACTTTGTTCTGAACTTTTCCATTCGATTCAACTTTTTCAATTCAATAAAAGCCAAAGATGTTTGAATTTGTAACTCCCTGATCTCTTCCTTTGTCTGGAAAATAATGCAACGATACACAATCAGCTCATTTTCAAAAGAGCGTATTCAAAATATTTTATGTGAACTACCAGCTTCTATAAGCAACAGAACTAGAACAAAAAAATAAAAGACCTATGAGTTGTGCTATAAAACTTAATCTAGTCCCTTGGTCGTATTTTCTTTGTAGCTACTAACATTTTCATCATTGCTGTTTTTTAGTTTGGCGATCTTATCCATGGATTTTCGTATACTTTCGCACGTAGACAAAAAACTCTCGGAATCTGTTTCGGGCGACCGGTCCATAGCTTCCTTTTCCTCATAACTAATAATTGTCTGTAAAATTTTATTCAATATTTATTCGGTAATTACATGCTCGTTTACTGATAAATCATGCGGTAATAGCTCCCTAGAAATTTAGTTTGCTTAACCTTATACATGTCGGCATCTTTTACTTGAGGTGCCGCACTCGTAGTAACAGATTTTCTTCGCTTCTTAGAGGTTTCGGAATCATTTTCTTTCCCCATTTCCAGTAATTTCAGATTTTTATGAGATAATAACACTAATGAAGAAGTCTATTTTCATGCTATTGAGGGATAATTAAGGTTATGTTTATATAGCGAAGGATCTTTAGTCAATGGCGGCAACTTGTTCATCGACCATGGAGTTAGTAAAATTGTACGTTCAGAAAACCGCCGTCGCGGCTCTGTTCACCGACTCTTGTTTCATTTTTCATTGCATGGTTCAGAATACTGATATCAATCGCGAGTTGTCAAAATCGTGATTAAGTGGCAATTAGTTTATTAGGTATCCCTGATTAGCAAAATGGGTATATTTTTCTCAAAGAAAAAACCGCAGAGTCGAGTTACTGAGCAAGACAAAGCTGTCCTGGTTTGTATAAATACTTATGAAAATCTAACCTAATCAGCTCGACATTTTTGACACATTGAAGATCAATTTCAACACCTTGTATTTTTAGCAACTCAAACAAACGAGGGACAAGATAAAGCAATACCAACGACGCATTGAACAAAGTATTGAAAAGGAGCGACAGATTGCGAAAAAATTAATTCAGGATGGAAAGAAAGAGTTGAGTTTTTGTTTTGTTCTTCCAATGATTCTCTGAGTTTAGCTATATGTTCAATTTTCAGAAATAATTCAAAACGCAAACCTTCTATTACTCAACTTGGACAGAGTTATCTCAAAATTAATATTAATAATTTCAGTCGAGCTTTGCTATTACTCCGAAAAAAGAAATTCCAAGAACAGTTACTAACAAAGACTGACGGTCAGTTAGAAAACTTGGAGCACATGGTCCACGATTTAGAATTCGCGCAAGTGGAAATTAAGGTGATAGATGGGCTCAAAGTTGGAAATACTGCTTTGAAAAAACTTCATGATGTCCTGTCAATCGATGACATCGAGAGGGTTTTGGATGAGACTAGAGAAGGAATTGAAAAACAGAAGGAGATAGATGACATACTGACTGGAACCCTGACCGATGAAGATGAGAGCGAGGCTGAGGCTGAGCTGGCAGCAATGCTAGCCCAAGATGAAGAGTCACTTGCTAAAGAAGTAGAGAAGATTCCTGAAGTTCCCAAAGACATTCCATTACCAGAGGTACCCACGGATGAACCAATCAAACAAAAAGGTATTTCAAACTATAATTTTGTTAACTGTTGGGGGAGAAAACTTCACCAAAATCTTATCCACCTACATATACGCAGATGTCAATTGCTGAATATAACAGTGGTTTAAAGTTGCCTCAGAGTTATGTGTAAAAAAAACAATTCATGTCGATAATTGTATCTGTCAATATCGGTTGTTCACATTATTCGCGTATTATTATTCGCAGAGTCCCCGAGGAAAGAAAAAGTACGAGAACCAGTGGCGTTGGAAGCATGAAAGATAACACGAGGTATAGCAGTTTAATAATAATTGAATTGTTCACATTTTGTCATCCTTTTATTTCTTCTTCTATTGTCACCAGTGTATATATGTACAGTGTGTTTTATACAGTAGTTAATTCTATTAAACAAGTGGCCTATTATTAATGAATGAACCAAAAAACTGTTACATCTTAAAGCCCTAATACATGTATGTATGAATTAGGTACACTTTCAAACTTCTGGATATCATTTAACTAATGACAAGTAAATAATCTGCTTGTTACTCTATAAATATTATTGAGCTGAATGATGAAAATAAAAAAATGAGAACATTGTATTACTACTGACGTCGTGCAGTGCTTCAAAGTCTTATAGAATGCGAAAATATGTTTCACGTGTCTGATTATTGTTTAGTGAGTGTATAGTTGAGTGTATTGTGGATTATATACAAACACGATCAACGACAATATAGTGCAGCCAATTAATAAATCTTTTTACACCACTATTGTGAACAGAAAGATTAGCTCTATCCCTACATGGTGATCATCTTCATCACTATCGTCACATTATCTTCATATAAGGAAAATTGAAGCCGACTGGTTGAACAATATTATTTGTTACTTTTTTCGGATGTTTGATAAGTCTGTTTTGGGATGTTGAAGAATAATAATATTGCTCTATGTAATAGCCAGACAATTATTTACTACCAATGTTATATTATTTCTAAGAATTAATCATTCCTCATGTTTTTTGACTATCATCTTGTGCCCTTTCCCTGCGTCATTTTAATGAACAAATAATTGTAAATTCACCAAGAATGTAAGTTTAATTATGCAGGATCAACGTATCTAATTAATTTACAACGCAAGAGATGTTTAATTTGTTTCAAACATTCGCAATTCATTTGCAAATCTCAAGAAAACGAAATACCTACTCAAAGTATCACGAGGACACTTGGTGTTCCTTCCATCAACAATCTTCTTATCTATAAAATCTGTACGAAAACATCTTCCACCATCGCAATTATCATCCGATTGTCAAAAGTCAGACGTTTTTCCATGTTAGTCGTAAATTCCTCTTCTCGAACGTTGTGAAATTGGGCTCTCAAAATCTGGCGCCCTCTACGATACGCGCAATAATTTAAACTCGAATCCGATCGATACACATCGAAGATTAACCGGCTATTCGAACGATTCGAACGACGCACGTGGGATTTCAACATTCTCTTTGTTTTCCCTTGGTCCGCAGTTTTCTCAATCCGCAATACGTATATATCAGCAGTCATGATCATGGTCATGGGATTGTCTAATACAGATTACGGTATCAAGGTTTATTATACAAAGATATCCGGAAATCTGTTTACAGTGCAGGCAGCCACGGTAACGTACTTGAAATTATTTATTTCCTCGTATTTAAACACGTAGGTCGTAAGATAGGTATTCAAGAACGTTTCCGCATCTTTCATTACATTTGCTACCAGCATCATCTGTTGTAGTTACAGAAGTTATGGTTTTCTACAGTTTGTCTTCATAGCCAGCCGCCTCCGCTGTTTGCAAATTCCGCCCACCTATGATAACATGCAAATCATGGTTTTAATTCGCGCCCACTATATACCACCGATAAGAATTGTCTACCCGACACGAAGCACGCGCGGATGCGCCCAAAATTTTCTGCAATGTTGTTTATCTCATGGTGAGAAGCGTTAAGTACGTGTGACGTAAAAAAATTGAATGAAAACTTCGTTTTTTATAACATGTATTATCTCTGTACGTATTTGAAAGCAACAAGATAGCAGGATGTAACTGCGAAGCTAAGGCTGTTCTCTGTCGTTAAGGCGGTTAGAGGTCGTCTTTTGATCATCTTTATTACTTAGCCACCTTGTTAGCGGGTACTAGATTCTTATTAGCACCCGTATCGTATGTATAATATCGTATTAGTTCAGACATCACTAGATCGGATTGGCAACCGCCGCCAAATAGTTGAACTTACAATCAGCAATCGCGTGCCAGACCAGAAAGAACATCTGAATCATTATAACTCTCAATTTACAGTTATCTGGAAATATAACTGGGAGGATCTGCAGTTATCATCTCATATTTAGAGGACTAAGAACCAGAAGGACCGATCTACAAGAATAGGCGATCTTGTCTCGAGGCGATCTGTCGAAAGAAAAGAAAAAAAAAAAACATCTCAAATGTTGGATCTTCGAAAACTAAAATAGTTTATTTTTTTTTTTGCAAATTCCTCTTCGTCATTGTATCAGCACACCGATTAGAAAAAAAGCGAATTGTCTTGCATCCTTTCGGTTCTTACAGCTCTCAGCATTATATTACAGGAATCTTCTGATCTCATTATTGACATAATTATTTCATATTTTTCCATCATTGTTAACATTGCTACTCACGCGATAAGAAGAATCGTTTTTTATTTTTTTATTTTCAAATATTTCACGCCACGACTTATTGTCAGCATGGTGGGGAAAACCTAAAGCCCATCATCATTCGCACGCTGGTTTTGCAGATGATACATAACGGCAGTGCATCACTTCCAGACGGTGATTACTCTCAATCACTTCCAATTTCGCGCGATAACCAGATAGCTAGTTTTTATAAATTTCCTGTTGCTGCGGTCCAACAGTCTCCACAGTATGGGGAAACACCTAACAATTCTTTTAAATAATGACGCACGTATGCTACACGTATAATAAATTACATATAGTTATTGCCGCGAAAAGGTGACAGTATATTACAATAAATTTAGGTCAAAGCCATATAAGATCGGGGTGGAGGGAATGAGAATTGAGTGTGATTAGCGCGGTCTTATCGCGCAAAGTAATTGTTTCAACTAATTTATTGTATACCCTTCTTAAGAAACACGGAATTCGCGATGGCCGAATTTCGAGTGACTCGTGCTCATTGTACATGTATACCAAGTTGATCGTGCATATGTATATGTGCATGTAAAGGTGTACACTTTTGTAAAAAGTAACACAATTCCAATATACATCTGTACGCATATAGGTATATAGTCAGACTAAATCGCGATAACGTTGGTGTTCATAATTTTTGGTGGTAGTAAATTTTATTCTATACGCCGTCTGAAACGGCTTTGCCACGACTTCAACCATACGCGTTATCGATTTTTGCGATCGCTACGACTGAATTTAACAAATGAGAAGTTTTTATTCCTTAGCGATCGAAACTTACACACACCCTACTACTATTCTTCACATTATTCACCGTTATGGGTTATTTCTGCGCATCTTTCATCCCATCGAACAATTGGTTAAAACACGATCGTTTTTCTCCGCAGGTTTGACGCGCGATGACGAGGCATTATTCGTCATTCATTTCCTATAAATATATGTATATGAATTACATACATGGTGTGATTTAAATTTTTCAGTCCGATTTTTTTTTTATCTCGTTTTTAATCGGGCATAAGTCTATACACGTATAATTCTGGTCATCGCCATTGAATTTTTTGTCTTCTATTCTTGAAGAGTATACAAAAAAAAAAAAAAAAAAAGTGCCAGGGAGTATTGAACGAAATTACAAAATTGTTATCATTGTTATTATTATTTTAAATTACTACCCCCGTTTTAAAAATAAAGTTATGCATTCGTTCGAACAAACAACGTGTATGGGGTTTTCTGTTGAGCCAGGTATAATGTACATTAGATATACCTATACAAAATATACAGAAGTACAACTCCTGATCGATGAACGACGCCGACGAAGGTGACGGAATAAAGTGGGTCGGTTGGAAATTGTTCGATGTTATTATACGTGGCTACAATATAAACCCTCTAGAAATTTATTTTTGCCGGCAAAAAGCGAACGTATAATATTAATATGTGCAAGTACAATAATACGGAACGATAATAATCCGCAATAATATAGGCTCCGTGCCTACGCGTTTGCATGATTAAATAAAAACACAAAAATATATATATATATATATATATATATGCATATATATAAGATATATATAATTACACGACCTTTAGCAACGTAAACTATATAAGTTAATTTCGAATGCCCACGAAAACTCCCACGCGAAATAAAGTCTACGCCGAGGTCTACGCATATACTAGATTACTACGTCACACACGTTATGTACTTGTATAGGTATAAGTTTAACACTATTAAGCGTTATGTATTATTTAAATTTTAGCGGTTTTTCGGTGCGTTTTGTTACCAATTCACATGTGATACTTTGAATTCAAATTAAATGTATTATACATTAGAAAAGAAGGATGTGCGTGGTTTTCTGCAGGGTTTACAATCTTCATCCGTTCATATTTTCCGTTAATGAACATGATATAATTTAACAAGCATAACGTGTACGTGGCGGTTTCCTCGCTGACGGTTGTATCGAAATTATTTTTTTCTTCACTACTTCAAATCTTACCTGTATACACTGTATATTGCGAGTACAATTGCAACTTACATATTTACCCACGACGATCGTATTTCAAATTTATACGCGATTTGTAAGAAGATAAAATGCGAACACTTACAGTTCTACGATATAAATTTCAAGTGCTGTAACAAGATCGTCGTATAACGTATTATACGTGTATGTATGTAGAAGGTGTATCATAATTCTAAATTGTGTCTAATTACGATGACGTTGCGTATGCATTTAATATCTATATAGCGCATAACAGTAATAAGGGATACGTTATATACATCGACATATATTTATACCATACCTATAATGCCTCCATACCTCGTGAGTTTCGAATGCGCGTCAAGCGGCTAATCGTAAAGTCTATAATACGGCAGCTTATCGCCACTCCACAGCCTGTACAGCGGCCATCGCAATTCTTCGATCGCTATCCTTTTTTTTTTCATATCATTTCATTATTTATTTACTGCTTTTTTTTTATGCAGCTTCACTCGTAGCTATAACCCAGTTCGCATATAATGTAACTCGTCAGTTCAACCGCGGGTTTCCTCCTTAATCGACGGTGTAAAACAAATGCCGAAGTATACCTGCATGTATTAGGGGTGGAAAATCAATCGCGGATGTTCTGACATTTGTTTCTTTCTTTTTCTGCAATCAATTATCATATCGAATCGTGCAATTATAGTCATCGTCACGCCTGATCGAGACTTCTTTGGATTCATTAAAAATGTACATCTACGAAGAAAGACTAAGAGGTATATTTTTCAACACAATTCACAGCATATTGACACATTCATGTGAAACTCAGGGTGGGTGGTTTTTTTCTGCTCATTTGTTTATTTTATTTTATTTTTTTTTTGTTTTACATACGTGGAGTACGTGCATGTATAACTGTACCCACACAGTAGGTTTGCGTGCAGACCGTCTCTTTATTCAGAATCGTGCGGCGATTCGCGATCGAAGGTCGGTGTGTTTCAGATATACGTATATATACGCATATATATATATGTATATTATATGAGAAAAAAGCAAAGGTTTGTGGCATGTATTATATACCCATATATACACAACATTTCGATTCTCTAGCCACGCGTAATCTCTTCCTCTTCCTTTCTCTGTCTGTTCCATACAATCCATGCTCTAGTATTCAGCGATAAATCATTGCGTGGAAATTATTTAATAATAATTCTCATGTCCCCGGGACACAATCAATAATCTGTGTCATCTGTACTATCATTATCATTATTATTATTAATATACACCTATCTACTTCCGTCTATCGGTGCACCACTAATACGCCACTATAAGGGGAATGCTAACGGGAATTGCTCCGATTTGGTATAAATTTAGAAAAAAAAAGAAACATTAATAATTAGAAATTAAAAAAACACGACGAAGAATATACACCTTATCGTCGGACTCGTATATTTGGGGAACGCGAAGGCGGCTTACTTCACATCGGTGAGATGTGAGATAAAATATAAATTTGTAATTTCATGCACCTAGCTCATTATAGATATGTGGATATGAATATTACTCGGGGTATCCCATTTTAATTGTACGATTTTGATCGGTACATGATGCGAAAATAATTTTTCGGTTACGCGTTCTTTTAACTCTGCACACCGCGAAACTGAAACTATATTACATATATATAATATATCATATAAAATATAATATATTAACGTGAAATATTGACCATCTGTTACTTGTTGTTGGTTAGTTCGATGCGGAACATCCTTCAGAAATATAATGTACATAAAGGTGTACATATATGTAATTTGAAGGAAATTTTGTTTATCAAGTACATATATAGATACACGCATAGCATGTGTATACATGTGACATACGTATACAAAACGATGTCAAAAACTGGACTCTGTAAACGGTTTTGTGAAAAAAACAAAAAAAAAAAAAGCGCCATTTTCAACCATTGCACACCGCGAAATTTGTTAAGCATTTACACATGGTATGAAATACGTTCGAGTAATTAAACTTGGAGAAAAAAAAACAGAAAACTGAGTATATCGATAACTGTATACGTGTATAAATGATACATAAAACTTGCGACGCTACTTTCCGATCTACAGAATGACCTTGTCCGGCTACCTGTGGCTGCTGCTGCTGCTGTTTCTGCTACTCTGCAAGACGCAAAGACTGAGCGCATCATGGCCCATACATCTCCTATATAACCCGTTTTTATGGAATAGGGAGTTCTGTACATATAGGTAGTTATATACGGATGTGAAAAACCACGTATCCTATACGAAGATGGAAACGTTTAGTTATTTTCTTGTAAAATAAATTACAATATAATTCATCATCAAATACCGAGAGAATATGCGGTTAATTTTTTACATGCATAGAACGAAACGCTATTGTAAAGTACCGGAAATTTTTTTTTTAAGCTCACCACACCCGATTGTCTCGTTCAATAAAATTTCTGATTTTGTACAACTGATTTTTCTTTATTTTGGTAATTTTTCGCGGTAAATTTGAAAAATTCTGTATCCCGTAGATTATTCGTAAACGCCGCGCGCGCTACGCTGCTAATTACTTCGATCTAATTTCCCCGAATCCAAACGACGAGATTCATGAATTACAAATCGTTGCGAGAAAGTGTTCAGTGGTTGGAAAAAAAAAAAAGAAAATGTCGTTCAGACAAAGAGCGTATAGTGTCATCGTCGCCGTTTTCTGAGAATCCCGAGTGAGGATAACGAGCGAGAGAAATTGATTTGGCGAAAAAAATGATAAGCATTTGCTGCGCGTAAAAATAAAAAATAAATAAACGGAACAACGTTCGATTCGTGCGGAGCTCCGGATCTCAAAATGTCCCCCGGCGATGCAGGTGAAAAATGAAGAAAAAAATCCCGTCGTTTTATGCAAGTGAAAATTTAATCGTCCACCACCTTTTGTCTCTCCTAAAACGATCGACGACGATATGAATTTAATATATCTATAGCAGAAGCTACGCGAGTGGCGCGGGAGTGCGACCGCTTGGTTTATTGCGAGACGGACCAACGTCGTCGTCGTCGTCGTCGTCGGTTGTCGTCACTGATTCAGTCTGCAGAGTTTGTTTGATTCACTCAGTCGTGCGGAGTCCGCCAAAGAGGCAGGAGCCGAATTGCGCCTGGTGTGAATTAATTAAAATTATTGAAATTCTAGATTATTATAATATAAATGTACAACAGTGCGGCGATCGTTAATATCGTTAGATATTTGCCAAAACATCATCATTCGCATTCATTTCCGTGTATACAATACATGTTATATGTGATGAATTGATGGAAAAGGTTAAATTCATGTATAGTACAGATAGTAGTCTTCGTAGTAAAACAAGAAAGTTCTCACGCACAATTACATCTCATGTGATTGCTGTGAAGCGATCATAATTCGTTGAACGAGTCAAAGTTCACCTGTAGCAGTGAGAAGTTCAAGTTGGAAAGTTATCAAAGAAATTTATCCAAACTGTCAGACCCGGCCGCCACATTCAGTCCAGGTAAATACTGCACCTTACAGACTACAGTATGTACACAGTGTGGATGTGACGATAAAAATTGAAGATCACATTTTCTAAGTTGAACTAAAATTTACGCTTCGAATTACGTTCACGAAAATTCAACAACGTAACATCGATAAAAGTACACCACCCCATCCCGAATAAAATGATCATTCGCAGCAAGGTGAACTTGGTTAGGAAAACCAACAATAGAATTTATTGATTCGAGGTCGATAACGATCGATTTTAATTTAACGATTGATTCGTGTCGCTGTTATTGTTTGTTGTCATTATTTAGATTTTTCGATGAACTCGTAATAGATCGGCGAGGCTGCTCCTGCTGTGCAAGAGAATGAGCTATACGCTAATAATAGTCATGGCAATACTCGTATTAACGATCAACGATTTTCAATTAGACAGACGACCATTTCTATCACCTCTTTTTTCTTCATTCTCTCTTCCAGTTCGTTTGTTTCTATCTTTATTATTCGGGTCACATCGCGAACCAGCTTTTGACGACGTATTATAGGATACTATGGGAATCCTTTTTTTCTCCGATGTTTATCCAAAAATTTTTATCGTCCGAGAATAATTTTTAAATGAAAACACACTCGATCTTGTAAATAGGTAATAGATAAAAAAAATCAGTCTATATCCCATAAAATGATCACCAGTTATTCGTCATTGTTTATTATGTTTCGATTGCTCATTAAAAATATGTGCCGGGGCAGCCGGAGGGGGGAATTTTACAGCAATCTTTAATTGTTATTCGATCCGCCCCCTTGCCACATAAATATCTGTATTTTACATACCTGTATCGTGATTATCCATATAAATCATTGTTGCAAAAAAGAAAACAGTGTCAACTGTAAAAATTCATGGTTAACTTTTCTCTCTTTTTTTTTTTTTCAATCTGATCAATTTTGTTGAAAAAAATCTACTAAAAGATCAGTTTATCCCACGCAGTACGTATGTAATTGCTTTGTTTTTTTTTTCGTACCTATAATGCGCGTCGATAAGCCCGACTGTATTTTGCTGCAATTGGGAAATAGTGAATGGCTATTTGCTTGACTGCGGCGGATCAACCGCGCGACCGAAAGAAAAAATAAACTGACAATGAGAGAGAAAGAAAGAGAAAGAGTGAGAGAGAAATATTTGTTGCAACCACTGTGAACGGTTCTTCGGCGGTTTGAGATTCCTCAACTCTTGTACTGCGGGGCATTTTTGTCGAAAAGTGACGCTTGATTTTTGGCAAAAATTTATCGAACATCTTTATCTCCTATGCTACGATGAACGTAGAGGTTTACACGAAGGTCGAAATAGTCGGATCTCGGCAGTTCGAGGGTTGAAAAAATTGCAAGATTACTTCGTCAAAAAAAAGACGAAAAAAAAATGATCAAGAAAACAGCGGATAGACATCAAATGCTACTTATCGTTAGCCAGGCACCGAAAAATTCCGCTTCTTTTATCTACTTGATTACCGAGGGATAATCAAGGGAAATCTAATTTCGAAGACGTGATACTTTGAGATTTCGATCGCCCATTAGGAAAATTTTTACTATCGTTTTTTGTTGGTATCGTTTTTTGTGTTTACTCCCAGTCTCTCTTTGAATTCCGGATGTTATACTTGAATCTCGTGTATGTGAGCACCTGTAACTCGCTAACACATGCTAATTAATTTACAGATAACGAAATTCAAGAATTGATAAGATTTAACTATGTAGTCTGTATCATACGTCATGTTTAGTATCACGAGATAATAACGAGAAACTAGGTACTTCACGACGACAGGTTGTGAATTTAATCTCGATGAATTGAAAAGTTTATCTGATCAGAATTTTTTTTTCCCTCTATTTGATTTCCTTCTTTTTTTTTTCTTTTTTCTTTCTGTTATTCGGTTAACATCTCACGGAGTTCCTAGTCTGTTAACGTAAAGTAATTCATCGTTCTCCATAAAATCAACGAACTATGAACTGATAATAGTTTTTAACGGGCAAGAATTAGAAAAAATGTATTCCCCGTTTAAAAACGAAACAAACGAAAAGAAAATGAATAAATAAAATGAAATAAATTTTTAACAAACATATTGCAGTATACCTATATATGCATAGGTATATATTGGTATATATAAGTATTAAGTTTAGTTTGTCAAGAAAAATCGAAAGCAGGTCATATGTTAAGTGAAATTTTTCAAACGTCCTACTTTAAAATGAAAAAATGAATAAAATGAAATAAATTTGAGAAAAAAAAAAGCTGCCACCGCTGCACCGTGCCGTAGTATAATATGTATGTATATATATATATATATATATCTATGTAACGAAAGTACGAGTGAGTTAATTGCATTTGTTTGCCAACAGGTGTTTGTGTATAATATACCACAAGTCGATCGTATTAGAAGTATTATCATAACGTTATTTGAAATTATTAATGCGTGTAACCGGTGCGTGGAGGTGCAGATTGATCATGAATAATGTGTATAATTTCTTGACGGTTAAATTATTACAAGGATATATATTTTACACGATGATAAATAATGCTAATAACAGTACACTCGTTTTACAAACGTCCTCGGTAAGTGTATGCGTGTGTATATAGGTGTATAATAAATTTTTGGAACTCGATCGAAATAATTAACTTCAATGACGACGGGATACCTATAATACCTCGCCATACGATATACACCATTCAATGATGCGCAAAAGGGAATTATATTTATTTGCTTATATATTGTTCAAATACTATATATCTCTCTATATATTATATATATAACGTGTACTTTAATTGCAAGACATATTTTTATCATTCGGCAAACATGTGTACGTGTACAAGAATTTTTCGATTTATTAATTAAAACCACCTGCACGATTCTTTTTCCATATAACTTTATCAGCTGTTTAATTTGACTAACAATAATAATATCGTTTTACATGTAGGTACCATATTTTTTGCGGGTCACCGTCAAAGGCCATAATTCGACCCCGTTTATGAAAATCGTAACTAATAAAAAAAAGAAAAGAAGAAAATATAGGAGAAGAAGAAGTCGTATACGATATTGGGTAAACATTTTTTTTTTGTTTCTTACCTTTTAATTTCATTGTCATATGCCGAGGCGAAAAATAGATGAATCTCTAAGTTAGCGTTGAGTGAGTAGCGAACGATATTATTATAGTTGTCGCCCGGTTTTTTTTTTTTTTTCTTTCTCCATTTTTGTTTATTCGGTTTCGTTCTTTTGTTGTTTCTATTATTACACCGACCGACTCGTCTGAGATTCGAGAACACATTGAAAATTTAATTTTCTTCTCATTCTTCAAACCGTACTATATACGAATACGTATAGGTTAGGTACATAGGTATATGTGCGTGCGTATGTTGTGTGTGTATAAGTATAAGGTATAATTGTATCTACATTACGCGGGACCATTGAAACGAAATAATTTGTTATTCGTTAACTGCAGCGACATTATAAGTATAGTGTACCGATGTCAGTACCCCTGCGCATTGTCGTTTCAAAGGTTCTTTCAATGTTGTGTCTGCGGGTCTGAAAAGAATAGACGCGATAAGAATGGGGAGAGAATATTTGAAAAAAAAAAACGAAAAGAAAAAAAAATTCAATCGTTGCACCGCACCATATTTTACCTACGTTAAGCCGGCACCCACCGCAACGTCCAATGAAAATTTGAACTTTTCTGTAATTTAAGGCTCATTTCAAGCTAATTATGCCGAATTTTTGGCTTTCCAAAAAACTCGAAAAACCGGTCGTGTATAGTGCTGGCTCAGCGTCGGATCGGTAAAACCACATCGAGAAAAATCGGAATGAATGAAATTTTCGAAAAACTGGATTGTACACGGGAATTTCAGGCTCATTCTGGGCCATTCGAATAGCCGCGTGCACCGAATTTTTGGCTTTCCAAAAAAACTCGAGAAAACCAGTGGTAGTGCTGGCTCAACGTTGGATCGGTTTCCTCGATTTTTTGAAAATCTGAAAATTCGGCATTTAATTTGCCTGAAATCATAGAATGGTTCAAATACTGATCGAACGTTGCGGTGGTGTGCCAGCTTGACGGAGGGTCCATTATATTTTCACACGATGCGGAGAGGAAGAGAATTTATCCCGCCATTTTTATTTTATTTCAATTCGTTTCTTTCAACCGGAAATGCATACGCAAATATCACTGAACATAATTACGAATAAAAAAACGGAGATAGTGAAGTTGACGTGTATCTGAAAATTTTTCATCGCCGAAAAAGGGAAGCTTGTAAATCACATATTTCATATTGGCATGTAGGTCTGCGGTGTTGTAGATCACCAACTGCATTTGATGTGATCGTCGTCGTTATTGCGACGAGTAGGAAAAACAGGTTGAACTGAAAACTACCGTTTCGTTTCATTCGCAGGAGAACCGGATCGCCCGTCCCGCACTGTATATACCTTCTTAAATCTTCTCTTTTAACGAACAATTTTGAATCTCATTCATTTACACGAGCATAAGACATCACTTCTTTTTCTATTCACGTGTCAATTGTTTCGCAGCAATTAAAATTTTACACACGCACAAAGTGTGTCGATATCGTCAGCTGTTGATTATCTGATATAAATGAGGAAAACAAAGAAGAATTAGGAAAAATAAGGATATTATCGATGACAATAACAGTAATGACGTGATAATGGCAATTATTTTAATATATTTTCTCTCCTCGTTCTTTCTGGTTTTAGTTCGAGAGAAAAAAATAAAAGTAAAAATAAAATAAATAATAATAATTTATTCGATCGCATCCGTGAATTTTATTATAATCGGTGATATCTTTCATAATCGAATTAATGTGTCCTACCAAAAAAGTGGAAATCAAACTAATTGTAAGTTTAGACAAGAGAATCGCTATATAAATATTCTCGGAGCATCTCCTTGCAGGGTTTTTGTAAGTTTTTTTTTTTGTTCTTTCATTTCCTACGTTTTGATGGGTGAAAGGGAAAAAAATGCAGCGACAGCAGTTGCATCGGCAGTTGTTTTTTCTTTTCTTTTTTTTTTTTTTTATATGTTATGATGGGAATCGAGTCGAAAATAATGACATAATTTACAAGAAATCTGATGAATTTTAAATATATGAGTCATGGCTGCAGCTCCCGTGTGGACCTTGACATTAAACTTCATATCAGTTTCTAGTATAATTTAAAAAATTATTGTACAAAAATAAAAAAACAGACAACCGAATAAATAAATAAATAAACATATGACAGAGGGAGGGAACGTAATGCGAACGTTCGTCCATTTTCCTTTCGTTTTTCTTTTTTCTTTTTTTCTCTCTTCCGTTTTAATTGAATGGTACGATGATTCGAATGACGGTCGGTGGACCTCGCTTATAATATATTTATTCTCATTTCAATTACTCTTCGATCATACGACCGACCGCATCAGAATTAAATTGATCAAATGTAGATATACGTAGAGTGTATCGACTAATTGATACGCATGTAGACACGTGTGTGTATACGAGGGAAAATTTTGTCTACGTATTGAAAAAAAATGAATTTGGAAATTTTCGTCAATCAAGAATTATGCCCATGCTGCTGCTGCTGCTGCTGTGCAGGTATCGCGAATTTATAATTACTCTCGTGTGTTGCAACGATCTATATTATATACATGCCTATATGTAATGATGAATGCGGCGCCTAAATTTATGTTCAAGCACATGTAGAGGAGGTATACCTATATACATGTATAAAAAAAGTTAGGCAATACATATATACCTATATGTATGAGAACGCGGGGGATTGACCAATTGCAAATAATTTATATATCGTGATGTCAAACTCTGACAATATGTGCATACGTATGTACGCATATTACGTACAATATGATGTATGTACGAATAGATGAATAAAAAAAAAAAAACAACAACAATTCACGACGCTATTTGCGGTGTAAACGATCGTCCGCGGTTTAAAAATCCGCGCGGCGAGGTCCTTCATCTTCGCGTAGCGCGAACGAAGCGCTTTTGTTTTTTTTTTTTAATGTTTTTATTTCGATAAAACGACGTATAGGTTTGCTTAATGATCCAAAGTTTAAAGTTCAATGGACAAAATCATCCGTAACGAACGATCTATACAATACGTATATACGATCTATCCTATATATACCTAATACACGCCTAAAAATGATCGATATAGGTGTACTTAATACGCTCGCAAGGTGAACTTGTTTTGTTTTTAATTTGTTCTTGGGTTTTTTTTTTTTTTTTTTTTTTTTTTATATTATCCAAATTGCAGAGATCAGTTAGAGGCTGTAAAAAATACGACATGATTTCATGTCCGTCACTTACAATTAGTCGATGGTAGCGTCATTATGGGGATTATATCGATTGTTATCAACGGAATCGTAGTCAATTTCATGCTGATGACGACAGGAGGGGGGGAAAAAAAATTTGCGTATCGAACTGAAAAAGCACGAGAGCTATCGTATATGTGACCTTCCAAATGCTTGCGTATGCAGGGTGTATAATCGTTGAAAATTTTGCAAAATTCCAATGAAAATATCTATGGCGAATAAAATAATTTATTACAATTATTTTCGAACGAGGTGCGCGAATCGGACCTTGCAAATTATTCTTAAAGTATACCTTAGACACATGTAGGTATACTTACACATCTGTTGACGATCCGGTGCAGGCGCGGTAAAGGTTATTGGCAGTCGTGGCTCGTACGGAGTTTACAAGGTCAGATTATACCACCTCGTTCGAAGATAGGTATAAGGTAATCGTGGAATGACTTTATTTATCAGATTTTCTCGCCATTTTACTAAGTTTCAATGACGGTATTAATTTTACATCGCAAATTATTATCTTTATATGCAAACCTTGCAAGGTTGTATATCTTCTGCTCCGTGAGCTAGATACGAAATCTTCATCCATTCTTATATATCACATATATGCTCTTTATTTGCCTTGAAGTTTGCGACGATTTGATTGAAAAACATGTTATCTTTACCCACAACATTTTTCTCGATTTTTCAAAATATCTGCTTGTGAAAAAAAATAGTGAAAAAAAAAACAAAACTCTAACCCTTTATACGATTTATCATCGATTCTTATCAACGTGATTCAAGGCGCCTCGGTCATCGACCGATTAGAGCTGTATTCATTTTTTTCATCTACTTTTTGTATAATTTTTTTCCCCCTATATACGACCGTGAAATTTTTACTGTATCCAATTGAATTTCTTCTGACTATAAAAAATCTAAACGTAAATTTAATGAATTTTTTCCTCATCTGCATCTGTATATATCACGCGTCAACCCAGATATCATATATACCTCATTATATTCGGCGCGAGAAATACGTAATATCTCTCTATGTATATAAAATAATTCTGTACCCAAAATTCAGATTAAAATAACCATAGTATTTTTCGTCCTCCAAAATTTCATACTATAATAACAATATTAATCCAAAATCATTCAATGCGCGTCGATCAGCTGATCAGCTGATCCTCTATGATAATAATTTTTTTTGCACTCGTTTCTTCTTTTTTTTTCTCGTATAGTTTTTCCCTCTTCTTCTTACCGGCTCGAAACTACATGTGTATATCCATCAGCTATACGTATGCATTCATAGACAGATCATTCTTGACAATCAAAAGCCGTACATTATACATAAATGAATAATAAATTTAACCTTGGTTAAATTATTATTGTTAAGCAATAATCAAGCGTATACTACATATACGATATATACAACCATCATCATCGAATTATACCGTATTTTACATTCCTCTATTAAGGGTCTGTTATATATGCATATATACCTATTTATATAGTTCATTTCAACACTTGTCTATACCGTATATACGTATAATACACGATGATATTCATGTGCCGCATGCAAGTAAGTAAACCTCATCATAATTATGGCCTATATATTTATTTGCCGTATTAATGAGCTAGAAATACCGTTGAGAAGGTGAAATAATTTCTCATACAAACTCATGTATTGTAAATTTCATAGAGAGATAATTTAAAGCGTGCGCTCGTCATCGTATCACCTGATATACACGGATTAAAATTTGCTATATAACCATCGAGTACATATATGTAGTATATATAAATATAAGTGATAACGGAATATGAAAAAGAAAGAAAAAAAAAGTTTAATCACGGGTGCTCAATTTTACGAGCATTGATATCATATGCATTTCTTCTTCTGTATCGTATATTTTCATCGCAATTTAGAATGCTTGATTTTTTTACTCTTTGGTTTTCGATATACCCGCTGCGGATGATCTATCGCAGCAAAGATATAACGACAATACGATCGATCGTCGGATCAAAGAGGCTAGCAAAGTAAGACTTGCTTTTCTTATGCCGATTAAAACTCTCCAATGTTTCCCAACACGTCGTCGTCGGGAGAAACTTGGCACAGAGTTCTGCAGCTCTCCTTACCGTTGCTGCTGCTGCTGCCGCTGCTGTGTGGCGTGCATATACATAAATATTTATAGTAACCATAATGAAATACCGAAGAGAAACGTTCTACGACCTATTAAAATCTTTGCGGTGACCTATATAAAGACATCACAATAAAATATGAAACCTCCTCATTCTCCGAAACTAGGTTATATCGGTTTAATTGACAATTAATAATTATACATCAATTTTTCTCTCCACATCGCGAGGGTATAGCGTTTCGCGAACACCCCGTGCGTAAATATCGCTTTTGGTATTTATTATTATTATCATTATAATTATTACAGATTGTCAACAATGCGAGTCAATAATAATTAATCCGCGGGTCAAGTGTTAACTACATTTAATTTGCGGATGACGATAGTGTAATGTTCACGGACGCATCGTGCAGGTGGTCCGTTTTTCAAACGTTCCAATCAAATAATACTACACCTATATCGCATACCATTTTTAGAATCAGGATGCAGCTAGTGTACATTATAAATCAAAGGGAAAATAGTTTGGTTTGAAAAAAATTTCTCATTCGAACAATTTTACGTCCGAAACTTTTCATCGTCATCTATTTTCCAGATTCTCGAGATGACGATCCGATAATTGACGCGAACGTTCGAAATTGAACACCCTATACAGTGAATTTAATAACGGACCAAATAATTCTAAGAAAATGTGAATCATCACGTGCAATATCCTAATGAATCACATTCCATGACATATATGCATATTAAAATTGTCACACCGGAAAAACGCCGTTATAAGTATATATAGTGTATATATTCGTTTTTTATTCACATTATCGGTGAATTTTGAATCTACGGTAAGAAGACATGGAAATTGAAAAGAAAGAAAGAAAAAAGAAGTTAGTATTCAAACCAGCGATGATTACTCGATTAAACTAGTTTCAATTGATGAATACCACTTTATCTTTTAATAACCGGTTTTATACATGGTCATAAATTACGAGACACCGTTAAATTGTAAAGCTTTAATTTGTGGATCTCTAAACTTTTCCTTTCTACACGTATAAAATCGACGTCGACGCCGACGCCGACGCCTCGAAACGTCAAACTTCGAACAGCTGATCTTGACAGCTATTCTCGTATCACGTGTATTTATCTCGGTATTTATATTATAATATATTTACGTACGGCCGACTTTTTTTTTCACTCGTTCTTTATTATCCCTGTCCGCGCGCACGTTATAATATTATACGTCATATAGTTATAGTTTCATTTATGTAATTCTGTATATACTTCATCTCGCGTGTATATAGGTTATATATATGCAAATAATATATTCACTCGTATAATATGATTCGTTTCAAGTTTCATTCAATAATATATTTTATGCCGATGCAGTCGGTATACACGCGTAAGAAAGGGTGATTGTTGGGTTAAAAGAATTTTACTCTCAAACTTGATTATAGGTATGTAACATGATTTCTCTGCGAAATCATGTTCTTTACACCTGTAATTCGCAGCATGTATTTTTACATAAATACTTACCCAGTATATATAGTTAGAGCTTCAAATTAGCCATATCTCGTAAAAACTTCTCTTATCATAAGCTCCGCGCTTCATTTTACCGCCGCGAAGTATAAAGTATACCTATCTTTGTATCAGCCCTATGATAACGAGTTTTTATGTGTCTGCGAAAAAAAAAGAAAAATGAATTTTCTCATATTCGATTAAAATTCTCTTCGTCAGAGTTTGATTGAAATATAAAACTTATTAACTATCACGGACACGTGCACACACAAACGACATTCTACACGACAAGTATATAAATGCTATGGTATATCCTAGTTGTACATTATATGCATATACAATGCGGTATATACCTATAATGCAGAGTATCTATAAAATTCAACGTTTGACGTCCGACAAATTGCCATAGAAACCGACTCGGGCATACAAACAGTATATGTGGTGTAAAAAATGTATGTGCATATATTTGTAAGTATCGACATTTTTAACACGATATATGTGGACATATGGTGTGCGCCGGCATTATCGTACAAATAAAGTGTAAGTATATAGTACGTCGATTATTTGTATATACCTATACCCATGTTGTAGACGTAAATCATCGTAGGGTGAGACTGATGATAACGAGCTCATTTATGTATATATAGGTATATAGCCAACTAGTACGCACGTACTAACAGTTTCGTGTAAAAATAAATATGTAATATGCGAAGAAAACAGAATACTGTCGCAATTTTTTTTAAACTCGCTCTCATATAAACATAACATGTTTGTATGTAACGTACGTACAACGTACCTGTACATATAATACTTATATGCATTCGAAGAACTTCCGCGCGGAGTTTTTTTTTTTTTTTTCTTTTTTTCAATTAAGTTATTATAGGCATATAAATAGCCACCTATATCTCATTCCCATATCTTTTTATCACACCGTTTATATATTTACAATAATTTTTTTTTTTTTTCCCGTCATCACCAGATGCACATGATTAATTCTTAATTATGTGGTTTGATCTTTGCATAAAAATTATTTCCAGTTAATTAAAATCAATATTGCTGAGAATTGCGAATGTATCATTGAAACGAAGAATGAAAAAATGGAAAAAAAAATTCCAACGGGATTTGAAAAAAAAAAGACAAAAAAAAGACAAACCATATTTATTCATCACTTATTCATCATTTTTTTCTCCCGCATTTAATTGTACGTGTATTCGATGTATATACGTGGGATCGATTTTTTGCTCGCAAATATTTGAATTTTTAATGATACCTATATATAAATATGACTGTGTTATCGACCGCTTATCAGATTTTAAATAAACGTATGTGAGATGGGTGCTGTGAAATCTATGGGCTGAAATCTTATCTCAGAATGTGGGAGGTTTTTTTTTACAATTTTTCTACAATTGAAAAATTTGCAAAAAATATTTTACAACAAAAATCATAAGCGTGCAGCCTTTTTTTTGTTTTATTATCGTATATTATATTGTAAATTTAAATCCGCGCAACCGTTGATAATGGTATTATATTACTGCAGTTCGCGAATCGTTATTTCTCTCTTGCATCGCAATAAATTTGTTCGTACAATTTTTGGTTTTCTCACTCTCTTTTTTTTTTTTTTTTGTGTGACCGTGAAACATCTGCGGAAGAATATAGATACAGGCACGTAGTACATATGGCGCTTGTAATATATAGTGTTTGGAAAGAAATTAGGAAGAAGAAAATTAATTCGATTTCGAACAAAAAAAAAATTTACCTCTTTTCTCGTCACACGGTGTAGACTGTAGAGAAAGGCGTGGCACTTCGGTAAAGACCTAGACTAACTTTATGTTATAGGTAGGTATATAGGGTATATACCTCTGCATACATATATATATAAATATAAAACAATGGCGCTTCGATAATGAAAGTCGATGAACGAAAGTGGGCCAAACACCGCGACGACAGAATTATACATATCGCATGCACGCTCAAATAAAACGACGAACATACAGATGCAAAATTTGTAACGGGGATAAATCGCGAGATGTACATACGTGCGAAATATGTGCATCCAAACATATACGGGGTGGTTATAAAAGTAACTGCCGCATATTCGCTACATTTTATCAACTTACAGATTTTTTTTTTTGTCTCCAAACTTGTTGGAAGAAAAAAGAGAACAAACGATACCTAATTCAGGACGAAATCGTATACGACGGTATCGAATGAATGTCATTTTTGTGATGCAAAATCTTCTTTTTTTTTTGGTTCAAATCGCGGTTTAGTTTTCGACAACTTCTTCGTTACCACCGCCTATATGCGTACGAACTTTTTGATTTGTTTTTTCCTCGTTCGAAAAAAGAAAAAATGAATAAACAAGGACACACCGCAAAACGGGAAGAAACGAAAAACAAAAAGAAAAGCGAGCACGAATTCTGTTAAATTTTTCGTAAAGTTTGTCGAACTTTTTTGCAATAATATTCTAAACAAAATTCACGTACGGACCGATGATGTCCTCCAATTTATGGGGTCCTTGAAAATATCAATAATTCAACACGTAATATTATACATACTAATTGCACGCCATATACTTGTAAAATATATATACACGTATGTACATAATGTACATATGTACACGACAAATAAGAGTATGTATTATAATTGTACACAGATAGGTACACAGGCGAGTATTAAATATGTATAAAAGTATATAACAGATGTAAATGCAAATATTTGCGCAGGTGTCTGTCACGTATATGTGCAGTGTGATGTACGTATAAAGTATGTATGTATCTATGCATAGTCCGATGGCGAAATTTTAATATGAATACATCATGTGTACAGATTAATTTTAGGTTCGGAGTAGGTAAACGTTCCGTTACTAAGTAAACTGAAATACGATAGAAATAATAATTCATCAGCGTCTCCTCAATCGGAAAATTGCATTATTCTCGCGATTATTACAGCGCGAGATAGAATTCTTACTCATACATATTACACGTACAATAGATAATATATAATGATAAAACTAAACCCTGTCGCACAAAGATATATGTACATTAGGGTGGTCCTTATTTAGGGTATTTTGAATTTCTATGCTCCCAGAAGCTCAAATGTTTCGAAATGAATTAAAAAAAAATCTACCCCAAATTTCAAGTCTCTGTGTTAATTTTAACCCGTGCCGCTTAATTTTGTAATTTTTACTTTTCTATTACGGGCGATATAATTATTTCAAAAATTTGAAACTTGGCAGACTTCTTCCTTATTATAGTAGTTATCCTCCAGAATTTTTACAGATTTTTAACTATTATTTTATTTTTAGTTTGCAACTTGAAAAAAAAAAAAAAAAAAAAACTTTTAACAAAAAAAAAGAAAACATTCATTCAATATAGTTGAAAACCCGTAAAAATTCTGAAGGGTAGCTACTATTAGGAAAATAAAGTCTGCGAAGTTTCGAATTTTGTAAATAATTATTTTGGCCGTAATAAAGAATTAAAAATTAAAAAATCCGAACGGCACGGGTGAAAAATTTAGATAGAGACCTGAAACTTGGGGGGAAAAATTTTTATTCATTTATTTCGAACCATTTGAGCCTCTGGAAGCATAGAAATTCGAAAATACCCTAAATAAGGACCAACCTGATGTATAAACATTTTTTTTTTCTCGAGCACATTCCGCGGGAACCAAAGTATTAAAATCGTAAAAAAAAAGTAATAAAAAATGTAACAAAATGTATCTATAGATTGAATACGTCATATCATAGAAGTACACATGTATATTGTACCGCAGAGATGTTTTCGCGGCATTCACGGGCGTCCAATGAACCTGCGCTGAAGTATACTTGAGGGTATCGTTTGTTTCGTTCAAGGAAGATAAATAAATAATATAAGGTGCTTTACGTGTACATGAATATAATGTACACATATGAGTAATCATATACGTGCGTGCGGTACAGCTTGAAGAATTGTAACAATGGATTTCTTTTTCGCGGGTATTCTTCTTCTTTTTGTTATTTTCCTTCATCTTTTTTCTTTTGACTCGTACGTGCACGGCATGGAGGTCGCAAATTAATACAACATTCGATATAATCTGGTACGTATTTGATAAAGTTACGCGGGTTTGGTATAATGTATAGCGTGAGTGTAAATATGTCCTCTTGACAACGATGATAAAAACGTAGATAGGATTAAGTTGAATAATCTATATGCATTTAGCAGTAATCTCAAATAATCCAATCTCACTATACATGTGCCGCGCATGACCGATGATATTTAACGATGTGCGTAATTTGTATAATTAACTATTTTGTTGTGTAACAAATTCGGCTTCCCGGAAACTTTTTGGAATTACCGCGATATCATGCCGCAGTGCTTGAACAGCTGATACATCTTGTTTACTGAAAGACTATTTACTAAACCCTCGTAGTTCATTTGTAATTTTCGTAATCATCGTTTGATTCGATTACTCTGTAACGTTTCCTTTTTTGTTTTCTTTTTTTTTCATTTACCAAACTACACTTTTATCTTATGTTTCAGCTACAGCATATTATACGCGGATGAGAAAAAAAAAATATCTAATTCCGAGACGTCGCTTAATTCGGGCATGTGTAGTAATTCTGCGAAACTGAATTTTGCTAAAAATATTCTCTAATTATTCTCGTTCAAGGAACGTCGATGATGTCACATAAAATATTGAGAGTTCCACAGATCACGATGAAAGTCTTGTAATTGAAAAAAATCTATAATATCGCAATAATCTCTCATGAATAAAAATTATCCTAAATTTAAAGTTTTATAGTTGAATCCTTAATATTTATCGTGCGAATAGGCAGCGTGATGGATAACTAATGCAATAATCATGATTTTTGTTTCCTATTGTTTCAGCCATGTCTCTGGAGGAATCCCGAAGGTCCCAACGGCCCTACCGATATGGGATGGTTTTGCTTTGTGTCGGAGCTCTGATCAACTGGTTGGGATTGGCAGAGAATTACGTCGAGCCAGTGAGATATATTGGAGTGGCCTGCATCGTTGCCGGAGCTCTCCTTATATGCGCTGCAATGTGCTGCTGGCTTCACGCCCCACCAACTCAACCACATTCGGTATCATTAAGATCGAATCATCCTATAACCGCACAGGTAATTCATAACTGTATATGAGTCACTTTGGACGATGGTCGTGATGATCTTATAATATATTATCAGGTAAAATGCGACTGCGCGGAAACGCTTGGAAGAATTCCTGTGGTAAAAAGTGATTAAATAAAAGACGAACTTAAGGAAAACGGAAAGAAGATTGACGGAAGTAAAGGTCAAGGATGGTAATTGATGGATTTTTATTAAGATGACCAAGAATATAAAATCAAATAGAAATTCAAGTTTATATACATGAATATTTATACATACATATGTATTCATACGTTATCCTTCGATTATGATTATCATAGAGGTGTTGATTTATTATTCTTCACATCACCTACACAGACAAGATTGCCAAAATAGTTGTAAGGAGTAAGAACGGTTTAAAGAAAAAATGAAAAAAACAAACCGGATACTTTGACCTTTACCAAGCAATTTTTAGACCGGAAATTCACCGGCTTCCGAATTACCTCGGGGGGTGGAACGCGCGGAATAAATGGCTTATAGGAATACATGTATTACCTAGCTAGTGTAGGGTAGACGGAAAGAGTTGGAACATTCTAAAATCGATCCGGGTCAACCCCCTGTCTCCACGTGGAAGTATGCAACATAGGTTTATCCGTAAGAATATTATAGGCATGGCGAAGCTGTTGTGATGATTTTGTTGGAATAAAATCGGATGTAACACACCTTGGTGTACCTATAGGTACAGCTATAAGTGCGTGTCATCGTGTGGAACAGAAATGCACAAGTTTACTTGTGATATGCCAGTAGTTATATAGATTCAAGTATATATAAGGTTGAGATATAGAAAGGTCATTGACCAGGTATAGTGCTGCAGGTCGATCCATGCGCATCTAGGACGAAAGGTATTATACCTATGGGAATATTAATCGTAGCGGGATGTACGAGGATATATTGTTACTATAGATAGAGTTCATAGATCCGTTCTTGCATTACACACCTATATACACACGCACATATATACCCATGCATGATGTTCGGAGGTATTATGTAACGAACGGTGTACCTATAGGTATATAATCATGTACGTATACACATGTATGTACACGTGGTGTGACGTGATCGTTGACGAGACTATTAGAAGGTGAAATTGCCAACGCGACCTTCCAACCCCGATGTTATAGATAGATCGATGTTTGTAATAACAGCTAATTGGAAGATTTTCGATTTCTTTTTTTTCTCAACCTTAATTTATTTTCACTTATGTTACAGATCGATGATCCAATTCACGTTATATCGATCGATGAACCTGCAGGTGGTTCCAGACAAAAACCACCAGATTATGAAGCGGTAGCAGACGCACCACCGAGTTATGATGATGCGATTAAATTGAATCCTGGACAATTTGTAGAGAGGGTAAGCGACGCCGGTATATCTGGTTCGGTAGGACGTTCCTCAAACGCAGGACTTCCGGTTTCGGAAATTGCACCCACGCCGCCCCCGCCTTACGCAAGGTAAGCATGATTTGTTCATCTTGTACTATACACTCTTAACCATATCATAACATACTTTGATTAGAAAGTCGATATCAACAGTTTTTAATTAACGAAACTTCATTCATTTTTTCTTCTCATTAGTTATTCATTATTAATTTTAGGTGAATAACGGGAAGATAAAGATAAATGTGACTGCTAACGAAAATAATCGAGGGACCAACAACGGGACCAATGCGCGGGACAACCGCTAGTGATCAACGCCGTGATATATTTCTCCTTTTGTTTGAGGAGGGGTTGTAATCTTGGTATATAAATAATGGAGGACGATGTGAAACTGCTACTCGGATACTTGAGAAACCATCACTGTCACGGGCACCACCAAAAACAAAAGAAAAACCTGTATATATGTAATATGTATATAGCATACTTTGACTCGCGTATAAATTATACTCATATTGTGTTTGGTAAATGAGACTCTATAAACAGTCATATTGTATACCCTCAACACGCGAGAGAGCATCACATGCTACGCACCTAACGGAGTCGAGATCTTGTTGGATTCCTATAAACATTTTGTAAATAAATTTCCGAGGCAATTAAGACTTAATGAGAGAGAAAGGAGGCAAAGAAAAAGGAGAAGTGAAAAAAGATGCAGAAAAAGAAGAAGAAGAAGACGAAAAATATTATTAGTAAAATGAAGTAAACGAGATACACGAATGGCGCTCCGATTCGAAACGACCACCAGCTTCGGGGGTCCTGCAGTGAGACCCGGAGAAAACAATGATGTGCTTATCGTGTTACCTGTATTGTGTAGTATATATACTTTTGCGAACTTGTAACTTCATTCCTCGCTATGTATAATGTTTTTTTTCCCCCTACTATTTTCTCCACCTCTGGATGACTTCTCTCACAAAATACACATTGGAACAGTTTCCACCCGCGTTACTTACCTGTATACCATTATTACTATTATAATAATAATAATTATTATTACTACTACTATTAAATCTCTACAATTAAATACGTCCGATTCATTGTGATATTTAACTTTGCTGGATAGCATTAAGCTGCAAGCCGTATAAATGATCTTTGTAATATACAACTTCTTACATATGTATATGTATGTATGTACGTTGACTGGTCGTTTACAAATTTAAGATGACATTTTTTTTTCGTTTTTTTTTTTTATACAGCGATGCAAAATGACAAATAAGAAACATCTTGATATGCAAGCATTTGAATCGTCTGATTATTTCTTCGCCATAATATCCTTTACAGAAAATCATTCTATCCTTCCTTTCGAAGCTTATGGGTAATTCGTTGACCTCAAAATCTGATTGTAATTTTATTAAAGTGAATGTCGCATTTCAAAACCAAAAGTATTTATTTTCTCTTTCAATCTCAAATGGTTTAGTTTGCAGAGAAATTTGATGTGGCAAGTTCAATGGATTTCACAAAGCGTGAACTCAATACGGAATATTTCAAATTACGAGGTTTCAAAATAATTGATGAAGATTTCAAGGGATTTTATCTGCAGATTTCACGTCGAATCACGTAATAAGGTCATAACGAAATTTGTTGGAATTCACGTGGATTATTACCGCTCGGTATTCATGCGGCCACTGAACCACTGTATTTGTTTTAATTATAATTAGAAATTAATACGCGTATAATATTGGATCCGCGTCAATAAAATTTATACGGATAGAAAAAATAAGGGTGAATAGCGGTTCTTCCTCTTTCTGTTTGTCTTATACCTGAAACTTAAAAGTAAGTTTATAAGCATATGCAATCTTTGAGATCTCGCCTTGAATTTAATAGCTCGTATAGGTGTAACCAAGTCTAACTACTATAACTTTTACTCAAAGTGTGGCGGCTTTGGAAATTTAAAGACTTTATTATACGATAATCATTGCAGCGACCTTTCAGTTCGTTATACAGCTAAAACGGGTCTGTAAGCATCTAAGCTGTGGGCTTCAAGGTCATCGGTGTGCCGAATAGAGCTGTAATAATTAAATTGTGCATACTAGCTCGCCTTCAGATATGATTACACATTTGTACAGCTTTGTCGTTTTCTCCGTCACGAGCGGAGTTTGATTGCAAATAACTTTCGTTATCTCCTACTACATTTTATCAAGTGGTTTCATCGCGGTCGGTATTCTTCTAGAGAAATGTATGAAATAGTAGGCTCAAATTTCGAGTTTAAAATATCGCTACAAAACCGTGCGCGTAATTTATATAAAAAGAATCAATGACCCCGACGTGATTTGAACACGCAACCTTCTGATCTGGAGTCAGACGCGCTACCGTTGCGCCACGGAGTCCTGTGAGGATAAGTATGGTACATTTTGTTAAGAAATTGCATCAATTTCCAGATTTTGTCAATAACACTATTTCAAAGAATTCATTTCTAGGCAGGTCAATGTTTGGAGAACTTGGTGCGATGGAAAAAAAAAATTTATATCACTTTTGCGTTGTAAGCATACTTTTTCCCCCGCCTGATATCAATTAATAATGAGATAGATGCTCGCGCTTTGAACCGTTAAATGACGCTGATTGGTCATTGTTGAAACGTTATGAGATTTAAACGAAAAGCTGACTTGTGAGTTTCATAATTCAAATAGTGTAAGAGTACTTTGACCTAAAATGCTGTGCTAATGACCATGCTAATGTATAAGTCTTGGTTATTCTAATTCTTAGATAATTTTATTTTTTCATCATTTTATCGATACTGAATTTCTTGCTCGCAAAATTGCTGTTCAAAAGCGACGCCAGTCGAACAGCCGATACGAGACATGACGCCGTGGCAGTTGTATTTTGAAATTATACGTAATCTCAAGAATTAGTAAATGTTAGAAGTGCTGAATTATTTTAGCATGGAAGTGATAAAGTCTTTCAAGTGCCTATTCGAAAATTACTCAGTGTAGTGGTATATTTGAACCCAATTCACAAGTTTTCACTCTGGAATATAAATGAAACTATTTTGTACGTCGGTAAGGTTATGAACGCTATGTGTATACCAGACGCTTGAAAAAGGCCTAAATTGTGCACAACATTATGTGAAAACGTATCCAGGTATTGCGTGTATAAAAGTGCGTATCAAATTACATAACTCGCAAAAACACAGAAATAAATAGTTCCAAGGTAACTTGAAAATCGTGAATGAAAAACAAAATAAACGTAACCTTCATCCAGACGAAATTATTTCTGTTATCTTATTCGCACGTTGTAACGATTCATCATTATGCACAAAAGTTTCGAAGCAATTTGCGGAATGTATTTCAATCGCATTTGTGTTCTTACATTGATTGTATTTGTTTAGCCATGGACAGAAAATGTTTATTTATATTTGGAGGAAGAATAACACTCTGTTTATTTTTAGAGCTATGAACATTGACTGCAGTTGATTGATCAGCTTCATAAAATTTAGAATATAAGATGACTGGTCACAACCAAGACAATAGCGATGAAGAGATGGAAACTGAGACCTCGGCCCACGGAAGCATCGATAGTGATGAAGAAGGTGGTCTCAGAATAGATGATGATATTTATATACCACCGCCACCAAAGCCAATTACAGAAGCAGATCTTGAAGGGCCAAGAGTCATCATTGCTAAGATAGTCAATCAGAATTTTAAAAGCTACGCTGGCGAACAAGTTGTCGGGCCTTTTCATAAGGTTTAATGTTTTTTCGTTTTTTACCGAACAAAAGTTTACTTTCAGTAGCATAGTTGAATTATAGAAACATTTCTTTTTTCACAAACATGTTTTTACTTTCAACATTCTCACAGTGTTTCTCAGCTATAATTGGGCCCAATGGCAGTGGTAAAAGTAACGTGATTGATTCTATGCTCTTCGTTTTTGGATACAGAGCGAGCAAGATACGATCGAAAAAGATATCGGTACTCATCCATAACTCCAGTGAACACCCAAATTGTAAGAGCTGTACTGTTGCTGTACATTTTCAGAAAATTATTGATAAGGTAAGCATCTGAAACTTCATGCAGTCAATATTTGTTTTATTCGAAGAAACTACATTTATCTTTGTTTCTAAAAAAATTGTAAGGTTTATCATATTGAGTTGAGTTTTATTTACATCTTACAGCCAGGACACGACTATGATGTTGTCCCAAATAGTCAAATTATTATATCAAGGACGGCATTTAAAGATAATTCATCATTTTATCAACTTAATGGGAAAAAAGTGCACTTTAAAGAAGTTTCTAAAGTATTGAGAGACTGCGGTGTGGATTTAGATTATAACCGGTTTCTCATTCTTCAGGTATACGTTTGCTGAATTAGATCAATATTCTCAATTGCTCTGTATAGATAAATTCCCTTTTTTCTTAATAATTACAAGTGCAACTAATAAATTACTCTCAGGGTGAGGTAGAGCAAATAGCAATGATGAAACCAAAAGGCCAAACAAATAATGACACGGGTATGTTGGAGTTCTTAGAAGACATTATTGGTACAGTGCGTTACAAAGAACCTTTGGAAAAATTGTCGGAGAAGATAGAATTACTGACAGAAACAAGGATCGAGCATATGAACAGAGTTCATGTTATTGAAAAGGAAAAAGAAGAGCTGGAAGAACCTATGCAAAATGCTGTGCGATATTTGAAGTGTGAAAATTCCATCACGAATCTACAACATCAGTTGTATCATTGCAAAAGGTAAGACAGAAAGCAGCCACTTGCTTTCACAAGTAATAAAATTCTAATTATGATAATAGATCTTTGTTATAAGCCACTTCTCATCTATAGATTGCAATCGCAAGACAAATGTGCGGAGCAAGAATTGGCGGTTGCTGAGTTTGACAAGGATTACCAAAAGCTTGAGGAAGAAATGAGACTAGTCAAAGAAGAAATAAATGAGAAGCAATCACTGTTGAAAGAAAAGTGTACAAAGTGGGAAGTACTGGAACAGAAGAAAGAGAAATTGAGTACGAAGTATAATGAGATCAAGAAAAAAGACGAACAATTTCATGCGGAATTGGTGGAAACAAACAAAAGACGGAAAGCCAATATGGCATCGGTCACAACTGTAAGCCTAACTGCAGCAACTATTCAAACTAATCATTCCCTAATTTCCGTCCCTATTTTAATTTTGTACACAAAATATTTATGAATATTCATCTTTCCATCTCTAATTTCGTTCTAATTTTGTATTTTTAATGTACGATACTAGGAGAAGGAAAAACTTGAGGCACTAGGTAAAGTACCAGAAAAAAACGCGAGGGATATTGCTGAGTGTGAAGCATTACATGAGCGCTGTGTAGCACAGCATGCAAAAGAAGAAGCTGCGTTGGCACCGCTTATAATCGAAATGCAGGAAAAGACTGAACCGCTGCTGGAACAGCGAAGAGAGCTGGAAACAGATTTGATGTCACTGAGAAAAAACGTTGACCAAGCTAGAGGCAACTTTGAAATTGCCCAATCTCAGCTCCAATTGTACACTGCTGCTGAGGAATCAGAAAAAGCAAAGCTGGAGGAATTGCAAGCAAATTTGAAGAATACCATCGAACTGTTACGGGAGAGGAAGCAACAATTAAAGACGTTTGATAGTAAAATACCAGCTACTGAAAAAAGTCTGGCACAAGCCAAAAAAGAGTTGGATACACTAAAGCAGCGGGACTTTGAAATGACTTCCCGTTTAAAAAACACTAGAATTTTGGTCGAAGAACAGAGGTCGGCTATGAAAGCAAGTACATCGAGAAACAAAGTGTTGAACGCTCTCATGCAAGAAAAGAGACAAGGAAACATTCCTGGTATCAGCGGAAGATTGGTGGGTACAACATGTAACAGAAATATTTGCTATTTGATTCCGATGTAGTGCTGTATCTGATATAATGACATCCATAAATTTTTTTTTTTTTCAGGGAGATCTTGGTGCCATAGATAGCAAGTATGATGTAGCAATTTCAACAGCTTGCGGTCCTTTGGACAATATTGTCGTAGATACTGCTGAAACTGCAAAACGTTGCATTGCTTTTCTACGGCAACATGACATTGGCCGGGCAACGTTTATCGCTTTGGAAAAACAACAACGTTTTTGGCCTCAATGTAAACAGAGAATTAAAACCCCGGAGAATGTTCCCAGGCTTTTTGATTTGATCAAGGTCGAAGATGAAGCTGTACTTCCTGCATTTTATTATGGTCTTCAAAATACGTTGGTCGCCAATGATTTAGATCAGGCTACCAGAATTGCTTACGGAGCTCAGAGATACAGAGTTGTTACCTTGAGAGGAGAACTCATAGAAACATCGGGTAAATTATATATCATCAAAATTTCTTGCAGTGCCAAGCGTGAAGCTTATGTCACTTAGATGCTAAAACGGTTTTTCATCAGGAACAATGACTGGTGGCGGAAAAACGGTTCTCAAAGGTAGGATGGGACAAAGTGTCGTCAGAGCTGAGCCCTGTGCAGCTGATGTTGACAAGCTCCAAGTAGATCTCGATAGAATTTATGAGGAATGTAACCGAATAAAGGGTAGACAGCAGGAATTGGAACCCCAAATACACGCCTTGTCAACAGCGTTGGCCGATATGAAAATGGACAAAAATAAATACGTTATTGAAGTAGAAGTAAGTACTATATGTTTTGTTTTAATTATTCACTGGAAATTAGTCATTTGTATTTTAATGATCAACTCTCATGATTGAAGTTCTTCCATTTTTCTGTATTCATAGTCATTGACGAAGCAAAAACCCTCGTTAGAATCTCAGTTAAACTTACAAGAAAAAAAAGCGGCAGAGGCTGTGTCCAATCCAGATGAAGTGAAAAAAATGACAAAAGCCGTAGAATGCGCTAAAACGAGACTTGAAAAAGCGGAGGCTGGTTCAAAATCCACAGAAGAAAAAGTGGCAAAAATAAACATAGAGATTGAAGAGATATCTGGAGGTAAAGTTAAACACCAGAAAAAGAAGATATCGGAATATGCGAAGAAAATTGAAAAGGCTAAAGGAGAAATCTGCAGACTCCAGGTCGCTATCAAAACTGCGGAAAGGTAAGTGACTCGTGTATTACTAGCTGAATTGGAAGATTGATAGCCGTCGGATAATCGTCAGCTGTATAAATTCAAGGAGTATCAAGTCAGCAATTTATTTTCTCTAGAGATTCAAAAAAGGTGGAACAACGCATTGAAACCTTGCAGACCAGCGTCCGGAATTGCGAAAATAAAATTCGCGAGATTCAAGCGGAAAAAGTCAAACTCGAGGAAAAAGCTAAAGAAATATTAAATGAGATGAACGAAGTCGCAGAGTTGCTTTTAGAAAGAGATGAGAGTGTGGGTGAGTTTAAGAATGAAGTGAAAGCCCTGCGTGACCGTGAAAACAAGATGAAGGCTGTGAAAATTGAATTGGATCAGAAGGCCAAAGAAATGCATATGATATTAGAAAGTCATAAAAAATTAATTCCTGACTACACAAGAAAGGTAGGAACTTAAAAAGGAAAGAATTGTTGCTAATGAATGAGCCAGGTTTAGTGTCAAACTATGTATTCCAGATTGCTGCACTGCAGCTTCAAGCCATTCCTGGAGAACCTATGCAAGAGCTGACAGATCTGACAGAAGAAGAAATTCGCCAGTTAGATTCAAAATCGATCGCGGAGCATTTAACCAAAACAAAAGATAGGTAAATAGTTGACACTTACTATAAATATCCTAAATATATATTTGTTCGTAAGTATCTATTCTAAAATCCTGCCCATTGCATAGGCTGCCAGATGAAATTCCAAATATGCAGCTGATCAAAGAATACATGGAGAAAGATGCCCTTTACATGCGTCGTGTGAAGGATGTAGAGGAAATCACCACCAATAGGAACAAGTTGCGGGATTTATTTGAAGACAGTAGACGTCGTCGGGCTTATGAATTCCTGTCCGGATTCTCCATTATTACCAGTAAATTGAAAGAGATGTATCAAATGATTACTCTTGGTGGTGACGCTGAATTGGAACTCGTTGATTCTCTGGATCCTTTCAGCGAAGGAATTGTTTTTAGGTATAGCTGATAATAAAATCTCACAATACCATTGTAGTGCACTTCATTATTTTGATGGCTCGTAATCTAAAATTTAATTTTTGCTTCTAGTGTCCGACCGCCGAAAAAGTCCTGGAAAAATATTAGTAATCTGAGTGGCGGAGAAAAAACACTGAGTTCTTTGGCTCTTGTTTTTGCTCTACATCACTATAAACCAACGCCTTTGTATTTTATGGACGAGATAGATGCGGCTTTGGATTTCAAGAATGTGTCTATCGTAGGAAATTATATAAAGGTAGGATCGTAAAAGGAAAAATGTTTTTCATTAGTATAATTGTAATTTTGACGCTTGCTCCTCCATGAGTACTTAAAAAATGTTTTTTATTCGTTTAGGAACGCACAAAAAACGCTCAATTCATAGTGATTTCCCTGCGTTCTAACATGTTTGAACTGGCAGATTACCTGGTTGGAATATATAAGACCTATAATTGCACCAAGTGTGCCATTTTGGATGTAGGCAAATACTGCGAAGTACACAAAATTCTGCCAGCAGCTCCGAATTTCGGCAGAGATCCCTACTTTGCATCACAATTTGCAAGAACACTAACTCAATCGGCTCTGCAGAATCAAAATGTGCCCCTCAGAGCAACATGTCCCACAATAATTCCTGAATCCACTTCAGGACCATCATCAAATGGATCTAGGACAGAAACAGAGTTGGAGTAAGTTGATGAAGCGTTCAGGAGAAGAATCGCTGAGCCTTATCATCTGCAAATTGTAAATCTATAAAAACAGTGCATCAGGTTTTCAACTTTTTTATGAATTCATGTTGCAGATTGCCAGATTTAGGATTATGTCCCTCTCCAAAAAGATCGTCTCCACGACAATCTGCAGTTATCGTAACGAATGGACTCGATTCGCCGTGTGAACCTAGAAGTAAACGACGTAAATTATAAATATTTTCTTTGCTCTGACTAATTGGAATGTGTGAAACCCTGTGCCTAATGTTGTTTGGGTATCATGAGGTTGTAAAGACAGCAATAATTCCTTGTTTCATATGTAACGGCAATATGGGATAAGGGAATCAACATAGTACGTAGTCTATAAATCAATATTTTAAATACATGAATGACATCATTTAAACAATGTCTATCTTTGATGAAGTGACAATTATTTTATGTTATCGGTTTGTTACCTTTGACTGTAATTTCGATTTTTATTTTGAATAACCATCCCGTACTGCTAGGCCATAATCATTTGCAATACATAAGAGAGTCTAAAATAGATTCCTATGATTTTATACATGAACAACAATTAGATTTCTAGCGAAATATATGCACTACTCGTTAGTTACCAATTCCTCACAAATTCAAGTTGATTTGTAATTTTGTATTGTATAATCATTGAGAATAGATTTACCTATCTACTCGATAGTATAATATCCGCGCGGAGATCACAGACATCATTTTTTTCCGATAAGTTTGGTAGACCTGCAAACTCATCCCTTCCGTCTAGTCCCAACTTCTGCCGTTTTGTGGCCGACAAATCCCTTGTAGAGGCGCTGAAACGGAGAGGGTTGATAGCAGTGGCCATTTTGTAAAACTGGTCTCTCGCGTTATACTTGTACGTAGGTATTATCTGACGCGTAATTGTTATCAAGTTCGAGATATATTCGTGATTCAAGTTAATTAGAAGGCTGTTCAAAGATGGGACGCAAGAAGAAGAAGCAGTCCAGACCCTGGTGCTGGTATCCTTTTCGTATATTTTGTGTAAGACAATTTTCTGGGTCACAGGCTGTAGCTATGCTCCGGATGGACTGGGGCCTAGACTTCAGAGCTTCCAGTATTGTACTACAATTTTTCCCAACGGCTCGCAACGCGGGTTTCCCTCGTTTTAAAATGGCTCAATAATAACCTGTCCCCGTAAAAATAGCTTATGCCCCTAATCAGTGTGATCGCCATTCTATTCCAGTAAACCATGTTTCTCCTTAATTCTCCGTAACAATAAAACGTAACACAGGTACTGTAACCGCGAATTTGATGACGAAAAAATTCTGATACAACACCAAAAGGCCAAACATTTCAAGTGTCACATATGCCATAAAAAACTGTACACTGGCCCCGGTCTCAGCATACATTGCATGCAGGTGAGACTTTTTAATTAACTAATTTACCACCCTTGATTTATAGCTGTCATTTCAAAGAATGATAAGAGTAGCTGACTGCTTTGTTCTTACCTAAGTATTCAAATTTCATATAACCCTCTGACACTCACTACTGATAATATTAAATCTCTTATTCTTAATCTCATGACAGGTTCATAAAGAGGCTATAGATAAAGTACCAAATTCTCTACCAAATCGGAGTAACATTGAGATAGAGATATATGGAATGGAAGGTATTCCGCCAAATGATGCCAAAGAGCATGAAAGACAGAGGAATGGGGGTCGACCAGGTTCCCCAAGTTCTGGGGAAGATGAACCTGCTCCTAAAAAATCAAAGCCAGAGGGTTTGCTAGGTTCTGCACCTGGTGCTGTTCCTACAGGCTCCAGTATGATGTCAGGAGTCATGCCCGGACTCCCTACCCACCACGGAATGCCTCCACATATGGGGCAGTTTCCACCACACATGCATCAAATGATGGGGCCCATGGGACCTGTGGGTCCACCGTTCATGGGACCTGGGTGAGTTACTTATTGTAGCCTACTGTAAAAGATGGTTATAATTGGTAAATACAACCTCCGTTCTGAATTTTATAAGGAAATTTCAACGATGGATAATTATTTTGTTATAGCATGATGCAGGGTATGCCAGGTATGCCGCCAGGAATGCAGCCGCCAGTTTCTGGGGCGTCTATGCCATCTAGACCGCTATTTCCAAGCGTTGTGTCAACAGCAACGTCGACAGCTCCTGGATCCATGCCCCTGGGTGCAGATTTCAAACCCATTACCTCTATAGCAGGAGGTTCGATAGGTCCGATGAAACCAACGTTCCCGGCATATAGTGGTAGCGACAATAATGGAGCAGGGATTGTGAGCAACAGTACAAACGACCAAAAGATAAACCTGATTGCAACAACTGGTGCAGCAAGTAAAATAATTCACCCGCAAGAGGACCTTAGCCTGGTGAGACATTTTTCCAGTTATTTATAGTGGAATATTAAATACATTCAAATCCATCTTTATGGTTAATAATTGATTGCAACTGAAATGTTAGTACGACTATGTTTCATGGGAAATTTAATATTACAGGAAGAAATTCGAGCCAGATTACCAAAATATCAACGAAGGCATACCGAAGAACATCGGCCGACACAAACAGAATCATCACAGCAAGCCGCTGCGTTACAGCAACAACACCAGCAGCACCAGCAACATCAACAACATGTTGCGGCAGCTGCTTCGGCAGCAGCAGCTTACCAGGATCAACAACATAGGCAGCAGGCAGCACTCACTGCTCTACAGCAGCAACAACAAAGATTCCAGCGGCCGCCACAAACTGTGATGGTACCAGCTTCTGCTGCCATGCCAGTTAGCTCTGTTGCCCTTATGGCGCCACTCATGCGTCCCACAATGACTTTGGCTGCACCCGCTCTCATTCACGGAGGTAACATGATGCGACCGCCCCCCATGGGCCTGCCTCCAGGTAAGTGTCCAACGTCTTAATCCCCCGACCCTTGCCCAGCCATTTTGCCTTCGAACCCTGTTCCAAAAGAACCCGTTGCTCCAAGCCCAATCCACTGGACCCTCGACAATCCTCGGAGAGACCGAGAATAACATATCATATACATTTTATGGGTATATATCTCGTAGTTGCAGTTTATATTTGAAGGAGCCATCGGCTCTTGAAAAAAATGTCTCTGAGTGTACAAATGATTAGTTGCAACGTAGCAATTAACTGGGATTCTGGGAATTATATTTACATAGACAGAGTTTATTTGTCGCGAAAGGCATCATTGACAGACTGACGGTGGTATTGGCAAAACAGAAAAAAAAAATACAAAAAAAAGTAATGTGATCAAATAATTGGATTGAACAAAAAGATTTAACAATGAGGTGGACGATGCATCAAATCTTGTAAATCAGAAGGTTTTCTCCAACAGTCCGATGCTACAGTACATGATTGATTTCTTCATTTACTTAATAGCTTTATCCTTTTACTATTTACCCCGTTTGCCTTGGGAGACTCGTTTTGGATCTCGGATACACCGAACGGAATCAATTTTAAATCTTAATTTCTTTGTGCAATGCTTTTTTTAATCTAGCCTCCACAAATTTACAACCTATCATGTTTGTCAAATTTTATGATACCTGTTTTCTAAATGATAAACAGTATAGTACACAGTTTTCCATTTTAGATTACCGATATTAATCAGCATCGCATTAATCACTTCCTATAAAATAATAATTGAACTATTGCGTGAGCTATATGATATTTGTGATCATGATATAATTTATATTTCATCCGATATCCAATACAGCATCGACCAGCGGGTTTAAAATCGCACGTATAACGAAAAGAAAAAAAATAAATAAATCAAAGTGGAAAAAGAAAAACAGAAAAATAGCACACTCAGGATTCACCTATGCGCCGAACTGACGACAGCGTCGTACGTTTACGTTATAACGGTGCGTTTGCAGGGCGCCCTGTCACTCCTCGGTGAGTGTTGAACGAACGTTCCCAGTCTGGTTACTAAAACCGTGTTTTATACAAGTGCAACAAGGTTGGTCCTTAGCAAATAGCATGCGGTGACATGGCCTATATCTCAATACTTTTACTTTATTATCATTCTTATCACCATCACCATCATCTTTAACGTTGTCATTAATATTATTTTCTCATTCTGTTTACTATTGTTATCACAATCTGATCATCATTTCGAATCATTACTATTGGTATCACTGTCATCATCATCATCGTCGTCGTCGTCATCATATGATTATGTCAGTACTATTACTATCATCATTATTATTATTGATATTCTGATCATTATCATTAATCCTATTATTATCATTATTATTATTATTATTATTATTATTATTATTATTAAACTTATAATTAACATAATCATTATTGTTAACATTAGGTTTATAATTTCTATAATTTCTTTTTTTATGATTGTTATGATCAATATTGTCATCATCGTGATCGATCGTTTCATTACCATCATCTCCAGGCGGCAGGTTGCCAATTTTATGGCTAACAGGCCGAGCGGTCATCCTTACATTTTCCGCTGTTAACATTAATTTTCAGTTCCAAGTCGATAACGTTTGACCATACTAAAACCAATCGTTCAACCAAACAATGATCATTTCTTCATTTATTTTCAAATAATTCATCGATGTTCTATTCAATTCATATTTTATTATTAGCTGGGTACAATCCAACATTGTAGTTTCCATTCAAATGATGAGAAATCTTCGTCAACACTTTTTATTTGCTGATTGATTAATTCATGTTTCGATCAACTTGTGTCTGAAAATGTTCAATTGATTAACTATACATACTGCGTTATTTCTGTGCCGTTGTAATTAATGCATCCTTCACAATTTTATCATATTTTTTTTTTTACTTCGGTAAATTTTCTGCAAAAAAAGGGAGAACATAAGACTTGAACTGGCGGTGATAAAAGGCGTAAAGCGTGTTCAACACAGAAAACAAAATTTGTCTACTTATCGTTAGAATAGTTAGATAAAAATTCATCATTCCTCAAATTCTTGATGCTCCTCACCTATCACGAGGAGTTTTATAACTATAATAGAATACTTTCGTAGATGTCAGCCGCTCGGCCATTTAATATCATTATATATACATTCAATGTTACATGTACGTATACATACCTACATTGTTTCTATTTTTTTTTCTCTTTCTTTTGATTGCTCTTGATTTTTTTTAGCCTCTACTCACGTTTCTCTTTACCGTACTATCTTGTAATCACTTACCATCCCATGCCAACCATTTATCATAATATATCCTGTCTCTTATATTTATAGCTTGATTCCTGGTGTTGTGATACAGTAGTGAAAATGCTTTTTGGGCACGGTTTTGTCCGTTGTTTGAAGTTTTCAATCATATATTGGTGCATTTTTCATGAACCCAATTGTATTTTCTTCAATTTTTTTTTTTTTTTATGTTTATTTATCTAATTTTTCTTCTAGTATCGATTTCGGAGATCGTTATTAACAACTATCGCATGCAGTAACGTTTTTTTCAATTTGGATAAAATTTTTATGAAGGGATTCAAATAGTTTATCATCAGACAATGAATGCAGAAACTAAACTTCGAGTCACATGCAATCGGGTCTTTTTTTCTCATCATTGAGAGCAAGAAGATTTAATTAACGATAGCAATGATAATTTTAGATTCGCGTGTAATAAGATAATCTTGTAGAAGGTGAATTTTCACGTGGGAACCGGCTTTGTAGATCTTATCAAGGTCCTGCGAACAATTTACTATTAAACGTTTATGGTTTACTAAATATTAATTGTAAAAGAAATTCTTTATGGTTTTTATAGTAATTGTGCGTTCATGAAAAATGCCAAAAGTATCTACCATAAAAAGTCGATTATAATAATTGCAAAATGCTTTTAGTTTGAATGAAATGTTTCATAAGAAATTTGCAACACCGAACATAACTATATTCACACTAGCCTAGCTTTGTGTCACATATATACATTGATATAAGTTGACCTGACCGACAGTAAGTAACGAATTCACGTACCAGCATATATTACATAATGGCAAATGCATATGTATATATACATCTATATATATATATATTGTATTATATATAATATACATGTATGTATATTAAATAATCAAATAAATTAAACCTAACAATGGGGATGCGATAGATACGGATAATCTGTTAGGCTGCGGCTTGTAAAACGAAACTAAGTGACAGATGACTGATTTGACTTTATCTCAATGATTATCAACAGTTCCCTGATTATACAGTAATTATAATTACAGTTTTACTGTGTGCAGTTTGTTTTGTGGTACTGGTATATAAAGGTATACATCCTTCGTAGCACAGTTTATATCGATTTGTTGTGAATTGCCTAATGTATGCAGCACATTGCATGCTGATCGTTAAAAATTCGTATACCTCTCGGTGATTATTTCTTCGATTAGCCAGCGACGAAAGGCAGGCATCGGATCTATAATTTCCTTGCATTAATATCTTGTGCTATGCCACAAATCGGAAGCCAGAAGCAATTAATTTGGTTTGTGATTTGAAATATTGAACTTTAGTATAGGTGGAGTAGCACAGAATGCACTACAAATTAAATTTCTGACTCAAAAACTCTGGAAAGTTGAAGGAAAAGGATAATAAAAATAACAATACTAGTGGAATTAAACCTGAAATCAAACACAGGCAGGCATAAATAACTTGAGCTTTTTATAACTTGTTCTACTTTGGAACCACATCCTATAATCCAGTCAGCTGTCACTCGAATTTCTATCAAGCACAGTTGAAGTCGAATCAAAGATTATCATACTCAGTGTCGTACGATAGATATGCTTTTCGTTGTTAAAAATAATCACAAAAATGGGATTTAAACTCATAGAATTTTTAGACTTGACAAACAAGGGTAATTGAGCCAATTAAACTTTGATCTATGTTGCGACACAGGGTAGATAAAACATATTTATATAGATAATAGGTATATTATCTGTGAAGACTAAGGGCTGACGTAAGTATGCTGAAATGCTGTTCTTCATATAATATGTTTATCGATTACGTGGGCACAAATTTGAATCCGGTGTGTGCGCGTTGAATTCATCGATGGTATTTTTGCAGGGATGATAGGTGCCCTACCGCCAGGTGCGATGCACCCAGCATTCGCTACTCCCATGGGATTTCCAGGAGCTCCAATGCTCGCCCCGATGATGCATCCTCGCTTCAGATGATCGCCCCCGTCGGACGGGCCCAACCCACCTCTGCATTTCGTGTTGTGGGCCCGCCCGTGAAGGTTGAATTATCTTAGAGGATGATGAACGACGCCCAGAACCCACGACGTCTTGAACGCATCCAAGTCCTGACGTCGGAATGGAAGCTCTCGTCGCTCAAAAACAGCTGCATCATAAAACCACGTTAACACGAAGTTAGCCAAAAAATTTGTTTTTTTTATTAATTATTATGTCAAGATGTCAGTATTTGTCGGGAGCCCGTCGAAAGAAAGAGTAACTGCCTTCTGAATCTGTGCTTGATATCACTTGGCCAGAGACAGCCACCCTTCGAAAATTTTGTTATTTTTCTCATCTGATCTTATTTACTCGTATTTTTCGGGGCTTTTCAGCCCTCGATTGGTCCATTTACATGGGCTTTACAGCATATCGAATCATAAAATGTAAAGAAAATTATCGAAACCACGTCAATTATATAATATAGATAAGGTGTATTGTTACAGCCAAAGCTGTATTGCATAGGAAAAATTTTACACGCTGCTGCCCATTTTTCTCTTACGTCATTCAAAGTAACCCGATACAATCAATTCGACGAGTATCATCACGTATATCATTATATATAACAATCAACTTCAAAGAGTAGTTGATGTAAGAATCGAGGATTCCATGATAACTTGATGGAATGAAATGCAGACTCATGAATTCGTCTTTGTCTCTCAAGCCATAATCACGGATTTTAGAAAACGTTTCAGCCGTGAAACGGTCTTTTTCTTCCGATTTTCTAATTAATTAAAAAATGACCCGTTCCAGGTTATTGCTGTTACCTAATGCTCTTTCTCGCGGCGTCTCTCACGGCATTTCCCACACCAATGTCCTCTTGGAGAGGCTCCTCGCTAACGTGGATATAGGTGGTGCTTCACGCTGCTACCAGAAAATCAGTTTTTAAATATTACGTTAGGCTCACCGGGTGTAGTCCACATATAATCTTATTTATAAAAGAGTTACAATTGTAACAATATAAAATGAATTATATATATATAGATATGTATATCTGTAACTCTTTACGCGACAATCTTGTGTTAATCGAATAGTTGAGATAGTAGTGATTAATTAGAACAATTAATGAATTGAAATTACCGTTTCCGCGATCCTGCAAACACAATTTTGCTGTTAATATTTCTATTCGTTGTGATCTGGTATAGGTGAATAGCTTTCCTCTGCAATCAATTACACAGACGTCATCCCTTAGTTTTCCGTCAGACATAAAAATAATTAAATATTAAACTATGCAACTTTCGAGGTCGCTCATCTCTGGGGGCAGCGTGGAGGCTGGGCCGCCTCAGGTTAGTCTGTCGAAAATTTTATTTTGTTATCACTTTGGGTCGAATCGAATGAAGTAATATCACTGTAAAAGTCATTTTAAAACTTCGAGACTACTTAACTAGCTCCGAATAATCGCGGTGCTGTTGTTTGATTTTTTTTTTCCTTAATCCTCTCCTGTTTTTGTTTTTACTTATTATCTTGCGTGATTAGAATTTATCGATTCGATCCGGAGTCTTTCTTCGGAAGGAACAAGTCGGCGACGATTGAGTGAGTGGTAAGTACGGAGAGTGTTTCATTCAAACGTTCGGCTCTCTTCACTCGACTCACGCCGTTTCCCTTCTCCTATGATCCCAATTGCTCGGTTTTTTCAAGCTACGAAAAGGACCCGTTATGGATTATTAGCTCCAAAGTCTTGTGGCGGGCATGGACTATAATCAACAATTTATATGATAATTCACATTGACCGTGGCCCATGAAGTAATCGCTTTTTTCGTCTTTCTTCAACTCCCGTTTTTCTGTTTCTTGAACAATGAACTGAATCTACGAATGCATGAACTTTTACTGCAACGGCTTAGAATTTCGTGGCTTGAAAAAGGGCGATTTCCTCGAATATTACAACTATTCACAGTGTCTCTTCCTTTTCTCGTGATACTCAGAAACAGCATACTGTGACCCGTATAAACGTGTACGTATGTATACACATTGTTATTATACACTTATACATCTAGTGGTTATGTTCCTCGATAAATGGATGAAACCACCCATCTCATGTACAGAGCTGTAGGGATTTCGCTTCCTTTTCTTACATTCATCCACATCAATCAATATGAGCAATATTTTTTATTTTTTGTCTGCAAGATAATATAATGCATTGTTTAAATATAATCATCTAGTGTTTTTACATGTATATCATTCGCTATAGTATTTCACATGAATAAATTATTGCAATCGAAAGATTACTTCATGTGAAATTAGATTAGTTGTTGCATTTTTTCTTTTTCACGTTTGAGAAGCTTGACTAATGTATAGTGTGCGTAAAATTTAAGGATTCATTAACATTTGATCGCTTTGTCAAAATTTTATCTCATTGAATGTTCTGTGGATGTTGACCCTGCCTTCCTTTCTAGAACAGATAGCGTATTGACCTGGTGGCAGGGCCTAGTAAAGGAAAAAACATGAAGATGATAAAAATGCCTTAAAGATTGGTAGTTTCCATAAATTGAGAAACATAACCGGTTACAAACAAATTTGACATGTAGAAGTTCTGTTACTTATTGAGTGTCATTATGAAGTGTTTAAAATAAAGACGTTCTGTGGAAAGCTTGATTAATTGGGCTTAGCCAACGATTCCAGGAATTTATCGATACGTTTTGATTATTTATTCAAGGTTTTCTTTTATTTTCTTTTTTAATGGAATAAGAATTGTCGATGTCTGAAATGCGTTTTTTATCAACTTCTAACAAGTAAATTCCTGGAATCGGGGACGATAGTCACATATTGTTTCAACCAATCACAGCCTTAACTGCTGTTGGACCATTTCGGTTCCTTGCCTCTCGGCAGGCGATTGTTTGGACCTACCGTCATTAAAGTCAACGAATCATAAACCCCAGTTTTATGAATTGTACTATTAATTATCAAGCCAATCAAAATTAGCCGGGGATTAAAATTTCCTAATCTAATCTCTCAAAAATTTTATACCCACTCGCGCGAAATTAGGAGCCGAAAATTGAGACAACATAAAAACAAAACAGAAAAGGATTATGCGAAAAGTGAAATATATTTTACAATAAACGTGAAATTACCAAGGACTTTATATATATATATGTATTATGTGGAGCATCCGCGATACCATTTTATGCGATTATAAATTGTGCAGAATAATTGAATTTCAAGTTTAATTCCTCAATCATTCTTAAAAACTTGATGTAAAAATTCGCCTGTCCCCATTCAAGGAATGAGGCAGAAAGCTTTAATCTAGTATTCGCATTAAAGAAGCCGAAATTTAGCTCGCGGTTTTATTTGTAAAACTGGATGAATTTCATTTGGCTTAATTGACGCGTGGCTGGACCGAGAAACAATATTAGCAAAAGAAAAAGAAAATTGAAAAATAAATAAACAATGACAACAGAAAAAAAACAAAAAAAAAGATGCAACAAATTCATCAATAATCATAAAAAACACAATATACCTTTACCATATATAATGCCTATATAAATTTATACTCACTTGGTGCTTGGAGAGTTGAAGCAGTTTCTTTTTTACTATTGTATACGAAGATTTGTTTCTTACCGGTGAAAATTTCTTTGCAAGAAAATTTTTTATTTCCTCTTAACATGATGGCTTCGTTTTAGCATGATTATTCTAGGGGAAAAAAAAATAAATTATTAATAGTGTACGACTTCAATGGGTAATTCGAGACAGTTTTCTTCACTACTACCATAGATATATCGAACATAATATGTAATGACCATACAACTGTACTGTGATGCATATAACATGATGCGTCGTAATATTTATTAGATTTACTCTTCAACTCTTTAACGGAGAATGCTTAGCCAGGTCTGTGTGTATCGATCTCATCACTACTATGTACATATATATGTGTATATAATATGCATAATATATGTGTACACCTACGCTAATCATCTATCTATATACACTTGGTGATAGAGAACATATACATACCTATATCTGTACCTGTATAATTATTTGGATGGATTTTGTTCATAAGGTATTTGGCAATTTTTCTTTACTTTAAATTTTTCTTTAAATTTTTTTTAATTTCAATATTTTTGTTTCTAATTTCCATTGTTTTCCCAAAAAGTACATACCATGTATAGCGATATGCATATTACACAATGCAAACGCAATTACAGCACTGTTGGTTTCAGCTGCGGCGCCCATCACACACATACAAAATACCGAATGTATTTCAAGTGAATAAAAAGCAAATAAATGAATAACGACATTATGAACAGATTAAATGTATTGTGTCTTCTTCTATTTTTACAATATACCTTATCATTCAAATTATCAATAGGAACATGAATTCAACGGTTTGTGCATTTCTTCACACGGATCATATCAGGTAACTACAGTTAATATCAGTCATGCTAGGTGACATCTTAATGAACTCTAACAAGTCCGATGTCGCGATCCTTTTGGATTTCATGAAATCTATAGGTACATAACTAGAGTGCAATGATCTGCGATAAACTGGCTTCAATGAACTTTAGTGTGAACATATGTGGGCTTTTTTATTTTTCTCCTGAACGCAGACAATACTTTCGTTGGCTTATGAGCGTCACACTTTGAAATCATCTTATCGTCAGTCATTAGTTTATATGGTGATGTCGAACGTGTCAGTCGACTCCGATCTCATCCGAGGTTCGTCATTAATTACATAATTGTTTCTTCATTATTATACATATATTTTGAAATATTTTATTGAGTCACGTGCAGCAATTTAATCAGTCCTTTATTATACAAATGTTTATATAATTTCTTGTTTTCTTGATGATGTTTTATATGTCGAGAACACAATTACTGTATATTTCCATAACGAAGTAATTTATTAATAAAGCAGTATATCCTTTTCATATCATTTACGTTGCATGACTATTAATATAGAGGGTGAAACTGATCATAATAATAATAGTAATAACTAGTTATTAATAAAGCGACGGTCATATTCTTCAATTATTTCACAACAATTCGTGATACTCTACGGGCTGCTTCACCTTGTACATACGTATAGTCTATGAGAATTATAAGTGGGATTTGGAAGGTATAAACTTTGGCAACCCTCGAATCGATTTTATGCGACCTAGATTTCTATTAATATACGATTTTTTAAAAAGATAAAATCAATTAATCATGTTCGGCAAGACTTTGATTCACCGATGGTTTAGAAATGGGAACGTCACGGTGTTTTTACTGGTCATCATCTTCAGCGCTGAGGACTCAACAGCTGTGGATAATTTGCGCTTGGCATTTCGATGGAAATTCCTGGATTACGACTGGCCAGATGAAAATACACGAAATCTTTTTTCTCACTACAAACGCGAGTCGAATAATCCCTTGGCTATCGAAGTAGCTGGTAACAGACTTTTCATAACCGTACCACGTTGGCAACGAGGTGTAGCCGCGAGCCTAAATTATGTCTACTTAAATGGTAAGAATTGCGATTATATCGATGAATTGGTGATTGGTTGTCTTTATTTTAAGTACGTTTTTGTGCGAACCATAATATCGTCTTCTAGATACAAGCGAATCTCCATTGCTGCATCCTTATCCCTCATGGGAAGCCCACCGGTACGGACCATCAGGGCAAGTTCCGGAAATAATCTCTCCATTCCGGGTCTGGGCAGATCGATGCGATCGTCTTTGGGTTATAGATATTGGCAGGGAGGACATTTATGCCGATTGGGAACTGCAGTCACCGTCAACGCTGATCGTTTATGATTTAAAAACTGATCAGCTACTTCGCAGATTCGAGATACCGCATAAATTTGATCCTGATTGGGCGGAATTCGGCAATATCGTCGTTGAAGACGCAAGCTGTAATGATAGCTACGCTTATCTCGCTGACCCTGGAACTCCGAAAATGTTAGTTTATTCATGGAGTCTCAACACTACTTGGGCTATCCACCATCACTATTTCCATGCCGATCCGCAGGTACCATTGGGATTATATAACACTATAAAAACAGCTCATTACGTCTGAATTCCGTTCGCCGCATGATTTGTTTACATTTGAATCTGCAATCTTCAGAGTGGCGACTTCGTCTACGACGATATATACTTCCAATGGTGGGATGGCATCTCGGGGATGGCCCTAGCTCCTGAACAAGACGGATTTAGTACCCTTTATTTTCATCCTCTTTGTTCCACGACGCAGTTTTCCGTTAATACGCGGCTTCTTCGTGATCCCAAGCGCGCAAATCTACCGGGTAAGAGTAATAAGTTGTAAATGTTTTATCGTCAAGTGTAAAAGGTGCAGATTCTGATTCCATATTTCAGAAAATTTTTACGAGTTCAAAGTTCTTGGATCCAGAGGACGCCATGGCCAATCAACTTCCAGCTGTCTAGATCAAACTACTGGAATACTTTTTCAAGTTCAAACAGTTAAAAATTTGATTTCCTGTTGGAAACCTGAAACCGAATATAATCAAACGAACCTTGGCATCGTTTACGCTGATAATGTGACGTTGAATTATCCTACCCACATTACGGTAGGTCATTCAATATTGAAATGGTAATCGTTATTCAATTTCTGATGTATTTGTTTGTATGTATTCCATCGCAGATTGATCGTGATAACATTTGGGTAATTTCAAACCGACTACCGAAATTTTTGTTCGCTGAATTAAACTTGGAAGAATATAATTTTCATGTTGTCACCGGGTCCGTGCAGGAAGCTATAAAAGAAACCGGTTGCTCCATGGAAAGTTAGGCACCTCAGAACTTGCTGACTGGGTAATGAGTTATGAGTTACTCTGAAGCCAATTAATCTATTATTGTTGTTGAATGTATTGAACATCATAATATTAATAATAACTAGTGTTTACTAATTTTATTTACATACCACATCATAAAATGTCTAATTTTATCCCCGCTGCACTTCAAAGAACTATTGTTTTGTGGTGAAATTTCTTTTTTCGATAAACTTTCAAGTCTGCTTCGTAAAAAAAAAAACGAAGTTTCTCAGCTGATTCACCGCTTCTTTACTCTAGCGCGCTGACGTTGAAGTATCTGACGAATCAAAAGTTCTTAGTGACTTCTGGTACATTTGTCTTTTGTTGACCTTTGCATGTCATTTACATAATTGTAGTGAGTATTATTCCAAGATAAGGGGAAGTCACGTCATTCCACGCTTTGTAATTTCAAGAATCTTCGTGTTATATGTAGCGTTCGATTCTATTCCACAAGCCAGTTCCCAATTCGGACTCGCCGGAGATACATTATCTACAGAGTTCCATGGCTTTGTAGTTTACTGCGCTCAAAGGTTCATCGGTTACACTTCTTCCGTAAGGTTTTTTAATGCAAACACATGGAAAGAATTTGAAATCAGAAATCAAATATTTTTATAAATTCCCATCCTTAGTGAGTAAAATAAAATGTCTGGTAAAATATCTGACGTGAAAAAATCACTTATCCTGATTTTTGTTTGAACTTCGCGTATCGTCCACATCGCCGCTTTTCCAGCATTTCTCAGCATTAGCACTAATGAAAATTATTCTGTGAAATGAGATCATTCTATCATATTGAAATTTCACAATTATCACAAAACATTGTATTAATGCGCGTAGAAACTGGATAAACCTTATCGACGATTTGATTAGACAGGGTGATTTATTCCAAATACTCACCCGCCTGATATCTCAAAAAGAACGCATTATCAAAGGAAATCTTCCAGACGAAATAAATTGCTTGATTTCGAGAAAAATCCGAAACGAGACGAAACGTGGCATAATCAGTTTTGACCTTTGCACTCTGACTATGAACCTCGCGTAGAAATCATCTTTTGTTTCAAAACGAAATTATGATTTTTTAATTTAGAATCCGTTGATTTTACCATGTATACGTAGAAAAGATAATGAGGACCTACGGACAGCTCAGGATTGGACTAGCGGTGACAGCGTTCATCGTAATCGCGATTAATGCACAATACATCGCTGCGGACGAAACACGGTCGCACAATGTTGAAAAGCTTCGACTAGCGTTTCAATGGAAACTCCTGAAGTATGCCTGGCCAGACGGTGAAACGAAACAACAATTTCCACATTACATAGAGGAACAAAACATTCCATTAGGAATCGAAGTCGCCGGTGATAGAATCTTTATCACGGTTCCTCGATGGACTACCAATGTCGCAGCAACTTTGAATTACATCTATCTTAACGGCGAGTGTTAGAAATAATCTCTCGGTTTCTCGATTCGAATCTTCGCTCACAAAAAGATTCATCTCAATATTCTTTTTCTTGTGCAGATACGAACAAATCGCCCTTATTACATCCCTATCCATCATGGGAGGCGCATCGGTACGGAGAAGACAAGTTACCGGAAACGATATCGGTGTTCCGAGTGCGAGCGGATCGGTGCGGACGTCTTTGGGTCCCAGATACGGGGATTTCACCATTGCGTAGTGGAAACCCAAAGGTCTACCAAAAACCACCGACCTTGATAGTCTACAACCTGACCACTGACGAGATCATCCGCAAATATGAGATTCCTGAAAGTCAACGGTTTTCTCGTACGAATATCGCCGGTATTGCCGTAGACGATGCGTCGTGCGAAGATGCCTACGCGTACATTGCGGATCCCTGGAATCCGGGTCTCATCGTCTACTCGTGGAGTCGGAATACTTCATGGCGCACTGACCACCACTACTACTATCCTGATCCGCTGGTATAATTTAAATTTCGACTATAATAGCATTTTTATGAAGTTTACAAAACAACGGGTCTCATTATAATGTTTAAGAACGCAAATTTCAACGTCTCCGGTCTTTTCTTCAAATGGTGGGATGGCGTTATAGGTCTAGCCCTGGACCATGAACCCGACGGCAACAGCACTCTTTATTTTCACCCACTCGCTGGTATCACGGAGTTTTCCGTCAGCACGAAGGTACTCCGGGAGCTTGAGAGTGTACCGATGACGGGTAAGTAAAGTCAAATACAAGAATGAAAAAATTAATAAGTATAAAATTCGATCAAAATTCCAGACGTTTTTCGCGATTTCAAGATCGTTGGTTCCAGAGGACACCTTGGACAAAGCACTGGCAGCTTCGTAGATCCAAAGACTAGAACTCTCATCCAAACTGAAGCGATGAGAAATTCCATCTCTTGCTGGAAGATCGGGACCAGTTATAACGTTAATAATTTCGGTATCATTTATCACAACGATACAACCAACAATTTTCCCAGCGATCTCAAGGTCAGCTAAATTCTCAAATTATGGGATATCCTATTTCCCCCATTTCTAACAACTATTCACAACTTGTGTTACATTGTTCTGTAGGTTGATCATCAGGGAAACATTTGGGTGATATCAGACCGGCTCCCTTTTTATATGGAGGGCAAGTTGAATCCCAATATCTACAACTTTCATATCCTGACTGGATCTGTTGAGGAGGCTATAAGAGGGACTGCTTGTTCTGAGGACTGATGAGTTGTTTCGTTTAATTCTTCATTAGAGTTAATGTGTAACGAATTTTTCAAAAAGTGTGGAAATTTACCAAGAATCTTTAGCGAATTACATTTTTTTTTTGATTGGCTTAGAGTTAGAAATGTTTCTCGCACTTCTTAAGATTTCGTTATTTCAGTTTGTCAAATTGGGATCTTTTTCGGAATTTGTGCGTCACTTTACTCTTACAGTAACACGCACAACACCACACACACGAAACGTGCGTGCAGTGGTGAACAAATTCGGAAAAGATCCTAAAATTTTTCTTATTGTTACATTTATATGTGGTATCAATTACTAATTATATTTCTTGTAAGAGTAAAATGTTCTTCGTTAAACAGTTATTTACCGTGAAATTTCTATTACTTGGAAAAAATTCATTTGATCTCTTATTCTATGGCTCTATTCATTTTCCATCGATTAGAGATTACTGAAAAGCGAGACTATTCGCCTCTACGTGGGATGAATTTAATTTCGGCCTATCATAGCATATCGTTAGTGACATCTTTGCTTTTGATTTCAGACTAGATAAATACAGATATCTTTTTCTATTGGAGTATATGGTAATAAATCAAAGTGCCGCGCCTCCATTTAAAGATTAACGTTTAACGGATCAGATTCTTATTACATAATTTCTATAGTCACCGATTATCACAGACTGTATTAAGTATTGTTATCTCAGATTGATCTTAATCCCAACATGTGACCAACCCAAAAAAAACCTAATTCATGATAAGTTTAGAATCCCGTGCATTCAATACATGAACATTGAGCAAATAATGGTATCTACTCATTGTTAGCTAGAATTTGATTCATCGATGCTAGTAAATGAGACACTTTTATCAAGTTTTGCGTATTGGGTATTTAATAATTGTGCAGTTTTGTCATGAACAATCTGACATTTGAACGACATGAAAATTAACGTAATTAAAGTCGGAGTACGGAGGTATTCCGGGATCTTGAGAGTGTACCGATGCCGGGTAAGTAAAGTAAAATACAAGAATAAAAGAATTAATAAGTATAAGAATCGATAAAATTTTCAGAGCTTTTTCACCAGTTCAAAGTCGTAGACTCCAGAGAATACATCAGACAAAGTACAAGCAGCTTTTTAGATTCAAAGACTAGAATTCTCATCCAAAATTGAATCGATGAAAAAATCTATCACTTGCTGGAGGCTTGGGACTACTTACGACGTTCAAAATTTCGACGTTATTTATCGCAACGATGTTACCAACAATTTTCCCAGCGATCTCAAAGTTAGCTATAATCCAGAATTATGAAATCTCCCGCCTCTTCAATTACTATTTACTACAGGCATACTGATCTTTTCAAGTTTGGTTGATAGGCTATGGATTTAATTCTATCCGTTTTCGGTATTGATAGTTTAGAGGCAGCGCTGAAAATCCTACTCTGCGTGGCATCTGACAATGAGTTCTTCTTTACTTATTCAACACGGCTATTTTATAGTCCAGACTCACAAGTATTTTTATCCACATAACCATTCAAATGTTAAATAACAACAGCACCTTTTTATCTAACGACGTCAGTTTGAATGGTTTGAAGTAAAATCTTTCTTATCATTTGATTCTTGTAGATACTTGTTATTACAGCTATAAAATTATGTAATTTTATCGCAGATTAATCGTAACGACAACACGTGAGTCACACATTTGCTAGCTCGTTCAATCAAACCCCGAAGGATACAACCTTCAAGTTCGAAGCAATAAAAAAGATTGCCTACTTTATTCTAAATTAAAGCACGAAAAAATTTAATAAATGAACATTTGGTAAATAATTGTACACGGTTGGCTTGAATTTGACTTGTAAAATGAAATATTTCTATCAATTTAAGACGATCAAGTATTTATTGATTGTAAGTAAAGTACAAACAGAGTATCTATGTTATCTTGGTACATCATTCAAGTTTATTGCTATTAACAGCACCTTTATAAATGCGTATAGTCATTTCATTTCAATTATCAGCTCGATCATAATCCGTGTATTACATTGCCCCCACTTCGTTCTCATACATACATAAATTTAGTGTAATTTTCTAGTTCTTACAAATTCCACTCTAGAGGTTTGGAGATACCTGAAGATTATTCAATTTTGAGATTCAGTTTACGTCTACTACGAGTATGCGCGATCTCGTTGAAGTCGGATCCAGTGCCGCGCTTTATCACAATCTTGCGGGAAGATTCGTCAGTCGTATCGGATAAATCGAAGCACTTGAGTAATTGGTGATAAAAAGTAATAAACGAATTGTGCTGTACACTCTTTTCTATATTCCAAATTACAAGATCATTACAGTTCGACAAGAAAATGCGGAGCTACGGGCTAATCGGGTTCGGATTAACGGCGGTGATCTTTGTTTTGATCGCTTTTATTGCGGTACTATTGTTCGTCGTGGACGGAGGTGAGCCAAAAAATGTTGATAATCTTCGTGTAGCGTTCAGATGGAAACTCCTGGAGTATGCTTGGCCAGATAACGAAACGCAACAGCTTTTCCCGCACTATGAAAAGGATCAAAATATTCCATTAGGAATCGAAGTAGCCGGTGATAGAATCTTTATCACGGTTCCTCGATGGGCTACCAACGTCGCAGCAACTTTGAATTACATCTATCTTAACGGCGAGTGTTAAAAATAATCTCTCGGTTTCTCGGTTCGAATCTTCGCTCTAAGACATCACAATATTCTTTTTCTTGTGCAGATACCAACGAATCGCCCTTATTAAATCCCTATCCATCATGGGAGGCGCATCGGTACGGAGAAGACAAGTTACCGGAAACGATATCGGTGTTCCGAGTCCGAGCGGATCGGTGCGGACGTCTTTGGGTCGCAGATACGGGGATTTCACCATTGCGAAGTGGTAATCCAATGAACTACGAAAAACCACCGACCTTGATAGTCTACAACCTGACCACTGACGAGATCATCCGCAAATACGAGATTCCTGAAAGTCAACGGCTTTCTCGTACGAACATCGCCGGTATTGCCGTAGACGATGCGTCGTGCGAAGATACCTACGCGTACATTGCGGATCCCTGGAATCCGGGACTCATCGTCTACTCGTGGAGTCGGAATACTTCATGGCGCACTGACCACCACTACTACCATCCTGATCCGCTGGTATAATTTAAATTTCGACTATAATAGCATTTTTATGAAGTTTACAAAACAACGGGTCTCATTATGATGTTTAAGAACGCAAATTTCAACGTCTCCGGTCTCTCTTTTCAATGGTGGGATGGCCTTGTAGGTCTCCACCTAGTCCCGGAATCGGATGGTCACAACACTCTTTATTTCCACCCGCTGTGTAGTACACATGAGTTCTCCGTCAGTACGACGGTACTCCGGGATCTCGAGAGTGTACGGATGTCGGGTAAGTAAAGCAAAATACAAAAATGATAAAAATGAATAAGTATAAGTGAATTCGATGAAATTTTCAGAGCTTTTTCACCAGTTCAAGGTCGTCGGCTCTAGAGGACACCTTGGACAAAGCACTGGCAGCTTCGTAGATCCAAAGACTAGAACTCTCATCCAAACTGAAGCGATGAGAAGTTCCATCTCTTGCTGGAAGATCGGGACCAGTTATAACGTTAATAATTTCGGTATCATTTATCACAACGATACAACCAACAATTTTCCCAGCGATCTCAAGGTCAGCTAAATTCTCAAATTATGGAATCTCTTATTTCCCCCATTTCTAACAACTATTCACAACTTGTGTTACATTGTTCTGTAGGTTGATCATCAGGGAAACATTTGGGTGATATCAGACCGGCTCCCTTTCTATATGCAGGGCAAGTTTGATCCCAATATCTACAACTTTCATATCCTGACTGGATCTGTTGAGGAGGCTATAAGAGGGACTGCTTGTTCTGAGGACATTTAAAGTGCTCCAGTGCACCTGTTATTACCATTGTGAAAAAGTCCAGCCGATAGCGTGCAATAAATGCGTTGGAGATCACTGAAGAACGTGGGCGTTTGACTATAAATGTGATGAAAGTTAAATATTTAGTTTAGAATACATCATCGCCCTTTGTCACGGAGTATAATATTCTATTTCCGTAAGTTCGTCAAGCGTGGTTTCGACGCCATAGATTTAATCCTGACTGCATTTATACTTCGCATGGCATTAGAATGCCTCCTCACTCATGAAACACGACTATTTTATAATCCAGACTCACAAGCATTTTCACCCACCTAGCTATAAATGTTAAATAAGAGTGGCGCGCCTTCATTTACACCAAAGACCTTTGAAGGGTGGGAACTCTTCTTTGATTCAGACCTATTCCAAGCTAAAAGTCTGCGCGATAAAAAAAAATCGGTTTGAACGAAGTATCTGGTTGTGTTGGAACGTGGCATATAACACATCCTCGTTTTTTATATTGCAAAAAAACAATTTCTTGCTCCAGGCTTAATTTCATTCTACATTCAGAACTTTATAACATTCTGGTCTCGATTGCAGTCTTTTTGTTTCTTTTTTCTATCGCCGCCGAGTTTAATGCCTTGTTACTGTTCCAAATTTTATTTAGAATAGCGTTAAGTTGTCAGAACCGTTATTTTTCTGTACAGGTGAATGGTGCTCTATCAAAGTCTCGATTGTATGTGGGCATCGGGTATGGACATGTTTATTTGTTGTTAAATATATATGTGTGTAAAATATAGAGAAGGTATCGAGGCGAGCTGTATAAAATAGTTTGAAAAGTGAAAGCAATGTCCTCGGCAGTGCGGGGAACAAGGGAATAAGTCGAGGCGTACTCGCATCTAACGATATACCTATACCTATAGGTATACTACGGCACATCGATTTTGACTCTAAATAATTCATTTGGAAACCTATGCGACGTTTTGTGTAAAATTAACGATGATTATAGTTATAGACTTCCAGGCATGCTAAAATTAATCTAATTGTGGCAGCTAGTTGACCGCAATACGAATGACCCAAACGCTTTGACAAATTATACCAAAAAACTAGAAAATATTCTGAAATATTTCAGATTCTTGTAATCGTAAATCTCAAACAATAATAGTGTACAGTTACAGGTGTCGGCCGTCTTTTTACACACAGTGTAAACCGTTTGACCTGGTATCGATATATTGCACTTTGAATTATGCGGAGAATGTGAACACATCGACGTGCCAAAAGTAAGCGTTGGCGAGTAACGCTGAAAATCCTCATTGGGCTATTAGGCAGTAATAATTATTGCATTAAATAAGTTAAACATTAATTTATTTTGCTCTCTCTACAAATTAAGCTCAATGCTCAAATTCATGTCCTCAAAAAAGCATCTATCCAGACGCAGATGTATAGCCGTAAAAATGTTTATCGGGTTGTAATATAAGCGAAGGTATACTATAGTGTTAAAAAGTGGAACGCTGCAGGTCGTTGGCTAGTTGACTGAATATATTTTTTTGTATTCTATAGACAATAATTTCCAGTAATTCAACCTCGGTGATGGTTTACTTATTGTGTTGTCCTTCGATGCGACAGATGGGTGTGCTTGGCGAAAGAAATCGGAAGAACCGTTCGTCGTAAGGTATGGTACGAACATACTTACTCAACGTTCAGTTCCATTTCAGTTGACATCGCAAACTCAGTGCGGCAACATATCGCGTATATTAATTCGTTCCTTTCACACGAAATTTTTATAGTCCTGCAGCGCTGATGCTCAAACTTTCATTATAACAATCGAAGCCATAATTATCTATCAGTGATTATAAATATACCATCAATAAATTTATTCGTAACGTCATCATTTCCTTGGTTTTTTACACCAGAGGTATGTCAGAAAATTTACCATCTACAAATCGAGACCGCATTTTGGCTGCTAATTAACAAACAATTTAGACAAAATAAAGTCATGTTCATAGGTTTTTTTCGGGAATCTCAACTAGTTAAAACCTTTTCGAATAATCATACCCTGTGGTAAGAGTTTTGTTAGAGAGCACGTGAAAGTCAGTTACTTACATTACATTTAAATACATGACAATTTGTTTATGTCAGGTACCGCGATAAGTGTTTGTTTGTTTAATTTATAAATTTATTAGGATGCAAGTTTTCATTATGATGTTATTATTATTATTTTTTTTTCGCTGAAGAAATGTCCGACAATAAATATTCTTTGTAGCTCTGACCTCGCACGATATTGTCAGGGACGGTTAGAGAAAGGCTGGTGAACTGTAACGTGCGTGGTTATATAGACCGGTTTTTTGAAATCTTTTTGTTATCCATTTTTTTTCTCTATTTGGCGTGATAAATATTTGCAAACCCAAAACAATATATTTTGTCCACTATTCAGTTTTTCTAAATTTTGCTTTTCTAATGTCTACAGTTACAGTTGTTGACAGTCATTGTTATATCTAAATGGGCTTATCGTACATATAATATCATCAAGTTAATTAACAACTGCAACAAGCGCACTGCAGGATACGACGCATATTAGCAATGACGTGACTCGTTTGTGTTTCATTTATACGTTAAGGTTTATAAATGATATGCATTGCGGATAATATGATGCAGGAAAATTTTCACCATCATATGCAGTTTATCATATACTATTTAAAAGAAAAGCAATATCTCTTTATCGCGATTCCAACCGTTACTCGGTATATCCCGGCAATGATTCATAGCACTTTGAAATATCGCTTGGATTGATTGGGAATATTTTGGAAATAACAAAGTCGCCCGTATAGCACGGAATTTCCAAATTATAATATCAGTGTATTTATAGTACATAAAAATAAAAAAAAATCACCTGGAACTGGTAATCGGTATTGTTCGTTTAACCGGTAACAAGAATTATCTGTGACGAACTCAACACACAAGTATACTGTGCAGTGAGTCATGAATTCTGCGATCTGAAGAATCATCTTACTAACGTTGCCTGCGGTCTGTGGGATAGATAGCTCCTTTATACCTAATTTATTATCTTGATTAGAAATTTTTTTTTCTTTCAGCCACCGACGGATTTGAATTTGATTATACAGGTGAGACGATGAGGTTTAGCGGATGGCTAAGCCGGAATTTTTCGGCGGCGTTGTTGCTGTTTTTTTTCAACGTTGCAATAAAAAGTACTACAGCTATAGATAATTTGCGAGTTGCTTACCAGTGGAAACTCCTTGATTATGCCTGGCCAAATGAAGAAACGCGAAGTAGTTTTCCCGCCTATCAACGCGAGGATAATCTTCCCCTTGGACTCGAAGTAGCCGGTGATAAACTCTTTATCACTGTTCCAAGATGGCGACCTGGCGTGGCTTCTACGTTAAATTACATAAAGTTAAACGGTAAGAAATTATAACACTGATTAAACATCGATCGGTATGTAAAGAATTTTTGAAATTATATCACGAAAGCACGTGTTTTTTTGTTTGTTATCCTGAAGACATGAGCGAATCGCCGTTACTTACACCGTATCCTTCTTGGGAGGCGCATCAGTACGGCAACGGAACAGTACCGGAAGTCGTTTCAACGTTTAGAATTCGAGCTGACCGTTGCGATCGGCTTTGGGTGCTGGACACCGGTTTAGCGGATATCCTAGGAAAACCGGAACAACAGGCTCCGCCAACACTTGTCATTTATGACTTGGTTAACGATCAAGTTCTGAGGAAATTCGTCATACCGGAAACTCAAAGAACGGCCGATTCCCTTTTTGCCAATATTGCGTTAGAGGATGCTAATTGTGAAGACACATTTGCATACCTTGCAGATTTAGGAGGACCGGGATTAGTAGTTTATTCATGGCGGCGAAACAACTCCTGGCTCGTAAAGCATCACTTTTTCCATCCAGATCCACAGGTATAATTTCAAAGTCAGTTCTTGTTTTTTTTTCTGTGATTAAATGTATATTATTGATTTCTCATAATTAATTACTAAAGAGTGGAGAATTCAACGTCTCTGGAATTGCCTTTCAATGGACAGACGGTCTTTTCGGACTCGCTTTGGCTCCTGGTGGGGATGGGTACAGTACTCTATATTTCCATCCACTTTGCAGCACCATGGAATTTTCAGTCAACACAAAGATCCTTCGAGATCCAGAGCGCGCGGGGTTGCCAGGTGAGTGTAGCTGAAGTACCTTGGTTTTTTTTTGCCTCGGAAGTAATATTCCTCATCAATCATATTCCGTGTTGTTTTATTTATTCATTCTCCATTTTTATACAGATACTTTCCACAATTTCAAAGCACTCGGTTCTAGGGGACCGAACGGTCAGAGTAGCGTGAGTTTCCTTGATCCGGTAACTGGAATATTGTTTTATGCTTTGACAAACCTGAACGCCATAGCATGTTGGAAAACCGGTAGCAGATACAGTATCTTGGATCAAGGAAGAGTTTACATGGACAATGTGACAATGGTGTTCCCAAACGATCTCAAGGTAGCATCTATATAACTTCAATATTTTCATACTAATTTTTTTGTCTCACTTTTTTTCAAATTTTGATTCCAATTTCAGATTGATCGGCAGGGAAATATTTGGGTGCTGTCGGATCGTCTACCAATTTTCATGTACGCGCAATTAGATCCGAATGATTACAACTTCCGTATACTAACAGGATCTGTTAAGGAAGCAGTAAAAGGAACAGTGTGCTCTATGGGATCTATTGGTAGACCAGTTCAGATTCCATCGTCTTCGCCATCTTCTGTTGATAAAATGCAATCGACAACGCCACAGTTCAGTGTTCGAACTGGTGGAAAAACTGAGGCCGCAAGTGGTGAATCGAGGACAAGAATCTCTTCGATTTTAATGCTTTTCGTCTTAGTATTTTCAACGAAGAACTCTATTTCGGCACTCGAATATAGTAGTATTACCTCATAGGTTGCCTTAGAGTAATAATAATGTGAAAATCTCTAATTCAATCTGTTGCTGCGATAGTGAATGATGATGTACAGACCGAAAGTATAATTTTAGAGAGCCTTAACTTTCAAAATATTATAAGTTTCAGTGGTACGACGTACCGAGACATAAAATGATGAACGTAGAATCACACCACCATTTTATTATAACAAAAGAAGTTGGAAATTGTACAAAACTATGAAGAGAGAACAAACCGTTGTATCTATACATATCTCAGAAATAAATAATTATTTACATAAGTTCTTGAACTTCGCTCCGATATGACCTTACCCAAATTAAGTAAGACGTAATGTGGTTGAGTATATGACAGAGTACAATCAGGGTAGTATAACCAATCGTGGATGCCGAAGATGATTTAGCAGTTCATCGAAAATAACGAAAATTAAAACTAAAAAAAAGCAGTTTAAAAAATCTTGGTTTTGGTGAAAAAAAATTAGGATCGTTGGATTCCCTGTGTTCTGATATAATTTGACCCCAAAAATACGAATCGGTCGAGTGAGTTAAGTCAGGAATAAATCCCATCGAGATATCCTTGATTTTTCAATTTTCAGAGCGATAAATTGACGATAACTTAATTAATTTTACAGACAGATTAATGCAGTTTGCAGATTTGCATTCCTGGGCTCGAAGTACGTAAGGATACATCATAAAACTCCATAAAAAAATAGTCGATTTTCGGCCTAAATTTGGAGAAAAATCAAAAGCTATAGGCTTAGCGTTTTTCGGGCAAAGAGTTAAGTATTCTGAAAATTGATTGCAGGATGTTTTTAATATATTTTTTTATAAGAAACACGAATCCTGCGAGTAAATCGAGTCAGAACCAATACTCATAGAGATATCTTATTTTTTCAGTACTCCCAGAACATCCGATGTTCCACGAAGTCAGTAATCGCACGGACTTGTCAAAGGAAACTCATACTAAAATACTGACGCAGCACTCACGGAGGAGCATCTCCTTACCTTCAACACCAAGTGCATTCACATCCGCTAGTTTTCAATTCGGAAATTACTACATACTACATGTATAGCGAATAATTGTTAACGTATGAATAACTTATTACGTCATCATGTCTTGCATTTATAAGAATTACTGGAGCAATATCGAAATATGAGAATGAACACACATCTTCTGAATGATATTGAAACGTTTTTTACACAGCTATGAATGTTTTAATAAAGTCATCGTGAAATGTATCCTACCTACACAACTTGTCAATAAACTAACAGTTAATTTCAAATTGATTACTTGACTCTTTTTGATTCCCTGCATATATCTTTCATTGACATCCTTTATAAGCAACACATCTTGACATCAGGCCCTGACTCGAAACACGAATGTGACACGGCACAGAAGTATGATGCCATACACATGCATGCACATGATGGCTTGATGTTCGGACTGGCTCCTCGCCTGTCCTGTTCTCCTGATACCAAAATAAATTTTTGACCAAAATTTGTCTCAGGGCCGGTATTGTAGGGCTCTACCTTATCACTTCCGGTTGTGATAAAGTATGATGAGATACACACGCATGCACATGATGAGGCCTGCATATGATCATATGATCTATCAATCATTCGGCACACGAGTATGATGAGATACACACGCATGCACATGATGAGGCCTGCATATGATCATATGATCTATCAATCATTCGGCACACGAGTATGATGCGATACACATGCATACACATGCATGCACAAGATGGATTGATGTTTCGGACTGGCTCCTCACCTGTCCTGTTATCCTGATACCAAAATAAATTTTTGGCTAAAATTTGTCTCAGGGCCGGTATTTTAGGGCTCTACCTTATCACTTCCGGTTGTGATAAAGTATGATGAGATACACACGCATGCACATGATGAGGCCTGCATATGATCATATGATCTATCAATCATTCGACACACGAGTATGATGCGATACACATGCATGCACATGCATGCACATGATGGCTTGATGTTTCGAACTGGCTCCTCACCTGTCCTGTTATCCTGATACCAAAATAAATTTTTGGCTAAAATTTGTCTCAGGGCCGGTATTTTAGGGCTCTACCTTATCACTTCCGGTTGTGATATAGTATGATGAGATACACACGCATGCACATGATGAGGCCTGCATATGATCATATGATCTATCAATCATTCGACACACGAGTATGATGCGATACACATGCATGCACATGCATGCACATGATGGCTTGATGTTTCGAACTGGCTCCTCACCTGTCCTGTTCTCCTGATACCAAAATAAATTTTTGGCTAAAATTTGTCTCAGGGCCGGTATTGTAGGGCTCTACCTTATCACTTCCGGTTGTGATAAAGTATGATGAGATACACACGCATGCACATGATGAGGCCTGCATATGATCATATGATCTATCAATCATTCGGCACACGAGTATGATGCGATACACATGCATGCACATGCATGCACATGATGGCTTGATGTTTCGGACTGGCTCCTCGCCTGTCCTGTTCTCCTGATACCAAAATAAATTTTTGACCAAAATGTGTCTTGCATTTTCAGGGCCGGTATTGTAGAGATCTACCTTATCACTTCCGGTTTGGCAAATTTGCCCAAAAATCGAGTTTGGTATCAGGAGAACAGGACAGGCGAGGAGCCATTCCGAGACAAAGCATGACGACAAGCATGCGTGTGTGTGATCATGTATGCCATCATGTATGATAGCGTGTACGAAGCAAGTGATGAGGCCTGCATGTCTGCATGCATGCATGTGATGATGTAGGATATCATGTATGAAATGATCTATGTATTTTGCCAACAACGAATATTAGTGAATGAGGTGTGCAAGGGTGTGATCAATAATAGTTCAACAATCGTGTATTGATATTAGTTAATGTTTATTGATTAATTAACGGCCAAAAATACATGTGAGGATATCGTAATACCTATGGTGGATTCATTTTTACAGATACATTCATTCGTATATGATTATAACGAGTTACAATAATACGGGCAATACTTCTATTCCGATTAACATTAGATTACTGATTTGATTGTTCTTAACAGAAAAACAAAATGTACTCTGAACGATCATATGTATATCACAACTTATTTATACAAATTATCTACTCCGAACACATGACGGTTGGCTTTTTAGATGCACCGAGAGTGGTCCTGTATTTCCGGTGAGGGGCCGAACTGCTTCGTAGGCTGCCCGTTTGTCTCCTGAAGAAAAAAGATCCAACAGAGGTAAGTATACATGAAGAGAGTGAATTGCAGCTGCGGAAAAATTGAGTTATCTCAGAAAATATTGGTCCTAGCTTGATTTACCCGCCGTATTCGTGGTCATTACGTCAAAATATATTGGAAAAACGTTCTGCAATTGATTTTAAAAATACTCAATTTTTCGCCCGTAATCGCGAAAATCCTATCCGGAGCGTTTGGTTTTTCTCAAAATTTGAGTAAAGAATGAACTATTTTTTTAAATCAGTTTCATGAGGTATTCTTACGTTTTTTGAGGCCAGGAATCCAAATCTGCAAGCTAAATTGATCCATCGGTTTATAAAATGAGTAGTATCTTTATTAGCATTTTATTAGATAAAATGTACAGTCATTTCTACTATAGAAGAATAACAAAAAGCTATATTAGACTAATTCATTTGACTTTACAGTGAATTAAATTCATTATAATATATATTCATATATCTATATTTATAAAACAAATCCTCCATTGGCTGAAGACAAAAAGAATGAGAACAATAGCACAAAGTAATTCAGAAGTATAGTTCAACAGAAAGCGGACGATTAATATCGTCTGCGAAATTCTAGATAATGGAATACAAGCCATCACCATAATTATAACGACTCCTCTAACTATTCGAGTATATTACATAGTTAGAAAAGTATTTAAAATATTTTGAAACCCTCGGAAAAAGTATAAAAATTAGCCATTGGAGGAGATGCGTATTACTATAAAGAAATGCAGTAGTGACCAATAGGAGATGTGGTCAATAGTGTATTTCGCTAAATATCGCGATCTTCGTTGATTTGTTTTTTTTTTCTTTTTTCTATCGATAACTTCATAAAATTAGGTTAAAATTAAAATAATTAATTATTCTAACAGACTTATGACAAGTGATAGTCTGGGGATGGTTCGGCTACAGATTCTGTAGTGAACAGTGGATTAGGGAATTCTGGGGGATGTGGCAGTGGTCCTGCAGTCTTTGGCTGACGACGATACGCCATTAACCAGCAGGACACAGCGATGGCTACCGCGACTAGTGCCAACAGTGCTGTTATCACTAATGAGATTATGAATCCAACCATCGAAACGCAGATGTCCTCTACGCGTTGAGCCGATGGAGCTGAAAAACGAATAGTAATGAATTAATATATTTGTCTGATTCCTTCAAAGTTGGAAAAAAAAAAACACTGGCAGCAGCAATTTTTTTAATTCTTCACTCTATACCCATTAAAAAGTATATCTCATTTACCTTCAGCAGGATCGGCTGTATATCTCTCCTCTCTTCTCTCTACAGTAAATATAAGATTTGATTGAATGGTTATTTCCTCTCTGAGTTGTCCTTCGAATCCATCGTCTAGACTGAGCGCAGTATCATTCGGATCAGATATTTCCGCCACATCTCTGCGACGTCTTCCGAATGCGTTGTAGCCTCGACAGTTCACCTGTAACATTCACAAAACAATTTGAAATGTAGTTCAATCAAAGAATTTCAACTTTAGCATCCAACTCCGAGAAAAATTTTTCTTATCATTACCGGTTGACATTTTCCAAAGCATACGCGGATGTTACATTGGAATCTTATGTTGTCGCTACTGGGGAACTTGAAGGCATTAAAACTGGCCCATAACGATTGGCTATCGGCGTCGTGCACCCATTCACCAAATATCGTTGGATCAGTTGCACAACCGTTTTCATCTGTTACTATGTACTCGTTTTCCATGTTGTCTTCCATAGTCTTAGCTACGCAATTGCGAGCAAATCCACCATAGATTGCTGTAAAACGAATTACAAGAGTTAAAATTTGTAACTTTATTCTTTCGGGATAGGTGCAAAGTAATAAACGCAATACTTACTTGAGGGTTGTACTTCGACTTGCAGCATGAGGTTGTCTCCAATTTCAGCAGAGCTGATTTCATTACCGGTTTGGGTGACGATTTTCATTACACATGTAGGTGGAGGTCCGGTGTTTGCTATTGTACCCGCCGTCGTTAACATCGAAACGTTAAAACCGAGGGTTACAATTTGTTCTCCAGTTTGGTACAAGCACTTTATGTGGTATGCTTGTGCCATCAAAGTGACAAGCTTAGGATGCTTTTGAATGACTAGTACGAAACTTGCTTGGCCCTTTAACGTAAAAGTATCAAATTTAGCAGCGATCATACAAAAGAGATCAAGCTTTAAAGCAACGAAATTTTATCAACTCACATTAACATGTATCAATCCGCAGTTGCCAAATGAAACCTTAAATATTTCGACTCTGGGCATAGTGTCCAAAGGTGTTGAGACGACTCGGTGACATTGCTCGTCCTTACTATGTCCTTTGACGTATACGACTCCATTGAATCCTGGGTCGAGTATTTGTATTCCAACTTGTACTCCGTCAGAAAGACAGTTAACAACCATTTCTGGTTTGGGGAAGTCCGTACGTGCTTTAACCTTATCATCTATAAAAGAAAATTTATTATGAATTTATTCCATTGACCTGCATTTGTTTTTTGTGCGATAAATTTTCAACATACTGCAAAGAACATTCGCATCTCCGATGTAGCCATTAATGCAGACGCATATGGCTTGGTGTCCTGTTGCGTTACACAAGGCGTTCACACCGCACGTCTTTTTGTTGCATGGGTTTTGGCACGTTCTCGTTATCTTTTCACAATACCTATCGTCGTCGCAATCCTCATCGCGAATACATTCTGTTATTCCAACTAAAAATAATATTTTTTATTTTCCGTGTTAAAGCATAACTCGATTAGAAAAATTCTACAATTTTGATGGATGAACGTTACGCACTTGCTTTGCAGTTTCCGTCTCTATCCAGATAATAACCATGCTCAGTCGGGCACACACAGCGCCCATATTGATCCACTATCATTCCTCTGCTAAGATCACATTCGCAATAGCCTTGTGAATTGATTTTCATACCGGCTTCTGGTCGGCATGGAATGCAGATTTCGTTTTCATTTTTGGCGAAGTTGGGCTGACAAACACAATTGCCATTTACGTCTCGTATTTGACCTCGATCGATCGGGCAAATGTTTGCTGAAATAATAAGAACGGTGGTCAGTTAGAAATGAATAAGAATCATAAAAAATCGGATGTTTTGCCAAAGATAAAGAAAGAACAGAGAAATGCGATCATCTAGTTTGTCATTTATTGCAAATATTCCATACCTTTGTCACAGCGAACCACGGCGTTACCCTGATATCCTGGTATACATTCACAAATCATTGTTCTCACCGGGGTAGAATCGAGTACTTTACATTCAGCGTTGATACCACAAGGCTCGATCTTGACACAAGGATTAATACACTCTCCGCTAAAGCATGCTGTCTGCGACGGGCATTCGTAGTCGGATTTACATCTCTCGACAACTGTAAATTGAAAGATATTTACTATCATCCAACATTTATCTACAACTTTACATGTGTCTGGCAATTAAAATGAAAAGAATTCACAAATATATTGGCAGACATTTTTAAATTGGACGTTTTTCTGACATACCTCTAGAACACCCAGTTTCAGGCGTTCCTCTATATCCCGGAGGACATGAGCATTCCACAGCATGATTGTAAACGTTGCAGTCCGTCTGATTGGTACATACATTCAATTCGCATGGGTTTTCACATTTGTTGTTGATACAAGCCTTGTTTGTCGGACAATCAGTGTTACTTCTGCAGCCCAAAAGAACGCAGGCAACTCTAGGATTGCCACCTAGTCCAGGTGGGCACTCGCAGATTCCTCTGTGATTTACGCCTTGACATTCGGCTCCCTTTCCACAAGTTGTTATTTCAGGTGAGCACACAGGCACACAACTACGTTGGACACAAGCGTGAGTTCCACTGCATTCATTATCGGATCGGCAACCAACAACTGTGGGAAAAGAATCGTTTGTTATTTCCACTATCTATGAAAATCATCCTTGAACTTTATAAGTTCAATTTCTTACCTCTAGCACACTGAATCTCTGGATTTCCATCATATCCTTCCTCGCAGGAACAGATTGGCTTATGATTAGTAACGCGACATATCGCGTACGCTCCGCAATCACACGGATCTCTACAGACCGCATTAATACACGCCTTGTCGGAAGCACAATCCGTATCTCTGGTACATTCTCCAATTGGTATGATCGGTTTCAATGGTTCACAAGTACCGCTTCCGCTACTCACATAGCCACTTGGGCATACACAAATCATTGTGCGTACAGGGAATGTTGAAAGTACTCTACATTCGGATGGATCTTGACAAGGCTGTATGATGGGGCACGGATCTTGACATTTTTGATTGAGACATGCCTGTCTAGTCGGACAATCGCTATCCTGTTTGCATTCCGGTTCTTCTGTAGGCTGACAATTTATGTACGGGTTACCATTGTACTGCGGAGGGCATCGGCAAATCGGAAGATGATTTTGAACATTGCACTCAGCGAGTGGTGAGCAAGGTCGGTCACGAAGACATGGATCGATACATTGCATATTAATGCACGCATGATCATCGGGGCATTCGCTGTTGCTGTAACAACCGATCACCAAGCATCTCTCCGATGGATTTCCGTAATACCCGCTACGGCAGCGGCAATTGGTAACGTGATTAGCTGCGTAGCATTCAGCGTTTGCTGCACACGGACTGGATAATAAACATGGGTTTACGCAGTTGTTATTTACGCAAGACTTGTCATCCATGCAATCGGAATTCGCTCTGCATTCGACTGAGTAGCAAGCAGCATTTGGATCTCCTTGGTAGCCTTGTTCACATGAGCAAACTGGCTTATGATTTTTAACGTAGCAAGCAGCGTTCTTCCCACAATTACAAGGATCACGGCATTGTCTGTTTATACACGACTCACGTTGACCACAATCATCATCCGTGGTACAGCTAGGAATGATTCCCAAGATCACTAGAAAATATTAATCAAGGAATATTAAATTTATATCGTACACTAGATCCACAATGACACAGAATATAATCGTTAAACAACAATTACCTGGTCTACATATTCCGTCAGAGTCTGTGATCCATCCTTCAGGACACGTGCAGGTCATAGTTCGTACCGGGGTGGTATCTAAGACGTCACATCGAGCATTTTCCAAGCACGGTCTAATAATTGCGCATGGATTTTGGCAGGTATCCCTGATGCAAGCCAGTTTGCTTGGGCAGTCTACGTCATGAGTGCATTCTGGAGATTCCTGAGTAGGTAGACGTTTCCTCTCGCAATATGAGTATGGATTTCCAGTAGGAAGGTGTTCTGGGCACCGACATGAAGCAGCATGATTCTGCACATAGCATATGGCATTCTGGGCACAGGGTGATTCATCAGTGCAAGGATTTATGCATCGCATATTTTGACAAGCGAGGTTTTGAGGGCAATCGAAATCGCTGCTGCACTCTGCTCTCTCGCAAAGTACTTTCGGATTTCCGTAAAATCCTGCCCCACATCGACAGGCTGATCGATGATTGTCACCGTAACACTCAGCGTTTATGGCACAATTATTCTCAATTAGGCATGGATTTATACATTGACTATTGTAGCAGGTGTCTGTGTAGCCACAATCACTGTTTGTCTCGCATTCAACTGAAATAGGTGGGGTTTCGTTAGCAAAAGAACATTGGAAGAATTCATTTTATTGAACAACCCTGATATGCTGCTGTCATACCTTTGGTGCACCCGAGCTGTGGATTTCCAGAGTATCCTGGAGGACAAGAGCACGATGGGTAATGATTGGTGACAGTACATTTGGCATTTGGTCCACAGTTGCAAGGGTTTGTGCAAAGACGTTCAACGCACGCTTCACTGCCAGCGCACTCACTGTGCGATAAACAGCCGAGAATGAGTGCAGCTAAAAAAACAAGGAAGAAAATTGAGAATATTAGTTGATGTCTTGGAAATGCTTTCGAATTCATAACAGATTATTGGTAAAGAAATATGTTCTTACGTGGAATGCACTGCGTCCTAGGATCTCCCATATAATTTATAGGACATTTGCATACTGGGCTGTGGTTATCTACGTGACACAAAGCGTTCTGTCCGCAAGGATCACTGACTATGCATGGATTCACGCATAGCGAGTTTATACATTGCCTATCCCTCGGGCATTCATCGTTAGTTGAACACTCTGGTTGTCTTCCCGGACCTGGTTCTCTACCTTCTAACATGTCAAATGGGTTGTTTTTTTTTTTAATTCATTGACGATTAGCATATGATAATCTTAATCGAGGACCGATGGGAACTTATATTTACCATTAGTGCACTCGAATAATGCATTTCCTGTATATCCAGGAGCGCAAGAGCATTGGGCGTTGTGGAATGCAGATTTACATTGAGCATTGATACCGCATTGAGTCAATCGACAAGCTTCGTGGCATCTGCCATTTGCGCATTTCTCGAAATCTTGACATTCTTGGTCTGAGTTACATTCGAGGTCATTTAGCACTAAACCAAGATTTTTCAATGTATTATTCAAACAATTTTGTTACAGGAATTTTTGTCTAGTTTATAGATCAAATTTTTTCTAAAATACTTCTTCCAATAATCTACTTACCAATTCTTTTGCAATTGCCATTGTCGTCAGTGATGGTGTCTGGCGGGCACTGGCATATCATTGTGCGCAACGGTAACGTATCTAATACTCTGCACTGTTGGTCAATGCTGCACATATTCGTAGAGGCGCAAGGATCTTGACACCTGGCATTGATGCATCCTAATCCAGATGGACATTCGCTATCCTCTCTGCACTCTGGTTGACCCGGGTCTGGTCCTTGAGTTGGTCCTGAATTTTCCCCGTTTACAAATTTTATAAATTGATATTCTACGCCTGATGTGCCATTTATTTACCGATAATATTCTAATTAAGAAGTTTCGTTTACCTGAACATTCTATGTATGGATTTCCTCTCGTTCCTGGGGCACAAACACATTTCGGTTGATGGTCTCGTGCAAGACATGTCGCAGTCTCTGCGCAAGTATCTTCGTCACAAACAGGTCTGCAGACTCTATTAAGTCTGTCACACGCCTCATGATCCGCGCAGTCCTCGTTGTAATGGCAAATTCCTGTTATACAAGCCACTAGTGGATTTCCTTGAGTACCCAGTGGACAAGTGCATTGTGCTCTGTGAGAGAAAACTCTACATTCCGCACCGCGGCCACAAATTAGTTCGTCGCTTGAACAAGGACTGACACAGTTGGTATTCCGGCATGTCTTATCCATGGGGCAATCGTTGTCTGTCTTGCACTCGGCTGCGGAATGAATAATTTCATGTTACTCTTGCACTCGTACGGTGTTGAGAATCTGTGCGTAAAAAGAAAATATCGATTCGAAGATACTCACGTCTGAAGCAGAGAACTTGCGGATCTCCAGCAAATCCTTGCTGGCAGTGGCATGTTGGGTGGTGATTTATTGTGAGACATTCTGCATTGGATCCGCAAGGATCACCCAAGCACGGATCTTGGCAGCGTTTGTTCAAACAGGCCTGGTTCGAAGAGCATTCAACGTCTGACGTGCACTCCGGTAAGATGATTGTTTCTATAATGCAATCCATGGTTGAAAAAACAGTCAGTATGAAGATATTAAGAAATGGATATTCGATAAATCACCTCTGTAACAGTTCAGCATCGGGTCGCCAATGAATCCTGATGGGCACTGACATGTGTGTCTATGATTTTCAACGTAGCATTCAGCGGAAGTCGCACAAGGTCTTGTTGTGCATGGATTTACGCATTGGCGGTTCAAGCATGCCGTGGTCGGAGCACAATCGGAGTCAGATTTGCAGCCAAGTTCAACAGTTTTTTCAACTGAAAATTACAAATTAAGTTTATATTAAAAACGTATATCGAGATAGAATTCTAACAGAGATGGTTGCTGAGTGCGTCATTGAAATTGTTTTGTACAGATACAATTAGAATGGAAATAGATTTTGTGTTTTAAAAATATGATACAGTGTATGCAAATATAATACAGGCATGCGGATGTTAGTGATCTGGAACAATATAATTTGGTATTAAATATGGTATGATGGAATTGGTAGAAAAAAATATCTTTTATAATCAAGGTATCATTACCTGGTGAACAGGCAACATTTGCATCGCCAATAAAGTTTGGCAAACATTCGCAAACCATTGTCCTCATTGGTAGTGTCTCAATTACAGTGCATTTTGTGTTGGTACCACAAGGTTGTGATTGGGCACAAGGGTCTTTGCACGTTCCACTAAAGCATGCCATTTTACTGGGACAATCTGCGTCCGTGTAACATTCTGGAGCCACTGGTATCGGTTCTGAGAACGAAAATTCACATGGTTATATTTGTTTCACACGAAACTTGGAAAGAATAATTCAGAAGAGAATATTAATACCTAAGGTACAGGCCCTGTGAGGATCACCGATGTATCCAGGTGGACATCTACAAGTTGGCTGATGATTGAAAACCGAGCATTGGGCAGAGGGTGCACAGTTGCAAGGATCTACACATCTTGTGTTACGGCAGGCCAAAAATGATGCGCAGTCGCTGTCTGCGATGCATTCTGGTCTTTCACATTTTTGGTAAGCATCTCCGATATATCCTTCGGGACAGTAACAACGTGCTTTGTGATATCCATCAGGACGGCACATAGCATATGTTCCGCACTGCGTGACTAGGCAGGTATCGATACATTCTTTATTGTAACAGGTCTGACTAAGCGAACATTCGTCATCACTTCGGCATCCAACTGGAAATTATATGTAATTTTTATTGTAGTTACAGTTGTATTTGAAAATTAGGGGAACGGATGTCATGATTCTAATTCACTTACGTTCGTAACAATTCTGTTGCGGGTTACCAGTGAACCCATCGTTGCAGACACAAATAGCTCTGTGCAATTGGACATGACAAACGCTATTTTGTCCACACGAATTCAAGCTGCAGGGGTTCACGCATCTCTGCTCGACGCAAGCTTTGTCATTCGCACAATCTTCATTGTGCGTACATTCGGGTTGTGGTTGGTCTAAAAAAATTCATGAATCATCAAAATTTCCGCCTTACATGATAAAAAGAGGATGCCTGATCATATTCATGTAACATGACATTACCATCCGGTATGATGGGTATCCTGCATTGAATCTGCGCATTGCCTACGTAACCACTAGGGCAAGAACATAGGGCTTGGTGATTGATGGTTTGACACAGCGAATTGATACCACACGCTCCTATACAAGGATCTCTACATTTTTGTGAATAGCAGGCTCTGTCTCGTGGGCAATCTTGGTTGATAACGCACTCTGGATAAATGCAAACGGCCGCTCCGTTTCTCACTCTGCATTCCCCGTTTGCGTTACAGGGAGATGGATTGCACGGATCAATAGCTAATGTGAAAGAAACAATCGTTAATGAGCGCTATTTTTGTGGAATCTACAAAAAGCCTGAAAATTTTGGGGTGCTAATTGTTTGTTTGAACCTACTTTTGGCTTCATGACATTCAATGAATGGATTTCCAACCATTGGTTGAGGACAGCTACACAGAGGACTGTGATTAATCGCTTTGCAAACTGCTCCGAAACCACACACATTTCTTAAGCATGGATCGACGCATTTCGTATTGATGCAAGCTCTGTCTCCAGGGCAATCGGAACTAAGTACACATTCTGGTCTACAACCACTAACGCTTGTTGGTTCACCGAGAAGACCCGGTGGACAGATGCAGACAACAGCATTTTCTTGGTTTTGGCATATGGCGTTTGGCCCACAAGGCGATGGATTGCATGGATCTCTTCGGTCTGGAAAATTTTTCAATGTGATACAAATGCGAAAATTAGCGACTGATAGCCGCAGAGACAATCGAATTGAGATTGTACACCTGACCTCATTTCTCCTTTAAAAAATGAATAACTTACCTTGGGCGATAGCTTGACATATTTTGTACGCATCACCGACGGTTTGTGGTGGACACGAGCAAACAGGTACGTGGTTTGAGACTCTGCATATCGCACCAATGCCGCAAGTACCTGGGCAAGGATCTCGGCATTTCTTTTGTATGCAGGCTAACGACATTGGACAGTCGCTGTTGATGGAACATTCCGGTCTGCATGCTTCGTATGGGTTACCTCTGTACTCCGGCAGGCATTCGCATATAGCTGTACCGTAACTTTCCCGGCAGTATGCGTTTGCTCCACACGGCGATGGACTGCAAGGCCTTAGCGGAGTGATCGGTGTATCTGGTCCAGCTGTAATGAGAAAATTAGACGATTAGTGATCAGTTGAATACGCATGTATTATAAAAAAGCTTCTATAAAATTCTAATTAGTAGTTTTGCATAATTGTTAAGTAATAAACAAAGCTTAAAAGCAATTATTGTATGTACTAATCGCTAGCAGTTTAGTATCAAACTTGAGATACAAATAAAAAAAAAGTAATACTTCAGCATTGTTATAAGCGGGTACTAACTTATGCAATAACCATGGGGAAATATAAGTGCATAGGGGTTTATTAACGTTTATCCCATTTATATCACGCTGTTGCTTAAACGGTTTTGGGATAATTGATAAACGCAATAAAGGGTAGCTTTGTGGCAGGGGTATTAAGCGGTTATACTTCTTTGCAGGCAATAATAATAATATCCAAATTTTCGTAACCAAGCACCTTATGAAAGCTTTGTATTTTTTTCCAAGCTTTGCAGTGATTGGTAATAACTTTGTTGGCAGAAAAAAAATCTTACATGGCACAATCGAACAAATTGTGAATGGGTCTCCTGTGTATCCTTGGGGGCAAGAGCATCTCGGTTGATGCATGGTAACATCACATAACGCATTATTTCCGCATAATCCTATGCAGGGATCGCTACATTTTCTGTTAATACAGACTTGTCGTACGGGGCACTCGTCATTGATAACACATTCGGGTCTACAATTTGGTGGGACTCCCAAGTAAGATGGTATACAGGAACACGAGGGTGTTTTGGCAGCAGTTGGCGTGCACTGGGCATTTGGTCCGCAGGGTGATGGGTAACAAGGGTTCTTCGGTTCAGCATCGTACACAGGTGCTGTTTCTGGGGAAACTTATCATTAGTTTGGTTCGATTCGTTGACATTTTAACCTGTAGCAGTTTTTTGTTTGATGAAACTTACTTATAGCTGTACAATATACGAAGGGATCTCCAGTGTACTTTTGTGGACAGCTACAGATTGGGTTGTGATTATGTACGGTACAGAGAGCATATTGGCCGCAAGTATTTGCGCACGGGTTTTGACATTTTTGGTTTATGCACGCTCTATTTTGCTCGCAATCTGAGCTCACTGAACATTCAGGTCTGCAAGCAGGTGATACTCCGAAATAGCCAGGTATACATGAGCACGAAGCTTGTTCAGAAAGTTCACGGCAAATACTGTTTGGTCCGCAAGGCGATGGATTACAGGGATCTATTCTCTCCATTTCTGTGCACAATTAAAATTCATATCGGATTATGATTGTCCAGTGTTTAATGGGTATGTGATTAGAATTTTGCATTATTACGAAACTATCTTACTTTGCACGATCTGACAGAATCTGAAGGGATCTCCTTCATAGTTTGGTAGACAACTGCACATTGGTACATGATTTACGACTGCACACTCTGCATTTTGTCCACATACGCCAGGGCAAGGATCAACGCATTTGTTGCGTATACACGCTTTGTTAAAGGCACAATCTGTGTTCAGGACACATTCTGGGCGGCAAGTGTAATACGGGTCACCGAAATATTCCGGTAAACAACTGCATGAACCATTATCACATCTTGCATTAGATCCACAAGGTGATGGATTGCACGGGTCTGACGGTGTTGGCGGTCGTATCGCTACAGTATTAACAATGAAAACTGGTGAATATGGCTGTAAGACTTGTCGCAGAATGTTGTATTGACAAGTTGGGAGCTTACGTGGCATTTTGAAAAGACATCTATTGAATGGATCTCCTTCGAAACCTTCGGGGCAAACGCACATTGGGGTGTGATTGACAACGTTGCATAGTGCTCCTAAACCGCATGAGCCAGGACATGGATCGTTACATTTTTCCCTAATACAAGCTCTGTTACTTGGGCATTCAGCACTTATTGTGCATTCAGGATGACAGTTGGGTGGTGAACCAATGTAATTTTGTAAACAAGAACAAGACGGCGAGTCTCCAACCGGTCTACATTCAGAGAACGGTCCACAGGGTGATGGAAGGCATGGATTTGTTCGCGGAATTTCATCGGGTTCTAGAATACAATCATCTTTGGTTATTCTCGAACCATTCAAAATGGAGTGACTTGTACAGGCTCCTAAAAACTTACGAGGAATGTCGAAGCATCTTACGAATGGGTCACCAGTGTAACCCGAGTTGCAACTGCAAATAGGACTGTGATATATGGTCTCACATCTCGCATTGATACCACAAATTCCTGGACACGGATCCACACATTTCTGATTAACACAAGCACGATTTGTCGGACACTCCGAACTAACTCTACACTCTGGTCTACACGATGGTGGGCTTCCAAGATATTCTGGTAAACAGGTACACACGGACTGCCCGTTTGACACTCTACATTGACTATTTGGCCCACATGGTGAGGGACTGCAAGGGTCCCTATCGACAGGCCGGATCGCTGTTGAGAACAAAAACCATAAGATTAAATCTCACACATTCAACATAATTCAATAGGAGGATTGCTTGTGCCTAAGGACTCACTTAAGACATTACAATAGCGGAATGGATCGCCAGTGTAACCAGGTCGACAAATACACGATGGCGTGTGATTGATTACTTGGCAATCGGCATTCTGACCACAAGTTCCTGGGCATGGATCTTGACATTTCGAACGAATACAAGCCTTGTCAGATGAGCAGTCAGAATTTATGACACATTCCGGTCTACAACCTTCGTAAGGATTGCCAATATATTCTGGCAGGCATATGCAAGATCCTGCACCGTTTGATTCCCTACATACTGCATTGGAACCACATGGCGATGGTGAACATGGGGATATTTGATCTTGAGGTATATGTTCGACTGTAAAAAAAGTTTTGTTAAAGTTGTCTGGGGTATCAGAAAAAAGAATGGTTGGAGTAAATATTCGATACTTACTCTTGTGAGGACTACATTGCACAAACGGATCACCAGTGAATCCACTAGCGCAAACACACATTGGAGTATGGCTTATCGCTCGGCATTCGGTATTCACACCGCAAGACCCAGGACATGGGTCTTTACATTTCTGGTTAATACACGCGAGATGACTAGAGCATTCACTGTTACTGCTACATTCAGGTCTGCAATTAGGTGGGATTCCGATAAATTCAATGAGGCAAGAGCAAGAGGGACTGTTATTCACGACTTCGCATCTTGCATTTGGACCACATGGAGACGGTTCACAAGGATTCTTCGGTATTTCCGGTTCTTTGGCTGTAAAAGATCATGTAATAAATTATTCAATGTCCAAGATGTAGATAGATAATGCATGATGACTGGGATACAGCAGAATTAGAAAATAATATTTACGTCGTGGATAGCATCGTACGAACGGATCGCCGATAAGTTGTGATGGGCAACTACAAATAGGATTGTGATTCACAACGACACATTGCGCTGACACACCACAAGTGCCTGGACACGGGTCTATGCACTTTTGATTATTACAAGCTCTGTTCTGAGTGCAATCGGAACTTATCACACACTCCGGTTTGCAAGTAGGTGGTGATCCTATTACACCTGGGATACAAGAGCAAACGGCTTGTCCGTTGACTATTTGACAGTGGCTGTTAGGTCCACACGGAGATGGCTGGCAAGGATTTCTAGGGATTGGATCTGTTGAAAAAAATCAATGAAAAATCAGTTTTTGAACTACGATGTGATATCGGGAATCTGTTTCAAGACACGAACCTTGTAGAGGTGAACATAGTACGAATGCATTTCCGCTCATATTACGAGGGCAACTACACATCGGTAAATGATTCACCACGTTACACTCGGCGTTGGTGCCACAGGTGCCAGGGCAAGGATCTTTGCACTTGTTTCGTATGCATGCTCGATCGCGAGAACAATCATCGTTCAAAACACATTCTGGACGGCATCCTAAGTACGGGTCACCAAAGTATTCAGGTAAGCATGAACAGATACCATCATTGCACTGTGCATTCGAGCCACAAGGTGATGGATAACAACGGTCGACGGGTTGATCAACTGTGAAAAGTCAGATGTATAAGAAATTCGAAGTGAAGGATGAAGAAAAAAATCATATCAGAGCGTATCGAAGATTTCTTACTGGGTGGTGGTGGTTTCGGGTAACAGTTATTAAACGGATCGCCCGTGTAACCGTCTGGACAAGTACAAACAGGAATGTGAGAAATAACACTGCATCGAGCTCCAAAGCCACATGAGCCTGGGCATGGGTCACGGCATTTTTCCCTCATGCAAGCTTTGTTACTTGTACAATCAGCATTGATCAAGCATTCTGGTCGGCAATTAGGAGGTTGCCCGATATAATTGTTTATGCAAGTACAGGATGGGCTATCACCGACAGCCTGGCACATTGCATTAGGCCCACATGGTGAAGGAATGCATGGATTCTTCGGGTACTCTTTGTCCGGTGTAATTTCTATTGAAACAAAAATAAAAGTACTCATTGCAAAGAAAAAAGCAAGGAAATGCACTGTCTGTATTAAAAGAAAAGAGATTAATTACCTTGCATTAGGTAACAATGACTGAATGGATCGCCGGTCAATCCACTTTCGCAACTGCATATGGGACTGTGATTGAGAACTCTGCATTGTGCATTGTGTCCACAAGTACCTGGGCATGGATCTTGACATTTTCTATTTATGCAAGCGAGATGAGATTGACATTCGGAACTAACGACGCACTCAGGTCTACAATTTGGAGCACTTCCAATGAATGATGGTAGGCATGTGCAAACGGTTTGACCATTCCTCACTTGACATTGGCTGTTTGGTCCGCAAGGAGAAGGATTGCATGGATCGCGCTCAACTGTCGGTTCTGTTATGAAAAGTCACAGTATTAAGCATCTCTCAAGGTGTCTACATTTCAATTCGGAAACTATTGTTAATACCTGAAAGAGGTATGAGGTTGCAATAACTGAATGGATTTCCAGTGTATCCCGAGATGCATGTGCATGAAGGTAGATGTCCGACAACTTGACATTGTGCGTTTCTGCCACATGTTCCGGGGCAGGGATCTTGACATTTGGATCTGATACATGCAAGACTGGGTACACAGTCTGAATTGATAGTACATTCTGGTCGGCAGCCTTCATATGGATTTCCAATATATTCCGCTAAGCACATACAAGAACCAGCCCCATTTTGTTCTTTACAGATTGCGTTCGTTCCACAAGGAGATGGAACACATGGTGTTGGTGGAATATCTGGTTCAGCTATTTGTAAATACAAAGCAATTGGGTAAAATATCAAATTGATGGAAATTTCTTTTTTCCTCAAAACAAAAGCAGGGAGTTCATCGACACGTTAACTTACCTTGCTTTATAATACACTGGGTGAAAGGATCGCCAGTAAAGCCAACAGTACAAACACACATTGGTGTATGACTGACTACGCGACACTCTGCGTTGGCACCGCAGGATCCTGGACAAGGATCCACACACCTCTGGTTTATACATGCCAAGTTATTAGAGCAATCATTATTGCTTATGCACTCTGGTCTGCAATTTGGTGGCGTTCCGATGAAGTCTGACAGACAGGAACAGGATGGTGAATCGTTGTTTACTTGACATAGAGCATTAGGACCACAAGGTGATGGTTGACATGGGTTTTTCGGTTCATCGAATACTTCAGCTGATAAAAAAAAATTAATGAATCAGATTTCGTTCACCACTTCGGATGTATCGTCTTTCACGCAGTCAAAAGATACGTACGTATTGGAGTGCATCTTATGAACGGATCACCAGTATAACTAGGTGGGCAGCTACAAATCGGATTGTGATAAACAACTTGACAACGAGCTGAAACTCCGCATGTTCCGGGGCAAGGATCTTTGCATTTCTGATTAATGCATGCCTCGTTTTGATCGCAATCAGAATTGATGACGCATTCTGGCCGACAAGCTGGCGGGTTGCCGATGAACCCAATAACGCATGTGCATACTGCTTGATTGTTAATTTGCTGGCAACGACTATTTGGACCGCATGGTGACGGATTGCATGGATGATGAATTTCTGGTGCTGTAACAATAAATGTCAGTAATCTGTCTTAGGGTATATTGATTTACAAACATACCTTTGACTGGTGAACAAAGAATGAAAGCGTTTCCAGTTGTTCCACTGCGACAACTGCACATTGGAACGTGATTTACAACTGCACACTCAGCACTTTGACCACAAACTCCAGGGCAAGGGTCGACGCATTTGTTACGGATACACGCTTTGTCAAAAGTGCATTCGTTATTTTGTACGCATTCTGGACGGCATGTGTAGTAAGGATCTCCGTGGTATTCCCGTAAGCAAGTACAAGTTCCATTTGAGCACTGTGCGTTTGGTCCACAGGGCGAAGGATTGCAGAGATCCAACGGATTGTCTAAAGCTTTTGTTGAAAGAGAATGTTTTAAGTTTGAATCCTAACGGGAGACATAGTGAAGCTGTATCACGTGGATATATCACTTACGAGGTAATGGTTTTGGGAAACAATAGTCGAAGGGATCTCCAGTATATCCTTCAGGGCAAGTACATGTTGGAGTATGATTGATGACATTGCATTGTGCTCCTACTCCACATGATCCAGGACATGGGTCCCTACACCTTTCCCTCATACACGCTTTGTTACTAACACATTCGGAATTGATAGTACACTCTGGTCTGCAGTTTGGAGGTGTTCCAATATAATTTTGCAAGCATGTGCAGGACGGTAGATTACCGACAGCTTGACACATAGAATAAGGTCCACAAGGCGACGGTGCGCATGGATTTCTATCCTCTGGAGGTAACGGTGTCTCGACTGTAATAAAACGATTCTCAATGTTGATCACAGAGCTTTAAATATCCGTAATATCCGCCAATTAGTCAATACTTACCAGGGATTTCAAAGCATCTTACAAATGGATCGCCAGTGTATCTTTGATTACAACTGCAAATAGGACTATGATTGATCGTATCGCACCGCGCATTCTGCCCGCAAATTCCTGGGCATGGGTCAACACATTTTTGATTAGTGCAAGCACGGTTCGATGGACATTCAGAACTAACGACACACTCTGGTCTACATGATGGTGGACTTCCCAAGTAAGTCGGCAAGCATGAGCAAATACCCTGGCCGTTAACTTCACGGCATTGACTATTTGGTCCGCAAGGTGAAGGATTGCATGGATCACTGACGACAGGGTCATCTGTGAATTAATTGAAATGTTATAATCTTGTTGATAAAAAGTGCTCTATTGATTTATAATGTTGTGATCACTCACATTCTTTGATTACGACGTTGCAATAGCGGAACGGATCTCCGGTATAACCAGGTTGGCACGTGCAGGATGGTAAGTGGTTAATTACTTGGCATAAAGCATTTTGTCCACAAGTTCCTGGACATGGGTTTTGACATTTCGACCTGATGCAAGCTCTGTCAGATGTACAGTCCGAGTTGATCACACATTCTGGGCGACAACCTTCGTATGGGTTTCCAATATAATCTTGCAAACATGTACAAGATCCTGCTCCATTTGCTTCGCGACACACTGCATTAGACCCGCATGGAGATGGTACACAAGGTGTTGGTTTTTCCTCAACATTTGGCTCATCTAGAAGAAGCAATTATGTGTTAAAAATGCTCATAAATAACGGACTTTGTATTACTTACATTGCTTTTGAATGCACTGCGTAAATGGATCCCCAGTGAAACCGATTGCACAGACACACATGGGCGTATGACTTATTACTCTGCAATCAGCATCAGCTCCACATGATCCTGGACAAGGATCTCTACACTTTTGATTGATGCAAGCTAAGTGTGTTGAGCATTCGCTGTTACTGACACATTCTGGTCTACACTGTGGTGGAGATCCAGTGAACTCTGGCAGACATGAGCACGAAGGCGAGTTATTTATTACTTGACACTGAGCATTTGAACCACATGGGGATGGGCGACACGGGTCTATTGGAGGTTCTGGATCTTTCTCTGTACAAAATTATTCAGATTATAGCTTGAATATTTATCGATGATCATGCAATGAATTTGAAAAGTTCAATGACTTACGTATCAAAATACATCTAACAAATGGATCGCCAGTAAGGTCTGGTGGACAACTACATATTGGATTGTGATTTACGACATTGCAAATGGCCCTCAATCCACAAGTGCCTGGACACGGATCGATGCATTTTTGGTTACTGCATGCCTTGTTTGGTGCACAATCAGAGCTAAGAATACATTCCGGTCTACAACTTGGTGGACTACCCATGTAACCAGGAATACAAGAGCAAACAGCTTGGCCGTTTATTCGACGACACTGACTGTTTGACCCACACGGTGATGGATTACAAGGGTCAGATTGAGTTGGTACTGTTTTGAAATATAAATACTGTGATTAGTAATTGGAAACAAGGTTTGCTGATTCATTTGTGGATTGGAAGTGTAGTGAATTGATCAACCTCATTTCTTTCGTGATTATCTCACCTTTCACTGGAGAACAAGCGACGAATGCATTGCCAGATGTACCAGATGGGCAGGTACAAATTGGAACGTGATTGACAACACTACATAAGGCGTTTTGACCGCACGTTCCGATACAAGGATCTTTGCATTTGTTTCTTATACATGCATTGGTACGTGAACAATCATCATTCAAAACACATTCTGGACGACAGCCTATGAACGGATCGCCTTGGAAGTCTGACAAACATGTACAGATACCATTCAGGCATTGCGTATTCGCTCCGCATCTGGAGCAAGGATCAACAGGCAGTGGATCTTTCGCTGAAAAATTCGGCATGTTGAAATAAACGTTGTTTATACAAAAGAATTTGGGAGTTTTCTTGTCTAATATGTATGTGTAGAACTTTTCTTACGTGTTTCCAAAATTGGTGTACATCTCGTGAATGGATCTCCAGTGTAACCTCGAAGACAAGTACACATCGGCGTATGGGTAATCACATTACATTCAGCACCTATTCCGCAAGAACCAGGACACGGATCTCTACATTTTGATTGCAGGCATGCTTCGTTACTTGGGCAATCAGGGTTTATTGTACATTCTGGTCTACAATTAGGCGGGGATCCAATGAAACTTGCCAAACAAGCACAAGATGCTTGACCATTAATGTCTCGACATTCAGAGTTCTGACCACATGGTGAAGGGACGCAAGGATTGACATACGACGGTTGTTCGGGTGGTTGATCAACTGCAAATCACAATCATATTTCAATTTCTGTAGTTGTGACACCAATTTGTATAATTTTTGTCCTTCACTCACGAGGTGTTTTGAAACAGGTAACGAACGGATCTCCTGTGTAACCCTGTTGACAGCTACAGATCGGGCTGTGATTTATTGTTTCACATCTTGAATTCGTACCACATCTTCCTGGGCATGGATCGATACATTTTTTGTTAATACATGCACGGTTTGATGGACATTCTGAGCTAACAACACATTCTGGACGACATGCTGGTGGACTTCCCATATACTCAGGCAAACACGAGCAAACTGCCTGGTCATTTATAACGCGGCATTGGCTGTTCGGGCCACATTGCGATGGGTTGCATGGGTCAGTGACAATTGGCTGGGTATCTAATAAAGAAATCATAGTAGTGAATTTTTTAGAGAAAGAAATTGCCATAACTATGTTCAGAGATAATTCTAAACTGCTTTTTTTGCATACCTTCAATGATAAGGGTGCAATAATTGAAGGGATCGCCTGTGTATCTCGAGAAGCAAGTGCACATTGGCAGATGATTAATGACTTGGCATTCTGCGTTATGCCCGCATGTTCCTGGACAAGGATCTTTACATTTTGAATTAATGCATGCTTGATTTGACGAGCAATCAGAGTTGATAACACACTCTGGTCGGCAACCTTCGTACGGATTTCCAAAATAGTTCGAAATGCAAGAACAAGATCCTGCTCCATTGAGCTCTTTGCATATGGCATTTGCACCACATGGAGAAGGCTGACAAGGCCTGTCGGGTTGCGTAGGCGGAGATGCTGCGAATTAATATTATTATGAATCATTGTTGAAGTAATGAGGAGAAAGTTGTGAAAATAAAGTTTGTTCTCTTGAGAAAAAAATAGATCATGATACTTACGATCTCTGAAAGTGCACTGCGTGAAAGGATCGCCGGTGTAGGAATTCATACATACACACATAGGAGTATGACTAACAACGCGACATTCGGCGTTAGCTCCACAAGAGCCAGGGCAAGGATCCTTGCATTTTTGGTTAATGCATGCTAAGTTGCTAGGGCATTCACTATTACTGCTACATTCTGGCCTACAGTTTGGTGGAGATCCTTTGAATTCTGGTTGGCACGAACAGGATGGAGAATCATTCACGACCTGGCACAGGGCATTGGGGCCACAGGGTGATGGTTGGCATGGGTTTACGGTTGGCGCCGGTTCGTCCACTGCAATACGATTTTTGTAATTATACTAATGAAAAATGTTTTTCGAATCTGATGTCACAAATATTCTTACAAATTGGTGTGCATCTGATGAAGGGGTCGCCAGTGAATCGTATAGGACAGCTGCAGATCGGATTGTGATTGACAACTTCGCATTTTGCTTTTAGTCCACATGTTCCAGGGCAAGGATCTTTGCACTTTTGATTACTGCAAGCTTCATTTTGGGGACAATCTGTGCTAACTACACATTCTGGTCGGCAAGTTGGAGGACTACCAATGTAACCGCTAACACAAGAACAAACAGCTTGTCCATTTATGATGCGACATTCACTACTGGGTCCACAAGGTGTTGGGCTGCATGGATTTGATGGAACCGGCACTGTTGGAAAATAGATTTAAAAAATCAAGGTTCGCTGAATGATGAAAGCTAATAACGTTATGGACTCGTGGAAAATTACACACCTTCTATTGGGGCGCAGTAACTGAAAGCATTGCCGCTCATGTTCTCCGGGCAACTGCACATTGGTACATGATTTATGACAGTGCATAGAGCATTACTAGCACAGGCACCGGGACAAGGATCTTGGCATTTATTTCGCAGGCAAGCCTTGTCACGAGGGCAATCTGCGTTCAGTACACATTCAGGTCTACAACCGGCATATGCATTTCCTTGATACTCTGATAAACAACTGCAAATGCCATCGTTACATTCAGCATTTGGACCGCACGGTGATGGATTACACTTATCCACTGGCTCTGGATCATGAGCTGCAATAGTAATCATGACTTTTAACTGGACCAAAGGTATTACGTTTTTTTTTTTTTATTTATTCTCATGAATGAAAATCCTTACGAGGTGGCGGCCGCGGGCTGCAGCTTGTGAATGGATCTCCCGTGTAACCTTCAGGACATGTGCACATTGGAGTGTGTGTTACAACAGCGCACCGAGCTCCAAAACCACACGATCCAGGACAAGGATCTCTACATTTTTTGTTGATGCACGCTTGATTGCTTGGACATTCAGCATTTATAGTACATTCTGGTCTACAGTTCGGCGGTTGTCCAATGTAATTATTTAGGCAAGTACAAGCTGGAGTGCCACCGCTATTACGGCACTGAGCAAAACTACCACATGGAGATGGGACGCATGGATCTGACTGAACGGGTACTTGGGGGTCTGGAGCTGTAAATAAAGTAATTGGCGTATTACGTAGGGTTTACATTAACGAATGATTTTTCCGCGTGCCGAAAATATGCTTACGTGGAATAGGTGTGCATCTAGTAAATGGATCTCCACTGTGTCCAGGTAAACAACTACAAATTGGGCTGTGATTTACAACGACGCAGTTAGTTTGGAGACCACATGGGCGAGGGCAAGGGTTCACACATTTTTGATTCACGCATGCTAATTGCGATGAGCATTCCGAACTGGAAACGCACTCAGGTCTACAAGCTGGCGGGCTGCCAATGTATGTGGGAAGGCAAGAGCAAACTCCTTGTTCATTTAGTACTCTGCACTGGCTGTTGGGTCCACAAGGTGATGGGTTGCATGGGTCAGGTCTTTCTGATACGTCAGCTGAGCAAAATAAAATACATGTCTTCATAGGACGAACATTGATAGCGAAAAAATTTAAGGTTGAAGGCTTGGGCAAAAATTAGAAACTTACGAATCGGCTGTTGGATGGAACAGAACGAGAAAGGATCGCCGGTAAATCCTGAGCGACAGTTGCAAGATGGTAAGTGATTAATCGCTGTACATTCCGCGTTTTGACCGCAAGCACCTGGACAGGGGTCTTTGCATTTTGATTGAATGCAGGCTTGGTATGATGGGCAATCCGAATTAATAACACATTCAGGTCTACATCCTTCGTAAGGGTTTCCTCGGTAGTCGGGTAGACATGTGCAAGATCCGGCACCGTTTAATTCTTTGCATATCGCGTTTGAACCGCAGGGTGTAGGTGAGCAGGGAGAGTGCTTATCTTCGGGAATAGGGTCAACTAAAACATGGAAAATAAAAGAAAAAGTTGATACCAATTTCTGAGCGTCATCAAGGGCTTTGTGTTTCGGGTAATTTAAATTTTCTTAAATTATCCTTACGTTGAGCTTGGAAGCATTGAACAAATGGATTTCCAGTGTAATAATTGGAACACACACAATTTGGTGTGTGACTAACAACATAACACTCTGCACTTGTGCCGCATGTTCCAGGGCATGGATCTGTACATTTTTGATTGAAACATGCTTGATGGTTTGGACAATCATTATTGCTAACGCATTCGGGTCTACAATTCGGAGGTGACCCTATGTACTGTGGTAAGCAAGAGCACGAGGGTGATTCGTTGATAACTTGGCATTGCGCATAAGGGCCACATGGTGAAGGTTGGCACGGATTAACTGGAGTGGGATCATTGATTGCTGCAGAAAACATTTTGTCGCATTATTGAAATGAAATGATTGGTCGATATTGTTTGAAACAAGATCAATTTCTTACGTAATACGGAACATCTGATAAACGGATCGCCGGTATAACGATCAGGGCATGTGCAAATGGGATTGTGATTGATTACGGCACACATTGCTTGTAGCCCACATGTTCCAGGACATGGGTCCCTACATTTCTGATTCGTACATGCCTCATTCCTTGGACAATCAGAACTAACGATACATTCTGGTCTGCAGGACGGAGGGCTCCCGATATTTTCAGGAGCACAAGAACACACTGCTTGGCCGTTTATCTCACGGCAAATGCTATTAGGGCCGCAGGGCGATGGGTTGCATGGCCTTGTATTCACAGGAGCTATAGCGCAATATAGTATAACATGTCACTAATTATCTTAGGGTGATATTGCTTCACTTATAAATAAGGTATAAGCTAGGCTTTCATGTACCTGTTACTGTTTGGCACAAAATAAATGCATTTCCGCTCATGCCGGGTGGGCAGCTACACATGGGAGTGTGATTGATAACGTTACACAGGGCATTTTGTCCGCAGGTACCAGGGCATGGGTCTATACACTTATTACGCACACATGCTTTGTTGGGATAGCAGTCGGTATTCAGGACACATTCCGGTCTACATCCGGTATATGGATCGCCAAAATATTCAGGTTGACAAGTACAAACTCCATCGTTACATAATGCATTCGGACCGCATGGTGATGGATTACATTTGTCTACGTCGATGTGTTCTATAACTGCATAATAAAAATTGTTGAAACATTGGTTCAGCTAGAGGGAATATTCCTGATATATTTTAGGGGGTTTGGTCTTACTTGGTGGCTTGTAATAACAGTTACTAAATGGATCTCCAGTGTAACCTTCGGCGCAAGTGCATACGGGAATATGATTGAATACGCTACATACTGCGTTCAATCCACACGATCCCGCACATGGGTCACGACATTTTTCATTCATGCAAGCTTTATTGCTTGAGCAATCAGGGTGGATTGTGCATTCAGGTCTACAATTCGGGGGACTGCCCATGTATTCAGACAAACATGAACATGATGGTGTTCCTCCTATATTTTGGCATTGCGAATATGGACCACATGGTGATGGGAAGCAAGGATCTCTCTGAATTGGTTCGTCATATTCAACTGGGGCTGTAAGAAAAATGTTAGGATGTGTTGAGCTATTTTCACGAGGCAATCCAATTGAACGAGTTGGTTGAATGAGTAATTTTACAATAATGATTCTTACTTTGAATTCCGAAACATCGTGTGAACGGATCTCCAGTGAATCCATTCTTACAAATGCATATGGGGCTGTGATTTATAACATTACACATTGTATTTGCTCCGCATGGATTAGGGCAGGGGTTGACACACTTGGATTTTATACATGCCAGACTCGATGGACAGTCTGAACTGACTAAACACTCTGGTCTACAACCTGGAGGACTACCTATGTAAGTTGGCAAGCACGAACAAACTGCCTGGCCATTAATTTCCCGACATTGACTATTGGGACCACACGGAGAAGGCTCGCATGGATTGCCTGGATCAGCTGCAATCGCTGGTTAAATTATAGAGCATTAATAAAAATCTGGGTATAGAATATGGCATCAATACTAAATCGAATTCCTTACTTGGTTCTTGTATTGGGTGACAGTATCGGAATGGATCACCAGTGTATCTTTCAAAACATGTACATGTTGGCGCATGATTGAGCACATGGCATTGTGCATTTTGGCCACATGCTCCAGGGCAAGGATCTTTACATTTTAATCCGCTACATGCTCGGTTTGAGGAACAGTCTGAATTCACCACACATTCTGGCCTGCATCCTTCGTAAGGATTTCCAAAATATTCTGGCAAACATGTACAGGAGCCAGCGTTCTGTTGAACCCTACATTGGGCATTCGCTCCACAAGGGGATGGCATGCAAGGGGTTGGTGTTTCATTTGGTATCATGTCAACTAAAATAAACGAGGTTTGATATGAGAATTCATCTCTTAAATTACTGTTAAGTAATACGAATTCGTGAAAAATCTTACATTGTTGAACACATTGCGTAAATGGATCGCCAGTACGGCCGATGGGGCAAACGCACATCGGCGTATGACTGATAACGTGGCAATTTGCGTTAAATCCACAGGAGCCGGGACAGGGATCTCGACATTTCTGATTGATACATGCTAGTTGAGACGAGCATTCGCTGTTACTAACACATTCTGGTCTACACTGAGGTGGTGAACCAATGAATTCTGGTAGGCATGAGCATGAGGGTGAGTCATTAATTACTTGACACTGCGCATTAGGACCGCAAGGTGATGGTTGACATGGGTTTACATGCTCCACAGGTTTCACAGCTTGAAATTGGATAAGAAATCAATGAGGGTATTATTTCAAATTTAGCATGAATGAAATCACAACATTTTTCGGTGATCATAAAGTATTCGATCATTGAAATACTGTGATTTCATGTAAACATGAGTACTGTGAGTCTTCTTACGAATTGGTGAACATCGAATGAATGGATCTCCTTGTAAATTGCTGGGACAACTGCAAATAGGGCTGTGATTGATAACGTTGCAAGTTGCACCGATACCGCAAGTTCCTGGGCATGGATCACGACATTTCTGATTATTACATGCTTCATTTTGGGCACAGTCTGAACTGACGGCACATTCTGGTCTACAAGTTGGCGGAGAACCTACGTAACCAATGATACACGAGCATATTGCATGGCCGTTACTCTGTCGACATTGGCTATTTGGTCCGCAAGGAGATGGCATGCATGGGTCGGTATAGATTGGCGCTGAAATTGTCAAATTATTAATATGTGATATCTAAACCTGAGTCAAAAGAGTTAGAATCAATCTATACGCATACCATCTAGCACGGAACAAAAAGCAAACGCATTTCCAGTCATTCCTGGTGGGCAACTGCACATAGGAATGTGGTTATAAACATTACAAATGGCACTTTGACCACATGTTCCTGGACAAGGATCTAAGCATTTGTTTCTAATACATGCTCTGTTCAGAGGACAGTCCGTGTTCAGAACGCATTCTGGACGGCATCCTGAGTACGGATCACCTTGGTACTCGGGTTGGCATGTGCAAATACCATTGTTGCACTGAGCGTTCGAACCGCAAGGGGAAGGATTGCATGGATCTTGTTCAACGGGCACATTCTCTGTAATAATGATTCATAATGAGGTGTGCGTCAGTAGAATAAATTCACTGAAAGATTTGCAAAGATTTTAGATATCCTTACGCTGCGGTGTTGGGGAACAACTGGTAAATGGATCACCGGTGTAACCTTGTATACAAGTGCATATTGGCACATGATTCATCACATGGCACTGCGCCTGTAAACCGCACGAACCGGGGCAAGGATCTCTACATTTTTCTCGCATACAAGCTAGGTTGCTTGGACATTCTTGATTGATCGTGCATTCTGGCCTGCAATTCGGAGGTGCTCCGATATAGTTTGATAAACATGAACATGAAGGAACTCCGCCAATATTTCGACACTCTGAATATTGCCCGCAAGGCGATGGGACACAAGGATCTCTTTGAATTATTTCATCCTGGCCCGGAGAAGTCACTGAAATTGCAATCCCATATGGGTATAATAAACTGTGTTGAATTCTCTGGATAATTCTACTAATGAAAAATTCTTACATGGCGCTTGGAAACAGACGGTAAATGGATCGCCTGTGAATCCTTGTCTACAGCTACATAATGGAGCATGGTTGATAACTCTGCAATCTGCGTTCTGGCCACATGGGGTGGGACATGGATTTTTGCATTTTTGTTGTATACACGCTTGATTAGAAGGGCATTCGGAACTAACAACACACTCAGGTCTACAAGCCGGTGGGCTACCAACGTATGTTGGAAGACAGGAGCAAACGGCTTGGTCGTTTATGACCCTACATTGACTATTTGGACCACAACGAGCTTCACCACAGGGATCAGATTTTTCTACATCCGCAACTGGGAATAATAAAACAAATGATATTGAAATATTCAAAGCATGCAAAGACTGACGTCTGCGGTAACAGGTATTCTATAACTGAAACTTACCAACTGGCTGTTGAAGGGAACAGTATCGATAAGGATCTCCGGTATAGGAAATATAACAGGAGCATATTGGAACATGACTTGATACCCGACACTCTGCATTGGTGCCGCAAGTTCCTGGACATGGATCTACACATTTAGCCCTGACACAAGCAAGATTCGATGGACAGTCTGAATTCAAAGTACATTCTGGTCTACAGCCTTCATACGGGTTCCCGATATATTCGGGCAGACAAGAACACGACCCGGCTTCATTTCGTTCTGTACAAATTGCGTTCGCGCCACATGGAGATGGCAAACAAGGGGTTGGTCTTTTATCAATAGGGTCCTCGACTGTAAATATTTTTGTACGGTCAGTTATCGTGTGTTAAGAAATAATCAATCGGCGTTAGTTTTAACTTGATAAGTGTTGACCAAATTTTTCGATTATTTTTGTAAGATCCTGATACCAAAAAATTTTGTTGATAAAAACGATTGAATATCTTACATGGCTTGACGAAGCATTGCGTGAATGGATCTCCCGTGTGTCCGATGGCACAATAGCACATCGGAGTATGGCTTACGGTTCGGCATTCCGCATTAGCACCACATGAACCTGGACATGGATCCTTGCACTTTCGATTGATACATGCCTGATGACTAGGACATTCACTATTGCTCACACATTCAGGTCTACAATTTGGTGGGGATCCAATAAATTCAGGTAAACATGAACACGATGGTGAATCATTGATAACTTTGCAAATTGCATTTGCACCGCAAGGAGATGGTTGACATGGATTGACTGTCACAACTGGAGTTTCAACTGGAAATAATAATGATCAAGGTAATTAGTCGGGTGTACCTAATAAATGTTGTTTGACGTTGGAGAGGAAATTTAATAGGTCTTACGTATAGGAGAACATCGCACGAACGGATCTCCTGCATATATAACAGGACAGTGGCATATGGGGTTGTGATTAACAACCTTGCAAAGTGCACCCAAGCCGCACGTTCCAATGCAGGGATTTCTGCATTTTTGATTATTGCAAGCTTCATTTTGTGAACAATCAGAACTGACTACGCATTCGGGACGGCATGATGGTGGGCTTCCAATAAATCCAGGGACACAAGTACAAACTGATTGGCCATTATTACTTCGACATTGACTATTCGGTCCACATGGTGACGGATTACATGGTGATAAAACTTCGGGATCTATTGAGGATGACAAATTGAATTATTAATAATTTGACTCAAGTGAAATACCAAAACTACAGGCATTAAAATGGGTACCTCGCATTGGTGTGCAGAAAACGAAAGCATTGCCCTCGAATCCTTGTGGACAACTACACATGGGTATGTGATTTATTACACTACAGATTGCATTGTTGGCACATGTTCCTGGACAAGGATCAAGACATTTGTTACGAATGCAGGCTTTGTGACGGGGACAGTCCGGATTAAGTACACACTCTGGTCGACATCCTGCGTAAGGATCTCCTTGATACTCAGGAAGACATGAACAAATTCCATTATCACATTGAGCATTTGGACCGCAAGGTGATGGATTACATGGATCAGTATATTGTGGTTCGTCCGCTAAAATGAAATGTCTTCTAGCTCAGTTGTCATAGCAAATAATAGAATAGTATCTCACAATTTGAAGTCAGTTAACTCACGCTGCACTGGACTTGGGTTACATTGAGTGAATGGGTCTCCGGTATGGCCTTCGAGACATGTGCACATTGGCGTATGATTGATCGTTGTACATTGTGCATTAAAACCACATGAACCTGGGCATGGATCTCTACATTTTTCTCTTATGCAAGCCATATGGCTCTGGCATTCAGCATTGATGGTACATTCGGGTCTACAATTTGGTGGACTGCCCACATAATTTGCCAAACAAGAGCAAGAAGGAGAGTCGCCAATAGGTCGGCATTGAGCATTTGCACCACAAGGTGATGGAATACAAGGATCTCTCATATTTGGTGGATCTGATGGTTTGACTGGAAAATATTATGGTGTTAGAAACCAAGAAATATAAGAAGATGAAACAGAAATGTTCAGTGTAATATAATCGAAAATAGACTCTACACATACTTTCCATCATGGGGAAACACTGTGAAAATGGATCGCCCGTATAGCCGTTTTTGCAAAAGCATATTGGGCTGTGGTTTATTACTTTGCACTGCGAATTTCTACCGCATGGTTCTGGGCATGGGTCTATGCATTGTTGGTTCACACAAGTACGAGTTGAAAGACATTCTGAGCTAACTACGCATTCAGGTCGACAGGCTGGAGGGCTGCCTTTGTACGTTGGAAGACATGAACATACCGCCTGATCATTATTAACGCGACATTCACTATTCGGTCCGCAAGGAGATGGCCTACAAGGGTCACGTTTTTCGTCCTCATTTACTGTAAAAGACGATAAAATTGCTTAGAACCAAATATTCATTATTTCTGGTTTTAAAATGTGGGATGCGTCTTCTCACCAATAGGTTGGAAAATGTTGCAGTAGCGGAAAGGATCGCCTGTGTACCCTTCGACACAAGTGCATGTTGGGGCATGGCTTATAACCTGGCAATAAGCATTCTGACCGCAAGATCCTGGGCAAGGATCCTGACACTTAGATCTTATGCAGGCTAAATTAGAAGGACAATCAGAATTCATAACACATTCTGGTCTGCACCCCTCGTACGGGTTGCCAACGTATTCAGGTAAGCATGAACATGATCCAGCCCCGCCTAATTCTTTGCATATTGCGTTTGCGCCACATGGAGTTGGGCTGCATGGCGTTGGCCTTTCCTCGATATTGGCTGTATGAGAATATGCAAGAGGTTTTCGATAATAACTTGAGTTTGGTGACATTCATTGCATAAATAGAAAAAAAAGCTCACGTTGTAGTACGGAACACTGCGTAAATGGGTCTCCAGTATAACCTGATATACAGGTGCACATCGGGGTATGACTGAAGACGTGGCATTCAGCGTTTGCTCCACATGATCCTGGGCAAGGATCTTTGCATTTTTGGTTGATGCATGCCTTGTTACTAGGGCATTCACTGTTAGAGACACATTCTGGTCTACAATTTGGTGGAGAACCAGTAAATTCGATCAAGCAAGAGCATGAAGGGGACTGATTTATGACTTGACACTGGGCATTCGGTCCGCAGGGTGATGGCTGGCATGGATTGACCGGATCTTGTTGAACTTGAGCTATTTCAGATAGTAAAAGTTTGTATTATGGATGAGGCTAACTTCTATTTGGAGTTATAACGTAGATGTGTAGAATTTGATCTTACGAATTGGGGTGCAAGATAGGAATGGATCTCCTGTCAGACTTTGAGGACATGTGCATATAGGATTATGACTAATAACTGAGCATTGTGCTCTTAGACCACAAGTTCCAGGGCAAGGGTCCTTGCATTTCTGATTAATACAAGCTTCATTTTGCGCACAGTCAGAACTAATTGTACATTCAGGTCTACAGGTGGGAGGACTTCCAATGTATCCTTGCACACATTTGCAAATCGCTATGCCATTAACTTCCTGGCAGTGACTATTTGGTCCACATGGTGATGGCGAGCAAGGATTTCTAATGATCTCATCTGGCAGAATTGAATTAAAAATTGATTAGAAATTAAAAATTGTATTGAGTATTATCAAGAAGAGTAAAATGGCTACCTCGCATTGGCAAACATTGCATGAAAGCATTTCCGACCATCCCTGGCAGACAGCTACACATGGGCACATGATTTGTTGTTACACACTGAGCATTCACACCACAGGTACCCACGCATGGATCTACACATTTGTTACGAATGCAGGCTCTGTCACGGGAGCAATCATCGTTCACTACGCATTCTGGTCGACATCCAACGTATGGGTCCCCATGGTATTCTGCTACGCAGGAACAAGTTCCTTCTTGGCAAATTGCATTTGGACCACATGGTGACGGATTGCATAAGTCCTGTACTATAGGATACTCATCGGCTAAAAGTGGTATACCATTTTAAAATATTGAACAACAATCGAAAGGGAGTCAAAGAAATTCAAAACCCGAACTTGAGAAGAACAAAAAACTAGGTCATGCTTACAAGGTCTTTTGGGCACGCAGTTAATAAATGGATCTCCTGTGTAACCATCTTGACATGTACAAACTGGAGTATGATTTATGACGTCACATCGAGCGCCTAAACCACAAGAACCAGGACATGGATCTCTACATTTCTCGCGGATACAAGCCATATTACTAGTACATTCTGGATTTATTGTACATTCCGGTCTGCAATTTGGTGGCGTTCCTATGTAAGTAGGTAAACAGGAACAGGATGGTGCGCCCCCAATATCACGACACTGTGCATACTGTCCACATGGGGATGGTAAACAAGGATCCCTTTGAACAGGTGGGTGATTTTCGATTTGTGGACCTAAGAAAGTTATGAATGGTTAAATCAAATTCTGGTTGCGAAATATACTCGAATTCTTACGTGGTATAGGGAAGCATGATGAAAACGAGTCTCCCGTGAAGCCTTGACGACAAATGCATATCGGACTATGATTTATAACTTTGCAGTTTGCATTTCTTCCACATGGATCCGGGCAAGGGTCAACACATTTCTGATTTATGCAAGCTCGGTTTGTGGGGCATTCAGAACTGACTACGCATTCTGGCCTACAACTGGGCGGTGCACCAGTATATGTTGGTAAACAAGAACAAACGGCTTGGCCGTTGTTTTCACGACAAACACTGTTTGGCCCACAAGGTGATGGTGAACACGGGTCAGTTCGGTCAGCTTCTACAACTGTGATAAAAGCAAAACATATTAGGTCACTTCTTTGCAACTTGACACTCTGTCATAGGTCTGTTTAATTCTGTCGTTTTGTGTTGTAATGTTTATACACCTACTTGGGTCTTGTACTCTGTTACAGTAGCGGAATGGATCTCCTGTAAAACCAATATTGCAAACGCAAGATGGAAGATGATTTATTACATGACACTCTGCATTCTGCCCACAAGTTCCTGGACACGGATCCTGACACTTTGAACGTATGCATGCTTTGTTTGGAGCGCAGTCTGAATTTATCGTACATTCTGGGCGACAACCTTCATATGGATTTCCAATATGATCTGGCAAGCACGAACATGCTCCGGCGCCATATCTTTCCGTGCAAATAGCATTGGAGCCACATGGCGAGGGAGTGCATGGCAACGCATTTGCCATTGGTTGAACTAAAACGAATCACAAAGAATTTTAGTAATCATGCTTCTGAGAAACATGAGGTTTTCTCTATAACAGATGCTCACTTTGCTCGGTGTTACATTGAGTGAATGGATCTCCTGTGTAGCCAACAATACAAATGCACATCGGTGTGTGACTGACCACATGACAATCAGCATTCAGTCCACATGATCCGGGACAGGGATCTCTGCATTTTCTATTAATGCAAGCGAGATGACGAGAACATTCGCTATTGCTGATACATTCGGGTTTACAATTGGGAGGCGATCCAATGAATTCTGGTAAGCAAGAGCAAGACGGTGAACCGTTAATGACTTGACATTGGGCGTTTAGCCCGCAGGGTGAAGGCTGACATGGATTTGTCTCAGGGATGGGGTCTTGTACTGAAAGTATAAATGACGTTTAGTTAGACAAATTGCAAATTGAACATGATATTATCATAGCTGAAGAATGAAAAGTAAGTGCCTTACTTTTTGGTAAGCATCGAACAAATGGATCGCCAGTTAAGTGTGGTGGACAACTGCAAATCGGATTGTGATTTATGACTTGGCACATCGCCGCGATTCCACATGTGCCTGGGCAAGGGTCTTTACATTTTTGGTTTATGCATGCTTCAGACTGAGAACAATCAGTACTGACTATACATTCTGGTCTACATGAAGGCGGACTGCCAATAAAGCCTATGACACATGTGCAAACAGCCAAACCATTTACTTCTCTACACTGACTATTGCTCCCACATGGTGATGGATTGCATGGATGTGTAGTAACGGGCTCTATGAAGGATGTAAAAACATTACAATCAGATTTTATGTCCAATTAAGACAAATGTGTGGTTCAAGTATCAGCGGAAGAAATCGTACCTCTGAATGGCGTGCATAATACAAATGCATTTCCTGTCATGCCTGCTGGACAACTGCACATTGGAACATGGTAGTACACATCGCATTGAGCACTTTGACCACAAGTACCAGGGCATGGATCGATACATTTGTTATTTTTACAGGCTTTGTTTAGCGGGCAATCTGTGTTGAGTACACATTCTGGGCGGCACCCAGAATATGGATCTCCTTGATATTCTGGCAAGCAAGTGCAAGTGCCTCTATTACATTGAGCATTTGGACCACAGGGAGATGGATTGCAAGGGTCTGTTTCGTCAGCTACTGGCACTGCAAAAATTAAATATTTTCCAAAAAGGTTCTAAATAAGATGACATTGTGCAGGCTCTAAGGCGTGGAATCGGAAGTAAGATTTTTGAAAACTGAAAACTATGCTAAATATTAGCACTGACAGCTGAAACTGGCGATTTTTGAATAAAACTCTCGTCCTGCCACCTAGGTGCCTTGAGCATGTAAATGAAAAGATTATGATAATTATTTCTTACACGTTTGTGGTTTGGGGTAGCAGTTACTAAATGGGTCTCCAGTATAGCCTTCAAGGCAAGTGCACATCGGAGTATGATTGATTACCGCGCACTGAGCGCCTAAGCCACAAGAGCCAGGACAAGGGTCACGGCATTTTTCTCTGATGCAAGCAGCACTGCTGGTGCAATCAGGATTTATCGTGCACTCGGGTCTACAGTTTGGTGGACTGCCGATATAAGTTGGCAAACAAGAACAGGAGGGTGACCCTCCAATATCACGGCATTCGGCATGCGGACCACAAGGTGATGATGCACATGGATTTCGATATTGCTCAGGGGTTGGTTGCGGTGCTAGAATATTGAAGGGCATTTTAACAACACACTTCTCATGCAAAATATCATACGAATTATGGTCAAAAGCTTACGTGGCATTGGGAAGCATCGTGTAAATGGATCACCGATGAATCCTTGTTTACAGGCACATATAGGGCTATGATTCAAGACCTCGCAATTGGTATTCAAACCACAACGAGCTGGGCAAGGATTAATGCATTTCTGATTGATACAGGCTCTATTCGTAGGACATTCTGAGCTAACAACGCATTCTGGCCGACAGCTCGGAGGACTGCCCGTATATTCTGGCAAACAAGAGCATACACCCTGTCCATTTATGGCACGACATTGACTGTTTGGACCGCAAGGTGATGGATTACATGGGTCACCAGGATCTGCTTCCACGACTGTTCAGAAATATTCATAGTCAACATCTGGCAGTTTAAGATTATTATTAATAGATTACCGAGGACAAGAAACTGTACCTGGATGTTGTACTGGACTGCAATAGCGGAACGGATCTCCGGTAAATCCGGAAATACATGTGCATGATGGCAAATGATTTATAACTTGACATTCAGCATTCTGACCACACGTCCCCGGACAAGGATTCTGACATTTCGATCTGATGCAAGCAAGACTCGATATACAATCGGAGTTAACTACACATTCTGGGCGACATCCTTCGTAAGGATTGCCGATATATTCTGGAAGACATGTACAGGACCCTGCGCCATTTTGTTCTTTACAAATAGCGTTGGAACCACAAGGAGATGGTGAGCACGGAGAAACGCTCTCGTATATTGGATCAGCTGCGGGCAAATATTTGAGTTTAGAAATGGAAATCAATGATTTTTTCATAATCATGTCGCCGTCGAGCAAATCTCACATTGTTTGATTGAGCATTGTGTGAAGGGATCGCCGGTATATCCAACGATGCAAACACACATAGGAGTATGACTGACAACCCGACATTCTGCATTATTTCCGCAAGAGCCAGGACAAGGGTCTTTGCATTTTTGATTAATGCATGCCAGATGGCTGGAACATTCGCTATTACTAACACACTCTGGTCTACAATTTGGTGGTGATCCTGTGAACTCTGGTAGGCAGGAGCATGATGGCGAGTCATTAATTACTTGGCACTGCGCATTAGGACCGCAAGGTGATGGTCGACATGGGTTTACATACTCCACAGGTGTGTCAACTGTATGAAAAAAAATATCAAATGTAAAATGTGTGATGAATCGAAAAAAAATTCAACTTTGAAATTTGGTGAATACTGATCTCTATGTAACGTATAATCGTCAACAAAGTAGTTAATAATGATTTGCAATATTAAAAAATCACTAGACTTTTAAGGCAACGATGTATGTTAGACATTAACAAAGCATGTGTTTATATGAATGATTTTCTTACGCATCAATTCGCATCTGACGAATGGATCACCAGTGTATCTTGGTGGACAGCTGCATATGGGATTATGATTGTTGACTTGACACTGTGCTCGAAGACCACACGTACCAGGACAGGGATCAATACATTTTTGATTACTGCATGCTTCGGTTCTTTCACAATCCGAGCTCACTACACATTCTGGTCTGCAAGATGGAGGACTTCCCATAAAACTGGGTGCACACGAACAAACAGCTTGCCCATTTATTGTGCGGCATTGACTATTAGGCCCACATGGCGATGGATTGCATGGGTTTGTGACAATGGGATCTGTGATAAAATCTCATTAGTCAAAAATGGAACTTGAGCAAGAACTTACTAGGGAATAACTAATAAATTACCTCTTATTGGAGAACACAAGACAAACGCGTTTCCATTCATGCCAGGCGGGCAGCTGCACATAGGCACATGGTTATAGACGTTACATTGTGCGTTTTGTGCACAAGTGCCAGGGCAGGGATCAATACACTTGTTACGAACACAAGCTCTGTTTAACGGGCATTCCATATTAATGACACATTCGGGTCTACAACCCGCATATGGATCGCCTTGGTATTCCGGTAAGCAAGTGCATATTCCTTGATTACATTCGGCATTTGACCCGCAAGGAGATGGGTAACATGGGTCAGGCTCTGGATCATCGACTACTGCAATTTTCAATGTGTTACGTAGTTTCTGAGTATGTTCATGCTATTGGATGAGAGAGATTATGAGCTTCGAGCAGAGCTGTGCTTACTTGATGGTTTTGGGTAGCAATTGCTGAACGGATCACCTGTGTATCCATCTGGACAAGTACATATCGGAATGTGATTTATTACGCCACATTGCGATCCTATGCCACACGACCCTGCACAAGGATCCCGGCACTTTTCTCGCATACATGCTTTACTGCTGGGGCAGTCTGGATTTATAGTACATTCTGGCCTACAATTAGGTGGACTTCCGATATAATTTGTCAAACACGAGCAAGAAGGTGATCCTCCGATGTCACGACATTCTGCATATGGGCCGCATGGTGACGGTATACATGGATTTTTGATTTGTATTACGTCCTGTGTAGGTTCTACGAGGAGAGGGAAAGGAATTCGAATAATTATAAGATTAGCGAACCTCGAATAAACTGCTCGTAAGTTACATCACGTGATATTCTTCCTTACTTGGAATAGGGAAGCACCGAGTAAACGGATCTCCAGTGTGCCCAGGTTTACAGGCGCATATTGGACTGTGACTCAACACTTCACAATTTGTATTCAAGCCACATGGATTAGGGCACGGGTTGACGCATTTTTGATTAATACAGGCTCTATTTATCGGACATTCCGAGCTCACAACACATTCTGGTCGACAACCTGGAGGACTTCCTACGTATTCCGGTAGACACGAGCATACACCTTGTCCGTTAATAGGGCGACATTGACTATTTGGCCCACATGGTGAAGGATTGCATGGGTCTCTGGGGTCTGCTTCCACTACCATTCATTAATATTCAAGTTCATAAATTTCCTTGTTGAATTCAAAATGAGAAGAGTAAAAAAGAGAACTCAATATTTTACCAGTTTGTTGTACAGGACTGCAATAGCGGAAGGGATCTCCAGTAAATCCAGGTATACATGTGCATGAAGGAAGATGATTGATAACTTGACATTGTGCACTTTGACCACATGTTCCAGGGCAAGGGTCTAGACATTTAGAACGAATACAAGCAAGACTCGATATGCAATCAGAATTAACAACACATTCTGGGCGACATCCTTCGTAAGGGTTACCAATATGCTCTGGCAAGCATGTACAAGATCCAACATTATTTTGTTCCTTGCAAATGGCGTTTGAGCCGCATGGAGATGGTGTGCATGGAGATATTTGTTCGAATATTGGGTCAGCTAAAGAAAAATATCCATATTGGGAGACTGAATAAGAATTATCAAATGATGAACAGTATGATAGTAGTCATGTATAATTTTTCTTACGTTGTTTGAAGAGACATTGGGTGAAAGGATCACCGGTGTAGCCAACTATACAAACACACATTGGTGTGTGACTGACCACACGGCATTCTGCACTTGCACCACAAGATCCGGGACAAGGATCTTTGCATTTTTGATTAATGCATGCCAGATGATATGGGCATTCACTATTGCTGACACATTCTGGTCTACAATTTGGTGGTGCTCCGGTGAATTGTGGTAGGCAAGAGCACGATGGAGATTCATTGATAATTTGACATTGTGCGTTAGGGCCGCAAGGTGGTGGTTGACAAGGATTTATATGAATCACCGGCTCATCTACTGCAAATGAATATTGGAACATGAACTACAAACATTCTGCAGGGGGGAACAATACGCGCATTCATGTGAAAATATTCCAAAGAAATAAACTCGATAACTCAACACGAACTTGAATTTACAAATTACAAATTACATGCATGCACAATTTGATTTAAGAGTGCCATCTACTAATTACAATTAGGCTTACATATTTCTTGGCATCTAACGAATGGATCACCAGTGTATCTTGGAGGACAGCTGCATATCGGATTATGGTTGTTGACTTGACACTGTGCTCGATGACCACATGTGCCAGGACATGGGTCAATACATTTTTGGTTACTGCACGCCTCATTCCTTTCACAATCTGAACTCACTACACATTCTGGTCTACAAGACGGAGGGCTTCCAATGAAAGTGGGAGCACATGAACATACAGCTTGCCCATTAATCGTGCGACATTGGCTGTTCGGCCCACAGGGTGATGGGTTACATGGGTTTAATACGATGGGATCTGTCATTAAATTAAAATAGATATAGAGAGGTTTCACGCGAAAGGGTACTAGGGAAAACCTATAAATTACCTCTAATGGGAGCGCATGAAACAAATGCGTTCCCATCCATACCGGGCGGGCAGCTGCACATAGGCACATGGTTATAGACGTTACATTGTGCATTTTGTGCACAAGTGCCAGGGCAGGGATCAATACACTTGTTACGAACACAAGCTCTGTTTAACGGGCATTCCATATTAATGACACATTCGGGTCTACAACCCGCATATGGGTCGCCTTGGTATTCTGGTAAGCAAGTACATCTTCCTTGATTGCATTGAGCATTTGACCCGCAAGGTGAAGGATAGCATGGGTCAGGCTCCGGAACATCGGCTACTGTAAGTCAAAACGTATTACGTAGTTTTTGAATTGAGTTATGCTATCAGTTAAAAAAGAGCATGACCTTCGAACAGAGCAATTCTTACTTGGCGGTTTTGGGTAACAGTTGTTGAATGGATCTCCTGTGTATCCGTCAGGGCAATTGCAGGTCGGAGTGTGATTTATGACATGACATTGAGCTCCTATACCGCAGGAGCCTATACAAGGGTCTCGGCATTTTTCTCGCATGCATGCTTGACTGCTAGGGCAATCAGGATTTATGGTACACTCAGGTCGACAATTGGGTGGACTTCCGAAATAATTTGATGTACATGAGCAGGAGGGCGAGCCTCCGATATCACGACATTCGGCATGAGGTCCGCACGGAGATGGCACACAAGGATTTCGTACTGGTTCTGTATTTTGAACAGGCTCTAAAGAAAGATTAATGATGCGATTAAAGGATTTTAAAGTTATTTCTGTTATATTTCAACAGTTAAATAATTCGTCCGTGAAAAATCCTTACTTGGAATTGGGAAACATCGTGTAAACGGATCTCCTGTATGTCCTTGCTTGCAAGCACATATTGGGCTGTGATTCGTAACTTCACAGTTCGTGTTCAGGCCACAAGGAGCTGGGCAAGGATTAACGCATTTCTGATTAATACAGGCTCTATTCGTAGGACATTCTGAGCTAACAACGCATTCTGGCCGACAGCTCGGTGGACTGCCCGTATATTCTGGCAAACAAGAGCATACACCCTGTCCATTTATGGCACGACATTGACTGTTTGGACCGCAAGGTGATGGATTACATGGGTCACCAGGATCTGCTTCCACGACTGTTCAGAAATATTCATAGTCAACATCTGGCAGTTTAAGATTATTATTAATAGATTACCGAGGACAAGAAACTGTACCTGGATGTTGTACTGGACTGCAATAGCGGAACGGATCTCCGGTAAATCCGGAAATACATGTGCATGATGGCAAATGATTTATAACTTGACATTCAGCATTCTGACCACACGTCCCCGGACAAGGATTCTGACATTTCGATCTGATGCAAGCAAGACTCGATATACAATCGGAGTTAACTACACATTCTGGGCGACATCCTTCGTAAGGATTGCCGATATATTCTGGAAGACATGTACAGGACCCTGCGCCATTTTGTTCTTTACAAATAGCGTTGGAACCACAAGGAGATGGTGAGCACGGAGAAACGCTCTCGTATATTGGATCAGCTGCGGGCAAATATTTGAGTTTAGAAATGGAAATCAATGATTTTTTCATAATCACGTCGCCGTCGAGCAAATCTCACATTGTTTGATTGAGCATTGTGTGAAGGGATCGCCGGTATATCCAACGATGCAAACACACATAGGAGTATGACTGACAACCCGACATTCTGCATTATTTCCGCAAGAGCCAGGACAAGGATCTTTGCATTTTTGATTAATGCATGCCAGATGGCTGGAACATTCGCTATTACTAACACACTCTGGTCTACAATTTGGTGGTGATCCTGTGAACTCTGGTAGGCAGGAGCATGATGGCGAGTCATTAATTACTTGACACTGTGCATTAGGACCACACGGAGATGGTTGGCACGGATTGACCTTCACAACCGGAGCGTCTGCTGCATTGGGAATATTCAAGTGTTAAATGATTCGTAGAAATTTATCGCAATGGACGTCAAAGATTCGATCATTTAGAGTATGCTTACAAATCGGTGTGCATCTAACGAATGGATCCCCCGTATATCTAGATGGACAACTGCATATGGGGTTGTGATTACTGACTTGGCACTGGGCTCTGAAGCCACAAGTTCCGGGGCACGGGTCAATACACTTTTGGTTACTACAAGCCTGATTCCTCGGGCAATCAGAACTGACTGTACATTCCGGTCTACATGATGGTGGGCTTCCTATGAATTCAGGTACACACGAACATACTGCCTGTTGATTTATTACACGACACTGGCTGTTTGGACCACACGGTGATGGATTGCATGGATTCTCGACTATGGGATCTATGGGTGAAGTGTAAAACATTGAATATAAAAATCAATCAATGATTTCAGCCGATTCATTAACAATTTTGTACCTCTGTATGAAGAACAGACAACAAATGCATTTCCAGACATTCCTGTAGGACAGCTGCACATGGGAACGTGATTATAAACGTTACATTCCGCATTTTGACCACAAGTGCCTGGACAAGGATCAAAGCACTTGTTATTTCCACAGGCTCTATTGAAGGGGCAATCTGTGTTAAGAACGCACTCTGGGCGACACCCTGAATATGGATCGCCATGATATTCCGCTAAACACGTACAACTGCCAGAATCGCATATAGCATTTGATCCGCAGGGAGATGGATTGCAGGGGTCTATTTCGGTGGCTTCAATGACTGTGAAAATTTTTTGTAAATATTCGTACTCTATGGGTGAAAGCAGTAAAAGGGTCATATTTCTTTGCTTACTTGGTGGTTTGGGATAGCAATTAATAAATGGATCTCCAGTGTATCCTTCGGGACAAGTACATGTGGGTGTATGACTGATTACGCTGCAAAGAGCATTGGCTCCACAAGATCCTGGACAAGGGTCTCTGCATTTTTCCCTCATGCATGCTCTGTCACTTGAACAATCAGGATTTATCGTACACTCTGGTCTACAGTTCGGAGGGCTTCCAATGTAATTTGCAAGGCATGAACATGATGGGGATCCCCCAATGTCACGACATTCTGCGTAACGCCCACATGGGGAAGGTATGCATGGATTTGTTGGTTGGACATAAGGTGGATCTTGTTCTGTAAGAGATTATTACAAAGTTCACTAATCTGCTATCTATTTTTCTTGTTCTAGTGTTTCCTGCAGGGAATGGAATTATCTGCTTACTTGGAATCGGGAAACATCTTGTGAATGGATCTCCAGTGTGCCCAGGTTTGCAGGCACAAATTGGACTGTGACTCAACACTTCACAATTTGTATTCAAGCCACATGGATTAGGGCATGGATTGACACATTTTTGATTCATGCACGCCCTGTTTGCTGGACATTCTGAGCTAACGACACACTCTGGTCGACAGCCAGGTGGGGCGCCTCTGTATTCTGGGAGACATGAACAAACGGCTTGTCCGTTACTTACACGGCACTGACTATTCGGCCCGCAAGGTGAGGGTTGACATGGATCACCAAGATCTGCTTCTACTACTGCAAATTTTAGGACATTGAAAAAATATACTCCCAATGTTGATGATACATATTCATAAAGTGATTAAAAGTAAATAAAGTTAATATTTGTCAATAAATTTAGTCTTCAAAAAAGGAAACTACGTTAATGTTTAAATATTATATTCAAATGCAATTCAAATAATTCATCCTCAAAAAATATTAAAACTATTCAGCATCATTATTCTCGATCTTGCATTGGGTAGTGTGAGAAAATTAATAGGGATTTGCCGATAAATCCACCATCAGAGTGTCAATATTCAATTATTGGGAAATGAGGAACAGGGTATTTAGTTCGCATTATTGGTTTCATCGTAGTTCTCATTGTGCATTTTCTATTGGTAGTTGTATTACTTTGTTAATACTACAGCGATTCCGTTGATACTGCGATTATTAAGACACGCATTCAAAATAATTCGTCCAAACGATATTAATGAGAGCATTATCAACTGTCAAGCCCACTTCCAACAATAAGTTTACTATCATTTTAAAATCACGAAACTTACTTATCGGTTGATGGGGGTTGCAATAACGGAATGGGTCTCCTGTAAATCCGGGTATGCAAGTACAGCTGGGCAAGTGACTAATTACTTGACATTCAGCGTTCTGACCGCACGTTCCAGGGCAGGGATTTTGACATTTAGATCTTATACATGCCAGACTGGATACACAATCTGAATTGATCGTGCACTCTGGACGGCATCCTTCATAAGGGTTACCAATGTATTCAGGTACACAAGTACATGATCCTACGCCATTTTGCTCTTTACAAATAGCATTCGAACCACAAGGTGAAGGCGTACAGGGAGAAAGTTTCTCAGCAATAACTGGATCAGCTAAAATTTGACATCGGGATACAATCAGACCTCACATGAAGATCTATGAGCTTATACTTCGTAAAGAAATAAAATCTTACATTCACGGATAATACACTGAGTGAAAGGATCGCCAAAATATCCCGTGGTACAAACACACATTGGCGTGTGACTGACCACTCGACATTCAGCGTTGAAACCGCAAGAACCTGGACAAGGATCTCGGCATTTTTGATTAATGCATGCCAAGTGACTAGAACATTCGCTGTTACTAACGCATTCCGGTCTGCAGTTTGGAGGAGATCCAATGAATTGTGGTAGACATGAGCACGAGGGGTTGTCGTTTATCACTTGACACTGAGCATTTGGCCCACAGGGAGATGGCCGGCATGGATTTACAGGCTTGACTTCAGTAGGCACTATGAAAAAGAATTATGTAAAACTATATCCTCATTATCACGTGTAAGACTGAATATTTTGATGAAAAAATTTCCTTACAAATGAATTCGCATCTCAGGAATGGATCACCAGTGTAACCAGATGGGCAATTGCATATCGGGCTGTGATTATAAACCTGGCACTGAGCTCTCAGGCCGCAAGTACCAGGGCAAGGATCAACACATTTTTGATTACTACAAGCCTCATTTCTTCCACAATCGGAGCTCACTATACATTCAGGTCTACATGACGGAGGGCTTCCGATGTAACCAGGAACACAAGAGCAGACACCTTGCCCATTAATTGTACGACACAGGCTGTTAGGCCCACAAGGTGATGGATTGCATGGATCTTGGATGACATCGAGTTCTAGATCGAAAGAATTGTAGCAATTAAAAGGAATCTATACGTGGCTAAATTTGGGAGAATTATCTCGTACCTTTTATAGCTGAGCAAAAAACGAAAGCATTTCCAGACATTCCTGGAGGACAACTGCACATTGGAACGTGATTGTAAACATTGCATAATGCATTTTGGCCACAAGTGCCTGGACAGGGGTCAAAGCATTTGTTGTTGCCGCAAGCTCTATTCAGAGGACAATCTGTATTAAGAACACATTCAGGCCGACACCCAAGATAAGGATCTCCTTGATATTCCGAAAGACATGAACAAATTCCATTATTGCATTCTGCGTTTGGTCCACAGGGAGATGGATTGCAAGGATCTTTTTCGATAACCTCTATTTCTGTAAATGGCATTGAAGAAGGTCATTGATAGTTCGAGGTCAGATTCTAAGGGATGAAGTTGAAGGTCAGGTTACCTAATTTTTGGTAGCAATTATTGAATGGATCCCCAGTGTAGCCATGTGGGCAAGTGCACATGGGTGTATGATTTATGACATTACATTGAGCTCCTACGCCGCAAGATCCAAGACAAGGATCTTTACATTTTTCCCGTATACAGGCCTTACTACTTGGACAATCAGGATTTATGATACACTCAGGTCTACAATTTGGTGGGCTACCAATATAATTTGCCATACATGAGCAGGACGGTGAACCTCTAATATCCCGACATTCGGCATATGGACCACAAGGTGAAGGTACACACGGATTTATTACTGGAACTTTCTCTGGTAGGGGTTCTGGAAGAAGTTTACAATTGAGCAATTCGAATTGAATTCGATCATGAGCAGACTTAGAAATTCACTGATAAGGATGAGAATCGAATTATCTTACTCGGAATTGAAAAGCATCTCGTGAACGGATCACCAGTGAAACCTTGTCTGCAGGCACAGATTGGACTGTGATTCAGAACTTCGCAATTGGTGTTCTGCCCACACGGACCTGGGCATGGATTGACACATTTTCGTTGTATGCATGCTCTGTTCAGAGGACATTCCGAGCTTACTACACATTCTGGGCGGCAACCCGGTGGGGTTCCTATGTATTGTGGTTGACAAGAACAAACGGCTTGGCCATTAACCACCCGACATTGACTATTTGGTCCACAAGGTGATGGATTGCATGGGTCTACAGGATCTGCTTGCACTAGTGAATATAATAATACGGAATGTTATAGATGAAAACATTCAAAGGGAAGTAGAACTAACAATATAATATCCAATTACCAGGCTGTATTACACGATTACAGTAACGGAATGGATCTCCGGTGAAATCTGCAATACACGCGCACGACGGCAAATGATTCACAACTTGACACTCGGCATTTTGACCGCATGTTCCTGGACAAGGGTTTTGGCACTTGGATCGAATGCAAGCAAGAGTGGAAGGACAGTCAGAGTTTATTACGCACTCTGGACGACAACCTTCGTAAGGATTTCCAATATACTCTGGTAAACAAGTACAAGATCCAACTCCATTCTGTTCCCTACAAACAGCATTTGAACCACACGGAGAAGGAGTGCATGGAGTGAGGTGATCAGGTACCACGGCAGCTAGGAAAACGATTAAATTATTGAAATTATCAAAGCTAAAAAGCTACATTACACTAACTTTTCAAAGAAAGGGATGATTCTTACGTTGTCTTCCACATTGAGTGAATGGATCTCCGGTATACCCGAGAAGACACACGCACATGGGCGTATGACTTACAACTCGACATTCAGCGTTATTGCCACATGAGCCTGGACAAGGATCTTTGCATTTTCGATTTATACACGCTAAATGGCTGCTGCATTCGCTATTGCTCACACATTCTGGTCTACAATTTGGCGGAGCACCTATGAACTCTTGAAGACACGAGCATGAAGGTGACTCATTGATTATTTTACAGTGAGCATTTGATCCACAGGGAGATGGCTGGCATGGATTTACTTGAACAGGTGGTATGTCAACTGCTAAAGATAGAAAAAAGATGAATGATTAATATGATTCTATTTCTATGCTATGATAATGATGATGATGATTTAACAAACGATGTATGCTTACGTTTAGGAATACATCTAACAAATGGATCGCCGATATAATATTGCGGACAAGTACAGATTGGGTTGTGATTAATGACCTCGCATCTTGCACCCATACCGCAAGAGCCTGGACATGGATCTCGGCATTTTTGATTACTGCAAGCTTCGTTGAGTGAACAATCAGAACTAACTGTGCATTCAGGTCTGCACGAAGGTGGAGAACCAATGTATCCTGATACACAAGAGCAAACTGCTTGCTCGTTTATTTTCCTACAGACACTGTTAGGTCCACATGGACTAGGCTGACATGGATTTGTATCTATTGGTTCTGTTTGTAGAAGAAAAAAAAATGAAAGGCTTATTTCGAATACTCTCATTTGGAATAAACTACTCATGTTATTTGAAATTAGATAGTTTTGGATTAAACTTGGATGAAGAGCTTTGATTAATAGATTCGACGTACCTTGGAATGGTAAGCAAAGTACGAAAGCATTCCCGGTCATTCTAGCCGGGCAGCTGCACATGGGAACATGATTGAAAACTACACACTGAGCCATCTGGCCACAAGTTCCTGGACAAGGGTCCATGCACTTGTTACGAACGCATGCTTTCTCGCGTGGGCAGTCTGAATTTAAAACGCATTCTGGTCGACATTCGTAATACGGATCACCTTGGTATTCGGGTAAACATGTGCAAATTCCGTTATTGCATAAAGCGTTGGGTCCACAAGGAGATGGATTGCATAAATCGCGGACTGCTGGTTCAGCTAGAAGGGAGAATTATTTGTTGGTTGGTCAACATCGGTTATTTGATTCAAGTTTGAAATTCTGATCGAAGGTGAGGAATTCTTACTTGGAGCTGGTGGTTTAGGGTAACAATTACTGAATGGATCCCCCGTATATCCCTCTGGGCACGTGCACATCGGAACATGATTTCGTACGTTACACAAAGCTGTACTACTGCATGACCCTAAACATGGGTTTTTACACTTTTCATTTATGCAAGCCAAGTTCATCGAACATTCCGAATTTACTCTACATTCCGGCCTGCAATTTGGGGGAACTCCGATATACATCGATAAACATGAGCAAGATGCAGATCCTCTAATATTGCGACATTCGGAATACAATCCGCAAGGAGATGGCAAGCATGGATCGATCTCATCTTGTTGTACCGGAGAAGTTTCTGTAATTTAATTTACACATCTCTCCATAATCTAACTTATCAAATGGTTCGAACTTTAATTTTTTTTTTTTTATCTTCTTTAAAAAGGATCTTACGTGGCATTGGAAAACATCTCGTGAAAGGGTCGCCTGTATACCTAGGAATACAGCTGCAAATTGGACTGTGATAAATAACTTTGCATTCTGTATTGAGTCCACATGGATCTGGGCAGGGTGATATGCATTTTTGGTTGACACAAGCCAATTTCGTAGAGCATTCACTGTTCACGACACATTCTGGCTTGCAATTTGGTGGGCTTCCCATGTATGTTGGTAAGCAGGAGCACACAGCCTGGTCATTTATGTTCCGGCATTTGCTATTAGGTCCACAAGGTGATGGATGACATGGGTCTACATCGACGTCTATGGCTAAATTGTGAAGAGAGTTTAATGAATTGGTTGAGAATGATGATTGGAGAAATAATAACAGATACTTTGGAATTTTTGCAAAAAAGAATTATTAGCTTACGGAGATACTGTTGTGTAACGCAATATCTGAAGGGATCACCGGTGTAACCAGAATAACAGTTACATGTTGGTAAATGGTTAACAACGTTACATTGGGCATTTAAACCACACGTTCCAGGGCAAGGGTTCTTGCATTTAGAGTTGATGCAGGCCATGTTTGACATGCAATCAGAATTTGATATGCATTCAGGGCGACAGCCTTCATAGGGATTTCCTACATAATCTGGGAGACATGAACATGATCCAGCGCCATTATATTCACGGCATATAGCATTCGAGCCACAGGGAGATGGATCACATGGTTTCCTAATTTCGTTTTGGGGCTCTACTGTAAAGAGAAATATACTCAACAATTTATAACTTGACATATTTTTACCAGCCAAACGGGTTAACCAGCGATCAGGGTTTAGTACAATAAAAAAAAAATTAATGGCACCGCCGTTAATAGCACAACCAAAATCCACTACACCTAAACGCCAGATTTTGACATTATTTTTATCAGTATTATTATTGATGTAAATATTTTGGGCTCTTAGGGTCATTCTATTAATTCTATGTGAGGCATTGGGTACATCTGAGTTGGTCAGATTTACATAAGTTCATATGGTGCATGGTAGTTACGAAGTGCATCGTGATGCAAGGGCAGGAGAACGCTCTCGAATTGTTTCCTGTGCGATGATAGATGGTGCTAAAAAAATGGGATTTTGGTCACACCCTTATCAGGTTTTGACCTTGTTGAGGGTTTCAGAATTAATTCTGTTCCGACCAACTTCGCATGTATTGTATGTTATGATTCATTAATAATGGCGTTTCGTTTTTGTTGTTTCTTTTTTTTCTAATAGGCATTAACTTCATCAGTTTGTTAAAGTGCTTGTTAGCGCGCTATATCCATTTAGCTGTGTCAATTTCTATCGATTTTCTACAACTTGGGTTTAATTGTGTTCAGGGATCAAGGTGGTTTTTTTGTTGTGCAAAATATATTAACGCAACATTTCCTTCAAGCAATCAATTTGTTGGTGGTCCAAAACCAGCATGGGGAGTTATAGACAATTAAGTCATACGTTATGGGGGACGCATCTTATATCTATGCAGAATAGTAAACCATAGCATGGTCAGGGGAAATCAGGGCTTGGGACCACTCCAGGTTTTATATCATGGCCTTAAAATTAATTCTATTATAATTCTACCAGGGTGTATTATAAGCGCATGTGTGCATTTGTGTATAGACCCCCTAAATAACTTTGGGTTGGGACAAATTTGGGGACTTACGCTCATGATCTATTTTCAGATGTACATGACACGTAAATTTTTGTATCTTTCCAATTCGTTATATCAATCACATTTCGCATTGAGGGCTGGGTACGCTATCAATGCATCAATAGCAGTTCATACCCGTAAAGTGAAGAATTTTTGTTCATATTTCGAAAACAGTAACGCTAGTTTCTGTGAGCGCTACTTTTTATGGCAGAACGGTCGCCGATAAAATTCATATTTGGGAAGTCTCTTCAGCAAATTAATCAAGCATGACTCGCTTTCATTATAGCCATACTTAACGTGCCAAAAGCAACCACAAATTTTCATCGATGTAGGAGTATAATCGAATCTCCCAGTGCTCAACAATTGATTTAAAAAACAGAAATCGTTTTGCGTTCATGCTACATGCAATATTAATAAAACTTGACTCACCCTTCTCGATTAGACGACAGCTGCTGAATGGATCACCCGTGAAATCTTGGTGACACGTACAAACAGGTTGATGGTTGATCACTGAACACTTTGCGTTTAAACCACAAACACCAATACACGGATCACGACACTTTTGTTGAACACAAGCAAGCTGCGGCGCGCACTCTGGATTAATTGTACATTCCGGACGACAATTTGGTGGTGTTCCTATGTAGTTTTGCGAGCACGAACATGCAGGACTTTCTCCACGGATATGACACTCTGAATTTGGTCCACATGGTGATGGATCGCATGGATTTATCGGTGGCGAAATAACTGGAATTAGAATTAAAATACCATGTTGAGTAACTGAAATTTGTCATTCATTTTCAAAATTTGGTACTTTGAACTCCATTTCAAATTGACTCACCCATTATTTGGTCGCACCTCGTGAACGGATCTCCACTGTAACCCTTGCTGCAACTGCATATTGGATTATGATTGACCACTTGACACCTAGCGTTTTGTCCACATGTTCCAGGACATGGGTCTTGGCATTTGTTGCCAAGACATGCCTGAGTTAGCTGGCATTCCGCACTGACTATACATTCTGGTCGACATGACGGTGGACTACCGATATAATTCGATTGACACGAACAAACAGCATGGTTATTAACGACTTTGCATATGCTGTGTGGACCGCATGGTGATGGTGTGCATGGTTGTTGTGGTTCATCTAAAATAGAGTTGATTCAATTTAATTTTTAGCAATCAGAATGTTATGTTTATTATTTTTCTGAATAGCGATTCATGAGTACGCAAGATTACCATTCTGTTTCTCAAGTCTGCATAGAGAGAACGGATCTCCAGTTGTACCAGCTGGGCAACTGCACATCGGAATGTGATTGACAACATCGCATCGAGCGTTGGATCCGCAAGTGCCAGGGCAAGGGTCAATGCAGTGCTGATTGGCGCATGATTTAACTCGCGAACAATCAGAATTCATTGTACACTCTGGTCGACAATATGAATAAGGATCTCCGAAGTGATCTGGTAGACATTCGCAAAAACCCCCGAGACACTGAGCATTTGGACCACACGGCGATGGATTGCAAGGGTCATCAGGAACCTTTGGTCGTTCTAAATTCAAACGTAGATTTCATTAGTGGTAATTTTTTTTAAGCAGTGTTGTGAATAAAAACCAGAATTTGATATCTTTTTACACACCCACGAATGGTGAGCAAAGTGTGAAAGGATCCCCAGTGAAACCTTGCTGACAGAAGCATGTTGGTATGTGATTTTGAACGCGGCAATCGGCATTTTGTCCGCAAGAGCCTATGCACGGATCTCTACACTTCTCTGAGATACAGGCATTTTTGGATGAACAGTCGGTATTAACAACACATTCTGGACGACAATTTGGCGGTGATCCTATGTAATTCTTCATACATGAACAAGCTGCTTGATCTGCGATATTTCTACACTCCGCATACAAGCCACATGGGCTTGGGAAACAAGGATCCCTTGGTGCTGGGTCAATCGGAGGTACAACTGAGAAAATTAACAGTGAAGTTGAAGCAATGAATCTTTATAAAAAAAAAAGTGCACTGCGGTATTACTCAGCACGCATAATGTAGGGACTATACCTGGCTCACGATAACATCTTGAGAATGGGTCACCAGTCATGCCTTGTGGGCAGCTGCAGAGTGGGTTGTGGTTCACAACTTGACATCTCGCTTCAAGTCCGCATGTTCCCGGACAAGGATCGGTACATTTGAATTTGTAACACGCACGATCTTGTGGACATTCAGAATTTACAACACACTCAGGTCTGCAGTTTGGCGGTGAACCAATGTAAGATTCTTGACAAGTACAAACAGCTTGACCATTGACCACACGACATAAGCTACTTGGCCCACACGGTGAAGGTGAGCACGGTTCGGCAACTGTTGGTTCTGTAGAAAGAATTTATTCAATGTGGTTCAATTCTTGTAGCGAACTAATTATTCGAAACTATGCATGTATGCATATTGGCTTTGTATAACATAAAACTTGAATTTACCTGTTATCGGCTGCAATGTGCAAGCCGTAAATGGATCACCTATGTATCCAGCCATGCATGTACATGTTGGTATATGATTTACAACAAAGCATTGCGCAAGCGTGCCACAGACACCTGGGCATGGATCTTCACATTTATTACGAACACATGCTTTGTTTGTTGGACAGTCTGGACTTAAAATGCATTCAGGCTGACATCCTTCGTAAGGATTGCCATAATAATCTTGGATGCAACTACATGCGCCAGCATTATCACGGCGTTGGCAAATCGCGTTCGGACCACACGGAGATGGTTCACAGGGATTCAAAATCTCGTCTGAAATTGAACATACGAAATAAAAGGATGTTTAACTGACGAAATGCTCCCTCGAATAACTTTCACTAACCTTTCTTGATCACACATTGAACGAATGGATTTCCCGTAAATCCGGTAGAACAAGTGCATGTGACTGCGTGATTAACAACGTGGCATTCTGCATTCTCTCCGCAAGAGCCCGGACATGGATCCGTGCACTTGGCGTTGACGCACGCTTTGTTGCTCGAACAGTCTGGATTTATAACGCATTCTGGACGACACGATGGTGGAGATCCGACATAAGTCGGGAAACATGAACACGCGGGATTGCCGCCGTTGTTTTGGCAATGTGCATTTGGTCCACATGGTGAAGGGTTACAAGGATCATCTGGTAGTTTTGGTTCCGGATCCGCTGAAGAAATTTTTGGATAATTACGAATGTTTACTCATAGCGTGAATGATTTCTACAGTGATATTGATCCATACCTATGATATCATAGCAACTTCTGAAAGGATCGCCTGTCTGGCCTACAAGACAGCTGCATATCGGACTGTGGTTTATCACTTCACATCGAGCATTCAAACCACAGGAACCCAAGCACGGATCGGTACATTTTTTGTTGACACATGCTCTCGTTGACGAACATTCAGAACTGACGATGCATTCTGGTCGACATGACGGCGGAGATCCCAAATATCCTTGGAGACAAGAACATACAGCACGATCAGCCAGATTGCGGCACTGGCTGTTCGGACCACAAGGAGATAGCGAACAAGGGTCACGCTTGTTTTCTGGGACTGAAATGTTGAAACAAATAATTAGTCAAAAACAAAAAGTTTGATGCCGAAATTGTTGTGAATTGCAAATTAAATACCAATTTCTTGTTGTCGACAGCTGACAAACGGATCGCCAACGAATCCAGAAAGACATGAGCATACTGGGATATGATTTACAACGTCGCATTGAGCATTCTGTCCGCAAATTCCAGGACATGGATCTTTACATTTGTTTCGTAAACAAGATTTATCTCTTGGACATTCAGTGTTGAGGATACATTCCGGTCTACAAGCTTCGAACGGATTTCCAATATATTCTGGTAAACATTCGCAGTCTCCATCTCTGCATAAAGCATTTGGTCCACAAGGTGATGGGTTACAAGGATTTCTAATTGGGGCTTCCGTACCTGTGGGGTAATAGAGTAAATGATGACCTTCCGTGCAGGAGAACTTGAACAAGCGCGAGTTAAAATAGGAAGAATCTGTAACTTACTTGGTGGAATAGGTGAGCACTGTGAGAATGGATCGCCAGTAAACCCTGTCGCACATGTGCATACTGGTATGTGATTCAGCACATGGCATTCAGCACTGATGCCGCAAGAGCCTAAACATGGATCTTGGCATCTCTGATTTATGCAACCAAGATGACTTTTACATTCAGAACTTAAAACACACTCTGGTCTACATTCTGGTGGTGTACCAATATAATTTGGAAGACATGAACATGCAGGGTTGCCGGATATTATCTGACAGTGTGAATTTGGTCCACAAGGTGATGGTGTGCAAGATGGAGGTCTTTCAGTTTGTGGTTCATCTGGCAATACTGAAATACGAAGATATTTTAAACATCAGTGTGAAAAATTGAATCCTACGAACAATTGAAATAATGAGAGTTTATTTACCGTGAGGAGAACATTGGGTGAATGGATCTCCTGTAAAACCAGGTGGGCAAGTGCAAATGGGATTATGATTTTTCGTCGTGCATTGCGCTCTCAATCCGCACGTATTTGGACATGGGTCGGAACACTTCTTGTTAGAGCACGCTAAATTAACCGGACATTCTGCATTGACGATACATTCTGGGCGGCACGATGGTGGTGAACCAATGTATTCCGGCAAGCATGTACATACTGCTTGTCCATTAATTGTGCGACATTTACTATTAGGTCCACAAGGAGACGGTGAGCATGGATCTCGTGGTGGTTCCACAGCTGTAAATATATTATAATTATGATGTTATAAGGAGTTCATTTCATCCCACAGCAATGGTATTAGAATTAGCCAGACGGATGGATGAAAATTCTATCATACTTTTAATTTCCTCGTAGTTACAAGCGAAGTATGGGTCTCCTGTGTATCCACCTGGACAAGTACAAACTGGAACATGGGCATCCACATTGCATATGGACAATGTACCGCAGGTACCCGGGCATGGGTCAATGCATTTGTAACCAACGCAAGCCAAATGAGATGCACAGTCATTATTTGATTCACATTCTCTTCTGCATCCTAGTTGAGAGTCATAAGGATCTCCGATATACTCCGGAGGGCAAGCGCACGCAGCCGCACCATTTCTTTCGCGACATTGTGCGTTCGGCCCGCACGGTGTTGGCAGGCATGGATTTGTTGGAGTATATTCGGTTGCTAAAATAATAATGTGCTTTTTGAATTCACGAAAACTATTTTAGGAAGAATGAAGAACTCTTTATTCCTATAACCTGATAAAATGATGAGTGCATTTTGGTAGGCTAGAATATTTTTATGCTACTTACAAGATGGAGGAGCCAGACTGCATCCAAATGCTGCATCCCCGACGTACCCATCTGGGCATGAACACAGTGGCTGATGATTCTGTGCGACGCACATGGCAAAAGTTCCACAACTTCCTGGGCATGGATCTTTACAACGATTATTTATACAAGCTGCAGTGGTAGGACATTCTGAGTCATATGTACACTCTGGTTTACAGTTTGGTGGACGTCCAATAAAGCCAAAGACACATGAACATGCAGGTTGCGAGCCTATCACCCTACATTGAGAGTTTGGACCACAAGGACTTGGTGTGCATGGATTTCCCGCTTCTTTACCAGGCTGCAGTGTTGTCACTGAAATAAATTTTTCATATACTTCACGCGCTTATTCATTATATCTACTATGAGACGAATAGGATTTGTTATATCGTAAATGATCTAACGATATAATTTTTACTCACCTTCAATCTTTTCACAATACGTGAATGGATCACCGGTGTAACCATTCGTGCAACTGCAAATGGGATTGTGATTTACAACAAGGCATGTTGTATATTTTCCACATGTTCCTAGACAGGGGTCCCGGCATTTAAAGGTGATGCACGCTTTGGTTTGTGCACATTCAGTGCTGCTCGTACATTCTGGCCGACATGAAGGTGGAGTACCGACGAACCCACCCTGGCAAGAGCACACAGCATGTCCATTTAATACACGGCAGTTACTATTAGGACCACACGGTGAGGGCTCGCAAGGCTGGATGGGTATATCGTTGATTTCTGGTCAAACAAAATCATTAAGATTGATAGCTTTGTTCAAAAATCAAGTGTGATTCCGAAATAGTTAAACAATCGTCAGAACAACTCACTTGGCTCGGGTGCACAAGCTAATAGTGGATCACCGGTGTATCCTGGCAAACAGGTACATGATGGCGCATGGTTGAACACTTGACAAGTTGCACTTTGGCCACATGAACTTGGGCAAGGATTAATACACTTGTTGTTAAGGCAAGCCTTGGTGCGGTCACAATCAGAATTCGTCACACATTCTGGCCTGCATCCCGTGTATGGATCTCCAAAATACTCTGGAAGACAGGTACATGAACCTGCTCCATTTCTTTCATTACATCTTGCGTTGGCACCACAAGGCGATGGATTGCATGGTGTGCGTGGATTTTCAGTTGTTATTGGAACTGCAAGAGTAATGTGTGATTAATATAAGACTAATTTTCCTGCTCACATGTACTACTACCACTTACTTTCTATTATTGGGGAACACTCGGTAAATGGATTCCCAGTGTATCCAGGGGCACAAACACATACAGGATTGTGTTTGACAACATTGCACAGTGTGTTCACGCCACATGATCCTGGACAAGGATCCTTACACTGGATACCTTGACATGCGAGATTTCCTGGACACTCTTCGTTAATTACGCACTCCGGTCGACATGTAGGCGCACGACCAACATAGTTTGGTAAACATGAACAAGCTGGGAAACCATCAATTACACGACATTGTGAATTAGCCCCACAGGGAGATGGCAGACATGGATTCCCGCTTGGCGGTGGTGTGGGCAAGTTAACTGCGGGAGAATGAATAAAGCAAATTGAATGATGCGATCATGTGGACAAAGAGAATAAATGACACATTGCATAGCAACAAGATAAATATTTTACCCTCTTCCTTTAGACAGCGGAAGAATGGATCACCAGTGTATCCTGGAAGACAACTGCACACTGGGTTGTGACCGACAACTTGGCAGTTAGTGTTTTCACCACAAGTTCCTGGGCACGGATCTTTGCAAGTTTGACGAATACAAGCCTTATCTTGAGCACAGTCAGTACTGACAACGCACTCAGGACGGCAAGCTGGTGGGCTTCCTATGTAATTAGGCTGGCAAGTACAAACTGCGTGATTGTTAATTGCTCGACAGTTACTGTAAGGTCCACACGGAGATGGCTCGCAAGGTCTTATTTCTTTGGTATGGTCGTCTGTAATCATCAATCATAGGGTGTTATTGGATTCTCGTGTACACAGAGTTCTTTTCCAATTCCATAATAGTATGGCAAGACTTTCATAAACAAATTCACGTACCTTGTGGCTTTAAGTGACAAGATGTCAACGGGTTTCCGGTGTAGCCAGATAAGCAAGTACATGAAGGTTGGTGATTGTAAACTTGGCACTCAGCGTTGATCCCACAAGCTCCGGTGCATGGATCCTTACATTTGTTGTTGATGCAAGCCTTGGTATGAACGCAGTCCGAATTTTGAACGCACTCTGGCCTGCACCCCAAGTATGGATCTCCTGTGTACTCGGGAATACAGGTGCATGAACCTGCTCCATTTCGTTCCTTGCAGACTGCATTCGAGCCACATGGAGATGGATTGCAAGGTTCAGCTGGAGGCTGCTCGATTGGTGTAACTGAAAATTAGGAATTTTCTCAATGATGAGCATTCTCGGTGACAAACAAAACTTTTCTGCAAATGTCGATCTTGACAAGTTATGGTAAATACCTTCCATATTACATCCAGAAAATGGATCCCCTTCGTAACCCTCGTAACATTGGCACATCGGACGATGATTTTGCACGGTGCATCTAGCATTGAATCCACATGACCCAACACAAGGATCCAAGCACTTCTTTTGCACGCAAGCTAAGTGACTCGGACAATCTTGATGGATCAAACACTCTGGTCTACAGTTTGGTGGTGCACCAAACATTCCACTCAAGCATGAACATACGGCTCGGCTGCCTTCTACGCGACATTCTGCGTTTGGTCCACAAGGTGATGGGAAGCACGGATTCAACGGAGTCGTAACCTTCGGCTCTGTAAGCCAAGTTAATAATTAAAATTAATGATGCATCAACAGTGTAAACTTTTAAGAATTTGAACAACAGCTGCTTGAAACATACGTTCTTTGAGGCACTGTACAAATGGATCTCCATTATATTTAAGTGGGCAGCTGCATATTGGGTTGTGATTAGCTACTTGGCAGTGAGCGTTGAGACCACAAACGCCGGGACACGGGTCGACACATTTTTGACCAATGCAAGCAAGATGCTGCGAACATTCCGAGCTGACTAGACATTCGGGTCGACAAGATGGTGGCGTCCCTTGGTATCCTGGACTGCAAGAACAGACTGCTCGATCATTCATCACACGGCAAATACTGTATGGTCCACATGGTGATGGTGTACATGGATTTTGTTTCTGTGGTGGTGCTGAAAAATAAATAGGAATTATAAATGGATGGCTCTGTAAGGTGGTTACTCCATATTCTATAAGGCATGAACTTACTGGGTCGATCAATTTTGCATCCCTGGAAAGGATCACCAGAGTATCCTCTTGAACAAGAACAAACTGGTATGTGGTTAGATACTTCGCACTCTGCATTTCTGCCGCAAACACCAGGACATGGATCTCTACAATGCTGATTCAAGCAGGCCAAGTGACTTGAACAATCCCCGTTTATTATACATTCAGGCTTACATCCGCCAACATAAGCATTCCCAATATAAGGTGGTATGCAGTTACACCTAGCCACTCCATCGTGAACAGTGCACAAGGCGTTATTCCCACAAGGAGATGGTGAACATGGGTCACGTTTCTCTGGTGGTCGTTCTGCAAACATAATTTTTTGTCATTAGGACTGTACATCCAACTTAATCTGTGAAAAAAATTATCCGAAATAAAATATTACTCACCAGGAATTGCGGTACATCCAACGAACGCATCACCCTCGTAGCCTAGCTTACAAGAACAATATGGAGTGTGGCTTATGACTGTGCAATCGGAATTCGGCCCGCAACTATCTGGACAAGGGTTGATACATTTGAATGACACACAAGCCTGGTCGATCGAACATTCTTGGCTAATCAAACATTCTGGTCTGCAATTTGGCGGACTGCCCACAAATGTGCTCGAGCAGGAACATACTGGCCTTCCCATTTTTACTTGGCATACCGAATTCGGACCACATGGCGAAGGACTGCATGGCGACTTTGGCAGCTCTGGTTCTGTAAGAGATTCGTCATTTATAATAACACACCTCAATCAGACACACTGCTTTGTCAGAATACTCTCTAATGATTACCTGTTGATGCATAACATCGGACGAATGGATCACCCTCTTGTCCGGCAGGACAACTGCATGTTGGGTTGTGATTGATCACTGAGCACAGTGCTCCGTGCCCACATATTCCTTTGCATGGATTAACGCATTTGTTATTAATGCAAGCTTGTATTTGTAAGCAATCTGAGCTTACTACACATTCTGGATTGCACAGTGGAGGGCTGCCCTTATATTCTGGTAAACACGAGCAAGTCGCATATCCATTTTGTGAAACTATGCATCTACTGTTCGGCCCGCATGGCGATGGGTCGCATGGATTAGAAGGTCCTGGGGTCACAATGATACCCGCTAAGAACAAAAAGATGAATAATTTAATAAAAAGGTTCAATCGTTGAGAAAAATTATGCAATGGATGTATCTTTTTTTTCAATTTACTGTAATAATTAGTACTCACGGTCTCGCTGAGGTTGGCAATGAACAAATGGATCTCCACGGAGCCCATGATCACAAAAGCAAACCGGGTTGTGATTGACAACTTCACAGGATGCTCCGGTGCCACAGGCGCCAGCACAAGGATTCACACATTTACTGTTTGAGCAAGCCCGATTTAGTGCACAGTCTGAGTTTTGAACACACTCTAGGTGACAGGCCATGAAGGGATTGCCGAAATAGTTTGGTAGACATTTACAAGTAATTGCGCCATTTCGCTCTTCGCATATTGCATTCGCTCCACATTGCGTTACACCACATGGATCTTGATTTTCTGCAATCAATTAAATTGTGATTTAAACACGCTCGATCCGAAGTTTGAACAAGTGGTAAATAATAAATAAGAGTAGCTCACCTATGGGCCCTGGTGAACAACTGTCGTACGGATTGCCGTACAAACCAATTGGACAGCTGCATACGGGAGTATGTAAAATGACTTGGCAATTAGCATTGAGACCACAAGAACCCAAGCAAGGATCCGCACATTTCCAACCAATGCAAGCTTTGTTGTATTGACAATCGGTGTTACTCAAACATTCTGGTCGACAGAGCATCATATCATTTTCATGATTTCCAGAATCGCATCCTCCACAGATAGCTACTTGATCGGTGTAAGTGTCGCATAGTTTATTTGGCCCACATGGCGATGCTGTACATGGGCGAGTAGTATTTCTCTGTTGATCGACCGTGATGATTGCTGAAACAAATATTTTGTTGTCAAGATCTGTATTTCACATCAACAATCTTGATTTACGTAGGGTGTGTACTCACGTCTCGGCACACAGCGGATGAATGGATTCCCGAAGTAATTTTCTATACAACTACAAGTTGGCGTGTGATAAGACACAGCGCACTCAGCATTGGAGCCACAAATTGTTCCAAGCGAACACGGATTCACGCATTTCATGTTCAGACAAGCCTTGTCCAGTGGACAATCTGAATTGATTGTACATTCCGGACGGCAACCGCTTTGTGGATCACCCAAAAAGTCTGGTAGACACGAACAAACTGCTCGGTTGTGCATCACTTGACAGATTGTATTAACGCCACATGGACTCGGCTCACAAGGACTTTCTGTGGGTATGTCGCGGGGTGGAGAACATCTGATCATTGGATTACCGAATAAACCTTCATTACACGTGCACACTGGATGATGAATATCGACACGACAATTAGCTCCTACACCACAGGCTCCTAGACATGGATTACGGCATCTGTATCCTATACAGGCTTCTGTTAGTGAACACTCATCGTCACTTGTACACTCTGGTCTGTTGCAGCCGAGAGAACTCGTGGGATCACCGGATGTTCCTGGCGTGCATTCACATAGCGCTTGATTTTCCAGAGTTACTTTACACTCAGCATTTGGACCGCATGGGTTTGGCTGACAAGGAGTTACTGCTGGAAGCTGACAGCCAGAATAAGCATCTCCGTAGTATCCTGCTCTGCAATAACATTGTTCTCGGTTGTTCGAGACGTAACAATCTGCGTTTACTCCACATGGTCCAGGTTGACAAAGCTCGACTACGTTTGAAGCTGTAATGTAATACGGCAAAATGTGTTTACTTTTTTGATCCTTTAGAAAAATTTAAGTAATTATAAAATATGGCACTTACCGGAACAACTCCTGTAGGGATTTCCAAGAGTTGAATCTGGGCAATAACATGGAGGATCTCTGTTAATGTCACACATTGCTCCTTGTCCGCATGGATTTGGTTGACAAGGATTAGATTTTGGTATACAGCCTCTGACAGTGTTTGGACTCTCTATATAACCAATCAGACAGGAACATTTTGAGAAACCATTGTCCAATATTGAGCATTGTGTGTTTGGCCCACAAGGAGACGGATCGCAAGGATTGTTGGGAAGAGTACAAGCCGTCTGCGGTGGGCTGCCTTCGTAACCAGGTAAGCAGAAACATTTCACCTGACCGTTGACTATTCTACAGCCAGAATTCAAACCACATGGGTTATCCTTACAGCTGTCTCCCTCGGGAACTAAAGCAGAAATGAAAATTGTTGAAATTTCTCCCCCTACATAATGACATTAATACAAATTAAGGAATTTGAAATCAAACTTTCAACGTACTGCACTGCTTAAATGGATTTCCTGTTAAGCCTTTCGGACAAAAACAGATGGGATTTCCATTATCAATTTCACACATGGCCAAAATTCCACATGGATTTGGAGTGCAAGGGTTTGAAGATGTTTCCTGACAACCAACTTTCGGGTCACCGGAATATCCAGGCAAACATTTGCATGATCCTTGATGATTTTTAACATCGCAAACTGCGTTCTTCCCACAAGCACATGGATTGCCGCATCGACCGTTGATGCAAGCCTCGTTACTCGCGCATTCTCCATTACTCGAACATCCAGCGACTACAATGAATACAAAATTTCAACATTACAATTCATTGATCCTGAACATCTGCACCTGATCCAAATTTCTCATTGCGACTTTACCTCGGGTGCATTCAATGTACGCATTTCCTTGGTATCCAGATAAGCATTTGCATTGAGCTTCATGATTGTTCGCTATACATTTAGCATTGTCTCCGCAAGTATCCGAAAAGCAAGGATTAATGCAAACTCTATTCAACCTATCGCACAGCTTGTTTGGTGGACAGTCTTCATTATACTGGCAAATGTTTTTGCCTTCTTCCACTGAAATGAATCCACAAATATTTAATACATACTACAACGCTCTGTTGTTTCCACGGATTTATAGTGCTATGTAGAATCTTACCAAGATTACATGTCACAAAACCATTTCCGTGATAGCCTTCTTCGCAGCTACAGTCGGTTCCATGATTTGTATTGATGCAAACTGCGTTTCTAGCGCAAGGATTATGGACAGCGCAAGGTTCCTGACAAATTTTCCCGATGCAGGCCTGTGTCAGCGAACAATCCCTGTTGCTAGTGCAACCCGCTAAATGAAGAGTGAGAAAGCCCATATAGCCCAAAGAAAGGTGCATATTGTGTGTTTTTGAAAAACAATTTAAAGACAACAAAAACACAAAAACTATATCTGCACATTAATGTATATAATTACACGGTATTTCAACAACAAAAATTATTTATAAGGGCAGGATAACGGTGTTTATTCATCCTGTCACAAAAGAGAGTATAGCGAGTTGGGGAAAATGTTTAGAAAATTCAATAAAATTCAGAATCTTGACAGATGTCATGTGCGAAAAGCATTATTGGAATATCAAAGTGTTTAAATTTTCGAACGGTGGTATAACAAAACTTTTGATTAACTTCTGATGAATGTATGTACAATCAGTACCAGTTATATATATATATACATTAAAATTACATATTTACATTCTTTTACTGAAAATTTGGAATCCTAATAAAAAAAAGTAAAATTCCACGAGACTATGCGTATGGGTATTATAACGCCATTGTGAAGAATATTTTGATGACAAGTTTCAATTATACATCTATACAAACCTTGAACGCAAGTACTTGTTGATCTATCGCATTCCATTCCCGGAGGACAATACTCTGGACAAGTGTTGACTTCTGGATCAGGTTCTGCAAGTTTGAAATGAACGAATTGTACAATGTTCTGCATGTTGGTATGTTGAAAATTGTGAACCGAGTTATTTTGTTTTTTGCAATCTGTACCTCGTTTGAAACAGACTGGTCGGTGCTCCTGGACGTGGCATTGTTCAACGTAATCACAAGGATTCCCAAGCGTGCATGGATTCAGACATTGTTGATTGATGCATGCCAATTGTTCTGCGCAGTCGGTGTGTGATGTACATTTCACATCTATTTAAAACAATTTACGATTAGAATAAGCGATGAGAACAATCTAGCGACAAATTGAAAAAAAAAAATGTTTAAAACAAGTGAGCCAAAAATTATATGTAAAATTTCTTTTTCTATACAACAGATAAGCACCATATAATATGGGTTTATGTGAGTCGAAGCAAGACAACAAAAATTTATATCAATGCTATTATAATTTTTTGATGTTCAATAAATTTTTACTATTTGGTGCTTTGATATTTACAAAATTGAAATATTCATTTGTAATAATACATGATGAATAAATTGAATGAATGATGTCTTTATGTAGAACATACAAGTGCAATGAGAATGCAAGGTAAAGAATACATCAACCTCCGTTACCAACACCACCATTTATCCATGTATTGTATATTGTACACGTTTTCAGCCCCAAATCACCCAATTCGGTACCAGCACATCGTCCACAGTTTTTTTGTGACAATGTATAGCTCTACCCCATTACCGAATACATAAATTAGATTTTTCTTTCTCATGAAAGTCACAATGGAAACAAACGTGCAATATTAGTAAATCTCTGCATGCTATAGTTCGTGCTGAGTAAAAAGTATAGAGAAAGTAAAACCCACCACACGGAGGAAAGCGGTTTTAAAAAAAAATAATACATCGTACAAAATATCCTTCAATTCGTAATATGAGAGTATTTTAGACCCTTAAGTCCTGTCGTCGAAGTATACGCATAGCAATATTCCACCTAACATAATTTCATAACAGCCATTTCATGACAGAAGACAAATCATTGGGAAGCGGCACAACATCGAGACCCTCCAGAATTGGTTGTCTCCAATTTTCATCTGGATATATTTTGAGGATATGCACTGAAAAAGCTTCCAGAGGCACATCGGTGGTTGCAGAAAAGTAAAAAAAAAAAAAAATAATAAAAATGATTTAACAAGTGTGACTAAACTCCCGTCTAGAGAGGTTCTTTTACCTGGGAGTATGCTACAATTAGACGAATTCTGGTGTTCAGCTGAGCACAAGCACACAGGCCGATGTTCGATCACCCTACAATCTACCTCATCTGAACAAGGATTGCTAATTTCGCACAGATTTTTACAAGTTTCGTTCACACACGATTTACTTTCAATGCAATCTTCGTCTTGACTACAGAATACTTCCGCAGTATTTGGCGTGGTCAACGCGTTATCATATTCTTCTGTAACTATATTCGTGCTCGTTTCAGTTATTTCCCTCAATCCTGTTGTGGTTTCGTAAGAGTTTGAACTGATTTCCGTAAAAATAGTCGAAGGGAGAGTTGTTGAATGATCATTTGTAACATACATGTCGCTTTGAACCGTTGTTGAAATTGTAGGATCGCTAAATCCTAGCGTACTATGAATTTCAGTCGTTGTAGCTGCCTCGGTTGACTCTGCCAAGTCAATAGACGATGTTGATCCATCTGTTTCTACCGTACTATACGTTGTCGTAGTTTCCATTGTACTAGATCCATAAGTAGTTGTTGAATTTTCCATGCTTTCTGTAGTGCTGGGCATCATGCCCGTGGTACTAAATTCATTAAACTTATCCGTTACATCTGATGTGCCTTGCATTTCTACCATAGTAGTTTTATCAGTTGTTATTGTTGTGCTGAGAGCACTCGTAGTTTCCACCAAATCATTCGCATCAGTCATTTCCGTCGTGCTCAAAAATTCACTCACATTTTCTGTGTAATAATCAGTAGGCTCTGTCGTAGTACTTGTGTAATAATTTTCATCGCTAATTGTTGTACCGATTGTTGAAGACGCTGTAACTTGATCGTCAATGTTATCTGATTCGGTTGTTGGTTTTGTCAATGGATACTCGGAAACCGTTGTGACCTTATCTATCATTTTATCTGTCACACCTTGTGCAGGTGATGTTTGCCTGATCGTCTCATCAGCAACTTTCTCTGTTGTGTAAATGTTTAAGATAGGACTCTGAGGCTTGTGCGTCGTTATCAAAGGTTCTACTAGAAGCATGTTTACCGTTGTAGGCAATTCATAGTCGACAGACGAAACTGAACTTGGAGATGTAATGAGATTTTTACCAGTGGTATAACCAATGTCCATCTCTGATGAGGTTGCCGTAGTCTGTTCAGGAATTGTATTCGTACTAGTTTCAACAGGAAAGATTGAAGGATCCAGGTTTTCTTGCCCTGGTCTGGTAGTCGGAACGCTCAACTGCAGGATATTTTCTGTTGTTGGGCCGTAGTTAACATTGTATCGATATGTTGTCCCAACATCATTAGAATCTGTAGATTTTTTTGTTGTTTCAGAGTGAGAAGCCACAGTGACATCAACGGTGGGCATTTGGGTTGTCAAACTGACAGTGGGGATAGACTGCTGAGTGGTTTGGCTGATTTCTGAATCACTTTGATTAGGTATCGTAATTTGCTCTGTAATTTGGCTACTCTTTTGAGTAGTGGTCAGCTCGTTGAATTGAGGAGCCTCGGTAGTTGAGTTATAATCATGAATCTCTCCTTGTTTCGTTGGAATCGCCTCAACAATAAACACTTTTTCTGTTGTCGGGGGAACCGCAACTACAGTAACAACTGCTTCAGGTGTTTGTGTAGTTGTACCAATAGTAGGGATAAATTGCTGCGTGGTTTGAACAATTGAGGGATCACCCTGAAACAATTTTGTCGTTTGTTCCGTCACTTCGTTACTTTTCTGCGTTGTGATGTGAGTACTGACATGGAAAATATTTTCTGTAGTTGGAATATTGTCGTGCATCACTTCTGTCATTTGGATCTCATCCACATTCGTCACCTTTTCAGTTATTTGGGGTTCTACAACTACAGTAACAACTGCATCAGGTGTTTGTGTCGTAGAATCAACGGATGGAATAAAACTTTTAGTTGTCTGATCAATTAAAGGATCACTCTGAATTAGTTTTGTAGTTTGATCCGTGAGTTCGTTACTTTTTTCAGTAGTAATCTTAGTATCCAAATGTAGGATATTTTCTGTGGTTGGGCTACCATCAATAATTTCCGCTTGTGTCGTCCGAATCATATCGACGCCTACCATTTTTTCTGTTGTTGATGATTCCGCAACTACAGTGAAAACTGCTTCAGGAGTTTGTTTAGTTATACCAATAGTTGGCACAAGTCTTTGCGTCGTCAGTTCAACGATAGGATCACCTTGAATTAGTTTCGTAGTTTGTTCCGTCAGCTCGTTACTCTTTTGAGTAGTAAGTTCATTACTCAAATGCGGAATATTTTCTGTTGTTGGGCTACTACCATAATTCGGTGATTGCGTTGTGTCCACAGCTAACACTTCTTCCGTGGTCTGAGGTACGGCAATTACAGTAACAACCGCGTCAGGCGTTTGTATAGTCGAACCAACGCTTGGAACCAATCCTTGCGTTGTTTGGTCAATTTGAGGATCGCCTTGAACCAGTTTCGTCGTCTTTTCTGTGGTGTCATAATCACTCTTTGTTGTTGTTTGAATATTATGATAAACATTTTCCGTTGACGGACTAATGTTATCATTATTCATGAGATCTACTGCTTCAGATTTATCCGTAGTCACAAATTCTTGTGTTGTTTGGAAATCAGTAACTGCTGGCATTTCTGTTTCAGGCACATTTGTAGTCACGCGAATAATCGGCACGAATTTTTGCGTAGTTTGATCAATCATAGTATCGCCTTGGTTCGATATCGTCGTTTGTTCTGTAGTTTGATTATTTTTTTGTGTCGTAGTCAAAACATGAGCTTGTGTTGTTTCAATTCCATTCGGATCCATTAACTTCTGTGTTGTCAAAAATTCTGGAACGACTGTCGTCGCTTTGGGTGTTTGGGTGGTCGAATCAAAAATCGTAATTAACTTCTGAGTTGTCGGACCAATTCCGGAATCCGTTTGACTTCCTATTACAGTTTGCTCGGTTACTTGGCTACTTTTTTGAGTGGTGGCCGTTGGTTTGTCACCATTACTTTCTGTAGTCTGATCAATTGTAGGATCGCTTTGAACCACTGTCGTCGTTTGCTCCCTCACTTCATCGTCATGCTGGGTGGTAGTCTGATTAATAATCTGAACATCTTCTGTCGTGGAGTTATTAACATTAACGATGACGTCTGTTATTCCATATTCGTTCGTTGTTTGCGAGTTCATCGTGTGTGGCTCCGTGGATACCGGAAGTTCTGTTACAGGTACTTTCGTGGTCACACGAACAGGGTTGAAATTTTCCGTAATTTGAGTAATTTCGGGATCTCCTTGGCTCAATATCGTAGTTTGTTCTGTCACTGTACTGGACTGAGTAGTAAATCGAGGAAAACTTTCAGTAGTTGGATTATTACCATCCACCTGTACACGCGTCGTCCCACTCACATCTACATTTACGATGCCTTCCGTAGTTTGGTAGTCTCTATCTACAGTAGAAACGGCTTCAAGGGTCTTTGTAGTCGAATCAACAGTGGGTGAAAATTGTTGCGTTATCTGACCTATCGTTGAATCGTCTGGTGCTACTTTAGTAGTATGTTCTGACAGTTCGTTACTTTTTGGAGTTGTTATTTGAGTATTCACATACGAAATATACTCTGTTGTTGGGTCATTATCATATATCTCTTTCAGTGTGGTCTGAGTCTGATCAATCAAGGGATCCTGATAAGCGAGTGTTGTTGGTTTCTCTGTAGCTCCATAGCCCTGAGTAGTAATCTGCATAACATTCTCTGGCGAAGGACTGGTATCATGATCATTAGCTTCTGTTCCTTCGAATTGTGTGAAAGACTTTTCTGTCGTCTGGAATTCGGTAACTACCGGAATTTCCGTTTCAGGTGGTTTTGTAGTAACACGAATAGGAGGTTCCAAATTCTGTGTTGTCTGATCAATTTCTGAATATCTATGGCTAAAGCTCGTTGTTTGCTCTGTAACTAGGTTACTTTTCTGAGTGGTAGCCATAGCGTCGACGTCAGTTGGACTATCAGTTATCGGAGTATTATAGTTGACGTCTGTTTGTGTCGACTCAATTTCACTCACACTAGTAATTTTTTGTGTTGTTTGAGATTCTGAAATAACGGTGAAGACTTCTTTAGGCGTTTCCATAGTGGAACCAACAGTTGGAATGAATCGCTGAGTAGTTTGATCAATTTCCGGATCACCTTGAATCAGATTAGTCGCATATTCAGTGATCTTATCATTTCGCGGCGTCGTTGAATCTATCAGTTGATGAGCATGATCCGTTACAGTCGACACGTTATCATCATTGACACGCACTGTCGATTTCATTATTGTCTTAGTAGATTCATAGGTGGGATTGGTAGTTGGCAGAGTAATAGGAACATCTGTCGTTAATTGGTTATCGTATGTTTTTTGCGTTGAATGTGTCTCCATCTGACCAACACTTGTTGTTGGAACATTATCGGAAGTAACATATTTATCGGTCGTTACAAATTCACTGATTCGATCTGTTTGTTCAGACGGAATCTTTACTGTTGATAAATTTATAGAAACATCAGCTCTAGTTGTAGAATCTACAATTGGCGTACTTGTATCCGTTTTCCCATCGTTATTTGAATAATTCATTGTATTACTACTGCTATAATCTAAAGTCGTGTAATGTGTGGGTGATAAAGTGTTTTGTTCACTAGATGAATTATCCACGTTATTTTCATCTGTCGATGGAATTTCCTGAATGGGTTTTAGTGTTGAAGTACCAAAACTTGATGTTTCAAACGCCTCATCATCAACGACATGTTGTGTCGTGGGACTATTTGATTGCTTTGTCGTAGTTTTGTATGGTACTGTGAAAGCTTCTCCACCAAGCGTCGACGATGGTTCAGTGACTGATTCATTTTTATCCGAAATTCCTTGACTAATATTCACCGCATCGAAGGACGTTGGAACGAATGTTGTCGTGGTACTAGTCGCTGTTTCCGAATCATTGAAACGATGTTTAATACCATCAGTAGTCACTCGTATTGTTTGATCCGTGTATGTAGTTTGATCAATTAAATCAATTTTTGGTGATGTGGTGTACACATTGTTCACCCCGACCTGGGTAGGCGTTGTAACAGATACAAATTTGTCATCTATGCCTCCTGTCACTTGACTATCTGTAGTGAATTCTGTACTTGCATATGGCGTCTGTTCTTTGGACTCTATTGTTGTACTATGCTGTTCGTCTCCCGGAAATGGATATTTCGTAGTGCTAGGATTATCGATAATTGAAGTTACGACACGTATCGTTGTATCACCTGGATAGTCATGTACTGTATGAACATCATGAGGAGTCATTATTGTCGTAGTATCTGGTAGTCTAGTAACCTTAGCAGTTGTATTGATATTTTGATCAATGACAGACGTTGCAAATGATAATTGTGTGGTTGTTGACTCCGCATTCTCATCAGCTCCTGAACCACGTGTAGTTCCTTCTGGTAGGTCAACCGGAACCGTATTACGGGTCGTTGTGACAGGTTGAGTGATTTCATCAGTGGTAAATTGTGTAGCTAAAGTGTATGAATTTCGAGTAGTCGATTTATTTTCATCAATTTCAATTAATCCTCCAAGTGTGGTCGTTGTTTGTATAGGCCCAAGGGTGACGTCTTGCACTGGTGGTTCTTGATCTCTAGTAATCAAGTTTTGCGTTGTTTGTACAGGTTCATTAAATTCAGTAGTCACGGAGGTTTCGTACAAAGAGTTAGTCGCAGGTTTCAAAGTAGTTTGTCGATTTTCATCTGTAGTTTCGTGATTTTTATCAATCTCAGTTAATCCGTCAGCCCCTAGGGTAGTCGTCTGCACTGGTGTTCTATCCGTCATTTCTACCAAAATTGTGCTCGTTTCTAAACGATTTTTTAAAGTTGTAGATTGGCCGTCAGAGAGATCAGTAACTGAATGTGTCGTAGATTCTGTATTCATTTTATCTAGCACGTTTATTCTTTTAGTTGTAGATGATCCCTCGGTTTCGTCAAACAAGTGTGTCACTGATTCTATCTTGGGCGTCGTAATTTCACCTGTACTCGCACCTTGAGTTGTCTCACTTGTCGTTATAACTGGAACATTCAAAGTGGTCATTCGTTGTGGTGCATTTGTTGTTAATTCTAATTTTTTCGTAGTCTGATCCGCTGGCTTACTCGTTACGCGATCTCTACTACTATCCGTCGTTGGAATAATCGTTTCTCCAATATCTGCCAACCGTGTAGAATTGTTTTCAAAAGTAGTTGAAGAAAGCGTGTTTTCCGTAGTCGATAATGTTGTCAGTTCTTCTGTACTAGTACTCAATGTTGAGTCCGTATTAAATGTGGTTGACGTTATTGTTGCATCTTCAGTGCTCGTAATCAATGTGGATTCTACAGTTGAAGTTTCCCAATTTGTTGTTGAACCATCCTTAGTAGTGCCTACTGTAGATTCTGCAGTGGACGTTTCCCAGGGTGTTGTTGAACTTTCATCAATAGTACTCACTGTGTATTCTGTGGTAGAAGAAGCCCAATTTGTTGAACTATCCTCAGTATCAGTAATCGTAGGTTCTGTACTCGATGCGGTAGACATATCTTCGGTTTCAGTGTTCAATGTGGGTTCCGTAGTTGACGTGGCTAAAGTTGTTGATACAATATTTCCACCAGTACTTTCCGTGAAATCGGTACTAAATTTGGTAGTAGTACCGTCGGTACCGGTATTCAACGGAAACTCTGTAGTCGAAGTAAGCAGAGTACTAATTACTGAACTATCAGTAGTGTCACTTAGTGAGAAGGATGTGATAGTTGTGCCATCGGCCTTAGTAGGTGTACTGAGTTCTTCATGTATTGTGGTGGATGTGATTGTTGAGCTTAGAGTATCAGGTGTTGTTGATGTCGGCTCTGCTACTGACAAGTTAGTATTATCTATTTTCGAAAGTGCAATTGGAAGTGTTGAAGCTGATGTGGTAGCTTCTAATGTTAAACAAATAGAATCGTTTGAATTGCAATCGCAAATAGGCCTGTGTGCTTCAACCCGGCACTGAGCTGCCAGTGGACAGTTGATGGTGCAAGGATCTACGCAAGACCCTTTTATGCAGGCATTTGTATGATCGCAGTCATCATCGGACACGCAGAGAATCGCTGGTTTGAAGTTCTCAACTGCTGTGGATATACAATACATACATACACACGATATACTTGTAATTGTTTTTCTTTTTTTTTTTTGTTAAATTAATTAAATATCAAGCATATACGCTACACTACTGGTAAAATAATAACGTGTTTAATATAATTACTACAGATTAAAAGTTAGCATGCTGCATAATAGACAAGCTAATTAAGAAATATTTATTAGGACTTTACTGAGACAGATGTAACGGAAAGTACCTTCTAGTAGTATAGGACTGGCAGAGAGTGCAGGAGGTAAGGATAAAGGACATTATCTATGTATTTCCTTTGACTAACTAACTGTTAAATGACACGTTCAATGTTTCAGGGAAGTGATGTATAAAAATATAAAATCTGAAAAATAACAACAAGAAAAAAATAATAAAAAAATAACAAGTTGCGTGGCAACTGTGTCGGGTAGAGTATAATTGTAAAAGCACATTGAACATTTCAATTATCTTTCCGCATATATGATATGACCTACTCAGATAGCAACTGAGAAATGGTGTTTACCTTTCATGCATCCGTATTTAGTATCTGGCACAAAGCCCGAGGGACAGAACTTGCAGATTGGCTTGTGCTCCTCCACGTAACAGGGGGCATCAGCCGGACAGGTGGAGTTGCTGCAAGGATCCACACAGCGATAGTTGCGGCAGGCCAAATCTGCAGAGCAGCCACTGTCTCGCAGGCAGATTGATAATGAGGGATTGCAGTTTCTAGTGCATATGCACACAGGGCGGTGATCCAATACGTTGCAAGTTTTGTCGATTGGGCATGGCGGTTTTTGACGTACGTTACACGGATTTTGACATTTGAAGTTAATGCAAGCAGCATTTGATGGGCAATCGACATCCCTCAAGCACGTCAGTGTATCAGGAGCACAATTTAGTTCTCCAATATCGTTGACAACGAAGCCATATTTACAGACACACATTGGACTGTGATTTCGCACCTGACACTTCTTATTTACATCGCAGTTATACTTCGAGTTTAAGCATGGGTCGCGGCACTCTCCAGTCTGAGTATTGCAGGAAAGACTTTCCGGACAATCGTAGTTAGAAGCGCAACCTATGCTTGGAGGGTAGGGTCGGGGATCGACAGTTTCACACTTGGGATCTGGTTGACAAGCAGTATGGGGCATGCCAATGTAACATTGTGGGCACGAACATCGTGGCTTGTGTAGTACGACGCGACACAAGGCATTTATCCCGCAGGCACCACGTAGTGCACATGGGTCCAGACATTGTAGATTTATGCAGGCTTTTTCATTTGGACACTCTAAGTCGCTGGTGCATTCTCTCTCTATATGTTTTGTTTGTTTGTTTCGTTTTGTTTTTTTCACGTTATTTCATTGATGGGTTGCGGGTGGGACAGGAAAAAAAAGAAAAAAAGCATTTATAAGAACTGTGAAAAGAAACTTTCTCACAAATAACATTAACCACATGCTTTGTATTTATATGATGAAAATAGGGTAGCTTTTGTGATAGGTGGAAAGAATTTACAATTTTATCAAATTTTTATAGACAAAATCTCGTACAGATAAATAATATATAAATAATAATGACAAGCAGCAATATTTACACATAAGCCCCCACAGACTTAAGAAAGAGGAAATGACCTGTGAATATCAGCAAATATCAAGCATGGGTATATGAGAATGTCCCTTTCGCAGTTCCCAATCTGTATTAGCCTAATCTATATGTCGTGTCAATTGTATAAATGTATACCTCGTCAAATATTCAGATCAATAAAAAATATATGTATATATATTCTCTTCCCGTGAAAAGAATCATAGACAGATTGGATACTGAGATAAACATTCTACATATGCGGTTATAATGTGAGATGTGTGAACATGTTGTATATATATATGTATATCAGATTATGTACAGTATGCCTAACGAATAAATATGTATATATATACATATATGTATGTACACGCATTTATGAGCATTGATATTTTTTTTTACGAAAAAAAAATCATCAATCAATCGACAACTCTATCGATCGATCTGCTCCAATCACATCTGTCTCTCAGTGTTAACGATTCACTGGATTAATACATCTCTATGTATGGATTATAATATTAAAAAATAAAACCTACTGGACGATACATGGTTATACTACACACCATGTTCCTTTCTCGTCAGTCACAAATCTATTTTTGTTTCTAATCACAAGTGCTGTACATATAATTAAACTAGTATACTCTGTTAAATAGTTAGTAGGTTGTCTCCTACCTGTTTTGCACTCGGTGTCAGCAGAGCCGCTCGTACCAGGAGGGCATTTACACACGAATAACGTACCATCTCGTAGGCATTCAGCACCTTTTCCACAACCAAGTGTCCGACAATCTCCCGCAGTCCGCTCTGGAGTGCCTGTTTGATAAAATTTAATAAAGTTTAATTATGTCATCGTATCCAATATTTCCTCGCTAAATAAACGTACGGTATCGATACTTACATTTTCTGGATGGATCTCCGGATGGGTAATTTGGAGGACAATAGCACTGGGGTTGGTTATTGTAAATACGACACGCCGCGTTAACCCCGCATTGGATATCCCGACAAAGAGCTCCGTCACACATGCATCCAGAATATGGATCTCCTGAGCATCCCGCCTCGCAAGCACATTCGAAACCTCCAACAACATCGCGACACTTTGCATTTGATCCACATGGACTACGAAGGCAATCGTCTCCGCCTGTCGAATGATAAATAAGGCAAATACATCTACCTTTATAATTGTCCCACGATTTCAAAGATCGGATTACTCCGCAAAAAACCTTGAACTGACCTTTTTTACAGTTGATCTTCGGATTCCCGAAATGTCCAGGTGGACAAGAACATTGTTCTTGTCTATTCACGACGCGACATTGTGCATTGAATCCGCAAACTCCATGTTGCAGACACGGATTAGTGCAAACACCACCGTCGCTACATCGTTTATTTGGCTCACAATCCTCGTCGAGATGACATTCTGCCTGGTAACATTCTCGGCTTGGTTCACCCTGGAAACCCTCTGGGCACAAGCAAACCGCCCGATGGTTTGATACGCGACAAAGAGCATTTATTCCACATGGCGATTCACCACTGTTGCATGGGTCTATACATTGATTGTTTGTGCAAGAAAGTGATGATGGACAGTCGGAATGAGTTCGACAACCCACTAGACATAAGCCTCTTTCACAGGTGTACCCCTAGAATATGACGATTTGGTTGTAATTTTGAGTTTTTTTTTTTTAATCTAATATGTAATATCGTAATATTCAAATTGTATGAAAATAAATTTGTGACGTACCTTCAGACAAGCATTATTGACGTCACATTTAGCTCTGCACCTTCCAGCGCTGCAAATTTCTCCACAAGAACATTGTTCTTGAGTTGCGCAACTTGTTGTGCAAAAACCGATTTCGTCACATTCACAAGAGCCGTCGCATGGAATCAAAGATTTAGTACAACTAACCAACGCATTGCCGAAATAATTAACTGGACAGCTACATTGGGCAGCGTGATTTACCACACGACAACCAGCACATTCTCCGCAAGCATTGCCTCCTTCACATGGGTCTGGAATTTTTATTTTTTGTTACATAAACTCCAAATACTAATTCTTGAGACCACTAGAATTTTTAAACTGATCGCTGGAACTTACTTTTACATTGATTATTCAGACAAGACTCATCACTTAGGCATGTGCTATCGCTACGACAGCCAATATCACAGAGTCGATTTTTGCAAATTTGTTGCGATATGCACTTGTCATCACTGTTGCATATTGCCTTGCATAGTCCGCCATCGCAACGTTCATCATTAAGACAATTGGAATCGCTAAGTCGAAAAAAAAATTATCGTCATGAACCTACGTATCTTTTGATTTTCAACATTTATCAGTGAGTGAAACACCTACCTTCTACATGTGGTGTAACACAATCGTCCATAACATGATTGACCTGGTGAACAATTTGCATTTGAATCGCAAGGGAGGAACGCTTGTCGACATCCAACAAGTGGATCTCCTACTAAAGGAGTTGGACATTCACATTGTCTTTGATGATTGACGGTAGAACATCTGGCATTTGTACCACATGTGTTGGGAGAAGCGCAAATGTCTGTAACATATTGTAATATTTGGAAAAATTTCATGCATCAGGTTCCGATCTAATACTTGAATAAAAAAAAGACAAAACCCTATCTCAAAAAGTTGATGACCAATCGAAAATCGAAATACGAGATGGAAACTCGAAATTCGAGATGAGCCTCGTGTTTCTGAATTCGCGATCTATAAAATTGATCGAGGTATTTATTGCTCCAAAAAGTAATAAAATAAGGATATCTCGATGAGATTCATTTCTAGCTTAATTTACTTGACGGTTTCGTGTTGCTGAGGTCAAAATACGTTGGAAAAGTGTGCAGCGATCGATTTTAAAAATACTTAATTTTGATCCCAAAATCCAAAAAATCTAAGGTTTGGACCCAACGTCCAATCTTATACCCTGAACATAAAATTCAAATTGCGATAACAATAATGCAGATTGATAAAAAAAAACTCTTAACATGTGATGCGTCTGAAATGTAATGATATGAAATTGAAAAAAATAGTAGACAAAAATTTTAAAAACAAATGGAATTAAATGCTGATACAATAAATCGTAGAATAATCACAATTGATATCTTACCTGTACATTTATTGTTGACGCAAGCGTGACTGTCTGGACACTCGCTCTCAGATCTACAACCGATAGCGCAGACAAGTCCTTCGCAAATTTCACCACTACGACAATCCTCGTCGCGTCTGCAAAGCGATTTGCATACTCCAGAGCTATCGCATCTCTCGTTACTCAGGCAATTCGCATTCGAAGAACAAACAGGTGTGCACAAATTAGAAACACAAGCCGTGCCTGGTGCACAATCTCGGTTTGCTTGGCATCCTGGTCCAGGTGTACGTATACACGCTACTTTAGCAGTTGGATTTGCAATGAAACCCCGTCCACAGGAACAAGTAGCTCGTTGATTTGTAACTGTGCATTTGGCATTCGGTCCGCAAGGTGTAGCTTCACAGGGGTTGGTGCATTTGTTGTTGAAACAAGCCTGATCTGCGTTACAATCTTCATCTCCGCGACAGCCAAATGTACACATATTACTCAGGCAAATATGTCCAAGGAAACAATCGTTGTCCAATCTACAAGTCAGAAGGCAGTTTTTACCAATGCATTTTTCGTTAAAGGCACATTCTGTGTCAGCTCCGCAAATTGGTAAGCACATGTTTTCGCGACAAGTATTTCCTTCGCTGCAATCAATGTCGTTCTTGCAAGATACTGGCACTGAAAATTTACAATGTGACAAGGTGAAAAAAATATTTCTAGTCAATCATGAGCCATAACTGGTTAGAAGATAATTGAATATATGTACCTCTCACACATTCCACCTCAGAATTGCCAGTGAAACCTGGCGGACAACTGCACTGCTTTATATGACCTCGTACTTGGCAATCCGCATTTATTCCACACGCTGCTCTTATATCGCATGGATCTAGGCACTGTCCGTTTATACAAATGTCCGATAAATTGCACTCTTCGTCCGATTGACATGAAGCTGTAAAAACCGAAATTTACTAGTGAATGATTGTTCAGCTCAAAACGAAAAATATTTCGACTCCCAGTTACAAAAATGTTTAGTATTTAGGAAAAACATACGTCGACAAATGCTTTCGTAACAATATGTGTTGACCGGGCAATCTGCCGATGATGAACAAGGTGTTGCTTTCGGTCGGCAGCCAATGCTCAGGCTGCTAGGGTCTCCTTCGTAATCAGAGCGACACTGACAAGCGCCAGCATGATTGGATGTAACACATTCCGCATTTGGTCCACATTGTAATTGTGCACAAACATCTGTAAAAGATTATTTATGAGCGTCGAGTTTCTTGGTTTATTTTTAGTCGATGTATGAGGATAATATAGTGAAATATTTTCTATGACACAATGCCGTTTCTTACCAACGCATTTGGTTTTTTCTTTCAAGGTGATGCATTTCGCAGTTAAAGGACAATCTTCATCTTCCTGACAGTAACCAGGTTCGTGGCAACCACTGTTGTACGGATCTCCAACTGTTCCCGGGTGACAGAGACATTTGAATGATCCACGTGAATTTTCGCAAGAGGCACCTGGACCGCAGGGAGTTGCAGCACAAAAATCGATGAGTTCACAACCCTGAGTTGGAACTCCAGTGTATCCAGGTTGGCAGGTGCAAACCTATGAGAAAAGTGATTAACACGTAAAATCGTCGTAAGAAAGTGGCTGCATGTAGATATCTGCGTTATCTTACTTGGGAATGCTTTTTCGTAGAACATATCGCATTCGGGCCACATGGATTGTGTGCGATGCAAGCGATTCTGCATTTGTACGATTCGCAGATTTTTTCATCTGAACAGTCCTGATGGGATTCACATTCCACTGGTTGGCAGCCAATTTTGTCATCATTGGCATTACCGTAAAAACCACGTTCGCAGGAACAAGAAGCGTCGTGATTCGCACCTTGGCACACTGCGTTGCGACCACACAAAATAAGCTCGCATGCCTCCTTACATTCCGCCTAGAAGAAATCACACGAGACCGATTAAAAAAAAATAAACATTTCCATAAATTGTAACAGGATACGCCTGTAGATTTACCGAAGTATCTACCGGGCTATGATTTACTTACCTGTCCAATCGCATTTCGGATACATTTTTCGCTGTGATTGCAATCGTCATCTGAAACACAACGTAGTTCTTGGACGCAGATGTTGTTCTGACAAAACTGATACTCTGGGCAACTTGAATTGGCTCTGCAAGTTGGCTGGCAAATCCCATTGATACACAGTTGATCTCCAATGCAATCTCTTGTGCTCGTACAAACGGCTGTAACGATAGATAAACGATAGAATAAAAAATAATAAAATAAAGTTAAAAGACTGACGTGCGATATTTCTAGGAGATCACTTACATGTGCATACTCCTCCATTACAAGTAGAGCTAGTTGGACACTGTGAGTCTGATTTACAGTATTGTACCGGTACGCAACCAAGATTTGGATCTCCAGTACATCCTGGCTGACACGTGCAAACTGCACTGTGATTCAATGGAGAACAATCAGCTCTTTGACCACATACATTTGGTACTGAACATGGATCGATGCATTTATTGTCAAAACATGCTTTCGATGGACCACAATCGCTGTGGTAATTACATTCCAAATGAACACAATTGATCTGAAATCCCAATCACGTTATGAGTCACTGATGTTTCTATATAATAATAATTCGCTCTAGTTCTATTCATTATACGTTACCTTAGGATCTCCAGTAGTTTGGCCAGGGCACCGGCAAACTGCTGCGTGAGCCACAGAACTGCACTCAGCGTTTCGTCCACAGATTGTCGGATTGTCACACGGATTACGGCAGCTATTTTCTATACAGGCTGCTGAAGTAGGGCAATCGGAATCGGTATAACAATCGCCAGGCAATCTACATCCTATTTTGATTGGATCTCCAACCAAACCGTGTGGACATACGCACGCGAAGGAACCGTCGGTGTTGTGACACCTGTGTGATTTAATCATGAGGGAATTCACTCGCTGATAACTATGAAAAAGAATCGAATCTTTAAATATGATGTAACTTACGTGGCCGTTGAATGGCAAGGATTTTCTGAACATTCGTCTATATCAACGCATGTATCACCGATCAAAGCAAAACCTGGATAACAATTGCACGTGGCGATGTGATCAACGACGGCACAATTTCCATAACCACAGTTCATTTGATTACAAGGACCTGTTGTTGAAGATGAAAATATTGCGTTAATCTCCAAGATCATGTTTCTCAAGTTGCAGGTGTTGAAACAAAAAGAACGTGTTACATAAATAATTGATGATATTCTATTTCGAATGACTCACTTGCGCATTTATTAGCTTCTTGATTACAGTACTTGTCTCCAGCGCAGTCATTGTTAGAAAGGCATTCGACTTTGAAACATCCAGAAGCGTCCCCGATGTAACCAGGTTGGCATTGACACGCTGCCGTGTGATCGATTACTGAACAAATAGCGTTAAGTCCACAATCTACAAATGCGCATGGATCTGTACAGTTATTTTGAAGACAGGCCTGGGAATCGGAACATTCGGAATGCAGCTCGCATTGATGCGGTGTCAAGCATCCAGTTCCCACCGGATCACCTGCTGTCCCTTGAGGGCAAATGCAGCGATATGAACCATGAAGATTAATACATTCGGCACTTTGATGACAAGGCTGCTCTTCGCACTCGTTTATGTCCAAGCATTTTTCAGGGCCAGCGATAAATCCATGTCCACATCTGAGACCGAGCCAATTATTGTGCAAAATTATTTTTGAGAAATCTTTTCTTCCGAAATAAAAATAAAACTCCCTGATTAGCACTCACCTGCATTTGTTATTTATGCATATTTCGTTAGTTTTACATCCAGCATCGGAAGTACATCCGATTTCACAATTACCGCCGATACATTGTTCTCCAGGTAAACAGTTGCTATCCCCATAGCATATCTTCACACATAATCCATTCTTACAACGTTCACCGTGAGCACAATCACTTTGCGCATTGCATTGACATTGACAGAATCCCGTAATACATGTGTGTTGTGATGGACAATCTCTAGGTGTCTCGCATGTAGTTGGAACACGTACACAACCTTGTTCCGGAGTTGGATTACCTTGGAATCCGGCTGGGCATCTACAGGTCGTGGAATGATCTATGCAAGTACATTCCGCGTTTGCGCCGCAAACATTTTCCTTCGTGCAAGGATCTGAAATTGAATGTAAATTTATAGCACCAGAAAAAAAAAAACATAAACCTGAAATTCGTTTGTATAATTATTAGATATCTGTTCTCACCTTGACATTTGTTGTTAATGCACGATTCGGACGAGGGGCAATTTTTATTGCTACGGCAGCCAAGAGTACAAGTTCCTCTTACACAAGCTTGATCTGATTGACACTGTGAGTGAGATACGCAAGGAACAGCACAGAGGTTGTTTATACACTTTTCACCATCTGAACAATCGGAAACTGAGCGACAAGCAGCTAAAAGTGAAAGAAACCAGATGTTTATTAAGCCTCGCACAAATTTGTTCTCGAAAGTTTTGTCATACTAGTTTTTATATCAACAATACCTTTGCATCGGCCATCCAGACAAAAATCGCCATCGCAATCTGCATGGGAAAGGCAGGGTCCAGCAGCTCTAACACATCCTTCTTGAGGACCTCTGCTGGAAGGCACAAATTTATGAGCGCATCTGCACACGAGTTCTCCATTGACAATTTCGCAAATGGCATTTGCTCCGCAAGCATTTTCACATGGATTAATACACATGTGATTATGGCATATCGATTGCACCGGGCAATCCTTATTCGTAGCACAAAATCCTTCTGGTTGACATCCGGTTGTGTAAGGATCCCCGACGTGATTTGGTGGGCACTGGCAAATCGGTGAGTCTGAAACCCCGGCGAGACATATGGCAGTTGGGTGGCAATGATTTGCTGCACAAATCTCGCTACCAACACATTCTATATCCGGTACAGGGTTTGCTTTGAAGCCCGGTGGGCACTGGCAAATAGCCTTGTGGTCATCTGCTATGCACACGGCGTTCAATCCGCAGGAATTTTCATCACAAGCATCGTAACAAGTGTGCGTCAGTCGGTTACATAGCTGAGTTGGTGGACAATCGATATTGTATACACAGGGAACAGTCTGGCATCCCTTTGTCATGTCATTTGCATCTCCGGCATACAGCCCTGGAGGACATTCGCAACGTGCTACGTGATTGTTTACGATACACAATGCGTTCGGACCACAAGAAACAAAGTTACAAACAGGTTGGCAGGACAATGTGCCGTCGCTGGAAGATCTGCATGTTTGGTCCTCAGCGCACTGCGTATCAGTGTTACATCTGTCCCTTCGAGAAGTTTGACAACCGCTACGATCGTTAGGATTTCCGGTATAGCCAGGTAGACACTCGCAATGACCCTGATGGGCGTTTGCAATACACTGTGAATTAATTGGGCACGTGAATGCTTTGCAGACAAAAGTGCATTTCAAAACTCCTAAGGCATCTGGACGACAGGCAGCAGTCGATTCGCAATCATTGTCACTTATACAATCGGGTACAGACGGTTTTTCGCAAGATGATAATACTGGGTTCCACTCATATCCGTCTTGACAAACACATGTCGCATGTTTCAATGAATCTGGTTGGCATCTTTCGTGAGAACCGCAAACCACTCTAGCGCATGGATCCACACATTCTCGAATTCCGTGCTCGGTCTGCGTGCAGAAAAATCCTTCGACGCATTCCGTATCGTCGGAACATGTCGCTGGAGGAACTGTTCTATGGGGTTGGCATCCGTCAGCAAGATTGCTCGGATTTCCGGTGTATCCATCGATGCAAATACAAGATGACAAGTGGTTTTGAGCTACGCACAACGCGTTAGGACCGCACTGCAGTTTACTACAGGCATCAACACATTTTCTTGATCCTTTTCCAACTTGGAAACATATTTGTTGTGCTTCACAGTCGAGGTCATTAGAACAGTGACCTTGTAAGTAACAGCCGTTATTCAAATCGTTTGCATTGCCACTGTAGCCAGGTGGACATATGCAGGTACCTTCTTCGCACACAGATCTCGGGCCGCATTTTATGTTGCTACATTTGTCTATACATTTACTTTGAATACACGAAAAGCCCGATGGGCATGGCACTTTATCACTGCACGAACAAACTGATGGATCTTCACACGGGCCAACTTGCATCTTCTGACAACCAACGAATGGATTTCCGACAAATCCTTCTCTGCATCTACAGTCATAACTTCCAATTGTGTTTATGCAAACTGCATCACTTCCACAAGCATTTCCGTTGCACTCGTTTATATCTGAAAAGACGTTACGATGAAAATTGTATTAGTGACGCTACGAATCACAATGTTTACAGCAAAAAGAGGCTTTTTCAGTAATCTTTCAACTATCCTTACCGTGACATTGAATATAAGGATTTCCTGCGTATCCAGGAGGACACAAGCATTCAACTGCGTTTGGTCCAGCACTGCAATGAGCATCCTTACCGCAAGATTCGGTAGAACAATCAGATTTTTCTTGGACACCACAGCCGTGGTAGGGATTTCCACTAGTTCCTGGATTACACACGCAACTAGAGGCTGTCAAACCATATTCGCAATGGGCGTTATCACCACAAGTTGGATTACAGGTTGGCGGTTGAACAGCTGTTAGAAAAAAAAGAAAAATCATGTATTCCTCGAACTGGAATGTCCTTGTCATACTTTTACCACATAGCACCGTACGTAAGTATATAAAAACTTACGTGGCATGCATAGGAGATCTGGATTTCCCACAAAGTATGGATTACAGACACATTTATTTGAGGATGGATCGCAACTTGCACCGACACCGCAGACGATTCCTTCACAACGACGTTTGCATCGTCCGCTTATACAAATACTTGGTTCTGCACATGAGATATCTGGAGAGCAGACATCGGGCGAGCATTGACCACCTGGGAAAGGATTGCCGATGAATCCTTCGATACATTTACAAGTTGGACCATCGTAACTGACGATACACTGTGCTCCAGATCCACAAACAAATCCATCACATTCTGAAACCCAAATGTATTCATTTAATAATGTTCCTTAGTAGACTCCGAAGTTGAGAAATAGTGTAAGAATTAATCAGATAAAATACTTACGAGAAACACATTCGTTATTTTTTCCTTCGGTAAATCCTACGACACATCGACACCATGCAGCATGTTTGTCTGGTTCACAATATGCGTTCGGACCACAAGGTAAAGTATCGCAGGGATTAACACAGCTGCCATGAACGCAGGCATAATAATTTTCACAATCGTCGTTAGAAGAGCATTCTTGTTTTGGTATAGCGACACCTGAACAACCGGCTCCGTATGGATCACCAACGGTACCCTTTGGACATTCACAAATATGAGCTCCGTGAGTATTGAGACAATGAGCACCTTGACCACATGGGTTTTCAGCACATTCGTTTATATCTGCACAACCGTGCTGAGGATCGCCTTCGTATCCAGTTTCACACATGCACTTAGGTGGGTCACTCGGAGTGCATTTTGCGTTGATTCCACATGGGAATCGTTTGCAAGGATCTGTAAAGTAGCGTTATAAAAAAGTAACTTCTGATTCGTAGCGCGAAAGAAAACTAATGCAAAATAAACTTGTGAATTGCAACTTACTTTTGCAGAGGTTTCCGTCTTGGATATCAGTGTAGAAAGGAGGTGGACAAACACATTCCCCTGGTTGTACACATTTCTCATTAGCCTTGCACTCGTTATCATTTGTACATCTTCTCTGGGCCGGTGAACATAATCCATTGTAAGGATCGCCGCCGTAATCATTGGGGCAAAGGCATTGATATGAACCTGGCAGATTGATGCATTCAGCGCCGTAGCCACACATTTGTTGTCCTTCAATGCATTCATTTATATCTGTACAAATGTTTGAGAAAAATGATTAATTCAGTTACGATCGATAACAATATTCTCTTAATGAAAGACACTGACCTTCGCAAGATCCGTCTGGTCTTGTTCTATAACCCTTTGGACAAGCACAATAGCTAACGCCGCCTGAAATAGTTATACATTCCGCGCCACTAGGACAGCTTTCACCCTTCGAACATCCAGCCAACATACATTTGCCATTGACGATTTTGTAAGGTGGTTGACATTGGCATTCGATACTGTTGCATTCTGTAATATGATTCTCGTATTTAATTTATGCACCATTGCACTGTTACGAACCAATTTATTTCAAGTAATTTATGACGAAAGAAAACTCTTACCTTCGCAAAGAGAGAATGGATTCCCATTGAATCCAGGAGGACATTGACATTCATAACTTCCAGGTAAATTTTTACAGATAGCATTAACTCCGCACGCACTTTTATCTCTAGGCTCCATACACTCATTGATATCTCTGCATTTTCCACTATCCGTATCGCGAGTGTAACCACGTTGACAAATACATACACTGCTACCAATAAATTCATCTTTGATGCACTGCTCGCCCGATGGACATGGAGTGTTTGGTCCACAGACATGAGGCAATTCTGATTCCTGACATCCTCCACTGTAAGGATCTCCAGTTGTACCACTGGGACATTGACACGAAAACGAGCCTGGCTCATTGTTACAAATAGCACCAGGAGGGCATGGATTTACTGCACATTCATTAATGTCGATGCAACCTCCTTTTACACCTGGTTTTCCTGTGTAACCACTTCCACATATGCATGTCGCAGCGTCGTTCAATAACATACACTGAGCGTTCGGCCCGCAGAACAAATCTTCGCATGGGTCTGTTTAACGAGTTATTTCATGTTAGAGTGACCATGGTTTTAAATTATTATGATAATTTAGCGGTCAAGTATATCGGTACTCACGTCTACAGTCATTTCCAATATTTGGTTCGGGACACAAGCATCGTTTTTGAGGATCGCAAATCGCATTGCCTGGACAATCGCCATCTGTATTACATGTAACAACTCCGACACATTTAATGTAAGGATCTGGGTCCGGTATTGTTTCTTCTGGACATGTACAGTTGTATGCACCATCGGTATTTGTACAAGTAGCACCGTGACCACAAGCGCCGGAACGCAAACATTCGTCTACATCTGTAAGAAACAATTATTTACCGATATTTTTCCCACTCCGTATTCGTTGAAAACGAAAAATGTTAGTATTTATGGAACTCGAAATTTACCTATACACTGTTTAAATGCATTTCCAGAATATCCTGGTTCACATTGACAATTAAATCCTCCAGGAGTGTTCGTGCAAATTGCGTTCTTTCCGCAACGTCCCGAGGGACCATTCAGGGTATCGCATTCATTTATATCTAGATTCAAAAAATAAACAAAAAGTCAACAACGTCCATTCGTCGTTTCGAATTAAATCACAGCTTTAACCAGCTTGATTTGAATAATTGCTCACCGACACATCCGGCAGCTATATCGTTAGGGTTAAAAGTCCAACCGTCTTCACAAATGCAGTAAGCTTCGTGTCCATCTGGTTTACAAAATGCATGATCTCCGCAAGTGACTTCGTCGCAAGGTGCTGTTGAAAAAAGAAGAAGAAAAAAATGTCCAACACTCACTTGGCTCGGATAACGGACGAGCGAAAATTGTACATGAAATTTTTTCACCCACCTTTGCAGGGAATGTGCGGTGGGTTACCAACGAATCCAGTTTCGCAATCGCAGTGATAACTGCCTTTTACATTCGTACAAACTGATGCAGTTCCGCAAGGATACGCTAGACATTCATCTACGTCTTCGCATTGAGCACCGACTGCCTTAAATCCATCTTTACAATGGCATTGATCCTCGATACATTCAGCATTATTTACACAGTCGAAGTTTGATTTGCAAAGAGTCGTTACATCGGTCTGCGAATCAGATCGAAGTTATTGACATTTTTTATACTTACAAAGACAGTTTTTTCAACGGAACAAAATAGGGATAAAAAATAGAAAAGTTAGAGTCTTTTAGACGTACCTGTTCGCAGGCAATAGCTGGACTAGGATTACCACTGTAACCTTGTGGGCAAATGCAATTGTATCCTGGATCAGAATTTTTGCAAATTGCGTTTGTACCGCATGGTTTTTCGTAAGCTGTACATTCGTCGATATCTGTATCAATGATAAATGTATTCAGGTTAATCACGTGTGCATTGGGTGAATGTTGAAATTAACTGGGAATATCGTTACTAAATAAATTGTTAGTTAATTTTCTGCTAACCAGTGCATCCCTTAAAAGGATCGCCCGTGTAATCAGGTTTGCAACTGCAGGCAAAGCTCCCGACTGTGTCAGTACATTCAGCATTTTCTCCGCATGGATTGTTCTCACATTCGTTAACATCTGTTAATAGTTAATAATACGATACCATTTATTAGTATATAAGTGCAAATTTTCAACTTATTAATGATTAATGAAAAAAAAACAACATCAATTGAAACTGACTTTCACACAACGTGAGACCTTGACCGATAAACCCTTGAGGGCAAATGCACTTGAACGATCCGGGAACATTGATACACTTGGCATTAGTAGCGCAAGCATTAATTTGGGCACATTCGTTGGTGTCGATACATCCGTTGGCTGAATCTTCTTGATATCCAGCGACACATTGGCACTTGTAACTACCCTCGGTGTTTACACATTCGGAATTTTCTCCGCACATCCCGATTTCGTCGCATTCGTTTACATCTGTTACACATAGCAGTTAGTAATTTTATTTGCGAAATAATTATCAATAACAGCAGTTAGATTTATTATTATTCTTTTTTTCTCCTCTAATTCGTTAATAACTATTGTTTGAATAAACAACTGTTATCTTTTGTTTTTAATAATATCTAAATCAGCAATTAGTAACGGTGATGAACTAAACATTTTTGATACTATGCAGTTAATCGTTAAAATAAAATAAATCCTCCGATATTTGATTTTGAAAAATTATGCACTTACCGTAACAGCCCGTCACCGGATCTCCTTCCATTCCTTGTGGACAAGAGCAACGAAAACTTCCATCCATATTTGTACAGAGCGCGGATCTACCGCAAGGATTTGATCTGGCACATTCGTCGACATCGATACAACCATCTTCAGGATTACCTTCAAAACCTACAGCACATTCGCATCTGTAACTACCGGGTAAATTTATACACGACGCACCTCGGCCACATGCTCTTCCATTTTCACATTCGTTTATATCGATGCACTGTAAAGAAAAAAAAAATCAAAATCATCCCTCGTTAAATCCTTGTTGTTCTGCATTACTCAATTTGGGGAAACACTTACAGAATCGTAGGGATCTCCAGCGTAACCTTCTTTACAGGAACAAGAATAATTTCCAGGAATATTTTGGCAGATAGCGTCTTCAGCGCAAGCACCAGGAATCGCACATTCGTCCAAATCTTCGCAATGTACTTCACCATCGCCAGTATATCCTGGTTTACATTTACATAAAAAGTTTGCCGGTAAATTACAGCACTCTGCATTTTCGACACACCTTGCCGCAAGGACTGGATCTTGGCATTCGTCGATGTCTGCATAACGAAAAAATCTAGATGTAGCGGCGACTTATAGGATAATTAATTAATTACAATCGCACACCAAGAATTGGCACGCTTAATTAAATACCGTTATACGTAGATCAATCGAATAATTTTAAACGTAATTAATGTAAGGCAATATTTGGCGAACATCGTTACGTACCTTGGCACGAAAATCCGTCACCTCGATATCCAGGAAAACAAGAGCATTGAAAACTACCAAGAGTATTCGTACAATGAGCAAAAATATCACACGGACGATATTTGCACTCGTTTTCATCTGAAATTAATAATAAATTACGCGTTTCAATTGATAGATTCCATCTTGTTTTTTCTTGACTGCGACTAGCTTCGCGTGAAAATATTATACAAACTACAGCGATAAAATATATATTTTACCTGGAACTTGACAGTTGCAACCACCAAATCCGTCGTTGCAATGGCACACGGAGTCAAGACAAACTCCATTCTGACATTTTGTTCCATCTTCTTTCGTGCAGTCATCTGTCAGATAATTCATTAATTATTACACAACTGTTGCGTTATGACGGCAAGAAATATTAGCAAATTTTAATTTGCTTATTTATTTCCATTTGTTTTTATTTTTGTTTGTTGAAAAACTTACCGGTACACTTGAGCTTAATACGCTGCTCATCAGTGCCCTGATAACAATCCGTATGACTATCGCATAATTTTGACAACTCTAATAGTTGCAAAACATCTGTAGATTCATTTACTTGACAGCCAAAATAACCGTCTTCTAAATTTAAAAAGAATACTTCTCTTCTAGCTCCCGGTCTCCCTCTGTTCAGCGACTCCGCCTATAATCGAAGAAAAATTGAAATAAACAAATTCATAGTTCTGTACAAAAAGAAATCAATTTTTTATTTTACAATAAATATATGCACAATTCACTCACTGAGTATGAGGTTAATATTATCCACACCACCAACGGCAAGAGATGTTTCATCTTTGCTGTAAATTGAAAAAGAAAAATCTATAGATTACGTGTACATTTATGAGGAGAGTTTTCATCTGCGCCTAAAAACGATGCAACGGATGTTTGAAAAAAATTTCCAACATCGTGCATAAAAAAATTTTATTCAATTTTTCTCAATTAATACGTATGTATAATATTATGTTGTCGCAGTTGTAGTTGTTATTAAAGTTATAATTAATTAGAAAACAAAAAAAAAAAACGAAATTTTATTCAATTTTCACTTTCGTCACTGGCACTATATTACATTATTAATATAATTTAATAAGATTCACACATCGACACTTTTTTTTTATTTTTTTTTATTTCACACCGCACAGTATTATATCACGTAACATAATATATCTTTTCCGAATAATGGTCACCCCTGCATAATTTCATCCCTTCAACAGGAAGACGCGCTGTTGCGTGAAAATTATGATTCGTTATGCGGTCAAAAAGGTACCTCACGTAGTATCCATGGTGTGGAAAGAAAAAATAAAAGAAAAGAAAAACCAAAAGAAGAAGAAAAAAAGAACTCACGGTAATCCTACAGCACTTCAGAATATCGTTAATATATTGCCCAAAGTTTTTTCTTTTTCTTTTTCCCCCTTTTTTCTCTTATTTTCATCTATAGCAAATATCATTTTTCACTGACGCTGCACTATATACGGAATAAAATGACAAAACGTTCAATTTTCAACGCGCTGGATATACTACAATGCGTACGTACATGATAATGAACGATCTTTTCATCGGTAATTTTTGATAGAAAAAAAAAAACGAGTGAAAAAAAAAACAAAAAACAATTGCTAACGTATGCATATTTGTAATACACATTAATCGGTTTCTGCATCGAATTATATAAGCAGTGCCAAAATTCTACATCGGAATTTACGATGCGTAACATCGTTTAAATTTCGTGGTACACGGTCTATGATGTACACACACCTATACATACGTATAGATAAAGTATGTATCCTGCACCGCAGCCTATATAATATAACTACCTGTATAATACAGGAATGTTTTTCATATCCGTGTTGTTAGGAAAAGAAAAGACTATAATATAAGCTATGGGAAGGCGGCCAAAAGAAAAAGAACTTTATAACAATAAAAACAGTAGAGCGATAACCATAACAATAATAATAATGATAACAATAACAATGATAATAACAATATTCATAACAACAAATGGAGTATCGGAGGGCGTGAGCCAGGAACGATGCACCTGTGCCTTTCTTGCACTTCTGTCGTTTACAGTATTATAGCTGCCCCAGGGGAACCGCAGCTGCAAACCGAAGAAGAGGAATCGTCGTCGCGTGATTAGTTGGTGGAACCTGGTTTTAAGTTTCGGGATTCCAAACGTTCGGCGAACAAGAGAAAAAAAACGACATCTGCAAACGCTGCTAAGAATTCGTAACCCATAGTTTTGGGTTATCGTAGATTATAAGAAGTAGATTTATGCATTAAATTCGATTTTTATTTCTCATACTATACAGTTTTTAGAAGTTAACTAATAACATTATTTGACCGGAAAAAGAAGAAAAAAAATGGACGTAATGAAATATGCAGAATAAAAAATTTGGTGCTTTTTTGTTCTCTCATAATATGTATATCGCGAGGTAAACCAGGCTTGATGGTATAATAATTATAATAATTAATAATAATAAACGTTAGGTAGGATCACCTCCCATTAAATTACATAACGCTGCAGTATAAGTGAGCTTTGACTTATCGTATTACAGGCGTAAAAATTGTACCAAAAATAAATCAAACATGCAGCACGTTGTAAAGGGTATATACCTACCGAGTAAAAAAAAAAAAAAAAAGAGAAAAAGAATCGTGTAAAAAAAAAAAAAATGGCACGTGACTGTGTAACGAGGTAAAGGGAACATTATACTCATGATACCCTCTGGTATAAAACACGTGCATGCACATCATCCTGTTTAAATACCAATCTGAAATCGAAACGCTTGAAATTTTTCTTCTCCTTACTTTTATTTATTATTATTATTATTATTGTTGTTTTTTTTTCTTAGAGTACTTGTGTCGTTAGGAATTCGATTGAACGATTTTGAACATTTGAATGAAACATTATACTCCGAAATTAGTTAATTGTTATTCACGGTAAATTGAATAAAATTCTATCTCGCTATGCACGTACGGTTATGGCTCGTGCGGTTTTAAATCAATTAAATACATGTATATCTGTAAGTATTATACCTCTGGGAATGAAAAAGAAAAAAACTAAATGAATAAATAAATAACTGAAATGAATAAGTAAATGACGATGATAATAAAAGCTGCGATTAGCTAATGGCCGTGGCAAGAATATGCATGATACTATAGCTTCCTATACTCTAATTGTTAGTGTGAACCGATGATGTATCAAGCTATACTTATAAAGATTGTTGTATAAAAGAGCAATTTATTTGTCCTCCAAGAGAGTTTCTTACCTACACCGGTAGATACCTCTTCCTTTCACTCTTTCCAACTTATATTTTGCACGTGTTGTATGAACAAATAAGGACATATTAACGCATGTATTGGTATATACGTAACATGGCGTCTCGTTAGATATACGTTTAAAAAAAAAAAAAATTAAACCGCAGTGGTTCAATTAAAAATTAAAAGGATTATTTCAGTGATCCAAACATATAAATATAATTAATCAATTATATAATTATCATAACATACCCATCACTTTATCGCAGAATTGTAAGACAGAGAACCCCGGCGCTTATCAAAATTATTACTATATTCATTAACACGACAATTATGTGAAAATATTCTTCAAACATTTTATTTTTTTGGTTTAGCTCAGTTTGGTTTAGCTGTTTTTTTTTTTCTTCTTTTTTCTTCTCATTTATGTAAGATCTTACGAATTATGAAATATATACTCTTATGAATCGGTGGAAAATTTTTGGACAAAACTTTTTTTTTTTCTATCTCTATTAAAGACGTTCTAGTTTGTTTCCGAACCGAATGGGAACGACTACCGATATGAACGAGACCTTAATCTATGCGATAAATAATTTTTCTTCTTCGTTTTTTTCGGTTGTTTTTTTTTCTTTTTCCACTTTTTACTCTTTTTTAGACACTTTATTGGTGATTCACGAATATCGAAGGTATATATATATGGTAAGTTGTAAAGCGATGAGATGATAATGGTGTCGTGAACAAATGTATAGTCATCGCACAGCTATGTAATCAAACGTTTATAATATTAGGTGGTTCCAGCAACGTACGTTGTAAATAATTAGAATAAACCAACTGAAACTCGTTATATCGATTCTATGAGTCGCCGATTTCGTAAGATTACCGCCTGTCTTCGCCATACTCTACGTACGCATATTTATACCTATATTAATTATTATTGCGCGTTCCTATGCAAAACTAGGTGGGACCTAGACACAGAAGTTTTATGGGTTAAAACTAGCTCGTCGTAATATACGTGACGTGTGTAATAAAAATAATATGAATATGCAGTGACATGGAAGAAAAAAAAAACGGGATTCGATTCAATGTTCACTAATCCGAGTATTACTATAATTATTATCATTATTGTTATCATCATCGTTATTGAATAGCCTGATATATTTAGATAGATTAGGCAAAGAATTTTTTTTTTTATATATTCATATGAATTTCTACAGAAGAGGAAGAGAAAAATTATCTCTGTATTGGGTTAAATTTCATACAATTTGAGATCGTACTCCGGTGGCACCAAAAGAACACGTCTCGGATAGTTCAAGGACGATGAGGTGAGAGAAATTCTCTGACCCAGTACGAAGAGGCTTTATTTGGCTGTGATGTATGCGATGTATAGTTTACGTAGTGTGCTTGCAATTAACATACTAGAACGCCATGGTGTGCATTGTATACATATAGGTATATATATATAATGTATGTATACATGGTGGTCCACAGAAAGAAAAAAGTTGGATTTAAAATGCGAGGGAAAAGTTTTGAAAGCGATACAACCGAAGATCCTATCGAACTCCGAAACTGAAAGAGCGAAACTTGGTCATTTTGTTCGTGTTGGAAATTTCAAAAAACCTCGAACTTTAACTGTACTCTGAGAAACACACGCTTCGAGAATAAGATCGTGTAAATATGCTACGTATATACTTACTATAAATTAACATTTTAAAATTGGTCGCTTTTTTTTCGGTCACTCTGTACATATGCGTGTGTTCGTAAAGTTTACGTAATTAGTAGATAGACATGATATTGCTGGGATTCGAGGCTGCAAATCAGGATATAAACCTGCAATTTTAATTAATCTAAAGTTCAAAAGTTTGTCAAAAAGAAAAGAAGGTCTTCGAGATTTTGAATGTATGTATACATAGGTATACTTATATACCACGGAGAGATGATGATGGCGGTGAAAACAAGAACGAGAACGATAAAAAAATAAAAGTTATCGCTCATTAGCGACGAAAAAATGTACAGAAAATCCACGAAATGAATATAAAATTTCAATAAAATCAATCACCGCCTTATACACTTTTAAAATTTTTGGGACGCGCGTGTAATTGATATACACATACCTATATCGTGTAAAGATACGTGTGTAGTCTTGGAATTGGCGACACATGATAATCATGAGAGTCGTTCAGGGAAAGGATGGACTAAAATATATGTACATGTCTGTTCGATCTTTGGAATAAAAAAAATCAAAAAAAATCAAAAATACATTATCAACGAGCGCAACAATCATTTAATCCCCAGCCCATTGGTAATGTATAGGTATATATTATAAGAGAGGTAGGCGAATCGATCGTCATCGTCGCGTCGTCGCCCACCAAAGAATCATCATTTATGGAAGGTTGCGAGTTAACAACCAACACATAACCGGTATTTAAAGTCAGACTTCGTGAAAGTGTACATACAGGTAGATATACATTTATACATATATATATATATATATATATACATATATGTATAATACATCCTGTTATGTTATACTGGTTCCCGATGGCTTTGGCTCTGGTTGGATTATACATAGTGTGTATCGTAGCCCAGGGCGCCCGGCGCGGCGGCGTTTCGGCTTCGCCTTCACCGTAAAATCAGCCTCCTTGAATTTATATTGGCCGCGGTAGGGTGTCCGCGGTAATGCTTATGTGGCATTTTAGGCTACACAAGATGATGCGATGTTCGACCTAGCGCGAAACCACATTATATACATACATGTGGTTTTATGCAAATATTTCAGAAGAACCGCGGCTGGACGTTCTCGTAAGCGAAAAAAGAAAGAAAAAAAAGAAAAAAAAAAAACAGTTGAAACGAAATAAAAAAGATTTCTCAATGACGCAAAGATGGATGTATATTATAGGTCTATATACAGCTACTTGGTATTCGTACATGTTACGTATCATTATGCAACTCGATGTGATATACATATGGGCATATATGTACGTACGAAATATACATATACTGCACTATAGGTGATCCAGGAGTACGCGCGGCCACGCCGGAATTTACAAATTAAATCAAGAACTACCGTTACAAGACAATCGCCTCGCGTTCCTCCTCATGCTCTCTTGCCGCTGCCGATGCCCTACCGCTGCTGAAGACAACGTGCGCCATGATGTGAAAAACGGTGCAGATACACTTATACGATTAAGAGTGGCACCACACGAGTGTAATACCTATGTACCTGTATATGTAGCTAACGACTCATCTAGGAATTCAAACCGCGTGAAATAAGAAGAAAAAAAACGTGTTTCCCGTGAAAATTCCCCGTTAATTATTATCGAAGGATGCATGCGAGCACGATCTTATACGTGGATTTAACTAATTAACATCGAAATTTTAGGAGAATATTTACCCATATACATTATACGTATATACCTGTACATGCACAGGTATGTGCACTGCAGGCCGGTGTTCCTGGAATTTTTAATGACGAACATCGAAGAACCGCTCCCGAAGAGAAAGAAAGAAAAAAAAGAAAACACAAAACAAAAACGAAATAGAAAAGAAAAAGAAATTTCGATGCGGATGTGAATTGACAAACGGAAATATGGATCCGGAATTTAAAACAGATGCGCGGGGATTTCCGTTCTCTCAGAATGGCAAATCAATCGGCAGACATTTTCTGCGCGCACGTGCATCAATGAATAAACCCTTCCGCTGCACAGTCTGCAGTTAACCTCATCTTTTTCATTTCTCTCTGAACGTTGAAAATGAAATTCAGGAATTTTCATACATTATACGGTATAGTATACGAAATAACATCGTTCGAGACGAATGAACTGTATAAATATATATCGAACATTATATTAGATTTCGTGATGATTTGAAGAAGCGTCGCCACGACGGGGTCATTATCCTTTATTCGAATCCTCCTCATGTTGTATATCCGCGCTGTGAAGACGTTATTATCATCATCATTATGATTCTCATTAAAAATTCACGTGTGCGCTAAAATAATCTATACGCTTGTACCTATATGTATAGCCAAATGCTCATTAAAATCAACCAACGGATGTATAACTGATACTTTTTTTTTGTTTTTTTTCTCTTCTTCTCCACCTATACTAAATATTTCATTTATGTATTTATGTATACGAGACGAAGTTATTTCAAAAAACGAAAACGAAACGTCGAGTCGGCGACGCTTGGTGAATATGGTATGTATATGTATATGTACACGCGCAGATCATCTTCCTGTCAAAAGGTATGTTAATAACGCAAGGAAGAGAAGAAAGGCGAAAGAAAAAAAAAAAACCTATACATACGTTTTTCAAAAAATTTGTACGCCATCGTATAATAATTGCAAGTTTTCATGGATCCGTTTCTCGATGTATAATACATGGAAAAACAATGAATTTTATAAATCAAAGAAGTATGCGATGACTAATAAAATTTCTCTCAACTTCCATAACGAAATAAAACGTCTAAGAGGTAATACCTAATAGGGAAAATCCAGGGAAGTGATCCAAGGAAAGGAGGTTCTCTTTTTAGGCTTGGAGTGACAATTATAAGCAACGGGCAACAGGCAACGTGGTGGAACAAGTGGTACCGGTATAATGTAAGTCCTTTCTCGATAGATCTGTATTCCGTGCGCGATCTCTGGGCGTATATTTCAGTCGTCGGTGTGCGTTATAGACATACCTATAGCACACCGGTCGAAGCATTGAGGAAAGTGGTAGTTGAAATATAGTTATACCAATATAGACAATATATATGTATACGTACAAGGTGTGCGTTAAATAAAGAATACAGAATACAAAAGAAATATAGAGATGAAAAAAGAATGAAAAGAACAAAAAAATAAATAAAATATAAAACAAAATAAAATAACGCACCATCTTGAAGCGCGTGCAGCAATGGGCAGAAAAGAACGAGAGGATGAGAAGAAGAAGAAGAACGGGGCGGGGCGGGGGAGAAAAGAAAAAAAGAAAGACGAAGAAGAAGAAGGACGTTGAAGCGAAACGCATGCAGACACGAACCTACGGATAGCTGAGGCAACATCCGGCATGAATCAACAAAGTAAAACAGCCCAAGAGTCGCGCCAAAGAACCTACCTAACGCCTACTACGTAGCTACTATTCTATACTATAAGGGGACGCAGGAATTACCGGACGAAACCAAGCTGAATTTATTGTAGAGTGAAAGTCCACGTCGATTATAAACTGCTCCATGTCCCGATCCGCTGGCGTGGGCCGATCCGCGTCATCCGCGGTTCAAACTTTTTTCTTTTTTTTTTTCCTTTTTTTCTAACTCTTCGCTTTTTTTGTTCTTCCTTTTTCGAACTCGCAATTTCATGGCGCCCAAGAACCTGCTAGAATTCCACCGAAAAATCATCTCGTCGTCGTGTATAATTATAATAACGATATCGCGCGGAATCCTTCTCGCCTGTTCCAATGGAATTATCAGCATGCAAATGTTTTATTCTTGAAATTTTTTTTTTTGTCTTCTTCTTTCTGCCATTTATCGTTTAGATGATCGCCGCGGCGAAGGGTCGGATAAACTCATCTCATTCGTATAAACGTGAGCTTCCCACGCGATTGTGACCTAACGATAAGAATTTTAGAGGAAAAAAAAAAATAGAAAAGAAAAGAACAAACTATATAAGAGAAAGAATGAAATATCGAATAATTTAAAATTTTTGTTAACCTATTTCTGAAATTCGAAAGCAGAAACGGTTTATCTTATAACGTATTGTAATATGTATATAGAATCTATACACATATATATCAATGCCGAGACACCGCGGACTTATAAAAATTGTGTACGAGGTCGGTGACCGAAAATATAATTCGTACAAATTATCTACTGCTGTACCTATATATTGTGTGCGAAAATGTTGAGAGTACCTATATGGCATATACATGGGTATATATTGTTTTTATATATTTTTATGTATTATATACATATATATATATGTATACATATTATACGTGTATCGCGGTTTCGCGCACGACTTCAAACCGTCTATGGTAAAGTCCAGTTGGATTGCACAATGTTACATCGTGTGTATACCTATGTATACTTATATACACTCAGACTGTCGGCCCACCCGATATAAATCGTTGTAATCATGAGTTTAACGCTGCATTTATTGCAGAACGATCTATGAGATCATAATAGAAATTCTATACGTGTACGTATAAAAAATCAGAAAACTATTCAACTTTTTTTTTCTTGTCTCAATGAAACTCGACTCAACGCCTGAAATCTACGATGATACCGAAGTTGTATACTGCAATTTACAAGACTAGCATTTAATTTCATTTGTTTTTTCAATTTTTGAGCTCAAAATACATACGAATGGCCTATAAACGCCTTTCAAACCATATCAACATCAAAAGTTGATTTTTGACCCTGAAATCGAAAAATATCTGAGATATACACCTTTGGATTTTCTCGATTTTGGGGTAAAAAATGAAGTATGTTTAAAATCGATCGCTGCACACTTTTCTAACGTATTTTGTAGGACTATTTGAATGATTGTACAAGTCGCTTTATAATTGTTGATTCGAGATAACCGGTAATTATTCATGACGCTTGCAGTAGTCGATCATCACGATTTCTTTTTTATCTTTATTTTCTCTCATGCGTGCAGCTAAGAATAGAAGATGGCGTTAACATTAGTTACCTAATACACGCGTTTCTCTCAAAAGTTGATTAATTGTTTCCTCACTCCACATACTTATATAGGTGTATTTAATTACTCGGATATAGTCGTCTCTAAAGATATCGTAAGATTTTCAATTGCGATGATGACTGCGCGGAGCGATCGACTCATTGTTTTATGACACAATATAGACGCATTTATTGTACATGGTATAGGAATGGGATATATTATTATTAATAATGCCGTAACATAGGTACACTAAATACTGCGATTATGGAGCAGTATATAAATAGTCATATATCTTCTATATACGTATATATTTATATGCCAACAATGTGCAGACTTTTACTCTCGTGAATTGAAACACGGACCGATATAATATCATTCCGAACATTCTCCCGCAGCACAATACCTACATATATATAATGTAATAAATAGATATGTATGTACAAATATATACAAGTGTAATGTACATGCAAGTGAGTAATTCCCATGCACATTTATCGGGCACGTGCAACTTAAATTCGCATGCAAAAATCATAGAAATTATAACGATTTGTTCAGCATGATCTATATAATATAACCGCGCACGCCTCTCGATCTTTAATAATAATTATAATTCTTTAGAGAGAAAATGCACGGCAGAATTTAATATAAAACTCCAATAATATATCGAACGATCTTTAATGAAAAAAAAATCTATACGACGTCACAAAATGAGAATGAAAATAAAAATAATTATAAAAAAAAAATATAATATCGGTAATATGAACGATTTTTTATAATGAATATTATATGTACGCGATATAAGTATATATTATATTTATTTATTACTTCATCCGTTATCATTATCATTGTTATTCTATTTTATTTTTTTTTTCAATGCTTTTTGCGATAGATATACTTATATTCTTTAATAGTTTAGTAATGACCAGCTCTTTGTGCGAGGAAAAATCGCGCTGCTGCACTGCAATTCGCGTGTACATAGCTCAAGGACGTTAATCGTACTTCGAGTCTCGTTTTATGACACAATACCTTATTATATACGTATATCTATATATTTATTTGTTAAGCGATATTACTGACAGTGAGGTAAAAAACATCGCGACTATATAATATATAGAAGGTGTATCATGGTCTACCTAATATATACATATAGATATTATAGGCTGCGGTACGTGTACATACACGCGTATATATAATACAAACACAATAATAATTGGCATCGATCATCATGAGAATCACATGAATTAACTTTTGCTCCTAACGGTAAACGTGATTTAAACGAGTGCCGACGCCGACGCTGCAAAAGCATTTTGCAATGACGCGACGCGACCATTTCTTATAGCCATCTATATGTAGATGTTTTATATTTAACGTGTTACATAATTATTACCCGTTTCAAACGTTTCAGATCGTATATCAGCCATATGTACTATACCTATGTATAGATGCGTGAAAATAACCGGTATTTTTTTTTACGACAATTTTTCTTTGAATTCTTTTTTTTCTTAAAAATATATAATTATACACGTATATACATAGATTGAAACTTAAAAGATACAATTAATATATATATGTATGAATTTATCAGCTTATGTAGTAGGTACTATTAACGTATATGAGAATTGCTTAAACGGGTTTCAACTTTTTTTAATGTTTTTCATTTTTTGATACATGCAACTATTTTTATTTGATTTTTTGTTTTTATATCTCACATGTATATAGCTGAAGCCATAAGACGTTAACCCCATCACCGGTCACTCTTAAATACAACGACCTTTGCTGCGTGATTTATAATAAATAACCATATGTATAATAATATCTACCTTATAATATATAGAAATAGATATATTCAAAATATGTATGTATAATAATAATTGTAGCTGTATTGCAGTTCGATTATATTTTGCAGATCATATAGAAACCAATTTTATAAGAAAAATTATCAGAAAGATATATCATCATCTATATACGTGCCATGCGTCAAGGTCACGCGTTCGATAATAATCTGCTCATGCTGCATATAATGCGCAAGAAATAAAAATCTCTGCAGTACATAATTAATTTCTATCAGTAATTATAATATTTTACTCGAAGAATTAATCATATAACAATTCTGATATCGCATCAGGTTTGTAATGAATACGGCATAGGTATAGAAACGCGCGCAATATTTTATTGGTTAGGTATACGGATACTTTTTGTGCATACGCACGTTATAAAATAACTTTTTATCATAGATATATATATGCGTGCAGAGATACAAGGGTTGAGAATCTGAGGTGTACAACAGTATTACGCCATGTGTCGTATTATAGGATCAAAAATATAATAAAGTATACGCGTATAACGTTATAACAGCTATAGGCTTGCGAGTCTGGAGTCTCTGGCTCGTGACGCGTCCGTTGCAAGCATTGAACTCTCCGCGTAGTCTCTTCGCGAGCTATACTTATACCTATGGTACCTGTACCTATAGCAGCTGTATTATAAGCGCTAGCGAATGCTTCTTCTATTATTGTACTATATCTATATAGATTCCCGAAGATAATAAAGTTGACCAGCACCGGCGGCTGCTGCTGCTGCTTCTGCTTCGATTTTACTTCTGACTATAGACACCAACTCTGTACAGGTGTGTGTGTACAGGTGTAGTATATATATACATCTGCAACAGCATATTTCACGGGATATATACGCATAACAAACTAACTCGCACGTTCGTTCGATGTACGTAGTACATAAGATGTAAAAGTACAAACGGTAATTGCTCTTGACCGATCGCTAGGAATGCCCGCAAATAAAAAAAAGAAAAAGAAGAGGGAAAAAAAAACTATCCATTATCTCTTATTCATTTCCTAGTACACGTACACCATATATATGGGCATACGTAATATACAATTTAACCATGTCATATTGTAGGTATACCAAATCAATATGGCTCCCACCGTAAAATTAAGGAAAAAAAACAATTTATAGGTACCTGTATAATAGTTGTATATTGAATCAAATTTTGATTCTATATAAAGTGACCCGTTACAGACGAAGTGAATTGGAAAAATGTTTTTGCAGGATGTATAATAAATATGATAATAATAATATTGCGATAACAACTATCGGAATGATATTTCCATAGAGATCATCTCCTTCTCGGAGGATTTTATGGTTCTACCAACACAGGTATATAGCTCTATATGTATAGTATATAGAATATCGCTGAGCTGCAGGTAATTGAGAAGCTTACGGTGCGAGAACCGGTCTAACATCCTTTTTTGCTTGAATTCAGTCATCTCCTTGAGTTGGCGGCACCGCGGCGGCGGTGGCTTCTCTGATACGAAACTGATAGTAAAGAATCAGGACTTTCAACCGAATCCGAGTTGCGGATAATTAACGGGCATCTATAAATGTGTGTATATATATAATATACGGTGCATTCCTCAAAAACCAAATTATCACAACTCGTGCGCGGCATGTATATTATATTAAAATTATCAAGATACGGTTTCTTATTTTTTTTCTTTTTTCCACCCGGTTCAATGACATCGAAAATTTCCTTATATTTTACGTGTATATAATATACACATGTATATAGAAATCCAGAAGAAGGACGTATTCCACTAAGAAAAATGTAGTTTGTAAACCCCGATTATACGAAAAGAACTTATCTTTGATTTTAAACATGCCCTGATTTTAATTTTCTGCAAAGATAATGATGATTATTTTTACAATTAATCGCTCATTTCTCTCGTTACGCTGTCCATAATTCATGACCAACATAATCGTTTCCTTCGGTTCTTTTTCTCTTCCCCCGCCCTCCCATTTTTTTTTTTTTCTGAATTTTGAAAGGATTTTTACCGCATATATTATTCTCATCTCCGGAGTGGCACGATTTACATAACCTAAAAAATTCTCCGCTACATAATACGTATAATTGTGCAAAGTTTACGATTTTGCACAGCCATAAAATTTACGGCAAATTATCCATGACCGGAAATATCGGTGCCCATCATAACGACGCGCTATGTGCATCCAAGAAAAGATCGGTGGACCGTGGAGTCTTATAGTTCAACGTCTACAGAATATACTCAAAAATTGAAGAAACAAAAAACACAGAGGAAATACTGAAATCTTTTTTTTTCATCAATCACTTTCTCCTTGATCTCTAATTGGATTTTAATTTCTTTCTCTTTGCAATGAAACTGAAAGAAAAAAGGAAAAGAAAAAGAAAAAGAATGAATAATTTTCTCAATCATGAGTGAAAAGAGTTATTTATAGATATACGTAGAACAAATTGTCCGCTGCATGAGTTTAGCCTTAGAAAGGTCGCGCGTGCGTCGAGGATTGTCGATCGCGTTGCATCAGGAGTAGCGCTGCAGGATCGTTCGAATCCGTGTATAGGTATATAGGATATACTGTACATAGGTAATACATAATTGTATGTGCATATAGATGTACAGTAAAATTTAGCTGTGCAGTACTTGTGTAGGTATAGAAAGAAACAAAGAAGAGGCCGGTGCACTAGGTATCAGAAGTGGTAGGTGGTAGGTGGTTACGACTGAAAATATATAAGCGACCTCCTTGAGATCGGTCCTTGACTCGTCCAAGTCTCATGGTATGTAGCTGAAGGAGGAGCAAAACTGCTGCAAGAGCATAGCTGAGGCGAGTGGAGCTGCAGCAGTTTTCTCGTGTATAATGGCATCTACACCAACCCGCGAACACGCGACTCGCTGCACCGTATAAATATACATACATATATATATGTATGTATACGTACTATATCCCCTACGGTACCAGCAGAGTGAGGTACATGCAAAATCTTACACTCTTTTATATTATGGGGCATTCCAGGTCAATATTTCAACCGGCCGCCGACTCTTGAAATCTCAATAAATCCGGTTGAAAATTTTTCACGATCAATTCATACCACCTTACGAATATAGATTAGAATTTGATAAAGAAAGAAAATTTTCAAACAAATTTAATAAAATACAAAATATGCATACGCACCAACTACAGGTGTTTCGGAGTTGCTGTACAATAATCGCCGCACATTTTTGTCGGGAAAAAAATCATTTCGACTAAATGATGAAAATTCTCGCGAAAATCGGCCAGATAATGCAGACTAAAAATAAGAGTCGCGTGATTGACCCGAAACGCACCATATGTACACAACCATAAAAAAAAACATGCACATCTACGCATATTACACCCGTACAAGATATTCGCAAAATCTCTAGCTCTCTCCGCGGGAAGTCTGTGTACAAAAGATGAACAGATATATGCATAGGTATATAAGTTATGTACATAATATGTAAAATAAAAAACCAAATGTATGATGTACACCTTGTGAGTTTGATCCTGGGATACATTATACCTATAATAATCCGCGTACGATGGGGGGTTGAATCTGAATGATGTATATGCAATAATCGAACCAATGGCCGAGGTTTAGCAGCTCGTATACTATAGTGCGCGTAAATATCGTGATACCATAATAATGATAATAATAATAATAATAGCACGTGTAATGTACGTTAATTTATATACCCATAAGTATATAGGTATAGGAGAGTTGGAGGCGAAATACTTCGACTCGGTACACATGGTATATGAAGTCGAATGTCTATAATCGGTAATGTGGGGATCTGCGATTGACCGCGCCTTCGCTCTGCACATAGATATACACGCAATAGCTTAGCGTCTGACTCTGAAAACTTTTCTCCCGTTCTGTACACGCCATAACGGGCATTCTTCGCTTACGTTTTCCGGGATGAGCTAGCTAATACACGTGTGCGTATGTACAGATATAACTGGTAGTCAAAGAATTCATACATATGTGGAGATAAAAGAGCTAGAGAATTCAAACCGAAGCTGAAGTGGCCTCCACCTTGTATCACTTTTTTCAGAACAACATATATACATGTATAAAGTAGGTATATATTTTCCACCTGATATCTGCAACCCACCGCGCTCTATATAATTACGATTTAACAACTCTGCAATTCTTTGATTGTCCGACACTGCAAAAACGCGTCGATAAATCGGTGCAAAAAACATCATCTGTACGGAAAGAAAGTAAGAAAAAAATAAAACAAAGGAATAGAAAAATAAAAAGAAGAGGGAGGATTGGAAATTGCAGAGAAAGAAGTGGGTAGTCACAGTACAGTGGCAGCAGCTGCTGAATTAGGAGAGAATTTTATCCGATCAACGACGATGATGATGGCTAAATTTTACACGACGCCTGAATTAAATTAATATTTATTACACCGTCCATAGAGAGTTATTATTTTTTGATCAATGGCCATCGCGGATATAATGGTCTAAAAACGAAATAAAAACAAAAAAGAATCGACGAAAAAAACATGCATGGGCGTGTTACTTTAGCGCCCTTTTTCACATGCTCACCTGCACACTTCCTTTTAAACATGCGTCTATATATTAGGTATATGCGTGTGCACCTATTATATATACATACCCACCTTCTACTAATCGATTGGAATTTATTGCTCAGCTATATAGCAAAAGAATTAAAAACAAAAATAAAAGAACAAAAAGAAAATCAAGGATACAACACACTTAACAGGTATATCAGATATAATTATCGAGATGCGATCTTCACGCGAATTTTAAAATACTACAAGCAATTTCTATTAATTAGATAGAAGACAGATATAGATTACGGCAAAAAAAAAAATAATAAATTTATAAATAATTAACGATGATCGATCAATAAATAGATAAAAAATAAATGCAAGAGTTCGATTGTCCTGCAGCAGTAACCTATATTATATTCTTTGAATCGAGATTAAGAAAAAGTGAGAAATGAAATGAGCAGATATTTTCTATAATATTTATAAAAGAATGTATGTTATAGAATAAAAATGAATGAATGAATAAAAAAAAAATGAAAAATGAAGATAGACACGGTCGTAATATAATTTACGAAATTAGCCAATAACGCGATGTAAGTACAACTAATATGGAAAGAGACGCACTTGAACAACTATACGTATAATATACCTATGTATATAACTAGCTATAAATAATTTATTCGTCTATAAAAAATCTTTCATTGGTTATATAGTCAGCAGCTATAGACCGTAATTCCCAATTACCAGTTTTGTATGCGGGTTTATAGCGTGAATATACCTATAGAAAAATGTTGAATATGTATTTAGAAAATTGAAATCTCCTGCAACATCATCATTGCATCTGGTATCGTCCACGTTTCACGACAACCATTCAATCGAATCACGATTATGCCCCGTCCTCCAATATTGAGACGGCAATTTTGAATCTCTTTATCCAAATCTTTTAAACACATCCAAACATAAAGTATGTACATACTCAACCACCTATATACCTATGTATGTATACCTACGTGAATATGAGAGAAATTTTCGACATTTCTTTTTATGGAGAGATATTCCTGATGCATACCAACCTATATATAAGTATATCATCAAATGTATGTAAAAAATAATCTATATATATTAATATTACTTTTCGGTTTTTTGCATAACAAACGCGTGAATCAGACAGACATAAATGATTTTCAGTATTATGATTATCATTATTATTGAGCAATGCAATGATCGGAGAAGCGCGAGAATATATAAACGGGTTTTTTTTCCTCTCGTTCGAAAGGGGACGCGTGACGTCATCGAAACCTTGCCAAAAGTTTCTTATAATACACCTATATAGGTATATAAGTATCTATGTATGTATAACTATGTGTCTGTATTCTGCAGGCATGTATTATATCGATATACATTTGCCTAGGCGTATCTCACGATCTATGATGGTATATAGCTAAAAGGAATTGACGAATAAGAATTGCTATATAGATATATAATATGCATAGTGAACGAGAATTCGTGATTAATCGAAATCCTTAGTCGATAGTATACAGGGGCAATATATATCTCGTCGCCATTGTGGCGCGAAATTTTTCGCCATTTTCTTTCGGCCGGTTTAAATTGGAAATCAAATTCCAAATCCACGAATATATCCACATACGGACCGTAAAATCGCAATATAAAACTAGAAAAAATATATTTGCTTGGGTTACCTCGTGCTTCCTTGTAAAAAGATATATCCAGAAAATGACACTGTGTACAATACGAATTATAATAAATAGCTGGGAGAGTCTCGATTTATTACCAATTCTTTTTTCATTTCATCTTTCTCTTTCGGCGTGTCTTTTTCCATATCTCTCCTGTCACTCGAGCTGGATACCCGCGCTTACATATCCTTGACAAGCTGCATCAACCAAACTGGTCACTTTGCACTATATATATACATATATACATGTACATATATATAGTCCCGCACCACACACTGCATTTGTTAATTGATTTATTTTAGTTTTCGTTTTCGTTTTCTTTCATAGTTTCTTTGCTCGATCCTGTACGGTATGGATATATGCGGCAACTCACTGCATTTCCGGTATCATCCCTCTTACGGTGTAAGTATTATATGTATATACCTACTCGTTCCGCGCTGACCATTTTCAGCCTTCCTTCTCTTACTACTTCCGCTTCTTGTTAATTTCATCGCTTCTGTACCCCCTCGAATTTCGTTTGCAGTTTATTCCATATATTTCTTTCTCTCTTCAAACTTCTTTGCACACTGTTTTATCGGGTATTTTATTATAGTTATGTGCCACCGTTTTTTTTATACGTCAATTAGACTGCACTGATTCACTGTATATATATATATATATTAATTATGAACACGTAAAATCACAGAATGATTCAATTAACACTTCATTTTCTTGTTCTATTAATCTTCGAGCGTCCGAATCGAAGAATTACTTGTCAAGATCGGCCGGTAATTGTTTCTTTTCGTTTTTTATTCGATTTATTTTATCGATAGTTAGTGTTGAAATGTGTGTAAATTTACGTGTTCGTATTTTCATGTATGTGTGTATGTGTTTGTTTTTTGGCTTTCGAGTTTATAAAAAATATATAGTATATAGATATACCTATGCGTATGTATAAAACACGTTCGTAAGCGCAAGCGAGTTTAATTTTATATGTAGAGCTACATGTGTAGGATATTAATTTGGCCCCTTTACTCTTTGAAGAAAGTGACATCGATGCCTGACCACCACAACTGAAGGTATGAAGTGAAATAAATACAAAAATATATGAAAACCATACGAGGTGATCTTATGTCTTGATCTATATAAGATCTAAAACCCCACCGGACAGCTGCTGTTTTCGTTCACCAAAAAGCTAGGATACAACGAAAAAGATAAATTGAACACCAGCTGCTATAAGGCGGCAAACCCCTAATTTCTCAACGACCTCGAGCGCCTTATGTTACTTTTATTTTCATTTTCCAAAATCTTTATCAAAGAAAATTCGAAACCGCATATCTTATTCAACTTGCGTCTACGATGATTATATTTGAAATTTTCAGTGTTTTTAAAAAAAAAGAAAAAGAAAAAGAAAAAAAATCTGTATAACCAACTTACCCGTTCCCATGGCTGTTCGGCGCAGCCTCTTTTCTTTTTCACGCGTTTATCACGCGTTTCTTTGTTTTCGTTTTTACTTTATATTATTGTTTAATTAATTCACCGTCCAATCTTATTATTCGATCGTATTTCGTTTACAATGTTCAACGAAAAACGATCTCTTCGTCCAGTCGGAAGACCGCGGACGGACTGGTTGCTTCTAAGGAACTTTTTGAGAGCCTTCACCAGAGACAAGACGACGTCATCGCGTACCCCGTTTCCGATTGGACGACGCGTTTCACTACCTCTCTCTATCACACCTACGGAATATATTGTACATATTCCTATATACGTATACAACCAACTTTAACACACCTTAAACTTTTTATGTACCTATACCAACGCAATACCTTTCGTACAATTTCTCAGGGCAGCCACCGACGCTGTATAAACTCCAACTACGCGGGGCCCCTGAAAGCCGACGCGGTTTTTCACCAAACATCCGAATCTCATGGGTACCCCTGCAGAATCGCAAGCTTACTACGCGACGGTTGAATTATTTAACTTTTGCTTTATTTTATTTTACACCGACGTGAGAAATTTTGTTTGTTCATTTTTTTTCTTTCCTTCGCTATTGACACAATAATTACGTATGTATATTACAGCCGACTTATATTATATTATACGTGATGGGATAAATTAAATGTTTGAAGTACACGTGAAATGTCTCCGAAATTAGAGAAACTTAAGAGAAAAAAAAAGAAGACTTTACGGACGTTGTTACTTATATACGCACAGGATTTCGAAGCAATTATTATAACAGTTTTTACAGCCGACCTCATTAGGAATGTATAATACACATATTTACGTATGTGTATTTTCTGGAAGGTCGTTCATCAGATCCTTCAGATATTTCATGCTGATTTCGTAAATTATATTACACTATTCGTATGTTGTGTATATGAAAACGAGATCTTTTTCCACCCCTCATCTGGTGTCAATTTACACGATTCTTTTGTCGTAATTTTCTCCTCGATATATACTATCATGTAATTAGCATATAGAAATTTTTTCGATTTGAAAAGAAAGGCGTGTGTCACCCATTTGTTTATTTTATTTTATTTTATGGGTTGATCATAATGTGATTTGTTATTCCAAGCACTATCCTTTACTGCATATGGCGTAATATAGCAAATATACCTAATACCATATTGCGATTGAAAAAGTGAAACTGCAGTATTTTGGTTATACGGGTGTAATTTGAGAGTTTGTCAACCTATTTGCAAGTATAATGATAATAATATATTATCCTTAATTTTTGTTATTAAAACTACAAATAAATTTCTAAAAAAACATAGGAGATAGTTATGGCTGTATAACAGACTGCACTGCGGTGCAAAGATGCGATAACTGTTTAACAATAGATAGGTATATATACTTACGTTATAATCTTCTGCAGAAACGAGTATTATTTTGTTGGAATTAACTTATACAAAGTATATAAGTAATTACATCGCCTGGTCAAGGCTTAATCTTATAAAATCAACGCGTCTTGACTTACATAACGTTGTAATATTGTGTGTTTTATATCTACACACAATAATACGACGGCAGATTTTAATTCGGATTAACATCGGAAAAAATTGAAATTTACACAATTCGATAAATTATAGATTTTATACCATACATTATATATACGCATGCATGGAATATACCTACTGCGCAGTGAATTAAAACTGCAAAAATAATAACTTTTATATAAAACGCTGACATCATATTGAAAGAAAAGCTTCAGCTACCCCCTAAAAATTTGCAGAACCGGTCGCTTATAATGTGAATTGGAATTCGAGTAAAATATGGATGTACGAGGTACAACGCTATAAATAGGTAATTATATATTTATAACATCCTGTCCCCGTAAAAAAGAAAAAACTAAAATAAAATGAAAATTTAACCGTTGAATATTGACAATGATTCAGAGGGCATAAGGTATATTGATATATTATACTGTTTTTGATGTTGAAAAAATTTTTTCACATCCCATACATTCGCAGGAATCCTTAAACATTTATATGATATAAATTTATACATTAGGTATGTATTATACATACGCATGTGAAGTTTGTCTTTGTTTTGTTTTCTGTTTTGTTTTTTTTTATCGAAATTGATACACCTATAGGTATACCCATACCGCATTGCAACTGGGGATATGTATATGAAGTTTGAAATTTTTCGCGCGACCTTGCGCATCACCAGAATATGATCATTCTTTCCCAATGACTAATTTGTTTTCTCGACTCGGTATATACCTATAGGTAATATATATTTATATGCGTACACTAAGCGAGTGTGAAATCTCTAAATTTTATTTCAGACCTCGAACAATTATTATATCACGTAGTTTAACGTCGTTCACTCGAGTGCTGCTGCGTTCACGCGACATCGTCTATGCGGGTGGGTAAGGCATTGATATCTCTTGAATATATTTCAAAGTGGAAGCGCGCGCGCGTCGCGCGAAATAAAATTTATCATCGCAAGGCCAAACGCAGTTCTTTCAGGCGTTGCCAGTTGCCTGCAGTTTAATCCTTGTACGTTGTATACCATGCCCACATTATTATATAGTATACCATACAAGTTCTATGGTTAGATTATCGCGAATTATGAATTGTAGATTTCTATATTTACCCATTATCTGCATATTCTGATCATGCAGCCACGCCTGAGATTGATTTTTCGAACGAATTATTCAGGAACTGTTATACAAGAATATTATAAATTATTTACCCCATCATACGCTTCCTTGCTAAACAACTTTGCCACTGACCTTTTGCCGTGTATCAACACATGACCATGATAATGCAACTCGGACGTGCATAATAACCATTAGAATAAAGGTATTGCAGCGACACGAAGAAACCATACGATCCTATCGAATCGATCATATTCATCTCCATCGTTACCTACACATACAATTTACAACTAAAATTGAAAAAACAACCGCAGTTTGCAGCTTGAGAAAATTATACAATTTACCTATATTATATCTAATATATAATATCTTTGAAAATTTTTATAATATAGCACATATATTATTGCGAAATATCGTGCAACACCCAAAAATTGCACAATATAATGAGCACAAAGAGGAACGAACTTTTGAACATAAATTTTTTTTTTTTTTTTGGGCACCCATCCTTATACAGCACAGATCAACTGTATCCGTGTCACCTACGCGATTTTAAATGACACGCATAGATATTATAATATTCGAATGTCGAATTATAATTGACAACGGTATGTATTTATTAATATTACACATAGTACAATATATGTATATTATTGTAGAAATTAATCGGGCAGGGCAATTTATGCATTTAATAATTTTATTTCGTTTTTCTTGCCCTGTTATTGACATATATGAGAGGTATAATATAACTTGACTGAAATATGTGGACTGTTTGATTATAACGTTGGCATTGTTGAAATATACCGACTGCGAAACTTGAGACTTAATTTTCTAGCTAATGCTCACGGTGGCAACAACCCTTCGTTTGATGTTTACTAATAAATTCAACGTCTCTCATGACTGCGACAGAATTAGCGAGTGAAGAGAAGAAAAACGCCATGGCTTGGGCCATAACGACCGTCGACAAGTTTCTTAATGTTTGAAAATAATTTCAACGATAAATCACTCGCACACGAGTCATTTATATTCCGTGACTAAATTTCGTTACTTTTAATTAACGAATATAACTTCAACTTCCTAAATCTTATTGAATTTATCTTAATCGTCGCGACGTTAAACTTTCCTCCTGTAAATACAGTTCATATAGACGCTGTGTTAATTAAGAGTCGCTATTTACCCCATACACACAAATTATGTTCAAATTTATGTATTATATTGTACATATAGGTAGATATGTGGATTACATTTTTGGTGCAACATTTTGAAATTTTTGGTACCTTATAATATATTGTACGTATATCTGATCACCTGAATTATTACGAGATGCTGACAAATTAGAAACGACTTTCACCAAGACAGCTCGATATGAATATATATAATAAGTCACATAATTCAAAATCCTTGATATTTTCTTCGTTTAGATATTATAGAAACGAAGTCGTGGGCTGTACATCGGGTGCCTTGTACCTCGAACTGCCCACGCGTCGGGATGTTTTTGGTCCTTTCGATACTTTTTCCAAGTGTATAAAACGCTCGGTCATAACCACCAGCATTTCGGCTACAAGGATTTTTAGATTATTTCTCTTTTCTTTTTTTATTCCATCGGCTATATGAGTAATAACATAATTACTGTATTCAGCCCGCATGCCCATCTCCGATTCCCGTTTTTTTACTTCCATTTTCTAAAATTTGTTCTCTTCTGAAATTCGATTCGTGGGAATTGACCAGGGAGCGGAATCACTTAGCGGAATTACTTATTTGACCTTCGTATACTCTCGTATTATTATTCCGATTTTGGTTGAATTTTTTAATAAAAATTAGCAGATGTAATAACCCATTGTAAAAAAGGAATTCTACATATGACGTCGAGTTATTAGGTATAATAAAAATGATATCGTTGATCGCATCACCGGTTTTTCTTATATGCTTCTGCACATCTACAAGATATTTTAATTGTTCGCTCGTACATCCTGGTACCTGGAATAATAATATTTCTTTGGTAACAGAAACTGCAATATTGTGCGAGACACGTAATATTTACCGATAATATATATAAATGGATTCGCAGACTTCTTTTGCTCACCTTCAAAGCGTACATTAGTTGCGTATGTACAGCAGCGATTTTAGTCATTGATTGTAAGTACTCCAGAAAATTCTTGGAAAGGTTGGCACAAAACCTATAAGATATCTCAAGTCATGCTTAAACAAAAGACGAAAGAATTTCAGCGTTCCCTGCAGATGATCTAAAATTAACGAACAACGTTTTTCATTCGGTCCTCTCCCAAATGAACAAAACTTTTAACAACGCTCAATTCTTATGGCTCGTTGAAAGCTGGAAGACCTTTGAAATTAACGGAGAGCTCATGACATGAACACGTTGTAAATCATTCATAGATAAATTTATCTAAATAAATTACTAATATTCAGCTACTAGTGTTAATATATAGACAGTCCTCATAAACACAGCACTTTCAAATACTGCATATCAACTTAACTTGTAAATAGGACAGTTTACGTTTCTTCATTATCCTCATATAGGTATGAACGAAGTGCGTTTTCTCGTCACAATATATATAATATTATGTGTGTGTAAATTGCATCCTACTGTAGCGTATACTTGTAATAAATTACACACATAGGCATGAAGCAGGTGAAGCTTGATTATTGCTTCTCGATCCCCACGATCTGACATATTTAAAAAAAAACACTCGATTCTGAAATTGAATATTCCGAACATAAAGATAAAATAATCATCATTTATCTATTAATTTTGACAAAATACGATCGTATTCATCAATAAGAAATTTAATGATCCCTCTTTTTGAACACGTCTGTGCCCACGACTATATATAGGTTATATGGCGACAAAGCTGATGAATAATTGGAGCTATGTTCAGTAGATATTATTATTCTAATTGTAGGCGTTTTAAAGGCCGACGTGTTCAGCGACGAACTTTTTTATAATTATCACCAGTCCGTAATGAGCTGATTCTGTTGCTACAATTTCTATTACAAGTAAGAACTTTGAGTGTACACCTACTTATAAAGATATATCGATCAGGATTATTGCAGCAAATGCAGACGCGTCTCCACTGAGCAAGGACGTTTTTTTTCTATTCGATTCAAGGTTAGATGGAATTGATGATAAAATTGGATTGAGTCGAATTACGTCTGTAAATTATAATATAATACTTAAATATTCGTGCATTACATGATTTACCGTTTATTTTTTATTTTAATTTGATTTTCTTTTTTGTTCTGTGTATTATATTAATGGTATCAATTATGCCGTAATTAGCGAACATGCAATCCCGACGACTGCTGCTGGTGAGGTCAACCGGATTAAGGATGAGACCAGAAGATGGGCTGGGAACAGAAATAGCCATGATGACGTAACCAATCCTCCTCCTTTATTTTCTACCTCTCACACATATACTATAGATACCTTCATGCGTATGTATTTATATATATATATATGACCACCCATACGCACCTGCATCTGTGCGCGTATATCTTCTCTCTTTATACCTACGCTCGTAGCTCTCACCTTTATGTGTACTAATATACCTATATGTATGCAGGAACTTTATGGTTGTATAAATTCACCGACACGGCCATCACGATGCAGGAGCCAGTGCCTCTAAAGTCACCACTGTAAATAGCCACTTCGATAAACTGGATCCCTGAAGCTGACCGATTCGTGCTGAAGAATCGAGACTTCGGAGATTCTGGAGGAGTCTAGACGAACGAAAATTCGGGACGTGGAATTCCTGGAAAAAATGAAAGTAGAGCCTTGTGCATAGTTGACGTTATATTTTACATTGAGCAAGACGTAACGGATTTTTTATTCTAAGATTTCCCGCTTTTGTACAACCAATGTTTTTTTAATCCGTTTCTTAATTGATAGCAATTTTTCGGCAATTTATATCCTGACTTACAGATATCCATGTTGGAATCCGGCGCCTGGGATGCCATTCAAAATTCATAATGCGCTAATCAGACTTTCACGATATTATTATACACATGAATATAAATAAGAACGGCCCATATGATATCTGGCGCATGAAATTTCGGTACGTGATTTGATAAGAAATTGTTCTATTTAGAAAAATAGAAAGAATAAAAATCAGTGAAAAATATCTTGGAGATATATAAATTAAGCGCACCTGCGTACCATAAAAACTTCTTTTTTCATTCATTTTCATTTATAAATATATACATACGTGCAATTCATCTTTATAGAGGAAGGCTCGATCACCTGTGCTAAACTTTCATCGAACGGTTCGTTTATAGTATACACTATAATTACATCATAGATAGATTTCCCGTGACTCCCTTACTTGTACGAAATGATGTCAGAGGCTTAAAGTGTGTCTGTTGATTCATGTCACATACTTATAGTTTCATGGAATGCAATTTTTCCTGGTAGTCTGAAACGGAGACGTATCACTGAAAGAAATAAAAAAAAAATTAGTGTGATCGGTATACGTTTTTTGGTTGAGGATAATATTTTTTGTTGTATAGAGAAAACGATATTCTGATTATTTTAACGAAACATATTTCTTTGGGTATATTTAGTTTTACCTTGTTGTAAAGGATACGATTTTTGCTTAAACATAGCAACACTCATTTCCGGCAGTTCACCTTTTAAATCCGAAGAGATTGTCCAAGGCAGCAAAAACACGAATGTTGATTGACCGGATGCGTTGCCGCGAGGATCGCGAAGCTTCGACTACACTCTTAGGTGTTATATCTTGCAGCGAGATGAATTTGACCTTGTCAACTTGACCAAACTATTAATTGTCGTTGTTAATTACAATAAGCTACGTATATCTACTTAGCGTTTACATCATGTGTGAGAATCTCATTATCTCGACACAAAATTTGTATCCAACACACCTCTATAGGTATCCGTACGGCTATAGTCAACTCTTCCTTATTTGTCGGTGAAACCGTCGCGAACTGTATCCAAAAATTTGCATACCCGTTCATATCAACTTCGTATTTATTGGTTTATTGTTTTTTTTTTTGTTTTTTCTCGTTTCATTTTTTAGCAACCGCGAATTCCTACAACATCCCTCGACTGATTTTATGAGTGAAATAAAAAATACAGCAAAATTTTATCCGAACCTTCAGACAAATCTTCCGACCATTTTGTTTACCGCTTGAAATGTATGAAATAATTATGTTCTTTTCCTCTTTGTTCGTATCGAACAACGGTCGTATCCACGAAATTTTATTTAAGGCCTCCATAGGAGATCCATTTCAAATTATTCAGATGATTCTTTCGCGATGTGCAGTCGCTCTCGTCTGCAGCTGTAGGGTGAGATGGTTTCAATAATTCTTTTGATAGTCAGCGTTTATTGTGAGGCTTCCATAATTGATGAAATTCAAGAAACGAAAACGACGATATTTTAAGATTTTATCGTCTCACGCCACCCTGTAGGCGCTATAATAAAGTGCTAAATTGTTTTACGGTCATACTTTTGCGTGGGCCATTCGCGCGTGGGTTTTCTTGGCCTTCGAAATCCTTCGGGGGAAGTATACTGGAAGCAAAAGCAAAAGCAAAAGCAAGAGCGGGGCCGAACCTCGGGGTCGTACGACTTAGAGGCGTGGGTTTTCGGTGGGAGGACTGGATATTTACCTCGACAATTACAAATACGTGCGAAGAACCGGGAGGTGAGCCAACTTTGATTACTATATAACTGTACCCATTTTCATACAGGCATACATCAGAGAAAAAAAAAGATAACTGTCTTCAGTTGCACAAAGAATGCATATGTCGAGTAATGGGTGACGAAAACGAATAAAAACGAAAGTCAGAACGTAAACGGCATTGTAATCATATTAATCAATAAAATAATTTATATTACACTTGACAAAACCAATACCTATATGGATGATAAAATAACCGGACATTTTTTTCCTTATCCTTCTCGAATTTTAGTATTGGGAAAATTAAAACTCCAGCTGACACAAGACAAACGTAACTATGAGCAAAACTAAAGACTTGTGTAATCAATAATTATCATTTGATGACGCGGTAGCCTTTCAACGGCTGATTCACTGTCTCTGTATTCACAGAATTGGGCATGTTAAATATCTATCCATTTATTTCATTTTTTATTTATTTTTTTTTTTTTACAAATTTATGCAGCTTGTTTAGTTTTTCGAGACTTTTTTATCTCCTTACGCTTCTCTTTCTCGGAAGCGTCATGTAGACGTCGCTTCTTCCTGAGTAACCAAATCTCTTTAGCCCTGTCTTCTTTTCCTTGCATCATGCTCTTGTACAAATTTCGGTGCTTTTTCTTTATCATTTTCTCACGCAATCGAAATTCTTGCTTCTCTATACGATTTTGCTCCCATGGATTCTCCTTGGCCAACTCACCGGGCTTAACCTTCATTCCCTTTTTCTACAACGAAAAATATTTCGCATCAAAGAATTTCAATCAAAAATTTATGTTCAGAATGTAATTAAATTCTGACCGCGAGAACCTTACCTTTTTTAGTCTTTCGCGTTCCGCTTCGTCTGCTTTCGTACTTATTTCTATGGTTTCAGGTGTGTCTACAGATGTTTCGGAGTCGCTATCTGCGTGATCTTGTCCCTCAGAGGTTGGATTCACTTCTTCTTCAACTTCGGCATCTTCCTTTTCGTCTGACTCTTCACTATCGTCTTCGGCTTCATAAGAATTGGATAATATCAATTATTGAATGAATATCTGGGGTTGTGAATTGAAAATTCAGTCTGTGAATCCTATATAGCTACCTGTTTTCACTTTGAATTCTGGATCTAACAGAGCACGTTGCTCAGGTGGAATATATGTCTGATCGCGTAATGTATCCATGAATGGTGAGAGATGCGGCGGAAGGACAGTACCCATCAAATATTTTTCTACCGGTAACAATTCTCTGGCATTTACTGAATCGAATACCCATTGTGGTTGAACGTAATATCTGGAACAGTAATTTTCTGCTTAATATTGAAGAACATTTTTAATAGTAAATGTTTGATGTTTTAATAGTAAATTTGTCGTCTTACCGCGATATAAATTGCTTTGCCATGGTTGGCCTGTCCACTATTTGATGTGTGATACTTTCATCATTTTCATCAAACGTTGAACCCACAAAGAGAATCTTATCCCAAGATACCTCTGCTCCAAAACACCGCAAAACAAATACGAGGGGTTCTCTAGGTACTTCTCGGTTTATGAAAAACTTTAAACCTTTGAATAGGGTTTTCAATTTTTTTACTTTATCAGCTTCTATCCTTGCCAACTCAATTTGAGAAGCATCAGTTTCCTAAGGAAAATGTGTGTATCATGAGATGCAATTAGGCATCAAAGATTAGGCATGCTTACAAGTTCTCAGACTTACTGTTGGGAATTGATCAACGTCCAATTCCTCCTCTTCTGGAGTTTGAGTCATGCCGCTGGCACTGGACAGAGGTAAGTTTAAGGCAGCAATTCTTTCAGACACATAAGCTTCTTCATCTACCAATTTACCATCGCTGCTTCCTTTAGCAGAAATACTTTGTTAGTTAATGAAGTTAAATTCTGTCAAAATAAAAATATGTAACACTTAGAATCATTACCTGGAGTATTGAATTTTGGTGGATAAAACATGTTCAAGGAGTGATAAAGTCTGAAGTTCACGAATCCCAGCATTATAACATAAAACTCAACGAAAGTGGCCATGATTTTAAAGTCTACGTCATTTTTAGATTGTGGTTCGAAAGAAAAATGATGTGGAACAATCCAGGTAACAGTTTGGCCTTTAATCTCAGCTTGATAATAGAAACCTTTTATAGAAACGAATACTTTTCTGAGTGCTTTAGCTGCTATTATAGCATGCATGAATTCTACAGTTAAACGTCTACACATAATCGAATGCTGTCTTGGCACATGGGCTATGGAAGGAAATGTGCTGAACAAAAAACATAGTGTCAAACAATCGTCAAGGTCTCGCAACGCATCTACGAATGTTGGATAGCGTTCTTTCACTATGTGATCTAGCTTTAACTGTGGGTGATTATTTAAATAACGCTTCATCGCACTAAAATCTCTCATCGCTTTAGCCCGCCCAAGTTTTCGGTTGAAAATCTGAAACATTAGACTCAAAATTATAAAAATAGCTCCTGTTCAAAATAGAATCTTTAAACTCTTTGAATAACTCATAAGAAACGTATGACATCCTCAGGTTACCTTGAATTCTCGAAACTTCCATATTATTGGTTCATGCATGAGAAATTGTATGTCTTTCTTGTGGTACAAGGTTTTTATACTGGTATCGCCTTGCTGAGCCCGCTTTCTGTTGCGAGGTTCTCTGGGATAAATTCCTTTTAATATGCATAGTTTGCGAAAATCTTTCAATGATAGTTGCAATTTCTTCAGGGCAGATCGTCTCGATAAAAACTGAGCACCTTCACCAGACTGGTACTGTAAATAAGCAATGCAGAGATAATATATGAAACAGACTTTAACATAACCTTAAAATATTTATATTTTGCTGATGGACGAAGAAACCCCTTATGCCCGCGAATGAAATTTATTGACATACGTACCTTCTTCTTTCCTATAACAACCATCTTGCCAACGATCAGTTATTTCTAAGTTTTATCATCTACTGAACCCTGCTCTTTCTATACCATTTAAACACGTGCGCGAGCACTTTCAACAGGCAATCACCGACACGAAGCGTGTGCAAGACAGAGCGATACCGACATCGATAGTTGGCATTCGATCCGAGACATTGTTATTGTTATTCGAACCCTCCCGATGGAAGACATTGACGTATTCGTGCCGTTGTGGAATTCTTTGGGGTCGTTAATACATAGTATGCCAGCAGTCTCTGATGCCAGTGTACAAAACAGTTGCAGTAATCCCTATCACTGAGTAGTTGGGATTATTGTTGAGATTTTTTTCCCACAAATCATATAATAATTCGTAGCCCAAGGTAGTACGTCATGATCTTCACGCACGTGTCCGTACATACACCCTTGTTTTGCTGATGTATCCACATGTGATGAATCCCTTACCAAGCCTAGTTTTGACAGATGAAAAATGTTCTATTCTCGTAAACCGAAATGGGCAAAATGGAGAGTACAGTCCCAGGCAATGGATAGTGTGACTTGACGAATTATAAGACAACACTACATCATGTAGGGTAATATCTCATTGGGCTCCCTGCACTAGGGTAGGCTCCATCTGATGTAACACTGTTCCTATCAAGCAACGCTACCAATTGCCTCTAAATATACGTTATACCACTTATACCCTTGAATTTCTAATAATTACCAGAATAATTTGCTTTCATTTACATTTATTGTTTTAGATGGTCCGCACTTATAAGAGAGTCTCCAACCGACATAGCTGGTCAATAGAGAACATGGAAAGTGCTGTTCAAGCTGTTATCAAAACCAAACTAGATCTCCTAAAGGCAGCACGGCAGTTTAGAGTTCCACATTCGACACTTAAACGTTATGTAAAAAAAAGAAAAGAAAATCCTTGGTGTCCAGTGGTGAAGAAATTAGGAAGATACACATGCGTATTCACAGTAGCTCAAGAGGAACAATTGGCACAGTTTTTAAAAAATATGGAGGAAGAAGCCTCTGGTCTTACAATGATTGAATGTCGTAAACTGGCTTATCAACTAGCTGTCAAAAATGGCTGCACGCATAATTTCAACTCAGAGACTGAGATGGCTGGCGAAGATTGGATGCATGGTTTCTTGAAGAGACATGGAAACGTAATTATACGAAAATCCTAGACTGTAAATAGTATCGTAAGTGATATATTGAAAGGTAATGGTAACCACATCGATTGATAATTATCTATCCATTATTATTGGAAAGCTGATGTACAACTTGCAATACACATTGTATTAAAATAATTCATTTGCCATGACGTTGGAAATACATTCAATAATAAATAATTCTGTTTTTAGTTCAATTAATTAGTTATCTAGATAAATATGTTATATCGATCACACCGGCAGACATGATTGAAAAAGGACGCCTATAAACATGTAAGTTTGATCTACTCTTCTCCCTCGTTTTCCGACTCACTTTCTTCACTTTCATCTTCTAATTCCGTCATTGGAAACCGCAGTAAGGCAGCCACTCCGGTTAATTGATCCAATTCTAGAACAAAATTCTTAATTTACCATAACGAATTTAACATTCGAATCAAGCTTCCCAAAATGGATTATACTTACGTTCACCAGACACATGCATACTGGAGAAAATTTTAACGTCACCACCAGATTCTCGAACACTGTCTACTAGGTTAACGTATTGTTTCCGCAATGCTATATCTTGGCATCTGTAGCAAAAGAAAGATTAGCACGAGAGTTCATAAGAATAATGACTTAACGGGTATCACATGACTCGCCTGAACAATTTATCCGAAATTAACAGGGTCTCGATAGCCTGGGCCTCGTTGGCTTTCTCAACGTGTCTTTTGCCGTAAAATGCTCGTGCTGATTCAGTTTGTAAGAGCATGTAGAACGCTTCCAATGCCCGAACTTCACTTGCCGCTTTAGTATCGGCCACACGACTCACAACTGCTGGATCTGCCAAAACCTCTGCCAACAATCATAGCATTAATAGACATATTTAGATGAAATTGTTCGTTCATTAATCAACTTATCGAATATTCAACACTGAAATCTTTCGTAAAAAAAAAAATTTGGAAGTAAACTATTAATTATAGATATGATACCTCTTAACGAGTGTTTGAAGCCAGAACTTGCGTGCACAAGCATGAATTTGGCCTTGTTATCTAAGATAACTTTATTATCAGTCCTCACAGCTTCTTGAAGCATATAGTCCATAAATTGATTCTTGACAAAACCTGGGCTAGCAATCAAGACACACTTCACTATGTCGAAATTAACATGGCGTAAAATGGCTTGCATTACGCTTTCGTAAAAGCGAGCCAACCCCTGAAAGATTTATCACAAAGAGTTATTGAGATTAATGAACAACTTTTAGACATGCAAAATCTATGTGTGCGAATGATGCAGAAAACAAAATGAGTGGCGAAATCAGACTTATATGGCAGTAAGATGGTAAGCTAGTGTAGAAAATAATGGCAAACCTTTTCGTGTTGTGATACGTTTCCTTTTCGTTTTCTTGGAATATTTTGATCTACTTTTGCCCGAACCAAAGTCATGTTGGAAGTCACAAGACAAATATGAGCGATTCCATCCTGCATTATAGCTGCAGCCAAGTCAGCGCTCTGGAAAAATAAAAAACTGTCAAGTCTCATAAACTAACTCATTCATGGTAAATGTAATTGAAAGTCCTAAAAATATGAGAATAACTGTTGAGAAGCATCACTCTAATATCTATTTGAATTTGACAAAAACTACCTGAGTAGGATCGCAAGCTGTGTCCACCCGTTCCAAAGCAATCGAATCCCACTCTGATTTGAAGAGTGTGAATTTTCGATTTTGCTCCAAATCTAATGTATGATAAGCACCCATCTGCAACCAAGAATAAAGAATTCAATATTCTCTCAGATTATTAATACCGGTAACTTAATCATTCTATCATTGACAGCTGCAAAATAAGGTAAAATTATTTCCACAATAAGATTAAACTTGAGATTACCTTGACATACTGATTTTCTTCGATGTTTCGTCCCTTCAATCTCAGTTTACACGCTTGTGTATCGAAATCTATAGATTCAACTTTTATTGTTAGCACAGTTCTCACTCTATTGCTGGAAGAACTTCCAGTTGATGATTCCGTTTGTACTTTTCTGTCGACATAAAATTAGTCAGCTTGGGTACAAAGTTTTGACAGTGATATACGTCTCAGAGATAATTCTAGAAAATGTTGACAGTAATAGAGACCTACCTGATGGTAGATCCACGTACAGAATCTCCTTCGCTTATTAGATTATATGCATGCCATAGATCTTCTGGCTCTTCTGGGATCATAGTGACGTTACTGTGGAAAAAAATTATTAAATTCTCAGTGAAGGAACTAATCCAATTTATAAACAGCTTAAATATCACGATCTTTTTTTCATAATAGGTAAAGCTGACAATGAAACACGTACCCGTCACCGTCCCGATCAATAGTTTTTGACAGCAACTTCATTTTAAGAAAATTATATTAACTAAACACTATTCACAGCCTAACGTTCAACATTTTAATTGTTCTCGTTGAGGTTATGCTCGGTTTAGCTCTGACCGGCCATATGTTCTTTCACGTTTTTAACAGGTTGCTTGCTGTCGCAGCAATTGAAAATCGTTATATGATCGTTAATGATATTGCACGTTACTCGAGTGAAAAAAAAATTAGCTTCATCATAAAAAATATAGTAAATGTCATCTATTCCCAAGTCAATTGTATCGAACACTTTTCAACATCTATTGTATTTTCATCATAACTCGATATACGGCGAAAACTTTTCGAGTAGAAAAAATACTACACTTCACCGCGACATGACCACAGCAGAGCACCGTAGAGCACTGAAAATCATGCTGAAAATAGAACGCACTCGTTTTGAATGGTGGGAGGAAGAATTTTTAAAGAGCCAATAGCAACGAATTCAGACCTCCAATGACTCGAGATTCAAAATCAGTGAGTAGCGGGCAGTAGCGGGTAATTCAAATATATTGTAGTGTGAAAGATTAATGCGTCCGTTGACTGAAAAGATCTGGTGCCATCATTTTCATCGTGGTGGAATCATTATGAATATCAACAAGAAAAAAAAGAAATATCGACTGAAAACTTGCATACCAAAGTAGCAATAGTGTAATATACCCGAAATTTCCAGGTTTATTGATTGGGCGCAATTAAACAGAGCAGAAAAGGTTCACCGATTTCGAATTATCCTGTTTATTGCTACCTCACATTACATGAACATGTAAGGAAAATGAAATCAAACCAAAAAAGATGAATCATACAATTTTATGTACAAAACAATTTGTGTTCTGAAGACTGTATAATCAATCATAACCCGAATCGGCCTGGGGTTTTACGATAACTGGCAGGGGTTCCTGGTTCTCTTGCACCGGGAGTCAATATTTCCTTCCTGAAAAATGAATAAAAAAGTCATGAGTAGAATCAAAATTGGTATTTTGTAATCTTCAATGACAGTAACAAAAATTCCGAATAAAACCGCTTCTTACTTTCGCACCGAAGCTTGTTCCTTTTCAAGCTGTTCCTGAGCTCTAAGCCGCATCTCCTCTTCAGCAACTTTCATCTGCCCTTCCATTTCATGCAGATGCTGTAGGGCCTGTCGCCGTTTAGCTCTGCCGCTACGCCCAGTTTCTTTGACACTGAAAAACATAGGTCCGAGTTCCGCAAGCCAGTGTCCATCAACAGCGGTGACACATTGCATATATTCCTTGGCAGTCATGACTAACTCATGGTAAACTACGTAATCAGGAGTAAAACCCATGCCGAATAACGCAGATGTGGGATGGAGATGGCAAGGCATTCCTGTACGGCAATTGACGTATTCTCCTATTCCTTTCAGACGTGCAGCTTGGTGAAAATATGCCGAACAAATACATTTTCGTACCACATCCCAGTCAGTGCCGCAGCTTACGACCTCTATTTTCTGTTGTTTCAGGATCTCCTCAAGTTGTTGACGAACCTCTCTAACTTTACGCATTGCTTTACCGTGTATGAAATGGTCGTTACACCACGAGGTAGAATATCCGTTTGATTTCCATTGATTGTATACATTCAGGAATGTCAAATGATCAGATTCTGGGACTTGGAACTTTTCTCTGGCAGAATCTGAATCCTCTTCTCGCCCTTTAGGTCGGTAGAAGATTGATGGCACTGACAGCATTGAAACTGTAAATTGATGATAATCAAAAATTGAATGCAAGAGCTACAAAAAATCACATCAAACCATTTTCACCGTTTCGGAACAACAACTTGCTAAATCCAAGAACGCGAATGGCAAATGGTTGGAATGACAACTTTTCTTAGAATCACCGTCATCGATATGAAAAATCTCACGTGTGAAAAGTCTTACGTATCCCTAATAATTTACAAGCCATAGTGGAAGAAAACATACCTATTATCAGAATGTCGGCAGTGCAGCCAAGTTGTGAGGCAACGATGAGCATCTGACACTGTGGAGGATCGAGGGGAAATTCTGCCATTTGACGTCCGAGGGGAGTCAGGCGCCCAGTATGGTCCAGGGCACCCAGAATCCATAACTGATATAGGGAATTGAGTATATTGTCTTGGGGTGGAGGATCCATGAAGTGAAAAGCTAGCAAGTCTTGCACCCCAAGGGATTTGAGTAGAAGGACGGTGTTGGCTAAGTTAGTTCGCTGAATTTCTGGCACTCCAGTGAATAGCAGCTCGTCCATGTATTGTCGGCGTGTATAAAGCCGATAACAATGACCAGGACCAGTACGTCCGGCTCGCCCTGCTCTCTGATCAGCGTTAGCTCTAGAAACAGGATATACCTGGAGCGCATCCATACCTATTCTTGGATTGTAGACTTTTAGTTTGCAATAGCCTGAGTCTACCACAAAGACAATGCCATCCACCGTAAGAGATGTTTCTGCGATGTTAGTTGCCACAACACACTTGCGAAATCCACCTTCTGCACGTTGGAAGATTTTAGCTTGTAAGTCAGAGGGAAGTTGCGAGTAAATAGGGAGAATGGATAGAGGAGGTGCGGAATCGATTTCGCCAAGCCTTTCCTTCAGTGCTTCGCATGTTACTTCGATGTCCTCTTGACCAGGCATAAATACTAAAACATCACCGCTTCGGGGCTGAAGATGAATCTGCAGGACCTGCTTAACAGCTGCATCCACATAATCTTCGACAGAGTTTTTAGCGTGAATTATTTCAACAGGGAAAGTTCGTCCCGGAATTGCAAATGTTGCCGCATTACCAAAGAATGCAGAGAATTTAGTAGAGTCCATAGTTGCAGACGTTACTATCAGCTTCAGATCGTGGCGACGTGCAACTACCTGTGTTGAAAGTCTAATGTGAGTAAACCAATGAATAAGCAATAACAAATCATGCATATACAAAAAATGATAGATGATTAACTGCTGAGACAATCAGCAATACAAAGATTAGATAGCTCTACCAAACCCTGTACTGTTGTGCACCTTATTCAGCGTCATAGCGTTTCAAAACTCAGATTACAGTCGATGGCGTCAGGGCTCTTAAAATCAATTTTGTTAGGGAGAAACAGCAGTATCAGCAATGGAAAAGAGTTTAGACGTACAAGATTATTTGCATTGAAGGACTCTCGTTGGTTTAATCGAGAGGAATCAAATTTATTTGAAAATGTACTCGAATCTGGGTACATATTAGAATTTCGGGTGGCCAGTCTGAAGGATAGCCAAATTATTAGAAAGGATGCGGGAACCACCTCAAAATTTGGCATTATGGTATGGATGAACAAACCTGGTAAGTAAATGAATATTTCATACACTTTGGCAATAGGACTTGCCACAGAAAATACGTAAACTATCAGCCTCTACAGGTTTCTGATGTAAAATCTTATATTATAATTATGTTGTTTCAGTCTTGTGTGTAATTGTAAAAATTTTGATTGCATTTCGTGATATTAATGTTTGTTTCTTATCTGCATCGCAAGAAAGTGATTGCCTGTTGAAAGTACAAGATAAGTACCTGTAAATGAGCAAGTGACATTCAAAAACAAACGGGGAAAAACTTTTAAGAGTGTTCAATCCTTGATAAGATATAGTCAGATAAACATCACCGGCTGAATAATTTTTTTCATATTATAATTGAATTAATAATTAATCAATTGTTAGTAACTGAAATTGTCCAAGGTAGATGGAGGGAAAAGGCTAGCTGTCGTGATACACCTTGTCGAATCAGATAAAGAACGTAAAAAATCAGGCCGAGAAATGAGGTGCAGTACTCTAGACAGTTTTTGGATGAATGGAACAGAAATCCGAATAAACAACATGGATGAACATAAAGCAAAGTCTGATAGTCTATCAACCATTACTGAACGGATAAGCCGTGCATTCAGAGGCTTCTACAAATGGAACGACAGTTATTCCTTTGTACATTGGTGCCGTTATGGTACCCCAATTCCTGTTGAAGAAAGTAGCAAGAAAAAGCAGCTACAACAGGCTGCGTTGCGTTGGGGAAGCGTATCTGCCAGCGCAAGTGCACTATTTTATGTTTCAAGGCATCAACGACAACATCATAATGCTCATTAGAATGCATAATTTGATGTCTTACACTCATAAAGAAGTGGATAAGATAATGCGATGCTCATGAAAAAGTGCATGAGTGGTATAGCAAAGGTTACATATTTGTATATTTATCCTGAAGATGAATTGAATAATAGGAGAATTAGTTTCCTAAAAGTGATTAGTAATCAAAGTGTAATTAAGATTCTAAATAAACATTTCGTTCCATCCTAATTGGTTTCTTGTATTTGTTACTATTGTTTTCTGAGTCGTGTAACGTAGACTGTGAAACAGTGATCCTGATTAGTTATCTAATATGAGCTGTAATCTGTAGAATTATAATACCATGTAATTTATGAGATAAATCAAACACCTAAATCACGGACGACAGTCATGGATCGGTGAGCTTTATGCCTGATGCTTTCAAGGAAGTATCAATTTTGTAATTAGTATTTTCCATCTCATAGAATTTGTTGGTTAAAAATATTTTTCATTTAAAATATGAATCTTACCTCTCTAAGCAGCCCGAATAGTACATCGGTCGATAAAGATCGTTCATGAGCCTCATCCATAATAACGACACTGTATCGATCCAAATCCCCTTCACGTAAGCTCTCTCGTAAGAGAATTCCGTCGGTCATATATTTTATGACTGTCTGTTGGATTGAAGCGTTGATTAACAATTGCGTAAGTATATCTCTAATCTAATTATAATAATTCAACAAAACATAGCGCATGACTCGTAAGTTTTTATTTTTCAGAATGCTGTAAGTATGAGTTTGAAATAGGTTGGGACACTTTACTAAATGTTTACAGAGACTGCACTAAAAAAAAAAAACAATGCTAACATGCGACTAATAAAGTTTCAACGATCATCCTCCTCACCTCTTTTGAAGTACAATCTTCAAAACGAATTGCGTAACCCACTTTCTCTCCTAGCGGCGTAGCCATTTCATCGGATACCCTTTTGGCAACTGACATCGCTGCTACTCTACGAGGTTGAGTACAGCCTATGATTCCGTAACAACTGTACCCATCCTCATGCAGGTACTGTGTTAGCTGAGTCGTTTTTCCACTACCAGTTTCTCCCACAATTACAACAACGCTATTTTCCCTTATAACATTGAGTAGTTCTTGTCTAACGGCAAAAACTGGAAGGCTTCGTCGTTGATTTTGGATTGTCTTGTGCCTGAATTCGCCTGAACTTTCACCAGTGTTGATGTGACGAGCATACTTCTGCCCAGCCTTGAAGTCAGTATCCTGACCCTCTCGATCCCCATCGGCGCCTGCCTTTCCGTCAGCTCCAGGGACTCCCATAATATTTCCAATAGCTGTGCCAGCCAATTCCCAGTGCTTACGCTGTGCTCTCCGCCGCTCTTTTTGTTCTCGGTAAGCTCGTACTAATGCTGACCCTTTCCGAGCAACCACAGCCATGTCTGAACTTGGATCTCGAACTGGTACTACTGGCTCGGGCTGCTTCGTGAATACGATGCGACCTAATTAACCTCATATCATTTTCTCATAAGAGTTTTCCACTAACTTAAATGTTATTGAATTGAATAAACATCATGATTCTGAAATGTATCACTCTCTTTAATTGGAGTATTCATTTGGAAACCATGATAGACTATAGTAAATTGTTTCGTGAAAATGTTAGTAGATGATTATTGCTCACCGTCTAGAAAAGGTGGGACAACGTTGTGGACCAACAGATGAACTCTAGCTTCGCCCTCATCATCAGGATCATCGTCATGTTCTAGAGAACTAACTACACCTGAGGTCAACATCCTGTTTCGCTCCCACAGCTCGTTGTCCTTGTTTATTTGCCGCTGTTGAGCCGATACTCGTCTCTCACGTTTAGCCTCCATCTCCATCTCCTTTTTTTGTGCATACTCCTCAGATACGTCTGCGAATGGACGATTTTCTCCATCGTCCAATGCATACCACTCTCGATCTAATCTGAAAAAGAAAACCATGGGAAATGTCAGGATCGTAATTGCAAGAATGTTAAATATTCAGTCAATCTCACGGTACTCACCTTTTCTGTTCTTCTTCCCATGCCTCTTTTTCTTCCCCATCAGTCATGGGAGTGGCTCCAGATGCCTTGCGTTCTTTATTCCAAGAGTTGTACTTATAGGAAGGTGTCCATTCACTTCTGATGCTGTCCTTTGGATCTTTAGATCCATATAATTTTGGAGTAGGATGATCCCAAGTTGACTTTCTGGGCTCAAAGTCTTCATCATCATCCCAATTACTCCGAGAAGTTGAATCCTAAGATTATTTTAATTCATGAGAGCTTCAATAAAGCAAGTTAACAAGTCTACCATTAAATGTTTATCCCAATCAAACAATTATTCACCTTGGATCTGAACTTTGGAGTTTGCGGCTCATCTTTAAATCGCAGCGGTGATTGCCTGGTGCTATCTCGGCTGCGGCTTCGATCCCTCTCTTTTTCCCTATCGTGTCTGCGTTTTTCTCTGTATAATTTATCTTGTGCATCTAATCTTTGACGGCTTAATCTAACCTCAAATCTTTGCCGAGCTTCTGAATTAACTCCACCAGTATGAGTTGGTGTCTCCTCTTCGTGCAGTCGATACTTCCTTTCCTTATAATCGGAGTTATGATCCGGAGACCTGCTTGTGCTAGGGCTAGATTGTACATTAGTCGGTTCTTGAGAATTTTCTCTACGCTTACGTTCAGCCAACTTATCTAATCCTAAGATAGAGGCTTGTGGTTTCTTAAAGGTGTGATCTGATACCTTCTTCCTAATTATCAACCCACCCGTTTGATTATTTTCACCTTCTAACCTGTATAGGTCTGAATCTTCTGGACGATCTTCAGACATTTTGACAAACAAATTTTCAAACTTGCAATAATCTTCAACAATGTAGCATTACATTTCTTTATACTCTCGCTTGCAATGTGCACTGGTTGCAAAGCGATCACAACTTAAAATGCTAATTATTATTTCTTTTATCATAGAAGAACTACAAGGTTAACCTCAGTCATGGCCGACCCGCGTCTGTGCAACAAAATTTACAGGTTCCTATAAATGTATAACCTACGGGGTTTAAGAGATAGATAATAATCACTGTAGGTCTGAATTCGTAGTCACATGTCACAGTCGACTATAATGTTTTGTAAACGTTACTTTATCACTCTGTACTTTACCCATGAACTCAAGCTTCACAACAAATAGCGTACGACAATGGACGTCACAACCACAACAATAACGCAACAATCGATATATGAAACAATTGAAAGCTTTCCTTGTTGAACCAAGTTCGACAATGGTTCGACCAAGTTTCCAATTTTTAACGCAAGCTATGTTCGGTGCTGCCATCTCTTAGAGTCACTGACCTGGGTCACACAAACTCGGATCGCACCATGGCAACGAATTCGTTAACCATGGTCACACAACAAACTGTCGTCGCAGAGGTCAGTGACACTCGTGCTTGCTCATGCTGCGAATGCATGGGGCGAATTGTGTTGTGGGAACGATGTTTATTGCTACATCCTTGTTGTGGGGATAATTGAAAACATTATCGGTGGCCACTTTTCCACAATTGAGATCAAAAGCTGAAGGAAAACTAAAAATGACCTGATTGCTTGCCTTCATCTTTTAGAAGTAGACCACTGCTGTCGATTATGGATTCACGAGATTTTTGATCTTTTGGTCCGGTTAACTTTCGATTATTATTTTCAACCCAACCTTAGCTGGTCCATAGTTCAGATGGTTGCATGAAATTCTTTTTTCAACTTCTGTAAATAAATATTGTCAGATACAACAGTACGTGGTTCAGAATCCAGATTTATATTGTAATAAGATAATATTGAAATGTAATTTATTATAGAAATATTTTTTTTATAAATAATTGCATTTTAAGAGCTAATATAATAATCAGACCAGAGAATTTGCTATACATCTATTGCTAGACAATAATTTATAATGTAATAAAAATAAATGTATGTCAGTCAAACGTAGCGCACGCGTATTAGTTAAGAGATGTCAACTTCTTCTATGGTTGAAATCAAATTGTCCAGACCGAGGAGAAATCCTTCCTCGTGATTCCCTTGCTCCCATTTCGATCTATGAGTTAGTTTCCGACCATCCGAAACTTGACAAGTCTTGGCAAAGTCTATAAGCCATACTCCCACCTTGTCTTCATCGTATATCATAAAAATGCTGCTACCGATCACCTTTAAAAAACAAAAAAAGAAACAAAAATTAAAATTAATCATTTTATCGCTAGATAATGGTATCTCGTACCAATTTTAATTGGCACATTATCATCAGAAACTAGTAGCCCAAGGATACAACATATTGCTGGCACACATGAATAAATATGTACACGTATTATATTTACCTCGTGGGTTTGGAAGTAGGTTGATTCTTGGAACTTGGTTCTCAAGTTTCTCAGGCGTTCGAGTAATTTTTGGCGTGTATTTTCACGTCCTCTCAAAAATCCGGCCATAGTACTAAGAACCTCACTGTGAGATTTGACTTTTTTCAAATCCGTGATTGGCGGACCACCAGGTAGCTTCATAGCCTCAATCCGAAATCCATGATCACATGTAGAACTTTGTTGTTCCCTAAATTGCATGTATCGTAATTTTGTGACAGCCCTCTCTTCATGCTCCTGAATAGTTGGAGCATCTGGATCGACCGCAACCATCTTCTGATAAAGATCCGGCCTAGCTGTTGTCTTCGAAACTTCAGATTCAAGGAAAGTACGAGTTCCCATTTTTATATCCATTACGTGAGGATCGTTAAATCCAAACAGTAAATCTTGAAGTTCTATGAAAGTATCGCCCTTGTATTCTACTTCTCGGTAATAACGAGGCACGCAATCTCTCATTGTCCCATCTTTGCTCAATGCTTCATAAACCATACGTTCGGTGTTTTCCGTCCCTCCCGTGCGCCTTTTCCAAACCGTTCCAGGGCCAGCTGGAGCAAAACCATCAGGATGTCCGGATAATTGGAACCACGATTTTAGTCGATTTTTCAAAAGAACATCGCTAGCTGGTGCCGTCAGATCCAATGCATTCTGTAAGAAAAACAAGAAAAAAAAATGATCATGAGTATAAAATTTAATTAAAAGGAAAAAAAAAAGTTCTCTAACTCTTGCGCTTGTGAAACCAGTTGAGGGGGAAATGAAGAGGGATTTTTAACCGTGCGTAATAATTTCACGTACCAGAGCGAGAAATTTTAAGGATAAATCCTCATCTGGCATTGATGTGTCGGAAAGCACAAGAGGAAATTGTTCGAGTCTTCGTACCGTTGCTGGGTCGTTGGGAAGTTTTGCGTGCGTAGATCCAGACCCTGTGACCGATGAACCCGATCGATTACCAACGGAAGTGCTTCTCCTCCATTGTCGGAATGCGCTAACAGCCGAATAAGATCCAGGCGTTTCTCTTTGACGTCGTTGCTCCTTAGGCGATGAAGATCCATGCCTCAAACGTGGCTGCTCCTTACTGGAGGGCTGTAAAAAAGGAAGAAAAAACACAAATTCTCATTAATAATCGAATTATTTTTTAAATCAATTCAAATTACTGTACGTAGCAATCGATATATAATATATATATATGTATATCATTATTAATTTTACCCCTTTCATTAAAAAGAAAAAAAAAAAGAGAAAAAAAATCGACTCGCCAATCAGATGCAATTCGTCCAATACAGATGTGAATGATATGTTAGAGTTTGAAATGCGTGGCACTTGTAAAATTATAGAATAAGGATTTAAAAGGGAAGGTATAATTTGATAAGGACCATTGCGATATTCGGATGAAAATTTAAAAATTTATCCGTTCGATAATTGTTTTTTTATTTTTTTCTCTCTCTCACTAAAATTAACAGGTATATGGAAAAACCACGTGCGCACAATTCAATGTTAGAACTAGTTTCCAAGAAAAGAAAAAAAGAGAGGAATCACCGATCATTGATCGTGCACGAGTCGACGGTAGCGGCGCAACTCAACAAAACGCGTGAGAGGAATCTCTCCTCTATATCTCTCAAAAGAAGGCTGCTTCTATGCCGTTTCGTTTATTTGACTACGACGCTCTATTGTCGTTATCTAAAGCCCATTATATCTCTAAGTAAATATCTCCGCTTCCATTTGCTGCTCTTTTATATTTGTTTAAATTTTTGACGAAATTAAAAACACAAGTATGTACCTATATGTAGCTTTCCTCTGCCACCCTCCCCCCTCGACGCGGTTCAACGCAACGACGTAATTAGCTGCAGGTATAACGATAAAATAACTATAGATAATATAGCCGTTACAACCATTGGCATAGAAGTAAAAGATTCAAAGAATAACAAAAAAAGAAGTCAAATAGATTGAAAAAAAAAAAAATTATCAACGACCGGTGATTGGTAAACGACAGAATGGACGTGACGAAACGTTCTTGTAAAAATTTCCGATTGTGCTTCGTTTTATATTACAACGGGAAAAAAGTAATTGATGTTCACGCATAAAATAGTCCGTCACTTCTTTCATAGTGATAATAAATTTCAAGAAATTAAACGTTTTTTAAAATAACATTTCAGAACATACCAGAATGTAAAAAACATCGAAATATCAGAAAATAATATCAAAATTGAAAAAGAAAAAATGGTAGAAGGGAACAAAAAATAAATGAAAAAAAAAAGACTCGCGAGATCTCTGCACGAGATTTTCCATACCAGGTATGGTCTCTAGAATTTATTAAGTTTTTTACCTTTTTCTCTTTTCCGCTATCATGAGCGTAAAAGATCAACGGCAAGTGTGTCAACGAAACGTTGGAGTCATGATTGAATGATAAAATTGGGTTAACGATTTTTTTTTTCCTCTTTTTTTTTTCTTTTGATCGATCGATAGAATACTAAATCAAATTTATGATACATTGATCGAATACTGACTTTTATTATACGGAATACTGTAAAAACTATAGATATTCATTTTTGTGCGGCAGTCGTACTCGAATTGACATTAAAATATCGAAAGATCTATGGAATTTGTTTTTTCTTCTACTCCTTAAATCAGGTATTATATCTGATATAATTTCTGGACAAAATTTTAATCGACTTTATATTCATAAAACGTATACATATACGTTTACAAGGACTTCAACTTGATTTCGCGTCGAATAAAAAACGTATTTTACGGATATATACCGTAATGATTGTACCACTTTTTCCCAACTATTTTATTTTTATCATTTTCAATAATAAAAGCAACAATTCGCTTCGCTTTTTTGTTTCTATACCGTGCATATAATGCGCGTTACTAAGCAATATCGTGGAAATCGGATCTTTGCCAGCTTTTTCTCTTGTACGTTGAATAAAATATCATTCGACGTGTAATTCATATACAAATGTAAAAAATTCACTCAATATATAATCGATCTAGTCTCGATACTCTCCCTGTACAAGTCACAAGGTATTATAATAATCAGAACGTGTTCATTGCCAATAATAACCTACATATAAAACAAACAACACATTTACGCGAGTGAATCAAATCGCGATTATAATTTCGATTACGCTATCTCGCAATAATACGGTATACATATACGGTGTACAGTACCAAAGCACAATTTGCACACCGAGATATTCCATTATCTGATTTCTTCATTTTTTATACGTCGTATATTCTTTCATCATTTGTAAAAATAAATAGATGTATACGTATATTTTGTAATTGTATCGGTAAAATGATGAACTCTTAAAAAAAAAAAAAAAAAAAAAGAATCAAAATCCATCGCTGAAATTATAATATAGTGCAGTTGACAGAATTACGAAGGTTTCTATTATAAAAATTTTTCTTTCAAATTAGCGAATAATGTAGAAGGAAGAAGATCGAATGAATAATTCAAAATCAGTTGCACAAGCGATCCGAAGTTCGTATGCAATTTCATTTGTAAGAACAAACGATACGTACCAGGAAACTATAATGTATAATATCGCAAATTCGGAAAATCCCTGAACTTAACGTCACTATAGTGTATAGTGCAAGAATCGCTTTTATAAAAACCATCGACGGTTAATTTATATGTCCAAGTATATAGTTAGCTAGCTATATATATATATCTATATATACTATGTATCTCGCTATATATTGTTGGATGAACTACAGTCAGTACAGGGTTATTAACGAGGCGAGACCTGCTTATAAATTGCGTAGTTAGAACGATATTGGCTGCGTCCTGCAAGCTAAAATCTTAATGGCGCGGCAGCAGTTTCGTATTTCGCATAACTATTTAATATGGTTATTGCTAGACCTGCAGGAATCCGCCGGACAATTTCGGACAAACAAATCTTTACATAAATTAAACTCACTAACTAAGAAAGATTTTAAACACGTTCTAGATAAGTCAACTGTATATGTACGATATTGTCTACGAATCAAAAAAGAAGCAAAAAAAATTATACACGGTACAAACTTAGATGAAAAAATATTATATACAGTTTCGATACGAATTTACAAATTTTTATATACCATGTATATATGATACATGTTAACCTGTTGATTTAATTACAATTATGTATTTCATACAAGCGATGATTGAAGAAAGACAAAAAAATTATTTTTCTTACAGGGGTGATCAAATCTAACAACGATCCGTATCGGTTCAATCTTAAAAATGTAAGTTTTGTATATACGATTAGCCCACGCATAAATTAATGTTATCTAGGTATACATTAATTAATTATTTCAACAAGTTATATGTATAGGTATATCAGCGCGAGTATGATAGAAGAAAAAAAAATTGAATATAGGAAGCAAAAAATATTATTTGACATGAGTAGAAAAAAATTAATTGAGAAGAAGAAAAAAAAAACAAGCGAGGAACACAACTTGACAGAGCTGATATGAGCATACATATGTATATAACTATATAGCTATGTGTATATATTTGAAAGTCAAAACACGTGAACGAAATAGCGTACGCGAAGGGGTAATATATAATAATTGTAAAACGAATCGCAGTTTTATTTTTATAAGCCCATCAGCACATATCGTATAATTTATAATAACAATATTATTGAACGCATTTGTATTTTCTGCACACGAAATTTCCTAGTATAACCTTTACGGTTGTCAGCCTTGCGATGCTTTTATAACGTACACATATATATCATAGTCACTATCAGGTCCTGGAAAACAATCGGAGTCAACAACCGTAATTCACAAACTAATATATATAGTACATACGTATGACTATAGGTATACGTATAAATATCACATAGATCTATATTTAAAAATAATTTTGAATGGAAATCGCGTACCGATGATAAAAAAAAAAAAAAAAAATTAAGATAGAAAAAAAAAAGAACAATTGACAACGTCCGGTAATTTTTACACTGTCAGGGGCATCGGTAAATGTTTGTCCTTTGCGAATATTTATTTAAGACCTCCTATGTGGAGTGCATAGACGTTATATACCTATACCTATAGGTATATATATGTATATAATAATAGTAAATATTTAACGATATGAAATCGCAACATGTAATGATGTGTATGAATATGTACAATTTATATCAAGCGATATGATAAAATAATTCTTAGTTTTAACGATATTATTTGAGCGAAAATCTTGAAGAGATTATCCGTAACCAATTAATCACGTCCAATAATATCCTCGGTTTTATTAAATTAAAAATTTTGCCTCTGATTTTGTTAAAAGTAAAAAATTCGTTCACGACATCGCGTCATTTGATATAGGTACATAATGAAAACCAAGATGCGGCGAATGTATGTAATAAAAAAATAGAAAAAAAAAAGAAAATATGAAAAATTTAATAATTTTTTTCGCGCACAGAAATATTATAGGTTACACAGATTAAACGAAAACAATTATACATAATATATATATTTTTTTTGTTTCAAATTCAAGTCAGGCTATAGATCAATATGTGTGTGCAGTAATACACATATAATATAGTACCGAACAAAGCGCACTTCGAAATGACATCCGACGGATAAACACTAATCGTTTCTTCGAACAAATCACAGTTTACGTTTAGCTGCGGTAACAATCGAGTATAGGATAAATAAAAAAAAAAAAAAAAAAAACTTAATACGTTAATCGAATTTCCAATTATTCGATACGGTAGTAAATTTTTAACACGGCGTAACGATAAGCGATGTCCGACCGCGCAATAAAATCAAAAGAAATTTTCTACACAGTACAGTTGCGAGCGATAAAATAAAAGTGAATTCACATATATACAGAGTGATAATTTTAATATCAGTGTGAAAATTATGTTGAACGGAATGAAATTCTTTTTTTTCGTCTATACGAAAAATAAGAAACTCCGAAATTTATTTTTACACGTGTATACCGCGATTTGTTCGGAGTTTTTTTTTGTTTTCAAATTTCTCTTCTCCTTCTGGGTTCGCAGTTTGTAAAATCTAATCATTCAAAATGATCACCCCACAGATGTGGTAAATCGAGTTATGATCCTATATCGGATGGGTTTCATTCAGACTGCTATCTGTGGATTTTAATTTCATGAAGGAATAAAAATTATCTTTAATCTTATCGCATCACTTTTCAATTATATAACTTCATCTTCATTATATTGTGGTAGTGGTGCAGATGATGTACAGCTGCAGGATCGACGGATTATTATTCATATTATACTTTTCTTACCACAACCATATTCTTATTATTATTATTATTATCATTATTATTATCATTTTAATCGAATAACTAACTCTTCCTATTTCCATATGCAGAGAATATTGGGGGAAAAAAAGAATTAAATAATTAAGACAACCACCTGTTGATTGAATTCGCTTGAAACGATTCGATTACATTTTGAGAAACAGTTCCGACCAGATGATTAATGATAATAAACTATATACATATACAAAATACACCTACTTATAAAAACATTAATCATGGCTGGAATTAACATCACCGCTCCCAGGGTTTTAAATTTCTTTTTGGTATTCGATAAAATGTCGATAAATATGGCTTTCATAATATTAGGATTAATAAATGACCCAACATTATTGACTTGTTTTTTTTTTTCTCTGTTTTTTTCTAAAGCTGCGTGGCGTATACCTGGTTGGAAATTATTTTAGAGGAAATTAAGTAGGGGCCGGCATATATGATGTATTAAAACGACGCATTTTCTATTCTGAACTCGTATAGCAACTGCAGCTGCCTATTAGTTGTTACTAATCGTTAATATAAAATAGAAGATTGACGTAAGTGTGAACCGAGAATTTTTCCGCTAGATTAGATATACCTTGTCATATTCTTAGCCACACGATTATAAAATATATAACGATTCGAAATTTGTATTCTTACTCAAAATGTTGAATTTCCTTTTCTTGTTTATCTGCTTCAGCAGTAAAACTTGTTCAATTTAAACAGAAAAACACAACTATTTATAAACCGAATCCAACCTCATTATTGATGTACGTAATTTTGTTTTCTTACATCATATGTTGAGAAGTTGTCGTATTGTGTAATTGAACGCTCAAGAGTAAAAAAATGAAAAATAAAGAAGTATACTGAAATCGTGAGAAGACGAGATGCCAGCAAACACTCGACAATCGTTTTCGAGAAGCAATAATTTTTCAAATGTTTCGACATTTAATCAATCCGTCTTATCGTCGCCGATAAAAAAAAAGAATATCAAAATTTTGAACATTAATTCATAGAAAATTTATGCTTTGGTATTATCTACACCTGTATCAATACCCGGATATTCTGTACGTGCGCGAAGAAATTGAAAGAAAAAAAAAACAAATGCGAGCGGACGTTACGACAGAATCCAGATAGTCATTTGATATCGATACCAGCTATATGATTTTCGATAATCAATCAATAGCATCTTTTCACCAGCTGTCCGCATCCGAGTGTTCTTTCGCATAGGTAGAAGAATTCGAAGAGCGTTACAAATCCTGGAAATGTGGGCTGGAGGAGAGGAGAGAAGAGAAAAAAAAAAGGTGAAACGATGCAAGAAAGAAGGTTGAACCGTTCAGTTATTACGGTATGACCTCATTCTCCGGTAAAGATAAGGATTTTCCATGCATCCATCCGGACGACGCACGTCGGTTTGGAAAACTCATAGATCATGGAAATGGACAGTTTACAATTTACGAGGTCACGAGCGAGTGCGTATATGTACTTGCAATTCCGTTAATTCTGCAGCAACATTACGGTGCAGATTATATTACATGTTGAATACCGTAAAGTCGCGGTAAAGGAGTGAATCACAGTTTTGATTAGACATAATAAGATCGCATCGCGTGATGACCGTCGCTTCAAAAAGTTGTCCCATGTACACCCGGTTAGGTCGATTCTGAATCGCTTCGCGGCCATAAGCTCGTTTGGACAAATTTTCGTAGCCGACTCAGCTACACGAAAAATTTGTCCAAATGCGCGCTTGGCCACGAAGCGATTCAGAATCAACCTAACCGGGTGTACATGCGTCTGCCACCACTGCAATGACGCGTTACCGCAATTTATTTTATTTTTTTCCCCCCTACGAATTCTGTATACTTTAATTTTGAATCGATAAATAATTTATACCAAAGGTCATATACATACATACACGTATACGTACATGCGTAAACTTAGATAACTCGAAACATTATTCTCAGCTCGAAATGTCACCGAATACGCAACTATATTATTATACCTACCAACGATCGTGAATAAAAGGGAACAAATAATTTCGTTAACGTGTGTATCTTATTTTGACGAGCTTAATTAACGTATCGCGTCAAACAATTGGAAGAATCGAATTTTCATGAGCTGTAGAATTGCATAAAAATTTTCGACATAGTTTTTCATTATTATGCTTCAAGTTACAATACAGAGCATAAAACTTCACGTGTTTCATTAATTTATTCTAAATTGAGATCAAAGGAATGTCGTGCCTAAAACACACTTCTTAACATTCGATCAAAGCCTCTGATTCTAAATAAGTTAAACGAGAAATATTCCGTATTAATGAGAAAAAAAAAAAAGAAAAAATAATACGTAGACATAAAAGGAACAACGAAAACGGCCAAATTCAGCCGTTAATCTGTCAACTTTTCTAATTAACGTCAACCTCGTATTATCACACGGGGTTTGGCTGATCGGTAGTGGGTCTTTTATGTATTGAAATATCAACAAAAAAAAAATTGAAAAAGATAAATGAAATGCGTTAACAAATAAACTAAGAAAAACATGTTTGAAAATGTACATACATTTATGGAAATTTAATTAGCACTTTATCGGTCCAATGGTTCACCAAGGTTGATGCAACACGATCAGAAGCTTCAAATCACATAGAATGTGCCTCATAAAATGTGTGCACATCCTTTTAGATGATGAAAAAAATTTTCTGCATACCAAGACTCCTAATATCCATAGATCATCCTCGGTTTTATACGCGTATAAAGAAGTTATATCGGAAATATGCAGGAATTCTGATTTCTAGAAGCTACTATGTACACGTGTACGATTATAATTGATAAATGTAAGCCCGGAGATGACTGAAAATATTCTAAACTCATCGGATAAGCATGAATGTAATTAGAAATATTCATTTTGCAAAATATATTTTCATGGCTCTTCCGAGGCGCCAATGGAAGGGTTCTAACTGTAATTCAACACGTGTCGCAAAATCAGAGGTTTATGGCGGTTCGGAAGTAACGTGAGTAAAGGTACGGTGCGGTATGTGGTCGTTCATGGGTCATTGATACAAATTTTTCAGGGTATGACCTACCTTGTTGAAATGTGCTTGAAGTAGTCGTTCGTACTGGTCAACAGCCCGGAGACATAGCCTCGTGGTAAACGCTTCCATTCGTGCTGGTAGCGGTGCATGACACACGCTACTTGACATTGTATACTCCGATATAATTTTATATCAGTTCAAGCACGGTGGATGATGAATAATAGATGACAAAAAAAAATTAAATAAACAAACAACTGACAGATAACGAATATTTTCAACACTGAAGATTTCACTCACTGCGCGCTGAATTGTCAAATTATTATAATCAATAAATCAAAGTACGTCCGCTAAGAAAACTCTTCGAAGAATTGTTGTGATTTTTTTTGTACAATGTTTAACATAGTTTATTCTAGTTTTATTCGCAGTACGTCGAATACGACGTACTCTCTCTGCCGTTGGATTACTACTGAAGGCTTGGCGCCTTTGCCTTTCGAACTAACCTCATTGCGGCGGCTCTTGGTTATAATACTAAACCATGACGGTGTTAGTGTCGATTATAACGCGCTCGGTAGTCGCCATAGTTGTGTTGATACTGCTCGGTTGTAGTAGTAGTGGTAGGTTTTAAGCCGCAGCTCAGTTTACGCACGTAGAAATCGTTACATAGAATATGCCTATAATAATATAGGTAATATTCGATGATGGCCGCTGCACGCAAACCTACGACTAGATCCTGCGATTCGTTCTACTGTTGCAACAACCAACTAACTCCGGTTTTCTTCGTGTATACTAACAAGAGATGGTGGTAACAACAAGATGAGACTGGGAAGTGCGGACCGGCGTCCAGTGTTGGGGCGTCGATATCACGGTATCGATAACACGACCGTCATTTTATCGTTGTTCATGCGCACGTTCGAAAACCTCTCGAGTCCGCGCCGCAACGATAATATTCGTACGGCTTTTTTTTTTTTCTCTCTATATTTTTCATTTTGTAAACGAAGAACCTCTGTGATAATGTAAATCGGGTCGGAATCAATTATTTTTCGACCTGCTCGAGGTGGTTATGATAAATGTCTGATCTGATGTGCTGCTCGATGTTCAATGTTCCATTTATGAATGGTGTATTAGAACGTTGACGATCCAAGGCCTGAGATTATATCCATTTACGCTTACGTTTTGGCTACATTGACCATCTGGGAATTGATCATCCTTCAAACGAATTATTATTCAGACTACCCGCTGTGCTAACAATAAATTGTTTAATTTAAGAGGCCTAGTTTCGATCAAGAACGTGATGCTTATTTGGGTTGGACGTATGATAAAATAGTTCTTATACATGAAGACCCGTAAAGAAAATTGTTCTAATCGCTTTTTAGTCATAATATTTTTATTGATACGAATTAACTTATGATTATTCTTCTAGGTAACGACGATAACTGGTTTTTACGCAACGAGAAATTGCGGCCGGATTTAACTAGAGCTTCCTCTTTGACTTCGATGAGAGGACCCCGCAATGGTCGACGAATATCCGCGGTTTGTCCATCGCTGTTGCGTCAATGGAGAAAAGAAGAATGAGAAAAGTACCCCATTTCGCCGTAGGTAAATTAATTCACCACCTCATGGGATCACAGGGGTTGGAGGTCAAGAATTAAACCGAAGTTAGGAAGTCCTTGTTGACCACGTTCAGGGGGACATTGACCCCGAGGTCAATCCGAAAGTCTAACGATGATTTATTAATAATCGATGTTTTGTTAAGAACGGTGGAAGATTTCCCAAGCAAAGCTTCACACTGCGGTGCAACATGTTCAGAAGAAAAAAATTTTTATATTAGTCAAGGAGACGACACGGTGAAATTTCAAGTTCGAGAACACATTCTGCCAAATATAGAATTCGAATGCGAATATATACAAGTATATTATGCGAATCTTTATTCATGAGAAGATCCGCTTATTTCAACTGCATGAGAAAACTTTGCGTTCGACATGATAATTTAAATTTTTATACAATGTCACAAGAACGAACTCCCTGTCAAACGAAATTGACAATCATAAAATCGTAAGCAAAGCACTTAATCAAAAGAATTTATCCGGTTCAACTAACCCCTTATCACACCTAATATACATACATATACATGTCATATCAAAGTACGTACGGTGCGTTCAATGTGCTATTTTCACGTTGTCTAGATACGTAGCATAATTCTTATCGTTTGCGGTACAACGAACGATCAGATTTCCGAGCTTATATTCCCCATGAGCATGTTGTGTCGAGGTGTTTGCGGAAATGTTTCTGTTTTCTCATCCTACAGCCGCAAAGATGATGATGAGAGAAAAGAAATGAAAGAATTATAATGCCTGAATGCATCAATGTAAAATAGAAATGAAAGTGTTAACAAGTATAACTTAACGCAATTGCTTACCGTCGCAAAACTGCAAAACGAGCAAAGCCTACGCATGTTTAAAATCAATGAATATCCATGTGCACATAAATGCATAAATAATATATCTATGATTCACCTCAGTGTCATTGTCGGTTGCTCATCAACGTGAATCCTCCCGCGATCTTAATTCCGTGGAATTGAGTATATACATATACGCTTGTAACTTTATTACACCCATACAATAATTATTTTACGTTTTTTTTTTTTTTTTTCATTATAACTATTCTTCATTTTTTATTTTTGGATCAACGCTGATCAACTCAAATGACGTCTACGATAAATCGAACAGTATAATACCCCATTACTCACGCGATTCTATAAGTCTGATTTGTCATGCGACTGTCTTCAAATTATTACACATACCTATATGAGATATTATATACCACCGGGCTCCATTCTTCATAATGTCTTTCTATAGAATAATGATAACTATGTACATTATACATGTATCGCAATGTGGTTAGATAATTTTGGTATGCAACTAAACCACCAACATCCGCCCGTTCTAACGTAACTATACCACGTATGCTGTATGAATAGAATTAACTTTTCTGCAGCATTATAGAAATTGATATTTTATTTTTTTCATTTTTTACCCGCAGTCATATAGTACAATATGTGTACAATGATTAATGCTTGAAGCGTTCCGATAATGCCCTTTATTACGATCGTGTTTAGCTTCTTGTTTACAGAAAAATTCTTTAACGTTTTCAAGTTTAATCACATGCGTAGATCTATAAACCCCTCCGCGGTATAATGTTATGTGTATGCGAATCAATTGACAGTTGTCAACATACTTATAAGATTTGTTAAATTATCCGCGCGCCATTCTGTGGACGCTATAAAACTACAAATATAAAGGTGTATAATTTAATTTTACATACAACTTAAATGCGCATGGAGATAAATAAACAAATAAATAGGTAGATTGAGTTATAGGCGAATACCATTATCCCAGCTGGGTTTGTCTTTATACATATATACATGTCTCTATGAATATATGTATCTCTCTTTACTTGTCTGCAGTTGTAGGCCAGCACGTGCGTCAATTGACGATTTTAGTTTATTTCTCCTTTGACTCGGGCACGCAGATTTCTTACGAAGTTTATCTCGCAGTGCCACTACCCGGGTATATATTATGTACATGAATCCGAAGCAAAGTGAAAATGGTGGGTAAAAAATATACCTATATGCATGCTCGTAGGCAAAATAAAAAGAAAAGTTTATAATTGTTTATGAAACGTACTTTGTAGAGAGATAGAGAGAGAGAGAAATGCATAATGGAGAACAATAATACGACGTCACAATACGACGTCACAGAATACAAGGGAGAAAAAAAGAAAAAAAGAAAAAAAAATACAAACCGATGTACTTAGAGAATCGACGACATTACAAATGATTCACGAATATAAAGTATGTGATCATAGACCCGTGGTTTGTTTTAACTCATTCTGACGATTCTTCGCTGATTCATAAATAATAAAAAAAAAAAACATCACGGGTTACTACAACGTCAAATTCAGATAATATACAACCATATATTGTGTTGTAAAATGATAAAAGTCAACTGTAACAAACTCTAAATATAGTTGTGATGTATCATGTTGCAAAAATCACTAGTATAAATGCATGTATACCTATATGCGCAGGGAAGCATTTTTAACTCGAAATTTTCTGTTATTCTGCAATAAAAGTGTAAAGATGGTGCGAAAAATTTTTTCTGATTTTTTTTCGTCTTTTATCACGTGGTATACTTTTGTTCGTGATATATATACGTCTATAATGTACAGTATAATACTGAAAAATTTGTAACAAATAATTCTTTATCATCTAGGTTGGTTGTAAACGGATCTTGGTTGATTTATCAGGTAGTGTATTTTGCGACCAAGGAATGAAGCAGCTTTTTCCATGAATCATATTCTATACGCAATCCGCACCATGTATTCCATTACGATAAAAACAATCGCTATTGAGTTTGTCCGATTCTGAACAATTAACGTTCTGTCCGTAATATCTTCTTCAGTAAATTTTCACTGCAGAATATTGTTGTATAATGCAAATTCTTTTCATCTTTCTTCTTTCTTTTATTGCCATTGCATTATCTACCCACAAATTGTAAAACAATTTGATATTATAAAATTTTTATACAATCATCATCACACTCAGGATAATATACGTAATGCGATATTTTCATCAGAAGTTCCTAGACGTAAGCGATACAGGAATTGTATAAAATCAATTAAATGATATCTGTATGTATATGTATATTCTTACTAACAAACATCCATTATATCCCGCAACCATTAAAGTGAATCAAATCGCATTTAGAACAAGTTCCTATTATAATATTTGAATCGGCATTAATATCGTCTGCAGTGATCAATCATTCTCATCCAGACTATACATACGAGGTACCTTTATATAGGTATACTTCGATTTTTCGACATCTAATTATTGCATCGAAACTAATTATTTTATACGTTGTTTGCTGTGATTAATTTTTATCAGACATAGATGTATATATGTACACGAGGTAAACGTATGTACAAATGATTTATATACACAATAGTCGAATCGTCATACATTATACGAGCGTCGCAGATCGGTGAACAGTCATCGCCCTTAATCGGTCGTAAAATGATTCCACGTAACGTAAATCATAAATGTGTCTGATAAAAAAAAAATGTATACATATGTATACTTATAAATGAAACATGATCGTGTTTAAAACCCGATAACGCATTGCTCGACTTTTAACGGTAGTTCTCGTACGATGTGTCGTCGAAGGTCAAGTCGCCATTATATGAAACCGTTAAGAGTTGAATTAATAGAATAAAAAATATTTAAAAAACGGAAAAAAATTGAAGAAATAAGTATAATTAAACGACCGACGTGTCAGGAACAAAGCTGAATGTGTACAACATATAAGAATCTCGAAGAAACTTTGAAAAACACATGATTTAATGACGCAAATGTTTGCGGGTTGATAAGGACGCAACGGAAATACTCGTAAAACGGCAAATTCTATGAAAGCCCTTATACAGTGGGAACACCGGGATAATTTCCCGAGAATAACAATTGAAGTAAAAACCAAAAAAGTAGATTAGAAATTTAGCAGTAATTATTAAATGAGCGTATATTTCTAATTAGTCACCATAAATACATATAGCTAATGGTATTATCAATTGCAGTGCAAATATAATTGTGTAATATTATCCTATAATTTGGTACACATCTTATTTTATTTTTACTTTATTTTTACTTACTTTTTTGATTATTTTTCTGTCCTATGCAAATGAAGAATAATGTAAAACAAAAGAAACAGAAATTATATCTCGATTTTATGTATAACTGCAATATAATCGGAATAAATAATTGGAGATTCTTCGTTGATGTATGAATATATTGATTATGATTTGGAAAATTAATTGACCCATTATCATAACGTTATAACGTTCGTCAGTTCCAAGGTTTTAATGATTTCTTATATAAGCCTGAACGAAATTTCAGTTCAATAATATAAATAACAAATAATAAATATGAATTTTGTAATTCGTCGTCTGTAAAAGAAAAAAAATTCATATGATTCACACGACATAATAAGGGTATTTATCACGTGACTGAAGAGTATAATAATAGTTTGTTGAAAATAATTACACCTATTCAAATCTTAGAGCGTTCAAAATAGATCTCATGAAATTTGCACGAAAAAGATGATCGATAATCATCATCCTTTCATGCACACGTCTTTGTCAGGAATATAACACTGAGTGCATTGAACAAAAAATTTTAATCTCCGTGCGGCATTTAATTTGTTACCCTAAAAAATCTTCACATTAAATTTAAGAACCCGTGAAATTTACGAACAAATTATTTGCAAAGATTTAACTAATCGCAAACGCTTATTTCATAATGTCAACTCTTATCTATGAGATGAAGAATAATTCGGCAAAAAGATGATTTAATCTTTATTGCAAAGTCGTTAGTTGTAGGTAAAAAGTAAAAAGGTAATTATACAATCTAAAGAATATAAAGTCGTATCGCGTGAATTATACGAGGAAAAGCAAAAAAATTCAGAGAAAAAAATCACTCACTAAAATGTAAATCCACCATAAATATCTAACGAGATAATCAATGTTATGGACAACCCATATATGCTTGACAATTTGGATGTATTATTAAAAAAAATTTCTCGATTATCTCTTCTCTTGTATGATTTCAAAGGTCGCTTTTTTTTTCGTTTTCCTTTTTGCTTTATTATACCGATCAGAAACTTCGGATATTTTTTGTTACCTTTTTTTTTCTACGAATCCCACCCTCGTGTTCTTCAAATTGTAAAAGACAACGATCTACAGAATCGTAGTTGAATTTGTGTAACCAGAAAGGGAAAGAATAAAAAAAAAAACGAAAAAAAAGCGAAAAAATTTGATGTATAAATTCGAATACATTTTCTCTTGACATTATACGGGGTTCCTTGCTTAGGATTTTCGAACGATCAGTAAACCGTATATAGATATGGTATACATATATGGTATGTATAGGTATATATACATGCTCATCCGATGAAATAACTTATCATACATTTGATGTTGGCGAAGCAACATATTTTTAATCTAGTGAATTTTTATGCAAAATCCAAAGTTACTGATGACGCTTGTTAAATTATATATCTGACAAAAGTGTCATCGCGATCGATCGGCGTTGACATCGGACGGTATAAATTTGAATGCAGAATTATTTTCTAATTAATTATTAACGATGTGGGCCGGGCCGTGTTATAAGGCTTACGTCCTCCAATGGACATCGACAACGAATGACTTGGTGCTATGACTCTAACAGAGTTATCAGTCAACAATAACTCAAAATTCATACACTTTGATTGATATTATCCACAACCGAATCGGTGTAGCTGAAACGCCGCCAAATAATACGCTATAATGCGATTCAAAATGGCGGAGAAAAAAATTCGGGAAGGGTGCGGTTTACGCTTTTATTTGAATGATTGAAAATGTTTTTTTTAAATACCCCACTCAAAAGCGGTGTCAAGTTTTTACTTTTCATAACCTATGGAACGAGGTCTTCTCCGGCATCGTAAGAGCGATATTATAATTTACTATCGTTAGAAAAAAAAATTCCAAGGAGTTTCTTAAAAATTACCGATATCTAGGTTGAGGTGAACAAGTTACTCATGCATTGTTGGTTTCGTTTTTTTTTTATTCTTTATTTATTTATGTTTTTTCTTCTGTATTTATTTCCGATCCGATTTCAGAGATATGGAAAAAATTCTAATTTCATCCGATCGGTTTAGCGTAACATATACCCGAGAACGCGTCATGGCCGCTTCTTCTTGACGTCAAGAAACGTTTAAAGTGTGTTGCAAAGTGAGACGAACGGGACGCGGTATGAAGCTTCAGAATGAAAACAAGATCTTCTTGAAAGTTGGATCCGGGCTGTACCTTATATACAATAAAATTTATATAGATATATGTATTTATATGATGTACACCTGCAAGCATAAGTAATGGATACGAATTATAAGTATAGATATAGGTATAACGCGGATTGTATCGTGCAGAAAAACACATTGAACCAGTGTGACATATTATACCTATATCTATATAAATATATTTTATTCCTATACGTTGTTACGTATTACGTTTGTTGTGTTGTTTTATCTATCCTATAGACACATGCGATGCGCACGAATATCCCTTAATTGCATGTGATCGTTTATGGTTTTGTTTTTGTCTCCTATTGTTTATCAGTAATTTTAAATCAATTTTTCACATGATTCTTTCATTATTATTATCATCACGGTTTTTCATAAGATAATATCGAGATCATAGAAATATATAAATCATGAAATAATCTTTACTATGCCGTGGATTCGGATCATAACTAAGAGAAATTATCAAAATTTATGTATCGATGTAATTATTGATCATTAATCACCATAGATTTAAAAGAAAGAAAAAGAAAAAACGGGTGTATACATTTACAAAAACTTATATACAAACATATGCATATATACAGGTATACTAGTTGTCAAGTTGATTTACACCGTGGCAAATATTTGCTAAAGTAGCTAAACAAATCGCCAGAATGAGATAAAAACATATAAACGATGTGACGTCAAATGTACAGCCCGCTTTAAGGCGCCATATAAATTTTGCGAACTGTGGCGAAAGATTAACATTTTTTTTGGCAGTATTACATTCGACGAATCAAAAGTCTTGTTTTTGGCAATGTTGCTGATGTTTCTTTTTTTTTTTTAAATCGTGTATATATGAGATCTCAACGCTCGCAATTTTGATGATATAGAATGTCAAATGTGTCTACCATTCAAGATATACACGTATAAACTATCTTATATGAATTTTTACAAAATTACCGGGTGGTTAGTTTTGTGACCGAAAAACTAAACCGACTGCTTTCTTTTTAACGAATTCAGAAACCGAGACGATCAACAAGTAGCCAAATTGTAAAAAAGATACGAATAATTAAAAGAGCGAAACTAGCTTGTGTAATATGTCTGACCCAACAACAGACTATTATATCGGGTCTTTTATTACTCCGGAAACGTTCTATAGTCGAAAAAGAAAATTGAAAAATAAAACAAGCGCGATAATAATTATACCTTTTGTTTTTATTATTATTACTATTTTTTTAAAGTATTTTGTGAATCAGTAGATGGAGCAAAATCTGCGCTCTGATTGTCGTCCATCGACATTGCCCGAATGACGTCAATCTTACTACAAATCCTCCGGCAAAGACTCCAGGGAGCAAAGTAACAGTATACAGTATATAGTAATAAAATAAAGCAACATATTACTATAACCACCTGCAGTATCTCTTATATACTTATAGCATATATACGTTTACAAACGATAATTAAGAACTGTGAGAAAATATTCCACTCAGTTATAACTAGATTTATTTATATATGAGCGAGCTTTGAAACGTGCACTTCAGCGCAACGCCATTTGTACGAAAAAAAAGTACATCATAATAAACAAAATGAAAAAATAAAAGAGAAAGAAAAAAGGATATAAAAATATCGAACGGTGCAAATATTTGAATCGATCATTGAGCTTTGAGAAGTTGTTTGAACGGGGTGGCACCGCGGTGGCGTATGGCCGACGCCTGAAAAGTTGAAACGCGTTTATAAATTATGATCTTCGGGCACCCGGAATTCTGCATAAATCTAGTAACAATCGCTATTTCATTTGTTTGAAATGCGTGCTGAATGACGACAGAGAACTTGAAAATCAGCATAAATTTTAATGGCGGGAGGTGTGCGCTTATACCAACTTGATTGTTTTTGCACGATGGCGCCGTACCGTCAAGACAAAAGAATATCGCGCACGCAAGACGCTTTGATGTTACACCTTACGCAATTCTCTTGTGACCAACGCCCTCGTTCTATATTATATGTATATTTGTTGCCTGACAATTTTCTGGCGATTCGTTTACTGAATTTTCGAGAATATCTTGAACCTCTTCCGAACTCAACACTCTTCGACTTTCCAAAAGTCATACTCTGCAGTCTTCGGGCTACAATATGAGTAACTCTTGTGGTCTCATCTGGAGGCAGCGAACCTGTTGAGACAGATAACAGTCGATTGTGTGCCAAAACAAAAATAAATAAAGATCAATAATCTGAATAATAATATTCAAACTGGTAGACCGAAAGGTTAGTGGCCATACCCGATCAAATGATGAGATATACTATGTATATGTGTATCAAAGACCGGAAATTGTAACGCTTGGTCGTGTCGCTACGCATGTACATTATAAAAGCTGCTGCTGCTGACGAAAGAGGAAAACGGTCGATGCAACGACAGAATTCTGGGTATAGTTTGCCGAGTGTCTGAAGAGGGGCCCCCGCAGGTGCTAACTAGAGGATAAATACCAATCCTTCGGATGGTATAGAAAATATAATCTAAGGAAAGTTTTGAGTTTAGCTGTTTTTCGAGACGTTAAATAAAATTCTTATATATTATTATGAAATAACGAGCGTTCTATTAGCCGAGACAATTATCGATGTATCAAACTACCGTATATACGGGCAATTTGATATTCGAATATTCCAGCACACTTTTATCCCTTATGAGCATGAAACACTTTCGATCAGAACAAACTCTAGATGAAACCAGTTGGTATTCGCTCGTTTTTTGATACAATTGAAACCGAAATCTTGCTTATGAAGAAACAACCAGTGTTCAATTAGCAGATGCAACAAAACATCGGCGTACTTTTCCAAAGCTGAATAATCCGAAAAAAGTTGTTAAAATATTCGCAAATTCGATGTTGGATAGTTGAAGTGTGAAGATCTTTGAATAAAATTTTCAAAAAATTTCGAAGCTGGCGAATAAAACAATAGCGCCTAATAGGGTGTCTGAAATTTGAATCTCTCACACAGATCAGCTATGAGATTCGCTATGAGCATGAACAAGAGTATCGAGATAGGAAACCGTTGTAAAGAACAGACTTAAATTTTAATATATAAATATGGACTAAAAATGAGACATTAGAAAGAGCTGGAAACCAGGCTGTCTGTTGTCGACACGCCTTCCTTCGAGCTGCAGCCTCGGTGTCGGCCACCGTTCGCTGCCCACCGCTCGTCGCCACTCCTCGTCCGTTCGGTATGCGTGGACACAACTCCGGAGGTCACCATTGACGCAAATCCATCCGAAGTCACGTGACTCCCAACACAATACCGTCCAAGAGACCACCTTTCATTAAATCTATGTCTATATGATATTTATAGAGGGGCCACCCACGCTTTCGTAATAGATAATTGACCACACTGGTTGTCCACATCGCAATAATTTATATGCCAGAGGAAATCAAACACCTGTAATTTCACCGGTATCATATTCACAAAATGAATTACATTTGTTGTTATTTTCTAAAGACATTTTTCAATATCTTGCTTTTCTTACAAACGCCACGGCTGTACATCTCCCATCCACACATACCTCTCGCGAGCGCGAGCACTGATAAATCATCCTGCAATCATGTCGAACCTGTTGATCGTCGTCATAATTTTCCTGCAAAAACAAATTAAAGAATTTATTACAAAAGTTACATTTGCTATAGCTTATAAATTATATGCTGTTTCTTTTTTTTCTTTACAAGTTTTCTCTTCTTTTATAGACCAATAAGAAACAGTAAATGGATCCGAAAGAGTTCGTTTTATTCATCCGATAAGGAAGCAGATATAGCGCGATTATCTGAATTTTTTTTGAAAGTTTAACATATATGTATATCATTTGCGTAGGACCAGTACGTTGCAGGAAATGATTGACAAGCGTTTAGAACGCATATTGCTGACGGCATAAAAATTATGAAATAAAACAGAAAAAAAACGTTGAACGCGTGTCCGTGTCTGATGATCTCTGAATGTCAATGCTCGCAGTATATAATATCGAGATCATCAAAACTGAATCGTGACCCGAAGATTTGTTTCAACAACTATAATTTATCAAGTCATGTATTACGTTGAGAGATTTGAAGTTGAAGATTAGAACTGATTTTATGACGGGCTGATGAAATCCTTTTAATTTGAAATTTCATTATATATAAGGGATTATATTATGCGATTGCGGAAAAATATATAATACAAGACCGACGAAATAAGGAAATAACTCGACTGAACCAGAAAAGAAATTGAGAAATGAAAACTTTAAATAACCAAAGAACATGACGTCTGACCGAGTTTGAGTCTTTCGGGTTGTATAAGCGAACTTTAAATGCCGCTGGATTCTGTCGGTGAAAGTTTCTTTCCAAATGATTACCAACCAACAATATAAAGGATAACGACAATTTCAAAGATTAGTTTACACAGCGCGTGCTGGTCATTTCTTTTAGAGTTGACAAAACAGAAGGAAATCTGTGCTTTCGACGCAATGCCAATTAGAAGAAAAAAAAGAGACAACTACGTGACGATCGGAGATACGGTTTTTTTTTTTTTACATTTCTGAACCGCACATTCGAAACGAGTTATGTGAAATCTAGCAATCTTTACTGCTTGAATGCCAGATAATTACTGATCTCAATCACTATGAGAATGTTGGAAAAATTTAGTAAAAACTATAAATTAAAATTTATACGCCGGCGAAAGCGCAAATAGCTGCGTCATACGATCGGAAAAAATTTCATGTTGCAAACATGTATATATAATAATGGAAATCAAATTACCTATTGCATGTTTTGTCTACTTTCAAGATAATATTTACTTTCATTAGTCTTATCTTGTGATAATCGAAACGCACATTTTGGTCTTATCACAGTTACGTATTGTTTCGAGTTTGTAGTTAGCCGATTCGTTGTAGGTAAAAAACCAGTAGCCATCAGCGGTTACCTGAAATTTTTGAATGATATAAGATACATATTGTAAAATTCTGCAGGATATTACGGTCGATGGTAGATTATTAAAATGTGACCGAGTAAGCTTACTTTCGTTTCGTAATTCTCGCCGGCCATTAAAGCATGATTCAAATAAACGTAAAATTGAATAAGAATTAATATCCGCCACATTTTCAGAAGTTTCAAATCTGCCAGGTTGTTGACTCTCTGCTAGATAAACATGGCATCACAGCACTCTAACTATTGTACTATTTTTTTTTATTTACCTCATATGCGGTAGAAGAGAAAAAAAAGTGAACGAATAATAATAAATAAGAATCTACAAGACAATAGTAAAAATGAGTAAATAAATAAAGGGTATATGAAACCAGACTTTCAGCAGATAATTAGTTATTACATAATTAGAACGTAACGTATTGTACCTATATTACACATACGTATATTCATATATCTACAATGCATGTATATGCAACAATTACATAACGGGTGAAAGGTATTACATATAGATGAGTTAACGTTGAAAAAGATCTTTACAATGGAATAAAAACCAAGGTGGGCATGAAAATCGTTTTTAAAAAATATTAAGCAATGACCGCTTTAGTGTATAACGTTGTAACTAAACATGCGCTTTTGGTATAAGTAATTCTGTATAGTGTATACAGTTTATACTATTCAGTCATGCAAATGTAAATTACGGTTGGTGACGAACAGACGTTTTCTTTGTTTGCAGAAAATTAAATCTCTGACGAGTCATTGGATCTAAAAAGCAAATACTATAGGTATACCTTTGTACACATATAAAACTGGAACATAATTTCAGTTAAGGTTCAAAGCCGCATGGCAGATATTAAAATTGATCGTTATCTATACGATGTCGGCCGAAAATAAACTTACTTCCAACAGAAGAGAGCGAAAATGCCAAAATATTCATGACTTATCGTAAACATTTGTTTATAATAGCCCAATATTTCCGAATTCCACTGATTCAATGTCGATAATAAAAAATTTAATTCTCACTGAATGTTTGAACAGACGTCAAATCACCGCAAATCACGAGACGTTGAATTATGATCGAGCCAACAAAAAAGGCTGAAAAAATCGCGTATTAATGGTTTAAAATATCGTTTATCCCTCGAATATACAAATGTCAAATTTTTCTATTTTTATGCATCATGCAATAATTTGATATAATTCTTCACGATAGCTGTGAAAATGAACGACGCTGATAATGGATTCCGGTCAATTACTCTGGAATACAAATCGTAAAAATTCTTATTATCCAAAGTTAACCGAGGCGGTGGGTCGTATGATGAGTACGAAACATCAAAGCGAACAGTGAAATTAAAAAAAAATTCGATTGCTTTTAATAAATCTCGCAGCTATCTGACGTAATTCTCCATTCATATACACATGTGAACGTTAATTAGCCTAATAAATAAGCCTGAGAATTCTAATGGACAGATGGCTGAACAACTTTTTCTAGTATGTACATACATTGTACGTACATACCTTTATTTTGCTTAGGCAAAATTATAACAACGAGGATTTCCTCTGTGCCAGGAATATTCACCAGTCAAAGTTTGATCTTATATGGTTTCATTTTTGCGACGTCGAAAAAATGCGACACCCAGATTTCGACTTGTTGTTTTGAAACCAACGACAGAAGCTTTACCAAGGGATTATTATCATGCCGAAATTGCTTCTGTTAGCAAGTTCAAATAAAACAAGGCTATGCACTATGCAAATCTTTATATACGTGACATAAAACGGAACAAGCCGACGAGATGATATCACGATATATTTAACGAATAAACGGATATGATGTATAGTGTTTGGTTTAATACTGCAAATAATTGAAAAAATTTATTAATTAAAAAAATAGATCTGCCGATTTACATAGACATTTATAAAAAAGACCTTAATAAGGTAATCAGTCGATCCCGAAAGGCTACTTACATGGTAAATAAGAAATAATACATTCAAATGCTTAGTATTCCGAATTAGAATCACTGCATTTGCAATATATTTACAAATTCATTTAATCCTTCAACACATAACTCTTACCTTTCTATGGAAATCGTTCAACGGGGTTGTAAGTCGATCATGTAGCATGATTGGAATTTTCTGAAGAAGTACTTAATATGCGGATTAGGTATTGCAACATCTTGATTAATTCCTGTTCTTGTTCAGCATGGGAAATAGATAGCGTTAGTCGGCCGAGTACTTCTTGAATACCCTGGAGAAAGCCAGCATTTCGAGCGATCAATTTACCCTTTTGATTATTGCTAATCAGAGACCAAAGTGCGGCTCCAGCTACCCCAATTTCAGTTAAATGACCTTTTCTGAATATGTTATGTAGCAAATTGATGAAATCAACTGTAACAAATAGAAAACTGTCAGAAATGTAGTGAGTTGTAAACGAAAATATTATGAAAAGGAATTTCTCTGCGAGACTTGGCATTTTTACAAATGACGGATGACAATTACAATATCGAAGCTAGGAAACGGATAAATAATTGACGTTCACACGTATTACAATTACTGCCTTGTACCATGTAAATAAATAATAACTCTTCTCCTTGTCGGGTGGAGGTTGAAAAACCAGAATGCAAAACAGTAATGAATTTGATCGATGCTCGATGAATATTCATATTATACCTACATACGCGCAATGAAAATGGCACGTGTGAACGTAATATTTTGAATGCAATTCATATTATGTTACGGTAAGTACGGTACGTCATATCGATTGAAAATATTTTTAGTTCGTTTGAACTCCTGCGGATTATGAAAAACACTATTAAAATTTATGAACTTGTAAGCCTGAAAGGCACGCGATAAACAATTACCACCACTGCTACTGATTAGAATGCGTGAGACCCGATCGGTCAATTGAATAAACACTAGTGCCACATTAAAGTGAAAGATTTTCCGAACAGAATTCGTCATTTCTTCAGAGCTAATTGGGACAAAAGAGTTGGTCAAGTCGCGTTTAAAATGCAAAAAGTACGTGTCGTTCATTATACATGTAGAAATGTGCTGATTGTCGATGTTTCTTTAATAAATCATAGAAGTTAAAAAACTTCAATCTTGTCAGGGCAATAATTGCAAAATCTTTCTGGATCCAAGGACTTGATTCACTCGACTGAAAATTGTTTTAAAATAATGAAGACCAACTTATCTAACGCATAAATGAACTGGCATGGAGATGATAAATCATTGCAAGTTTTCTGTAATTACCCGAACTAAGGAGCCTTGGCCTGTTCGTTGAGTTAAAGGCCAGATTACGTAATATGGAGACAGCCAAAATTCTGACTGACGATGATGAGCACTTAGCCAAGTGTATCAGAACATCTAAACCATCCGTAGCCTGCAATTAAATCATTCACTGACAAGCCGATCAGTAAGAATAAAATAATAGTTAGTTCCTGATTCAAATACCTTAGATACGGATATTTGTCCTTCTTCGTAGTACGTAAAATCAATCAGGAACTCTAAACAGTACATCTCCACTAAGGGCCAGGGTTTCACTCTTTTAGTTATCATCGGATGGATCTTTGAGAAGAACTGTAGCAAATTACTCTGAAAATTGACAACAGATAATACATAGGTAGATAGATATGTGTGTAATATAAATCGTTGATGTAAAATTATCATACGTAACTATAACACAAAATTTTTCGAAGAACACTGCAACAGCAGTTTTGATTGCATGATATGCGTAAAGGTTCTATTGTTCAATTGACCAACAAAATGTTGAACAGAATGCATATGTGAATCAATCGGCATAAACGTATAAAAATAATTTTCAAATCATCCCATGCGATGCAGAAAAAGGAGAGCTCTTTGAACTTACCTTCGAAATTGATACTCTACATTCGTGGATATGAGTGGCATTCCGCAGTATGTGAAAAGCAAAATGGAGTTTGTGATTGTCAAAACGTTGACCAGCTTTTTCAATTTCTTTGGAAGCCAAGTGTACTGTGACATGAATTAAAGCAACGGTATTCGGAGTTTTTCTAAGCCCCACTCCAGGTAGTGTCGTAGTCAAAGTCAAGGACTGTGAAGCTAGACAAACAAATAAAAATATGATCGTTAAAAAAAAACTTCTATTGTCCGTGGCATCGATAAAAGTACGAAAAGTATGACAATTAAATACTACCTTCTTGGCAATGAGTTGTGAAAGTAGCAAGTAATTTCAGTGCAGATACGGTGACAGACTTATTAATCGAAACCCAGGCCCATAACTTATGTAAAATATCTGCCAATCCCGCTTTTGCCATTGTTTCTTTAACTTGCGGACCATTGTACATAAAATTCATGAGTAATGTGAAAATGCAGTTTACTTCATGGAGCAATGGGTTCATCTAAAAAAAAGAATATCAAGATATTGTCAGAAAGATGTACTAACAATACAAGACAAACTCAATTTTACAATGAATTCACCTTGGCTTGTCTGTCAGATCCGTTTTTCTGAAGTTCTATGGGCTGTAAATTGAGTTTAACATATAACTCTTTTAACTGCATCATTGTGGTTTCAGCTAAACCTTCCTCGAGTGCAGTTTTTTTTGCTTCTGCTGATACACATAGCAAATTCGTCAATGCCCCAATAATTAAGTCTTTGTCATCTGATTGCTTGCGATTTTTTTTCAACTTGGTATAACTATGCGCGATATAGAGTTGCAGCAATGTTTTGCAAATTTCAGAACCAACCACAGCAAATTTTCCGTCTGTGGTTTTCTTATCATTTCTGTTACGATTATTCTCTGCATTCAAAATGTCCATTTCATCTAATTTCTTTAGATGCATATTAACGTTTTTTATCGAAAGTTTATTTATGTCCGATAGAACTTCTCGTAGGCTTATTTCGTTCCGTCTATCAGAAACTGTAGTCTGACTTGTATCTAATATTAATTTTAAAGATGAACCTTTCTTCACAGGTACATCACTCTGTACTTCATGCAAAAGTAAGGATGCAAGGGAGCCAATCGCACTTATCTGTAGTTCAGACGTTGTATTTTTGATGGCTATGCACATAGAAGATACCACCAATTCCGGGCCACATAATTCAATTGCAGATTGTACAGCCTCTGAGCACTGATTCTCAGAAATTGCAAGAACAGCTAACAATTTGTAAATCTCAGTCCATAGCTGATTACGTAGATAAACTAATCTTGGCGTGTGTGTATCTAGGTGAAACAAGCAATTAGTTGACACTAAAAACATGTTTTGGTAATTGTATGTTCATTGTATCATAGCTCGGAGCAACACAATTGTTGATTTAGCTAATATTATTGGTATTAAAACTTAATCTAAACTCAATGCCTCTCAAAACACCGCGATAACGGTCAGGGTCAAACCAGGAGCATTAATATTGAACATAATGAAAATGGAATTTAAATAATCTGGCGAGTTAATACTTACAATATAAATTTTGATTTAGGAGGCTTATAACCAAATAAAGAGAATCTGGGGAGAAACTTGCTGCAGTTGTGAGCCCACTATTGTGTGTCACGCACTTGGTGATGACTTTACATAGTCCGGTATACATCTCAAGAATATCACTGTAATGGACTAGATTTTTTCTCGACTCAATGTTTTGTGGAACACCGTTAATACACCTATGTAGAAAAATAAGAAAAAAAAATTAATAGAAAATTGTGATACCTAAATAACTGAAGCTACAAGATACATACCCAAAAAAATGTTTATCGATGGAATGTTCGTAGAATTGCCGAATGACATTATGCTCATCGATAGATATCAAGTTTATGAGCAAATTACAAATGGCTGTGATGAGGGATGGAGTAGTTACAAATTGAAGTGAATTATCATCCTCGGTAATTTCAGAGTCCTTGACCGATACTGGAAGAAATACCAGTTTCAAATATGAGAACATAGATGAACATGAATTCATGGTAAATGAGGGATATCGCGTTACTTACATTGCTGATATTCATCCTGATAATTATAGATGTGAGAAACTTGCTTCCGTACTAATGACACACTGCTGGTCATGCCGTTGTGCTGTGACTGCGATTGCATAACTTCGTCATTGATCGCGTTGCTGGGATGAGGGTCCAATGTTGATGGCATATAAATATTAGAACACAGCATGCTAATTTCGTAATAAATATTACTTTGTTCAGCAAATATTAAAATTGCCTCGGACTTCAAAGAATCTGTCTGGAATAACAATTTCAATTGGAAATATATCTTTGAATGACAACGAATGATATTTTGTCAGAAAATGTTCTCTAAAATGAGTTCATGGGAAAGTATAAAACTCAGATACTTACATATTGATAAGCTGAACATTTACAATTCTTCACAATATTACTGAGTGCAATGACTGCTTGTTCCCGAACTATACAGGACTCCATTCTGTTAATAACATGATCGAGTAATGTGTGGCATAATTCGTTAGGCGCTAATACAATCGCATTCAGCAGTTGTTGAGCTGTATGTTGCCCAGTGGTCAAGCCTGCAAGTAGCTGCAACGCTGAAGCTCTAACCAACGGATCTCGATTTTGCCAAAGCATTGGGAGCCAGCCAAGACATCGTCCTTCATCATACCAGAACGTCGTCCACATCTGGAAAACAACTGCATCGTGTTAATGAGGTATTTTATGAAATTAGCCCAACGACTTGTCTTGGGAGTTTAAAAAAGTTTTCAAACGAATGATCGTTAAACTCACACTTTTATCGAAGTTCTTTTGCATCTGATACAGTAAGTGATTTAGACAAAGAATAGAATTCCTTGTTATTGATAGCCCCATGTAACTGTAGGTCCCTGCACCATGGAATGATATGATGAGTTCAATCAACGCATTCCCAAGAGAAATTAACAAGTTTCTATGTTTATTCCACTGACACTTTCCCGTCAAGTACGAAAGGCATGTCAACAGCCAATCAAGGTATGCTGCAAGTTTGTAGGATTAGAATTCAGGAGCTCTACACTTTTAGTAGCAATAATAGAATAATTTCGATATCAATATCTACCTAAATTATAAAAGTGTTGCTGATCACCGAAGCAAAGACTGGAAACAACCAGCTCTATGAAATTTATCCAAGACTCGTTGCTAGATTCACCAGCAGTTTCGTCTGTTGGTTCTGTCGCTGAACATGCTCGAGCCAGCTTGAGCATGGATTGATGAACATCTTGGTTATTGGTATCAAGATTCCGGAGTAAATCGGACAGAGACTTTGTCATATTTTTCATAATCTTACACAGCCAAGTATTATCTCCTAAAACCAGGATAATTTATCACAATAAAATCGATAATTAATACCAAAGTACCAGATTTTTTTTTCCATTAAACGTACCATTTTTGGTAATATATACAAAGGAGTACAGGAACGTCAGGACACGCACAAATAATTTAGAATCTTCTTTGCTGGTAGGATGCGACAACAAAAACCGTTCGAATGAATGGGCCCAAGGCAGCGAAGTGACGTCAGATAGTTCACTGCACTTCGACATGTCGTATAACTTTAGATACCTGTGTTGCAAGCAGTGATCGATTGAAACTTTGGCAAACAGATACACGCAGTATATTTCACAGTTAAAAAAATTTCTTCACACTTTTATCTACGATCATAGTCTTGGAGTTGAGTTTCTTTCTCTTAGTTTTTCAATTATTTACTCGAAGATTATTTTTCATACTCACATAGTTAAAAAGTCAAGTGCGCATATAACTCCTCCATGGGTGGTTGAGTTTTGTATATTATACAGTTGTTGCTGACAACAATAACGCACTGAACTCAATCGAAAACAAGTGAACTCAGATTCATGAATAATTAATTTTTCTGATGTGTCAGAGTCATTCACAGTATTAAAGGATTTCCACAAAAGATGAACCTTGTCATTCCATTCCCAAGCCCAGAATTGTCTCAGAAAAGTCAACGCTTTTTCATTACTACTATGAGTAACTGCAATAAACGTTAATTTGAATGTCGAAATAATTGCTTAAAGTTCGTCTTACTAACATGTTTTCTAACTTCGTGAGGCTTAGCAAATACCTGATAGATCTGAGCGTCTGTTTATACTGGTTTTCCAATGGCATTTACTAGTGAATGGCAACCTCATTTTTGAAACCACAAGGTATGGTAGAGATACATTCACAGAATTGAATCGATCGACTTCTTTATCCCCAGCTCTTAAAATATACTCGCTATATAAAAGCAGGGATAAAAGATGTGATCCATCTATCTTCACACAATCATTATTGGGAAACAGGAATAAACCTGGAAATGAAAATAGCATGTGAAAATTGACTACATTTATATGATAGGTGCGTTGAATGTGGTATAATTACTTCGAAGAATATTTAGGTAAATATCAGCACGCCCCGACAATTCGTGTCTGATAGAGCTGTCCGTTGAACAAATCAACTTCAAAATTGTCAGGATTGGGACGACGGAATCAGGATAATTGGTATATTCCTGTTCTATCTGAAATAATATTGAGCAATAAAATATAATTATTGGAAAGCAGGAATGCATTATTTGTCTGATACGCACCAAGGCACTGTTGAAGATTTTCAAAATTAACTGCAAACCATTTTCAGTAATGAAAACATTGAGTAACGATAAGTCGGTAAGCATCACACTAATTTGGACCAAGGCCGACTTTCGCATCTTTGGTTCAACTCCAGGTGCGTTCAACATCTCGATTACAGATAGTAAACTGCTTCTCTAAACAGAAAAAGTTTTGATTTCATGTAAAATTGATCAACAATAAATGGTCATAGTAAAAATAAAAATGATCAACGATGTAATACTGTTATTTAACTGAGAAAATTGAGAACCGAAAAACAAAACAAAAACTGTGAAAAAGTCACCTGATAGTTGCCTTGTGTTTGCCTGATTGACGTATTTCTGTTAAATACGCAGACAGAACTAAGTGGCAAACCATGGAGCGAAGACAGCCGAGGTAATTTTTTGGCAGAATCAGTTTCCTTGCCTAACAGCCAGATTAATCGGCAGATTGCCTCTTCTCTGACGTCTGAATCAATGGCAAATAAAAGCCTCGTGTTGCCCCTGAGGACCTTAGGAGAAAAAAAAATAATTTTTTTGTTTGGTAAATATAATCTTTGACAAAATGGTTATTCACCTCGATGTATGGGATTTGAATACTGGACCACAAATCCGGATCTAAAATTTTCAAAATACATTTGCCCAAAGTTGTTTTTGAATCAGCGTAACATTGTAGAAGGGCATGAGCAGGGGCGAGAGCTTCTATGAGCATGCTCCATCCCTCTTCTCCAAGTTGGATTTTAGCCTTTATCAAGTATAACAGTATTTCTTCAGCCAAACGCTTCACCTGAAAAGCCCAGTAGGTACGATTAGCTTGAAACGTTCCAGATAATTCTAAACACTGATTTTATGCGGATCGATACATACCTCAAGATTTTCATTGTCTACACCATGACAGATTATTTCTACCAATACAGTTGACTCCAGAAGAAATGATATTCTACCCCACAAATGCTTTCCTTTTGTTAAAGTAACTCCGAGAGTTTCCATAACTACCTTGTGACATTCTACATACATCGCTAGTTGCACATCAGGATCGTTATTTGCTAATAAATTAAGTACTAACTTAGTGGCTACTGCCCGATCATTGGAATCCAGAGAACACCTTAAAAAAGTAATGAACATTATCTCACAAATACGGTTTTCATTTGAATTAAATACTCACTCATTGAGATTCTGTAAAACCGAAACCGTCCGACTGATGATACCAAAGTTCTTGTGATACGAGAAACATAATTTTGACGCATAAATCTTCTTTAGTGCATTAGGTACAGACATTTCCGTATTACTTTTCATCAATGAAATAGCAGCTTTCATTGATTTCGTGATTAAACACGTTTCATCAAACACTTTCATACCCTCGCGTTCTTCTCTTCCACTGAATTGCTGTAACGGTACGATATTACCACACGTAAGATTATCTAATGACAATATTTTTTACTTCATATTTTCGTACTGAATTCACATTTTGCGGAAGTATCGAATTCTCGCATTAAAATCGTTTGAGTCCAATTGAAATATTTATAGACTAAAAAAAGCGTTGCCTTACTCTTGCATATTCTTGAAGTATTGTATGTATTTGTGGATACATTAAATACGTTGGCGCATCCATAACAGCTGCCACTATTGCTGACTTAAGTGGTTTAGCTAGCACCAAATCTGCTAACTCTAGTGGCACAATATTACTAAGTAGCTTTGTGGTAATGCATACGAGATGCAAATATGTGACTCTGCAGTGATCCAGACTGGTGTAAGAGCCTAAATACTCCATGACCTCACCGAGGAGTTTCATTAGGTCTTTCAAATTTTCATTTATTTTCAAAGACTCGCTATCGCCGCAAAGCCATATATTAGGTAGAATGCTCATGTTTATCAGCTGTACAAGCTCGTACGCCACATCTGTCACATCTTTGACATTAGTTAAGGGGAAATTGGGATCGATTGGAAGACCCAAGAGCATTAAGACATTCTTCAGTGTTTCTATACAATAAGTTGGTATCGTCATTTGTTGCAACTGTAGAACAGAGTCTTCTATGTGATCTGTAATACTTTGACTTCGTTCGCTGGTACCCTGAATAAGCATTGATTTGATAAAAATTTTATCTGCTTCAATGTTGAACGAAAAACTTTAGATCATTGCTATACATGCATTTCTTCATCGATAGGGTGTTGTTTGATGGGGAAACTTGCAAGACACAAATATAGTGACGCCAGAAGGAGATTATTACTGTTTTTTCGATACACAACTCACCGCAGATTGATATGCCTGGTAATTAGCTTCTGGTAGCCCAGCATCTGGGCTGTCTCTTTCCTCTGATGAAGGATAAGCCACACTTTCCACATTTTCTGCCAAAAGCTGTTATCAAAAGGCAACTGTTAGTTTAAACATTTTTGAAGGTAAAGGCAATTAAAACATTCTATAAGTATTACAGTACTCACTTTTTGTTTTTTATTAGCAACACAGGGATCACAATAGTAGTAGATGCGAAATCTCAATGAACGTGTCAACTTGTACAAAGTTTTTAATAATGCTGAAGCGATCTCTGAAAAATTTTCTCGTTCGTAATCCTGATTCGCTAAAATCAGACTGTGTAAGACCTGTAAAATATAATATAGTATATTAGTTAAAATAGCCATAAATAAATTTCAATAACAAAACTAATATTTATACGAATATCTTTACTGTAACAATAGCAGGTCTTTGCAAAAAGACTTCCGCAGGAAAGTCTTGCAGCATAACGTTTGTAATAAATTGACAGGTATGAAGTATGAGAGTTGTGTCTGTCACATTATGCAGTGCTTCTTCAATAGCAGCAAGCACACCTCTATCTGAAGTTACCAGTGGCTGCCACGGCATAACTAGCCACTTTATACCACCCTCTGTTCTCTTGTCAATGTGAGTCCCATCTCCACATTGTAATGTCAAATCGAACAATGATGTGCTATAGGAAACATGATAATCATCTCAGTTGTCGCAGCAATAAAGTGAATCATACTATATACCTTGCAACTGATGTTGCTTTTGCAGTAGAAGATGGCAATGCGCTACTATTCCCTTCCATGCGACATATCCTAGGTCTAAAGCAATGATCTTCAGTCTCTGTAGATGATGTATTGAACTGAGTCGGCGCCTAGTGCAGCAATAAGGTCTTCTTAATTCTTTGCATACTAATGGCTATATCAAGTTTTACTTGTTCTTAGGATACAACATAACTATAGTTTATACCTTGATGGTCTGTAATTTTATTTCAGATGACTTTTCAGAATTGTTAGTGGTAGTAATAGCACTCTCAATTTCGTATAATTTGTTGTGATAAACTGGGTCAAGAGTCGATCGTAATTCACGAATTTCATTTTGGAATCTCAGTTTACCAAAAGCATTCGTGTAATTTTCTCCACTTGTCTGTAAAAGGATAGCGATGATGAAGAAAACTTAACTAACGTGATCAATGAAGTAGAGCAGACAGAAATTTGTAAGATAAGCATACCATCATCATTAACATTTTTGATCGGCCTACTAACATATACTCACGATCAAATTCAAAGTCATAATGAAGCGAGATTATACATAAATGAACATTCTACTTACCTGAATCAATCGTAGCAACAGGTCTAAGACTTTACCTGGTTGTGGTACATTCGGAAATGCAAACCAGTTAAATAATTTGACAATAAGTTCCTTCTTCACAGCTTCACAGTCACATCCAAAGCCATGATCAAACTTTGAAATAATGCTATCGAGTGCTCTCAAACGAATCTCGTCGAGCGAATGCCCTGAAAAATGTAACATTATAAACATCCAAAATTATTCACTTCTCCCAAATTTGTGATCTAAAAGTTCGTGTCGCAGATCTGTTGGATCGCAATTCACCTAATTTTTTCACGTGAACCGACGTTATTGTATTAATGCTAGTCATTTTATAAAATGTCACTATCTGTCAGCACCCCATGATTATTTAGGTTATAACATAGTTATTTGAAAAATACATCCGTCAGACGCCAACCGCAAACAAAACAACGGCTGGTGTGCATTATGGCGCCGGTATGTGTACGAAACCATGGTACGAAAACTTGTTCGACTCGTTGATAGATGTCAAGACATGGTCAATGATTATCCTTCATGATCTTTTAACTAAAGTCACGACAACGTGTCAACAATGATTCAAAAAAGTCGAACTACCAAAGCTGTCGTTTTTAGACTTTAGTTTTTTTATCATGCTTTCTCTCAACGTTAGCGCAACAAAACATTACTGTCGTATAGTGTATGCTGCGTAAGCTTAGCTGTAACTAGTTAAAACCCACCTGTTGATTCTCTAATTTTATAAGCTACATACTACATATTTGATATTTGATTATCCAACGAACAGAAGAGTCATAAACATTTTTATGAATTCATGAAATATCTGTTGATTTTCTATGAATTATGCTGGATATGAGTAAATTGAATTTCATTCTTACTAGAGCTTTACCCATATGTTACATGAAAACCTGAGCAAATGTGATAATGCGAGCGTGAAGATTAAAGCATCAAAGAAAAGTTGCATATTCTCCGATAATCCGCTTTTTTTGTACTGTTTCATCCAGATCAAATATGAAATTATTCAAACCAATCGGCGACAATCCATGACTTCTAACATTGTTATGTAACTTGATCGAATGTTTTTATGGATTACTGCTAATAAGGCCATTGAGTGGCTGTATTACAGATTTGATAAGATAAAGTCTCATATTTTACAATAACTGACGTAGAAATAAGGGACCTTAGTTTGTATTCAGATCTCTTGAGGAAAGATCTGCTCAGCTGAATGCAGGGAACTTTTCTGAAATCACACAGTGCACATACTTTTTTTTGATCAATTTGACAATTTTTAATAAACTATCACATAGACTACTCAACTTGTAAGTAGGCCTGCTTTTAAAGAGATTTTTTTACTGAAGTAGATGTACACATGAGTAAGATAAATTATGCTTTTACAAAATATAAATTTTGCTGAGGGCAGTAGGCTGCTTGTTGATATTGCTCATAGTTTAACAACTATATACGTAATAGAGGAGCAAACTGTTTTTAAAGGAGTAATGAATTATTAATATAATATATTTTTATATCCGTCCATAAGTATGCCATATCTTTTTCAGAAAGTTAATGTTTAAAACTATGAATAAACTCATCACTCTATTCCAGATCATGGCAACTTTGGATTCCAGTAAATTACCCATAGTGCGTAGAACGCTGTATGTTCCATCTTTAGAAGAAATCAAAGATGGTAAAAGTATAAATCATGCCTAAATATCTTATATCATTAGTACGATAATCTGATATTTCTTTTGTAATAGTTCTAGCGCAAGCCTTGCGTGGAAACTTTGCTGAATCAACAGTGGAAGTAGTTGATTGTCCCGACCTTACTCAGCAGCCATTCACCCTTGCTGCTCCAGGTAATCATTAATCTGCATGAATAACAGCTCCAGTTAGCTTGAAGAAGAGTGTTTATCAGTTAATCAGATTTGATGATGAAATAATAAACACATCTTAAGGTCTTGGAGGAGGTACAAAGCTTCTTGAAGTCGGAGGGCCTCCATTTTTAACCCCTCTTGTAAACAGAGAAAAAGTATATGATGTCAAAACTCTATGTCAGAATGTAAACCACAGTGGACGAGCTTTTGTAATCGGAGCTGGAGCTGGGCCATGGCCACGTTTCAATTCTAATTGCGAGGTAATCAAGATTTTTTTTTTGCCATAATTAAATATGATTCGTCTACTATTTACAATTACAAGTGATCGAAATTGAAAAACTTATATTCTAACTAGGATAAACATGTTTGCAGTTAATAATGAACGTATCAATTTCGCCATCCGAAGTTAAAAATAAAACTCGCATCGCTTTAGTTGATCAAGTGGATGGCAAATGTGTTCAACAGAGTCTACCTGAGACTGAGACACGGTTTGCTCTACTCAGTAATTTCTTCTTGAGCGAGGGCAAACCTGGAAAGGTCATCAAGGTCCATGCTAAGAAACGCACTGGCGAAGATAATTTTATCACTACCATTCGGAAGGCATTAGCAGCACGCTACACGAAACAACTTGTCGGTGAGTATTACTAGCAAGCATACAACCCTATACTTTCACAATCCGCTCTTTCACAATTTCACGTATTCATATTACTCACAGGTTTGGGAGGCACATTCCTACTCAAGGAAGGTAAAGCCCACCAGCATGTTATGCCAGACTTTTCCACCACACCCCTAACAACTGATGAGGAACTGAGCAAGTGGCTAAATTTCTATGATATGTCTGCCCCATTGATTGCGGTCGGGACTCTTGTGACCTCTGAAACGGTAAGTTCTTGATACTAGCCACATAATTACAATCTGGGTTAAAAATATTGAGAATCATATTTTTCGAAAATTTTTGATTATTAAAGGAGGACTTGGATCTACGAGTCCAACACTTTCACAGCTTTTCTCATCATGGCGAGGCAGGACATTACCATTATGATACAACTCCGGACACTGCGGAGTATTTGGGATACTTCAACGTTGGCGAGGCTCTTTACAGAATAGATCAGCCACCCGTTGCCCTGGGATATGGAAAAGATTAGATACAATCTGCAATAAGGTTCTGAAAAGGTTTGCAATGGCTTCATGTTTAACAAACTATACAAAACATATATTCAATTTTTTACATCAATAAAGTCTATTTCAGTTTCAAATTGAAAAACAATTCATTTAACGAGCCTGAACTTTTCAAGTTATTATATGCATCCAGATAAAACGATTTTGCCCACCGCACCATCATCTTTATTAATCCCGACTAATAGTCTGCTCAATATGCAAATCTTTGAGACAATCGTACCAGACAGCAGCTGTAGAACTTTCAGTATTCCACTGGAAGGCGTATATGAAACGTATCAATAGTAGTAATTTGTTTAAATATACCATAAAATGAAATTCAACATCGATGTCAGCTCATCATATAACAGTATACATCCAACTTATTTGTACACGGAACGTTTTAACAATAACGTCGAAACCTATCATGAAGGTACCAAGTGGTCTGGTGTCTTTCTGGCATTTTTATCTGGAACGTTTTTTACGATCAGCTCAGCTCTCGTGAAAGCTATTAAAAGCGTAGACCCGATGATTTTACTATCTATCAGAGCAATATTGCAAATTGCGACAATGGTTATCGTTGCCTGTTATAACTCTAAAAATTTACTTGGGCCCAAAGGCCAGAGGATTCTTGTTCAATTTCAGGTAAGTTTACCAAGTATTCTACTAACTGTTAGTTTGAAATAGAATTGATGGGAAAACCGTCAGTTTCAAAAATATTATAATCAAATTTTTTTTATTTCTTTAATGTTTAAGGGTTTGATTGGCGGCCTCACATTATCGCTGCTTTATTATAGCTTTCGGAAACTCCCATTGGGCGATGCGACCACTATTATATTCAGCTCCCCTGTGATCGTAATTGCATTGTCATTCATATTTCTAAAAGAACCTTGTGGATTATTGCGAATCGTTGTCATTGGTGCCTTATTACTGGGCGTCACTTTGGTTGCAAAGCCACCATTCATATTTCAGGTATGCGGCGAATTTCCCAAACTACATACAATATATATTGCTCATATTTCTTTGATATAATTAGGATAATGTAGCAATTGTAAGTTATGATTTGCAGATGCATCGATCTGTGCCCTATGATTTTATGGGGTATGTCTACGCAATCCTGGCCACTCTGTTTACTGCTATGAATATAGTAGTGATGAGAAAATGCTTAGACGTGCATTACTCTGTAATAGTCTTTGTTCTATCAGTATGGACTTTATTAACAGCAGTATTCTTCTTTTACGTGGCGTCTGAGAATCATAAGTTAAAATATGATCTACCGCATGACTGGCGGGAATGGGGACAAATTACTGCGGTAGCGTTGTCAGGGTTGTCCGGTCAAGTTTTAGTGGCAAAGGCATTAAAAATTGAAGGAGCAGGAAAGGTTTCAGTCACAAGATCGTTGGACATAATTCTGGCCTACATTGTCCAGGTATACTTCTTTGGTGAAATCCCAAATTCAACCAGCATTATCGGAGCATTATTAGTTCTTGTCTCTGTGATTTGTATGGGTTTTGAAAAAGAAATATATGGAATATGTGATATTATTCCATAAAGCAACAATTTTCAGACTTGGTCGAATTGCACAAAATTCTCCAATAAACATTTTCAAAATGACTACAAGTACTGCAATTTACTTTATGAATAAAAAATTTCGGATCAATGGCAGAAATAATCACATTCTGCGGAGAACTGTTTGATGTGAGTTGATTGAACTTAAGATTATTCATTGTCGTAATAAACGATATACTTCCCAGGCCGATAAACATGAAATCACAAAACATATTTTCGATTGGGCGATCTATGTACTTATCTAGTACTATCCGTATAATTATTATCTATCTTTAGGTCTATGTTATCCATAATAAATTCTGAGGGTTTTATCATCACGTGTTTCAATAAAACATTTATCTATTAATGATTTATTCAAAGAAAATACAACTACAATTAACAGTAAATTGCACCACCGTACTAAACCCAAGATAATAATATGTACAACTTACTATTTTTACCCGGTGAAAGCAATCTCATATCCCTGTATGGGGTATGCGATTATTGTATAGTAGAGCATAAATTACAACTGAACTCGTACATTATTTGTTTGTATTTATATTGTAAGTTTCTTAAATTGATAAGGTTTTACCATACAACACTTCAATATTCTACAGATTAATTATTTGTTTTTAATTAGTATATAAAGATACACCACAATTACTTACATATTCATGATATAGGTACATCATGTCTTCAATATGCCTTTAATCTATATTATTATATCTCATGTAATAAAATGGCTTGCAAATTTGATACTGTTATAAATTTTTTTTTCAATCGTACAACTGTACCAGCTGCTGTATGTAATTATTGCCAAATAAATCATTTAAAGTCCAACGACTTCTGAGTATAACAATTATTTCACTCATCCGTATTACCATGTCCACTACATCCCACACCATGTTTCATAAATCCCTCATGCGGGATGTAAAGACTCAACGTTAGCGATTGCACGTGTGAATAAAAAAATAATTGTAGCCTGAGCTTACATTTAAAATTCTTATCCAGATAAAGTGAAGGTTTTGTTGATGTGAAAAATTGCTATAATTATCACCGAATGTTGCAACGCATTTAGAGTTTAAACGCATGACTAATGTAATTGCAATTTCGAGATTATTCGACTATAATGTTTTACTATTGGAAATTCAAATACCGAACTGTACATGTGTTGAGTTTAAAGTCTTTCTGAAATTTAACAACCGAAAAGAATAATAACGAAGATAATATTCTGCTGACAGACTTAAATATGGGCATCCTTCATCCGATGAATTGTTCAGTAGCGATAGTACTGTATTTTGGAAATAAGCATTGTTGGTTTTGAATTGTTTGGCATAATGGTTCATTGGTGAGAAGCCTGCTGAAATTGAGAGACTTGCAATGTGTGGTATCTACTATTTTCAAAATAACAGTAGACACATTATTTGCAACACATTTACAATATAGATCTTTCAGCTCCGTTCCGCAGCCAATAAACAAAATAAACTAGTATGTGTAATGTGACAAATATAGGCAATGTTAGTTATTCAGCACAGTCAAAATGAAGCAACAAATTAACACCTTCCACCACCTATGAACTAGCCAAATATTGACTATGCCAAGCAAGGGTTGCCAAAACACAATGTCAAAATAATAGAATCAACAATTATTTGAGAAAATAATTTCCTCTGTGAGAAGCAACAGTTGCATATCTATAAGCAAAAAAAAAAAAGAAATAGTAATAGACGCAACGATACTGCTGATTCCGTATTATGTGGTAAAGGATAATACACAGTTGAGAAGGCAATATTGAACAATCGATGACGAGTTAATTGCTTTGCAATTAATACAGACCACTCCAATGAACTTGAAAAAGAAGCCATATTGAGTAATAAACTGTCTGTGATATATTTTTATTTAATTTTTATTGGCATCTATGTGATTATAAAATATTTTAAATATCCCACTAAACCAAGAAATTTTGGGCATGCAAATATCAGCAGTATTATTCATAAATTTGCATAATATATATTTTATATGAACAAATATAACACACCCATAAACATTTATTAGTTGTTTTTTTTTACGTCAGTTCATTTATTTCACTGTTTTTTTTTTTTTTTTTTTGCTTTGTCAACCACTGTGGTGATTCGGTAATTTTGATACCACTAGAAATTTTTAATATTATAATTTTAGAACAAGATTCAAACAAATTATAACTGTCCAAATTTTAGGAATTTCATCGTATGTACAAAACACGAAAATACTCAAGTTGTTAGAATAATGCGTACAAGCGTGATACCGTTTTTTTTTCCAATATGTTTTTCATTTTTTTTTATGAATAACTAGCATAAAATAGATCCGACTTCAGAGTTTACATAATTACGAGCAACTAGGGTGTGCGTTGCTTGTGTTATAATATGATTCCTTCGATTGCTACATAATAATACGGAAATGAAATATTTTTGCTATGCTAATGTGTAACTTTGTCTATTGCAAAATAGATTAGAGAAAAAAAATGAAAAGAAATTAGCATTTGGCTATATATTTGGCCTCATTTCCAAAATATTCATTACGAACTAATTATGCATAATTTCGTACGTTGTGTATTAACTTAAATAACTATTTTTTTTTTTTTTTTTTTATTATTATTATACTTATGACATGGCATTTTTAATTACCAATATCTGAAAATGAATTATTATTGAAAGAACTTATAACGGTGAATTCGATAAACTACTATATTCTTAAAACTCAGTAAGTAATTACATTAACTTTAATAATTAAAACACCAAATGAAAATATGGGCAAAAGCCACGGAGCGGAGACCTTTTTTTTCTTTTGAGAAGTGAATTGAATACAAAATGTAAGATATAATACACACTTTTTAGTCAGTAGTGATAAATTTAGGTATTATACATTATTTATGAATTTACCTAAGTAAAACGTTAATGATTACATCCACATAAATTTTTTTTTACAGTCAATTAGAGTTGAAATCCTATTTCAATTGTCTAATCTAAATGCATTGAAACATTCATTATCATTCAATGATGCAGTAGCTGACGAACACAGCTACTTTTTTTTTTCTTTTTCAGATTGAATGTCACTCGGAGCAAGGTATGATCATAATCTACGGTGCAACGAATCAGGGTTAAGAAAAATGAATTTGAACTTGGATATCAAGACGTGATTATAACGCCGTTAATGGTCGAGTGAAGATTGTTTGTGTGTAACAACTGAATACAATGAAAATGTAAAACACGCAACAAGAAATGTGTTATAACTCATAGTGCAACAAGCATATGTGAGGGAAGAAGGCTTTGGCTTAAAAATATAGTATTACCAATTTTAATGAATAGATGAGCCGACTTTATTCACCCATTCGAAACGGTATTAAAATGAAACTCTGATAAGACCGAACTAGGCCTATAATAGAACAAACCTGGATATTTTAGACGTTACATCAGTCAAATGCAATCAAATATGTATCGGGACGTGTACCAGAAGTTCAGCACGACTTGAAAATACAGCCGAGCACATTTCACAAGTGTATTCCACCGCATCTGGTATTATAGTTTCCGGCACTTCATCGACTGGAGTTATAACATGATGTACGGCTAACATTCTGTTAGGTGTGGCTTCAAGCATTTTAACACTGATTTGGAAATTTTCCTTTTCAATTTCCTCGTGATCAACCGGCACCTCTAAGTCGGGTAGAATAGATTCCTCTACGGCATTGACGATGCTCGTTTCGTAAGCAACTTCTAAATTGTTGCCATCCATATCATGATCCATCATATGAGTTATTTGATTATTCTCTAATGGGTTATTATTGTTTTGGGATGCGTGTTGGGACATATCCTCATCTTTCGGTTCTTCCTTGATCACCACTTGCTTCTGTTTTTTCATTCTTCTAACGGCAACTGGTTTTTTTCTTGACACAGGCTCAGCCTTAGGCACCACTGTCACAATATTACCATTATTGTTGCTGTGAATACCACTGGACTTTTGTAATCCAGGTTCAAGTTTTACATTATCTGTAAAAGTGACCTGCAATTTCTCCGCCTCATCATTTGGTTTTGGGAATGTTGCTGGGGTGAGTTGAAGCTTCCCTTCAATATGATAACTGACATTTTTTGTTCGGGGTCTATTCCTTTCCCCACCAGGGAATATCCCAGTTTTGTGTTCGTTTGGCATAACTTTAGGAGTTCTGGTAACCATGGTCTTAGTTTTCTGCCCTCTTTTCACTCCGTCGCCGCCAACTTGAACTGGTACACGAGTTTTTTGAGTGTGGATCATTTTTGGTCTACCAGTCTGAGCTGAAGTCTGTGTTTCGTTTTTCTTCTCTTCCTTCTTAAGCTTCTTTTTAGAAACTTTAGATTTGGCTGGGTTAGCTTTGGAGTTACTTACTATCGAGCTTATATTTTGAAGGGAGCTTTCAAAACTTTTCAACACATTTTGATATCCTTCTTCTACATTTGACCTATGCTGCTGCTTATTCTTTTTCCCAAGCTTTCGTTTTGTATTGTCATCTGAATCTGACGCAACTTCTGGCGTTTCAAAGCTCACAGCCATACGAGGAGGAATGGCATTCGTTTCATAAGGCTTGAGCTTACGCCTGCGCTTGTATTTTCTCGGACCAGTTTGTGGTTGCCGGCGCAAAGCGGTATTGTCGTCGCAGTGCTGCACTATATGGGCAACTATTTCTTCAGAAGTAGCATAAGAATCTCCACATACTTTGCATAAGTACGGGGTCATACTGCCATGACACTTTGGATCTGGACCCGAATGATGAGCCCTCACATGTTCACGTAGAACAACCTATAATTTTCATCGAAACATTAATGACTACTCCTTCATGACCAGGTAATTTAGCAAAACGAAAAAATTAAACTTACACGCTGGTTGAAAGCTCGAGGGCATATAGCGCAGCCATAAGGTTTTTCACCGGTATGGATACGTTCGTGCTTCCTCAGAGTTCCGCCATCAGCGAATGCCTTCCAACAAAAACGACATCCATAGGGTCTTTCACCCGTGTGTATGCGGATGTGAATCTGCTGCGAGCTACGGCTACCAAATGTCTTTCCACATTCTCTACAGGGGAAAGAACGGCCGCCCAAATCCTTGTTGTGCGAATGACGATGGCTCACCAGAGCTCTACCGTCGGGAAACTCTTCACCACATTCGTCACAAGCCACCATCTTGTTACGATGGGATACCATGTGCCTGATGGACATTGATAAATGTATCGGTGTTGGCAAAAATTTCCAAAATATTAATAGCGCAGCAATTATTAAGGATAATCGTTACTACCTTCGAAGTCTAGCCTTGCTATGGAAGCGTTTCCCACACTTTGTACATCCAAATGTCTTATCGGCATTGTGCACCCAAGAGTGCTTGATCAAACTGCGCTTATCTTTGCAAGTTTTCCCGCAAAGTGTGCAGGTATTGGGGGGCGCATCTTCAGCGTGAGTCTGACGGACATGCTCTGCAACTTCTGCATCATCTCGACACCGTTGGCCGCATAACAAGCAGCGGCGACTAGGTGATCTAAAACAGACGACACATGATGTCTAATCTCAAAACGTTCATGACGCTGTTCGAAGAGCAATAAACTTAATAAAACTTTCTGAGTAAATACCTGGCATGTAGCTCGGCGTGTGCGAGTAATGCCAAAGCCTCCTGGAACCATTCTCCGCAAACATTGCACACATGGTGCTGGCCGGAGCCCTCTGTCATCACGTCATTTTCTTGTTTGACATGTATCCTGCAAAAATCAAGATAATTGATGAGTTAAAACATGAAGCAAGACAACGAAAAGAAATCGGTGGACCGAATAAAATCGAACACGTACTTTCTATGACGTTTGAGAAGATCCAGGCGATGGAAAGGAACTCCGCATGTATCGCAGTAGAATTCCCCGAATCGTTCATCGCCAGTGTAAGTCGCATCATTATCGTATTCTTCCAAGTCCGATTGCACAGTGCCAGCATGTTTGGTCCTTACATGTTCTCGCAGAGTGTTAACATCCCAGAACATGTCACCGCAAGAAGTGCATTCGAATGGACTGTCGCCACCATGAACGCGTGCGTGTGAAGCCAGTGCTTTTTCTCTGGCAAAACCTACACCACAATGTTGGCAAACGTACGGTTTGGTTGGATCTGTGATAGGCCAGCGTGGTGGCTGTGGTTCCGCTAATTCTGGAGACATTTGATCACCCCACCTCGAACTCGAAGCATAATTATTACCTCGTGCAGAATTCCTAGTGGTCATTTCTTCGAGAAGACGCATATCTTCGTCGACGTAATCGTAAGATTTGTTTACATATTTTCCCATTTCAACTTTGATTTCTGGTGCTGCTCTCTTAGCAGCTGCAGCATTGTTTTTGCGCTTTCTTGGTGCACTGGACTGAACTTTCTTGCGTCTGCCTTTGTTCGGCTCCTCCTCATCTGGTACGAGGGAATCGTCATCATTTAAATCATCCTCCAACCCATCACGGGATGGCGCATATGCATGGATCTTCAGGTGGTTCATCAAGTCGCATTTCCGAACATATCGAGCACCACATAAATTACATCCATGAGGGCGATCGGTTTGATGCGCCACCATGTGGTTCATCAGATTTGCTTTTTTCCTGAATCTACGGCTGCAGAAGTCGCATGGATATGGACGAGTGTTTGTATAAGAATCCTGATCAATTGGCAACGGTATCTCCATATCATCGTATTCTAGCAAATTGTCATGTGACACTTTGGTCTCTGGTATTTCAATGCTGTAGGGCACAGAGAAACAGTAAAAGTTCGGAAATTACTCAGATACGATCCTTTGCAGAAAAAAAAAAAAAAAAAAAAAAATGATCAAAGTTGGATTTTACCCATCGTGCTGCCCTGGCCTGTCCCAATTATCGGTGATCACTTCCTCTGTCACCTGGATGTTGAGATAATCGTGACCTTGGCCATCCTGTGGTACGATGTAAATAGATTCCATATCATTTGACTGTGGTACGAGGAGGATTTCAGAGTCAGCAGCAGGGCAAGCCTCTGTAACTGTCTCCACAGTGTCCTCCACGCTCACTTCTTCGCAGGCACCGATCACCTCCTCCTCCGGAGTTGTCAACTCTGCTTCTAAGCCGCATATCACTTCTTCGTGGACTACATTTCCTACTTCCTCGACCCATTGTAGGGTCAAATCTCCGGCTACGTCCATCTCATCAACCAAAGTATCTCTATTTGATCACTGAAATTATTCCACATCCATGATAAATGTAAAATGGTACCAAATGTGGTTTTCAATTTCAATTTCAAACAAAATGAATTTGTCGAATTCTAATTTCAAACAGATGCCACAAGCTTGATATTTACATAGTGAAATATTATACAAAACTCTGTCTCATACATTCAGTTGGTTACATAACATGTCTCAAAATTTTTACCTAAAATTCCAATTAGAAATTCAAGAGTAAATTTCTAAACTAAAATGTAAAAGATGAGTAGAAAAATGATTTTTTTCACACCTACATAGATTCAATTAGTTGTTCAATTGCTTGAAAGAATGTCCGACAAAAAGTTCAAACCTTGTACACATGTGCATTTACCAATAAATTTGCGTTTGAAAGGTCGAGTCTAAACCTAAGTTACTTTCTTGCCCATTTAGTGTATTGTTGATTACATATTGTTGCCAAAATTCAACCATACCGTAGTGAAACGTGAAACATTGATCTTCCATTCGAAAAACCTGTTTTTTCACGACGCTAATCATTCAAGCTGCTACTTCAAGTAGCATAAATGTTGCTCAGTCATTGGTCAATACAAGAAATATTCTTAATGATAATTTTGAAAATATCATGGTGTTGCAATAACTATTCGTCATTTATAGATTAGAGTCTGTGGGAAATGTATCAAAGATATTAAAATATACGATTACTAAGGGGACTCCAAGTTAATTATCGATAAGGTAATTTATGGTAAATTCAATTATTGCTTCCTCCTTTTCAAAAATATGTGTATGGCAATATCATGATTCTCACAGAATTTTGGAGTTATTGATCCAAACTACTAATTCTTGGCTCCGATGCTCAGCATTATAGATCACATAAAATATTTCATCATCCGTTAATTTAAATTGATAACTGTTGCGATCGCCGTATAAATGACATTCATTTTCAATAGCATGAAATGTTACACCGAAATGCCTCTGATAAACGGTACTTGTAGTAGAACTGTTGACATCTAAGGTTATATTATATAGGTTATGACTTTAGAGGTTATAAAGACTAGGTGAAATAATAATTACGATTGCATAATAGTAGCCGGTGAAAGAAATTTATACGGTAATCGGTGTTTGTTGGTTGAAAAACAAAAAGCGGGCGAAGACGCAATAAATATTTCACATACGAAGCAGGCAGTAGCCATAGCCTCTCTTTATGCCAAGCCTTCTTCCACCCAATTACACGTTATAAACTGACAAGATTAAACGTTTCAGCGGGCGCACATAATATATTTCCGTGCTGAATAAACGCGGATTGATCGCCAACGTAATCACGTCGTTTTACTTACTGTTTAATATCCTTAACACAGCTATTAACCTAACCAAAAATACTTTATAGAGATCGAGCACAGCGTCGACCTTCGGTTGTTTTCAATTTGGAGGGGATGCGTTTGGAAATATTTAAACAAAATGGCAGCTGCGTGCGCTCGTCATTGACCTTGGAAGCACTAGATGGCTGACCCGAGCGCTTGCGGCGGAAATAAAAACGCGGGAACTTTTTCATTGGAAAATAATGAAATTCGATCAACGCCATCGTCCGTAATTTTGATCAAATAGTGCAACTACCCCCCCGGTTCTTTCTGTAGATGAAAGCAATATGTGTGATATCACCACTGATGTATGATATATTGTGATATGCATTGTTTTTCTTTTATTTATATCACAGTTGTGTCACAATTGTGTGCCGTTGAATCATCGTGGTTCAATTGTCGCGGTAGCATCTGTCTGCGCTTGAAGGCGGCGACAATCGTCTGCTTCGGCGTGAAGAGAAATTGACGACAGAAAACTAACCGGAGCTGTCAAAACGGTGTATTGTGTTCTTCGTTCGAAACTTTAAAACGTTGCCCCACAAGAGCTTGCAAAAATTTTGACGGATAATTCGCCGCAAATGTATGTATCCATATACGTACAACTATAACCCAAAAAATAACAAAATTTCTAGGGTAAAAGCACGGACGCATATCATCTTTCAACAATGAAAAAATAACATTAACATTCAGCACGAATCTTACGTGAATTGCAATAATAAGCTGTTCATGATACTATTTTATTCTAAGTGATAAACTTGGATTGACAGCCTTTAGTATTATTAACCTTTGATATAAGTACTCAAGAGGTGACTTAAAGTGCTAAATTTTAATTCAGTCGTGTAACACTTCCATAACATACTTCAAATTCTTATCTCGAATTATTCTACATTTTTATTAGATTTTTCGCGAGTTAACTCCTGTGTGTTAGTAAAAGTTACATTGAGCATGTTGTGGCATAGTATTTTTCAACTTTGTTTCATGTCCCACGATTCTAAAAACATCTGCACTATTTTTTTTTGTAGCTACAATGCCGAGTTCACATTTATACGCCATTAACAACGAGGGGAGAGTATTTGGTCTTTCAACATCTGGAAATATGTGGAGAGAATTCATGTACTTAGGACTTGAGTTCAAACAGCTATCTGCAGTCCCATATTTTATGTGGGCTATCGGTGGTGATCGACAGGTTTATGTTCATGTTCATGGCTTAGATATCCCGATTCGCATCAAAGAAGAAACTTACGAAAACGAAGTAGGTTGATCTATCTATCATTGGTATCGGTTCGAACATATCTGAATATTTTATAAAAACTAGTTACTCTAATATGATATGATGTCTGTTAATTTTTCCTTCAGCGCTGGCTACCTTTGGAAGGTTTCAGTGGCAGACTTTTACCCACAGACAGATACAATTTTTCAAGTCAAGATGGATCTGTAGATCGTAGTCGCGATAAAGTTAAATTGCCGTCAATGGCCTGGCAGTGGGAAGGTGATTGGCATATCGAAACTACTCTCGATGGTCAGCCACTAGACCATGATGTATGTGTAATTTTAAGTAATGTGAATCGATACCCTGGCAATCTATAGAACTGCAGCAGACTAGTGACAAACTACTTTCAGGGCTGGACATACGCTGTGGATTTCCCTGCTACCTATTCGACAAAAAAGCAATGGAAATCTTGTGTCAGAAGACGAAAATGGGTTCGATATCGGAGATATAGTGCCATGAATTCATGGTGTGCCATAGCACCTCTGCACAAGGATGCAACCAAAGTAATAAATTATCACACTTTAGTTACGCTGGTTGTATTTACATGTATGTATGTGCTTTACATTTAATTTTACTCTAGGAACCATTTGTCGATGTAGCCGTAGGTGGCAATCAAATTCTGGGTGGGCATTCTGGATGCATGTGCGTCTGGGCTGTAACAGCACATGGAAGGGTATGCATCATTACAAATTCTATCTTGGCAACTGTTAATTTTTTTTTATAAGAATTATATGTGAAATTGATTCCTATCACATTCCCATACAAGAATCTCCCAATCTACAGATAATGTTCAGAGTCGGAGTCAGTACAACATCACCTGAAGGGCAGCGGTGGAGTGCGATTAAAATGGCTAATGGCTATGAGGCCAGTCAGGTTAGCGTCGGACCAACTGGATTGGCTTGGGTGGTATTAACTAATGGCAAAACATTAGTCCGCACTGGAGTTGCAAGAGAAAATTTAATGGGTAAGATAATCCAAGAATAAAATGTGTGCATTTAAAACTTCGACCACAGTGTCTACTACTCGTTCTCATTACCATAATTTCATGGATATTTCTACAGGCGATAGTTGGGCAGAAGTGGAACCACCAAATAATAATCTACGGCTCACTCAAGTAGGCGTGGGAATAGATTCTGTATGGGCTGTTACTCATGATGGTAGTGTTTGGTTTAGAAAAGGCGTCAGCGGTCGTCAAACAAACGTGGTCTGTGAACAGATGGCTACGGGTACCGGATGGGTTGATATGCTAAGTAAAATGGCATTAGTTTCAGTTTCACCAGATGATCAGGTAACGTATTAGAAAGTAGCGTATTACAATGTGATCTGTATTATCTAGTTCGTCTTTTTTCTTTCTTTTTTTCATGAAACATTATATCAGAGAAATTGATCCAATCATGAGCTGTGCTATTTGTGTCAGCGATAATCATTTTTTTTGCGCGCTCAGGTTTGGGCAATCGGTCATGATGATCGGTGCTTGTATTACCGAACTGGAATCAGGGGCTCGGATAGAACTGGAAAAAGATGGAGAATGATAAACGCACCTCTCCAGCTCAGCAGAGCGAGCAGTAACGCTAGTCTTTCATCGAGTAATCGTCACAGTGTTTGTGGTACTCCACAACAGCATCGTCACCAAAGTTGGGGATCCTTGGTTAGATGGAACATAATATGACTGCATTACAACACTGAGACTACTAAATTTCGACAGCTATCTTCTCACAAGTCAATAATAATTTACCTCCTTCTAATAGCTGCAAATCAATTATATTTTCCAGTCCCGGCCACACAGCACCGGCGATGGAGCAACTTTAATCAGAGATTGGGAAGAACAATCCCGATCCGCGCCTACTCCAACATCACTTAAATTATTACAACGAACTAGCGATGGTACTTCCACTAACAACTTGCAACAGACGTCATCCCAGGAATCATATCTCAATGAAAATAGAAATCGGTAAACTTACATAAATGAATTTCGTATCACTATATTCATTCTCAAAGCTATGCGACTAAATATTTTCGTACATTCTAGCTCATCGAATTCTGTGAACGCAGCTGATCTAACTGAAGCTAGTGTTGCCAGTATAACTATATCTAATGAGTCATTGAGTAAAGGTGGTGAATCGATTGTCGTTTCTGGCAAAGGAATGAGCAGTACTGTTAAGGTTTGAAATAGAAACTAGATCCCTACATACTTGCTTTGATCTTGAAGACACTTAACTTGAGAATAAAACTATTTAGGTAAATCCAGCTGCCTGGAGTCCAGTACATTCTGTAGGATCAATGGTAGGTGTAGAGGCGCATCCTGAAACTGACGGTAGCGTATTTGATCCCGACTTAACTGGAGACTCGGGTGTTTACGGTGAAGATGAAAGCACAGCGGCAATGTATTGGGCTGAATGTGACGTTTTATGGTGCAAGATCGAAGCTGGAGCCTGTTTCATAGATCAAACTAACCCTCCAAAATGGTACGTAGTAGAATAAAGTATAGATACATACCTATATTTATATTCATCTAATCAACAGAGGGTGCTAACCACCTTGCAGTATTGAGTTAAATATTAATATTGTATGTATTTGAAGGATCGTAGAGGGTAATGGCTTAGCTTGTGGCGAATTGGCTGAACCATGGAGGGAACATATTTTATGCAATTTGAAGAGACGACTTAAAGATCTGGATGTAAATATTACGTCATATGAAAAAGCAATTGAAATGTAAGTTTCATCTCTGATTTTTTATGATTTTGGAGAAAGGATCTGAGAATTGTATGAAGAACTAGCGTAACCCGAGATATTTATCGGTGTGCCTAGGTCATCTTGTGTGAAAAATGGTGACGCACGATGCCAGTTGAAAAGTGGCAAGCCGTATGAAGATTGTGTCATGGAGTTGGAATGGATTAGCAATACAAGTGGCTGTGTAGATTCTGGGACACTTACTATCTTAAACACAGACGGCGCAACAACCATGGTAAAAAACAAATCAACCCTTATTTCTGTGGCGGAAGTCATCGGTTGTTAAACTTTGAAATTCATATTTCAGATTCAATTTCCAATATCCGAAATAGTATGTGTTGTATGCTGTAGCGAGCCAGGAAGTCCGAGACTCGCGATACACACGCCTAATTTAACTCGGTCGAAAATTTTAAGGCTACAGTTTGCTAGTGATACAGAAATGGAAGATTGGATGGATAATCTCACTACGGGTAAGAAAAAAAAATAACTTATCAAAGAGTCAATCAATTATACAATTCCATATTATGACGGTTTCAGTCTCTTGCCAAATGAACAACCTTCATGGAAAGCCAGGCCCAAATTCGATTTGGGCCACAACTGCTCTAGGTGATGTTTTCGTTTATGATACGGAAATCGCGGAGGTGACAATTTGAAATTGATATTTGATTGAACCCTATATGAAAATTATACTATTCGGCATTGTGTTTCGTCATATTTAGGCAAGCCAGTGCGTCGACGGTGTATACACTCAGGAATTACATGAATCTGGAAGACAATTGCCCTTTGAAAGCATTCTACATAACGGATTCGGACCTGGCAGCTCACTTCACGTATCACTTTGTCTTTATGATGACGCTGACAGGTACGTGGAGCTTTGTTTTTACGAGTTACAGCACAAAAAAGAATTGGTGATTCACAGTCATCTTCGATTCGTGTTCCGATTCGCAGTGGCTGATTTTTTTCAACATTTGTGTTACGACGACAGGTTGTCATTGAATTTTGTCTGCTATACGACAATGTCGCCGAAGCAGAAGAGAGCTGCAGAAGGACACGATATAGCACTCCACTTCAATCCTCGATTGAACGATAACTTGATCGTTAGAAACACATACCAGTCTGGCCAATGGGGAGATGAAGAAAGAGTAGGTGAAAGTCCGCTAAAGGCAGGATCCGATTACACCCTGAAATTCATCTGTGAAAATAGAGGCTATAGAATTTTTATTAACGACGTCGAATATACTTTCTACAGTCACAGGATACCACCACAAAATATCACCCATCTACGTATTAAAGGACTAATGACGTTGAGCAGTGTGTGTTACAAAACAACATCCGTGAGTTGGATCACAGCACTTCGATAAAGCATTAATAATCCGTAGAAGGGAATTGTCTGTAGCTTTGCTTTGTTTTTCTGAGTACAGATGATTATCGAACCAATAAGAATATTCTGGAGACAAATGGGGGGACATTTGAGGAGAGTCGAAACATGTAGTGTCGGAGTTACATGGGGTGTTGGATATGATAATACAGCTCGGGTATATACCGGAGGTTGGGGAGGCAATTTTCTAAAAGGTCAATGACGTTTGTTTGACATTCCTTTATTTTCTTCAAATAGTCGTTGCGTTATTACAAAATTATGTCGTTACAGGTTTAGGGAGTAACAATACCGGTATAAATTCAATGGTGGATACGCACAACTATTTTGTTTATGAAAATCAACGGTGGAATCCTGTCACTGGATACACTTCTCACGGATTACCTACGGATCGTTACATGTGGAGCGATGTAACGGGTCGTCACAAACGCACCAGAGAGCATACGAAGACTCTTTCCATGCACTGGCAATGGGTAAGACTGATTAATTAAAAATCGCAGGCATCATTAACACGGCCAATTTATCTATCGTATGATCCCAGGTTTCAGATTGGATCATAGACTTTCACACCCCTGGTGGCGTTGACAGAGATGGATGGCAATATGCCATGGATTTTCCTTCCCAATATCACGGACGTAAACAGTTCACAGATTACGTGAGAAGGCGCAGGTGGTTCAGACGTTGTCAATTAAAAACTACAGGGCCGTGGCAGGAATTGGGAAACACAAAGATTCTTGATGTTTCGTTATATGTAAGCTCAAATAAAAAATACGGCATGAACGGGTTAATCAAAACTTCTCACGAATACTTCCATCGCATAATTTTTCTTTTGTTGCTCACAGACGACATGTAAACCAGGCGAAAATGACGTTATACATGTTTGGGCTGTTGCCGCGAATGGAGAAGCAGTTTATAGACGAGGTGTTTCGGAATCGTCTCCATTGGTAATCAAAATTTTTGAACAAGTTTCAGGGAATTCCATGTACATACTAAATATTGCTTTTCATTTATTTTTTTTTGTGTTCTCAGGGAGTTTCTTGGGAACATATACCCAGCGACCAACCATTAGTTAGCATCAGCTGTGGACCATATGGTCAGGTTTGGGCAGTTGGTAAAAATGGTACATCTTACTGGAGATTTGGAATAAATAGTACTAAACCGACAGGTGAATATTTGAAATTTGGTTATTATTACTTTATTAGTTTATTATAATTATTTTCTGTTTGTGTTTTCAGGTGAAACATGGCAGAATGTAGAACCGCCATCTGGAGCACAGCTGAAACAAATTTCGGTGGGACAAGATACGATATGGGCATTAGACACGACTGGTCGATTGTCGGTTCGTCGTGAAGTTAAAGCGAACATCTTTCCAGAGGGAACATACTGGCAAACATTACCAGCCATGCCTAATGATCCAATTCATATTGGTGCGGACATACCGTATTCCGTAACTTTATTAGCCTCCTTCCCTTATTGTGATTTCTTGGAATGTTTATCGAACAGTTATTTTGGAAAGCAACAAAGTGCGTTATCTGAAATTATTTTTACATTTATTTTTATCAAGCACTGCACTTTTTATTCAGGCATATTGTTTCACCGTTTTTGTTGTAGCAACAAATGTAGAAAACGATAACTTAGCAGAAAATTGTTGTCCATTCTACGCAGATACTTCTGTGCCAACTGCAAAGCAAGGTTATCGACATATCTCCGTGGGGAAAGAAAATGGTCAGGTATGGGCGGTATCTGGTGCTGGCATCGTTTGCCGTAGAATCGGTATAACTGATGATAATCCGGCTGGAACTGGATGGACAACTGGTATTGGCGTGAGTATAGTTTGTTTTTTAGAATTTTTTTTTCTTTTTATCTGTGACTCGGGTCCATACAATTTAATAAACATAATTTGCGTAGGCTAACTGGCAGCAAACAAGCGCAGGGGGCCTCGTTAACCGGATAAAATAACGTAAGTTCGCTATTTCCGAATGAGGAATATTTGAATAATTGTAAATTATCAATGAATTCCATCACAAATGATCTGGCATGATCAGTGGTGAGAAAAACATGCACATAGGTCGAGATACGCGTTTGAATATTCACAAAATAAATGTACAATACTCCTACCAATAGAATTATCTTATACCATAGCTAGCAAAGATATGCGCTATTTTTGTCAGTAATCCAATAATTTTTTTTTCAAACCCTTGCCAACTGTGGAATTTGCGTTTGACTCATTGATAAGCTTATTGCCAGACCAATTACAGTATCAAATTAGCCGTACACTTTTACATTGAGATTGGAGAAAAATCATAGCGAAGCTGATTTCCCGTGATTTTGAAGGATTCTGTATAATTTTTTATCAAAGTTTTGACGTAAAGGTTATTAAATACTTCCATTTCTGCGGTAATGATTATGCGTGTTCATTTGTTTGCGAAAGTAATTGTCTACTAATTGTGATAATGATGGAGGATATTTTTTATGCTCATTATATCAACCATCAGATTTCATCATACCTATATGTATTATAATATAGCTGATGTAATTTATTCTTTACATATGCCGTAGTATTGAAAGTAATTTTTTTTCGTATTTATAATTCAAATGAGTGATTTGAATACATTTTTGTAGTCTAATTTTGATACCAAATAATTTGAAGGTGATTTAATTGTTAACTTCTTAGTTTTCAAAGAATATATTTTATTTGTTGTATGCGTTCATACACCAAGAATCAATTGCTTCCCGACCATTATATCCATTAGCTCTTTTATTCTTATGTATAATACCGTAATAACAATATGTTCTGTAGCGAATAATGATATTCTTCTGATCTGTATTTCATTCCACTAACGGAGAGCTAAGTGTAACCCACATAATCATTTTGAAAAATTCCGTTTTAACCGATATTTGTAGAATTGTGATTCGCAGCTATGAGTTGGATGCTCAAAATATTTTATCATAACTTGATCCTTGATTGAATGAATCAGCATCACTGTGACTGTAAGATACCATGTCTATGGTTCGTTACTTAAATAAAGCAAACCATAATAATTGACTTGGTTAAACATATATTTCCACGTATATCCACATTATGTACATAGATGCAACAATATGCACATTCGTAACACATAACTTATACACATTATTTACATCGCGGTGATATTTTCATAAACTATAAATATTCTATGTGGTCATGAAAAAAGTGTTTACAACGTACAAAACAATCGTTTAGGAAATAACAACAAATTGGAATGCAATTTATATCATTACTGATTCCAAGCATGGTTTTAATACAGTAATTAAATAGTCTGAGTATATGAATATCCGTAAATAACATGCTTTTCAAGCAGCAAAAAATATTTACTCCGCCAATGCAATACTGTATTTCAAAAAAAAGACGCTGTCGATGACATTTATTTGAAATTCAAAATTTTATGGCACTTCATTCTGGCAATAAATTTATTGCAGCTGTCATCTCCGAAAGCTAGATTGCATTGAAATAACGTTCTTCTCAGTTTAACCTCATTCAATCAACGAATATCTACGGTTACCTCCAGCATCAATCAATAACAGATTATTAATCTCACTTGAACAAAATCTCACTATTCCAAAGTACGCGTTCTTTGCAGCATTCCACACCATAATCTTCTCTGCTGAATATCATTAGTGGAAACACTTTGTCAACACTCTTCACGGCAACAGAAACTGAGTCCGGTAAATTTCTTCCAAGCACTGTTCCTTTTCAGCTCTTTCTATTTAATAAAGCAAAAGAGTCTGACCAGAGCACTCGGAATAGACGAACACGACATTATCGAACTCGATTCGACTTTCCCTAAGAATTAGTGGCCTTCACAAATTTTCGATCTCGTATTCCTTTTCGTTGAACTAACTCTTGCCGTTCGATCTTGTCCTTCTTTCCTTGTTCGCTGGACATGATTCCGTACGTGAAGTAAATTGCGAAACCTACCGCTAGCCAAATAGAAAATCTGATCCATGTAAATCTGTCCAATTGGAGCATCAAGTAAAGATTGATAAAGATGCTTATGCATGGTATCAAGGGAACCAGAGGGACCTAGACATATCAAAATACAACCAATGATCAGCATCGATGTTCTGTAAAAAAAAAGGACTGCGTTTATCTTACCCGAAAAGACAGTTTCAAGCTTGAAACAGGTTGTCTACTGATAACAATAATAATGACAATCATGATCATTGCCAGCACAGCTGTTATTGTGATCATAATGGGATCACCCGCTCGTATATTAGATACGTATCTGTCGAGGATGTACCCCAAAACAAGTGAGAAAATACCTGAAACACCACAAGTAGAGTACGATTCGTGAACATTTTCTTCGAAAACTTATTATGAGAATACACTGAGCGTCACTTACTGTAGAGTAAAGCACCCCAACTCGCCACTCGGCCAGAGAATTGAGTTGGTTCCTTCAATCCATTCAAATTGAAAAGTTGTTTGGTACCAGACCATAAGCTTTCTTTGGATTGATTTTCAAAACTAGAAATGACGTTGCTGTTTATCCGTTCAGGCTGGAATCTGAATGAAATCATATCGTTGAACAAAGTTAGCAGGGTCTTAAACTAATGTTATATTCATAATCGTATATCATTGATAGACCTGAGGATTAGCACGCATAAAGCCACAATTCCATACGCCATCAGAGTTCCAATTGACATCATGTCGATAAGTTGACGAAGATTGAATAGGAGCGTCATTATAGCTGAAAAATTCATCGGATCAAATTGAAATCGAAAGATTTATTAGATGAGAATATCTTCAAGTCCTTATCAATCCTGAGATAAATTTCAACTTGCTTTGTTTCACTGAATAACTCACCAGCAAGTATTCCAGAAATCATGGTCCCCATAAGTGGTGTCTGAGTTCTTGCATTAACTTTACCAAAAAATTTGAAAAGAATTCCGTCATTTGCCATGGCATATAAAACTCTAGGTAGTGGAAACAGTGCACCGATCATACTTGTGCACAATGCAAAGACTGCACCAATATTGACTATCCATTTAACAACCGGCCAACCAATTGTTTCAAATGCATAAGGAAAAGGTGCGTCGATATTCTGTAAATACAAAATGAATAAATTATGGGAAAAAAAAAGAATAGAAATTGTACGTTTGGTTTTGAGTAGGGAAGAATACCTGTTCGTATTTACCTGTTCATAGTAAGGTACCATCATTGTTAGCACACTGGATATTCCAAAATACGCGAGGCAAACGATTGAAAGAGATATCACAATAGCCCATGGTATATTTCGTTGAGGATTTTTAGCTTCTTCTCCAGTAGTAGCAATGGTATCAAAACCGACAAAGGCATAAAAGCAGGTGGCTGCACCTGTCAAAACTCCGTTCCATCCAAACGGCATGAAACCACCAGCCCCAGCGTTCTCTGTACCCTCTGGAATGTCATCAACAGAGATCGTCCAATTTCCAGTATATGCTAAAGGAGAAAACAGCAATAAATTTATAAAATTAATTCGACTGACCGTGAAGATGCTGTCAATAATTGGAGATGTAATTACCTTTCATTGATCCGGCAACTATGATTATTGCTATAGTGACCAGGTTGATGGCTGTAAATATGTTGTTCAGTAACGTGGACTCTTTGACTCCAACAGCAAGCAATACTGCCAGTAAAAGAACCATTCCAGAAGCGAAAAAGTCAGGGTATTCGGACAGAAATGAAACGTTTATTGGCATTGCCTCTCGCAAGGCGTCACTCATGACATTTCCTAAAAGGAAATCCAAGTAGTTGCTGAATCCTCGAGCAACACTTGCTGTGCCTGTTAAAATACAACTAAGTGAGTAATTCTCAAGTTGTGGTTTTTGGCAATTTGACTACGAATTTCTCGAATGTATATCTCACCTATCACGTATTCCAGGATAAGATTCCATCCGATAACAAAGGCAACAAATTCTCCAACTGTAACGTAACTGTAGACGTATGCAGACCCTGCCTTCGGCACTCTAGCCGCAAATTCAGCGTAACAAAGTCCTGAAATTCGATAATGACTTCTTTTATATTTGAAATTCTGTGAACAAATTCTACAGGAGTATTTTCATATCAAATATTATACGTGCCTGCCAATGCAGAAGCGAAAGCCGCTATTAAAAAGGAGATACACACAGCAGGTCCTGCGACATCCTTAGCAACAGCTCCTGCAAGAACGTAAGCTCCAAGACCCAAAGTAGCGCCAACTCCGAGGGCCGTTAAATCCAGAAGCCCAAGAACTCTGGCCAAAGCCGAATCGGCTGTGATATCCCCTTCGTCTAATCTTCTTCGGGATAACGCCGCCCAGCATTTTGAAGCCATCGTTAATTAAATGTCAGCTAATCCTACAACCGAAGGGATGAGGAATGTGTCATCAATATCCAAACTGTAAGAAAAAAAAACAATTAATTGTAACACCTACAAATTGGTCATATTATTTAAACATTAACACTTTGACGCGCGAGCACGTGTGAAACACGTAAGTACAGTCTTGGTGTCGTCGACGCGTACGTTTATAATATAAATATATCTTGATAGCGAATGTGCAGATATTTATGCGGATAATTCGTACAAGATTTTACTGGAGGTGTTGTGTATTTTTAAGTCTGGCGCACCAGCTGACTGCGTACGAATTGTATCAATATGTAATTTTCTATTATGGTATTCGATGATCGCGATGTGCAAAAAAGAAATCGAAGAATAGAATATTTCAAAAACATGTAGATCATGAACACGTAAATACAGCTGGAATTTTGAGGCCACATGATAATAATTAGGATCGGCTTCAGTACCTATAAATCAATGAATATATTATACCGTGACGCGCGTTGTGTACCGATAATAAATATGAAAGATAATCTCTTGCAGGTATTTGTGATAGCGGATGTACATCATCAACTTCAACTTATTCGATAGCATACGAATTTATGAAAAAATGTCAATCAGGCGGGTTGATTTATATCTTGAAGGCGCTTGTGCGCTCAATGATCCGATATGATATGGGTAATGCCCTTCCAGTATTCTCGGACGGATTTTATAGGATACCAAAAACACAAAAATGAAATTATTATTATGTGGAACATTCATACTTCAATTCCAGAAACATTACTTTACAGGAATTTCACGATAACACCACGAATTTATCTTTTATGACAATTCATATTGGTGAATTACGTGATCTTCGAACGGTTGTCTGATCGAAAGCAAAACGTATTGAATATCACAATATTTTTGAGTGAATCGTACGAGGTGTATAATAACGGTCATTCCCAGTCGAAGTCTGAAATGTCAGATACAAAAAGTGAAATTTGGAGTTCTCAATTAACAATTGTCAATATAATCAATCGTAGCATTCATATTGTTGATATTTGTCTAATCGACTGAACTTCGACGCTATGCAAGAGATTTTAAGACTGAAATGACGCATCGATGATTGTATATTGAGGTATATCAGTGAGTATTATTGAGTGATTTGTTATTATTTTGATAATTCGTCAAATAATCGCGTGTTAAATCGATTGATTTATTTTATAATTGAGAGTCTAAATGTATATTATACATTTAGATTATACTTATTTAGATATACGATGATCCATTGAAAAAATTGTAGACGTATCATATCAATTTCGTACTGTTAATCCTCAACATATTATCAACCATAAAGACAGATACATACGTGTATTATATTGAGTCTAATCCGATAATATTTAATTTATTGATACTTCAGTTTGTTTCCACATCAAACTATCACTAAATAAATTCTGCACCATTTAATCATGTCAAGAAATGTATTCCAAATATTTCTCTACAATTCTAACAATAAAAATTCATCGGGTTGATCGCTATGAGCAACGAAGCAAGAAATGAAGTTAAATTCTTTAAGATCCATATCTATAGATAGATGAATATTATTGCTACACGTATTATTGTAATTGTATCTGCACGGCATGCACGTGTTAACCATTTTTTCTGTATTCCGGATTGTTGTGAATGTTATTTCACAACGCATCATGAAGCTGAAGGACGAACCAACGATCTTCACATGAAATAATTATGTTGCAGAAGTTACAATAACGTGCTGAAAAATATGGTGATAAACAAAATGAACTAAGTAAAAATCGAAAGTAAAAATTCATTGTAGTGCGATCTGAAGATGATGTACATTCATTCGCAGCTCAATTTGCTATTTTCGAGATTAACGGTATTCCCCGTTATAAATTGGAATAAAAAATGAAGTTCTCGATATGGAATCCCCTGACCAAACCAAGGCCGAACTTGATCCGCAAGAACCAACTCATTGCCTTTTCCTTGTGCGCATAATACAGCAAAATAGACACTCCAATCGAAGAATGTTGAAGAATTTATGAACGGTATGGGAGTAGAGACTATGCATGGGCATGCCGATATTATATTATTACATAAAACGAGAAAGAGAAAAAAAAGATGACTATATAGCATCAGTACTGACAATGAGTAAAAATCTCAAACGAGATTTTTTTTTCAGCATCTTAAATAATTAGCCCACCTCTCCTATGACATTTTTCTTATAGGTACAGCTGTTCATCAAGGTTTCGGTCATGGCCGTTTTGAATTACCAGCTGCGTATCATTATTAATATAATTTGAGGCGCGTTTTTCCCCGAAGATGATGAATTAACTTGACCAATTTCGCTGATTCCGTATTTTTATCATTTATACCAGGACCAAATCTCTGCGATGAATCGTAAATATTGTATAATTATGTTGTCATTTCACAACAAGCGTGTAATAAATACAAGGTTTCATGCATGTCATAAACGAGAGTGCATGTGCACAATATTTTACTGGTAGATACACTGCACTATAAATGATGCGATGTTCACGCAATCGTCTTTTCCAACGTCCCGTAAACTACCGCTCGACTTTTACGAATATTGCAAAACTGTAGATAACTTGTACTGCGTGGACAGGATTCACGTATGTATACCTATATTAGGCATCATGCGGAAAAGGTGAGCTTCTTGTTCAGCAATAATATATTCATAATAATTATTCGCATTATCAACGTCTTCCAATATCTTTTTGCTCTGACATAACAACAAACCCATTCCATGGGAAAAGTAATGTCACAAGTATATGGCTGCAATTTGACGGAGAATGTTGCGAAAGTAGTACGATCATTATTCATGATTTTGTTTGTCCGGTAAACATGTGATAATATTTGCAAAACGAAGCTTTACACTTACTACACGTAACGAGTAAACCTGACCGTTTAAATGCAAATTTTAGTGTAATCGAAAGCAGCGTGAACGTAGGCGGTCGTTTGAACGAAATGAAAAAGAGGACGAGGTGAATAGCTTTCCGATTTGCGTTATAAGTCTTTACGGACCGTATAAAATGTACTAGTTCATCACGGCCAACGACAAATAAAAATTTAAACACGTATCACCCGTATTGCAATGCCACCTCGTAACTTAGGCAAAACAAAATACAAAAACGGGAGGGAGAAAGAGTATAAAGGGAAATGCTTGAATACGTCTGGAGATTTGGAATTTTTTTTTTCTGCATAAGCCTTAGTATTTGATAATTGTAAACATTAAAGCAACCGAATGCGGTGTCACAAAGTTTTTTCCCAGGAATAAAGCTATCTTAGATCTACACAAATATCTATTCACAGAAATCTGTTGCAGATACTTTTGACATTTCCTCCAAAAATACACGACAGACTAACTTTTAATAATCTGCACGTATATTCATGAATCGATCAACGATCCCCGAGGCTCGATAATTTGCGTCATCTATCAACGCAACGCGGTCGAATAATTATTCAAGTATCTGCCTTCTCGGAGTTGCCGTTATTAATTTGCTTTTTGCGGGAAAACCAGAATAAAAATCAAAATACGCGGCGGCGTCGTTTTTTCTGCGAATTGAAATCATTTTGGCAGTATAATTTCGTAGTTTTTTATAACGTCTGAGATGGTCAATATATTTGCTATTATACATTTATAGACTTACTTTTTAAGATATCATCGATTCTTATGCTGAGCAATCTGTCCTATTCCCGGGCATGGTGAAGGATAAACATCGAAAATCAATTGATGACATTACCGCAGATGTATTTTATCGGCTTAAACGTTCATGGTAATTCTACATTTCGAAGAAGTTCACAGCAAGTAAATTTTTCGTGTGTCGGTACGATAAATGCTTGTGTGTCAAAATTATACAACAATCGTTCAATAATTACACAGCTAATCTCATTGCATATCGAAGAAGATATATGAAAATAGTGATCAAGCAGGGATTTAGGATGACAATGATCAAAATAAATTAGATAATAAATGAAAAACCTTAAACTGACTTCACGTAAAGCTGTTGCATGCACGCGCATGATTAATAATCCTTTTTTTAACCCATGTGGTATTTTAAGATTAACGATCGATCGACCATGAAATGTCTCTCAATCAGGCAAGATAATAATTAACCCGTCTGTTATTCATACTTTCGTGGTCTTTCTAATTTACAATTAGTCAATTCGATGAGGTTTGAAATGACATAAGAGATCAATGCGTTCTTGGTAACACGAAAAAGAATTAAACAAAAATAGATCTACATTATGAAAAATGTGTTTTTGTTTCACGCTAGATTTGTATTGGCAATGTTAAATTAACGCAGACCTTATTGTATCATGGCGAAATGAATGATTTTGTGAGCGATTAAAAGTTAAATCTAAAAATTGTAGCCTCGAGAGATCATCGGAAGAATTAAAATCCCCCCAAAATAAAATGTTCAAAGAAACGCGACGATTTCTGATCTTCGGCTTTCTTTTACAAACAGAATAATTTCGCTATACCTACAGCCGACTTTCACGAGAATTAAAAATCATGATAATTATACCTATAGTGTTCTAAAATACACTATGCAACTATCGCAATTATTAGAATACTCACTTTAATGTTATTTATTATCTTTGTCGAATCTTTTATCCGAATGGTGAGAGAGTAACGAATAATAAAATATTGCGAAGAACGATCTCACGATTAACGAATGGCCAAAGATTGAATTCACAAACTAGGCCGCCACCTGAATCGAACAGGTGAGTTAAGTTGACTGCCTGGTAGTAGGTGACACAGTGAAACATGCGAAGTTAAAACCTCTCTAAAGTACTAACCACGTCCTCATCGCGATAATCTACAAAAGACTAAAAGAGATGAAAGACATTGTTTGAGCTACTCTTCTTCGTCGAGTGGGCCGGACTATCGTGTAATTATTATAAGGTAGGGATTGCGATTTCTGAAGCGTGGGGGAAGATAGTCGAGGGATAATAATCCGATGATTAAATTACGAGCTGGCGAAGATTAAAGGTGTTTGACTCGAAATAATTTCCAATTTCCGGTTCGCCCGCGTACCATCAAACCCGTGATATCGCCCTGCAAAACCGGCGTCAAAGATCTTCTAGCGCACCCCATTTTCAGATCTATGAATACACGCATTTTAAACTTCTGAAAAACAAATAAACGAAAAAAAACAATATAACGATCCAATCATTGTTCCTGATCACCATCTATTTGGTTCAACCTATGTATGAAGAATCAAATAAAAACGACGAAATCTGTATCACTGCAATTTCATAAGAAAAAGAAAGCCTAAATATTATCTAATAACGAAATCAGAAATGCTTTCGTACTGTATACAGTTTTTATCTATCTAGAAGTGTTATTCATTGTTTTCATAATCGACAGTGTGAATGCAATGTTGCTTTGTTATCGCATATTTGTATGTATGAAAAGAAAGTTCGATTACAGGTTGAGCTACTCAAATATTATCAAAGTGCGATCGTATTCCTTGTAGATAATGCTACTAATTATCGTTTTTTTTCGGTCTTCAAGTGATTTTTTTAGTCTGGAGATAAAGTGGAACAATTTGTCTGACAGAGACCAGAGGGTTTTCACGAAGTGCTGTATCTACAGATACCAATTTTTCGAAATGATTAATACCCTCGCTCCCGGTATTATCGCATAGCTATGTGCAGGCGTATAGGTGCTGCGAAGCATAACTTCTTAGTTTGTCTTGTATTTTTTGATCGACCTGAGTAGAGAAAGCAAATTCTAATGTATCACTGATTGCTAATGACTAACGCTGTCCGAAACAATGCTATTGCGAATAAATGTAGAGATAATATGGACAAAAACTCTCCTAGAAGTCGATTATTTGACATACGCTAATGATCGGCTGTTGAGCTCATCTTCAAATGCATGGGGCTCATGCAGCTGAAACTTACGATTAGTATGATAATGTAACCAAATTACATGTTTAAGCACGGTGTGCTATAATTAATCGACTTTTTAAGCGTAAACTGCGTTCACTGATTTCGCCGCAGATTATCAGGCAACTGCAATAATGTCAATTACAAAATGCTTCGTTATCAACGCGCATCGCTCATTGCTAAATAAAACAAAAAATTGGATTCAAACCGCGACGGTAAACCATACAAAAATTCTAGATATAAAAATCAGTAGCACATCATCTGATAACTGGATATCATCGAATTATGAACTTAATTCTTACTTCAATTTTTTATTTGATCATGATACCGTTGACTGAAGTTCAGTCAACGATGATACGTCCCGCAACTAGACGTTCTCCAAAATATTTTCAATCTCTCGCGTCAACGTAATATCCGCCGGAAGTGGTAGGGTAAAATAGTCATACATGTGTGATTCTTGAAGCGACAGCGACTTCCGCGTATTCAACTGCAGGTTAATTACGGTGAACTAGTATTACATGGTGGATAAATCCGAATAATCATTTTTTTTTTTTTTTTATTGTGTGTACAAATGGCGACGAAAGAATAGGATTTACGTTGCTAATTGCCACAGAATATTGACACATGGTTCAAGTTCAACAGCTACATTGTTCGCAAGGTCAAAACCTCAATTAAAAGGTTTGTCAAACTCGGTGCGCAATATCATTGATTGGCGTGTTTACAGTCAGAAAAGGAGCAATGTAACGTCGTAGCAGACTATTACCGTCCAATGACTGAGATGCCTACGAAGATGAAAGGTAATGTTAATAACTCAGGAAAATTGATGGAAATTCAATCGAAATCGATCTGTAAAAAGTTGCCATGATTTCTACCTACATGCATATATTTTATCAGATCACTTTAAAGAAATGTGGGAAAGGATCGATGGTATTATACGTAATAAATTGCGTATTAGGGTACTTCAAATCCCTACTTGTAATTCTAATTAACTGGAACATTCTCTGAAGATATTTGAAAGGTATCTGGATTTGTTGCGCATCCAGGGCAGGTATGGAGCGTTTCATGGATGAAGATTTCGCAATCCAAACAGAATCCTTGACTGCACTTTCCGCACATGTACACCTGGAAATTAACGCCATTTTACAATATTTTTACAACTACAAATTTTTTTTCAGATTTTCTCATGATAGCAACAGATTAATCACTGCTCACCTTTCTATCCAACTGCGTAAAAGACTTCCTACAGCCATAGCATATTGTAGGAGAGCCTTCATATGGTACTTCCTTATAGTTTCCAACCGGGAATAAATGGTGATAGGAACGGGCTAAATGTGGAGCAGATACAAGAGTCAGACCACAAGCTCGACATTCCACTGGTAGTTCGCAATGTTTACTGAGACATTGTGGACACAAGTAACCAGCTGTTACCAGCCTGCTCTCATCCTCAGAACTTTCAACATGGCTGAGAAAAAGAATGAATGAAAATAATACTTCAGTCATATTCCAGTATAATAGACCTCAAGGAGCCAAAATCTTTACAGAGATATTCTTGTCTTGACGAATTTGTGTAGAGAGAACGGGTCCATTTTCTCAAATTAATAATACTTACCACATGCACATTGTCATGGGAGTTTCAGTTGTTGAGTGTAGAGCGTGATGGGGAAAGCCCATCTTAACCAGGGCAGAATCTAATCTAGTTGCAGCAGCTGGTGGATCCACATGAACGCTCAACTGTTCTTTATAATGTTTATCGTCCAAAACTACACCGTGTTCACCACCAGTTGCAGTTGCCAAGCGTTTACAGACGTGTAATTCTGCAGCTAAACCAATAACGCTGCATCGCACTCCTTCAGACTTCATACTCTAGGATAACGAAAAACACAATACAAGCTATGAATTTTCGATCAGGTTTTCGGTGAATCAGTAACTTTAACATGGCGAAAGAACTCACATCTATGGTTACACTTATATCCCCTGGATCACATGTCGTTAAGGACCCCAACAATACTAATATTTCCCTACTGGCGTGTGATGGTAATAATCTCAAAGACTTCAGAGCTAATTCTAATGAGTTTTGAATCGAGGGTTCACCCGTTAGAGCCGTAAGATGCAAGCCCTTCAGTTCCTGCAGCAAAAGAGGATACATTTAGAGATGAACTAAAAGATTGTTAATATTATGGTAGATAATATTTAAGATTTGTCTAATACTTTGATATGTTTTTTGGGATTTCCAGCAAGCTCACTCAATTTTTCAGCTCGTTTGTTTCTGGTTACAATAAGTCCTAGTTGACTTATTGGATTTTGGTCGAAGAATTCATCAATGAAGTCTTCTAAAAGCTAGAAATCAATTGTTACTCTGAAAAGGTCCCACAAAGTAACATTTCCATAATCATAACTCCTTTCACATTAGCTTTATGAAACAATAGATATCGGTACAGTTTAACATGAGTAACAAACTTTGACGGAGCATAGCAATCTGGTTGGTTTCAAGTCCTGATTAGACATAGCTTCCGAACAGTCGAGAATAATGTAAAGATGTCTCATCATTCCCAGTCTTGCCCCACCTTGCTTTTCCGACTGTCGTTTTCTCTTTGCTCTTTGAATAATATCTGCTACGGCTCCTTCCAACAATCCATCATCATCTTCTTTGATTGCCTCCCTAAGAAAAAATTTCAAAAGATATACATGAAGTTATCATAGCAACTAGATAATTTTCTGGGCTGAATTACAAGATAATGCAAATATTTAACATACCAAGTTTTCTCGTATCCTGTTTCCCATCGATATTCTTTACCGTCATCTTCATCCGCCATACCTTGCTAATTACTATCATAAAATGTTAATAGACAATGGGGTAAATATAATTAATTCTTTGCCGGCCACTGATATAGTGTTGCTGCAAACAAGTGGATAAAAGAGGTTATAGAACTTTTGTTTATATCAAAAGTTAAAGGTGTGCCAACATCGAATATGGTAATAAAAATTTCATAAAGTTCCTGCTTTTTGAAAGTATGATAATAATAATCAATGATAATGGTAATATGCCCCATACAAGTTCATTTCACTGATCTCAAGTCACGCCAATGTCTAACCGCGGCGCGAAATTAGAGAAAAGTGTAATTTCACTTTCATTATCAAGGTAGAAGTGCAGAATCGATCAAAAATCATGCTTCAATAGGTTTCAAACGAAATTACTTCAAAAAGACCGTACTACGTAGTTTCGGTCAGGCTTTCATGCATATAAAATCGAACTAAAATATAAAATGAGTTATGACTTGTTAACGACAAAGATGAACTTGTTTTAAAGGAATTTTAAAATTCAGATTAAATTTCTCAAACCAACCTGCCTTGGAACCCAAATTCTTATAAATACAGAATTGTCAATACTATGCTTGAGCTACGCACTTGCGGATCCGGCCTCAGCAGAGCGGGGAAATCGAAAGTATCTTAATAACCTAATAACTCTCCGAATGTATCTTAATTTGTGGCACTAGTTGAAACCTTTTTCGATATCTTCTTGGCCTTAAAATAGTTCAATTATATTTTTTGTATAATGGCTTCGATCCCAATCCACGATCAATGAAAATAGAGCGGCTAATTGGTGAATAAAATAGGCTAGTGATTCCCGCCAAAAATATGGTGCCGCCGTGGCGGCGAAGAGATGGACGCAACGGTTAGCGCCACTGTCGCCAGACGCGGTCGCTGTTTTTATACCGTGAAAATTGACGGAAATATTCATTATTAAACGTAAACGAACACAAGATTTCCGCCGGATAGTTATTAACCCGTAAGTTTCGATAAAATTAATGAAATCCATGGGTATTTCAACTATTGGACAAGTGCGTTCGGAAATATATATCAGTGAAAACGTTGAGTGGTTCGTTCGTTTCCCAGACAGTTTAAGGTTTTTGTGATAGAGCCATCTTGAATAGGATCGGCTTGCTCGTGGACGGACGGTAGAAATCAGGGCTGTGTTGAGGCGGCAATGGCATCCTTTATAAAATCAGTCACTTTACCGCCGAATTATAATTTTTTTTAGCCGCATACATCGTCGCCGCTTATCCTCCATCTGTTAAACGTCTCATCTAATAACCACCGGGTATTTATACTCCACGGCCTTATATCATTGAAGAATTTTACGCCACTGGTTCTTAGCACCGTATACACGACCACAACTTCACCGCGCTACCCAACCTCTTGACTTTTATGCGGGAATTCGTTTCATTTAAAATTTTATCATTAATATTTATTTTTATTATCAAGTATCCGTGGGGCTTGTTTCTATTAAATGCAGAGCTTTTTCCCCTGTTTACTTAGCTAACATACATACGCGCAGCAAATATCGATGCAAGCACGAGTTATTCTCATTTTATATGTCCGATTACTTTCACTAATAAAAATGATCCTGATGGCAGGATTTACTCGTGAAGTGATTGATTAAACTGTTTATATATTTTAGACATAAATTAGTTGTACGAGGAGACTTCCATACACCATTCCATCAAAATGGAAGGAGGCGATGGCCCTGCAGCCATAAATAAAAATCCTGCTGCTATAAAAGGTAACTCATATACATTTCTCCTCAATGACATTATGCGCTTTACCCAATTTCAATGAGATAAGCATCAGAGACCACCAGCACGGAGGTATATTATATCCAAGAACCTGGTGCTAAGGAGACCAACGTTGTACGATTAATGTATCCCATAGTGTATGCCAATGTTCAGCTCCGTAGTTATTATCAATGTGTGAGATATCATTCAGCTTTTGTTGCCCAAATGTTGTCATTTCAACCGGATCTAGGGTACAACAATTATGTAGGATTTTAGTTCAACATCCGTGTTTTCATACAAAGAAAGGATGGTTGTTAACATTGCATCAAGATTATTTATAAATGTCTTTACAACTGTGTAAAAGTTAGTTCAAAGACCACTGAAAAGACAAATCCTTTTTTATGTACAGCGATTATTGCCCTGAACATATCTGTCTTTCATTCATGAGTCGCATGTATAGTTTTGATAATTTATTCATTGTAAGTTTCCTAATCATTAAGCAGACTCAAACAATGTATTGAAATTATGACGAATATATCTCATCAAGTTATCTTCCGTGTGAATTTATTATATCATTCAATCTCCATGATTAAGTTACCTAAGTAAACAAAGTTTTATTCGCATATGTTTTCCAATAAATTACTGTCCTCATTACATCGTACTCTGTACATTATCTTTTGTACCCTCGCAAATAAAATGTTTTCTTACTCAGTGGCGCAAGAGGAGATGGGAAAGTTAGATGTGCTGGTGTGTGGACAATGTCACTCCGTCTTTCACTTTATCGAAGAATTTCAGGAGCATCGCAACACCGAAGATGCCTGCTCCAAAGTATCGCATTTTCGGGAAAACAGTAACGTAAGCATTCAACATGAGTAATTGAGCACATTCATGGATCAATCGTTTCAATAGGATACCAAGTTTCTGTTGTTATTGTTATCAGTTTTTATCATGATTATTAAATTGCAGAATGAACAAAAGGCACAAGTTTGGGCTTTCCTGCTCTGGAAAGATTCGCAGATACAGCAGGAGAGCACAGACCGGGATACAGCAAACTCTTGGAAGTTATACCAGAAATGGTGTAAAATGGATACACATATAAGAGATTCTTGGATCGCGGCAGGAAAAACTATCCAGACATTCACTAAAATAAGTAACGCTAAAATGCAAGAGGTATCCGTACGTCAACAAACTAGCGTTAATACTGAAGGTAAATAAAACAGAATATTACATATACTTTTATCCGGAAATCATTTCTATAATCTTGCCATAATTTTGAGACCAACCAGATTTTATGAGCACTTATCAATATCGGTGTGAAAGAGTTAAATTCTGATAGAATAATGGAAACAATTATATTTTTAAGGAATGAAAAGGATGGTGGTCCGTAAAGTAATCCGCAATGGACAACCTGATGAAATCGTAGAAGTTAAAAAAGAAGTTAACAAACCTATCGAAACGAAGACTTTGATAAGAACTTTGGAACAAATAGAGAGTGAACAAGAGAAGAAGGAGCCACCAAAGCCTAAGCCTGCCCTGAAGCGCAAGGTACGAAATCACGAGATCTGAAGGATTTGATGATTCTAGGCATGGCTGGAATGATTAATCCATTTATACTACCTCATAATTTCTACACTTTTCAACCACGGCGCATTTTTTATATTTTAGATGAGACCAGCTAAACTGCCCGGTGAAGAAGAGGGAGAGACGAGCGATGAAGAATATGTTGTTGAAAGAATTCTGGCTAAACGATTCAATCCCAAGAAAAAATGCTACGAGTATCTCCTAAAATGGGACGGATTTCCACAGTGAGTAACGGTCCAAATTTGACAATACAATTGCAATAAAAAGCGTCTCTGCCCAATCCATAAAGGGAATAAGCATTTTGCTTTATTATTAAACATGCAAAATATCAAATTATTCCAGTGAGCATAACACTTGGGAACCATCTGAGAATATGGAGACCTGTAAACATCTTTTAGAAGAATTTGAGCGAAATCTTGCCAAACAGAAAGAGCTGAAGGCAGCACAACAACAAGCCGCAGCACTGAAACCAATCGTACGACAAGTTGGGAGTGCTCTCAAACCATTGGTCAAACCAGAGGCCGGAAAACCAGGTCCAAGCACAGCGGCACAAGTAACGTAAGCGCAGTTCCATTTTATTGATACTTTTAACATCTGATCCCAGACATGAATAACGCGTTGATGTTTGAACTGTGTTTCTTTAGTTGCTTAATTTTCATAAAACTGGTTATTTTAGAAGACCTATGCGTTCCAGTAAATCGAAGGCAATGGACCAAGTCAAGCAGTGGTGCGGATCGATGAAAGACGAAGATAATGATGGTAAGTGTAACCTTTTGATCCATTACCCGAAGATTTGGTATATAAGCTATAATTAAACTGTTCTTTTACAGTTCTTGGAAAACGGCGAATCGCCTTTTCAGATAGTGAATCTGATGAAGGAGGTAGCGCTAATACGAAACGAATAAAAACTGACACTGCTAGCGACGACGACTGGACTGGAGATTCCGAAGATGATCCAATGGGTCGCAGCGATGTTATTCAACAAGCTTTCAATCGAGCAACTGCTCAACCCAATGGATCAAACCGTACTGTTGTATCTGGAACTGACCTTGCAACTTCCTTGGGTTTACAGTCTCCAGAAGCCCCAAAATCTGGTCAAACTCCTGTTCTAGTGGCCAACGCTAAGGGCGTAGTTAAAGTAGATCCCAAACAAATGCCAAATTTAACATCTGGGGTTTATGTGATGTCTCGAAAAGATGGAATAATCAAATTGGACTCATCTCCAAGTGGCAAGATGGGTGTAAAAGGGTCACCAGGTGCTCAAGGTGTTTTGATGGTGCAAAATCGTGACGGTGGAGGCATTGTACGCAAGCAAGTAATATCTGGCAACCAGCCAACTTCTACAATAACTCCAGTAAAAGTTGTCTCGAAGCCCGATGGCAGTCAAGTTGTTACTCAGATGAAGATAGTCTCCAAAGGAGCATCTCCAAAGGCTGGAACTACGACTGTACAGAAACAAGAACCAATCAAGATTCAACCAAAGCCGGACGTTAACCAGTTGCAACAAATTCACGTTGTTACTGCTGTTTCCAGTCCCATGGGCTTGCAGCCTAGAATCAGCACTGGAGTCCGCCCTATCGGGACTCCGCAACGTGGTATAACCCGTCCTTTACTATCAAGAACACCTGTACGAACTAACGCACCTGCTAGCATACTTGGTTCCACACTTCGTGCTCCAGTTAGGGTGCCTGCACCCAAACAACTCCAAACACAGCAAGGCACTCGACAGATACTTCAAAAACGTCCTTCGACTGGAACCGTTCAAAGCCCTAGTTCCGGGAACAGCACTAGTCCTGGTTCAGCTCAAGTGCGACCCAAATATACGGTAGTCAGTGCGCAACCAAAACCTTTGCAGAAAACTATCGTTAGCCCTGTACAAACCAAACAAGGAGTTAGACCACCATTGGCCAAACAACAATCGCTACTCTCTCCGCAACAAAAATTATTGATGGCTAAGAAAAAGGCACAAGAAGCTGCTGGCATACACAAACCTGCTCGAGGACTCTTGGCGGGAGCCCGGGGGACTCCAGGACGTGGAAGAGGAAGAGTTGGTGATGCAGCGTCCGTAACACCAGGAAACAAACCAAAAGAAAGTAAGCTTGCAGAAGGAGACGGATTACATATGGAATTTCATGAGGTTGGTTCCGAGGAAAGTAGCAGTGACGGTGAGCCGGAACCTTCTCTTGATTCAGGACCAATCCCTCCTATTGAACCCGATAGCCCGCCACGTCCCTTCACACTCTGTCCTCTGACAGGTCGCATCGTGGGTCCGGATGGCGAGCCAGTGGATCAGCCTACCGAACAAGCAGTGCAGCCTACTCCAGTCATGCCGCAAACTACCGGAGACGCTGCTGCCACAGCTACTGCGGGTGGTGCTGAAGCTTCCAACAATGGGGCAGATACAACAACTTCGTCGACTACAGAACTGGTTTTACCGTCGCTCGATTCTCTTACCGAAGGCAATGGCATTATGAGGGTAGAAATGAGCCCAGGTGGCACGACGGGCACTATTGTCCAGACTAGTGAAGCGGCGCAAATTAACCTATCGAACGTAGCTGTTGCTGCTCCAGACCTTCCTTGTCTGGATGACAGTGCTCCTCCCGCTGTTACGGCAACGACTACCTCTGCTTCAACTTCGTTGACAGAATCAACGCTATCAGTAACCGAAACAGCTACAATCACTACGTCTCTGACAACATCTTCGACAACTACCGCTTCTACTGTAGCTTCTGCCTCAGTTTCTGCGGATGTTATTAAGACTGAGGATAAACTTAGCGAGGAAAAAGGCATGGTGGAAGATACCTCCAGCCTGGTCACTATCACCAGTGAAGACGGTGTAGTTTATCAAGTAGCTGGTCAAGCCGAAGATGGGCAGACTTTGTTAGTTACTCAAGGTGCTGATGGCGAACAGCAATGTGTTTACGTTACAACCGAACAACAAGGTGATGACGGTTCTGTCTTGACACTCGACCACGCAGTTGCAGAAGCTGTAGCTCACCTTATGCCAGACCAAGTGAATCTCACACCTCAGTTCTATGTAAAAGAGGGAGATGCTGAGTCTTCCGAAAACCAAATGGTAGTTTCTATTATGGATAGTAATAACTCAGCTGTTGCAGCTGGGCAAGAAGATTCTGATGGGCAGGCACAAGTCGTTGCTCAAGTTGTACAAGCTGATGATCCTACGCCAGGTAATAAAATATTTTATGCAAGAATCTCTATAAGATTTGGCAATCGTGATATCGACTCTGTTTTAAAGTCAATTATTGCATGTGGTATATAGGGGTTGCCCAATGGCCTAAATCTATCAATTTCGTAATTACTAGTGTACATTTATTTCAAGAGTAATAAGATCGAACGTATCTTGCAATTTAGGTGGGACTCGAAGAGTAGTACTTTTATTGCCGGATGGTCATCTGATGATGACAGAAGTGGACGAAGAGCAGTATGCTGCTTTGGAACTAGACAAGTGAATGGATATTTGGATATTGTCATCAATGAAGAGATGAAAAATTTGGGATCCTGCATTGTGTTACACCTTAGAACCACTTTTCAAGAAAGGGTAACCGTTGGTTGTACATATGTAGAAACGTTCACTTCGTATGAGATAAAGTATGAAAAGACTTTTCGATTGATCAGGCAGATTTAAGTAGAATTGTGTGACTGGAATTTTGTAAAAACAATTATCAAGTAAGATAATCTAGGAGATAGATTTAACTGATATTATGTTCTAGCAGTTCATGTCTCAATGTGTAACGGTACTTGCTAACGCTTGCATTTCGGATGTTTTATGTATAAACATACAAATGCATCTGGTGTTAAGCAAATAGCATTTTAACATTATTATTATCACTATATCTACAGGTTTGCAAAGCATTGTATTTGTAGGCTAGCAAAGTATACACTGGGATTTTTGTATTTACCGTATTATCTTCGTCTTAAACACCATTTTTATGCGCAAAGAATTTCGTTTCATTTTATTTTTTTATTTTTAATTTTTTTTTTTTCGGTGTAATTATTATGTACATAATACATGGCATAGTTGCATCTTTTGTTTTGGTCTAGAGAACCATCAAATAACTAGGACTCAACGATAACAAAATGGTATGAAACCACTTTTAACCACTAGACAAGTTAGTATCACATGCTTAAACTTGATTTAACTGATTGTCAAAATAACTGCGTCAACACAAAACTCATCTATAACTGAACCAGAGAAATTTGAACGACGCTAACTCTAAATAAAATATTCAAGTATAACACACAATTTTTTCCAATGCAAGCATCGTAAGCTCAGACGCACAACTAGTAAGTGATTATATGTTTTCTGGTCATAGATCGGACTGCGTACACTTTTTGGTTTGATTGAAAATTGAACTTTGTAGTACCAATATTCCTCCAATAGTTTTTGAAAATTATTTTCGGTATAAAAATGATGAACTTGAGTCAGCATTGTATACGAAATTTACACTGCCGCAGTATACCTAGAAAACTCTATAATTACATTGATCTAAAGCACTACTATTGAATTGAAATTACAAAGAAAAAATAATATTTGAACGTTGATTCAAGCAGATCGAACATCTTATACTTGACCCACAGTTAGATTTAGTTTAAGCATACCATAAGCAGTTTTTGATCAAGTTTTTTGATGGTAAAGTGAAATTTGATTATACGAAATTCGGCTATCATTACCTCCGTGTACACGATGTGTGTACCGTTTGAAAATAATTGGGTATTCTCCGATTATAAAATCCTAGTATTTTACTTTTATGACTCTTCTGTACATAATATCACAATACATCTTTATATAGCAATTGTTTTCGAATAAACAATATCTACAAAATCAATTGGATTTGTCAATGAATTCCGCTGTTTCCCGATAAATTATTACATGCGTACTTCGCATCAGTCATTGCTTTATTTTTTGCATAAACATGGAGCCCTTGCCACTAATACCTTGTATTCAGAATGCGGTAATACCAGAAATGGGGTATCTGGTTCGTGAAGTGTTCCAAGATGCATTTCAAGCGGATACCGAGGCTTGGTCAATGTCAATGAACTTTTCTAAATCGCGGCCACAAAATTCATGGTTTGGTCAAATCGCAGCGCAAATTCAGGCGGTAACTGAGTCATATTTATAACAAAATATCCTGTTGCGTGATGGCTTTTTCATATTTTATTAGTTGCTTCTAATACAAAGCCGAACTATCTATCACCTCATGTTTAATCCCAATATTGACTTCATATACAGGATGTTATCGATCACAGAGGGATCCTTGAAGCCCTAGACTGTGCTGAGGTGCAAATAATGGAGTCACGAGGATACCATTTGTGTCGAGATCACAGAATTGCTTTAAATCGTAGAGCAATGGAAATTATTCGATTGAAGCGTTACCCAGTATACATTGATCTACACCCAAATATCGTGGAAAAATATCCACTGCTACAATCTGATGACTTGTTACCTCCCACGCATGATCTCATCACAGGTGCTTCTTTCAGAAGCACATACAGTGCAATGAAAAGTTATTGGATCGGAAATTCTTGTCATTGTCCAACTAATTAAATATGTTCAGACATTTTTTCCAGATTTTCGCTTAGATGGAAGAGACAGATTAAAAATGAAGCAACGGTTGTACAAAAGCAGAGATTCCTTACTAGATGAGTCTTTACTACCGACTATGGCAACTCGAGTTTGCAGATTTGGTGCTACGATGGAGCAAAAATCGAGGTAATTATTTATTTATCCAACGCAAATTGTATTCTAGTATGTAACCCTGATAATACTAACGAAAAATACTAAAAAAATTTCAGAAAGAAGAGAACTAAGGAAACATCGATAACACGGATGGCAAGTCGCACAAGAAGCATTATTAGAGCAGACTATTTGAAAACTGTGCTAGTTGCTAAACCAGAAGAACTCTTCTTTCATAATTTTGAACACCAAAAAATATACAAGGTGGATATGCAGCATTTTTGAGAACGTATGGTTTTTAACAAACGCCAATCATTTGACTGTTTATCAGAAAACCGTGCTAGTAACAAATATAAGCAACTCAATGGCGAGGTACAAAATTGAAGCACGATCTTCCAATTCAAAATTTACCGTATTTCGTGATACCGGAGCAGTTGAAACCCAGGAAATTGCGCCTGGCATGCAGATTAAACTAACAGTTTTATTCAAATGTGATATCAGTGAAGACCCAGAAGAGTTCCTTATAGTAAATGTACAATCAGGGAAAACATTATGCATCAAAATGTATGGGTATCGTGATCCGCCGTTACTAAGAGGTATGTTCTCCATTTTCGAGAAACATATGTTGAGCAGAATACATTGCCTTAAACCAATTTGAGCAAATATCATTCAAATAGCTGTGACAACGATACCCAGACCATCTTCATTCAATCAGTTCACCAATATGAGCAGCGACCGGTATAGCACGTCTCTATCGAGCATCTTTGAAAGAAAAAGAGAATGCGAAGTTCGCGAAGAACAGGTTTTTATCTTTGCTCAATTATGTCAAATATTGTTACCTACAATTGGGTGGTTATTGAATCTTTATAAATTTACAGCTTACAGAAGCTGGTGGAAGAATCAAACAATCTATGGGTGAAGAAAAACTTGTTATAACCAATTTGAATTATGCAATGCATTTTGAATGTGGAAAATGTTTTGTGGGTGATGGAATACTTGTGTCAACCAAATTTATTAATAATGGTAGCAACGGAAGGTTTTTCGTTATGAGTGAGATAGATTGGTGTACAATGAATATTGATGCAAGTTTACTTTGTATATCTGCCCAATTTACTTGTGGTTATTCTATTATTCTTGAGCGAATCTGATCTCATTAGAATTGAAAGATGTATATATATCACTTTAATAGGATATTGTGGATTGCAATATGATTCTAATACCACCTTTTGCTGTGTGGCCAGTATATTTTGAGCTAAAAAATGGTGAATCGGTTGAATTTCAAATCTATTTTTCTCCAGAGTCATACGGCATGCAGGTAATTTCAGCTCTTTAGCAAGGTGTGTTCTGAAGGTTGTTGAATTTCCTATAATTATGAAAGTCGCAACTGGTCTTATCAATCTTTTGAGATGATTTTTCAAGCAATTTTTATAGGTCGATAAATTATACATACTTTGTGACAACCATGGAGTTCACTCGATAGAACTGATTGGTGATGGTATTACATACGAGTCAAATTTCATCCACTTCAGTGATGTATGTTATGTTACCTTTGACCATCATACTTTTTGGATGCGCGAATATATTTACAAATTCAGTATTTTATTTAGGAAATTACACCGGAGAAAACAGCTGAATGTGATGATAAATCATTTGATACTTTTCACCTTAATATGGGTATTGTAGAGTCAAAAGAAATGACCAAGAATACTTTTTCTGTTACAAACACAAGGTCAGTCGCGACTCAGCTTCCATTCATAGATCTAATTTTCTAAAACAGTCATCCAGTAGATTATTATTGTCGATGTAATCTACAAAGTTTCAGGAAATATAAACTCATACTCATAATTTTTAATCATTATTTCATTGAAATTCATTCAGTGGATTGAAAATGTGCTACCGATGGGAAAGATATATGGAAAATTCATCCAACTCGCAGAATACATGGAAATATTTACCTATTGAAAATCTAATGATCCAACCAAACTGTGGTACCTTCTGTTCCAATTCACAATCATTCGAAGTTATCATCCAAACGAAAGATTTGGAACCTAGTGAATATCGAATTAATTTACGGTATGGGTGAAATATTATAGTATGAGGAATGAATAGATTTTACACATTGACATAGAAACTTGTTTCAGATTATACGTTGAAGACATACCTCTTGCAGCAATACCCAAGGATTCAATCTTACCTGTCACAGAATGCTATGTTAAAAGGAGAAACTGTGCAATTGTAAGTTAATAATAATGATCTAAACAAAGGCACTAATTTATTGTTACACATTCAAGACTGTGGACGTTTTAGTCAGTAAGATTGAAATCCGGATAGACTTAATACCAAAAGAAGTAGCTTTAAATTCTGGCATTGTGGCAAAAAGTGAAGACGAGATGAGGTAACTGAAATATAAAATTTTTTTACGTTCGAATAACATATTCGATACAATTCCGTGTAGTCAAATGTCGTGTGATTACAGCGATTACAGCGATAGTTAAAACACTTTGATGTACTATAGGTGGGCACATGAATCTGAAGAAATAAATGTAAACAATACTCGATTGCTTTCAAGTTCACTAAGTGCTATACAATATCCACACCCAGGTTGCTCCACAGTACGTGAAAATTCATTAATCTGTAGAGTGGAAGGTACAGAATGTGACGAAGTCCAGAATACTGTCAGAAATGTACAGTTAAAATAAGCTTTTGAAGATTGAGTCTAGTTTGAACTCTGTGAATAAAATGAAAAACATTTGCATTTAAAATTAATGGGAACGCGTTTAGGTTGCAATTCTCGATGTGATGGGAGATTCGGTGATTGATGAAGATGCGCCAACTTTACACAAACTGGATTCTCGCTGCCAAACAGAGAATGCTGCGATTCTGATGCTCGATAGGTTGTAATATGTGTACCAAAATTGATATATCTATACAATGCTCTGAAAAGTAACCGAAGCATTAAAAACACTTCCATGTTACAGTATTCTGATCGGAAAAAGCAACAGCAACTATATCAATTAGGCTTTTCGCTAATTTTTCATACATGTTACAGAGCAGTTTACGTTGGTATGAAGCAAACATATAGGTTGACACTGCGGAATTTAATTTGTAAACCTGTGTCTTACATGTGGGACAAACCACCAGCAAATGATGGATGTGTAATGAAAATAACTTTCAATCCTGAGAAGGGTTTGATTCCTCCTAATGGGATTGCCACGATTGAAGTCATATGTTTACCAGTAAATACGGTGAGCTATTTTTGGTTCATATCAGTTTCCCTCATTTTAAATAGCATGGTTTACGCTTTTTCCAGGGAAAGCTTGATAATTATTTCATCCCATGTTTTGTTGGGGATAGACAAGATCCCATAATACTTAAAATTGAATGCACTGTAAGTGCTTTGTACGTGACTTTTCTCTTCTTACCACCGCCAAGTGTCACTGTCTCACCATGTGTTGATTCTGCTGTACGTGTCGAATGGAACAAGGATGGTCACGCATCTACTCTTGCCCTTAATGTATATTATAGATTTTGTATTTAAATTACGTGTTCGAAATGATTTCTATATCCAAAAACCGTAATTACGTGTATTCATACGAAACTTATAGAATTTAAATATTGATGAAAATTCCAATCTTGAGGAAGAACTGGAATTGAGAAATATTAATCTAGATGTTGGGCAAATAGTGGCGAATGTTGCTACGGGTTCGGCATTACTTGGGGCTGACAATGTTTCCCAAATTTTTCCTTCTCAAACTGTATCTTCTCCTAAGCAAATGGATGATGTGAGCTTAAAAAATTAGTATGTTTGAATCTGGGTTATACTTCAAAATGACTAATTACATACTTACATTGCAAAAGCATTCAATGAGCAAAGCAAAGTACAGATCCGGAAAAAGTAAGGAACAAACCGACCACCATGCTGCAGAATCTCCATTGAGGAAAACGGAGCCCCTGACATTAAGAAGCTGGGATAGCTTGTTGAAGGGAATTATTTGGACAAAGGACAGGCCCGATGAATTCATTTTGCTAGAAAAGCCACAAAGTGTTGTACCATATCATAAAACGATTGTGCCTCCCATCATGCAAGCTTTGACCGTCGAATTCCTCAATTTACCATTGCAAATGCGTAATCATGCTCACGTCTAACGCAAATACGTAAGTGCCATTTCAAATATAGAATTTTAATCCTTGATATCGTTTAACTCGTCAGTGGAGAAAAGAACGTTTGTGATTCGTAATGAGACTCCAGCTGAATCGACTTATTCCATTAATTTGAAACGATTTGGTGGAATGGACATTGTCAGTGAGGCAAAGCCAACAGATGTGATTGATGTCACCTATGCTACTGCGATGGGACACAGATCAGGTATCACGTCATAAATAGACTCATTCAATTTTGTAGTTTACAGGGCTAATCCTTTTCAAAATACTATAATATTTTTACGATACTTTAAATTCAATAGATAATTATTGGGAGAAAATCATGCCACCAGGACAAGGCATAGTCATGACAGTCGAACCAATGAACGGTAAACTTAGCGCATACGAAACAGTGCCCATTGATATTTACGTCTATACTGATACATGGGGAGTTTACGTTGATGAAATCACAATTTCCATACCTGGTTTACCAGATTACATTTTTGGCGTTTGTATTCAAGTTGTTGGATCACCAGTTGCATATCCTATGTGCAAATATGGGAGACACAAATTACCTACGTTGAGGTGAATATTTTATCAGCACAGTGCTGATACTTACTTCTTTAGAAAAAATATTATTATGATCAAACATCAAAGTACTCACATCAAAACTTCACAACGCAATCTTTATTCTAACTTGTTTGTTTTTCCAGATTTGGAGCAGTCAGTCTTAGTAGAGAAAAAGTAACGAGAAAGATCCAAGTTGAAAATACAAGCACTGTGCCTATTATCCTAAATTGGTGTACTTATTTGATGAATCCTCAGCTTTCTGGAAATTCGATTCCATTCAACATTGTCTTGCAAATGCATAGCCCATTCACAGATGAAATCGCCACAACGGGTACAAACTTAACAAACACTTGCAATGATATAAAAATATCCAAATCCCGTCTTACAACATCAGGATCTCAACAAAGCAAACCGGACCCTGACGAACGTGCCTCTGCAAGGTTTTCATTACCAACGAATACCTCATCTTCGTGCTATCGTAGTGATACCAAAGTTCGAGCTACGTATGTATTTATTTCATTGTATAGGTAATTAGATCATCTTCAATGTCTTAACTGAAAAGTATGTCGATACTCATCATTTAAAAACTCTTTGCTCAGTATGTCCTGCCCCACCTACTATAAATGTTGGTCTGGAGACGATTTATCATCTGACCAAATTCTACCTGAGTATAATGAGTGTGTCGTGCAAAATAGTATTCAGACAGAGAAACTGAATGTGGGATGCATGGAATGTATCACAGAAAGTGAAACAGACACTGTCGGTTGGACCAACCATACTAGCGAGAGAGAAACTGACTTAGAACTTACAATTACACCTTATTATGGCGAGCCAGACTTTTCTGTATTCACAGTGAGCAAACTATACATAGAGAATTGTGCCAATAAGCCATCTGACAATTTATAAACTTCGATGATAATTTCGTGAAATTTTTAACAATAGGTCTCACCAGCAGAAATAATTTTAACAAGTAAACAAAGAAGATCGATAGACGTCACCTTGAATGTTGCTAACTATGGTATCAAGAAATACGAGAGTGAAATCCGTGGTTGTCTTAAGGGATTTATACGAGTGGCACCCATGCACAAGTATACCCAATGAGTTTATTAAGTATGACTATTAAAAGCGGTTCCGATTTTGGCATTTAATACAGCATCAAGACAAACTGCCATTCAATCTTCAGATACAGAGCAGATAGCTTTTCACGCAGTGACGGTGCCATGCTTACGCCTACCGAAATACAGTTAGAGGCAACCATTGTTCAACCAAAACTTTTCACCAAGGTTACTGAAGACGACAGAACTTTCCGAATTTTTACTTCCAGCTCCCAAAAAGAAATGAAGTATGTTGGATAATTTCAAATTCATTCGTCATAACACTCATACTACTAGTGATGCTCTGTTTTTTTGTGGGTAAATTTAATGTTTCTCGCAAATTTGCCCCCATAGAGAACATCGAAAGTATGTGTTTTATAACAATACTGGAGAACCAATGTTCATTAATGCTCAATCAACTGACCCATTTCAAGTGCTAACTTTGTGTACTTCCAAAACTACAATCAATCCATCAGAATCTGATGGCATATCTGTCACGCCTGGACACAGCGTAGAGGTGATGTTTCTAAATAATTTTAATTCAAATTTTTATTAACAAATTTCGACAATTCAGGTGAATCTAATTTGCGTTATTGATGCTGATTGGATTGATCAAGCGATGAAATACGATGAATGTAAAGACATAGATACGTCATTTATTGATGTGGAAAAAAATTTAGTCATTCAACACATTGGAACATGCAATCAGGTATTTGGAATGATGAATAAATTCATTTGGAAAATCTCGACTCGCCAAGTTTGACGAATATGATGATGATGTCAAATACTGATGCCTCAGGTCCTTTCTTTATACTTGAGGATCTATTTACCATTACTTAAGCTGTCTACATGCCAAATTAATTTTGGAGTTGTTTACATTGGGGAAACGAAGCAAGTTCAGTTATCGATCGAAAATGTATCAAGTACGTAGGGCTGCACTGATATTACTGAAGTAACAAAAGAAACGTATTTATCAATCTTATCAATTCTGTCAGAGGAAGAGCAGATCATGAGAATTCGGGCAAAACAGAATAACGGAGATTTTGTTGTTCTTCCTGATCAGGGCTCTGTTCATCAAGGCGGTACCTTTGATGCTATAATAACTTTCTCACCATCGTTAGTGACTATTGAGCATTAAAACGTCAAAATGAGTGGCTTAAACAACTGCTGGTAGATTTACAATATTATAACTGTGTATCTCTATTTTCCTTCCCTACTACACAGGAATGTAGGCAAGTCAGATGAAGTTTTAGACATATTTACAAGTGTACCAAATTATGCAGAGAAATGCTTCATGGAAGGGTATGGAAGCTGGGATCATGAGACGGTTTATCACAGAGATGGATAAAACTTGATCATATAGAGAAATAAGCTAGAATATGATTCATTTGGTAATCATTTTTATTTTTTTCCATTTGTTTTAATAAAACGTGCTATAAAAAAGCCTACTGTATCACTTTCAGGCCCAAATCTGCACACATATTTCAGTTGGTCGGCGTTTAAACCAACCACTTTAATTCCAGAAGCACCCATGTTTGGAAGGCCGAGTGAGCACAATGTTTTTCTCACTGGTTCCAATTTTAAGCATGGAAATGACTTCAAAGCCCAAGATACAATACCCTCATTCTCGCCAACTGTTATCGTACAAGTGCTGTACACTAAAACTCCACCTGGCTTTAGTAGATCGACAGCCTGTTGAAAGATGTTTATTTACTATTGAGTTTAGTGAATTATTATCAAACTGAGCGACAAATATATGTTCTAAACTTTCATCAACCTTGGTAAATTGGTATCAATCTAATACAACCACATAAATATATGTTTTAGAGTTTCATCAATTTTGACTTTAATTGTGGAAGCTTAATTGTTTTTCAAATTTACTAACCGCAGAAAATAGCTTTCTTTGCAAAGGTACGTAAGAGTTGAGTTGAGCCACGGTGATTGGGTTGATGAGTTGTGGTCTTTGCCCTAGTGCACTACAGGGAACGTCCAGTAAAATTCGATCAAAAGATTCTTGGGTATATGGTGGTGAGGTGGAAAATAATTTTTCATCGGTTTTGCTCAGCGCTTTTGTCGAATCAAAACAGAATATTTGTATATTCAGAGCAGAAAATGCTGCACACTGAATTTTCATCCGCTCTACTTTGGATCTTATTTTTTCCAAGGCAACAATGGTTCCCTAGAATTATGTAATCTAGATATAACTTGTTCAAGAAATTACGATGTATGAAACAGCAACAAAAAAATGAATACCGAGCCTTTCATGAGAGCAGCAATATGAGTCGTTTTGTTTCCAGGAGCAGCACACATGTCCAAAACGGTTTGATCAGGTAGTGGATTTAAAACATGAGCGCAAACCATAGATGGTAGATTCTGTAGTAATGCCGAACCCCTTGGGAGTACAGAATCGCTCAGATTTGGCAAATGAGAAATAATGTCAGTCATGAGAACTCCGATCCCGCTGTAATGTTATTCACTAAATGGATGATCCTAATCAAGTTGCTGCAAACTCAAATGTTCCGTTTTTCTGATGCAAATGCCTGGTCATTGTTTAAGCTGATTTTTATATCTACCTGACATTTTCCACTTTAGTCCCAAACAAATCCTCTCTTGTTACTTTAAGAATCCCATTACCGAGGAAAACTTTATAAGGGTTCTCATAGGGTTTAAGGTAACCCTTTTTGCAATCCCCAGTCAAATCTGCATAGACACTTACACTGTCTCCAACCTTTAAACCTATGGATAAAACTTTTATGCATACCAAAAATCCATTTTACACTGACAATTGCTTACATGTAATGTTAGTACAGAGAATACTATTTTTTGTTACCTTGGGGAATCCCCATGATGCCTGGAGCAAATACATGAGCACCTCTTAGTACCGCGGTCCCACATACTGAGTCTACAATGATTTCTTTATGCCGATTTTGCAAATGATGGTCTACGGAAGAATCCCAGCAGCTAACAATGATTAATTCGGGAAATCTGGGATCTATCTTGATTTCAAACGGATGCCTGGACTGCTGTAAGAAAATTTATCTTCACTGTCGTTGAAAACTTTTTCAACTTTTATAGATTTCTTTGGATTCACGAACTGCACGGCAAAGATTCTGGAAGTTGAAGTGCAAGACTTAAATTACCTGTAACAGCTCTTTTCTGATTTGCTGCAAAACAGTCTTACTATCTGTTACTAATGTATTAACCCTGAATGTGGTCGTCTTTGGAGTACTGCAGAGCCATGAACATGAGGCTTTTAATCTGACCTAGGTAGAATATGATCATCTGTGTTAAGTTATCTACAAAAAATCTCAGGAAAAAGTTCTCAGTTATTGTCGTATTAATATTATCAGATAATAAATTCGGATGTGATTTTCAGATGATGTCGATAGCATGATAAAGTGATAGTAGGAGACAAATCTGGTTAAAGATCTCTTCAATCGTTTGAGGTATCAGAGAATAACAAACTGGAACATACCGGGGTTAAGTAATAATTACCTGAACTTCATCAACATCTAAACCATCCACAGGGCCAATTAATCTGAGCATATCATTTTTTAATTCAGATTGTATTTCATCGTTGTGTTTGAAAGGTGATATTGGATAATGAGGCATACTCAATAATTCTGAAATAATTTGCAAGTCCCTGATCTAGCATGAATGATTGCCATTCACGTACAGGAGCAATAGTCTGTACAAGAAGTCAAGAATCCACTTCGAAGTTTTTTGGCTGTAGCGAGCAAAAATATGGGCGAGAAACAAGACATTGCCTCCACCCTGAGTGTCGCGGGTTGACACATAATAAATAAATCTAGGTTATATCAGACTTATCTGATTAGAAATCAGATATTATTAGCGTGGCGTATTAGAAATGACGCACGAGGTTGATACTAGTAGACATTTTTCATTGCCACTAGGATGATCGCTATCATTACCTAAAATTGCCTGAAATAGTATCTGTTCGACATCGGCTGAATCAATTGAGGATCGCGTTAGGATGATAATGATGAAAGTCGATCCTCGAGCATGCAATGCATAGCAGTATTGAGGAGTGGAAATTTAACTCAATCATTACTAAAACTTGCATCAGGTATTATGCGTCGGCATTGATGCGTGGCATCGGTTTTACATGGATCTTACTGAGAAATCTGCTGAAATTATAATTTTTCCCTTTCGAATTCAGTCTGACCAGTCATAAGTTATGACGCTAAACCATGCAACGTGGACACCCAATAAGCGCTTCAAATGAGTTGAAATGTCACAAAGATCAACGTCATACCAGTGGTCTCCCTATAAAACTCACGAGTGAAAAATTTTGCGAGAAAAAAATAAGAAACTCATTACAGAACTTGTTGCTTGAAACGACTCAGAGCCTTTGTTGATAAATCGGTAAATATATGACTCTGTCAGGACATCGTTTATCGTTGATTCTCTCGACGTGACGAACGATAAACTAAAATATATTTCTTTTATCAAATAAATCCTAGTAATTGAAATCAGTGTTCAAAATTCATTGAGAGTTCGGTTTTTGTTATCGATGATTTCGTGAACACCTGCCTGGCGGTGGCATCCATCTGTAGGCGATTATCTTTACTAGATAGGATTTTCATAGCCACGTGATTAAATAAACCAATGGGAACTCAGCTGCAGCCCCATACGTGGCACGAAGCATGAATCCTTTCCACGTCCGCCATTTTGACATACGGTACTTTTCGGGAGTATTGGTTTAATGTTTTATCGTTTCTCGTGAAAATAATCTTTTTTACTGAAACGTAAGTAATCTACATGATTGATGTTATTGGGATGATCCAGTATAACGAATCGTTACCGTGTTCGCGTTTGTCGTTGACTCTTAATTGAGCCGGAAACATTTTGGTATTCGTTTGGGAGTAGGTCGAGGGTGACAGACCAACCGGGTGTGCATAGTGGCTTCTCAAGCTCAACAAATTCTGTTTTCTTCAAACAATTCTACACCTGTGTTGTGATTATCTCGGAAAACTTGCAGAAATAATTATTTTTAAAACAGTGAAAGTAAGTTTGAGCGATTAAATTCACAAGCCAATATAATAAATCAAGTAAAATCGAACGAGAATCAATAGCGACAGCGTGGGTATTTCATGGGTGGTCGTTGGATGGCTTTTCTACAGATTTTTTGTTCTAGTATAAACTAAACTTTGAATAATATATATATTTCTTTGTATTTGTCTCTTACGCGTCGTGACGTTGCGTATGTAAAGGTCAGGTTATCTTGGGTCATGCCCTCGAGTTCCGTATACTATTTGTGGGTACGTGTATCTATCTGAGATGAGAAACGCCGCTTTTTTACCCTCGGGCAATAAGAAATACTTCGCGTTGTTGTTCGCAAGTTTGGATATCGGCTGCCTAGCTACGTGGCTATTAAATATTTCTACAAATTAGTGACGTGTCAGTAATTTCGTCAACGTTATCTCATATTTCCCTTTGTTTCAGGTACCTACATAACCAACACTAACCATGGGGAACGTGTTTGGAACGTTATTTAAAGGCCTCTTCGGTAAGAAGGAAATGAGGATTTTGATGGTTGGTCTTGATGCTGCTGGTAAAACTACTATTCTATACAAATTGAAATTAGGTGAAATTGTCACGACGATTCCCACAATAGGTGAGTTTTTGCTGCATACTATACATTCCATTTCAATCTGTTACTTCACAATTACCTAATTTTTTTCAATCTTGTCATGTGAAACTTAAAAACATCTGAAGAATTGTTTCTCTGTTTGCAATCAGGATCATTACTTGCAGATAATTTGTTATTTTTATCATAAGTCTCCTCTGAAAAAGAATTTTTCATAGTCCACACTTTCCATTGAAACAATTATGAAAACTGTCAAGATGGTTAGTACTAACCTGAAAAACTTGAACGAATTATCTTGCTAATGTATGATACTGTGCTCTATATTGTTAAAGCATTTTCAAAACTGTTCAAACTTGATTTGTGTTTGCGGACATAAGAGAAAGTATTAATTGCCTAAAAGTCATCGAGTGACTCAAGAGGAGTTCTATGAACATTTACTGAGTTTTGATTCATCGTCTTGTTTCCATGGTCAAACATCATTGTTGCAACCATTATTCCGGTTGATTCTGGTATCAAACATTCACCAAAATTATAATTTCATGTATCAACATTCACCACCAAAATTATAATTTCATGTATCAACATTCAAACTTATATTTCTTGAAATTCTTGAAAGGTTATCACAAAATTTAATAATAGAAATATGTTGTTACCCTACAAAATTAATACATATTTTTATGCATGATTTTATGATACCACAATGTTCACTTCATCCAAAATTGCACCTCAGTTGACGATCAAACTTGCCTCTAAAATAAACTTTTTTCTTTCACAGGCTTCAATGTAGAGACAGTTGAATATAAGAATATTAGCTTTACGGTGTGGGATGTGGGTGGCCAAGACAAAATTAGACCGCTCTGGCGACATTACTTCCAGAACACACAGGTAAATCTTTACTTCGACGTTTTCAAATTTGACTTGAATTCAGTTTCAACTTTAGTGAATTTAAAAAATAACTCGTAGTGATGGTGCTCTTGAAATTATTTTTGTTACTTTCTCAATGTTAGTACTGTGCACCTAAATACCATCGCAATTGCATGTTACAACAAATCGTTCACAATTTTGCCAACGCCTTTTTATGTTATTCATCAAAATTGACAAAGAAGTGTTATTCATGAAAAATTTTTACCAATTTAGGGATTGATATTCGTAGTCGACAGTAATGACAGAGAACGTATCGGAGAAGCTCGTGAGGAGCTGATGCGAATGCTGGCGGAAGACGAACTCAGGGATGCGGTATTACTTATATTCGCTAACAAACAGGTAAGCAGAATAAACAACATGTTTATTAATAATGGCAAAATAAAGAAAACTCCAATCAGTTCGAATGCCTTGTGTCGTCGGTGTGTATTCTTAAATTGGAATAAGCGGCAACAACCGAAAATTTCAGGACCTTCCAAACGCAATGAACGCGGCAGAGATCACCGATAAATTGGGTCTTCATTCGTTGCGCAATCGTAACTGGTACATCCAAGCAACGTGTGCCACAAGTGGAGATGGATTATACGAAGGTCTCGATTGGCTCTCCAATCAGCTAAAGAACGCCAACCGCTAATCCAAACGTTATCTTGTCAACATTCAGTTGCTCTTTTAACATCATTTAAAAAAAAAAAAACAAAAAAACTACACACCTATCCCCCCATCAACGAATAATTAACAAACGAAAAACCGACCAACACTTTGTACTAGCAGCCTCACAAGTTTCGACCGGAGGGTGGAAAATATCATCAAGGCATTTGGATGTGACAACACAGAGTTTTTGGTGGACAAGAATGGCAAAAGAGCTAGTGGGAAGGGAGAAAACAAAAATTTGAGAGAGAATGATATGAAATAAAAAACAAAAACAAGAAATAACAAGATCACACGGGATGAGGGGTATAGGTGAGGGGAACGGGGGGTCAGAGTGGCTGCGATTATGCGCCGGCCAAACAGAACTATTGCCTCGTGCAAATGATTAATTATTAATTATTATTATTATAATTATTATTATTATTATATTATTAGCATTATAGTTACACTTTTTACACAGAGATAACAGTGAACAGATGTGGAGAACTTGATGATAATTGTATTAAAGTATACCTAAATCTGAAACATATATTACAAATTAATTAATTACTTGTTTAATTAATTAATCAACTAACTGAAATATATACAATAGATGATGAAGATGATGATATAGATACATGAATACAAACCTATAGATACATATATACCGTTGGTGATGTCAGTTTGAATGCGCTGGACATTGACATGATGAATATTGTAATAATGTAACTTACACGATTGTACACTGCATTATATAAATAACGAATTATTAATAATTATATATTGCTCTGTCCACTACATTTCAAACATCGACGTAACTTCACGGTTTAATATCATTAGGGACTCTACAAACTTACTACTCAATCTCGACTGACTTACAAAACCTCTTACAAACATTGGGACGTTGGGACGAAGCCATGCCCGATGGATGGTCCTTTCGTGTCATACTTCCACGACATCTAATGCGAGTACCCGTTGCATCGTTCCAAATGAATTATTGTTTCTTATTTTTTATTTCGTTCATCATCGATGGCGTTGATATCAATCCAGATTATTTACCTAGTATACCTATATACATGCACACACATGTATAGTTCGCGCAGACTAGAATTTTGACTCGAATAGATAAATGAAAAGTAAAATTAGGGTTATTAGATAGATATACATATATACATATGGTGTATACTTTATGTGTATATTTTATATATATACATGTATTTTATATACGAAAGTTGGTTTACTAGCTAGTGGGCTGTTTCAGGGGCGTAGCACCCTCCCGCCCCTGTTATAATATTGCGCAGAAAATTGAGGTACATAATAAATCTACTCAACGCTTGGGAAGAGCATATAAGAATCACGCGTGCACGACGGTATGAGAATATTAAGTTTAAAAATTAATGTGTAAGCGAAGCGAAGCGGAAGCAAAAGCAGCGCACCCGATAGCCAGCCGACCATGTATATCTGAGTGTAAAAGAAGAATCATTTATTTATTGCACCTTCATAAGGTATATACTTATATGAAAGAAAGACGAGAAAACCACACAAAAAATTTTAAGAAATGAAACAAACAAACATACAAATAAACCTAGAGAGTAATATTAACATTCCGAAATTATGCCAGCAAATGCAAATGATGATCATCATCATGAATTGTAGTGAAGAACTTCGAAAGATTTACTTCTAGATGCGAAGTAAATATCAATTGATATGATAGTATAAACTGTTATGGTAATACAAGGAAAAGTGAGGAACGCCAGACTGGAAAATAGCGGCTAGAAAATAGGACTAAAGTTGGAGGAAAATTTATTCTTTGTTCTCTACGAGGGAGATCATTTTAATTCCTTGCAAGTGTCACACGAGTATTACAAAGATAAATAATAATGAAATTAACAAAAAACAAATGCATATTCATATACGATATACATACCTATAATATACCAGCATTTTTTTTAGCTGGAACTGGCGGTCGGCCGAAAAATTTCTTAGCCATTTTTATCGTCCTGTCATGTCCCTGTTCGTGTCCTTGCATTTCATTTCATGTTAAAGGAATGATAATGTTTTTATAAATAACTCTTCGTTAAATTCACTGAAAAAAAATAAAAAAAGATCTAAGAAACACGTTGATTAATAAACATTAATATACCGAGGACGATGATAATATGAGCCTTTCCGTCATGTGCGACAATTCGTATTATTATGTATGAATGTTTAACAATTTGTGAAATATACTGTAATTGTGCTTTATATAGTCTATGTGTTATTCGCCATTGGAGCTTCATTCGTTTAATTTTGCTGCAGGCTGATATCAAAGTTTTCTTCAATAAAATGTTTTCATTTTCCACAGATTTGATTAATATTCTTATGTTTCTATATGAATCACTGTGTTCATTACTCACTATCCATCAGTCATCACATTTCATAAACCTTCCTTTGCTTACAATGCCATGTGAAATAACATTCTAACGTTGTTGAAAATCTTGTGATCGATCAATGCATGAGTTCCACGGCACCATAGAAATTAAACGAAATACACATGGCCGGCCGCTAGTTGGCTGAATTGTATTGGCTTTCATTCGATCGCCTCGAACCGTGACACGATTTTTACGCCCCGACAATGAGAAATTCGTAACATGATATTCATTCAATCCAATCGTAAAATTATAAAGAATTTCAAAACCTATTCTTGCAAGCGATTTGAATCATATTCAGAATAATCCCCACCCCCAATAACACAAAGCCACGATATACCTTATACCGATGTAGATTTTAATCAACACAAGCAAAGAAACATATGAGTAAATAATAACAATAATAATAATAATAATTGAGATAATAATGGTAACAGTATTAATAATATATAATTATGAACATCGGTGACCAATACGATATATGTATAATATAAGATAACAGACTTAATTATGCATATTTGCCAATTAAATTTTTAAATTTAAAATCGCAACGAAATTAAATTATAGGAGAGGCGTGTAGTAATTGTTTTGGTATTTATTTGCCATGAATTTCTTCCCTCTAATATGAATACATATGTAAATCCTCTTTATAGAATTGCAGTTGTAACTTTGACTGAACGATTAACGATGATGGACATAAATCGTTCTATTTTATTTAAAGTATTGAAGTTGAACAAAGAACAAAATAAATCCATCCCCTTCATATACCATACAATTGTTACTGCCGTCGCAAAAATGATCTCATTCACAAATCGTATTGTATGTATCACCTATATTTTAAGTTGAACAAAAGTGTCAAGTGCAACTGCCATAGAGATGCGTTATATATGTATACGATGGCAATACGACGATGGAATGAAATTCTGATCTCTGATTGGCCCGGTCGTAAATACATATGAATTCCACATAACTGTTCGACTGATTTATTCGAGCCTTGAATTAATACCTCCGTAAACCGTCGAATGCGTCACATCTTCAATTCCCAAGTACTTGACTTGTATAAATTTCACTTGCAATCGTACATTCGCACGTATCCCAAACGATCGTTCAGTTTCACGAATTTTTTTTTCGATTGGCCTTTTTTCTTTCTTTTCTCGCTACTTGCTCTTAATTAATATTACCGCACGGCAGCTGGTACATCGTTGTCCTCGATTCATTTATTTTCGCAAATCTTCAGTCACTTTATGCTATAGCACTCAGTGATCACAATCGGCGTTTTTTCATCAAGATTGTTCTTGAAGTATTTAAAATGATAATTATGAAGCTTTTTTCGCGCCAGCCTCGCGCCAGGATCGGAATGCTGCACCTCGTGAGATTTTCTTCGATAGGAATTTTAATTGGAAAGTTCAAAAATCTGCAATCAGTTCTGCGAGTACACGAATGGTTGGCATATTATTTTGAACACCTGATATTGTTTAATATGATCTATTCTCTCCGGTTCTTCAAAGGGACGGTAGCGTCCATGCCCCTAACCAATGATTTCAACGGCCAGGTAGTCACGTGACGCGCTGCCGGCCGGCTTTTGTCTAGCTAACAGCCGCCATTGGGCAGAGCGTTCCGTCACGGTATCAGTCGCTTTGTACATACATACATCGTTAATCATTTATCACTGCCCCAAAAGCTTTGCAGACTTGAGAGTTGGTTAAATCATTGTTTAAGGAATGCGAATCCACTACAGATGTCGTAAATCAACAGAGCGAACAATAATATGACAGTAATTCACGGCGATGTAGGTAATGATTTCCACCTATATGAAAGAAACTTAAGATCCTGGGCGATGCGCAATTTTCAAAATATCTACAGACTCTGCCGCGACTCTGACTCTGAGAAGGATATAGAATCGATGATTTTCATGAATTGTGAGGAGGGTGCGGACTAACGTAGAATCACCTTAGGAAAATGAAAGCAATAGGTAAGCCCGTAATTTAATTATGACTGTACTTTCGCTCTTTGTACACGCAAACTTCCTGGAATCTACTTAATAGAAACGAAGTAGTTTTTTTCTGCTTTTGTTTTCCAACGGTTACGATAACGTTTCAAATGGTTGGAATGATGTCTATGCTATAACGTGCAAAGGTCCACATGTCGCCAATAACTGATCAGTTCCCTATACATATCATTATTTTTCTCGCAAGTAATTCAGAGTCTGCAGCTTTACTAAGCACCTGAAAGCAATCGTCCCCGCGTTTCAATTGAATCACTTTTATTTCTATACAGATGTTGATTACAGGTTGAAGTTATATGATAAACTACAATTCGGCAAAGCTACACATCGTTTCGGATTTTCATCTCATACAACTTCTTGGCATGCGGAATATCAACCTGTATCCGAAACCGCGACGGGTGCCTCTAAAGATCATGTACGCATGATGCACTTGATACTGATTCACTTGAAAATGCCATCAGGAAACTGCAAAGACGTCCAGTTGAATTCGAATTTTCCAACCTAGGTGAGTTTTTACTTATTTGTACATCTATCTATAACGGGGGCTATGTAACAAGGAAGCGCTAATTACCAGTAGACAAGGCACATACAGTTGTGAAATCAAGCAACTTTTGCTGCACACCTTTTCGTGCGTGGTCTTGACAATAAGGTGATTTTACTTACATACGAACAGTTCATGATATTCATAAGCGTATAACGAGTGAATAAATTTGTTCAGCGGATTTCACAACAGAATTAGATAATTACGTAGGTATAATTTTTGGTAACACAAACATACACATATGTACATATAGTTAGCTATATGATTTTTACGAGTCATCGTTACGTTGTATTACAAATTTCTTAAAATACTCCAATAATTATTATCGCTGATTGCATATGGGGTGATATAAAATATTGTAAGATAAAATTAAGTATAACGTCGCCGTGGTTTTTAAGTTATCATTACATGTCTACGAACTTACACATCATTATACGAAACGTATAGATCATTCGTTTCAAAAAAATAAATAAATCGATAAACCGTTTACGCGGGTGCCAAATATTTCTGTCAATATTTAACGTAAATGATGTGTATACGTACACCTTATTTGTTCATATTTTTAACCACATGTAGGGTACGTATATGCGAGGTAGAAACGAATGCGTGTAAGTCTTATATTATGAAGTTTATTTTTAGTCAAGTGTTTTACTAGGCTATTGATATTTTCAACAGATCTGATTAACGAGATTGCGACTTATACTCTGCGTTAGTATACGTCTTTGCGATCAGGTGCCAGGTACTTGTAATTACACACGTCATATTTACGCGCGTCGAAAATATATTATATGAGCATATGTATATAGGTATAAGTATACCGTATAATACGGTATTATTTCGATAACTAATCGTACGAATTTGGTGTTTTCTTCTGCTTTTTTTTTCATCAATTCTATCGTCACTGTAATTAACACCTTGCCATTGATTTTTCGAACAAAATACACACATGCATATAATTGTGCGTTCATATTTGTAATTCAGAGCGTGTTTTGTGCGTGATTATTTTATTTACATAACAGCTATACATACGTACCAGTAACGCGCCACTCGATATAGAAAATCTGTAACGCGGGTGCACATACGGATAATGTCGACATGGTGCAGATAACGCGCGCGGTGTTGCAGTTCATCATGTTATACGATCGGGATAAATACAGTTTAATACTTGCGCTGCAGTTGCGCTATATGTTGCACATACTTATACACGTACATAACGCATGTACAGACTCAGCCAGCTGTATGGGCAACAATTTTAAGAATGCATCGTATAGTAAAACATGCGATAACGTGTTCAGAAATTATAAACATTACAGATGCGCTGTGTGCAGTATTATAAATTGTAACACAACACAAATTGTGCCATATCAAGAAGTGCAATCTTTTATTTAAACAAGGTAAATCTTTATTAAATATACGTTATGATATGCAACACACACACGTACGCATATATACCTACCATATATTGCAGGTGTTTTGAAAATTTGAAAAATTCAGTTTGAAATTTGAATTCCGTGTCTCCGGGAAATTGTGAACATGATAAATCGTTTGCACCCCGAATGAATGGCACGTGCATTTACGTCTGGATATAAAAATTTTAAAAACATGTAAAATAATTAAATAGAGGTTACGGGAAAACCGGAACGCACACCGGTGTTGTTACTATGTACAAAGTCAGTGAAATGACCTGTTGTAATATAATAAAAGGAACTTTTCGTACGCTCTCCACAAATAGGTTTCTCGCCTACCTGCAATTAGACCGATTATTATCCTTATATCCTGGAAGCGAACGGATCCAGAACCCTTCGCAACGGTTTTATCGCATTGTTCTGGAACACCGGTATGTATTATACAAATTAAATTAACTAATACCAATATATCTGTCTGGTTTTTCCCGCACCGGGCAAAAGCGCATGATTATGCCATCGGCTATACGGCAGGTCGCGTGCAGCGGGACGACTATTAGAAAATTATATTGTCACAGATATGCTATTATATGTATATGATCCATATACATGAAAGGTATATAATTATGCATTAATATTTAATGGGTAAATATGTAACAAGATTATCTCTTGGCCATTCAACTTTCGTTATACCTTGGATACCTAGCGTCAAAATAGATCCTAAACACAATAACACCTAACGCCAGTATACATATGTATGTATATACGGTACAGCCGTTTGAAATCCGGTTTTTATAAAAAAAATTGCAACGGATATGCAAATCCTATCTTAACGACATGAAAAATCGAAATACGAGATGAAAACTAGAAATTCGAGATGAACCTCGTATTTCTGAATTCGCGCCGCAAGATGAGCGTGTACCGATTGGTGCCGTTGCATTTTGCGTGCGGGCCGATTAGACTTTGCGAAATGTGTGAATTGTGGCCGCTGAACGGTGATGACATTTTATTCGTTTGCTGATTGGCTGCGTTAAAACTTGAAAGTTGCTTATAACAAAGCGAATAAATATGATGTTGATGTTGACAACAACCAAGATTATCAATTCACATTTGTTTTACAAAATGATACACACGTCAGCGTGATATCTATAAAATTGATCGAGGTTTCGCCAATTTATCGCTTCAAAAAGTGAAAAAATAATATATGCTTTATAATGTCGAACCAAACATTTCGCGCCAGTTTTAGTGTCACAATTAAGATATAAGAGTTTCGCATCCCCGTGTAATTTTCGAGATAAATAGTAAAATAATAAAAAAATTAATGTGTTTTACGTGTTTGAAACTTTAACGAATCAATAAAAATCTAATTTCACGATAATTTAGATCTTATCTGAATACACATTTTTTATTTCACTTCATTATTCTCTATACTCGTAGGTATGTTTCCGTATGAAACGAAGGTTTTTTTCCATGCAATGTATAACAAGTTAAAATTTTAACAATTAAATTCTGTCGCCTATATTTACCCTGTAATTAGTGCACTGCATGTTATGACGATCTGGTGTGTTGAATGGAATAATTTTTTCTTTACAATCCTCTCACTTGTCTTAATTATTTCAACGACGAATAGATAACCAATTGGTAATTAGTGAACTCCTGCATCTTCTTTTACTTTTTTTCTTTTTCTTTTATTATAACCTATATACATGGAAAACTTTTACACTGCTACGATTATAGTACGCACTTTTCTTTTCCTCCCATGTATTTACATGCAGATCTGGATTAAAAAAATCACGTATACCTGGGCATATTTCTTTAATCTCTTTTTCTTCTCCAATTTTCATTTTTCTTTCTTCTCTCCAAACAAATATCAACGTTACATCATTTGACAGATTCTTCGATTATACGATTAAAAAATATTACAGATTTCGGCTAGATTATCATATATCCTTCAAATCCCCATTCTTATTATTATTATTATTTTTTGTTTTTCATCTTTTTCATGAATTTCCTATGGATATTCCGCATTTCAAAGCCTTCGAATAGTGTATAACATCTCTACGAGTATACATAGGTATATTTTATGAGCGAAATTTCTTCGAGAAGGCGAGGAAAGTTTAACTATATTATACGATCTGTGCAGGCAGCGTATACCGCGAGTTGTAACAACGTATACATGTGTATGCTATGGAGTTGGTATATATTTAACCCTCGGGTATTTCAGAGTAGTTCAAAGTTATTCCGCGCTCTGGATTGCACTGCAGAATTTCGTCAAGTATTATAACGATTATAAGAGTGCATAGAGAAGTGCATGTTGTAGTAAATAGATAAGTCAAAATATGCAGCTATATTATGCCATTCGCACGTCGAGAAAAAATTGCAGTGCACCTACATCAACGACGAATAATCCAGACGCGATGCGATCCGTGTCATCGTTTTACGTATTACATATAGGTAATATATTACGTAAATTTCGACATATTCATTGTTTTTGTATAAAAATGATACAAAACACAAAAACAAAAATCGCGTTCGCGAGAAGAGTTAGCCTGCAGAAGTGCAAGCAATATACACCTCCGCGATAACTCGATACGGTTTTCATCGAATGAAATTTGAAAACCGTAAAAAAAAAAAAAAAAAAACAACAATCTCATAATAAAATAATATATGACAGTAGCAAAATTCTAAGAATTCTGCAACCAATTCCTGCAGGCATTTTCATTACCTAATGAATTTCGACAGGACAAGTGGGCAAGGGGGGCGGGTAAATAAATTATTGATTTTATTTTCTTTGATATTTATTAAAAGAAATCTGCAAATCATCGGGGCGAACGAAATTCTCGTTGAAAGTTGTTTTTTGCATCGGCATTCGTATACGTGCGTGGTGCAGGTGCCTGCAGACTCGACCGCGGCGACAGCTCGTTTTACTACACGAATTTTATAATGGTCATCGCGCTTTGAACGAATATTTATTAATAAACAAATCTCTTCACGCGATGGTGAATGAAGCGTTTGATGTTTTTACACTCAAACGCGTTTCTGACGCATATATATTATATACATAATACCATAGATATATTGAACATAATACATTTATAATATGCAAGAGTACCTAATTTTTTTTCAGCGCAACGGACGCTCATTATCATCATCATTATTATTATTATTATCATTATTATCATCGCCGTCATAATTTTCTCTTGAAAATTCTCACAATTATGTATTCGGAGATGATTACGTGCAAAATGGATGGTGATATGAAATTGTTTTTTTGCTTAAATTCATTGACTTTTATGTATACAGTATAGTATGTATATAAGTATATTTTCATCGTATATATATATATATATATATCTATACATACGTATGTAATGTATTATATTTATAGGTAGATAGTATGAATTATGATCTTTATACAGATCAGTTCAAGAACCGCGGCGCCATTTCAAAAATTAAATATACATATATTAGTGGCTCTAGTTTATATCAGTTGCAAAACATATAATTATATTTGCCTCGCACGTTGAGATTCGTCTAAATTTTCTAATGAATTAATAAAAGAAAAAGAATAAATAAATAAATAAATAAAAAATGAATGCAGTGTTCCGTTTTAGTACCGCAGTATATCACGATAGTTTGCAATTTTACTGTATATACTAGTTTTACTATGTTGGATATTACTCATCTGTCCCACGTCTCATGCGACGGCAGAACCAATAGCTTTTTGTACCCGTTTGTATATTTTAATCCGGAATTTGCTCATTATTTGTCACAATGAGCGATCGCGCATTTCATCGTGAAAGCCTCTTGAATGTGAATCGAACAACCAAAATTTGTCGTTGACTTTATATCAATATTGCTGTATTACCGAAATTCCGTTATGCATTTCGGAACAGCGAAATTTGTTATAGGGTTGTACAAATTATATATGCTGTAAATCTTATACACAACCGAAACATATAGCTTCTGAGCTTGAAAATGTCATCGAATTTTCAAATTCGGACGTTACGTTTCATTTCGCGAGTTCTTTTTTTTTTCTTTTCTCACGTTAACGAAGCGAGCCTCATCGCGCGGCGCGAGTATTTTTTATACAGAGGATTGACAGAGCCTACGCAAGCAAACTGCAGCAAGTGTTATTCTTGGCGTAGCAAACAACTGATTATACTTCGTACACATGCGGTGTAACTTAAGTATAATATCGCGCGACACGAACCGAGCGCGCCGTTGCAGCCCGGCCGTTTTTCTTTACTTTTTTTCCCTAGATTTTTACAAATTTTAAACAAAAATAATTTCCGCTCCTTCCACTTTCGAGCGATTACTACCAAAGCTGAGGACGCTCATCGCGTACGCTTGCGGTTGAATAAAAAAGAAAGAATAAACAAATTTGCACATTTCGTCAAGAATTTATGTCACCCGTCGTGATTTATATACCTATTCAACATATCTATGCCTATAGTAATCTCGCACGCTCGAACGAGACAAGTTTCCGCGTATATCGTTGGCTAAAAAATCCAATCTGTAAAAAATTGAATTTTCACAAAAACAAACCAAAAACAAACAAAAAACGAGTGAACACCTATAGATACGTATATAACGTATACGTAAATATACTCATTTACGTTATCGGCTTTGATGCGAGGCGCCAATCTCGGCGTATAGTATATTATATGTTATACGTATATGTATATCGTGAAATGAAAAATAAATTGATAAACAAGAAGCATAAAAAAAAAAAAGAAAAGATAAACGAATAATAGGCAAAGAAAAAAGAAAGCCCTCGAAGAGGAGGAGGGGGAGGTGGAGGAGGAGGGGAGGGAAGTAAAAATAGTAACGCGTCGTTGAAAATGTTAAACAAACTAGTTAACCCCGCGATAATAGATTGCGAACCCACATCACCGCGCGCCACTAATTTTTATAGAAGTGTCCTTTTAACGGCGCCAGACTCCCGCGAGACGACGCCAACGACGTCGACGTCTCGTCGTCGTCGTCGTCGTCGTCGTCGTCGTCCGGTTTCGCGTTCACTCTCCGTCTCACGTGCCTCAGGAAGGCATTGGTCAAGTGGTAAGCGTTTTATGGGCGCAAATGCTTTGCCCCCGTAGTTCAGTATACGCATCTTATGGTATATATTATGTGGGCCTGGGCTCTGGCTATACATATGTATATCGCCATATAATACTCTTTTCAATCTGCCACGCACCGCGCTCTCTAAAGTTCAGATACGAGGGCTTCTTCGGTACGTAAGAACCCAAGTAAACGACGAGTTACGGACGTACATACTATAAACGTATAATATAACTCATCTACATCAATATGCGTATGGGAGAAATGGATGTAATATAATGTAAGCGCGTCGCGGCGCCGGCGCCACGCATATACGTTTTGCTCTCTCGACTATATATACGTGATGTTATTTATAGTGTTATTATAGTATGTTTACGTGACATGACACAGATTTTCCCTACTCTAGGGGCAAGGGGCCCAAATCCACGTCCGATCCCCCCCACCCTCCCCCCCCCCCCCCCCCTCGCGACTCCTAATCTCATTCAATTTCATACGCGGATCATGATCGTTGGAATGGGACGAATATTCGTTCTCGCGTTACGTAAATTTCGCACAATGCGGGTAAAAAAAGGAATATTTTATAATGGAAAAAAAAAAAAAAAAAAAAAAAAAAAGGAGAAAAACATATCAGATTTTATTTACCACGTTAGATATATATTATTTAACTCATATACGTCGCAGACGACCTCGCACATTATATTACCTGTGCAGGTAATGTATATGAAATCGTTTAGAAATGTCGTCTCAAATTTGTTATTCGTCTCATTATCGATGCGCCAAAAGTATTATGGGTACAACGTTATACGTATAGTACGCAACTTTCGTACACCTTTATGACTTATATTATATTATCGTTGCACGCGCGTGTTCGTTCTTGCATATATATTACGTACGAATTAAAAGCTGAGAGCGATCGATTGCCAGCAATGATCAAAACCAGACGACGAGCGATGCGACGTCGCGACGCCTAAATGTATGCAGTACGTGCGAGATTGTTATATGCATGCATATATAATGTATATATGGTGAAAATAGATTTCTCTATACATTATAAATACACGTGAATATGCATCGGATAAATATTCACGTCGCACTGTCGGTAATTTGCTTATTTGTTTTTTTCTTTTTCTTTTCTGTTTGTTTCTTTCTTTCTTTTTTTTATATCAATACCGGGCGACTGTCGCCCGCGATATGTACAATCGTCGATGTGATCGATGTTCATTATTATAATATACATAATATGTTCAACCCTGATGTAATTGAGATCAGCTAATATTTACTATAAAATCTTTTTATCGTTTGTAATGTCATATACGACTCGCTCGTACGATAATCTATGGAGTAGAAGGGAAAAAAAGTTTTTTTGATAATACGGGTTATAAAGGTCACGAGATAAAGATAATATAATTGAATGCCTTACGTCAGGACAAGTTTCATGTATAGTATGCTTGATTTATACGTTATAGTATCAAATTGTAGTAGAAAGTACTTTTACGCGATATATATTACCGCATCGAAATCATTACATATAGGTAGGTATACGTATACATATTATAGTTATGTATATATACGTATGTATTTCGAATTACGTATATGTATATAGGAATGTGTTATCCGTCGACGTTGCTCTAAGTATTTATTTATTTATCCATTTCTGAACGATGAAGCTGTACGTTAAGAGATAAATAAATGTTATTGTATAAAGAAAATTTTCACGATTGACTAGAAAAACTTATTCGACGCGATTTGACGAAACCGTATATCACGTTTGAGAGGCATATACATATAGGTACTTACATATATTTTCGAATATAGATATTAGAGAAATAATAAAAATAATCTTTGAAAATCAAATGCGTATACGATGTATTTATTTTAATGATCCCATAAGCTTGATCGGTTAGACGATTGAAGAAAAAATAAGTCGTCAGCTTCGTGTTATAACATAATAAGTCATAAAATAGTTGGTATAGGTATACATGTATATGCCCATGCGTGTGTATTATTTATAGTGTATAATCCAGCCTCGAGACCCGTTTTGTTTTCAGATTAAAACTTGATCAAGGAACTTATAGAATCCCACATCGTCACGCGGAAGTTCTAATATTGCCCCGAAGACTTAACGAAAACTTAACGAATTACAAAGAGAATTGTAATTGCCACATATAAATTTTGTGAAAGTAAAACAGCCAAAATAGACACCTCCATAGAGAATGTCATCATAATAATCGTGGAATGAAATTTTATTCAATGTCGTATACGAATGTGATTGAATGTTGAAAAAAATTTACCCCTTAATTGATGTACGAAAAGACAAGGCAGGTATCGAGAAAATTCAACCGTCTGAAACGTCTTCGAAAAATCTGAGATCGTCTCGTCACATTTTTTCGAACGTATAGGTGATCTTACGGCGTATATGAAAAATTTTTTCTTCAAAAGTTGGATAGAAAAAAAACGATAGATTACGTCGATCCTAGTTCTCGCCCTCAATATCTGTATTCCAAATGTATTATAACTATACACACATAACATAGAGACGCGTTGCTCTTGACTGATGTTCCTGACTAGCGAGGCGTCGCGATTCAATCAGTTAGGGTCGACGGCTCGCTGACGGGCACATATGGCGTCACTTCTTCTTCTTAAACCGTAACAGAAATGATCTGGTTATTCAGGTGGTGGATGGAAGTCTGATGCTTGGACGCCGGCAGCCAATGACTACGACGACAACGATGAGCCGTTGACGACCAACATCTCGCCACCGAATATATCCACAGACAGAGAGAGAGCGAGAGGGAGAGGCGGAGGGGGGGGGGGGGGGGGGGAGACTCGCGCCTTTTTAGAGGGCTTTTCGAGTGATAAGTGCCCCGCGCCAAGATCCTTCCTTTACACTCAACCCATCACTGAATTTATAGTCAACCATAACTCCAACAGGAGTGGATTCATCTTAAGAACTTGAGACGATGAAGATACGATGCCGTTGCCAATGCTGCTGCTGCTTTTGCTACTTTTGACGACGATGTCGCATATGTCTGGTATTATAATACCATCAATATGTATAGAATTAATATGGTCAGCGGTGTTTGAGGTAGCAAATTTTTGCGACACATTTTTATTTATTTTTTTGTTTCCTCCCCCCCCACCCTCCATGCTGCGTCGGGAAACAAGGCATATATATCTTTTGTTATTTTAGTTTTTTCTTTCGACATTACACAGAAGCCCTACATATATACCGGATCATTTATTCCGAGATATTATCTTTGAAATATATTTACGCCTTATGGATGATTTTTATTTTGTAATTTTTTCTTTTCAATATCTTTTTTCGCATCAATTTTCGATCAATTTACACGTCGTGTATGTGTGTAAGACGATCGTGTTTAGTCAGAATTTTTGAAGCGCTCAAATTCTGTGCTTTTGACTTCGGAGATTTTGGGAAAAAAGTCTTTGAAATTTTATGATGTTCTTCTTTTTTTTTTTCATTGTAGCAATGATGATGCAGAGGGAAAGTAAAATCGACGTACACCTCTGTACTTGTATTACGATACGTTTCTTAGTTTCACATCGACAGAATTTCAAATTTCGTTACACTGCATTATCATTACACTATACTTGTTCCTCTGATTTTTTTGATATTAATTCATTAATTATAATCACTATGCAGGTATACGTATGTGGTGTTTGAAATTTTATATGGACCATACACCTATATACGTACACGAAATCTCACAAAAAAAAAAAAATCAATTATATATTTTTTTCATTAAAATTGATAAAAACAAATTTGTTTTCAAACCTTTAACACATTCAAACAAAAACTGTGCTGGGCGACGAATGAAATTTGTAGAATTAATACAGCGCAATTTTCGTTTCCTTTTTTCTCTCGTTTCTTTTTTGCCTCGTGATTTGTGGGCGATGCCTCATACGAGCGTATGCATATTCAAACTTCAAAAGAATAGCGAGCAGAAGGTAACCAAATATTGTAATGATCTTTGGACGTATCTAAATCGTGAGTAAATTGACATATTGTAAATTATATAATACGGGTATTATAGTAGGTGTCGTAGAAAAACAAATTAGTGTTAAGTTTTTTTTTTTTTTTTTTTCAATTTTGTTATTATTGTTATTATTGTTTTCATATCGTCGAGCTTTGAATTTTCCCAAGGAATTTTCCGTCCGTCTGGAAAATTGAAGAAGAAAAAATTCTTATTTTAAAAACTTGGCAGTACGTATTTTCTTCCGGCAAGCGTCGATCGCTCATGTCATGTACTAATATATGTGTACATATGTACACTTATTCGTAAAATTTCGAATTGAAATAAATGAGCGTCATACACTTGAAAATCATGTCAAGTGTTTCGATGCGTTACATATCTAATTATAGATAATTATTCATAAAAAAAAAAGAAACAGAAGAAAAACCGACGATGGAATGCGCACGTATGAGTTCAAGCTTTTGAATATAAACTATTTGGCGCCATTTGAATGTCAAAATTTTCAATTGAAAATAAAATCGCAAATTATATCGTAGCTGGATAGGCATGAAAGAAAAAGATCAATACGAAAAAGATGAAATTTATGGATATCCCAAACGACCTCTGAATATACATTTTTCATCTGTCTATACGTACCTACCTATATGTGTAATAGAAATATTCAAGCAGTGAGGAATTTTTTTTCGTTGTTCTTTTTTACATTGCATGTGAGTGAGACTTTGAATTTGAGAAGAAAAAATAGAAAGAGAAAAAATGAAAATGAACAAATATATTTTAGTTTCTAGAAAGTTTATATTTTTTCTTTTTTTAAAAGAAAAAAAAAACCGAAATGAATTAATTAATTTAAGAAAAAGAGAAGGAATGAAAAAAGAATTATTCGTTCGGCAAATATGTGGCGTGCGTGTGTACCAGCTGCATGCACCAGATATAACGCGTAAATTGATTTAATTGGGTGGTTGCGAACTCAAAGATAATTTGCGACTTATCCGTTGCACTGCAGCGTATACAACGTAGTATAATACTGTATAGCGTAACCATCAAGATATTATCCCTGTAACTATACAGCATATTGCAGCAGTGCGCGCAGTAAAGTGCATCACGCGCGCGCTAACTACTCTGGAATTCAAATAACTTCTCGCCCCGAGGTATTTTAATTTCTATAAACATCATGCCCGGATAACGTGTTACACAATTAACACCCTCCTACCACTCTGTATAGTCATGTGTATTAGCGTAATTATAATATTATGATTTCTCTTTTTTTTTTTTTCGTATAGGATATATCACGTGAAATTTAATGATTTAACAAATGACGAGTATATAGATTATATTGAGTTTCATTAATTATATGTACATATATTAATTTGTTTTTAAAGTTTTTGGTTACTATTTTTTTTTCAATTTCATATCATTACATTTCAGACGCATCACATGTTGAGAGTCTTTTTTTTTATCAATCTGCATTATCAGTATCGCAATTTGAATTTTATGTTCAGGATATAGGATTGGACGTTGGGTCCAAACCTTAGATTTTTGTCGATTTTGGGGTCAAAAATGATGAATTTTTAAATATCATCGTATGACACTTTTCTTACGTATTTTGACCTCAGGAACACGATATCCTTGATTTTTCACTTTTTAGAGCGATAAATTGGCGATAACTCGGCCAATTTTATAGATCGCACGCCGACAATTTGTAAATCAAATGTGAATTGATGATCTGGGTTGTTGTCAACATCAACATCATATTTATTCGCTTTGTTATAAGCAACTTTCAAGTGTTAACGCAGCCAATCAGCAAACGAATAAAATGTCATCACCGTTCAGCGGCACAATTCACAAATTTCGCAAAGTCAAATCGGCCGACACATAAAATGCAACGGCACCAATCGGTAGACGCTCATTTCGCAGCGCGAATTCAGAAACACGAGGCTCATCTCGAATTTCGAGTTTTCATCTCGTATTTCGATTTTCGATTGGTCATCAACTTATTAAAACAGGACAAACATAATTTTGTTTTTCATCCGTAAATTTTTACAATTGCAGATCAATTGGAGGTGGAAATTGAACGTGCGGAATAAAGTCGTCTAATGAGGTTCTTCTACAAGTTGAATTCAACCTGCGGACGAACTTACATACCTGATGGTCAGACCTGCAAAACCTGCTGTGTGTATGTATACATACTATGTATGTACATGTATATACTATATTATAATATAGTTGATGCATGCACTGCAGTTCGTCGCAGGTGTTCGTTATTAAATGGGTTCGTATAATCTAACTTATTACTTATTATAAGCGTTCCATTATATGGTTCAGAAGCAGCAAAAGCGGCAGCAGTACATGGTTCTATTATATATTATATACATATTATTGTAGATTTGGGGGACCGTAAATAGTAGGATAAAATAGAATTAGTGAAGTCACACGGTTAGTTTTATGCGTACAGGTAGGTATATACCTATATTTGAAATGTTGGTTCGTTTGCCCAGCGTATATAATAGCTCGCAGTGGACATATCGCATCATTTGTTCCCAGGCACGTCCAGAATTACCATTGCACCATCGAACATAAAATGGCGGTTCATGGTAAGAAATTTAAGGAACAACAAGTGCAGCCGTTTTCATCGCTAAACCACCACCACCAACGCCATTATAACCGCGGGTGGTCTACGTACAATGTACGGACTTTTAGGCACGTTAATACGTGTGTTTGCATCTGATTAACGGATTATAACCTGCATTGACATTATTATCTGTATATATACGTATAGAAGCCTCGTACCGCTGGAAAAAAGGTTTGCTTGACGGTGTGCTGTATAGTTATATTATAAGGGAGGGACGTATATATTTCGGCTTCACTAATAGGCATACCTTATTCCTATTCACTTTTGCTATAGATTATTTATGATTGTTATAAGTGTATAACCAACCGGCCGTTCCTGCACTAGGTTATACCACCGCGTTTCCTTGAATTCACGCCGCGCGCTGCACTGTCCAAAAGATTAATAGCGTTAACTCTTTCTTTCTCTCTTTCTCTCTTTTTTCTCTCTTCTCTATACGCACATATACATGCGACTATTGTATCATCGACACAAACGTTTGTTACAGCCGCAGATGAAGCAGAGAAATTAAAAGAATATGCGAAAAACAAGAAAAGATCGTTGAAGATTCTCAAAATTATTGCACTTTTGTTTAGCCGTATATGTATGAGTAGATATAATTAAACATTATAGATCCCTTATATCTAGATTTTAATTCCATGGTTCTTTTATTTCTTTTTCTTTCTCTTTATTTTTTATGCGATGATGAATAACATGTTATAAAATATTATTATATTTATAATTAATCGTGGGATATCTTTATTCGTCAAAAAGATTATCAAACGTCATGTATAATTGTTGATGAATTTGAGGCAGAGTTGCGAGTATATAAAACTATATAGATTCATGCAGATATACGAATTAATGTTTCATTTTATTCATCTATATATAGATTTGTTCATTCTCATTCAATTATTATTAATTTTTTTTTATTTCTCTTCATTTTATTTTATTTGATTTTTGTTTTTCTCATTAAATATCCAGACGGGTATATGCCGATATACGTATATATGTATATGCACATACATATATATTGTACGGGCAAGTCGTATACACGCAGAAATGAATCCTTTCGGGAAGGATCAAGCGTTGCGAATTAATATATATGAGGATTAGGGTAAGAGCTTAAAATTATATCGTCGCAACGTATTCTGGGATATACCATAGAATCCCGCGGGAGGAACATATGTATATATGTATAAGCCGATACTGCATTCCACAGAGATGCGTCGCGTTGCGGATGGTTGGAGTTCGACTGGTGTGCTGCTGCAGCTTCTGGCTAAAGTTTCATCGCTAACATCAGCCGATATAAAAAAGTCTGCAGAAGCCATAACGTTGAAAAAAAAAAAAAAATAACAAAAAGAAAAAGAGAAATCGAAGAGACGATTTAAAAAAAAAAAAAAAAAAAGTAATGAATAAAAAACGGCGAAGATCACGCGGATCGCAATTGCCTCGCGCGACTCGCGTCATTGCACTTTATGTACATAAAACATGCGTCTGCGATCCTCGTTTGTTCCCCATATAATAATGGGCATCGACGAATTTCGAGACGAAAAATGTTCTCTCGGTATTTAAATTACCCGCGCTATGTATACAACGCGTATCCCGCGCATATTATACACGCTGTATGAGGGTCTATACAGAATGAACAGAATCGAAAAACAAAAATTTTGAAAGAAAAAGAAAGAACAAATAATTATACATCGTAACTTCGTTGCACCGATTTGTGTCAGTTACAAATGTGATGCATACTCATTACCTATATATGTGCATGTATGGCGATCAATTTTCGCGCTTATTTTTTCCGCTCCAGAGATAAACAATTCACGTTATATTTCGCACGCGGACTATTTCATACAGCTTTCGTTAATTAACACCGACTAAAACTTCACACTGCTCGCAGATCGTCGTACGCCATTGGACTTTACGAGGCATTTCGACTGTGACGACATCAGGATTCAGAAATTCGACGCCTGGATCAAGATTCTTGGGGTTGCACAGATCGGATCTGTGCATTGCGGTTAATATCGAATAGCTAGGTATATTTTCAGCGCAGTTGATGTTACGTTATATATGTATATAATATTTATATTTCGTGATATTCAGATACCTGCACGTATATAGCAGATATATACATAGAAATACTTATATTATATACGCATATAATATACGGAGATATGTCGTACAAAAGTATTTAAATTTAGATTCCTTTTCCCCTCAAGTATTTTAACGCGATTCTAAATCGGGGCGCGGGCTGATGGCACATAGTCGGTATGTTAACTCGCGAAATAATATACTTATACATACGTATATGTAACTAACCTACACCAGTATAACCAACCCTAAGATTTTCGGAATTTGCCGCGATGATCATATCGTGTATATATACATATATACATATTTTGAGATTTTCATTTCATTTTTTTTTTTCTTTATTTTTTCAAATTTATCCATTTTTTTCGCCTTCATCTTGACTCTCGTTATATTTATTTATAAGTTTTTTCATTTTGTGTTTTATTCACTCGTTTGTCAATTCGAATAAGTAATCAAAATTTTTGTGTCGCCGGCTGGGAATATTATGATGTTTTTTTTTTTCTTTTCTTGTTTTGTTTTTTCAACATTTTATATTTATACATTTGTATTACAGATACGTGAGAAAGCTACGGGGGAAAAATTCTTCGAGTCTCGAAATCGTCTCGACGCCCGTCTATGCTGATGATGCGAGCGAGAAACTTATACGAGCAATAGTTTTTGATGAAAACTGCCGTTGCAAATTCCTCGAGGGGTATATAGTGATTTACGATGTCGTTCGAAACCAGCTTTAACAGCGGTCTAGGATCGTGATCCTTCTTCACTTTTATTTAAAACAACCGTCGAGGTTTCGGTATATATAGGTATGTAAATATACACGTATATATATTTGTAGCGCACATACCTGTATGTATGATATGAATGTTACATGAAAAGTCAGTTATATGTTTTGTACAGACGGTAATATGTGCTGCGAAAAAGAGATGCGGAACGAGAGTAAGAGTGAAATGAAGAGAGAAGAATAGGAAGTCTTTATAGTTACTCACAGAGAGGTTATATAGCGAGAAAAAGAGTGAAACCAAAAATAAAACAAATGAAAAAATAGATGAAAAAAATAAATAGAACCGAATGAGGACGTCTTCGCCGACCCGCGCGCGGTTTTATGCGCTCTTATCCTTCACGGATGGCAGTTACACGAAGTGTCATTTGTCGACCGTTTCAAAGGGCAAATAAAATATTATAATAATTTAAGACTTCCGAGCGATGAGCCAGCACGGATATAACACCCATTAATTAGGTAATTAGCAAAATATAGCGCATACGTCGTCGTCGCATCTTAGCCAAATCATTTAATGTATACCTCGAATGCTCGCCAATTATACATATACACATGATACTCATGTGACATGGAACTATATAGGTATATGTATTAAATATATACTTGGCTACGATTCCGTAACAGATCTCCACAGTTTCGCATGTAAAATTTATATTCTATTCCATAGTCGCGCTATTACTTGCGATTATAAATTTATAATATAATAGTCGCCGTTGTTGAATTGCGTTTGACCCTCGCATTTTTTATCACAATAGTACACGTATAGATTGCTAAATCTTTGATTCTTTTTTTTTGTGATTTTGAAGGGATAATTATTTGTCGTGCCTTCCTCGGGATGGACTTGGAAGAGAAAAAAAAAAAAAGATGGCGCAGCGAGAAACTCCTTTCAAGTCGAACTTCTCTTCATCTGCAGAGATGCACGGAGCGATGGTGACGGCGATGAATAAGAAGTCCGACGATTCAAACTTGAGGGACTTATATACTATATTATATAGTGTATGGATGTACGTATGTATACTGCAAGCGACCGATGTCGGGGTGACAATGAATGCCAAACCTTCGCATTCCTCTGCACAGCTCTCACAATACCTAGAGAGACATGCATTGTCAGGTTGTGGAACTCGCTCGTAAGAGATGTTTATTCGTCCAAGTGCCCATAGCGATGATGACGACGACGAAGACGGCAACGATGACGACGACGATGATGATGATGATGATGGAGCAGTCGCCGACACGGTATTTATATTATCAACATTATTATATTATTCTCACAACGCGCTGTCCTGTGATCTTTGAACCGCCCTTAATGTAATTTTTTGTCATCTTATTTTTTCCCCATGTACAACGAGAGCTCTTTTTTCGATGCTATTCGACATCTGTATGCATTTACAGAATTAATCTTCGAAAACTACGAGCAAAAAATTTTATGAACATCCGACGATCGTTGGTGGTTTATAATCTCTCGGCGTCAGGATTGAAATCAAGCTCTTCAATCGCATAAATTTACACGAAGAAAAAAATAGGGGAAAGTCAAATTGTATTATATGTTGTTTTCTTCTTCTTCTTTCATACATTCAGCTTTGAATAGACGGAACCGAGGAGAGTAGATTGGACCTTCGCTGCTTTAGTATTATAGTCTGTCTGTTTTTCTTATTGCCGACCGCCCAGAATCTATCAGATTTGTCATTCAGGATTATATGAATAGCTGTGAGGCACGCAGTGGCCGTATTATATACCTTATACCAAAGGTAGTTGGGTTATATACAGTCTGCGCAACCTGGACCCCAACCTTCCGGCCCGCAGGGTGCGAAAATAAAGAAACTTCGAAAAAAGGCGCGCATCAAATGAATTACGAAGAACCGCATAGAGAACGAGACAGAGTCAGAGATGGGACGACGGTTACCCGATGTTTCCGTTACACCGCTCCTGGAATTAGTCGCTTTTTTTCATTTATTATACGTATTTTTTTTTTCTCTTCTTACATACATACAAATACCGAAACCCAAATTCTGCGGGTCGCATTTTTCACCCAGCACGGAATGAATAAAACTTTTGCTTGTCTAAGTTTATCTATACGGACCTACGAAATTTCATTAAAAATCTTGAGATTCCAAAAATTGAAAACATATTTTCAGTACGAAACAGCAAAATTAAAAACAGGCGATGTAGGACAGGTGTGTAGAAATTTACACGTTGACGGGGTGATAATTCATTGGTGAAAATTATAGTTGTGGTAAAAATAAAATAGTATAATATTCACCGGTGAGCGGTGATGAAAAAATTCTTGAACCATTTCCGCGTTATTCAAAAACTGAATTTCTTGTGTTGGATAATAAAGAATTGAAGAGGGCGCGCGTCACAGGCATGTGGAGATGAGTGTGTGTATACGTGTATATGACCGTGTACGTGTATATTTTTATGTATAGATAGGTATGTATTTAGGTGCGACTATATAGATGAAGAAAGAGAGCTAACTAGAGGCGCCTGCGTAGCCGAAACGTTTAGAATTTTCAATTCAAACTTCTTAGAAGTCTGGTGTCGGCTTTGGCTTTTAGCTTTACACTTCTAAGATTTTAGGGGGTACGTTCCACGCGCGATTGATGCGGCGACACATTTTTATTCAAACTCTCACGTTCGGTCGTGTTATGGAATTCTCTTCTCTCTACAGCTAAAGCACTTACTACACATATATAAGGTGCGAAAATCCGACTCAAACGATCCGACACACAATGATCATCCGCTACCCAAACGAATACCTACAATGATCCTTATAACTTTTCAGCTTATACCGATTCGCGCGCTCCAAAAATTGCTTGGTGCCTTATTTTATTTACACATTCTACAGTCAACGGTCAAATTCCAGAGGATTCGAATCAAAACTTGAAATCAATTAAACAAACCCTCGTGTATATGCTTCCTAATTATAGCTTGAGCTGGAATTCATTATTTTCGTGAAAGAATCGACGACCGAATGCGAAATTATTCGATTGGCAAACATTCGCTATATAATTTCGAGTCAAAGTTACTTGTGCGGAATTTTAATTGGTTATTACGTTTTGTTTATATCTAAAGAAAAAAAATTTCTGGGGGGTCAGAGGATAGTGGTGGTTTTTTTCTAACTTTTTCATTATTATAAAACAAATCTAAATTTTGCGAAAAAAAATTCCTGCGTAACATTGAAAAGGATTATAAAATTATATATTGTAGATGCCGCGCGTCTATATATACCTACTGTCATAATAATTGTTATTGTTTTAAAAATTTTAGCTCGTGCCACCAGATTTGAGAAACACGAGCCAAACCAAGCGACTTAATAGGGATTTAAAGCTGATCCTTAGAGCTGGTTTTGTTCACGACCGGTTTAAAGTCGCTTGCATCAATTATAGAAACGCATAATATACCTTATTGTAAATTTTTACCTGGGATTAGGGGAGTTATTTGCAGGTAATCGGATTATAACGTTTATTGTTAACACTCTGGGTACCGGCCCTGGAACATTTAAGCATAACATAGTATTGAGGTACACGTATGTACGCATACCGTTAAATTAGTACATATAATAATCGGCCCACGCGTAGTTTCGAGCTGGTCTTTTTTCCTACCCCCGAGACTTACCCCGAAAATTATTCGAATAGAAATCCTCGTACAAGTTCTGACAGGCGAGAGAGCATCCGAACGGGTATGAATTTATTTTTTGTTCTCTTCTTTTCAATCGTGGAATTCGGAATTGATTTCGTTCTTTCCACCTTCTGCATCTGCATTTTATGCACTTGATTCCTGGGTAGAGGCGAGACTGGGGTGATTACGATGAAAATTTTAGGCATTCAGAAATGTTACCACCCTACGTATACAGGGTATACATATGGGTGTATTTTGTACGTATGGAACGTAAAACGAAACAACGTTCTAATATGTAAAAAATTCAGGATTGGTGAATTTCCGTTGATGTTCTCTGCGTAGAAGATAATTTAACGATCTAATTACGTGAATTGTGAAGCGATTAATTTTCAGATTAATTATGTAATCACGGTGAAATATCTTAATTTTTCAAATCATAATATTCTTGCGGGGTATAATCCGCATATCCTATTTTGAAGGTGATGTTAGTTTGTTATTGCATAAGCGCTCAAATTATACGCATTTATATATTCGGCTATAGGGTCGGATGGAGCGCTCAAGGAAGTGACGTACCAACTGTACATATATTTGTTATTATATTTTTCGAATTTTTTTGTTTATTTCTTTCAGATATACTCATATTATAATATATCTTGGGCCGCATCTGCTGGTATACGTGAACACAGCAGGATACGTGGATTAAGATGCGTATCTTTGACAAGACTATTCTTCTTTCTCAACACTCTTGTTCTTCTTTCCGCGTAATGCGATGTAGCCCGTTGCAGCGTGTACGTCGCACTCCCATGTACGAACGATCCAACGTTATAAGAAAATATCCACCTATTGCAAACACCCCGGGAATCGATGTCGGTTAAAAAAAGCAAAACCTATGGAAAATCGCATTACGTATATAAACATACATAATACACATAGTATATACCGCATATACCCTTGCGTAATGAAGTGTACAAGCTGATCGTGTCACGTTTTTTAATATACATATATATAAGTATATTAATATATTTACGTTATAGGCATATACATAACGTACAAGACTACATAAATATAAATAATATTATAAGAGCTGGTTTTCGAGTGGCGCGTGCATCGTATGAAACTAAAAGTGCACCACCGCGCAGTTGACCGGAGAAATACTGCACGTGTACCATATGATTGAAGAAAGAATGCAAAATCAACAATATAAGGATACAATATTTTCTATGCAGCTTTCAGGGTGTTCCATATCGTACATATATCATATCGTGGTATTGTACATAGTAATGTCGTATGTACCGCGTACGCGTAAAGCCGCAAAAACCGCGAAGGCTGTATTTATATAGCTATATACGAGCTTAAAGTATACATACAAAATACATGTGTATATAAAGATATATATATATGTGTAAGATAATTCTCAAGCCGCGCGCGAGTGCTTCAGAGGTGCGAATTAAACTCGTTCACTACTGGTCTTGTTCACGCTATAGTATCGCTGTTGTGTGATCGTATCTGTACACTTTGCGGTGTACATGCATAGCGTACATGTATAGTTACATACCAGCCTCTCTTTTAAACATATACAAATTTATATATACGTACGTATCGTACATACCTCGTTGACGTATTTTATAAATTATACATGTAGGTTATGTTCGACAGTTGTAAGTTAAGTACCTATCCATAGCCTACTTAACCATAAACCACGACTGATTGTGAGTACATAGGTATATATATGGACACATTATACATATGTACGCCCGGTTAGGTTGATCGTGAATCGCTTCGCGGCGAAGCGCGCGTTTGGACAACTTTTTCGTGTAGCTGGGACGGCTACGAAAATTTGTCCAAGTGAGCTTGGCCGCGAAGCGATTCACAATCAACCTAACCGAGTGTACATATGATACACATCCTATCAGCATCCCCTCTGCACTGCAAACACCTGTGCGCGCCGCAGTGTTGCTGGAGAATTGATCAATCATTTGCTGTAACCGCCAACACCGCGGTTTTATATCCTATATTCCGTACGGGTGAATGGATTTTTTTGATTGTATTTTCTTTTTTTCGAACGATATCATTGCTGCGGAGAGTAAGCAATTTCAATGAAGGCTCACGTTATACTTATGCCGTTCTCTCTGTCATTCGTCTCACGGCAGGTGATAGTCGGTTTTCTTTCCTCTTTAAATTTCGTAGCGTAAATTTTGTTTTTTTTTCATTTCTTAAACGCGGCTCTCAATGTGCACTGAACACACGACGACGACGAGAACTGGAACTCTCGAAAAGACGAAGGAAGAGAAAAAAGAAAACAGAAAAAAACGTGCGCAATAATGCATTCGGAGTCCCACGTGTAATTGTGTCGTGTAATTGACAAAAGTTCGCTCTTAATAGCGAAGATTTTTATAATTAGCCATACGCCTCGACGTGGCGCCGCGGCTGAAAAAATGTATTAACTAATTATAATGAAAAGTAAGAAAAAAATAGGTAAAAAATTTTAAAAAAGGGGATACCTGTTACGCGATGATGGGTCGGGTTCGAAACGTTAACACCGCGCAAGAAGTTCCGATCTCCGAAAGTGGATCGAAAGTAGTAGTAAAAGTTGGAAGATTAGAAGTTTGGAGGAAGGAAGGAAAGACGAAAGGAAGGAAGGAAGGTGGAAGGTGGAAGAGGAAGCCCCTCTCATCGCCAGTCAGAGTCGTACGAGCGAACGAGTGGAGTGGCGGCGTTGCGACGCGACACGGCGAGAAGTCGAAGAACGTCACACTCGAGGTACGACGTTCAACGCACTAGGAGGTTGTGTGTGCACTCTTGCTTGTAAAACCTCACCTCAATCTTCCTCCTCTCTTATAGTATGCATATAGTATTATAGTATCTTATCCTCCTCGCGAACGCGACGCATTAAAAAAAAAAGAACAAAACGAAAGAAAAAGAAAAAGAAAATAAGAGAAAAGCCTTTTTGTCACCGACAGACGTTCGTTCACACACCTCTCCAGCTCTGTCCCACCTCTGCCCGACCATTTTCCTGCATACCTGCACATCAGACCCTATAGCAAGCACTAATCTTGCATGCACGTTACATATCACATCACACAAACTCGTTAAGCGCGCCGCGCGATTATTATCGCACCGACAACGTGAACTAAATTCTTTTTCATTCTTAGATTTCTTTTTTTACAAGTGTGTATTTTTGATATCATCATCATTATCATTGTTATTATAATATATATACCGTACATATACGTGATACTGTCACGTTATTTTGTTTTTTCTTCATTTTATTTATTTTTTTCTTTTTCTCTTACAATTACTACGCCATATTTATAAGCACGTACACGCACGTATGTTGAGTGTGTCTCTGAAATTTCTCAATGAACGACGAAAGCCGTGAGCGGTGATTATGTAGTTTTATATACTCATCTACACATGCATGGATACATGTATGCATCTGAAAATTTGTTGAATTCGTCGGTTCTTTTTTTTTGTTTTTGTTTTTTTTTGGTTGTATTTTTTTACTCCGTTCGAGGTATAAAATAAAAAAGATCAAATCGCGAATCGTTCGGCTAAACTTTCCGGTACAGAAGTTCGAATCATCCGCGCTTCGCCGCCCCCCTTTTTTCCTCCCACCCCCCTCGTCTGCCTCCTTCTGCCTCCGCCCCTTCCATTGCGAGTTCCTCCCACCCCTCGGTCCACCTCTTGATCGTCGTCGTGGTCGTGGTCGTCGTCGGCGGCGTCGTCCGTAGTTTTGGTGCGTTCGTTCGTCAGTCAGTCAGTCAGTCATTCAGTCACTCAGTCAGTCAGTCACTCAGTCACTCAGTCACTCAGTCAAGTCAAGTCAAGTCAACTGAAATTGAGTCAACTATAGGTTTATAATCAATTATTAAAGTGTTTTTTTTTTCCCTTCTTGTTGTTTCACTTGTAAGTTTCGAGTTCGTAAAACGATCGCGAAAGTTTTTCTCCTACAAACGTTTCGTGCGGGACCGTTTACAGTATATGTAATAATTTCTTTTTGAATGGTTCTTTTTTTCATTCACCTTACCTGCCGCACGCTTGTCGTATACGCATTGATATACGAAACAACATCGCGCCACCGGTGTGGCCCTTCGATCGATATGGTTGTTAATCGGGAAATGAAAAGGAACGTGGTGTAAATGAAAATATTTGAAAAAGACGAAATACCATAAAAACGAACATTCGAAACCGCTTCTAATATAGTACCGCTGCTACTTGTATTACTGACATCGACGACGACGACGACGATGATGATGTATTATAGTTTTAATACATATCTTCTAATTGCGTGTCAGTCTCCTCATATACCGTACTATATATGATACGTATTTAAACGAGTGTCAATGAACTGAATAAAAGACATAGAAAGAAAAGCGAAAAAAGTAATATAAAATCCGGAAGTAATCGAAACGAGAAAAAAAATTTTCTTCACTTCGTTATTGGAACATTTCTTTTCGCAGTGTCTTTCGTTTTATCGTCACAGTTGAAGGCGAGGAGTCTGCTTGTGACGGCAGAGAGAACGAGGAAACGGAAATTCTTATTCTTGTGTAACTCGTAATTACGGCACGTGAATACGGTAATTAATTATTTAACGTTTAATGGCATCGCGTGATTTAGAACCTGTCGCAGTCGACGTCGTTACCGCCGCTGTTGCTTATCTATGATGAACGCATGTCGCGAGAAATTTGTCTTTGGACGATCAGTGATTATGGTGCAGGTGCCGTTAAATGCTCATCCTTGATCAACGATTATATTACCATCGATTGTCATTATCTCATATCCGTATAGGAAAAGAAGAAGAAAGAAAACAATAATTTCTGTCACTGTCGTTGCACACGAGTACAAAAAGAAATGAATTACAATAATTCACAGGAAGAAGTGAATGATTACCGGTATCAGTGAAAAGTGATCTCAATCAATTTTTGATTATTCTTATGGAAACATAGAAATAATAATCCAGAGTTACGGTGTGAAGAATAATCAAAACTACGTATGAAAATCGTAAGCAAATTAATCGTCAGTGTGAACAGATGCGATTATTAAATTAGAACAAATATTGAAAAAAATTAAAAAAAAAATAAACATTCATCATCGAGGCTAATAATTGTGGTGATATTTTCCGTGAATATAAATCAACAAAATGCATTTTATTTTAAATATATTGAACATATCGTTTCTCGCATTTGTATACCGGACGCCGGTAATCGAGGCGCGTCGTGTAGCACCGTTGATCGAAGACGACTTGGCCAGAAGACCTCATAGGCCTGCAGGTAACCAGCGAACTTTTTATCACATGAAAATATCACATACTTTTTACCTCTGTGTACACACCCATACATCGGCTAATCAACTCACCTATACTCTGTGTTTACTCTCAAACTATATTCTTATCTATTACAGGGAGAAAATTCTTCTCCCTCTGTCGAAACGTCAACCCATCCGATCGGTTAATTCGGTCAGTTTTTATAGAAAACTAAATGCATTCTATACGTACGAATATATGCCTCGATTATGTGCACGAAAGTTTATTTTGCAACGACCATTTACCGGGTCAAAGAGAAGACGGGATTGGGGCCAAGTTTTTCCTCACTCATGCAGGAAAAGTAATTTATTTTTTTTGCTTCTACTGATAAAAGACGCGTACGGGAAAGGAGAGATTTCGTCTATAAAGCTATAGGCATCTCTGTTAGGTGAAATTGATAATGATTTCTTCTTTTTTTTTTTTTCTTTTAGCCAGTATTAGTCGTCGCGTTCCATAGGAGATCAGGTTTATTGTGCAGCGCAGAGTAATGTCATTTCTAAAGCCGTACTTGAGGTTTGAATGATGGATCGTGTTCTTGCAATAAATTTGGATCTATTATACGCACACACGTACTAAATTTCATGTGGTACAACAGTAAGTCAGGACGTGAGTTTTTCCGTCCACAGAGGCCTCCAGCTTTTATACCAGCCGTCTGACCGATAGAATCGTGCATCAGCTCGATTCATTTCGACGGTTTTGACAGTCGTCAAGATTAGTGGTAGACTTCGCTATAGTTGACGCGTGTGATGTACGTACACATTTATGCGTATACGTATATAAATATATATATATATATATATAGGTATACACAGTACAACGTAACACCGTTGAATATCTTGCGGAGATGAAATCCTTGTTGTGAAACGGAAACCACGAACGATTACTCATACCGAGGTAGAATCCCACATACGTTACGACGTCTCAATTGAAACCCGGAAAAGTTTCGCGAGCACGCGGTTAATGTGTGTAGTTTTTCCTTCATTCTTTTTTTGCACTTCGAACACCTTCGATTCCTCAACCATTCTTGTACGTCTAATGTATGTATATGAATGTCTCTCTGTATTTTATTATTTTTTTCCCCCAATTTTCCTGAATAGTTTCAATTGTTTTTTTTTTTTTTTTCTCTCAGCGAAGTTGCAGCGCAGCGATGGAAACAAAAGTTAATTAACATGCTCGCGGACCTGGGAATCGAGAAATCATTGTAAAATTTGAACTGGTGCGGAAATCTCGATTCTCTTCCATACCACCTGATATAGCTACGGAACATTATAAAGTAAATGTATTATAGATGAACTCATATATATGTTCAGTTATAATCTATGTAGATTACGTCTGGCGTCACGCCGTCCCAGACGAGAATGTCTAATTGGCTTATTAATAGATGGTACCTTACCTTGGTTTTCACCTAGAGCAAGCAAGGCTTTTGAAAGCCAATACTAAAAATCATTTGGTGATATTTGAAATTTGAAAAACTACAGACGCGTTTCATCGGACATTCCGTTAACCGTTGCGTTGTATTCCATATCTACCTATTTATGTATGTACAGTAAAATGCCGGTAACGCCGCCACCATTGATAGCAACTCGATATATTTACAGATATAATATAACCGAGAGTGGAGTGCGGACTAGCGCCTCGTCGTTTTAATCTCTGTCCCCTTATTTCTCTCGATCTCATAGATTTTTTCCTTTTTCCATTTACTTTTCTATCATCTACTCCACCCACTACATATACTATTATTTGTACACTCGCTGTCCAGCCGGCTGGTCTCCTTTCTACGTACGTGCGTTTTCCATGTACTACGGATATATGTACTTAAATATGTACTTCACCTCCTTCTTCATCCTCATTTTCTTCATCCTCTTCATCTTCTTCTTCTTCTTCTCGTTCTTCTTCTCACCGCAGAGACCTGGTGATCGCGCGGGGCTCGGTCGAGAGAACGTTATTTATTATTAGATATTTCTCGCTGTAAATTCATCGCGTCTCTGCGTTCAGGCGGGTTGCTCTTGCTCGTTGCTCGTTCGCTCTGACGTCGCGTCGTCGTCGATTTTGCTGCTGTTGCTATTGCATCTTAGAGAAATGATGAGTTTCAGCTTTTTGATTTTCTTTTTCCCCCCCAACTTTTTACCTTACATCGCCACGTACCACATCTGCCATATATTTTATTCACCTATACCTACATGACGTATGTTTCACGTACTCACATACCCCATGTAGATATAGTATAGAGAATTTATGTACAGACCTATATATATCTTATTGTCTCGTCGTGCGCGACGAATTGATAAATGCGTCTACGTTTTAACACGCGTGTACATCCGTATATGTGCGATGCTCTGTACACCTATATATGTATTACATATCTATACGAATATACATGTGTATATCTATAATAGTAATCGCCGGTAATTCGATGATTTATAGATTTTTATATACGCTCACCTATATGTCGTATGAATTCATGTATGCGCGCTTCAATTCAATATGGTATACCTACGTACAGCGGTAACAGCGGGCAATATGTGGGTTGTTTTTACCGAAGGAAGCGAGGAATTATTCGCGAAACAAAAAAAAACAAAAAACAAAAAACAAATGAAAATTAACAAAAAAAAAGAAAGAGAAAAAAGAATCTACTCTGTAAATCCCGATAGAGTTCTCGAGGATTATTCATCATCTTGCTGTTGGTACGGCGGTTGACTTGTTCTGGTTTTTCTGGTTTTCTTTACGCTGTTTTTTTCACACACACGTTGTATTTTTTCTTTTCGTTAATTTTTTTCATCATGCCTCATGTACGTATTATACGTGTACGCGTATATGTCTCGACGTTGATTTTTCTCTTTCATTCATTCGCGTGCGCGATAAAGCGAAAGTCATTTTTTCGCTATAGTCTTCGAGTTTTAACAGCTGGGATTCTGACGCATGTAAGAAAATCTGTTAAATTTTAATCCACATACTTATCCATTGAACGGTTTAATTTTACTCGCAACAAATCAAGTCATCGACTAATTATGTGTTCTGTTTATTGAGAAATCATTTGATCGATTCATCGATCATAAGTTCAATTGTATATGTCTTCCTATAATTTATACGTACATGGATTATTTTTCACCGTCTACACACGTTTCTGTTCAATGTTTTCACATCGATTGATGGGGTGGGGGGTGATTTTTATCCCCCTCAAAATTTTCTTCCAAGTTTTTAAATTCTTTTTCCATTGTTTTCTTATGCGTATAAAAATCTTGTACTCGTATACGTATTTATAAATATATATGATCGATCAATTCTCTCCGGTGCAACGAAGACATGAATTATTGAATCTTTAGATAATTATATATATTTATATACTACGATATTGTTGTACGTATTTTGCCCGCGAGCTACGTGTGTATAAATAAATGCACGATCGATCGGTGACGGATCTGGTAAAAAACGACGCGATCGTCGCGCGTTTTATACTTGTTTCTCTGTATGCGCATGTATATGTATATAAAAACGTACCTCATATCTATCCGTCTGTACTCTGTGTGCACGTACATAATGTACTCGTAAATAGCTGCGTCACGATCTCAGATTCTGCCACATACGGAGATATATATCCTTAAACAGATTTTCCCACACTTTCTCGAATTCCGAACAACCGATCATATAGTTACACATACATATTATACATGTTATATACTTTATAGAAACTATTTCATTTATACGCTCGCTAGCTATGTGCATACTTATATACCTATACGTGTAACATCCGTGCAATATTATAACGTTAGAAAAAATTCAACAAAAAAATTTGATTTGAAGAAATCCAAGAAAATAACAAAATTCTTCAGGATCACGTTGACACACCCGGTTTTTCAATCGTTGGAAAAGAACAAGGAAAAAAGAGGACCATGTACAGGATATTATCCGTACATTTATACGTAAATTTGTGTGTCTGTGTAGTGATATGTGGCAGTACATTGCCGGGGGGGGGGGGGATTTTTTGCGAACGAATCTTCTGACCGCGCGCGATGACCTCGTGTCAGCTGACAATTTCGTCTGCTTTTTTCTTTTTCTTTTATCGATCATGTACACATGCACTCTGTACCTCGTGTATGTATATGTATATAAGTAACATCTTCCGATATTATACATACGCATGTAACTAGGTATGTAAGATGTGCTTTATATTTTACACATGTACACGTATAGATTGAGGAAAAAAAAAAAAAAGACAAAAAGGAACAAGAAGAATACTCGTGTTATTGTGTCGGTATACGTGTAAAGCTAATTAACGTTGATAATTGAGGGTTCAATTGGAGAGTTAAGAGTTTATATGTACAGATGTACAACGTTTATATATATGTATGCACATACATTTGACGTGCAATTGAGTTCTCGATTATTCCAATTGATGAAATAATTAATTATCGATGACGAATTGCGATTCGAATACAAGCATATGCGATGCGATGATTTATGTTCGTATGATTATTGAAATTGAAACGATCGTTTTTCTTTTTTCTTGTGTCTTATAAATTATTTGGAATTCCACAAGTTATTTCAAAATTCTCGATCCACAAAAAAAGAAAAAGGAAAATCACTCTTTAATTCAACTCTTTTTTTCTCTTCAATTGTCACACGTATAATTTCTGCACATGGAGTATTTGAAGAGAAAAACTAAGAATTGAAAAATAAAAAAAAAAAGAAGAAATCAAAAATTGTGAGAATGAAATATTACGTACGTATAATATGTTTGTAATAATAACGGTTGTAAGGATTTTATTCATGGTGGTATAATTCGTTTGTTAATTTTGATCTTCGTCTCGAGATATTTTGCCGTTTAATTAATCTCAGCCAAACCCGGTCATGAGGAGTAAAGAGTTTACACTATACTATACACTGTACTATGACAGTGCGGAGCTTTGTTTGAAAATTAGTTTATTAAGTCATTGAGAAAATTAAACGAACGAGGCACTGCAGATACGTAAATGATTCTAGGTATAATAAAACATAGGTGTGTAGGTTCGTATCTATAAAATATTGTGAAAAATTTTCTTTCTTTTTTTTTTTTTCATTTTCAATAACTTTTTTTCCGCTGTTTCGCAATACGTCCGTCCGTATATTATTTCATTCGAGCCGATTTCCGGGATTTTTTTTTTCGTTTTTTTCATTCAATTTTTATCAAACATATCCGAAACTCTTACGCTGCATATGTTTCGCCCTACGTCCCCACCCACGTATATTAGGTACTACATATGTATGGATTTGTTTTACATACATGTAGCATAAAAAAAAAAAAATATAATAAAAAAATAATAATAATTAGAACGCGAACTTCGCTTTAACGTATGTAACCCATTTTAATCTCCGTATACATGTGTACGCGTATGTATAGTCGCGTTTTTGTTCTTTTTTCTTTCGCTCAATTCTTTTTCTCTCATTATTCATTAATTCCGACGATTTATCTTCGCGGATTTTATAACGTAATTAGTACATAACATGAGACTATATAACAACGTACATGTATAACATAATTTTTTCTGCAGCGATAATCGTGTCCTTTGACGGTTCGTTTGCATTATCTTCGATTTCAACCAACCATGATTATCTGCATTCGTTTGTAACGATAAGTTTTTTCTCTGAATTTTTTTCGTCCCAAATATTGTCGCGTTAAAAAAACGAGACCGATTCGCTGTCCGTACGGAAAACAAAAGGATCATACGTATAACCGGAGGTAAAAGGTGACCGGGCGCAGGAATCTGAAGATTTTGGTAGGACGCATGTCGTTGCTAAATTCCCGATCGAATCGAGTTGTAAATATTTTTTTGTTTTCCATCTACTACAGATACCTGTACAGAACTCTCCCGGGAATGCATGGAAAATCGGCGAAACGTACGTCTCGGCTACGTTTAGAATGAGAAGTGACGACGACGGAGATGGCGATGGTGGTGGTGGGCCATCGCGGTCCCCTCGAGCGACGTCGCCGCGGTTGCGGGGACAGATAGATTCCTATAAAGTCAAAGCGACGGCGTGGGGTGCGAGGAACAAGACGCGCTTATATTTAGCCGGCTGGTAGACACAAAACGACGCGCCTGGCCGACTGGTCGTACACCGACTTCTCTCGCCTCTTCTTCTTCTTCTGATGCGGGCTCGCGACCGCCACCGCCGGTTTCCTCTTCTTCTTCATCTTCTTCTTCTTCTTCTTCTTCTTCTTCTTACTCCCGCTTGTCAGCGCTCTTATTCGAGTTCCGTTTCACCACGGAGCGAGTGGACTGAAAACGGGTGCGACGGCAAAACACTTCAGCCTCCTTGAATCTAGAATTACCGTCAGGTACTCCTGTGTACACATACGTAAAATACATACATGCCCGTATATTTCGTTTAAAATTCAATCTTTTTTCTTTTGTTTCTCTGATTTTTTCTGTTTTTTTTTCTTCTTCCGTCCTTTTACTCCGCGCCCTCTCGTGGGCGTGATTTTTTCTTAATATCCTTTTTTTCTCTCTCTCTCTCTCTCTCTCTTTATCTCTCTTCGTTTCTATTGTCGGTTCTTTTATTTTGATCCTCATTCTTACAGCATTTTTTTCGCTTCTTTTTTTCCACTCTTTCGTTACGCCTCCTCGCCCGCGCCCCTTTTTTTCTCTTTTTTTTTCTCTTTTTTTTTATTTTCTTTTGTTTTTTAACTTCTGGGCTTACTTAAACCACGCGTACCTATACATGATCCAAGGTCGCGGGGTTGTACCATCAACTCATACGTATGCAAGTAGCGTATGTAGATGCATATGTACCTATGGATGTGTGCGTTCCTACGAAGAACCCAACATATCTATCTGTTTGTAAATTTGCTCCCGTATAATTCAGTCTGCTGCAGAGTAACCGCGACGACCTCGACATCATCGTCTATTTTCTACCGGTGTGTTGGAATATTTATGTATATATACATATATATATGTATAAAGTAGTATTACCTTATGTACCTACGGCAATTTTACAATAAACCTCTTTCATTCGGATCAAGGGGCGCGGCAACTCTGCACTACGTATACGAAACTCTTCTTCAAAGCTCGGCATGCTTTTAAACCATTTGGTTTCACATGCAGCTTCCAATTAGCGCGAATCGCGTCAATCGTCGATCTTGTTTCGGTGTAGAAAATATTTAAATAGAAAGTTATATACGTTAACTTAATCAAGGGATATGCTTCGATGGAGATTCGTATGGAAAACAAAAACAAAAAAAAACTTAGCACAGGGATGAAAAGTTGATTTCAGAATTTTCGTAAGGAACTTGAAATATTATTGCAAATTTTGCAATTCATGTATATTTCGAGTTTCACGTTAGTTACGTATTACTTAGGTATTAGTTTTACTACGTATACCCCGCGCAGGTATAATTATAGAAATGTTTGCAAAAAATAGGTTTCTAACCGGAAGTCGTTGTCGCAACTTCGGTTAAGAGGTATTTAACGACGTTTGTTGTGTACATATGTCTAAAGAACGCCAGTAGATTGTTCGCTTTTTTTTTTTTTTTTTCTTCCTTTACTTTTATGTCACTTTGCCAGCTGGGTTTTCGAATCGCATGTGATTCAAGAATTTAGTCTTATTTTATGGATTTTACCGAAACAAAAAAAACTTTTGTCGGGTTGAAAAAATGAATTACAAGAAATAATATCAGATCGGAAACATTTTCGTTCTACTCATGATTGTATAACGTTAATTTCAAAGTACAGGAAGGACCTTGAAGTTTATTTGGCGCACAAAAAAAAAAACAAAGAAAATTAATTAAGTAAAAATCGTAAAATCCTATTTAGAATACACGAAGAAAAGTAAAACGCAGAAATGCGAGCTATATAGTAGTTACCTTTAACTCGTGCAAAATTTATTTTTGTCCCCATTGATATCGAACTGATCCTCGTTGAAATTTTCCATTAGATAAAAAACGGACACCCTGATATACCATGCGTGTAATAATATCTCCAGAAACGAAAATCTCGCGAATTTTTTCAGGTCAAAAATGACGTTAGTTCGGTTCGTATTTTACAGTTACGTCCGATCAAATGAGACATATATTTGAATACGTTATTATCTTGCCTCGGGGGGGTTTTTGTCTATAAAAAGTGTTGTACTGTGTGAAAGATGGCCATAGATGATCTCATAATCCAGAACCAGTATAGGTTATGTGGCGGTCGTCGCGGTTCTTTGGCGCCGAGTGATCCGGCGCTCCGCATGGCTCGTATCCCGTCGTCGTCGTCTGCAGCGTCGCGGCGCACCCCCGAGTCTTGCGTCAGCGAAGACATAATGAGTCCTCATCATCGAGCCCCCCGCCGCCCTTCTCTTTTTTTTTCAAACTTACGTAGGTATAGATATATTAACTGCACGACTTCAGTGTGCACCCAAGGATCTGGGTGGGGCACTCGGTGTGGCCCCATCAGCATCCTTGGATCTTCATCATTTCTCCGACGTACTTATACTTGGAACCTTATTCTTCGATTGTTCTTGTTCTTTTGTTTTAGTTTTCGTTCATTTATCTTTTCTTCTTTTCTCTTTTCCTCCGCACTGCTTTGTCGGGTGATTTTCTATGGGTTATGCGGAGGTGCGATCTGCCTGGAAGATCGAGGAGAACTTCGATCGGAGCTTTCTCTTTCTCTCTCTACTGATACGCTCGCGGCTCACAGAGTTAAAAAGCTCCCTGACTCTACGGTATATAAGAGCGACGTTCGACGTTCGACATTGTATGCAGATATCTCGGCGAGAACACTCGCCGAGTAGAGCGCAATTGACCTCTAAAGAATGCGATTGTAGCCTTCTTCTTCTTCTCTCTTCGTTTTATTTTATTTTTTTTGCTTTTTTTTTTTGCTTTTTTCTTCTCGTTCGAAAGTTACCGGTGGATGCAACAACACCTTTTATATTACACGCGCAAGTATTATAGGTATAAAAGCTAGGCGCCATGTTTTTTCTCGGATTTCTTGCATAATTTTTTTTTTCTTCTTCTCCCTTCCCCGAGAAACTCCTAAGGAATCTGCGGAATATGATTTTTTTTTAGTTTTGTTTCTTTCCACATTTTATACGTATCAGAAATGAGTCGTCGGTGCCTGCAGATGACTCGGAATTCAAATTATGATGCACGTTGATTTTTGACAAAATAAAAAAAGTAAAAAAAAAAAAAACAAACAATTCAGACGTGAAATAACGGATTAACGAAACATGCACATAAACCTTACCTACTTGGTTTCAAATCTCCGTTATTATATTTTACCCTTGACCTTTGAACGTTGGATCGCGAAATTTGCGCGTATTCAGATACAGCAATGTATGGGTAACACATCATATACGTATAGGTATATGAAATATATAAGCGAAAGTCTCTTGGGTATAGATGTGTACATATATACCTACCCATATGTAGTATTTAAATCATTCCTTAATTCCCGCGTTTATTTTTAGTTTAACAGGTGTTCGATTAAGACTTGAGTCTGATTCACCTGTTTCGCATATACTATACATATGTGTGTATATAATAAACGACTGCACGGTATAGGACCAAAAAAAAAAAAACGCACGCGATATTAAAAAAAAGAAATAAATAAATGTAAAAAAACAAAAAGGAGTATAATACACGTACGTGTATATTATCTATACATAATATATTTTGCTATGTAGAAGTTATGTCGAAGATTGCGGATGACTCTACATAACGTAACCTTTAGAAAATAACCAACCAACCGACCGACGACGACGTTCATCTCGCTTTGAATTCCACATAAGACATCGCCATGCGCGTTCTTCCAAATCGATTGATATTATTTGTACGATATTTTCAAAATAATAATAACAACAATAATTTTATCGGCTAGCTCGTTCGATCGGCACCATCTTTGTATACGTAGAATACATTATACCGTAAAGCAACCAGATGAAGAACCTACTTACCTATGCAGGTGCATTTTAAGCACAGTTTATATGTATAGAAAATGTTATAGAGTCACAATTATATAATATACGTATTACAATATATATTGTAGATATTAGAAAAATATTTGTTCAGTTGGTACAGTTTAAAAAATGTCGTCGTTCGTTGTATCGATATACGCATACCTATACCTGTATCTCTCGGTCTACATTATATCATGAGGAATGAATTCCAGCCAACTGCAGGCAACGCGTTTTCATGTGTGTTTTTGATATCGTACGCCGCGTTGCATGTGCTGTAATAAGTTGCCGCGTATATACCTACTTGTATATCTGTGCGTTTAATTTAACACCTTAGTCGCGAGTATAAGTTATTAGGTTTATAACGCGTTAACCTATGAGGATAAATTGCATGCATCTATTCACCTAAATACGTTTACTACACCTAGTAGTACATAGGTGCATGTGTACACATGTACCCGCATACCTGACTAACTAACGCAACTCATATGTATAGTTAGGTGTATTTTTAGAGACGCGGTTATCGGCGCTGCAGGTTCCGCGGTATAATTGATTGAATTAATTTCACACAAATCGCTGTGGAGAATAATTAGTAGAAATTAATCCGAAGGAGCGAACTCGTATGCATACCGCACACATGGGTATAGGTTAATATACGAATTTATCGCGAGCTTTCGCGATAATTTAGATGCGGACAGGTTCTTTTTTCTTTTTCTTTCTTTTTTCTTTTTTCTTACTTTTTTGAAAAACGGTGTGGAAACATTTTGTTGAAAATTGATACTTGAGAAAAAAAAAAAGAAAAACAACGAAAAAAAAAAGTCTCCGCAACAAAATCAACCCTTCGGATACATATTCGAGGGAACGTCATCATTTGGTATAACGTATACACCTACTTATGTAGCGGAGAAGCTTCGTCCGAGTTTTGTGTCTTCCCTCTTCTTTTGTTTATTCCTTTATTTTTTTCTTCTTTCTCTCATTCCTATCTTCGTCTGGATCTGTAACGGCAGCGGGGATATCGAGTTGCGGCGCCAACTCTCTCGCCTTATATTATACATATACCTACGCTGATTTGCCTCCGATTAAGTTGGGCTTGGTTTGTCCGTTTCGTTTCGCTTCGGTTCTTCTTCTTCTTCTTCTTCTTCTTCTTATAACTTTTCCTTATTTATTTATTTCTTTCTTTCTTTCTTTTTTTCCTTTTTTCCTGTTTTCTCTTCCTTCGACTTGCCCCTTCTCGGGGTTTCGTTCACTCCCGAATCCATATACATATTCAAATATGCAATGCAGCCTCGAATCAATTTTCGTACCCGCTGCATCGCCAAAAGTATAAAATATAATCCACATTACGGCAAACTAAGTGGTACGAAAAGTGCAGTCTTTGAAATATTCATTCATTTATTCAATTTACATCATCGTATATACCTATACTGGTACAATATGGGGTGCAGTTCGTGCAGCCGATGATCGCTCGTTCATCATTCACTAATTGTAAGAATTCGTTGGACATTTTTAGGCTCGGCCTTATTTTCTACACACATCGGGGGACTGTAACGTACGTGTATCACCTATGTACGTTGTATATATATATATATATATACCTAATGTAATTTGTGGAAAAGCTTACGCGATCGCATCAGTATTCACGACAAGGTCAGTTTGAGCCGAATGACGTCCGTATAAATATATATGACGTAATTACGCGGGTAATTGGTTCGAACTATTAGGTACGTGTACGTTATTATTATTGTCATTATTATTATGTATGTACGTAAAAATAATACTGCAGAACAGGAAGTTGGTAAACGTCGATGCCTACGTATTTGAACGAGCATCCACGTATATATGATGAAATAAAATTACAAAAATAATGTTATGAAAAAATTAAATAGGGAAACAGAAAAATCAACATATCAATCGTATACACAAGAACAAGTGAGCAATATATATATGTATAGATATTTTTTGAGTTCTATTTTTTTTTTTTTTTCTTCTAAATGGAACTCTACTATTTGTAAATTGTATGTATGTATAAGGGGGGGAAAAAAAATCGCGACGCGGTTTTAATTCTGTTTTTTTTTTAATTTCGATATCGCTGAGGAAATTGCAGCGCCGCAGCTGCATGCTATATGTATAGTATATGTGTATGTGTACATGTATGGATATGTATGTGCGGCAGAAAGCTCTGCACAGCGTGCAGCATTAAATGAGCGCAAATCTGTCCTCGCACGAGAACTGCGATATGTACCGTTTTATTATACGACATTGTAGGCATACAACATGTGGAATATTCCACATATATATACGTAGGTATAAATTATGGGCTATGTATAACTAACGGGATATGAAATATATATTTACTAGTCGTAATTATAGAAACTGCAGTGATATTAATGACCTGCACGCGTGAGATGAAGATTAATCCAAACATATTTTCCCTGATTTATTACGTATACTTTGTGAGAAATTATACACGGTCTATATATCTCGGTATCTATATACATAAATATCAAACAATTGCGGTATCGTTGAAAAAGTTCATGTATCAAGTTTTTTTCATTCGAACGATTTTGATCACAGGCAATTTAATAACGCTGACTTAATCAATCGGTCATTAAATTCTGCCGATCGATTTCTGATGATTTCTGCACTTCGAGTTTCTTCTTTTTCTTCTTCTTTTTCGCCTTCGGATTCGCGGATGCTATTCGGGGGTGCGGAATTCGTATATACCCATGTAATATATAACGTGCGTATATAACAATGTCGTAGGTACTACATGACCTCGTGCAGCGGTCGAATTAGCGCGTTTCGGTTCGAGAGGGATTCGATTCCCAGTGGGATGCGGAGACGGCGACGTACACGGGATGAAACATGTCTTCGGGATATATCGCGTCATACCGCAGGGAGACTCCGACTCGCTTATTTCTAGCGGCACGGGCCACTGCACTACCCCCTCCATCGAACCGGGCAAGAAGAGATGACGACGAGAAGAAGTAAAATAAAAAAAAAATGAAAGCGACGACCGAACGATGATGTACATCCGATTTCTTGATCCCTTTATTTTATTTTTTTATCCTCGTCGCAGCACGGTGTACGTATATATACACTATTTTATATGTATATTTTAAAATTTTAACAACGTGCGATGCGTTTTTATGAATTTATATACATCGAGATAATTGTTAGCTATTTAACTTTGTTTTTCGTGCGCAACGGTACTGTAGGTCGATTTGAAGAGTTCTGGGGAAGATCAGATTTCTTCTTGTGCAGGGCAACACATACTACCCGTAAAAACACCCCGGTATATATAGTGTGAGAACCTTCCGGATGAAAAGTAAAGGGAAAAAGAAAAAGAGACCGACGATGAAGAAGAAGTAGAAGAAAAGAAGGGGGAGAGAGGGATCGTTCCAGTTTCCGTAAGAAGCGACAACACTCGTTTCCGCGGAGAGCCATTGCAGCATTTTAGGCCCCAGGGCGTCTTGCTTCCGACGACCACCTACGAACACCGGATACCATACGTTACTTGCGGAGAACCATGTAAAATTAATTGGCATGCCACTTTTCGGTCCGTTATACATATACCGCACTGCATACCGGCCTACATTACGTCCGTCAAAATGGCTGGAATTTTCGAATATATGTTAAATTTTTGTGAAAATATACAACGCAATTGTGTTGCGGCGATGAGTTGGATACGCGCGTAGAATATGGTTTATAGAAAATCGCGTATTAGAAATCAGCAGAAAACACAGGAAAAAAAACGACGAAAACAAGAAACGTAGTTCGTGAATTTTCTGAAAACGGAGGTCGATCCGTAGGTTTTTTTTTTTTGTTTTTTTTCTGGCTTCGCCTTACCAGCGATGTGAAATAAGCCGTGGTCACGCGATTGTAGGACCGAGAGAAGAACGACGTTTCGAATAATTTGGATCGTTTCAACTTGAGCCGTAACTATACAGCGAGCAACTACTTGTAACGTGCAGCATTGCAGAAACGGCGCGCTCTTTGAAAGATCCGTGTAGTTTTCTGCAAAGGCGGCTATATACAGGCTACATGGTACTAACCAAGTGCATAACCATAACCACCTCGTTCGTCGCGTCTCTTACCTTTTACTATATATGGTTGAACCATTTCTATATACGTGAATGGCTCCGCGTTCCACGTTTCGAAGTTCTCAACGTTCAACGCTCCGCCGTTGCTGGTATCTCTCGCTATACTTCCAGCTCTGTTCCATATTTTTTTATTTCATTTTATTTCATCTCTTTTTTTGTTTTTGTTTTGTTTGTTTTTTTTTGTTTTCTATCACTGCAGCGCAAATTTTTACACTCTCAGGGGCAGACCGTAAGCTATATATAGACCAGTCACGTTCTTACATTTCTATGTGCATCGGATACATTATGCGTATATATATACCTTATACGTATCATCATTATGTACAAATATTCTGCACATATGTATGTACAGGATGAAAAAAATAGATTCAATTAATTTTTCGCGTCAAACTTACCATGGAACGATTAATCATTCTTTTAAAAGGAAAAGGGGGGGTGGGGGGTGGGGGGTGGAAATGAAAAGATAAAATATAAGAAAGAAAAAAAACAAAAAATAGGGGAAAGAGGAGAAAAAACAAATGATATTGGCAGATATTCAAGGAAAAAGAATATTTTACTTGAAAAAAAAAAGAAGAAAACATATACGGGGCGTCGTTAATCATTTGAGATCAAATAACCGGCGCGCGTTTCGATCCGCCCAAATAATCCAACGCTAGTTTTGTTTAGATATATTGTTTTCGACGATTTTGGAATTGATCCATTTATAACATGAAAACGAAAGAAACAAGTTAAAATACAATGGTTGTGTGTGTGGTACGGAAATAAGTGAGATTAAAAATACGAGAAGTGGAGAGAAAATAAAAAAGGAAAAAATGACATAAAGAAAGAAAGAAAGAAAGAAATTATTATTGTGGACCGACGGGGTTTTAAACGGGCGTTATTTATTGTTTTATCGTGTCGCTATATATTTTGGTGGTAAACGACGACTGCTGCACATATCACGAAGAGAGTTGGTCGTGACTCCGAACGCGTTGTGCCGCGTATACCGATAGTATACTACTTATAGTGTACGTAAGTCGTGTCCCTTTCAGATCTACGAGGGCGTCGTAGACCGACGCCAGACGTCGCACCGTATTAACAGACAGCGTTATAGTCGCTCGGTCGTCTTCACTTTTAGTGTATCTACGTGTATCTATACCTATACACGTACATATATCTGTATCTATAGTTGGGGGAGTATAATAATCTAGTTTCTTCGAAAAAATTTATATATACACATCGAGAAAGCTCGTATACAGTACATATAGCGTGCGATATTTGTGTATTTTTGGGGAAAAGAATATTAAATAAAAAAAAAAAATAGAATAAAAAAAAAAAGTAGACGTTACAGAAAAAACAAACTTTCGGATGAAGAAAAAGAAAACGAGAAAGAAAAAAGAAAAACGGAAAAGAAAAGTAAAAAAGAAATCACCGACGAACGCGCCCCGCGCGCGAGACGAAGGTTAAACTACGGTTACGTCAATGTTGCAGCACTAACGTGATCTTCTTCTTCTTCTTCGACTTCTACTTCTACTTCTTCTTCTTCTGCTATACTATTCTGCTTATACTCGTTCTAAACTCCGGTCGGGTCGATGATGCAGAGGTTTCACTTGGCGACTAAACTTAGCATCTTCTAAAGATAACGCGAACCGGCGCGCGAACGGTTTGCGTAAAGTTTCTCGGACCTCGCGCCCCGATCTGCATGCACGTATACAGTTTTTACGATTTTATTTTATCGGGTGTACATTTTTTTACAACGAAAAAAACAAAACAAAACGAAACACAGAGAGAGAGAGATAGAGAGAGAGAAAAGAATAAATAAAAAATAGATTCGTATTATTTGGAGGGAATAAAATTATTCACAATTCGTCGTAAATATATGACGGAGATGAGGTCACGATACGTTATACAACGATGATCGAGACGTGGGCAAGAAAAAAAAATGATGAAATAAATAAAATCGAAAGTCTGATGAGAATGAAATGACGTATATATAAAAAATCGAGACAACGACGTGAATCTCGTGATATTCCCTTTAAAATATGGATACGGTGTATATCTGTATATACGTGTAATATAACGGTTGCATCGCGGATTGTACAGCGCGGGCGTCGCGACGGCTCTGATCTTCGTGTACATAAGCCGCCGTCGGCGTCTGTGTCTGTGTCGGCGTCGGCGTCGCCGTCTTCGCTGTCTCCCTTGGTGTCTGTCGCGACCGACAAGAATTGCGTAAGTGTCGCTTATACACCGCGGACACCTGGTAGCCGTCCCGACGCTTCGTGATAGACGCCGCGGCGCTGTGCTCCGCGCGGTCTCCTCGCATCCTCCTTCACTTTATAGTGTATATGTACACATTTTATTTTAGGGTGCACACGCATCGCCCCGTTTCAGTTTGTGTCGTTGTCTTAACGTATGTAGAAAATTATACGTGCAAACCTAACATACCTATGCATGTCTTTTCTCGCGGGAAAGACAGAAACCGCTGCTATATCGTTGCGCTGCATCTTTTCACGATATATATTTCATCGAAATACTCGATTACTTTTTTTTTTGCACCGTACCGAAATCAACCGATTGAAAATCTTGAAATTGAAAAAATTTGAAGAAAAAAAAAAAAAAAAAATACTTGATCTCTTTATTGTCGCTGTGCATACAACGTTGGTGGCTGATATCGAAGCTCTTATCCTTGAGGAGAAAAAGACGGATAAGAAAATCTCAAGAATCCTTAGTATTTAATAAGAAAAACAAAAAGAGAGAGAGAGAGAGAGAAGGACAGCAAATCATGCGTAAATTTGTTGAAAAAGAAAAAAAGAAAATTGGAATATACCCTGCGCACAATATGAATGCATATATTCATATGTATATGTAAAGAAAGAACACTTTCTTCAACTTAATGTAAATTAACCGCGCCACATCAGTTCATGTTCTATAATCGAGAGGTCGACAGGGATCGATATATGACATGATGAAGATAGAGAACACAGGTGAATATTACTCACAAAATTAGGAAACGGGATAATAAACTAAAGGAGAAGAAAACCGAGGAGAATAGACTTTAATTGTCGTTTCTCTTTCTTTTAGGTAAATGTTATTAAAATAGTGGGTAATAGTATGTAATAGTAGAAACCTTTGTATATACACCACACGTAAATATAGCTCTTTCTTTTAGAGCAACACTTTGGCAATTCTCCTGAAAGTTCCTCATATCATCTTTTGTCTTATAAAACGACAATTGTGGTCAACAACAAACAAAAATGATCAGACTACAATTTGAAATTACAATAGTAGCTTCTCCAAAAGATGAAAAATCGAACACGTTTGCCATAACCTCAATCAAGACAGAAGATGAGAAAACTTACTGTTTGTCAGGAGACAAAATATACATGGCTAACCACACAGAACTAATGAAAACAGATATTTTCGCTAAGGTAAAGAACAGCATCAAAAGAAGACATCAATCAAGGAAGGTTTGGATTACACTAACGGATAAACTGAAGGAAATCTATTCGGATGAAGAAGGTAATTTACAATTCTTAGATGAATACTTGGAGGAAGTAGAAGCACGGAACCCAGCGGAAGGAAAAAATGATAACTTGAGTGAGATATTAGAAAAATTAGTAGAATCATCACAGAAGAAGAACGCGGAAAAAAATCTGAAAAATATTGCAGAAAAGTATCTGATTGAAAAGTTCACGAGTAAGAACTCGAACGCCAAACAATGGATGGAAACATTCGAGAAAGAATGCACACGACTTGATATCACAGAAGATGAACAAAAAATAGAAGTATTGAGACTATTCCTGGATAAATCTTGCGCAGATTGGCACTCTGCAACATTAACAAGATTATCAACCGAAGCACAATGGGGTGAATGGAGGAATAGATTCCTAGAGACTTTTGCGGACAAAGGATGGAACACGGTAACGTATGCTCTAGCATTTAAATATAAAGACGGATCACTCATCGACTACGCGATAAAAAAAGAAAAGCTTTTGTTAGACATGAACAAAGACATAGATTCGGTAACACTAACAGCCCTCATAGCAACAGGACTGCCGGAATTCATATTAAATAGAATAGATAGAGAATCGTGCACAGATTCAACAACACTATTCACTGAAATTAGAAAATACGAAAATTTAGTGAATAGGAAAACTTTTATGAAAAAGACAGATAATAAAGCCGATTACAAGAAGAGAAATGAAGAAAGGAAGCCATGCAAAATATGCGAAGATCTGAGCAAAGGAAGCAGATATCACCCACAGGAAGCATGCTGGTTCAAGACGCAGGAAAATAATAAAGAAAGAAATAAACCGAAAGTAGTAGGACAACATTCAGTAGTAGAAGTAGAATTAAATACAGAGACAAAAAACGAACAACCACACCATTGATTAGATTGAAGATGTTAATAGAAAATAAACTAGAAGTGAATGGGACATACGACTCAGGCTCACAAATGTCGCTCATAAACTCAAGACTGATTAAAATAATGGAAGAAAAAGAGGATGCGAATAAGATATATTTAAAATCGGTCAATGGTGTGAAAAGTACAAAAGGTTTAGTCACTATGAAAATAAAAATACTGGATATAGAAAAGATGATAGACGTATTCATCGTTGAGAACGAAGACTTCGAAGACTTCATCATAGGCCTAGACATGATAAAAGAATTTCAGCTAACGCAAGACGAGAACTTGGAAATAAAACAAGTGAAAGATATTAGATTGAGAGATACAGATAACATAACCAATGAGCAAGTACAAAAAACATATTCAGTGAACTTCAATGAACACGTAAAAGAGGATGAATGTGACATAAAAACAGAACACTTAGATGAAGAGAAAAGGGCTATAATAAAGAAGATAATAGACGAATACAAAAGCATATTTGCAATAGACAAATACGACATCGGCACCGTTAAGGATTATGAGGCACGAATAGACTTACTAATTGATCAATACTGCAGCAAAAGGCCCTACAGATGCTCGATGGAAGATAAAAAAGAAATAGAGGAACAAATATCAAAACTCTTAGAGAAAAACCTCATAGAGGAATCATACAGCCCTTTCGCGGCGCCTGTAACGCTGGCGTTTAAGAAAGATGAAAATAGGAAGTCGAGACTTTGTATTGACTTTAGAGACTTGAATAAGATTATAATACCACAGGCACAACCATTCCCGATAATAGACGAATTAATAACCCGAACTAGGAATTGCAAATACTTCACGACGTTGGACATAAACTCTGCCTTCTGGTCCATACCACTACGTATCGAAGATAGAAGAAAAACGGCATTTGTCACGCAAGAAGGACACTTCCAGTGGACCTGTCTGCCATTTGGTATGAAAACATCTCCTGCAATTTTCCAACGGATTTTAAGCAATATATTAAGGAAGCACGGGTTGACGAAATTTGCGGTAAACTACATCGACGACATTTTGATATATTCGTCATCATTCGAAGAACACGTGAAACACATAAAACAAGTACTACAAGCCATCACAACCGAAGGTTTCAGATTGAAGTTCAAGAAATGTACATTCGCATCGGACTCGGTGAAATACCTCGGACATGTGATCCAAAATAACTCCGTAAGACCACTAAAAGACAATCTCATCTCAATAAAAGATTTTCCGACACCAAAGACGCAGAAGAACATCCGGCAGTTTTTGGGAAAAATAAACTTTTACCACGAATACTTACCAAATGGCACAATAATTTTAGATCCACTACACAAATTACTACGAAAAAACGAAAAATTTACATGGTCGGCGGAATGTCAACTCGCATTCGACAGAATAAAAGAAATACTATGCACACAACCAGTATTGGAGATATTGGATCAAGATCTTCCAATTGTAATAAATACGGATGCGTCAATAGAAGGGATCGGAGCCATATTAAAACAAACACAAACAGATGGGAAAAATAGACCGGTAGCATACTTCTCAAAAAAGTTAAATGAGACACAAAAAAAGAAGAAAGCAATTTATTTGGAATGTTTAGCTATTAAGGAGGCGATAAAGTACTGGCAACAATGGCTTATAGGGAAACGATTCACGGTATACTCGGATCACAAACCCCTGGAAAATATGAACGTAAAAACACGAACGGACGAAGAACTGGGGGACCTAACGTATTACCTATCACAGTACGACTTTGAAATAAAATATGTCCCAGGGAAAGAAAATTTGGAGGCGGACTGCCTTAGTAGAAACCCGGTTTTAGAACCGGAAGAAAACAAAGAAGAACTACTGAGAACAGTCAACTTAATCAGAATAGACGAAATAGAAAAAGATCAAGAACAAAACAAAAATATACAAGAGAACAAAATAAAGCTAATGAAGGAAAATAAAATATTCTACAAAAAAAGGAAGGAAAAAAAAAAAATAATATTATCTGAAGACTTCAGCAAAAAATTAATAAAAAACATACATGAGGAATGGTGCCACATTGGCATCAGACAGATGACAAGAATGATTAGTTCAAAATACACAGCGAGAAACCTAATAAAAACTATAACAAAAACCTGCAAAGAATGCAAAGTATGCCTAGAAAATAAATCAAGGAGTCAAGGAAAATTCGGTCGGATGTCATTCCTGGGTCCAGCCACAAGACCATTTGAAATAGTATCAATAGACACTATCGGGGGATTTGGAGGAAATCGATCTACAAAGAGGTACCTGCATCTACTGGTAGACCACTATACAAGGTACGCCTTCATAACAACTTCCAAAACACAAAGTGCGAATGACTTTATCAAGTTAGTTAAGAAGGTACTGGACACAGACCAAATAGAGACGATTTTGACAGACCAATATCCGGGCATCAACTCGAAGGAGTTTAAACAATACCTAGAAGAAAACAACATACAAATGGTACTCACCGCAGTCGACGCACCCTTCTCAAACGGATTGAACGAAAGGCTAAACCAGACAATCGTTAATAAAATAAGATGCAAGATTAACGAAAATATAAATAAGAAGGCTTGGACAACGACGGCGCACGAGTGCGTAGAAAAATACAATGAAACGGAACATTCAATAACCGGATTTGCACCAAGGTATTTACTGGATGGCACAGACGTAAGCATCATACCCAAGGAATTGAGAGAGGCCGAAGATAAAGACACCTGGTATCGGAATAGAAAAGTGGCGTTGGAGAATACTATCAGATCACACAACTACAATAAAAATTTATTCGATAAGAATAAAAAGAACCATGTATTCAACATCGGAGATTTAATATATGTGGAAAATGGAAATAGATTAAATAGAAGGAAACTCGACAAACTGAGAATCGGACCATTCGAAATAACCGATAAAATTTCGGACACTATCTACAAACTAAAAACAGGAAGAGAAAGAACGGATACAGGTATATTTCACGTGACTAAACTAATACCAGCCACAGCGAACTTATATGAAGCAGACGAAGAAGATACAGATGTAGGAAATTGGGATAGATGATATTAAGAACTTTCACCCCGGGTGGGGAGATGTAAAGAAAGAACACTTTCTTCAACTTAATGTAAATTAACCGCGCCACATCAGTTCATGTTCTATAATCGAGAGGTCGACAGGGATCGATATATGACATGATGAAGATAGAGAACACAGGTGAATATTACTCACAAAATTAGGAAACGGGATAATAAACTAAAGGAGAAGAAAACCGAGGAGAATAGACTTTAATTGTCGTTTCTCTTTCTTTTAGGTAAATGTTATTAAAATAGTGGGTAATAGTATGTAATAGTAGAAACCTTTGTATATACACCACACGTAAATATAGCTCTTTCTTTTAGAGCAACACTTTGGCAATTCTCCTGAAAGTTCCTCATATCATCTTTTGTCTTATATATATATGTATGTATGCTAAGTACATCGGAAGTATGTTCGTTGGCCGTGTCGCTAATAATCCGCCTATATATCATGTACATATAAAGTATATATAACAGGCGTATGTTCTCTTATACATGCATTTGCAAACTACAAGCTTTCACTGTAGATTATGTACTTCTTTATACATATACTTATATCATATATTTTATATATAGTGCAACAGCGATGTGCACGTCCCGTGACCAACGCATCTATAAAAGGTGAAGACTGTCGCAGCTTGACGAAGATCAATCTTCAAAGTGTTGGTAAAATAAAAAAAAAAAAGAACATCGATTTCGAATTCAATCATCGCGTTTCACGTAGCGTATATTTCTAGGCTGCGTATACTATCGTCTATTGATTGTGAATCGATTAATTGTAAGACGATCAAACACATAGTCTGCAAAATCATATGTGGAAATATTGCGTGTAATATCGTGTATCGGACGCATGACATATCGCGCATTTTGAAATCGCCGAAAAGGAAGAGTGTGAAAAGAAAAGAAAGAAAAAAAGTAAATTTGAAAAATAAAATGAAACGAAATAAAATAAATCGAGAGTACTACAGATACGACAAACGACGGCGGAAGTTTTCGTCCGCGAAACGTGACTACTTATAGTTCGCGGCGGTGATCTGTGAAGCACCTACAATCTACACGTAGGTGTATGCGTTTGATGTAATGTACGTTGTTGGTGTGTGCGTATAAATGCGTATACGTAGCACCTATAGGTGCAGAAGATGCGCGTGTCCGTCTGTACCTCGCGGGCAAATTTCACATGTATGTGTATATTTATATTTACGTGTATAGGAGAATAACGAAAGAAAAAAAAATACGGTGTACATACGTTTAAAGGGGTGGGTATATAGTGACTATATACATATACGTATATAGCGGACGAGTCCCTCGGGTATTTGCATTGCACGACGTTCTAGTCACACAACATCAGTGCAACGACCTCCTTCTTCTTCTTCGTCTTCTTCGTCGTCTTCTTCTTCTCCTTTTTATTCTTCTTCTTCTTCTCCTTCTTCTTCTTCTTCTTCTTCTTCGTCTTCTTCTTTTCCCCGGCATTATACGGGTTCGAGTTGACGCTCTTCGCTAGAGATGCGTTTACTGCATCCATCGGCGTCGTCGTCGCCGCTTCTGCTGTTGCTGCTGCATCGCTGCAGGCGGCTGTGCAGTCCTCTACTTTGCAAAAGTGAACCGCAGGCGTGTAACGAACCACATTTATACATCCACTCTGTCGTAACCAACCTTTTTTTTTCTTCTTTTTTTCCTTTTCTTTTTTTTCTTTTTTTATTAATTCTCGATGCACACTTTTTTCATTTTCTCATATTACCGAGCCGAATTTTGCAGAAGAGTCACATCTTTTCTCGTTTATACATACGTATATACCTACATATGTATACGTTACATAAGAAAAAGCGAATCGGGTCTCGGCGGAAAAGCAAAAAACAGAAAAAAAAAGATACAAAAATTCAAAATTGTACATACCAACTCGTGGAGAATATGAAATTTATGAAATTTTCGTCAACACTTTCGTTATTTATTCAATTTTTTTTTTTTTTATTCTTTTCATTTTTTCGCCGTGCATCGAATGGTCCTGCTGCTCATTGAGGTCGATGGTTAAATTTGAGTTCAGTTTGAATGAAATTCGATATAAATAAAAATGCAGCAGCAGCAAAAGTATAAAATACCCGGGCTATGAAATACCGTTCTTTTTTATTTTATTTTTTTTTTTTTTACATATCTCTTACAGACGTCGTGCAAATATTGACACGATCCGAATATATACTATGGTGTATATATTTTTGTACAGATACATCTATGTAGGTTTTTATATAAAACGATCTTTAGCACATGATTTTGCCTTCGTACATAATATGCATAAAGTTTTGATCTTATGCATTTGAAATTTACGTACATATATGTTTCTGCGTGAAATTTCAGATTGTAATATTGAAAATAAAAGAAATCAATTTTACACATGCGAAAGTAATGTGTTGAGTATTAATTATTTATTTAACAAAGTATAATTACCCGTAGCGTGATGTAGAAAGAAAAAATTCTTGAAATTTGCGATTTTTAATGGTAAAACAAGGAAGAAAAGAAAAAAAAATATTTTCAAGTACTGCGTGCACGAACGAATTATCGATATACATATTTTGCGTGGTGATGCAGGAATCGAATTTATTGGATCAGTTTCGAAATTGAATGTCCCCATTACTTCTCGATCTTCTCGCCACAATATTTTTTTTTTTCTTTTACAAGACGTTCGCAATTTTCGAACAAAAAGATAGCATCAAATTTCTAATAACAATTTTATGCCGATAAATGTCTGTATATTATCTAGTTATTGAAAACTAGATTATGCCACAGTGCAGATGTACAGGAAATGCGTTTTGCGCAAGATTTCGATAAATTATATCATTGAGTTTTGTTTGAAAATTGTGAAGGGGCTGGGGGGGGGGGGAAGAAAAAATCAAATCAAAAACAAACAAGAAAGAAACGCAGGATATTTACACATATGTAAACTTATTAAGTTTTTCGCGTGTTACGCGCTGTATTTTGCAATATCTGCAGTTAACGATGAAAAATATCTGCGTGTACGACTAATAATAACGATACCTATATGCGCATAATAAGTATAGTATTTATTGAAAATGACGATGGTCGTCGCACACATGATCTTCCCGATTTAACTTTATCCGCGACCTTTTTTTTTTCTTCCTTCCTTTCTTTTTTTTTCTCAAATATTCTTGCTGCGGGGTCACGCCAAGGACACAAAGTTTATAAGCAGACTGACGTCTTTGATGCGAATATCGGCGTGATATTAGAACTAATATACATATGTATACACATGTACTATATATATAAATCACCTCGATCTGTATCGGTATATATATAGGTATATTTTAAAAACGTATAAGATCACAGAAATTGAAAAATTATTTGAACTGTCAAAATGCTCTGACTGCAATTTGGTTTCTTTCTTGAGCTTCTTTTTCTTCCTCCTTTATTTTTCGACTTAACTTCTGCCATTCTTCTCTGTGCATCGTTGAACAGATGATGATCATTTCTCGCAGTTATATGATCCCGATCGTTATTATTTTATTTTATTTCATTTGTTCTTTTTTGTTTCAGAATGTATATTTGGAAAACAAATTCGGGAACTGGGTTCCACGTGGTACGCAGATTTGGGACCTCCTTTCGGTGTTATGTACTGCATCAAATGCGAATGCATACCGGTAAGTTCATTTTTCAAATAAATTCAATTTTATCACGTGGTCCAGTGAGGTACATTGACGATAATGCTTTTTTCGCGATTCGGTGCTTCGAGAATTTCAAAATAAGTACAACGGAAATTATTTTAGTTCTGTATACAAAAGCTTATAAATTTACAATGAGTATCGTCCCCGCGCCCTGTTTTTATGTGCGTGCTTGGTATGTATAGTATACCAAAAATTCTTAATTCTCTTTTCTTTTATTTGACCTTTTTTTGGTTTTTTAGTTTTTTATAGTTTTATCTCGTCTAGCAATTCCTAGAAGTATGTATAGGTATATGGCTACCTCTATACCCATTATACATGTAAGGAAACTCACCTACGAAAAAGAAAAAGTAACAGAAAAAATAAAAGAAGACAGCTGCGGCGAGCTTCGTGACTCGAGTCAGAAGTTATCGTCCTCTGATAAGGATCGTTCGTGACTCGAATGACCAAGTACCTTCCGAAACGGTCGCCTGTGAAATTCTTCAAAGGGGCACGAGTCTTCCTATCTCCCTTCTGTTTCAACTCCGCGATTCTTCAAATACCAACAAAAATTAAATAAAAGCTTTTGATTTTACACGTTATATTACTCTTTCTTTTCGCGCCGATGTTCTTGCGGTTTTTCAAATAATAGTCGTTAGAGAAACAAAAAAAAGAAAGTAGAAAACTAAACCAGATCTGTCTACATGGTAAAGATTGAAATAACGTGGCGATGGTATCAAAATATATTTAATACCAAGATTGTATCTCGTTCTGAATATTTGTCGCTATTAATTCGAAAGACAAAAAAAAAAAGAAAAACGAGAAAAAACTTAGAATTCATTTGGAGAAAAAAAACAAAAAAAAAAAAAAATTAAAAAAACAAAAATATATCCGACCAAATATGAGTCTCGTATAATTATCAAAATATTTACATTCCAAAACGCCTCCACACGGGTTTCTCCATAAAACAAAAAATAAATAAATAAATGAATAGAAACTACATGGTATGTATAGCTGTTATGTATACATCAGACGGCGATGAATAATGACGTAACAAAACGTCGCGCGAGCCTCATAGTTATAATTCGAATAGGTTATACACGTACATATACGCATACATATATAGGAAGGCGAGGAAGTGTAGTAAAGAAAAGAAACATAATAATAATGAAATAAATTGAAAAAAGAAGACGAAGAAGAAGGTCACGGAGAAAGGGTATTCCCCGAGGAAGGAAAACTATCCGCGGTACCTATATGTATATCCGCGCGGGCCTCAGTTATGTGTTATTTCGTAAGGAAGTAAAAAAAGAATGAGGAATGATGAAAAAAAAAAAGAAAGAAATAAATAAATAAATAAATAAATAAATAAATAAAAAGAAGTGGAAGAAGATGAAGGAGAAAAGGACCCGGAGGAATACATTATTCAAAAAAAAGGTAAAGAAAAAGAAAGAAAAAATGAAAAAAAAAAAAAAAAAAACGATCAAGAAGAAGCGCACGAGCGTTCGGGCAATTAAACCGTATGGTGTGGGACGAAAAGCGTGGATGGATGTCCACCCACGTCATGTGGGCGTTGTCGTTGACCGACGAAGAGAGTACCGCGTGCCGATATACATATAGGTATATAATACGTATGTACTACGTATGTGTCTGTAAATGCAGGTATGTAGTAGATAAGTATAATGTCAGTGTGGACGCATATGTATGTGTACACCTATCTATCCCACAAGTTGAACAACAACACAATATCTCGTATTCCTCGACGACGTCGCATGTATATATGGGCGTAATATCGGCGATAACCCGATCTCACGTGTTTCTCGTGTTGCACCTTTGCCGAGGGCGGCGCCTACGCGAAACGGAACGGAACGGAACGTGCGGGACCCCCAGTCGCAGTCCACAGTCTTAACAGTCGGAGTCGAAGTCGAAGTCGCAGTCGCAGTCGCATCTTGACTGATAGCGAATAGCCCGCGTCTTGAAGCGGAGGACTTCCGGTGTCAGCAACTTTCCCACGACGCCTACAATGCGACCCGTCTGACCTTCTTTGGACACGAGGCGGCTCTATCCTGCATGCCCGTGCATTTACCTAACATATATGTATATATGTGTGCATGTGTAACGCCATATACTATATTAGGTATAACCTGCATACTATAAGATATTGTCGAATACCATGTATTATAACTCAACATCTAGACATTTAACGACAATCCGACAAACCATTCGATATGTTTATTATATTAGACGCTAAGATCTTAATTGACGAATATTTTATCCTTTCTACTTATAGGTATGGATATATGTACGTAATAATAATAGAGGAATTCTTTAATTGCATCCATCGACATAACCTAAAATCTGAATGAGAGAAAAAAGAAAAGGGCGAGAAATAGGAGAAACTGCACAAGCTGGCGGAAAATGCTTATAGAGCTTGTTTGTAGCGGACGAAGAAATGTTGATAACTGCGGTCCGTACGGTTATGTTAGTTCTGACGATAAGTTGCACCAGGTATAGAATTTCCTCTTCGATGTATCGCGTTGTTGGCTGGATAATAGGGTTACACCAGGAAGCTGTGCGCGAGGGAAACTCGCTAGCCTTCGACCTCACGATGTTATATATGCATCTCAGGGATGATAATTCAGATAGGTATATGAGCATGTAATATTTCTGAAAAGTGAAACCTTGTAGTTACCAACTGCTAATTGATAACGATGATTTTATGCGATACAGAAACACGAGGAATTTCGAAAAACTTGAGGAAAACACAGAACGTTGACGGGACTCTGTAACCTCGTGACGGTACCAAGATACAAGTTATAAGTTGGCTATTAGCAACGGTGGGGATGCAGGAATCGTGCAGATGTTCTATTTTTAGAAAGCGAAGGAATGACGGACGTGCTTCATGTACGACGTGCTATTGATAGGCTAGTTTCCCTGTGAAAGAAGCCCTGCGAGTAGAAGAAGAAGAAGAAGAAGAGTCTGTTGCTTCTGCCGTGCGTTCGTGACTCACGACAAATATAGGTATATAACAATTGGGAGTATCGTACATACGTACGCATAGTTCGTTGCGTATTACGTATACACCTATATACGTGCATAGACCTATAGAAAAACTGAAACCGCGTTTATAGATTTTTTTTCGAGTCGTGATAACGTATCAGATGCATACGTAAGCTGTACACGGCAAGTGTGGATGATGGTATTCCAAAAAAATTAAACATGGTGAAAAATTGTGAAGATGCGATTCTGAAATTCTATATATGTATACATTCATATTTTCGGGGATAGCTGTCCTCGCTGCCGCACAATGACCCACGATTAGAAGAAGAAAAAAATAAGACAAAAAGAAAGAGAAAAAAAAAGAAAGGACAACGCTACACGCAGGAGAGAAATTCAGTTTTTCGAGTTATGCGCGAACACATATATAATATACATAAAATATATTTTCAGACGCTTCATGACACCCCGTCTGCTACGGTTCAGCAAATATAATACACGTACCGGCATTGCACGCGCGCGCGCGCGCTGCATTTAATTCCATTTGTTTTTTAAATTTTTGTCTAGTATTTTTTTTCAATTTCATATCATTACATTTCAGACGCATCACATGTTAAGAGTTTTTTTTTTATCAATCTGCATTATTGTTATCGCAATTTGAATTTCATGTTCGGGGTATAGGATTGGACGTTGGGTCCAAACCTTAGATTTTTGTCGATTTCGGAGTCAGAAATCAAAATTCTTTTTTCGAGTATGCTGTGATATTCCAATGTGTTTTGATCTCAGAAATCCGAATCTGCAAGCCAAATTAGTCTACCTATAAAATTGATCGAGTTATCGCTAATTTTTCGCTTTTCGGATCAGAAAAATTGCGATATCTCGATGGGATTAATTCGTAGCTCAATTTACTCAACGGATTCGTGTTTCTCAGGTCAAAGTACGTTGGAAACGCGTCATACGATCGATTTTAAAAATACTTTATTTTTGGCCCAAAAATCGAAAAAATCCAAAGGGGTATACCTTAGATTTTTGTCAATTTTGTGGTCAAAAATGAAGTATTTTTGAAATCGATCGCTGCACACTTTTCCAAGGTATTTTGCCCTCAGGAACACGAAACCGTGGAGTAAATCAAGCTAGAAATAAATCTCATCGAGATGTCCTTATTTTATTACTTTTTGGAGCAATAATAATTGGCGATACCTCGATCAATTTTATAGATAGCCGACGTGTGTGTCATTTTATAAATCAAATGTGAATTGATAATCTTGGTTATTGTCGACATCATATTCATATTTATTCGCTTTGTTATAACCAACTTTCAAGTTTCAACGCAGCCAATCAGCAAACGAATAAAATGTCATCACCGTTCAGCGGCCACAATTCTCACATTTTGCAAAGTCTAATCGGCCCGCACGCAAAATGCAACGGCACCAATCGGTACACGCTTATTTTGCAGCGTGAATTCAGAAACACGAGGCTCATCTCGTCAACTTTTTAGGAAAGGGACAGATATATGAGTGAACGCATAAAATGTGCATGATTATTTTAAAACGCGTCGTCGATTCCGTGGATATCGCGTTTCGCGTTGACAGCATAAAATGTACGAAGTAAATGTGTGTACTATTAAATTACCGCTATGATTGAAGAAAAAAAGAAAAAAAAACATGAGGAAAATAAATAATATGCGAGCGAAGCTCCGTACACAATTATATTTTTGTTATTGATTTGACGTGAAAAGAAAAAATGGCGAATGCCGTGATCTCGCGAAAGCGACTATATATGATGCTTGAATGAAAACTGTATACAGAATTTATTGAAAAAAAAGAAAGAATGATATTAAAATTGTAAAAAAAATGTTATCCTGAAATAATAAATTTTTTTTGTAACGTTACACGGAAAACACTCAGACGGTAATAAGTCTACGATGCGGATGTACGGTGTACGGATGATAAATTTTCTAATTTACTATACACCCCGAGCCTCTTTATTTTACTGTACAGTATATGTATATAATAATATGCAAGCTAAAATGCGAAGAACATTCGCTTGTACTTTAAGCGAAACATCTGTGCCGTGGCATATAGGGATATATATGTACTTCTTATATACCTAAGCACTGCTAACGTGATTTTAGCTTATGTTCACTAAGCTTTATTGAAATACTCGCGGATGCGTACAACTGCCGCTAGTTCTGCAGTCGTTGGTTCAACGACGATTCAAACTCCGACGTTAATTTTACACGAGGATCATTTTATTGCACCCCTGCCGCATGTTTATATGTTATATACGTGCAAATTATTATGGATTAATAAATTTCTTGTGCATTGAAATTTTTTATTCATCACATATACGTACATGATACGGCGCTGCTGCAGCTATTGCGTTTAGAATTTCAAAAGTATGCAGGATAATTGCATATGTGTATACACATATATGTATACGATAATCGCGAGTAAAAGAATTCGATTTATTTGTATAAAAGTTTTCTTCATTTAATTTTCATTTATATTTCGTTTTGTTTCTTTTGCTTCCAGGTTCAGAAAAAACGTCGAATCGTCGCCAGAGTTCAGTGTAAAAATATAAAAAACGAATGTCCCAAACCAACCTGCGAAGAGCCTGTTCTCTTACCCGGAAGATGTTGCAAAACTTGTCCAGGCGAATACGGTGAGTTTTTTTTTTGTTTTTTTTCTATTACACGCGTTCAATCTCTACCCGTGTTACAATCGGAAATCTTTCAATTTTTTTTTCCCTTTTCATTATTAATTTTTCTCATCGTGCCTGCGACGTGTGTAATGTGCATCGATTGTGAAGGTAATACAGAAAAAAGAAAAGGAACAATCGAACTAAAACTAATCAGGTTATAAATCTGTGCACATTATATTGTTGATTTTGGCATCACTACCGTAACACGTTATATACTATACGGCAATAGAACGTGCTAAACTAGTAATACAAACCGATGCCAAATAAACAAACTCTGCCCTATACGTATACGTGGTATTTTATTATTACGGAGTGAAAATCCCCGTGGGAGGTCTTATTAACTTTATCGAACGAATGTAATTAGCAAAATGACGAGTATAATTTATTGGAGGAAAAAAAAAAATAAATAAATCAATAAAACGAATTATATAAAACAAAAAGTTATATATCTGTAATTGAATGATGCAGAATATTAATGCGGAATTCTAAAAAGTGCAGGAATTTTGTGATTTAATTGTTGCGCGGCAATTACGAATATGCCGCGTTGCCGGTTATACCTATATATGCACCAATAACAATGTTTATTTTCTTTGTTTTTTATTGAAATTTTTTTTTTTCACATTTTTTCTCTTCCATCTGTTTTTACGCGCGGGCATTACCGTTTTCTGCACTCGAGTTAAGCTGATTAGCGATGGTCGTTGAAACGTTGATTTAATAATCGGCATTACAGGGTTGATGATCGTGCTCGGCTGCCGCTGCTGCTGGTGTTTCACCGATGCAATGCAGCGGGACGCTGTACCGTATAGTCAGAGTACACTTTGCGGTTTTCATCTCGCGATAAATGAAATTCCACAGTAAGCTTGTCATGTTTGTTGGCGCTGCGGCTCGTCGTAACTATACGCGCCCGCGGAGGTTCCGACCGAAGTTTATTCTTTCATTTTTTCATTTATTTTTTTCTTTTATTTATATATATTATTATATATATATATTAATTATCAACGGATTAACCGCATCGTTAGCCACGTTTACTACCGATAATATCTCTTCCTACGCCCCTCGCTCTATTTGTCTCTTTATAAACGTCTGTTTTCTTCTTTTTTTTTTCTTCTTCTCTCTTCTCTTCTTTTTTACTGCATCATGCAGAAACTAATTTTCTCGTATGATATACGTATATCGATATGGTTTATTTATTTATACTCTTTTATGCTTTTACTTATATTATTATAAGGATTGAGATAATATACGAGGGAACTGATTATATTACGTCACTTATACGTATACGATATATTATATCTGTTATAAATCGCACCGTATTGCACGTAAACAATTTACTTGAAAAAAAAAAATATTTCTCCTCGCGCTAAAGATTTTTTTGAAAAGAGTTAAAAAAAGAAGGAGAACGAAACACGAGAGAAAAAAAATGGAAGTATATAGTTATCTCCGCGATATATATATTATCATCAATGCAGTTTATAATTGTATCAATTTTTTTATAATTTTTTTTGTTTTTCTTAATGTAGCTTGTATAGTTTATATTGCAAACACAAATATATAATTTCTTCGATAATTAGTAATAATAGAGATTATAACGCTATCTATTCAGTTACACATATAGATATATTGTTTACGCACACATACGCCTCGCTTATAAATGCGGTAAAGTAGAGCAAATGAAAATTGCAGTCGCAATTGCATCGAGCAATATTTCCAAAAGAAGATGAAGAAACTGAAGAAAATAATTCGTTTGTATGCGAAATAATTCTTGTTATATATAACCTGAATCTTATGTATTTGAATTTATTATTTTAGGTGAGAAATTTTTGTAACGCGGTTGCCGTTTTTCTATTATGAAGGAAACTTGACCGCGAACACGCAACGAACTAAACACTGTTTAAACGAATTGTGTCCAACATTTACAACAACGACGACAACGAAGACGAAGACGAGGGTATACGGGTTTATATATATATATATATATATGTTGTAGCCCGTTGTAATTAAATTAGACCTTTTCGACTAAATAAAACTATAAATACATCTTGTAGCGTCGCTTCTAGCCAAGTGTTCTTATAAGTATACCAACCGTATTAAATCGCGACGATCGAAGAACAACAGAAGAAACACGCGTCTTCGACCTATAGTTTTTTGCCTTTTCTATTCTTTCGATCTTTTTTGTTTTTTGTTTTCTATTTTTAATTTTTATTACCCTATCGCATGAGAATCAAAATATGAAACGAGGCAAAAGAACAGATGAAAGCACATGTTGTAAAAAAATTTTGTAGCAGTTATAATATCGAGAGAATATAATCAATGAATTTGAAAAAAAGTTGCGAATCACACGGCTGAAAATTCCTTGTCAAAAGTTTCTTGGAACGTATGCAATGTGTGGCGTGTATCATATCTGTTTATTATACAGGTATATCATTCGGCATTGTATAAATATAATTTAATGTAACGCGTATACGTGTTCGTGTGTGCGGAGTTGAATTACATCGTTAATGAATCGCGCGTCGTTGTGAACGAAGCCTAAACAATCCGAAGAGCTAAAACGATGAGAGAGAGAACGTGCAGCAACTCAACAGCAGCAGCAGCAGCAGCAGCAGCAGCAGCAGCAGCAGCGTTATAGGCGCCACAGTTTAGCGCCATGGCGCCGGCTATATTACAGTATGGCGTCACATCGATTAAGCGGCGCAATCTAAATGTAAATATTAGCATATCTAATGATCAGGGAGAACGCCGCGTGATGGAACTATACACTGCAGTACGCGGTGAAGACAAGTGAAAATCGTGGCGAAAATATCTTCAGTTAATAAAGATTGGGAGGTAAACAAGAGAAAAGGGAAGATTTATAGAAAGAAAAAATCTGCTTTATTACAAGGATCTGGAGGATCACCAGCTCTCATACGTCGTATATACGTACCACGAGATCGTGCTAATTTGCCCTACGCGTCGCGATTTCAAGGTCAGTCCGCGACTTTTTTTTCTCTATTTGTTCTCTTTTTTAATCGTTTCACAAGCTCGGTCGCTGTACCGTGACAATTATATAAATTTGCCAATATGTTAACGTCGCGTTTTTATATTATGTTGCGGAGTTCATTGAAATCGATCTTATTTAATACACGCGCAGACGCCATAACGAATTAAGAAAAATGACGAGCGGGCGGGCATCGCGGGAGCGGTTAAATTTAGTTATATTATCGCAAATTGTTGAGTCCTACAAATGAGAATTAGTGCCAAACGGAAATACATATATACATATTTATTTTATCACACGGTGTGAGTGCTGCCTGCGGTGTATGTAATATTGGTTTTTAAGCACGCGCGCGTCTAAAGGTGAAAAGCTAAGTGAACGTCGCGACGCCTCAACTATAAGTATGAGCTCCGTCATCGTCTCTTCCGCGCGCATTAAAATTATTCATTGACGCGTAACAAATTATACCGTTTTAATGTTTACGTCCATACTCGTTAAAAACCTACGCCACCATCAGACATATTTTCACCGCCATTGAATGCACTCTAGGTATATAATACACACCCATCTATATATACCTCTGCGAAAAGCTGCATATCTTCCAAATGCTGCAGACGTACCAACTCTCTATATATAATTTATATCTATATATGAATATATAAATACAGTTTTTGACGCGGTATATTGTAGTAAACGTTTTTTTTTTCATGGATTAATCCACTCGATTTAATTGAGAGCTCAATTTGAAATTGCCCGCGAATACGGGGCAAAGGATAAAAGAGCGCAAAGGTGCAGAGACGCAAGCTAGGTGAGCTAACCTAATTCCACCCGAGATATTTTACGTATACATTTCAGTAGGATTCAAAAATCATTATTACAGAGTAAAATGTGATGATTTTTGTTTCTTACGCGTTTGTAATTTCGAAAAAATTCACGTACATATCCATATAAAAGCTCTATTATACGCGTGGTCGAATTTCTACACCAGGTTATATTTATATATGATCGTTGGGTAAGCATTGATGAAAAATTGGCTATACCTCGCGCACGTTCAATTCGTAAACGTCAGCGCGAGCTCGATCCTTTCAGAGACGATCGCACGATATCGTCCTGATAATGTCCTGACGATGCTGCAGCGTTGTTGCACGCTCATTTTCGTCTTTCGTAACTCCGGGCGCCGGCGTCTCTCTGCAAGTATATAGAAATTTATATCCGTACATATATACACTTTTTATACATATATAGGTATGTATGTGTACACACATCGTACATACTGCAGCGATGCTCGAGGCCATCGGCTTTCGACGAGCCTCCTACATCTCTCCGGTCACAACTCCATGAATAACTTCTATGTATAATATTATATACAACACGTACACACCTTGTGTGTATACATTTTTTTATGCATACATCGTGTATGTACATATATATTCGCGACGAACTAAGGTATATATACACACATGCATATACCTATGTATATTATATGCCACGCATTATAATATAAATTTCCTACGTATCGTAAAACGTATACACATATATATATCTACTCTTGCATTTGCGTACGTACCATACACACACGGATGTAAATGCAATATATACTATGTATAGGATTATATATATACATCGTTATATATGCAACCACTCCAGGTTAACGCATATAGTATATGCAACTATGGGGGGGGGGGGGGGGGGGGGAAGAAATACCACCCGGTGCCATAAACGCGGCTCGCGCGGACGTTCAAAGTGGCTTCGTGCCTTCTTTATCGCGTGGGTATGTATGTAGTATATAGGTACATATACATATATATATACATATAGCTATATGTGCTGTAGATACATAGGTGGGATTATGTGGGTATGTATTTTATGTATGTACAAATTTACTTATATAGTTCGTTGCTGATCGGGACGTTTTTTCGTACGATCGTTCTTTCATTTCCTTTCTCAAATGGTGTTGTAGGTAAATGTACAGGGTGTCCAGATGAAAGAGAATTACGCGTTTTCTGATACATTATATCTAGTGTACGTTCCAAGGAAATCATTCATAATGCAAACATTACAAGTCTAACGAATAGCTAAGAAAAATTTGGCGATTAGGAAATCAAAACTTCAACTCCAAAGTCAATTTATTGTGAAAATTGTTCAGTTTTCTTAGAATATTGTATCGATTAATTGTCACAGTGGTCCGAATAATAAATATTTTTTTACCTCGAGAATTCAGATTGGAAATAGGAAAAAAAAAAATCTGCGTTTTTCGTAAAATTGCGGTGTATACTTTATAAAATTTTCAAAATTTGGGTTCTTGGTAAATAAAAACTGACGCAAATCGTACGTATAATTTTTCTTTCTTCGACATTTGTAATTTATTTTCTTTTTTCTCGTTCATTTTTGGTACGCCGTTTATTGTATCCGTGTTCGTTATTTCAAGTGTTCAATTATATACGTAAGGCGCACGGAGATGCGATCCTGATATATACCTATCCTGTCAATTCCCGATGTGACGTTCGTGATGTTGGAAGGTTTAGTTCTGAGCTGCTCATGGGATAGCGACGCGGCGCCTCGGCGTCTTGACCTCTTGGCCCGGTTGCTTCTCGCCCAACTCCCACGCTTCGAGAAAAGATGCTGCGGGACGAGTATAAGGATCAGATGCCGACGTGAGGGTTATAATGTGCTCGGCAGCAGAAGCCGCAGCAGAAGTACAACCAGCAGCAACAAACGTGCGGTAGTTCCACTCTCGGAACTGCCCGCGGGCCTTATACGCCTTATATTTTACACACATATATATACGCTATATATTATATACCTTAGTTATACCTATAGGGCCCAACTTTAGACTCGCGGTGCGCAAACCGGAGTCGAGAATAAACGTCCGAGTCAGGAGTCGCGTGCCTTTCTCCACGCGGGACTTACAATTCAAGCTATGTTTGGGCATGTCTCAGTCCCACATGAGGCTCTCTCAAAACCTCAACCTCTACTCCTTGTATTATATTGTAACTGCTGCGTAAGATCCGATAAACGAATAACAAAAGAGAAAAAAAAAAGAAGAAACTAAGATTCGAGATGTAGCAGCGAAAATTGACGTCAAAGAATCACGATTTTTGAAGTATTAGATTTAATCGGATTTAATGTAATCCTTTTTTTTTTCCTTGTTTCAGGCCCGGATGTCGCTCAGGATGTTCCACCGCAGATTACATTGGAGGAAGAAGAACGCAGTCTCAAACGTATGCGCATTTTGTATTACTAATGATTAATTGTTTCTGTTTTGTTACTTAACAGTCGGTATCTACATGTGATCCGTTATTTTCATTCGTTTTTTTCGTGCCGTATAAAGTTGAACTGTAACACACGTGTTTCTGTTTTCTGTTCCCTCCATTTCTAGACTTCGCAACGCTCCTTACGGGGAAAACATCTCTTCCTCTTCGTCGCGATGACCTGACACCGTCTTCGGCGTTCAATAACGCCTACAACTACGTTGCAACGGGTCGTTTTAACTTCCATCGAAAGAATCTCTACTATTCGTTTTATCTGAGCGGATCAACGCCGCGGCCAAGGAGTCTTCAGTTCGTTGACGTGTCTGGAAGTATACTGGAAGAACAAACTATAAATCCTATAGGTGGAGTTTACCAAAATGCTACCGGTAAACTATGTGGTGTTTGGCGAAGAGTTCCGAGGGATTACAGAAAATTATTGAGAGAAGAACGTCTTCACGTAGCGTTAATTTGGGAACCTTCAGCGATACTTACAGGACAACTTGCTCGTTATCGGGCACTTAATACGGAACAATTTTCATCCCTTTTGGAACCCGCGCAAGGAGTCGACGGAACACTTATGTCCGGTGCAGGAGCTACCGCTATCGTTTCAGCATCAGCAGCGTCGGCTCCTTCCGTTCATATTCAACTTGTTTTCAACGGAGTCTTTTTCTCCGACGAGATATCGGACGTACCGATTCTGGTGCAGCTGGAACACTTGGAAAAAGAATACGTTATATTGCAGGAAGAAATTACCGTGAACAAACCATCGTCAGAAATTAATATCGGCGAAGTTCGTAGCGCCATTTCGGGTGCGGATCTCAGACTTTTGGCCCGTGGTAAACTTGGGGTAACGATATCATCAAGGACTAATCCTCAGGCTCTGAAACTTCAGGGAATTATCGGTCCCAGAGCAACTTGCGATCTTTATCAAACTCTTCTCTCCAGTGAAGCACCCTCTTCCGCATCGGGACTCGCTTGGGCTTTTCTGGATCGTTTAGGTGCGCTCAGATACGGTGTTCAGCTTATCGGACTCGAAGAAGAAAGTCCTTTAGTCACTCTCGTAGATGATGGAGGAAAAAAACGCACCGAACTCGAAGATCTAACGCCCTCCCTAGTCGGAGGACTGGCAAATGGTTCCCTGGAAAGACCGGGACCAAGACTTTTGGAACCACTTTTCGCTGGAGAATTATCCGTCGTAACAGCCTCCCACATGGGTTCGTTGCTCAGAGGACGTTTGGTTCAAAAACCCGTAGCAGACGCGAGGGATACCTCAGCTCCTATACTACTAAGACGTCTTGATTCTGAGCCTGTTCCCGCGGGATTGGTTGGATTGGTATGGGCGACGGTTGACCTTGATTGTACACTTCATTACGAGCTTGAAATATCCGGGATTGTTAATTCAGATCGAACGATGCAACTGTATTTAGAAACAATGCCACTTTTGGCACAAGGAGCGCCCGTGGCACGAAGACTTTTGGAAGAATTTACAGGAGCCATTCTTGAAGGTTCCGTAACTGGTCTGTCCTCTGTTGAATTATACCGCATAGAATCTGGCATTAGCTATTTAGAAGTGAGGGATAAAATCGCTGGCGCAATTCTCAAAGCTCCATTCAGAACGAGGGCACCGCTTAGTTGTCTTCCACATTACGCTGACAACGATGTTGCCTCCGTCGTAGCATACAACATGCAACCAGCAAGATCTGACGCTGAAACAAGTGCCTGTTTTCACGAGACAAGATTCTACGAGGAAGGTACTCAGTGGACTTCTAAATCCGATGTATGTACGATGTGCCATTGTCATAGGGGGCTCACATCTTGCGACGCTGTTCCTTGTCCATCGATGCCTTGCAGGACTGGTCAGCAATTGAAAACTACACCCGGACATTGTTGCCCTATTTGCAGTGCCGGTAAGTTGAAAAGAAAAGAACACAAGTGAATACTTTTCGCATTTTCTGCCTTGAGATTATTGTGTTGTTGTATACTCGCGAAGGTTAATGATCGATTCCGGTGAATATCGTTGATCAGGTGGTATTAATTTTAGATCAATGAGGATATATTTCAATTTTTTTATTTTCTAACACCGATGACTCCATCGCTTGTACTCGAAACACTGATATCTCATATATATGCTCTAACGTGTATCGCTGATCGTTGTTTGGTTTATCGACGATAATCACGATGATGATCATCGGTATCAGTTTAAAACTATAATAAACACACTCGCACACAATCTGATCGTGATAATATCTACATAAATTTACTCCGACTTATAAAATAGTCTTGGAATCGCGATCAGCGATTAGTTATCGTCTTATTATCTCATTTATACATACACCTGTATCTATATCGTATAACTTCCATCCATGATTACGCGCGTAAAATAAAACGTGCACAAAGATCGTGCCGTGTATACGTATATAATTATGCGTAAGTTGACGCGCTATTATATATCATCGATAAGGTGATAGAATATATTGAAAAAAAAACGCATAAAATAAAATAAAATTTTTTCCCACAGCTACAAAACTCAACGAAACTCTTGACGACAACACGACGCCATCAACAGCATCGACTACGTCACGGGGATGCATGTTAGCTGGTCAATATCACCTTGCTGGAGCTTCCTGGCACCCATATGTACCTCCCGCTGGATTTGACACCTGCGCCGTCTGCACATGTGATGTAAGTTCGATGGTTTTCTTTTTTTTTTTTTGGTTTTTTGTATTCCGTTTTTTTTTTTTTAAGAATTAATGCTGCGATCACTCATACGGCGATTAAAATTTCACGTCAGGTGTATTTGTCTATCATCGTAGATAGTTCTCTAGAATGACATTTATCTATTCTCTGTTATAATATGGGTATAATCCAATCGATCATTATGTATTTACTTATATTCAACGATTTTTCTTAGGTCACGACTTTAGAGGTCAAATGTCCCCGAGTTCAGTGTCCGCCCTTGGAGTGTGACGAAAAAGTAGCTGTTAGACCCGACAAAAAAGCTTGCTGCAGACAGTGTCCGGCTATTAAAAGCGCCGCGACGCTTCCCGCGGGAGATATGTTACCTCGTGATCAGGCGTCGGTATCTAGTCGACCTTCGGCTGAAGAAATCCTGGCCAGTGGAGGTTGCAAATATCCCGTTGGAGGACCGTTTGAAAACGGCAAGGAATGGCATCCTCGTATACATTCTCACGGTGAAATGAAGTGCGTCAAATGCAGGTGTAAGGTGAGTCGATGTTTTTCTTTCATCTTTGGGCTAATTATGTGTGAATTGCGGTCATTTGGCGGATAATATTGCGAGACGAATTAGTGAGAATCTGATCACGACCGTTCGCAATTTCGCAGAAAAAATTTTTCCATCGCACCATATGTGAGACTGAGAAAAAGACGATTTCCGTTACCGTTGTATTTATATACACGTACCAAACGAAATAATCGGGGAAGATTTTCGCCCGGCGAAAAGAGGAAAGAAAAAAAGATCAACAGGTTGGCGTTAAAAATCACTCGCAATTTACAAGTTGATTTTTATCTTTATTGCGATGCCTCGTCTTCTGTATAATAGATCAGTTTCTTCAAATACGTTGAACTAAATACTTGGAAAAGATATACCAACGTAAAGTGCAGACATAATTGTCGGAATTGATGATATAAATCAAAGCAAAAAAATCAGTTACAGCCAATTGTAAATTTCCATTCTAAATAATTTCTTGTTCTCCTGTTTTCAATTTTCAAACGAGTGACTCAACCTCGCCACTACAGAGTTCCTATAATTCAAAAGATAATATCGCTCTAAGGTACTCAGGCGCAAAAATGATTTCTAGGAACAAGAAAAGTAGTGAACAAGACGAAATAAAAAAAGTATTTGATGGATCTATTTATTGCTAGAAATTTTTACTTGGCGTATGATCGCCGTGCGATATTTAACTGACAAACCATACGACTTTGCTCGCCGCTATCCAGACTTAAAGCCTTGAGCTCGATCTATTTCGCGGTAAAGTAATTTTATCAACATCGCAGATTATTTCCCACATGTTGTTATACACGTTTTTTTATTTCGTCTCTCTTTCATTTTCTTTCTTCTTTGCAGTATTTTTTTGTTTCTCGTTATACCGATTCTTTCGGTTTTTCGCTTTATTTTGTATTATGTATCTTCTTTTTTTGTTTCTTCTGGAGAAATCCTACGATACGTATGAAATGTTTCGAGTATAGGTCGTTGTTAGTCGGTCAATCAGAAACAACCCTCGAGACGCAACGTGCGTTTGTTTAATACTCGATGTCTCCTCTGTATCTTATCGTTACGTACAGGAGCTAGAAAATACTTAACAACTATTTCAAGCGCGAGTCGCACGTTGTTAGCGAAAGACGCGGCGCGGCGTCTTGCACCCCCAGTGACTTGCGAACTAAACGATCGATGCTAGTGATTTCCAGATGTGACTAGACTCGAGATTTATATGTTTACGCGAAAAGCAGCTACGCTTGATGCGACCAATTTGGATACACGCTGGCGCCTCGACGGCGGGATTCCTTTGATATTACACCTCTATACCCGAGTTACGATACACATCCAAAAAGAATTACGCCCGACTTTTCTTTTACTTTTTATTTTATTTTTTATTATTATTCTTAATACCTTTTTTCTAAATAATGGGTCGGAATTTTTGACAGTCTCTTAGTGGGTACACTCATTGCGGTATGTAAGTTATACAAATATTTCTCATGTGTATATATCCAGGTATACAGTCGGGGAATTTTTAACAGAAAAGTTTTAGGAATTTCGTCATGCACATGCCTCAAACTAACCGAACTGTTGCGTAATTCGGTCCAAATAATAGATACTAACTTTGAATTCTTACGCGCTAGCCAACCGAGACATTAGCATTCCACGCAGAAACTCGTATACCTTATAACGATACACATCGGATCGAACGGCATTCGATCTGGACTACTAAACGGCACTTGTATAAGATATATGGAGTTGCGGTTCATTAGAACGTCTGATCGAAAACTCGATCCCAATAATTCGTTTTAAACGATTTCCTGTGTAGGATTTTCAAAACTCCAGGTGTTCCGAGCCGCCCTTGAGATTGACTGTTTTTTTTTGCATTCTTAAATTTAATAAAATATACTAACTGCGTTGAAATAAATTTTGAAAATTTGGTTTTGTTCGCAGGACGGTGAGGTAAAATGTGACAGGAAAAGGTGTCCCCGTTCGCTGTGCAACTCTATCGCCCAGCAGAAAAAACGTGGCGTTGTAACAGCAGAGATCGACGATTGTTGTTCGACGCAGTGCAAAAGGGCGCGTCGTCATCAACGTCAGCGTCATCCGAAACGTACGGCTAAACGCGAACACATCAACAGTTGAACTTCCGGGATTTAAATAATCAGACGATGCGCGCAAAAACTAATTCGATATGTAGAAAAGGTGCAGCCCACGGTGCCTCATACTCTGCATCGCTAATAATTCGCATTTCACAAGATTAATTCGCGGTAAAAAATTACCGGGATAAAACGTCAAAACTTTACTGACGTATTTGGTATGTTTTAGTACGAAAGAAGGAGAGTTCATTTTGTCGCCCTGTACACCTCGATATTTTATGTATAATCGGTGAAAATTATCCACGTACACAATAGATGTGCTGCACATATAATATACACGGTGTAATGTAACCGTACGGATAAAAACGTATGGCGCGTTCACTGAACTCGTGAAATCTCTTTTCAGTCACGTTCATATGTGCATGCTTTGATAGTCGGTGAAATCCATGAGTTACGTTACATGATCGATCACAAGTGGTATGTGGGGGTAGGTATTAGCTACTCTCCATTTCACTCGATCCAGTCGTTATTGCAAATCATATGGCTCAGTTAACGTGCCTTCCTTCGAAGCGAAGGCATAATATTCTGTAAAAGAAAAAAAAAAATAATCAGTCGTTAGATTGATTCCACGATAGGTTCAAAGTCTGTGACATATTTACTTATCAAAACTAGAAGATAGAACGCTGTATGTATGCAGGGATATTGAATAAGGAGAATCAGAGGCGCGAGGGTGCGACTGCTCAGTTCTTCTCTCGTTAAACTAAATCTGCATAATGCATCCTCCACGTGCATCGGATCAGCTCTGCGAGCTACGCAGGGCGACTTTATTTGCTGCTCTGCGCTTTAGTCGTCGTAGTATGTATAGTCTGCATCTATTAATCAATTGATTTTGATTAAATGGATAAACTGAACGGAAGCTGACCCCGGTACTATGGCGGCATCTAACCCTTTTGCCCTCTTCATCGCCCTCACCTCTTACTATAACTCTTCCACTCTCCCACTCTCCCACTCCTCCGTTCATCCAATCACCCATTTAATCATCCATCGACCCCTCCGCCCTAGGGCCCTAGCGGCTTTTGTTACATACACATCCATACGTACGTATGTAGACATCCTGCACCCACCACCCACCAACCTCATCAAGTTACCCAGCAACCAAAGAAGACTGAACAACCTCGATGGCGGCATCAGTTATTATACGATTGCTATTATATTCTCTATTATAATATATATTGTATGTAATGTATCTATATGTATACAATTAACTTTTGCTTGTTATTGTTATTATCGTCATTTTCATCGCCATTCTCATCATCATCATCATCATCGTCGTCGTTATTAATTATTGTTCTCACTCAGACGTCATCGTCAGCATTATATCAGCGTCATCGCTCCTAGAAGCCATTCTGAATATTATTCGTCATCCCAGTTTCTACCACAACATAAACCCCCTGGATTCGCCAAATCGTTTACGTGACATAATGTTTGAATGGCCCACTAGTAGTATATTAACCTAACGTTTTTACTTATAAAAATATAATAATAACAATAATTATAGCTATTATTATTATTATTATTATTATCGTTGTTATCATTATAATTACAATTATTGCATTACATGCCTAATTTAATAATCGACTAAAATTACTATTAATAAGAGGTTATCATATCTCTCTGGTAACATTTTTTTAATTATCTTTATAATTATTGTCATTATTATTATTATTAATATTATTGTTATCGAACGTATTTATTGATAGGCCTAAGGATTTTTGGATCGTGAAATGTTTCAATATTAACTGGCAAGTCTCATTGGAGAAATGTACGCGATTGATGTGTTTTTATTGGGAAAGAAAAAGAAAGAGAAGTTTCAGTAGGAAGATTAGTATTAGTATTGGTATCGTAAATATTGAAACGATGAAGATGAGCGATTAAAAGTTGAAATCAGAGTTTGTTTGGATGAAGAGATTTGCTGCATACCGAACCGTTCGTGCCTTGTATGTATTTGTATACACTTATCAGTCAATATTATATAAATAGTTTTTATATTATTAATTTCTTTTTTTTCTAATCACTTTTATTTCACTTATAATCTGAAGCTATGAGCTTAGCAATAAGTAGGTAGTTAGCCACTAATATTTTGTACATAAATAGTGTAATAACAATAATAATAATTATTATTAATACGAATATTTAAATATTGAGAAGTAGTTGAGATTCGGAGTATAGATAGAAAAAGAAGCGCTGCAGTGTGGCGCGTTAAAAATGTTTTATCAGTAATAATTGTTGTTCATCATCACTGTTTACTTTAAAAAAATATGGTATTGTTATGATATTTGTTGTTGTTCGATACGTAAAATCAAGAATAGTGAAAAACAAAAACGAAAAAGAAAAAGCAATGAAAGAAAAATGGAAAAGTAATATCGCGATCGAGGCTGCAATAATTAAATTTCCTAATTGTTGGAATTGTGAATTTATTTTTTATATTGCCTGAATTATTAAGATATATAATAATTATTATTATTTCATCATACTATCCGAGATGCCTTGTAAACTCTTTGTAATAATAATCATTATTCGTCAATCGTATAACATAATTTCTAATTTATTGTGTGTGCTTCGATTTAATATTATCGTTCGGCGCGCGACTAGATGCATTTAACAACATCATGATTTTTATAATAACACGAGGAAAAATACGAGACATTCTTTGATTTTTTTTTTGTTTTTTAAATAGTCGTTTTATTTAATTTTAATTTTTTTTTTCTTCTTATTTCTACGAAAACGACGATGGACGTTTATGTATATTACATATATTGTATACAGTAGGTTTTTGTATTTCGTGTAAAATAGTTCGGATAAGTTATAGACGTGAAAAGAGTTTGAAAGTTGAGGAAAAAAAAGAAACTGATGCTATTCTATACTGTGCCAAAATGTTATTAATTAGTTAATTAATTAATTAATTAATATCGAATATATCATCATTACACTACAGCTAGCTCATCATTGTATAACTTTTGCATTATACATATACATATTATGTAAAATTGAGATATAATTATTAATGTACCTTGTATCGTTGATATTGCTAATATTTGAATAAATTGTAACAGTATGATTACGCGAATAACGATATATCTTAGAAAAACGAAGTGTATACCGATTTCAGTATTTCCATTAATAAAAAAAAAAAGAACAAAAAAAAAAAAATTTAATGTAAATACGTGTTTGTATAAAAATTCTCATTGATAATTATTATACCATTTTGATTAACGATCGTTAATATATATTTATTCTTGTGTACAATAAAAAAATTTCTACGCCATTTATGTACTAATACTACGATTGAATATCAACTCATAAATATAATTATATACCTATAAATATGACGTCATCGTGACGGGGACTTTAGAATCATTTAAACTTATTTTAGAAAAAGAATAATTCTTACAGTTTCTTGATTACACGTACTTATAATATCTATATCGCTGATTTATAAGTTTACGATATTTCTCAGAGAATCTTATGTAATCGAATACATACCGATAGGGATATAGATATTAACTCGCGTAGTTCGTAAATCCGCTTATAATTATAAATATAGATATTAATTAAACAGTTTAATAAACTATTCTCATCACGCAGCTGCGCAGGTGTAGCAGTTCGGTAGTGAAGAACTATGATGCTACGACGACTTTCAATGTCTGAGAGGTTTACAATTTGGACTTTCGAGCAAATCTCAATCCGTCATCTAACGCTTCAAAGAGCCGGTCCACGTGCTCTGCATCCGCATTTACACCCATCACACCGATGCGAAAAATTTTACCAACCGTTGGGCCAACGCCACCGCCAATTTCCATCCTGTATCTGCGGACGGATTGATAATATTATTTTTTTTGTTTGGGAGGAAATTTTTGATACGTTTATTATAACAGAAAAGTTTACTTTCTCATAGCGTGGTCAACAACGACTTTCCAGTCCACACCGTCGGGGACTTTTATGGAGACGATAGTTTTCAGGCGATTTTCGGGATTTGGAACGAAAAATTCTAAGCCCAACGCCGAAACTTTTTTTTCTAATCTTTCAGCTGCTGCAGCGTGTCTTGCCCAGGTATTTCTGAGTCCTTCTTCAGCTAGCTGAGCCAAAGCTTCTCTCAAACCGTAAACCAGTGTTGCACTTATTGTATGGTGATAAACGCGTGTTGGTTTGCCAAAACATGACCAGTAATCACCCAATATTGTCATGTCCCAGTAGTAAACTGGAACTTGAGTTCTTCTCTGAAATATCTTCTTTCTAAAAAAAAGGGGGCAAGGACATTGAAACTCAAATGTATCATTGAACGTCATCAAACACGAGGAAATTAGAACCAGTATCGTCATCGATCGGCGTTATTCATAACAAAAGAAGAACGATTCAAAGAATTATTTACTTACTCTGTAAGTATAGTGTATTGAAGAGAAACAAAACTCGTAAAAAAATTTCACCTGTATAGCAAAGTGTGATTCATGAGCCTTGCAGGAATCATGTCTGATTTCTTTAAATACATTAACTGATCAAACGGGTATACCGCAGCCGCTACCTGCGCAAATACATTGTGCGATTTCATCAGAATTATTAGCCCCTTGCTGGATCAGCATGTAACCATAGGCCGCTAGCGGTTGACGCTGGTCACGATTCACGATTCAATTGTTATTCTAGATTTGCCTCCCAACTTGAATCCTGGATGACTTAACTTGGTTTTCATCATAGCTGCGATGCCTCACTTCCTTGGAGCGGTGACTAAATACTTACTCTGCAGCGGGGCTGAAGGTGACCGGTGTTATTCCAGGAGAGGCACCGAGAACTTTCTGACTTCCGGTATAAGCCGCGTCGACGCCCCAAGCATCGGCATAAAATGGCTCACCTCCCAAAGAGGCGACAGTGTCAACGATTAGCAGGCCGCCGTACCTGCATTTATGGTACAGGTATCATAATTAATGGTTGAATAACTTGATTGAAATCTCCTTTTGGTGGAATTCTAACCTATGAACGACGTCACCGACACCCTGAAGAGACTGTTTCATGCCACTTGAAGATTCGGCGTGGACTACAAAGACGGCAGTTGGTCGATGTTTTCTAACCGCTAGTTCAAGCTGATCTAAGGTAAAAGCCACTCCAGGTTCAGTTTCGAGGAATTCTACCTGTAGGGAGAGTGGAGAATGGATTTACGGCTTTGGTTTGTGAAGTTATTGGGCATGAACAAGTGCTAATTTTTTTTTTTACAATATATCGTGTGAATGAATGAAAATAAGAATCTGTGAAAGAACCCACTTACGTGGGCGCCGATTCTGGTCGCCATATTTGCAGCCCTCTCTCCCCATAAGCCAGATTTTGATATTAAAACAGTTTCCCCTTTCTCAAGGATGTTGCCGAGGCAAGCTTCCATTCCTCCGTGCCCCGCGGCACTGATCGCAAGAGTGAGACGATTTTTTGTCTGGAAAGCGTACTGAAGTCCGGCTTTGATCTCGTCCATCATCTGCAGGCAGCAATTGAAAATTGTATTCATTATATCGTCATAACACCGCTGGATACAGTTGATGTAGGTAAATATAACGAAACAAGATTAAAATGCAGTATTAGCGAAAGATCAATCGATTTAATGTTGTTCTCTTTGTGCAAGGAAACCGTAAATCAGTGTTTGGTAGACGACATCAGAAAGCGCTCGTTCGTATGGTGTATTGGTGAGTTTATTATAATTTTCCTTATCAACAAAAGACTATTAGTCAAATGATATCTCATCTTATCCAGGTGCATGTCGAATTGTAAAACATTATTGCAAGGTGAGCGGTTAAAAGTCGCTCATATTTCTATCGATCGATTTTATAAACCAAAAACACTGCAGCGTACTAGCAGAATTCATATCAGAGCATTGGCTGTCTTTTTTTTTTTTCTTCTTTGTTTTATAAAAGAACAAAGACCCGACACTTGGTATTTCTTGATTCGTGATTTTGAATACTCTTGATCGGATCGATCCTGAAACACCGCAAAAAGATCTATAGATCCACGTATGCAATTTGGGTTGCCTATTCTCAGGAAGTTCAAGGCGCGAGCGAGCGTCACTTATACATAAGTATACCATACAGTAGGTATGTATTTTTGAAGCCATTCAATTAACATTGATTTATTGATTTGGATGGAACTAAAAGAGTTTCCTTCTTTATATTCAATTAGTCGTCACGTTATTATTAAAACGACTGTAATATGACAGCGAAGTGATACAGATGATGTTAACTATTTAATTATCATCGTCACGACAGCAATAATTTATTGCACCAGATTCAAATAAAGTGGAACGCGTTTTCTGATAATCATTTGAGTTGCTGTTTAGAAGAACGCACTATCTTTTAGGATATTGTTATTGCAGCGGTGGGCGGAACTTTTTTTCTTTCTCTTTTCATCTAGGCATATCTATTGGAGATACAACCTGACATATTTCCGGATGCAGATGTCCAAGGATTTGTTTTTGCATAGCGTTAAGTACGCGGGCTGAACTGTTGCTCGGACCTGGAGCCATCAAAGTCTTTTCTGGAACAACTAGCGGTGACAAAAGCGATTTTGGAGGCTCCGGATGGACAGCGTTCCTCGACCAACATGGCGAAATCATTTTGCTTCTGTAATATTCAATAATTTATTCAACATATAAAAATTCAAATAGACTTTCCGCGCGCGAATATTCCAGCTACATAAATTATATTTAAAGCTGACTGTAAATGTAATGAGTAAGTAATTCATCCCATATAGATACATATACATATACCACATATACACATACTCATGTATATATTATAATACATGTGTAGAATCAAACTGCGTAAAATATCTATTATGAAAATGATCGTTCTATAATATTATGGTGTGTCATATGATTCATATGATACGTTGACTATGCCAACTACTTACCGTGTAGAATAATGACACGTTTAATATTCCTGAAGACACGTTTGCGTTCTACTACCGCCGCAGACAATACTAAACTGATCAAAGCTAAAACAGTTGCAAAGTTCGTTTTAAGATCCGCTATCAGCAGTATTTTACTTATCTCAAGCCATGTGATAACCCTTGTAATACAGTTACCTTATTTATCGCGATCACGAAACATTTATTTCAACAACTTTGTAACCGCAGTTTTTGCATTTTCCTTTCTTTTCCAAAATTGAAGTAATAATCTGATACCAAATTCTCCATCCTTGTTCAGGAATAACGTTCGGCAATTCTTTTTTCTTTACGGAAATGCGATTTCCGCATTATATATTAGTTAAAATAAATGCACGGTGTTCGAACACTGTGCGATGATGATGTTTGCAATGTTATACGTCGATATCTCGCCGCACATAGAAACGAATCGAGCGTCTATACGGATGTATAACTAGGTGCATGACCTCCCAGCGTCTTGTACTCGTAGCTATATAGTCGGTGCAGTTCAACAACAGTGGAAAACTACCCTGCGGCCAATGGGCATTGCAGCTTGTAATATACCTATGGATTATAAGCTGCGACATGCCTTTGAGATCGGTTATGCTTCTTTTCAATTGGGTCCTATGCTGGAGGTCTTTTAGAATCTTATACATCGACTCTTGCTGCAGCTCTCTAGGCAACGACTTTGTATATTATACCCGTTTCATTCTGGGTTTGGTATGCGACGACTTATAGAGCTGACATTATAGATTTGAACTTATAACAACAAGACGAAGAAGAAGAAGAATGACATGGAGGAAGTCTTCTTATCCATTGGTGAATTGGGTCAGCAACAGAGGATAACAATTTTCGATCATCTCGACGCTTCAAATGCAAGATAAAGAAGAAAAGGATATAGAGGAATACTACGTAAATGCGCTATTATGACGGTCAACACTTGAAGAAAAAAAGAAATTACATTTCTACTAGACCGTAACACGAATGCGCTACGCTACATGCGTAACTTTGATTAACGCGTTTTTCATTATTTATCACCGGAGATGCGTAGGCCTACAGCTTTTTATGTGTTCTACTAATGTTAACCAACGTCGCGTGATGTTCATATGCGCTTCCATTTACAACTTTCATTGACGCAGACACCAAATTTATACGGTACATAAACTTAATAAACAAATCAAGCACCCGTCGCGGTCGCGACCGCCAATAAGTCTGGTAGTTTTCTTCATTCATTTCATCTTATTGCATCCACCGAAAATCGATGCTTAATTTAAAATCGATCAACGGAACAAGTGTCGGAAATAAATCGGGTACGATGATAGAAGATCAAGCAAATTAATAAAAACGGATATGATGTAAAGTAGTTTTTATTGGAATTAACAAAAAACAACTGTAATAACGACTTCCATTAACCCTTTGAGGCGCGGTGTCCTTCAGGGAAAGCACCTTTTTATTTCTGAAGCACCCCTTTTCATTGCATCATTTTTCAAGTGATAAAAACAGGAATCCAAAATGGTGGATCAAAGATGGCGGCTTAATAATAACGAAAAACGAAGAATGGATCATTTTCTCACATATTTGGAAATTGCGGGTTTCCAGGCTCCCTGATTTGGTATACCTACCGAAATCCAAGGTCATGAATCGAATGATAAATCCTTGCTTGCAAAATTCTTCCCTGCGTAATCGGCTGTTATTCTATAATTCGAATTTTGACATCAGAATCGGAATCAGCGATCCCAAAAACCCATGATCGACAAGTTTTGCTTCAAAAATAATGAATTGAAAATTTGCGCCCAAAGGCTGAAGCTCGGGCCATTTGCATCGAGTCTTGGAATTCCCAGGATAATAAATTCGCGGTAATGTTGATATCTTGAGGTCGTAATACTTAATACGTCGTGTTAGTCGTTAAATTAATTCGATCGTCTTTACGGTTAAAATTCCGCTAGATGAGGGGTGTCTGATATTGCAAATGATCGAAAGTTGGCGCCTCGTGGCGGTTCGACGGGTTCGTTCCGAGTGTTTCGGAAGTTTCCGCCAATGATCGGCCGGTGAGTGGCCCCTACCCCAACCGCGTGGTCAAACAACATGGCCACCTGTTGGGCAGATTTGCTACGCTCAGCAAGTTGACCCGCGACTCTCGCCGCGTTCGTATCGTAGGGAAGAAAAGAGTCCAAGCTAAGTGTAACTGGCGTTAAAATTGTGCAATAGAACATCCGCACGTCTCTATTGAAATTCAAATAACACAGAACAAAATGGACTCGCGTGTTTAGACAGCCTTTCGTCTGTTCAAAACTAGAATAAGCGCGTTTCGAATCTGAAAATACTCCCACCCAACCACCGTGCCGCGCTAGGGGGAGAGGAAGAAAGAAGAGTGGGGGGAAAAGTCGACGGTTGACAGTGACAGTGACGTACCGAGTGAAATGAAGTGAAGTGAAGTGAACTTAAGTGAAGTTTATACCCACAGCTAAAGCTCACGGTTAGTAAGTGGCAGACTTCAGAGGGCAGAGGGAGTAGAAAGACTCTCAGGATAGCAGAGCGACGGACGCCGTTCGCCGGCCGTCGCTCGGTTTCATTTCGAGCAAGAAAACCAGAAGAAGAAGAGGAAGAAGGAAGACGGGCAGCAGCCGCAGCAGCAGCAGGCAAGCAGAGAGACTTCTGTCTCGCGCTGGTCTTCTCGTAGCTGTGCATCGTTTAGGTTTACGCTGTCCTCCTCTGTGTCTCTAAAGTTGGAGTAGAACAAGTATAAAAGAGAAGGAGAGGGGGCGATAGCCACTCTAGGCTAAACAATGGGACGCGTTCGTGAGTAAGAAAGGCTGCCCCCGCAGAGAGGAGACGTCGAGAGAGAAAGAGAGAGGGAGAGGGGGAAGAAAAGAGACGGAGAAGGCGCAACGAGCAGCACACTCTGAAGAGCACGTTGAAACACTTGGCCCGTAAGATTTTTAGCCCAGTTCTATTTAGGCCGTCGTCGAGCCCTCGAAGGGTTCGTTCGGGGAGTCGGAAGAACCGTCTAATAAATCATAAATTAAACGCGTATGTTTTCGTTTCCGTTCGTCTCGTCCTCGCGTTGTTTTTGTTTTTCTGACTGAGAAACTACGAGCGTAGATATGATCACCTGTGAAAAACTTATCAACGGATCATTCCAACCGATCAACTAATTTCTCACAATCACCTCTTAGTTATACTTCGCAGTAAATTCTCAACCCCTTCCGTGTGTCGGGTACTTGTAATGTGCCGTTACTCGTTAGGTACAATTATTGTTATTATAAAGTGATGCCGATGCTCTTTGGTGGTGCTGGCGAAGCTCTCGGTTGTACAAAACCAACCGTAAGTGAAGTGCTTGCGGTGAACAAATTATTCGTGTGGTTAAACTAAACGATGTGCTTAGTTTCTCGTGCGCATCAAGTTGCTGTAGCATATTATAAGGGGCGTTCTTATGCACCGCGTTCTAACAATGGATGAATGCAAAACGTTTCAGTATATGCATGCCATGTAATAAACCAACCGTCGACTGACCAAAGGAGCAACGAGGGAAGAGAATCGGACCGAATAATAAAGTCGGTGTCCACGGTGTAATTGTTGTGTTATGATTTTTTTGCCGCGTTTCATTATACGTGTATAATATTTCGATTTTTTTTTTTCTTTCTTTCTTTTCGCTTTTTTTTCTTCCAAATAGTTTTCATTTTATTTTTGTTTTTCTTCTCTCGCGTACCATTCAACGGACACGTCGTTAGATCGCATCTACGTATACATGAGTTTGTGATATACATCAAAAGGATACACACTTCTACATAAATCGCGCAGCGGCACCATTCAACGAAGATTACGAATATCAAGGTGAGTCTTTTTCTCCTATCTACATCGACTATGCGTTATTCTTTTGTTCGTAGGTTTTTTTTTTGTGTTTTAATTCCCTTTCTCTGCATTAAATTTAACTGGGATAATTCTCAAAGCGCACTGGTGTAATGCTGGAATTCTTGTTCCTCCTCCTCTTCCCCTCTTGCTCCTCCTCCTTCCTTCTCTTCTTCATGGTTCCCATCGGCAAAGTCGTTTCTACTACCCTGATATAGTATATTTTTAGCAATCTCGTCGTCCGCCGTCGCTTTCGGCTTTCGGTCATTCCAAGCGACCGCAGATTTCTCTGATTTATCATGACGCCGACTGTCAATTCCACGTAACTATTATTCCACACACGTTATGACGAGAGATTCTTTAAAAATAATTCGAGGAATAATTCAACGACTAATTTATAAGCCGCGATATTCGGTCGCACGTTCTTGTCTTCTCTATCGTACGTGTGCGTGATTTTTAATTAATTTTTAATGATTTTCAAGATCGTTTATCATCATCTTTTTATTCTAAACTTTTACAAACGCTGATTTATAATACCGGGCATTATTCTTACCTCCGATCCTTCCGTGGCTTAGGACAAAAGTTATTACTGAAAAGAAAAACAAAAAATTGACGATGATCTTGTTGTCGCAATCCCCATTTCGCTTACCCTCATCTTGTATTATGGAAATTTATGTGATTCACGCGCTTTGCACGACGGTACAGTTTCGCGGTTTACGATAAATAAAAAGACGAAAGAAAAAGCGAGGGGATATGAGAAGAAGAACCCAAACGGCGGGTCGCCGCTCTTGGAATGCTTCCAGAATATCTGGGGCGAAAGAAAATAATATTTATGGTAGTAAATAATTGCCGAATAAATTTTGTGGCTCGCCAGTATCCATGGGGCAAGAAGAAGATGAAGGGTGAAGGGATAACCGAGCGGCGGTTTGGGGATCCGATGTGATAGCCGCCTTGTCGTTTTTGTTATAAATTTACGCTCGGATTATTGCTGTCACGTGCGTAAGCACTCTGTTTACAAAATCGAAACGTTGATATTCGTATTGTAACGTTTCTGTTCTTATACTTTCAAATTTAAATTAGGGTAAATGATATTTATCGTAACGATTTTTCTCACCACTTCTCCTCGCTTATCGTGTACGTCTACAAAATAAATGTTTGTTTTCCATACCACGAATGATCACGCAACGTTCGTACAATTTTTATTAAGATAAAACGATTAACAATTTTAGTAAATCGTTTTATTTTTCATTTCCGGTAACAAACGTATTTAATTTCTTCATTCGAGCATTTGACAAAAATATATAAACTGACTGCAGATGCAGTGCGTGACCTGCAGGTCTGGTTCTTTAAACGCTTTATTTTCCCTCGTTTTTTTTTTTTTTTTCGATTTTAAAATGGTGAGTTTGAAATAATTAACTTTGCTCGCCTAACCTTGTCTTCGATAAATAATTTCAACGACTAGGTATCTATAATTGCGTTATCATTAGGCTGACATATCAGACCTCGCCTCAGTTTGTCCTCTTCTTTTTTTGTTCTCTTGGTTTTTTTCTTGTATTCTTTTATTTCATCTCGGTTATAAAAAATTACTTAGGACCTACCCTGGCTCATTTATCTCGAGAAATGCGTATAAATGCACGCCATGTTGAAACCGGTTAAAACACAAACGAAGCGCGACAGACTCCGTAGGTACCTTAGCGGTGAACGCATTTTAGCTTTTGTTTTCCCTTTCTTTTCCTCTCCATATAGAAGGCATACGTACGGACTCCCTTTTTTTTTTTACTTATTTTTCTCTCCTTTTATTAATCTCTTCGCTCTCGGTACGATGGAAGTTGCGGCACTAACTTGGTGATTTGACTGTGTCAAATCAGATGATCCGTGATTATAGATGGAAATGTATATATATATTTCATGAAAAACTACGATGACTAAGATAGTTGCGTTATCTTACAGATTATCTCAAATCGCGTTTGGTAGTCCCTTTCTTATTCATTTTGCGTAACAACTAATGAGCCGATGCATGCGGGCTGATGATGCTCATCCACCGTATAATTGAACTAGGGAGGGTATCGAATCAACTAGGAGCAGCGGCGTCCGAACTTCTTTTTCTATTGGAATAGGAGTACCAAAACGACGGAGACCGGAAGCAAGCGGGCTAGATAAACCGTCGACTCTTGAAGTTATACGTTGTATAGTTTTACTTTGCTATTCCAAACGTATCTAGTGTATACAGTATAGTTCGAGAGCAGCAGATTATTCCAAAATAATTCCAAAATCAGCGGTATAAGCTGGAAAGTATAAGTTTTGATTTCTGCTTGCACGTTCTCAAACTTCTCGGAAAATCATAAATCATTTATTTCTTTCTTTCTTTTTTTTTTATGATTCGTTTACTTAACGGTACCACGTACGCTGCTGTAGAAGAAAACTGCAGCATAACTGAGGGTTTGGTGCAAACTTCAATATACCTGCAGTACCCTAAAACCTTACCAACCCAACTACAGCTGTTCTTACCTATTATTTTGAAAACTTTTTTTTCGCTGCTGCTTTTGCTAAAATATCTATAGAACTATGTGTATGTGTTTTCCTGCCGTGTGCATATAAGTGTGATGAAAATGCCGGAAACCTTCCTATTATTTAATTTTTTCTTTACATATCTTCCCCCCCCCCCCCCCCCCCCCCCCCTCCTTATATACCCAGACATTTGTACTCCGCACTTTTTAAAACTACTTTCAGCGAGAAATTCTTTTGTTGTTTGTCTCGTTGGCAGAACACTAGTGGTTTTTTTTTTTTTTCATCCCCGATTATAATTAGGGATACTGCTGAGAAGCCCTACTAAAATTCCCGTCTGAAAGATGATACCGAAGTGGGATGGGCCATTATACTCCATATACATGGAAAAAGTCCTAATTTCAGTAGATGAAGAAAAAAAATAGAAAGAAAAAAAAACATTGGATTCGGGTGCACCGAAATTCGTGTCGAACTCTAAAACCCACTTAGCTCGAGCTATACGGCTATTTATTGCGGAGAAGAACAACCCTAAGAAAATCCATTTTTAAATAGTCGAATGAAGAACGATGAATCATTGTCAGTCGATCGTTACTGAAAATTTCTTGTTTATTTCACTCTCCGGTTGAGCTAATTGAACGTTATTTTTTCCATGTATTCTATTCTTTTTTTTTTTGCTTTTTTTTTATCATCTCCTCTTTGCCAGTCAAATCACATTTGCAAGGAAGTGTAAAACATGATAAAAAAAAAGGTATATAATGATGTGAAAAAAAATGGGAAAAAATGTACATTTATAATACAACGTGTGACCCCGATGCGTGTATGTCGTTTGTAATTTTTAATCGTAAACTTTAGAGCCGGAAATACTTAGGCGGCTGCATAATATGCTGGTATAAGTGCGGCGATGAAGTTTCGTTCAATAAACAGTGGAAATAAATTTCACTTCCAAGTAATACACCAGGTTTTACCACATAGTAGGTTACATTATTTAGTTTACCTGAGTGAATCACTCGGGCGACATTATCAACTCAAATATACGACCTCTTCATTTATTATCCATCGCATGAGAAAGAGCTTCGAATGCGAGTTCGAATGTTTCATGATTTTTTTCTTCTCCGAAGAGTCGCCCGTAATGTACGCGATAAAGAGAGTTTATTTGATTTCACTTCTGCCTCGACTTTTCCCTCGGTTTAGTCGTGTTTTTTTTTTCTTGTTCCGTCTATTCTTCGTTCAATGCGGAATTGATTCTAATATCCCGATGCCTCGTTGGCCTCGCGACATGCGATGGTTTACACGTTTGTGTAAAATCCATATAAATGTATATTTGGAAAAAAGAAGAATTTTTGCAGTTATCACCAAATAACATCAAAGTGTAACTGTTCTTCCCTCCATAGACTTTTAGTTAGTTCGTTCCGACTACGTTTTTAAGGTCCCTAATACGAATGTGCTATAGACGTGACGAACTTTGTGTGTTCCTTTTCAACTTCCCATATTACTATCTGCACAGTTATTACCCAAGTCTGCGTTACACCTGCATCCTTTCGTTGTCGGCGTCGAGGTTAAATATACAAAATTCAAAGATCTGCCCCGCGCCCTAAATAACCATCAACGAGATACAGTTTCACACGATCATCGTGTGTAGGACCGTGTAAAAAAAAATTAGAAAAAGAAATAAATAAATAAAATACCACATTGGCCTGGGCAGCTTACCGCGTATGTGCTCTACACGGATCTTATACCGAAAAAACATCCACATCTTACTATTACACAGCGCGGAAGTCGATTTTCTTTTTCTTTTTTTTTTTCAACTTCAGCTATAAAATTTCACAGATTTCTTTAGGAACCGAAATTTTTCACACTCGGACTTTTTTTTTCCACATTTCAACACGGTGGGTAGAATTATAGAATTCAGGATTCGTAGTAATTGGCTCCTTTTTCTTTTTTCTGTAACTTTCTTCTCTCATAATCTATCGCTTGTTTTCATATATACAACGAAACCTAATTTCGCAATATCCTTGGAGTAAATATTTAAAAATTTTTATCCTTTTAACAGCCTTAATGTTGTATATGAAATAGTTGAACTAGTTTCGCTTACTTTCCTTTTAAAATTGTTTTTGATAACCGTGACGCCATCTTAATTAACACCCTGGTCGTTAACGTACTTAACCGCGCTATGCACGGTACGTGACATGTAATGATAAAAATTGTAACAACTGTATAATATATATAAGAGTTAGTTTATAAATTGCCAACAATTTTCAGAAAAATTATTCTCATTCCTTTTTTTCATCACGTCACATCGTTCGAGCGACTATTTTATAATGATGATAATTTTGTTATGAAAAATATGTCACGAGATGCTATATGATAAGATGATATATTATACGTGTGTATAATAATAATAGTATGATTTTTAAATATGAAATATACGCGGGGAGCGATCGGCGTCGTTGTGTACGTCGATATTCAATATCGATATTATTATATATTATGAGTGATGATTTACCTAATTGTAAAGCTATGTTGGCGTGCCTCATGCGATGAAAATTGACGTTATTTAAATCGCAAATCGAACACGCGAGTATTATATACTATATATATACGCGATCGGTAAAACAATTTATCCGCGTATCAAATTATGGGTACTTATTCAATTAGCTATGAAGGAGCAGGTTTATAACTACGTGCGGCGTATAAGTATAGTAAATTCAGATATATATTACGTTGTGCATTGTGGGAAACGTGTTTTGAAGATGAGAATATCGAGGTAACAAGAATCGTCTTATATATCTTTATGTAGTACATGATCACATTAGATTTGACATGTAGGTATACCCATACGGATATACAGCTGTAGGTATGTATTTTTTTAAAACAAGATAGAAAAAAAAAATTCAACACTATTTCTTTGTATACACGCGTCGATGAGTTTCTGAGAAAAAGGTAAAAGAAAAACCCCCCATTCTATACGAAACCCGCATGATTCGGTAGAAAAACGCATTAATCGAAATATCGACGTGCCGCTACAAACCTTATCTTATTAATTCGATTCACCTAATTCACCTACTACCTGTCTAGTATAATCTAAACAAACGAATTTTTCCACATAGTAATTTTTTCACCCAATCATTCAGAAAAATGTCGATGTTATCGTGTGATATTTGACGAAATTTTAATTCATCTTTCTGATTATTCGACTTATTTTCCAGATGTGGTATGGGAAATTATGCACTGAGAGGAGGAAGAACTTGAGGGTGGTAAATCGAGGATGAACAATGGCCTCTTCCCTCGGTGCGGGTGGACCAGGTCTGGCTCAAGGAAATTCAATTCCTCGGAGAGCCAACCTGGAGTTCCCGCCACCACCACCGTATCCTCCGCCCTCGCGTCACGTGACGTCGGCTGGTGCTGCGGTGTCATCTTCGATTTCTTCTTTGTCGTCAAATATCGTTGCACCAGGTGCTTCTGCCCCGTCGACGCCTCCGATAGCCACGACTTCTTCATCTCTACCCAGGCATTCTAGTCAGCTGATTCCTGCGGCGGCACAGGATTATGCTTACGCTTACTACGAGCCTGGACCTAGTCGCTTACATCCTTCGCCAAATTTTCATCATTCGCATTCACAGTCGCCTACGATACGACTCGCAGGAATTCAACGACAGCAGCAACAACTTACGATCAGTCCTAATCACCAGGAGTCCTTGAGGAGGCATACTTATGTCACCAGATATGGAACGGAGGAAAATATCTATGAGGAAATTTCGGAAATAAGGTGAGATTTTCATTTATTTGAAGTGAAAGAAAAAACAAACAAACTTTTTTCACGACTGCGTTGAGAACATATATCGTACATGTATCCACCACTTCAATTAGGTAGTTCGAGCAAAAACCAGTTCCAATTTGTTACGTTACACTGGATTTTAAACGTTGCCATATATAACGATGTGTAGAGTAATTTGTCTTCGAAATAACAGGTAATTGGAGAATTTTATTCGATCCATATTTCAACTTTATATATATGCATATTTATCGATGAAGCTATAATTTTTCATTAGCAAAAATTATAAATATTCTCTGTATAATCTGGGAAGGTAAATTATTTCCGAACTTTTAATAGAGGTATAATTAAATGGAAGAGAAATGAATAGTTTTCAGTATGTACGAATCGTTGGTGTATAACTATACTTATAGTTCTGAGAATGTTGCCGGTGCAGTTGCAGATACAGTTGCAGTTTGAGTTGTTGCTGCATGTCGAATTGAGAAACACTGATCTAGACTAAATAATAAGAAGTTACGGGTCGTCGTGAAACGAGCGCGTGTAAAACGAAGCCACTCGACATACAGCAACCGACAACGTTGAACCTCCTGGTGGTCGGTGGCGGTAGGTAACGTCAAAAGTAAAAAACAAAACGCTATTTTATTCTCTAGGTATAAATTAGAAAGAAGTTCTTCTCTACGGTTAAACTATCAAATTAAAGTACCAAGAAAAAGGTAAACCGGATGTAATCTTTTAACTCATTATACGTGCATTAGGGTGATCCGAGTTATTCGATAGAAATCGCTTGCTCTTTGTTTTTATCCCGACCCCATAGATTTTCAACATCAAAACCGAAGCATAGTGATCTTATCGTTAGATTTAACGAGCAATGTCACGTGCGCTGTAAATATAACGAACTATAAAAAAACGTGAGTAATTTTGAAACAAAAATGGACGCGGATCAGTTGTTTTTTTTTCTTTTTTATTTATTCGCAAACTTGACAAATTACTCTGTACCACAGAAAAACTTCATGGGTGGTCGAATTCTGCGGTTGCTGCTATTGCTTATGCTGCAGCGGCGCTTTCTTGAGAGTTAGTTCTCTGAATATTCCCCCATGCATGCCACATTATATAGGGTGTCTTTTTTTGTATAAGTATATATTGTCGACCACCCTGAGGTATTATTACTATAAAGTATAATAGAAAAGTACTCTTTGTACAGTAATCAATATTTTCTAAACATTTTGAAAACATGATTTTGATTTTTTTTTTTTTCCCTCGAACAATTATGAAAATTTCTCCATAATCATGAGAAAAAAAAAACACAAAAACACCATCTGATTTTGCTAATACCAATCTTATTTGAGTAGGTATTATATATTAAGAAAAATTTCACGATCCAAATGCGCAAAGGGACTCGACCTTTGAAATTAATTGTAAATTTGAATTACGTGTACATACTTTTTACACGCCGTATAAATGAAACGTATTACATACATATGTATGGCCGCGTGTACAATATATAACGAAGCACACGTGCATCATGTGTTACTTCACGGTAGTCGTTGACCGGTTGCCGCGATGCGTATTGAAAAGCATGATATATTTTTAGGAGTGAAAATGTTTTTTAAAAAGTGTTTCTTATAAAGGGTACGTAATTTGTTGGGTCATTAAAAAGTTTATTGTGATTGAGGAGGCCTTCGATTCTCTACATGTATAATATACACATACATACGTATCTATTTTTTTATTTCTTTTTTTTTTTAAATTTATTATTAATGGTTATTATCACAGGCTATATAGTTACGATTCAATGATAGTTTTTTAATTAGTTGGAAGCGCCGCGCCGATCACGTCTTGGTGTTGGTCTAATCGCAGTGTGAAATAGTGGCAGCTGTTAATTAAACTTTTTCTTATTTCCTTATTAGAAAGGTGGATTCTTTTACCAAATAAAACCCTAAAACTAGGTGACTTTTATTAGTAAGTATTTATTGATACGAACAGGCTCTGCTTACCTATGCCACACTTGAACTCCCTCGAAGCTCCTGCAACATTATGATGCTGATCCTGAGATGCTGCTTCAGCTTGCACGGAATCTCTAAACAGGTTTAAGGTTACGGGTCGAGCAGGTACATCCAATAAATATTCTACGGATTAATTTATATGGTAAAAAATTGGTAAAAAAAAAATAAAAATAAAATATCTTTACCATCCTCCTCCGCGTGTCTTACTCACGGATGGAATGACGACGAGGACAAGAATTTCGAACGTCGTCGCTTTAAAATTGTTTTACAAAATGCTCCGTTCGTGTATAATCGAAAAAAATTTATAACGACGTGAAGAAAGAAAGGGGGTAGGGGCGGGGGGAAGACCCATTCGGGAAACTTTTTCAACTCGACTAAACTGAATATCGCTGAATGTAATACGTACAGTTGATTCGACGTCTTGGAATCGGATATGAAATTATATGACGTTAATATTGATTTCCTTTTTTCCGTGACAGCCGGCAATGTCGAAGGGGTCTTCACGGTTCGAGGAGATCTTTGGTCGCCGAGGAGGTCCGAAGAGTCCAGTTAAAGCACCGTAGAGTTCTTGGCGAGCTAAACCTCAGCGTTGAAGCGATGTTGATGCCTCCTGGTTCCAACTGTCCCGTTCAAAACGAAAGAGGTCAAAGAAGTCAAAGAGGAACTTCTTCTACGGAAGAACTACTAGCTTCGGTCAGTCCAACCGATGAACTATTATCCCCCATTGCGTGCGATTTGGATAGTGGATTCAGCGGTAGCTCCAGTGCAAGTTACAGGTCAATGTTAATTCATTTCAGGTCTATGTAGTTTATTGTACGAATGAGCAAATGGAACTGCTCATCGATAACCCTAAAGACCTTTTATAAATGTGTATTGAATTTATTTTACTCAGATCTGGACTCGGATCGCTCAGTCGTGGATTTGTGAGGACTAGTACGCCAGAGCTTGCTGCAGCTGGAGGAAATTCTCAGAAAAAAGCGAAAGCCGTAATGCTGTGGCGGAAGGGCTGGAAAGGCTGGAAAAAAATTCAGTCATTTGGGGCGACTAATAAGGGTAAGTGACACCCTACGGCGACTTTGAAAATAGTTTCTAGAAAGTAGAAAGAAAAAAAATTATTAGTCATCCGAAGAGTTTGCTATTCGCATATCGTATCAGTTGATACTATATTAACGGCCTCTGCAACCAATTTGCTTTAAATTCTCTCTTGTCGATCCTTTAATTTTCGCAAATGATGACAAAGCGACTCGCTAAGTATACTTTACTATATAATATAACTTTGTGCCCCATTGGTGTGCATAACGCCCATCGCAGTAATACCGCACAACGATGCAGTAGCTATATATATGCATAACCTTCTGTTCCGCGAATTATTCTACTGAGATTGCAACTGTCAGAGGATATAATGACTAGATTATTTGCGAACAATGGTGTCCAACGACCTCAACTCTCGCCTTTATTCGCTCCACGTCGTTGTAATAAATTCATTCATTCATCTCCGCGAAAATGATAAGGATATAAGTATTATACATCTAGAGTATAATATTCATTCCAGAAGAAAGCTTTCCTTATGTCAATTTTTATCGTTTTTTCTTTCTTTTTTTTCCTCAATTCTTTTCTCCTCCATATAATCGTACCCGATACACTTGGAAACAAGACTAATAGATTTGCAGTATGAGCAAAGGATGGGGATAAACATAACGGTTAAGAAATCGAATCTAGTACGTCTTGACTTTCCATTTTTTATTCTTTTAATGTTTATCCCCGACTGTCATTGGCTTTACTCGACCATAATCTCATTGAAATTATCTCATTTCGTCGTCTTATAGATCCAGCTGACTTAAGCCTTGCAAAGACTAGGCAGTTGTCGTTACACAGCAGCTAATTAGTGTCACTCTCAGTGATAATTTCGAGGTAAATGGGAGCGGGAAGTGACGTCATTATATTATAATATATATACTTACTCGCCGAACTATTCAGTGCGTGAATCCCACGGGTTTTTGTTGTTGTTGTTTTTTTTTGTCTTTATATTCAGCTATGTTCTCCAGATATACATTATATATCATTGTCTTTTTAATTCATTTAATCTAATCCAAATCTTTTTGCTCCCCCGGTTTATTATACGCCGGAAAAAGGAATTGCGAAAGTGTGAAAAATTCTGATTTACAACAATTGACGAAAACAAAAAAAAAATCGTTACAGTCGTAGCCGTCACGTTTCGGTACACCTCAATCTCGTCGCTATACTCGTAGACGATTATATCTAATTAAAGTTCGTTGTTATCGTGTAGCGTGCGGGAATTTCTACAATTTGTTACATATACGAAGTTATACGCGGTGTCGTATTTTGTGCCGCTGTTCAACAATTGATTTGATAATTGGACTTCGGGGTCGCACGATCATAGTTATAATATAAGCGTGTTATTTTGTACACCCGTAGTAATTAACTGGTAATTAATTACGACTGCGAGATGCTGCACAGCACAGTGGGGTGTATATTATAACCATAATAATATCATACGATGGTCCGTAACATACCGCCACAATCGGTCAATTATGACCCTCAGTATGTACTATTATTCGTCGGTCAATTTTTTCTCTTCTCTTTTCTTCATTTCCCCAACTTGATATTTTTTTTCTTCTATACCTCACATAATGGCGACGTAATTAATAATTATTATGCTCGAATTTATCGTCTTTTATTAAATCATATAGATATATACATAATGTAAGTGCGTTGCCCGCACACTCTCTTTCAAATCGCGGTCGACGATGAATAGCTCTTTGGGGGGAAAAAAAAATTAAAAAAAAAAACACTTTAAGACGTACATATGTATTTACGTGGTGTACATATTTCCCGACAGCGGCGTAACTTGAATTTGTATAAAAATCATTAGAAATAATATTGGAAGGAAGAAAATTCCTCCTATTTACAGTCATTTCCACACGTTCAATATCCCGATTTAAACTTGAAACTTTTTTTTTTAAATATCTCGAACATTTGAAAATCTCCTACGAAGTTAAATACTTCATATTATTAGTCATTGTTTGATTTCTCACAATTAATCGATTACACGGGGGGAAAATTTCGTATCATCTTACTCTGCAGAGACGAAGATGAAAAGAAAAGAAAATAATGTAGAAGAACTTTAATAATTTTGCCTCCAATCGCACGGGACCTTTCACTTATTTCGTTACGCCACTGCGCCGTTAACCCTTTAGTGTATATACATAATTATATACATATATACAAAACCTTTATTCAACACGTACATATAGGTACATGCACTTATATAGGTATATGCGGCACATACGTTAAACCGCATGAATGGGAAAGCGTGCGTTATAGCAGCTCCGTCTCTAATTTCTCAAAAGATCGGCCCCGCCGTTGTTATTTTATTTTTTATTAGTATTGTTGTTTTTGTTTTTGTTTTTATTCTCATTATTATTATCATAATCTCGCATGTGTTCGTATACAGGGTGGTCCGTTTTTTAGAGTTTTATTTTCCATATCCTTAATTTGGTAATTACAATTCACCCGTTCTGTTCTGCAAGAAGAATATGATGAATGGTATACCTAAACATATCGAATCGATATTCTGATTGAAACTTTTACACAAAACTGGTCCACTTGTACGTATGCATTAGAAGTTGGCACACCGGGTGTGTAGGTTACATTTGTGTAAATGTATTAGTGTTAAATGGATGTACGAAGGGCGAGTATATAATATAAGGTATGAACGAAGAGCGCGTATTAACCCCATACGAGAACGCGGTATACGTAGGATGACGCAAGCACGCATTCATTGCACGAGAAGAGTTGAGAGAGCCGCAGACGCGGGCCGAGTTAATTATTGGTACTTGGTAAGGGTCAGCTATGGGTCATTCCGCGGGGAGCAGATGCGAGGCAATGTGGCTGTATCTCTCTTAATACCATTGTTCTTTTGTACATTTCATCCTTGTCTCTTACTTCTGCTTTTCATCCTTGCTCTTCGCTCGCTTGAAAGTTTTGCTCTTTTGCTCCGCGGCCCGTTCGTTCTTTGAGTTTCTTATATGATCTCTCGACGATCTTTTAACAACTTGGGAAGCGAAGAATCGAGATGAACATAGGCATCGTGAACGTTAACGGAGAATGGGCTGCACTTATTTAAATCGTCAGTAGGATAAAGTTAAAGAAAAACAAAAAAATACATGTATATATTTACGAAGATTATGTGTAGTGGTGCTCTGCCTCAGCTATAGTTAGTACAATATTATATCATGGCGTAGTCGAGAAACGGATTTTTTACTTTTTTTTTTTCACTTCTAAATCCTCAAAGTTCTTCTCGCTCCTGTAGTTTCCTATTCGCTCACAGACCACGGTCATATAATCTTAAGTGCCTGCATCTGTTTTGCTTCTTTATCTCGACAGTTTAGAGGGTGAAACTCTAGACTGCTGCATGTTCTTTTTTTTTCTACCCCTAAATATTCCTACCAAATACTACGGAACGGAACGAAAATTTTAGTTCGAACTACGAATTTTCTGTCCCCAAATATTATATGTGTAGATTTTTTTCCTTTCGAAAAAATTGTTACGCCAGATTATTTCGCGTACTTCCAAAACAGGTAGAATCACAATAAAAATTAACCGTTGAGTAGGTGATTCAATTGATTTTTATTTTTGGTAACGAATTTCGGACTCGCCCAAATTACAATTATCTTTCCCAGTATTATACATGTATATGAGTACTTTTTTTTTTACTTTATCAGATGGTCATCTATGTTCATTATTTAACGTTAACAACTATAGGTGTACACAATGAGTTATTTTAGATGCGATTTTAAACGCTGCAGGCCGTCATCGCGGTGCGTAAAGAATGAACGCGACACACCACCAAAACTTGAAAAAGGATTAGCAACGGTTAATATTCGGTTCCAGTTGTAGCATCCGTCATCGAATAATGGGATATTGTAGTCACGGTATTTGGAGCCGAGGTTCGACGATCTCTAAGGCGATATATTTTAACCATGAGAAACATCACTGCAGCGGCTCACAGTTAGAAAATTCCGTTGATACATATAATACATACCTATAGATGATTCAGATATTCAATCGATTTACCGAACAGCCAAGACAATTCCTTCGGATCTCTTTCTTTTTTTTTTCTTTCTTTTTAATGTTGTTTTTTTTCTTTACTTTTCCATTCGTTATTCAAATTAAAGCGTTATTTCTAACAGCTGCTGCTGCTGATGCTGCAGCACTCCTCATTGTCGGAACTTAAATTTTAACCCATAGAACGAACCTCAATGGCTTCGGCATCACCCGATCACTGATAGTTTCGAGATAAAATAATCGAAGAATGCGATAGAAACCAGACGACTTGAATTTAAAGGACAATAAAATTGCCCATCAACATTTTAAACCATACCTAGGAGTTGCAGGAAATAGTTTCTCATTTTTTTCCTTTTTTCTTTTTACCCTCATTCTCGAATGCTTTGCGCCGCAGACACATATTGTTCAGTAAATCTTTTTATAATTAATTTATCATTATTATTATTATTAATATTATTAGTTTAGATTCTTGAATAGTTCAAACAAACTCTGGAAATAAAATAACTACATTTAAAACTCGCATCAAGATTTTAATCTTGGCAAAAAATCTTACATTTTTTTTTATAGTTATTTTGATCCAGTTTATCTTTAATTGGTGCTTTGTTTGACCGGTCAAAGTTAGTATAGTTACATTTGTTTTTTTTTTATTTAGAAAATGTCGAACATTCGACGCACATTCACAGCACGCACGTGTAAAATCGAAGGATGTAGATAATACGAAAGACGAAACAAAAAGGATTTTTTTTTTGTTCCTTATCATCGTTTATTCATCGTTTTCTGCATAGAAACTATAATATTAATGTTTTTCGGCGATTCTTTCAACCGCGTTGAGAATTCGCGTCATTATTATACGATTTTCTTCATCCCGTCGCTTTGTGTACTCCAAAAACTCGGTGAGCCGTCTCTCCAGGGCGCATTCGTGACCTTTGTGAGGTTCTTCGTGTCTTCTGAACTTGTTAGGACGCCTCTGGATATCATCATCTTCATCATTTAACGAATGATTACCGTTTTTCTTTGCTACCGCTAAAGCGTCACGTAAAAATTGATGGGGAGAGTCGTCACGTTCCTTGGAAAAATCTCTCACACGTAACACTGGGATGGCGGAAGGGGTTTTCACTGTTTTAATTGACAATTCGGTAGCTGGTGGTAATCGCGAAACCAAAACTTCGCTCGCGTTACGTCGTCGCAACTCCTGGGCAATTTGCGATGATTTACTGGAAGAATAAGAAAAGCAGCTCATTCAATGAATTTGGAATTCGATCGACGAAACCATTTAATTTGTAAGGATAAGACGGTACGTTTGAAAGTTTTACAGAATGAAAGACGATTCTTTTCTCACTCACCTCGAGGGTCTGAGTCGGCGAATCGGATCTCTTGGTGGTACCCTTTCAATTTCTATTGAAAAATCTTCATTCAGATTTCGAATACGTCGAAGTGCCGCGACTGACGGAGATTCCTCGGCGTCGGAATCCGCTCGTTGGCCCTCTTCAGGTGACGCCGGCTCCTCCGGGGTCACAGAAAGACATAGAAATTCGTGAGGATTCACGTCGTCTTCGTCGACCCTTTGACCGTATCCGAGTACTTCGTCAATCGCACCGTAAAACGGCCACGATACGTCGTCCGATTTATTCTTGTCTCCGTGTACCGGGTTCTTCAGTTCCTTAAACAAAATTCACTCTAGTCACCTGGGCACCGAAAATTATTATTATCATTATTTACGTATAATAATTAGTTGGATTTTAATGACTAGCATGATCATAGTAGAAGACTATAATCGAATTGCCTTCCGTCACGAGATTATCAATTTTCAGAAGTTCCTACTTCAATTTTACTCATTTAGCCAGTTGGACGTGACTTCCAAATTATACCTTTTGGGTTACGAAACGACCTTCTGTTTAGATTACAGATTAAAATCGCGAATCATAGGTATATGGTAAGGTAATCAATGAAATGAGTTTCTTGGAAATTGAAAATTATAAATCTGAGAGGGGATATTTGCACTTAAAACAAGCCTCACTTTGTATTGCTGCAATAAATTGGACCATTTCTTTTTGAGAACACGGTAGTGAACATCAGCCATGATGGTTGGAAATTCTTGTCTCATTTGTTGAAGGATGTGCCTGTAAATAAAAGGGTTTCAATTACTGCATCGTTTATGAAATTCATAGAATTTTCCCTTAATGGCAAATTGTCGCTCCTGATCGGAATTAGCATCTAAAAATTTGACGAGTAACAGCGGATGTTGTTCTCTCTGAGTATCTTCGAGTGAAAAGTTGTCATCGATTATTTCTTTTTTTGGTGGAATTTTTACACTCATTTTTGGTTATGCGATGGACACTAGTTTTAGCAAACAAATATCAGCTATGAATGTTATACTAAAACTGCGCATGCGGCTGTTTAGGGCAACTCCGAGTTGCGCAGATTCAAATCTCGCACCGAAATGCTCTATAAAATTGTTTTGTTTGGCACGGCCTTCAAAAAGTAACAAAGCTGCCTCACAGTCATTTTTACAACTCCAAAAATTCACTCTAAATGGGATATCTCCGTAGTCGAAAGTAAAATTCTTTGATACGATGCGATCACGTCCAACTTAAGACAGAACGTAGCATAACTGGTTATAAACTTTTCATCAAAAAATTTGCACATGACGTTATCGCTTTTCGAAACTTGACCTAATGACTTTATTCATTGAATATAGACGATTAATTTTTGATCATTGCTTTTTTTTTTTTTTGGTTGTCAATTCCGATAGAGACGTATTCGTCTAACGTTGTTTACCACGACAGGTCATTTGACCGCTTACAGTGCAAATAAGTATATCGAGTGTCGGTACGGTTAAAGTTAAATTCTGAGGACAGATTGACCGTTTCTCCAAGCACATCTTTTCCATATATTTAGAATTTACGAGTTCAGACTGAGGCGGGAGGAAGACTCGCGTTTACGCTTTGATTTCAGTCGACATTATTTTAAACGACACACGTACCATGTTCACTAATTCATCCAACTATACGTTTTTTTAAATCAGTCGCGAAGCGTCGCGCGTCAGGCAAACGCAACCAACCCTTCAGATTCACACCGATTGAATTAATTTCTTTTCTTTACCCTCAAAAATCCGACGAACGAAATCACGCGAATCCAAATAATATTCAGTATGTGAACTCTTTGTGTGCGATCATTTCGAAAATATATTTCATAATTTCTTTCACGGCTTCTTGATATAATTATATCTGCACGGACCGCTGCAAAAGGGCGAACAACCACCCAGGTACTGCAAAGTTTTTTTTTCTTCTTCTCATCCCTTTTCTCAATTACTTTTTTCTTCCTTTCCGGTTTCTTCTTCTTTTTTTCATATACTCTTCATTCACTCTTCAACGAAGACGCTGTATGTAATATTCTCATCTAATACTACGAAATGCGAAAATAATAATTGCGTGTCTGCTGTATAACTGTATGTATAGTAAATTATTACGTGGCGTGCAGAGGAGGTTGTGCGTTAAACGGTAGTAAGTATAGGTATATATGTACAATATGTATAGGGTATGTACAAATCATATCTGCTCGCGGGTATTTTTTTTTTCTTTTCTTCTTTTTTTTCTTCATTTGCTCAGTAATGATATTAATTCCACACAATATCATCGATTCAAATATATCACACGCCAGGGTGGTCCAAATCTGATGAACCGTTACCATTTTTTCCATGTGAATCGATTTGTTTCGTGTTTTGTGTGTTTTTTTTTTTTACTCATTACTACGCGTACAAGAACCGGAATCGTACAACATGTGTTCCGCTGCAATCTTGAGAACTAAACGTCAATTAACTGCAGAATCATATATGAATCGTCATTGAATCATCGTTGAAATCGCTCGGGTTGTACAGCCATTTGCAATGATCTTCTCGTGTAATGTCGAGCAAAACGAAGATAAAAGGAAAAAACAGAAAAAAAGAATGTGAGATGTTCTTAAAGCGATCGTATAAAATCAGAATAGTGCCTGCAGGCTTGCAGCAACATTGATGCCGTTAATCTTTGACCTAAAATTACTGTAGTATAGGGTCGCATCGATGCTCAGAAGAGAATTTATATAATGTCTGCTTGTATAGCGGATATTCTGAGAAAAAATTCTTTTTCAAACAGTTCAAAAGTGGCGAGATGAAACGAAGAGTTCGGTGTACTTATACCATACAACATGAAATGTACGAACTAAGAAGAGAGGGATTTCTCCTAATGGTTTCGCTGAATTCAAAACGCCTCCTCCGCAAGCTGTGTCGCGCATCTCAGTTTATATTATACATCAATTGTATATATATGTATATGTATACATGACTTGGCTGACAAAGCGTTTCCTCGTATGATTATAAAACAAAGATCAACAAACAAAGTAGATCCGATAACTTTAGTCTTTAATAGTCGCATTCGTAGAGCGTTACGCGATCCGGAAAAATTCCATAAGGTGCCCGTATAGGTACTATTGTGTGTTTTTTTTTTTTTAATTTATTTATGCTATATTTTTCTCATGGGTGCGTAATTTTACGTATGGTGCGCTTATGTACCACGAAAGAAAGAGGTGAGAGAAAAACAATAAAAATAAAATAGAATAAATTTCTAAGCACAGCGTGAATTAGGCTCGTTTTAATTCTCTGCATACATAAGTATAGTACGATGTATCGTACAGCATACACGTACCTAGCTTCTCTGGGAGGAAACAGTTTCTTGGTTACATAGGTGGATACAACACAGTCAAGTCGTACATAAACGTGAAATGAAACGTCGTTTAGGTTGACGTCATCGAAACCAATCGACCTTGCCAGAGACGACTGTGAGTCTGATCGTCTACATAATCTTGCAATAAAAATCAGCCATATATATACATATAGATATGTTATTATCAATATTGTTATTATGATATTATATTCAAGTCAAAGTTCTATTATTTGATTTGATACATAAATTTATGTAACATGTAAGGTGTATCATGTATATATACCTACATAAAACGTTGGAGGATTAAAATTGTCAATCAAAATGAAGATCAATGAGACGGCGACGCATGCGCCGGAAATACTTATGGGATTCGCGCATCCGCATTAATAGAAAATGAAATGGGAATTGCTTGTCTGGTTGTTTGCTCGTTGTCCGTTTTAATGCGCGCTCTGCTGCAGCCATTTTGTGACCCCCTCAATTCTTGACTATACGTATACATCGATTTACGTACACATACTTGAACCGATTAAGATTGCATATAGCCCACATATCTTATGCTCGAAAGAGAAGAGAGCTATCCATTTATTTTCGGTCTAATATAAGTCGGTCTCTCGAGCGTGACGCGGACTACAAGGTCGCATTGCGATTTATTCCATTTCCGGCGCCCGATACATTTATTTACGAAAATTTTTCAGCTGCTCCTCTGACCTTCTTTAGAGACATAAAAAATTGGTTTCTATTGGTATCTGTACGCATTTACAGTAAAAAAAAAAAAAGTCCCCACGCGATGATAACGACGAAAGAACGAAATGAACATCGTCCAGTCCGCTACGTTTCGATCCTTGGGAAGAGCCTTCTTTCTTACAACGTCTATCGCCATGGAATACAGCGGAGAGAAGAACGAAATAAAATGAAACAGAGTCGATGAAATCGGTGCAAATGATGCTTACAATAAATTATCCCCTCGCAATCAGTGCCAAGAACGCAAGATTTTCATACCAGAAATATAGTTGTGTGTATACATTTATATAATGCGTACACAGGTATTGGTTGTACGTAGAGATAATCATCGGTGTGCTATGCACTTGCCCGCGGCCTTCTAGTTTCTCCCTGTCCCCCTGCCCCTCTCAACTTCGTCTCCTCCTTCTTCTCCTACTTCTCCTCATCATTTAATGTCCCACTCCAACCTTAGAAACGTCATTCTCATCTTAACGCAACGCTATAGGTAAACCGTGTACTACAAACTGCACACACGCCAAAGAGAATTCGGTCTCGAACGTTGTGTCTAGTCGATAAGTTCGAATCTTTACGGAGAAATTATCCCAAAAATTCATCATTCACATATCTCATTACCATCTGATACCGTTAGCCTTCTTTTTTTCACGTATGCGTTTGCCTCGCGTATATTAGTTGTTTGAACATATGTACGTATCGGGTATACATATTATTGTATATCGTTATTATTTATACAGGATCTTCTACTTGGAACGGTGTTTTATATAAGACACTTGATAATAATGTGGATAATTATTTAAGAAGAAAAAAATTGAAACAAAAAAACAAATTAGGAGGCTACAGATGTGTCGAGTTTCGAGTGTCAAGTGTTGACGAACAGCAACATTTTCTATCATCACGTGTATATTATACCTCGTTTAAAACAAGATATATAGTTTTTTTTTTTTTTTTTTTTTTTTCCTTTTTGTGGTATGACAAACCATAAATGTTACGATAGTAGTGTGTTTTTCGTTAGTTTGTGGTATTAGTTTATTTGATGATTTTTTTTCTCTCAAATTTCTTGTGATAAATATAAAATTACGTGATTATGTAAAATGATGATGGTTATGGGTGGTGTAAATAATTGTGGTGGTTATGTTTAGCGGTGAATTTGTTTAGCTTGCTTCAGCTATATTATGCTGCGTAAGTAGAACAGAATTCAGAGGATCGAGATCAAGCGCAAAGTGCAACACACGAGTGGTGAGATATTATCGTTTTATAATAAACACATTATGTGCATAAAATTTCTAATTATAATCATAATCATAAATTATATGTTATACTCACTCCCATCCCGCTTGCGCCGAATATTTTCGTCCGGTAAATAAATTTCCATTTTCTTTCCTCAGCTGAATAAATCGCGATGTTAAGTTCTCCGTCCCTAATTAATTGAGAATAATAATTGTTATTATTACGATTGTTACAATCATTATCATCGTCGTTGTTGTTATTATTATTATTATTATGATATTCGTTATCACACATGGAATTTATATGGTATACATTTCTCTGCGGTAAAAAAATCGCATTACACTTCTGTTACAACATGGACAAAATAATAACAACAAAAACAATTTTTCGAATGACACACAACACGTGCGGATATAATATGTAGATACACATGTATATAAATTATACGAGTAGCTATATATGTACGTCGTAGTATATATGTATACATAGTAGATGGTGTATATATATATGTACGATATGTATATATATATATACGTGCGTGTATTCGTGTATTTAAGAGCGTGAGACTCACAACGAAATTTGGTCTGATGATAAACGTGAGTCATGTCTCAGGTCCGAAATGGCAAAACTGATCATGTTCGGATTCTAATGCGTACTAAAATGTAGACCTCGTTTCAGTCTTGACTTGGGGAAATAAGTGGGGGATGTGTAAGCGCGTTGCAGGCGAACGACGACGACAGACGGGACTTGCTGCTGCTGCTGCTACTGCTACTGCTGCTGCTGCTGCTGCTGGTTCTCTAGTCGTGTGATGGTGGTGGTGTGTTACTTGCTGTTGGAAGCGATGCTGAAGTGTTGAGGAAGGGAGGAGGACGTGAATTCATTGGTAGAGAGAACTGCTTGGGTGATATCCAACGAAAACAAACTGTATCGCCATCTCTCAATCGTTTCTCAAACCCCTCGAATCATCCGAATACACACAACTTTGAAAAACTCACTGTTTTACAGCACCCCCCACCCCATCGCCGCGCACGAGTGTCCCGAACGACTGCGTGTCGTCACGACGGTAAAAACCATCGTCGGGGTTGGTCTCTTGGCTCTGGAACTCCTATATGCATCCGGCAGCATCCTTCCAAAGAAACCTGAGAGCCAAAAGAATTGCTGCATTATCGACCTGATCCCGCAACCACCACCCACTCGGCGCCCTCGACCTCCTACTACCTCATCATGTAACGGCGCAATTCGCGGCATTTCTACACGTCGTTTTTTGTTAATGATATTCTTGTTATTGCGTAATTGTTAAATTCGTTTCTCTACGGTCGCTCCACCCTGTAGAGATGTTTTTTTCAACCGTTTTGTCATTTGTATGGGAAAATCGTTAGGTAAGATAGTCTATGATTTTTGAGTTTTCATTTGATCGATTTCTTCGTTGTATATCAAGGACATTGGGTCGTGGTTAGTTTAAAATTTTGATTCATAACTGCGGGTTTGAGAGGATAAAACGAAAGAAAAAGAATTCGAAAATTGTGGTAATCGGTGACTACGATTTATAACGAAATTCTTATTTTCCTTACAATATTATTTTCATAAGTAACACGATAGAGGAAGGAAAAGAAAAAAAAAAACCTCTGCAGCGGTCAGAGAAATTCAATTACGCTTCATAGAATTTGATCCTGCACTGACGGGTGGGGAGGACAAAAAAATCGTAGTTTCGTATTTTGCACGCACAGCAACCTGGACTACTCGTTAATTTTTCACGTTTGATTTTTTTTTGTCTGGAAAAAATATGGTCATAATCACAGACCGGATTAATTTATTGTTAGCTACCAAAAACCCAGACGTCTCAAAATACGTCGGTAAAAATCTTTGAAAATTTTTGGCATGTCCGGGGCCGGGGTATGGGACGGACGGACGACAGCTCACGCAGCTTGCGTCCGTTAGTCCTCGGGGAATTTGAGTTTTGAGTAAAAGGATCGCGTTATAGTATTCGACGAAGGTTGAGGGGGAGGATGGCCATCGGGAAGAGAGCAGTTGGGATCGGTTCTTTCCATTAGTAAATCTTTTCCGCACCCGACAGATGCAAAGATTTTTTTAAGTAAATCTCTAGTCCCTGGCAAACGTTAGGAGTAAAAGAAAACATCTGCGCGTAGAGATTTCGCGCGATTAAGTTTATTATATTTTCTTCTCTCGTCTTTAGTCATCCACGCACTTATCCAGAATTATAATTTCCGTTCATCGCGATCAGACAGATAGAGAGATGAATGCGTAGTGCGGAAAATGTAAATGATAAGGATGTGGGGATAAACTGATGTGTGAATTACGTCACGATTAAATACGTACGCGATATGAGATTTATTCATACATTTCCGAAAACGTAAAACGCGTCAATGTCTCGATTCATTACTCTTCATCCATGTGGTTAACCGATTGCCGTTGTTGTTTATAACGCTGATTCATTTATCTTCAAGGAAGAAGTCAGACCGATCCTTTTTTCTTCTCTCTCTTTTTTTACCGTTATAGCAACCGAATAAGAAATAACATTTTATTAGGGAACAACTCTAATCTAAACTCGATTATTCAACTTCTGTAATAAACTGGTAGGAGTTCGGTCACGTCGCATCGGATTGCAGAACAATCTGGCTTCGTAGATGTGTATTTCGGTGTGTGTGTGTGTGTTCTGCAATCTGTGCATGGGTATTCGAATTCAACTAACATAACGATGAAACGTTATAAACAAGAATTTATTTAGTCGAGGGACTATGAACTCAGGAACAAGGGAAGCTTTTGCATCGAGGGGTGCAAATATAAAGGGTGTACTTGTATTACGTTTCGTATGTGTGCGTATGTATTTTACAATCATCATCGAAGAATCGTTGGCGTACACCTATGTGCAATATAACTGAGGCGCACGCCACAATGAAAAATGCATAATGCAATCAAATGAATGCATTGCTCTACAAAACGTGCCGTCTATCGGCGAGTTTCGTAACTAAAGAGCGTTTCATTTCCTCTCCCCTTCAGCTGGCCGCTGTTTCCCATCAGTGAGAGCCGAGAGCTGAGAGCTGAGAGCGGGCCAAGTGCCGACGGACGGAGTGCAGCCATGTTTATTCACTGTAGGGTATTTCTTTGTTATTGCACTGTTGGGGATGCGCTAAATTAATTATTATGATCCAGTGTTCGCGCACATGTGTGAATTACCCGCGGGAACCACGTTTCACAAAATTTATACACATGTTTTAATAATAATAACACAATATTCGTCACCGTTTAAACATGTAGTTACATACATACGCGTATATGGATATTTTATACGTCCCTATGTACTATTTTATATTGCAACGCGAGTGTGACGGAAAGTGTTGAATGAAAAAGAAACGAAGAAAGTAAAGAAAAAAGAATTCAACAAAGTTCAAACGCCTTCGCGCGTGGTGTAAAATTATTTGGAAAAAAAAGAACGAAAATTAAAAATAAAAAACGAGTTGAAAAACTAGCAATGGATGAAATGCACAACGGCGTTGTACTAATCAAGTGTAAGTTACCAACCAACTGCGATGCTAGTGTTGTATATACATATATACATATTTAAACCATTATATATAATAATGCACATAACTATCTGGTAACTATTTTACACAAGAGTGTATTGGTGGTCATGGTGTGGTGCTTCTGTGTCGTGCAGGAAGCAGGTATCCCCGCGTTTTACTCTCACTGTCTGACGTATTTCATTCCATTCCATCCCATCCCATGTTTAATATTATACATCTATACGTACGTATCGGTTGAATGAAACTATGCAGTTTTACGAAATCCAACGTGCTGTTACGTTACCCCGTCGATGCACCGCGTGAAATATATATGTAGATGCTTTTGTTTTTTTTTTTTTTCATCTTTTTCCTTTCGGTGGTATCTTTACGAGTACTTCCGGAAGTTGTAGAGAGAACGCGATCGAAGGACGGTTTTATTTCCTACGGGTATTGTAATGACGGTTAATTAAATTATACTCGCTTTTAATTAAGGCTAAACGCACGCGTTACCTATAAGGATTATGTGTATTATAAACTATCATCCTCTCGTGTAGCAGTTTATATTATGCTCGTTCAACCGAGCCAGCAGGTACAGTATAATTGTATCTACGATCGCGTGATCGAATGAAATAATAATGCGGTAAAACGAGTCGGTTGTTATATCTATATAACTAGTTGCTTTGAGTCATTATTATTTGACCTGTCAAACTCTCAAAAACTACGTTATAACAAATGAAAAGTTACCAACACCCACGTGAATATAGGAACTTGAGTCACGTATGGGAGGAACTTTTGAAATTAAATTTGCGAATAATTAAAACTTCTTGGTTTTCGTATCTGTAACGCGTGCATCCGGCGCGTCCTAATATCGCATCTGCTACTCCTTCTTTTTCTCCGTTTTTATCTTACTCTGTCCTCAACGCGACACAACGTGCGCAGAAGTTGAGAAACTAAAATCGGTAGTATTTGCCGGAGGACAATGACCTAGTTAGGTCTATAATTGAACGCCTTGAAATCTATATTCGACAATTATTTTCGTTTTACCCCCCTTACAAAATGTGTCCAATTGCCGTTACTCTTTTTTTATATATGCGAATATGTAGTATTTTTTGAAACATAGATAAAGCGTGACGCGCCCCTGGTCCATATAATCGACATAATAAAACTAAAAGTACCACCATCATTGCTATTATTATCACAACTCATATACGAATCTTTTAAATCCAACCGCCTTGACTACTATGACACGTAAAATCATTCCTCGTTTTCATCCCTCTCTGCCTGTATAGTTGATGTATAAGTATTTTACTCACGATTTGAAAAAAGAAGAGAAATGAAAGAAAGAAAGAAAGAGAAAGAAAGAAAGTCCACGTTATGGGGGTCCGTAATATTAATCACAAGATTTTCATTCCTTCAGGACCAGCAGCATTATCATTGTTGCCTTTGCATTGTCGGCTTTTAAAGTCATTGTCATAAATATTCGAATAATTTCTTTCCTCCGCACGTATATTAGGTTTATGTATATCAGCGGTATGCGTGGGTGTAAATTTTATCCATACGTAGAATTTACCACCGAGCGTCTTGTGTATATCGTGAGCATGTACATACATACATATATACACTATACATACACAGGTATATTATATTATAGGTATACCTGCACCTGCCAGACTGAACCTATAGTCCCTTCGAGTTCTCTGCAGTGTTCATTGTTTGTACAGGACGTGAGGAACGGGTCTCTCTCTCTCTTTATATGCACTTGGTTTGCCGGTGCGGCGGCGTAAATTGTAAATACAAAAGTGACAAAGCTGCTGCTGCTGGCTCTTATAAATATAATACACCTATATGGATGACTAAATATACAGCTAATTCTTCGATGAGGAGGGGAAACAAAAAAAAAAAGATTAGGGAAGAGAAACTAGAAAAAAGAAAAATGAAAAAAGAAATTTGGAATGACAGCCATATGTGTGAACAAGAATGGGATGGTTTCGTAGAATTTCAATGACTATGAAAATCGCTGTAGGCTGAGAAACGAAAAATAGGAGAGAAAAAAAAAAAAAAAACCGACAAAAAAAAACAGGTCGCGCGCGATTGGAATGCACGCGTGTAAAATACCCACGCCTTGCAGTATGTATGTACCGTATACATAGTCGACGGAGATCGTGAAATCTAAAGGTTTAGAAGAGAAATAAAAATAGAAAAAAGAAGACACACGCTGACAGTGTATGTACATCATACCATCGACGATAAAACCCTGTAGAGCGCGGTGGGGTTTTTTTTTTTTTTTTTTTTTTTCCCCCCCTCTAGAGCTTTTGGTATTCGGTTTTTACCATCGATGTTGCGTATTATCTGCTCTGAAACTTTGAAGTTTTTGGTGCACTGTAATGTGCGCGGTTATAACATTAGTGCTTGTGCAATGCGCTATAATATTATTATATCAACAGCACCGGTGCGAACGCACAAATAAAATTTATGGTTACGTTGGATAGTTTGGTTTTCAATGTAGTAGCGGCGTATTATATCTGCAGCTGAAGGGAATAGAGAGAATACAGAAAAGACAGAGAGCGATTTGAGAAGAAGTCCGAGAGTACACGGCACACCGATCGTCGTGGGTAGCTGGTACAGTAATAAAGAGAGAGTCGTCGTACTCGAGGCTCGTGCTCTCCTCGTAGAGTCCCGTCCCGGCCTTAGCCGATGCTGGTGTTGCTGCTGCTGCTGCTGACTATCAGTGTTTCGGAAATAATCTTTCGAGAAGAAGAAGAAGAAGAAGAAGTAGGAGAAGGAGAAGAGGAGAAAGAATAATAGTGTTTCTCGTGTCTTTTAGTTTCGTCGGTCGTGTTACTCGTGCTCTTCGTGTTCGTGGTCGTGTGGCAACTATAGGTATACACTAATAGGAGTCAGTCGGGAGGCGCGCTGTGGGTCGAAGAACATTGTGGAGAAAAAAGATTTTTGGTCTCGGAAAGAGGGAGAAAGAAGTCGGTAGAAAAAGAGATAAAGAAAGAAATAGCGAAGCGGGAGAACGAGAACTGGGAAGGAGTAAAAGAAGAGGAAAGAAAAGGGAGAGAGACCGGGATCATAGGGAGGCGTCCGGAGGTACAGTCGGAATGAAAAATTATACGAATAGGATAACTTGACCAACTTTTCGAGGGGGTGTGTCTCGAACAATTTTCTTTTTTTAAAGTTTTTTGTTCTCCTCGTTAGAATTAAACGTGCTAGTATGCTTAGAATTTAGAACGAGAGTGTTAGATGTTATTGAACAGACATCGTGAGGATTTTAAAATAGAAAAACACACTTGAACATTACCTCTTCAGTTATTACGAAACACGTTTCGAATAAATAAACTTTCGAAATTTATTTCCCCCCCCCCATCCCCGAAATATTCGCACACTTCATTTTTATCGCGTCCTGAATTGTTGAAATTTTTTATTCGACTCTTTACGCGCTAAGTTTAATTGTAAGTTGGGATGAATTGAAGTAGTCCAAATGTAACCCTCTTTGGCCCCCTCCTGACCACAATTCGCTTTGTTACGTGACGTTTATTTTCCCACGTGTAATTGCAGCGCACAAACTACTGGCGGGCGGCATAGTTCTGCTTATTTTTTAATTGCAATCGTTTATCGTACGTGTATGTATATACGGTGCATGTATACCTTGCGAAACTTGCGGATGCTGTTAATTTGTCTAAACGATTTGCGCAGTCGTCTTTCAGAGCTGAAAAATTATCCCTTATTGCGTTCAATTCGATAAAAATACTATTAAAAAAAAAAAATAAAACAAAAAAACAGAAAACAAAAAATGCCATGTCCTATAAAATGACTCGTCCAAGCTAATAGGATAGAAAAAAAAAAAAAAACAATGTTTCTATTACACTTTGAAAGAAATTTGATCCTTCTTCAGGGGTTGTTACTTTTTCTCATCGATCCAGACAAAAGACAAGTGCTAGGTTATAAAACGGTATAGTTTTCCCTTTTATACCCCAGGAAAAGTTGAAATAACTTCAAAGTGTATAATGGGTCATATAAATTTCGAGTACCCACTTCTGTGAATTGTGGGGTGGTATCTTATTGAACCGTTTTCGATCCGGACTACGGTATATTCTTATCTACTTTGAGAAGATATTTTATATACACAAGATGTACACATACGATCATTCTTCACTTGGACGTACATAACAGCATACGCTCTTAATCGGTTTTATAAAAATAACAATAATCATTATTATTGTTGTTGTTGTTTTTATTATTTTATCATCGCTCTCTACTTTCTGACCAGTGCTGAAGTGTGTACAGTATGAATGTTGCCGCGATTGTTTACAATTCTTTAGACCTTATTTATCGTTTATCTTATTTCTATACGTTGGTGTTGCATAGGTTGGACAGTGTAAAAAGCGTTGTACGTACGTACAAGCTACATGCATTTACATGGCGGAATATATTATAAGTATACGTGTGCAGTTTGCTTTTAACTTGCGTGAACTTTAAAATGGATACATCCAGTCATCATTGGGGACGCACATGGGGGCTCATAATATAAGCTCAACTCACTGTTATCATTTGCATCCGCTCATAACCGAGCCTTATATCTTGTCAGTCTCATTTCAGTCTGTTCGTTCGCTTCGTTCACGTTACAGTCGACATCCTTAAAAGAGAAAAGAAAGATCGGCAGTCATTTTTCTATTCTATGTATTTCTAGTGCTTTAATTCGTGTGTGATAAATTTTTAATCCAATCACCCGCTACATCGATTTGTCCAACATTTTTTTGAGGAATAATAAAAACCACCCGATGACGTTGTGAAATATTATTTGCTTTTTGGGAACAACACGCATCAGAACTCGAATTTTCTGATATTTTCTTCGGCCAACCGAATGAGGTACGAAAAACGTAGAATTTTTTTTTTTTTATTCCCTCGTATTTCGTATAGCGTAGATATTTATGTGTTTGTTGATATAATTTTTTTTAACAGCATCAAATTTTTTTCCGTTTTAGTTAATTTTTAATAATCCGTATAAGGAAAATTTTCTAAGAGATCGCGTGTCAAATTTTATTTCTGTTGTGACTGACTGAAGTGGGTACGGGTTATCACTTATCAAACTTTCGGGGTATAACAAAAAAGGTTAACTATTTAAATAAATCGTTATTATCGCAAGATTCTGTACAAGCACGCAGTCGGTGAATTTTACTCTCATGCTCTTTTATATGCGTGTTACAACTTATGATATATTTACTTTGAATATTATACGATAACCCCAAGAGTTGCAGGTTTATCCGAATATACATTTGTGTATGTACGATTTTACTTGTTTACTGCTGCATGCATACGAGATTTCATTCTACACCAGTTTCTCATTCTTAGCGGGCAACGAAATATAAATTCTTGTGAAAAAGGAATGAAAAAAGATAACGGGGCACAAAAAAACAAATATAAAAAGTGGACATACTATACACGCCCGTCAATAACAACTTGAAAACAACATCGACTTCAAAAATTTAACGGCTGCACTGGATTTGCACAAATTTTATGATCCATCCCGAAAAAATGTAATGTCATCTCTGCGATGGGGTAAAATTTCACATTATTTTTTTTCTTTCTTTTTTTTTTTTTTATTTTTTACATTGATTGTTGTAATAGGGTAACGTAAAAATTCGAATTTGTACTCGATAATTTGTGTAACAATCGTAATGTATTAATCGACGCAATCGATACTTGACATTATATTAATAGACACTTCCGTCATTGTACAGCAGATGACCGTACAAAATGATATAATATGTATTATATACATATATATATTGCGGTGTACTTATACGTACACAAGCGAATGACTAACAATATAAGATGAAGTATTAGAATCGTTGATCGTTTGACGTGCATAATAATACTATACATATAGATTTTAAATACTCACATATTTATATGATAACAATATGCGAATATATGTATATATACGTGTAATTGTACTTGTCCATATAGGTATGTGGTACATTGGTGGGTGCATGATTGACAATGAATGGTATACCCATGTGTATGTATCACGTGTACATATGTACAGAGGTACTCCTCATGTACTCGGCGTAGTCACAAACTTCGCAGTATGGCTGAACAATCTATATATTCTGAACCTGTTCGTTTACTACCTACGCGCGTTTCTGCTCCCCATAGTTCCAACAATGAAAGAGCTTGTCTCCTCGTGGACCAGCTTCCAAGACTTTCCAGTTTTCTTGCTCACTCGCTCCCTCACTTGCTCGCTTACTTCCTTCCAGGCTAAGGCTTGCTCCTCCGCATCGCTCACTCTCGTATGTACAATTTAGGTAACATCCACCGTGTTTATACGTACCTGCTGTAATATCACTCGTATAACTCCCTCATAGAGACGAGAAACTTGAACGATTAAAAGTTCTGTCCGTGAAGGACGCAAAAACTGCACATGCGACGTTACGATCAACATGCGGCTGCGTCAGAACGTGATATTCAAGAAAACTATCAGTTTCCCAAATTTTTTAAAGCTAATCTTCTCTGAGATTTTCGTTGCGCGTCACGAAGGTCGAACAAAATTTCAATCCTCTGCCTTGAAGAGCATGATTTTTTTTTTTTTTTTATGACCCAAAAAATAGTCTGCAGAAATTTCAAAGCGTCTGTACCACGAAGGAACCCTTTGGTATATCGAACGAAACTGACGGACGATTTTCGGAATTTTCTCGAATACTTATTTGTGTTGTAAAGTCTACGTATACGATCGTTACATGTACTTTTAGAGATAAATCTGAAAATGATCTCTGCTGCAACTATGAATGTTTGTACCGCAGGTGCAGAGCTTTGTTCGTAGAAATATAATGCAATGTGGTATTATTACCCATTTTCGTGGTACGAGCAGGTGGTGTTGTTTGATTAATTGTTTCGTGATTATAAGCGTGCGGTAGTTAAATGCTCGTTTAGCGTTTCTCCTTTTATGCGCGCGGTAGTCCGAATAGCGTGGGATAGTTTTTTTTGTTCATTCTCTCTCTCCATTTTCTTTCTTTCTTTTTCCTATTTTAGATCATATATATACCTACAGCACGGTATATACCGATTAGTGATTCATTGCTTGTATCGCCGTTGAAAAGAAATGTTCATATTTGTATCGCCGTTTTTACTTCTATTTAAAATAATCCACTCGTCGTCCGTTTAATTTGCAGCGCAGGGAAATATCATACGTTTGAAATCGTGGGCGGATTTACAATCGCCTACCTCGCGAAGGTTTTGCCGAAATTGAAATTAATAATAATCATGATAAATTTTTCGAATAAAGGTAATGCAATAGCATGTCCTTGTAAAATATAATGTTTAGCGGTTTCCTTTGAAGATGCCCAAAAATGCCGAACTATCAAGCGCTGCGGCTATATATATGTATATATGTAGGTATATCTGTATACCTTTAACCTCCGTGATTGAAATGCATATTCTCTACCTACTTTTACTGAAATTAACAGCTGAGGGGAATTAAAATGGAAAGATTGATGTGAGGACGAAATTAGCGACGTGTGCGTGCCGGGTTGAATTTAATATTATTATGATCATCATTACGGTTTTTTTTCTCTCTTTTTTTTGTCAGCATCGTTAAACGCTTTGAGCATGAAAGTGAATTTAAATTATTTCATGTTTGATTATCACTCTATTTTTAGAGTATAGGACGTTGGCAATAATTATTTTACCGTTGTACTCCGTATGAATCACTGCAGATCAAATTAAGATAGCATTTCATACATTTTTTAACCGAGGAGGAAATTTTGTTGCTTCTACCAGGCTGTGTATATGATTACATTTATTTCCACCTCTAATTGTAAGCGAATATAGAGAAAGTCATAATATTTGGAAAGAGTGATCGATATCGCCGGTAACAGCCTTTGAATTTATTATATTGAAAATGCGTTATGCGATCAAAGAAACCAATAGAATTACCTACCCGTAACTTGCTTATGTAGCTGGGGGATAAATCATGATCGTTCAAAGTCACCGTTCCGTGTCGTGTTTAAAGATATATTATAACGGAATGATACGCTCCATGTGTCTTTCCTCCTGCACCCGGCAACTTTTAGTACACGCGCGTGTGCCTAATCTGCATTTATAATATACACCTAACTGTGCTAAAGTAGTATTGGTAGGTTGGTTGGCTGGTTGGTTGGCATGCAACTGACTGTATGATTTTTACTAGCCAAGCATCCGTGCGACCGTATAAATAATCGAAATACCTTCCCCTCCCGATTCAACAATCGATGCATACCATTAAATACAAAAAAAAAAAAACAAATTCAAATAAATTCAATTATGTTGGCCGATGCCATAGCAATGGCCACGATAGTACGGAGTTTGGCTCAGCATAATTTGCGTTTCAAAATATGATGATCCAGAAAGTAATGTTGAAAATGTCGTATAAGCAATATGTTTAATTTTTTTTTTTTTGTACCGTTTTAATGTCGAAGCGAAAATAATTATTCGATCGTTGGATGGTGCAGTGAGGTAGAAATTTTCTTTGAACGGTGACCGATGGATTTAATTGATTGTTAGCAGCGCGTGAGGTTGATTTTTATTTTTTTTTTTGTTAAAGATGAGCCCCGTTCGAGATGTAGATCATGGGATGACGTAGGCTCAGCTAGAATGGAGTCGGCTAGCCAGCAGCATAGGAATCCTCATCCTCCGTTGGAGGCAACCATGTCAACGCAATCTACTCAGTCTGCACGCAGCGAGGACTCTTGGTGTTCCGCATCTGATCATGACCTTTCTTCCGATGATGAGAGCGAGAAAAGTAATATCAGTATTAAGTGAGTATTCGATGATATTTATAAAAAAAAAAAAAAAAAAAAATGATAAAATTGCTTTTGGTTTTATTTTCATTATTTATTTTGCATCGACAGCAAGTCAATTGGTTGCATGGAATAAACTTATCATTCTTGTCAATTTATCACCAGAAGTAATGGCCAGTTGAGGAGTACTCTACACAAAGCACGAACGCTATGTGATAAATGGAAATCTCAAAACTTGAGAGCTAACAATACAGAACCGCTGGAATCACCTAGTAGCCAAGGGAGACTGTCGAGATGGTTCAGTATTCGAAGAGGATCTACTCATCAGTACGATGTCGATACATCCGATACTGTTTCCTTGACCAGTCCCATGAAGGCTTCGCAAATGCCGCAGCTGTGCGAGGTAAGGGGTTTACTTTGATTTTTAGCTCACATGCAATCTAGGCATATTCAAGTTATGCACCGTGGTCTTTAATACTGTTCTTCTTCTTAGGTCGAAGAGGAAAATGGAGCCATGGTGCAGTTTCAATGTATGCAACAGCGGAGACAAGCACCACCAACCCTCCCTCCCGTACCTTCTAATTTAACACCCCAACAATTGAAGCGTCGACATATCGTGGCTGCAATTGTTCATTCGGAAAATAGCTACGTAGCAACTCTACAGAGGCTTGTTAACGTGTGTTGATTTTTTGTCAAAATACTAATATCACGATCTGTTACGCCATTTCACTAACATCTTTTATCTTTGGATATTTTTATAGGACTACAAAAAACCCCTAGAGGAATCATCACCACCGGTACTGGGGCAGTCAAAAATATCAACGTTGTTTCACAGGCTGCCAGAAATCCTCCAGTGCCATACGCTGTTTAGGATCGCTCTGGCTGAGTGCGTTCGCTCCTGGGATAAAGATGAAAAACTAGGTGACGTATTTGTCGCTAGTTTCAGTAAAGCTATTGTACTTGATATCTACAGCGGCTTTATCAACAATTTTTCCGTTGCGATGGACTTGGCTAAACAAGAATCAAAGCGAAAGACTGCTCTATCCGATTTTTTTAAGGTTGGTTCAGTTACAAAAAACAATTTGGTCATTGAAACTTTCTTTTTGTATCAATCGAGTCCCTCGGTTGTGAATAACCTGAGAACGGATTGAAATAAATTTAATTTTTTCAGGTCAAACAAATTAGTGCTCACGACAGGCTGTCGTTTTTTGGACTGATGGTGAAACCGGTGCAGAGGTTTCCACAATTTATATTATTTTTACAAGTAAGCATAAGTTTGTAAATAATGTCTATGACAGGTTTATCAGTGGATCTAAATTTTGGTTATTAATTTTAATTTCGTGTGACTTTCAGGACTTATTAAAACATACACCTCAAGGCCACCATGACAGAATGTCGTTGCAGCTGGCATTGACCCAACTAGAGAGCCTGGCAGAGATGTTAAATGAGAGGAAACGCGAGGCTGAACAATTCCAAGCATTTAAGGAAATGTTGCGTCATGTTTCTGGCAAACTCTCTCACCGTCCCCTTTCCTCTTCTTCGCGTTATCTAATAAGAGAGGATAATGTTACGCAATTGGTGAGCATAAAACTTGATAATTGTGACAATCCTGCAAATTTGCCTTTATTGCACATGACTGATCGAATGATTTCAACTTTAATAGGAATTTAATCAAAATGGGATGATTACAAAGTCTAAAAGAAGACGACTGCTGCTGTTGAACGACCTAGTCGTATGCGTATCTGTAGCACCAAGATCTACCGAAGATTTCTCTGGCAGTGAACGTCTGAGTTTAAAGTGGACATATCCTGTAGCCGATGTCGAGGTATATCTAGTAACCACATTTATGATTCCGTTCTGCATAATTATTCTGAGTTATCGCACTTCTTGAAAACTGGAAAAATCATTACAGTCAGGAAATTCCCAGGTTGCTGAACAATGTATTGAAAGTGATTCAAATTTTCAAGAACTGCTATGATTTTATAAATTTCAGATTCAGGATACTAGTACATCGCCAACATTGAGTCGTCTGCTTACGGCTGGACTAAATAAGGGTGGCAGCTTAAAATCGGATCGCAGTGGAGAAGGTGGGCAGGCAGGTGCGGACAGTTTGTGCGCTGAGATGAACGATTTAATGCAAGATTATGAAGTCATGTCCAGAATCAGTGATCTAGTTGCTCAACTCAAAGGATCTTATAACGTGAGTTGACATTTTTAAAAATATTGTCAAGCTGGGGAGCCACATATTTGATATTTTCAACTGTTCTAAATTTAACGTTATCTCCAGGGTATGACTGCGGAAAATACAAAGCAAATTCTACAGTCCATTCAATCGTCCATACAACAGAAAGACGAGGATATGGTATGGGCGGACAGCTGTTGTCTACAAGTAACAACAAAACAGGGTCAGATGTACACATTTCAAACCGAAAATCCTTTCGTCAAGAAGGATTGGGTGACGGAACTAAGATTGGCCCAATTAGCTCTAGACCCCAACAATTCACCAGCTTGGGAAGTTCCTGAACAGGAACAGAGACCTTCCACAAAAATGCCTCTGTTCGTTAGCTCTCAGCCTGTTTATCACTCGCAACATCAGTCAGAGGTATCGTCGAGCTATCATTATTGTGAACCGATTAGAAAGTGCCAAAAATGAATTATCCGTGACTAATTTTCACTGAATTTTATCTACAGGTACGATGTGGTTGTTATTACACGACACAAAATCCTCGCCCAACTAGACGGCGTGGAAGAACTTTGAGCTATCTTTGGATATGTACAAGCGACGCAGTGTCCAGTCATGTTACAGTCTTTGGCCAGTCGACGACCGCCGCAGCTACCGCTTTGAAACAAGTAACTGCTTTTGATTTGGTAGAAACCAAAGTTGCAGCTATCGAGTTTATCAAGGGCCTTTATAACGAGCCTATCTCACTTGCCAGTGATCTTGTATGGATGGGAACAGATTCTAGAAAGTTAATAATCTATGCAGCTTCGGAACCAGAGAAACAAGAAGAGCTCGGCAGTTATCCAGTCTCAGGGCCTGTAGTACAAATTAAATATCATTGCGATAACGTTTTTGTCGCGTTGGGTAATGGATCGCTGTTGATGTTCAAAAGGCAATTTGACGGAAGCTGGCTTCTGAGAGATCCTTTGGTAATATCGTTAGGCAGTGATCCAGTCTCCTGCCTAATGCCTATTAATTCCTCCGTTTACGCTGCCTGCGGTAAAAAAGTTTGGGTTCTTAATGGAAACACCGGAGAAATAACCAAAAGTTTTAGTGCTCAACACGAACACGTTGGCAATGTGAAGCTCATGGCTCATTCCGGTGTTGGTCTTTGGGTTTCGTTAAAAAATTCTAGTACCGTTTGCCTGTATCATACCGAGACGTTTAAACATCTCCAAGATATCAACATTGCGTCAAACGTATTAAGGGTCACAAAACCAACTAGTTCAAATAATTCTTGTGGTGATAATTTGAACAATAACCAAACAATCGTTACAGTAACTGCTCTGATGGCATGTAAGGGATTGTTGTGGGTGGGAACAAATGTTGGCATAAGCCTAACCATTCCACTTCCTCGTCTGGAAGGTGTGCCTATAATCAGTGGTCGAGTTAACATATCATATCATGCTCATTTCGGTCCAATTACATTTTTACTAGCGATACAGAATAACAAAAATACTACAAATTGTATTAAGGAGGAAATTATCGAAGAGGACAGCGTACAGCTTAGAAGCAAGGATGTAGAACATATTCATCGGCAAAGGGATAGGGCCAGTTTAGATGTTTCACTGTCCAGCAACATGGCTAAGCTTAAGCAACAACTTACTAGTAGCCCTGTCATGTTACGGCGTAAAAGAAGTAAGGAAAATGAATACAGAGGATCAAAAACATTGCCCCGTGGACTAGGCTGCGGCGGTTGTTTATTGTCGAGTTCAATCACAAGTTCACAGAGTTCGGGTGAGAACTGCGACGTTTATGGATTATATGGTGAATTAATGTACGTTAAAGATTATGAGAATGAAAATAGTTCTGGTATTGATCCTATATATGAAACGCTGAGACAAAGCGACCCGGAACTTGCAGCTATACCAAACAAAGTAAGTACATTAGATCGGAGGTTAAAAATGAAAATCACCAGACCCAGATCTTTGGATTTATCAAACTGGTCCGTAGATTCCCACGCGAGTTCTTTGTACACTTCGTCCGGTTCTGAAGAAAACTTATCGCTAAAAGCTGGAAAATTGTCGAGGAATAGCAGTAGTGCAAGTAGAAATGCCCCGTACGAAATAGCGCTTTCGGCCAACAACACTATCCCACCTGTTAAGGAAATAACTCCCATGCCCAAGTCGAAGGGCAACAATAAGAAAAATAACAAAGGAGCGCAGCAAGTTGACCAGCCTAAACGCACTGTTTTGACATTAATGGGAGGAAGAGGGTACATAAATTGGAGACTGCCCAATATACAATCTGTTGTAGATAAAAATCCAAAGTCAACGTACGCGTTGAAAGATCCTAATAGTAACGACGCACATATTGTATTATGGGAAATGAAGTTATGATACCCTGTAATCATAAACCGGTTGGATTTTGTCTAGTTGGGAAATTACTTTTCGCTTTTGCCGTGGATCGTTGACTGAAATCACTTCGACTATGATCTATCGGTCTGATCTTCTTCTGCTGATAGCCTAATTTCAAAGCAGTCACATTGTGATACAAAATCACGGCGCGAAATGTTTATTTGTGATTTGAGAATCTCTATCGAAAAAGTCTGGATGCAATCGCAAAGATTCTGTTTGAAGAGTTTTCGTATCTGGTGGAGCAGTTAAGAGTACTTCAGTTTAAGTAAAAGTACGATTCAGTGACGGTACGACAAGAAGTGTGTAGAGCACACCTCCGACATATGCATTCATAAAAATCGTTGAATTTGATGTAAAGATGATTTCGTTCAAACTTTTGTGATCTAAAGCACGTTAATTTTTGTGTAACATGATTGTTAAATCACAAAATGTCGTCCGGATAGAATAATAAAGTATACTTAGAGGTATACTGAATAACGTTTATGAAAAATCAGGCAGGTGCTAATGCTTTGTTTTTTTGTTTTTTTTCCTCCAAAGTTATTCGCGTGCATAGAATATTTTATTATTATGTACATAATTTGTTTCTAGACTTTGTTTCACCTATGCAGGGGTGTGCTCTGAAATTATAACGTAGAAGTGAGGGACTGAGACAAATTTATTACGTTTTTATCAACTATGGTAAAGAGTTTTATACGAGTTTATAAATATATATTATATAGTGCATATAATTCCTATGAAAACAAGGCCTAAGTGTATTGTATATAGCGTTAAACTGAATAGTATTAACAACTAGTTTCGCCATACAGTATTTCATTGTGTTATTAAACAATTGAAATCACTAGCGTTCACTATTGCATATTATATCGAATAAATAATATCCGTCACTAGTCAGAGCATTGTCCCTGTGTATTGAGATTTACGATGACAATATGAGAGATATGAATCTCATTATTGGTTGTAACTGAATTGATTACAAGTTATGAATGGAGCATTAGTTGAAATTGTTGATTCAATTGAAGCTTTTTTTTTACTTTTCATTCCATGCTGCGGCAGTTGACTCGATGTAATTGGTTGTTTTTCTTTTCTTTTTCTTTCTCTTTTTTGTTCAGATTTTGCAACAAAAGCTTCTTCAATAATGCCTACTTTTAAGCAAAGTAAGATTTACGCTTTAAATTGGATAACAATATTCTTATTTCAAACACTGATGAAACAAAGATGCAAAGTCTGTTGAATTTATATTACGATGGCCAGAATTGGAGCATTTTATACGTTCGTAGTACCACCTATAACTCTATCTATGTATGTAATATTATACAAATATTAAGGATGTTAAAATAGATCTGATAATGTTAAAATATGCATAGTGATATGTTTTCCATCTTTTTATATTTTATCTAAATGTTAGCGCATCAAATTATTTTTGACTCAAAATTATACCGCTAGCGTAATTATTGTTGCATACAAAGCGAAGAGACTAAGATTCTCTGATGTTAAAGGAACATACGTAAATATAATTCAAAACATAAAGTAAGCAAAAACAAGATTGTCTATCATTTGTTGTGATAATGGTTTGAAATTTATGTCAGTTACCCAGTGATCTATCGTATTGTACTTTTTGGCGACAAATATCGTTAAGTTTGCTATTTGCTGACACAAATTAGTTTAAGAATGATGTATGTACATATATAATATATATGATCTTGTGCATCAAGGCCCATTTTATACAATATTGTTTAGCTTAACATGTTTGTATTTTGTACACAACTTTCTTTTGAATGCATATACAAAGAAAAAGAAAAAAAACTTTCTATTTATATGTATATTAGTTTAAGTAGTTAATACTGGTAGTGCACTGATACTTGATCATGTATATTTATTATTTAAATAAATATAGCATTATTTCTTGGAGAATCATTCACTGATGGTCACAAATGATTGTGATTCGATAAACATTTGAGCGATTTTATGTCGTGTCAGTCAGCAAACTTTTGTTGTCCAAATTTCAAACTGGTTTTCATGAAAATTAAATGATATTCAAGGATTTTGTCAAATGATTTCACATGAAATTCATCGACCACATTGAATCAGTCAATGGCAGATCTGCATTGGATGAGAGGGGCAAATCTGAATGAATAAAAATAAGTATTCGTTCACAACGTCTTTTCATTTTCATAATAAGTAGTACAGAGTTTGTAATTTTGAGGTAATTGTCTTGCGATTGAATTGCAGAATTTAGCTCTTCCCTTTATAGTTGTATAGATTGCTGGAATATAAATAAGAAAAAAATTTTTAGTCTTAGGTTTAAGTGATTATTACATTGACGAGAATTCAGGATATCCTTCAGTTGGTAGTGCATGTAATGATTAATCATGATCTCATTTTATTCGGTAAGAGTTTTTCATCATTTAGGGAATTTAAATAACACCGTTTGTAGCGATTGGTTCAAGAGCTCCAGTAATTAAAAATGTTGTAAGTTAACATACCTAGTTATAAATGACATTATGCTGCTTTCCAGCCCAGACTACGTCACTTCCTTGCTCTTGCTACAGACTCACATCTTCTGTCATCTCTATTTCAACTTTTCCATATTGTGCAGGAATAGATTCTGGGAAAAAAAAATAACGGAGGTATCAATTACCAGGAAGTTGCGGAACAGAGCAGCAGTCTACTGAAATGTGGTACATCTTCAGTTGGTAGTGCATGTATGAAATAATCAGGGAATCATACTATTCGGTAATGTGTGTCATCATTTCGTTTTTACAAAGTAATGCCATGGGATTCTAAATGCAGAGTGAAACTCAAACTTACAGATTATCATTGAGAGACGGTTCGACGAGTTACGAGGAGTTGCATTAGATAAATTGCCCAGCCTTACGACAGCTTTGGAAATAAGCTCATCTTAGAAGTTCTAAGTTTTGATCTGCAATCAATGATGGATATATTAGAACCATGGTAATGTTAAAATTATGAAAATAAACAAAACTGTCACATCAGTTGGTAGTGCATGTTTGAAATAATCACTAATATCATACTAATCGGTAAGTATTGTCATCAGTTTTCTAGAATTACAGAAAAAAGATTTAATTCCTGATTACAGACAGTCCAAAACGCATACCTTAGAATTCATCCTTCGCAGTTAGACCACCTCCTTGTAAGACTTCTGCCTGCTCTGAAAAATTTTATGGAGCACCTGGAGAACAGAAAGATAATTTTTGCGCTATTAATAAAGTTCTAGTTAGAAATTCAGAGTATTCATTACTATCTGAGCATGATACTGATAATGAGGTATAATCGAGATATCTTTTGAAATTTGAATGAACTCTTAAATGGCAAAATAACCACTCAGCAAAATTATTATATTCTTCATCTAATCAGAAATTTAATTTAACTGCTGAAAGTCTTACCTAGAGTATGATGTTTCCAGATTCCTCATATTCACACGTACGAATTTGGTACGGACGATACGAACACACGAGGCAAGACGAAGCTACTGATTCTTCAAAAGCAAAATGAATGCGTTTCCTGTTGGCTGTTGGGCTCAAGTGAGTGTTCTTCAAGCCGATTCTTCACAACCATGAATAGTTAGACAAAGCGGCCATATTTTAATATACCTGTGGATTCGCGTTCGCGAGGTGCATCGCATCTAGAAATTCGTTGCTGGAAGATCAGTGTACTTGTTGGTTCATGGTTACGCACATACTATGCATTCGAGTTCGTATGCACGCCATTAACATTTGAGAGAGCTCAGATGTTTACTTTTTCTTTTTCTCTTTGTGTTTTGTAATGTCATACCTAAATACGTTCGCGAAAGTGTCATACGAAACCTCGAACATTTAAGTTTTTATTATTAATATTTTACCCACCTACGCCGGGTTAGTAATGGATACAAACTAATCACCCTAATTATCATTGACAATTATTCAGACCAGTGACTAATATTTGCTTGTGATTAATGATTACGTGAGTCTTAACTATCCCCGTATTGTCCAAGTGGCCAAGTACGCGCCGCGTAAGTGTAAAATGCGTTATCCGCACTACCTATCCACATTTATGTTCTAAACAAGTTACTTATCCAATCTAAAACTTCTGTTAAAAGTTTTTAGAGTTCGATATCATAGCTACCATTGTTGTGTTCTATTGTTCGAATCTTCAAATTCCTCTTCGATCTGTCACTTTTCTTGTCCTTCGTTTACATTTAAACGATAATTTACAACTGGCTCTATTAATAATTTTCTATTCAGAGAAATTTTAATTTTGTAATTTTTTTTATTCTTTTTCATGATACTTCGTCTTTTATTTTATTGAGATGCTTTTCATGTACATTAATGGCTACTGTTTTATAACTGCTTTTACTCTTGAAAAAATTTGCAAATGTATGAATTCGTCATTCACTTATGATACAGAATACCTTGCAACCCGATACAATGGCTCAAACAACTACGATCGAAACTGTCACCATCACCAGACCGTTGAAGGTAAGAAAAAAGTATTTCTAATTTTCAATTCTGATTTGATTTGAAACAATTGTATTCCATACTGTCCCAACAATGTCTTGCCTTTCCAACAAAACGATCTTCAGCAACAAGTGGTATATTATGTTCATGCATTTTACAAGAGCTAGAAATATTGTAACATTCCACGATCTGTATTGAACATCATCTGACAGTCTGGATTCTGACGACCAATGTCTAGACACTTATGTTTTTAGAATTCCACTGCTAATGCACTAGCTAACAGAACTTATTTAGTACTATCATGCAATAATAAGATAAGCGTCTTAAATTAGTATTCTGACACCTAGAGATATGACAATCTTTTAAAGTGTGACTAGGTATTAAATATTGAAAGGAAGCACAGAGTTGTTCAAGTAGCAGCAACTTTACTCCTATTCAAACCTTATTATTCTAAATAATTCTTAGAAAAATTGTGTGATTGTTAAACTAAACTGATCAATAAGATTTCTTGAAAACTTTTTGAATCGCACAATGGCCCAAGATATTCCTTATCTGCATGCATTTGAAGATTTATCTCATGAAATATAATGCAGCCAGTATAGTCCCCGTTTTAGACCAGTATGCTCTTCAAAGCATAACGTTGAATCTACTGCAATCCGTTTCGAGTTTTTTTCTCCCCTTCCGCATTGAATTAAATATACGCACTCAAAGGTTCACATTGCATGGGCCCTTTTCACATCAAGAACAAAATAAAATCCCATTATGCTCTTCGTCTCTATTGTTATAATGGACCTGTAGGGTGCATAAAAATTGTGTAAAAAAAAATATATTAATAAAAAGCGATACTTTACAAAAAGAATATCATAATCGAATTACAACTATGAATTTCACGCAGCATCCTTCATTTGATTATATTCTAAAAAATATTGACCACAGAGAATCAGGTTTCTGTCTATGTCATCAGGTTCTAATTACAGCCCGAGTACAGTTCAATGCCTGAGAAATATTCGGTAAAACTGACCCTGGGTATAAGATGAAAAAATGAAAAATCGTAGCATTCCGGAGTTTTTGGTTCATGTGATATCGAATATGTGAAACGTTTTTTTTATTCACTTACTATTTGCGCACCCTCGAGTCTCGTTGCGATGGCGACTGCGGCTAAAATCGGGAAGTAAGGAAGGGGTATTTAAAAAAAATACATTAGAAACGCACTGAGATCTAGAGGATAAGGATTGGGATAAGGATAAGGGCGAGGGTGAGAGTGAGGGTGAAATTGAGGCAAGGAAAGCATCCCCCGCGCATTGCGCCGCGACCTTTACGGAACCCCCCTTTTTCCTCCTGTCGAACGACCCTGGGCTAGTGAAGATGGCCGCTGTCCGTGTCTCCGTACGATTTTAGAATTTTATTAAAAATTATTTTTGTATAGTGTTGAACGTTCGATGTGCCGTTAAAAGTTGCGTTTTCCGCACGTAGGATGAGTTATATCTAAGGGTTGAATGTCTAGAACGGACGAAGGGATCGCGCTGACAGTTGGTGGTGGAAAAACAATTAAATGCTTGCGACACACCTTCGTCATGGCGCGGTCTACGACGTACCTTAAATCCCATTAAATAATAATACATAAATTGTGCGTGATACGAAGGATGGGCGGTATTTTTTAAATACGATTTATCGAACCACCGTATTTTATAATTCTTTTTTAATATACGCGCTGGTTAAACGCACACCGTTTCCATGATGATTATGTACACCGCCGCTGAAGACCGCATGGGGCAAAACGAGATTGCTCAGGTATCTCAAGAAAATTCTTACACCCTCGAGATTTGAGGACTTCAAACCCGGTCGATTGCCTCTACCCATTTCTTTCCTCCTCCCACTACTATGCGGTAATCTACGACCTGCAAACTCAAAACTTGTCAATATTCTTCGTGGAAATTGATAACGCGTTTATTTTATAAATATTGAAAAATTAAATCATCGAAACAAGTTCTATATCTACTTGTAATTCCCGCTTCAACTGCCCCATGGAAATTGGTTCGATATTTTTCACCGTTGGAAGTTATCAATTTTTGAATTTTTAAAATTCATTTTTCTTCTGGGTGTATATTATTCATCTAGAACGCCCTCTTTTCAGATACGGCATTCGTTTTTCTTATCTAATTAAACTTTGCCGCCTTATCCATATTTTTTATCATCTTTTTGTTGGGGTCGAATTCGAAAATTAGTTTTATAATTACATCTTTTCACTATTGTACACTACTAATTGCCTGATATCTTAATTAGGTTTCTCATTAGTTTTTACAAACCACTGCATGCTAACTTTGATTTAAACTTCCAGGTGATAGCGTTTATATGTGGAGTGATAGTAATTCTCCTGATGATAATGGGACTGGCCTCAACCGACTGGTTGATGGCCTTGGGATGGAGACAGGGTCTTTTCGCGCACTGTATCGAAGAGGGTGCCCCGACTCCTTTACCATTCAATATGCTCGAACCAGCTGGATGTTACCAGGCTCGAGATGTTGGTACGATCTGACTTTCAACGAATATCAATTTAGCCGAACAGAATTTGCAAGAATTATAAACAATTCAAATACTTTGATGGCGAGGTATGAATCTACATTAATAATTTGTTCTCTTATTTTTGCAGCGTATATCAGAGCAGCAGCAGCACTTTGCGTTGTATGCCTCTTAGCTGATATAGCAGCAACAATTTTAACAGGTCTTGGACTGCGATCGCAGGATCATCGAGACAAGCATAAGTATTATCGTTTCGCGGTATTCTGCATGGGAATCGCATGTAAGCAAACGTTCATATTTTTTTTTTCATCTTTCAACAAGTTTTCATTCGAACCGTTGAATATATTTTGTCTTGAATAACCTTTTTCAGTGGCTTCCCTCCTGATAGCGCTCGTCGTTTATCCAGTTTGTTTTGCCGCTGAACTCAATCATGGTAAGCCAACTCTTCTTTAGAAATATCAGTAGAAATCTTGTACAACATCCTCACACTATCTTATCTTATTTAAAGAAGGTGCAATATATTTGATTTTGATATATTTACAATTAACACACCCATCTGACACGCCAAGCTGCATTCCACACTCTTTTCATGTCGTTCATAAATATTAATTATCAGACTCACATCAGAGAAGGTTGCCTAACGATTTATTCACATTCCAATCCATTATAATGATGATATACATATGACAAACATGATATTATTTCCAAAGGAAATCGAACCATGTGGGAATTTGGCTGGGCTTATGGCGTTGGCTGGGGAGCAGCAATCTTTCTATTCGGCGGAGCAGTTCTTCTCTTATGCGACAAAGAAAGTGAAGAAATTTACTACAAAGAGAGAAAGATAGTCCGTGATGATATTGGAGGTGGTGGAGCAGGCTCGATGATTGGGGTAGGGCATCACGGAGGAAGAAGTGGCACACAGCTTGCCTAGTGGCATTGCTCCCTGCCCGATGTTGTCCTCTAGGTGACTGGTTACTTTTTTCTTCTGTCAACACAGTGCGCCGCACGCCGCACACAAATTAATTATCACGCGGGTCAAATTTGGATAAAGTAACGGTGTGTCTGCTACTGTTTCTGAGAGTGAATGATTTTTTATACGAGCAAAGTGTCTTTAGAATTCGTATGTATATATATATGTATACATACGTATATGCGAAAAAAAAGAAAATCAATCTTACGAAAAGCATGTCCGCATAGAGTCCCAAGGTCATATATTTTGATCACCAACGCAGGGATCTAGTTTTCGGATCCACTTAATCGTCAATTACGTTATTTTTTTTTATTATTAACGACTTTTTATCCAATTCAGGGACTAGCGACGTACCATGCCGACTGATCAAATAAATGCTAAGCCTATTATCGCCACAGAGCATAGACTAACGTACATATCATGTACAGTGATTAATTTGACACCGGACGTAGTAAAATTATGTATTATTTAAGATTCTCAGACGTATTATTGAGCTGATTAGTATTATTATTTAATGAAAGTACAATGTCCTTTGACACTCTAAAGAACGAGCACAAATGCAACTAAACATTTTCATGTCGGTTCACACTTTTGGTATCCTTAGACCTCGAAATCATGGCAACTAACTCCATATCGAACCATTTCTCTCCCCCCCCCCCCCCCCCACCTCCTGTTCATGCATCGCGTTTTTTTTTGATAATGGCTATTGATTTACAGTACTAATTTGTTTAATAGATCGATTATCTCAAACGTAGCAGATGACATTTCTCAATAATTGCATATCAAAAAAATGTTTCCTCTTCCTTTACAATGGGTTGGCGCAGGTCTTACTTTAATGTTCGTCAACGACTGACCGACTGCAAAGAAGTAAGACTAGCAGTTTACAGTGCAGCAATAGATTAAGATGAATATCTGGATTTTAATTATTAAAGATTTTTGGTTAAACAAGAGTGCAAAGTGTTTGAGTGTATGAGGAAAATGAGGCAGCTCGGGCAGGCATTACTGATCCATCGTGTTACCTGCGTCACATACGTGTGTACATACAATAGAAATTTTACGAATGCTTATAACAATGCAATGCAACTTGAGGTTATATTATAGTTAACGCGGATATGACGGTTGCACTAACAATAAGCATAATGTGGTAGATACATATATAAATATATACCTATAATTTATGTAGATGTATATAAATATATGTGTATTTGTATACATATATTTGTATACAATTTGACGTGATTAAGTAGTAAGAGAGAAAGAAGAAAGAAGAGCAGCAATGTAATGAGATATTACGGAGAAAAAAATAATTTTTAAATAAAAAAAAAATAAAAAATTTCCAATTTTTTACGAATTTTACCCAAGTATAGAAATTTAAATTTTGCTGAAGCATCTTTCGCAGAAGTTTGGTGAAAAATAATATGGCTGAGACTCTAATCTAATCGTATATCAAATTTTAAATTAAATAACAGTCGAAGAAACTACTTTGATCATTGAAAATGTTATTTTATTTTATTTTTCAAGTGATTCCATATTAATAATAGATTATCAACACTTGTTACTCATGTTGTTATATAGTCAAATTGAAAGCGGAGTTTAGAATTTACGACAGCTTAAAGTTTGATAGATAATTGAGTCATTACCATGAACTCCTGCTGTACTATTCTGTACTCCAATGAGCTCGAGATTTGGTAGAATGGAAACTTGTACGGTTTGGTACAGACTTGAGTGTGCAGCATCAAAAGTATAACTTCCATACTGATTCCGTTGAATAGATGATAACAGAGCGTCCTCATTTGTTGTAATATAGCGTAGAAGTATTACGAATAAATATTTCTCGACATCTTCATATCAGATAGTATAAGCATATCACAAGTAAACGCAAGTCAATGATTAAATTGAGATTTTAATGTTATTGAATAATATCCAAATATAAATTCTGTGTTTCCTACCAACATAATGTAGAATAGATATCTATTATGTAGTATTATCTGTCACCGATGTTTGTATAACATTTATTTGATGTATACACATCACAGTAATGTACAAAGTGAAATATAGATCTAAAAGCAGTTCTGATTTATCGGATTCTTTATCGATGCTATACCTCAAAATGAAACTTATAACAAGAATAACCATGGTAAGAAATAAAGTATCGTCGCGCCTGGTATTAGACGACCGAATACGCATTTTTACACAATGAAGCAACATTGACTGAAATTGGGAAGAAATCAAACTGTAGGGCATGGGAAAAATATCGATTTCAGGTCAAACATTGGAATTTTTCGTTCCGTAGTATTCTGATGCCAATTGACCTCGAATCAGTCAAATAAATGAAGCGACGACTAGAAACCTATGAAGACATCTTCGTTTTTTTGCTTTTTAGCGCGATAAGTTGGCGATAACTCTATTAATTTTGTAAATATATCAATTTAGGTATAAAGCTGCACCCGATCAGTTTTCATAAAATGATCTCTTTGCGCACAATATTCACTTAGGGATCTGAAAACGGATCGGCACATTTTTTCCTTATTTTCCACTTCGAGTTATCGAATATTAAATGTTTTAATAGACTAGCATTTAATTTCATTTGTTTTTAAAATTTTTGAGCTCAAAATACATAAAAATAGCCTATAAACGCCTATTGAACCATATTAAAATCAAAAGTTGATTTTTGACCCCGAAATCGAAAAATATCTGAGATATACTTCTTTGGATTTTTTCGATTTTGGGGTCAAAAATGAAGTATTGCCAAAACTGATTGCAGGACACTTTTCCAACGTATTTTGACCTCAGGAACACGAATCCGTCAAGTAAATTAAGCTAGGAATAAATCCCATCGAGATATCCTTATTTTTTCACTTTTAGAAGCGATAAATTGCGATATCTCGATGGGATTAATTCGTAGCTCAATTTACTCAACGGATTCGTGTTTCTCAGGTCAAAATACGTTGGAAACGCGTCATACGATCGATTTCAAAATACTCCATTTTTGCCCCAAAAATCGACAAAAATCTAAGGTATACCCCTTTGGATTTTCTCGATTTTTGGGCCAAAAATGAAGAATTTTTAAAATCGATCGCTGCACACTTTTCTAATGTATTTTGACCCCAGGAACACGAAACCGTCGAGTAAATCAAGCTAGAAATGAATCTCATCGAGATGTCCTTATTTTATTACTTTTTGAAGAAATAAATTGGCGATACCTCGATCAACTTTATAGATAGCACGCCGACGTGTGTGTCATTTTGTAAATCAAATGTGAATTGATAATTTTGGTTATCGTCAACATCATATTCATATTCATTCGCTTTGTAATCAACTTTTTAAGATAGGATTGAGCCCAGGAATCTGAATCTGATAATTGAATTGATCTAGCTGTCAAAATGATCTAGTTATTATCAATTTATCGGCTTTAGAAGCGAAAAGATTGCCGGATGAAATTTAATAATGGCTAGATTCACTCGAAGGATTCTTATTTTCGATTGCAACAACTTCTATTCAACGTTAAACCATTTTCAATTTGATTATTAGAGAAGCTCTCTCTGCCCAGATTTAGTAAAATAGTTTAATTAATCTCTCCAGTGATCATTGAGAAATTTGGAATTTGGTATAATCAGATATAGTTGAATAGCATCGAGTCGCGCGAAGTCGATGTGAACTGTTCGGAAATTGGCGACAAATGAATCGGCGGCAGCTTCGAGTTACAGCGCAACCGACGCGTCCTGCCTGACTGCGCCTGACACCCTCGAAAACGAGCCATCTTTGTTTACATCCGAGTCGTGCGAACGTGGTTCGTTATTAAAAAAAAACGTATAGATATACAGGGGCTTTGAAACAAAAGTGAAGGTTGAATTATGATGCAAGTTTTCATTAAATAATCAGTTTTTACGATTCATTCTGGTGTGATTGTTGTTAATTAATTAACAACCCGCTGGGACTGCAGTACCGGTCTTAGCAAAATCGTGGGGAAGGTCGGAGAAATCTCGAATAAATGGTGCACGAACATTATGGTACCCCGGATTCAGTCATTTATTTTTCTATTTGGATTATATTTAGAATTTTTCTTTAGTTTGGGCCGGAAAAATGTTGTTCGTCTGAATGACGTGAGAAAAAAACAAATAAAATAGACAAATAGAGAATCGGCTGATCGAGTGACAGCTAATTTCACCGCGTAGAAAAATTATTCAATGTTTGAGGATTGATTATTCAGATGCAAGGCTGAGTAATTGATTATAGTTTTATCGAGACACAATCTACTTTCTATGAAAATTATTGCACAGCTCTAAATCAAGGAATTTCATTGACGTAATTCTTTCGCTAAAACAATCGTCGCGGGTTTTCGCTCGCACACCCGTTTTATCGCTTTATTCGTGTTATTTTCTAAAGGGGAGATAAATGAAATTTTCTTGGTGGCTCAAATAGAAATTACTACAAACAATCGAATGCACATATTCCAAATATTCTCAAAAATTATTGAAGAAAATAAGGAATTTAACGTTTCAATTTTTTTACAGGAATAGGGATCGACTTTCACGGTTTATTACGTCGGTAAATAGGAGGAAGATTTTGGTCTCTCACCACTCCGGACTAGCATAGAAAACCGGAACAAGATCGTTCCAGTCGGCAAAGACTTTCTCAGGATTAAACTTTCGACAAATTTTTAATGACGACGCTCCGAAAAGTGGTGCGAACTTTTGAGCCAGCGTGTTCCATGATCAAAACACCTGATGCCTTATTAGTGCAGGTTGAATAGCCGTACGTATACCTAAATAATTTGAGTTGATATCAACTCGGCTATAAAGTTTTTACCATTTTGGAGTTTATGCATACTTTCAAATATTAATTTCAGCGATAGTTGTTAACATCGCTGCCATATACACGGTTTAGGTATCCTCGAATTTGTTTGCAAAATGTGAATCAAGTAATCATTCTAATTTCCACATAGCAGATTATGCAGTAGACCCGACTGCAGACCGACAGACATTCTGACACAAAAATCCAACGATGTCTCACACACCATAAGGAAACCCGGCGTGCGTGAATACCTGTTGCACGATGATGGCGTTAACCGGGAGGTATAATGAAATTAGGTTGAGGCATTTCTCAATGGTTGAGGTAGCTGGTGACGCATAGGCGTATGTATATACCTATGATCTACAAGAATGGACGGATATGAAACATCAAACGGCCTGGGTTATTTGGAGTTCGGAGAACGACTAGAACCCGGTGAAGAGGAAAAAGAATTAGGTGTCCAGCACATGCCGGTGATCGATCAATCGGAGGAGTGGCGGTAAGAGTACGATTGGGCGATTGGGATCTTGGGGTAAACCGATTCTAAAAGCATCCATAGGAAAGGGAACTACGCATCTGTTAAAACATTATATTATTAGTTAGCCGCAGTTGGCGCACGGCGGCGGCCTCGTCGACCATGCTGTATTAAAAACGCCGATTGCATCCCGACGACAACGAATGTACGTCCCCGACGTATTTCTCTCGGCTGGGAGCTGCTGGCCACGACGAAACGGTGCCTGCTGACTGCTACGGGGGCCCCTTCAGCTACCAGAACCAACCGCGCTTCACATTTATACATGTATGATATCTTGGTTCGTGCACGTATGTACGACGACTCGTCCGGATTACGACTTTACGGAGGGAGAACGCGTCGAGCACTTGGCTCCGTCATTCATCGCCTGGTTGCCAGTCAGCTACCGAGCTTAGTCGAGTCAGAGAGAGGAGGTACCCGCCGGTTGCAGGTTTATTTGTCGCTGATTTTTTAGTCTTCTTCAACAGGTGTAATAGTAGGCGGGAACACGTGAGTGTTTGTTACATCAATCGTGCGTTTGTGTGTTACAAAAGTGCAGAGAAATCGAATCGTCATGTCTTTTATAACTTCCCGGATAATGACTCAAGTTATAGAGATCATCGCCGTACTAAATCATATGTGACAATATACCTTTATATATTTTAAACCAGCCGGCGGCCGATATTCCGGTTTAGAAAAAAAAAGAAAAATCAACTTACCATGTGCAGCAGTATTTTATGACATTAATTATACTCAGATACTGATCGAAGACGGCTTAACGATATCAGTTCGATAGCCAAACGATATTCGGAACAAATTAGATAGTTTTGAATTAAACAATTTACACACACACTATAATCAGATTTTAAATCAGTAGCCGCATAATGCAGAAAGAAGCATGAGAAAAATGGATTCGGTTAATGGTAACGGTAACAACAACAATCCAGTGACAATGATAGGTGACAATAAAGCTAGTCTGTTGAAACAGCACGTTAACAACAATCGACTGAACGCGATTAGTAAACAAAACAACGTGCGAAAGATGAGCACTATGCCGGAAGAAGATGGTTCTGAGGTTGATCCAGATTCCGTAGATATGCCGCTTATTTTCCACCAGCAGGATCCCGATTCCGACTCGCCAAGTGAGGGAAAAGAAAGAGTACGACTTCTTAGCGCTGGTAGTCGTAAAATAATGGTCACTCCAGCCAGTACACCAAGCATAGCTTCTACTACAAATGGAATAAAAAGATCTAGCAGTGGTAACAGCTCAACGGATAGCGTCCATGATCAGAAACAACCTCGAATTCCGCAATCGCGTTTAGCAGCTTTGGAAGCTGAGCCACGTCTGTACCGAGACGGTTCAACGCACGGTAGTATTGGGGGTCGTATAACAAGAGGGATCGAACTACATGGAAGTAGACATCGATATCCGAGTATGCGATCTCTGAAATCTACAGCTACCGACGATCATCATCATCCGGCTACAAGCTGGGCTTCGATTGTTTTCTCAGATGCAGCGAGTCAGTCTGGAAGGCCTTTTCCTGATTCTGTTTCCATACGCTCTCTCGCTTCCATAGGGATGGGGTCATCCGATGGTAGAAAACTCACAATCCGCAGGGTCCCAACTTCACCCTCTGAACTACTGAATATGGTTCATCCTCCAACGTAAGTTTTAATTCAACATTTTTAAAATTAACATAATTCCATCGTCGTATAGCCTAGCTGCAGGTAATTCTTCAAGTCATTAGTACACCGTCCGAATACCCAGACGATGCGGTACTCGGATCAAGGGTCTAATCAAAATACACCTTGGTTTTTGTAACCCACCTTCAAGAGTTAATGATTAATAACAATCAAGGTAACCGTTTCAACGTGTAAGTGAAGCTAACATATGTACCATATGTATAAAAGTTTTATCTTACCGATGGTCGTCGATTATCAGGCGCAACATCGGCGAAGGTCTTTGTTCGGAATCCACGACGAACGTCTCCGACCGTCTTTCTATAGAGATTCTTCATTTCAGATTATACATTTTGTCGGACAGGTGCCAAGGAATGCGAACTCACATAGATACGTTTTGAATACCGGTCAAGAAAACAATTCGAAAGACGCACATTTCTAACAAATTTTCGCAAATATATTTCATATCCCCTACTCTGACTTCCCGCAGACCCCATTATGTATAAAAACATACCATCGCGAATCCAAAATACGACACTTTAACTTCGACTGAACAGGAACTGAAAGAAGATGCAGCAAAATTTCCACATGCAGAGACATTTTTTCAAACAAGTACATGATGTTTTCTTGGGCACGATATATTCAACTCGTATATTGTGGCAGCTGATAGGCTGAAAGAAAGGAACAAAAAGTAAATATTAAGATATGTTCATTCGTTTGATTATTGATTTTTCTCTTTTTTTTCTTTCGTCGTTCTTATTGTATATCGATGTGTTGTTCTACTGCACGTCAACACTATCATGCCGTAATGACTCTATACATATACCGTATTATACAAAAAAATCTTCGATAATACATTCAAGTGCATAAAAGCTTCGTCCGGAAAGCGGACGTGAGTAAAGGTATCTATCTCTTTCTTTCTCGCCGTAAAGTGTCCAAGAAATTCCGTGTTAATGTGCGATAATAATAAAAATGAAAAAAAAAACCGCAAAATGACAAAATCAAGCGGAAAAAAGCGAGGTGCGGTGGTGATATAATATATGCCAGTTGACCAGAGTACATTTGTACTCACAGTAAATTTATATATATATCATAGAACCATATAAGCGAATTCTAAAACGAGATAAGACGGGATCAACTACTTTTTGGCGACAGTATATTAGGAGAAACTTGAGAACTATATTAAACACGACATTGCTACGCGTTTCGTTTGAGCAGATTCTTTTAGCTCTGTTACTCTTTTCTTTCTTTTTCTCTTTTATTCTGATTATTCTTATTAAAATGCGGATGGGAGTCTCAAATTTCGGATGGTTTAATTATATTATTTCATTAGTAATTTGAGAACCACCAGTTTCTTCTTTGGGTCAAAGACTGATTCATCAGACGCGATTGTACAAGACAAAAAAGAAATGAACAATATTATAAGTGTTGTTATTAAAGAAACTGACTTCGTACTTTCTGTGTATTAGGACACGCGGGTTTCAAATTTTTTGCCGACTTACCTGTACGAATACGAAATTGCTGACAATGAATCTGATTGTGAGCGCACGATGACTGGCGAATTATTATATTCGAATCATCATCGGAAATTCTACTCTATAGGATATTGTAAATAAAATATAGTTTGAGTATCGGTTTAATTTCTATTTTAGATAAGTAGAAGGATTTCTTTCCATTCCCTTCGATAAATTTGTATGTCTTTTTGATCGTAGGAGACAGATTCAATTATACATGCACACTTTCAATACATAAAAGCCGGAACTTTTTCTCGTCATGATTTCAAGAACTCGCGAGATACTCGACAAAAAATATTCCCATGTAACGTCGGTTGATCAGATACCATTGAAAAATTCGAATCAAGTTAAATTCGATCATGTATAATAGAGAATAGAATGAGTTGTAACGGGAAATGTTAGTCACTTGAAAAAACGAGTCACGTTATCACATGGGACACGTGATGGCCTACTAGATTGCCTAACTATTGCGACTATATTAAAACTGATCTCGTGAAAGATTATTATATTAGCGTGAATTTTGTATCACGATTTATCGAAACGCGATGATTTCAGTTGTTCAAAAATTTCAAGTGTTAGATTTCTGTATATCCTGTAGGTATTATTAATACCTATGCGCGGCTTATACCTATATATACATACAACACGAGCGCAACGGAACAAAGAAAAGGGCAACAGGATGCGGCTGTTACATCTATAGTACGTTTTATACATGTATGCGCATACTTTCGCCGGTTTTTCTGTCCCAAGCCAAAAAAAAAAATTAAAAAATTAAAAAAATCTATCTTTGTATGTATCAATACGTGTACAGCATGTGGTATGTAACAACGATAATGTTCAGCCGACTCTAGTTCCTCGAAAGTAAAACCTGTAATTTCCTGTGAATTTATATATCTATATATAATATGTTCCTGTCCGCAAATTTTTCTATGATAATATATCCTCTGCGGCTGGGTTTTCTGCAATGTGAAATTCTGAGGTGGCGTTAAAAGAATCTTGTGAAATCAGAAATGTGTCGAATTTTAAACATCAGGAAAAAGAAAGAGGTAAAGAGAAACGATTATAATACCGGATCAGAGTTCAGATTCGCTACGGACTCATTCGATTTAATTAATACAATTCGATACAGTTCAACCGCTTCGAAGATAAGGCAACAAATTTGCGGTTTTTTTTTTGTCTTGATCACTCGGGTCGCTATGTTTGAAGTTCGTTTACTGCTATGGGTCAGGAACTCCGATTAGAAAAGACATACATAGATCAACGAGCAATTAGGGTGTAATTAAAAGCTAGAATCAACGTCACTATACTCAGAATTACGAATATTGTATCATCATCGAAATAGATCTCTTTGAAATTTGATAACAATATTTAATCGATCAGAGCAATCATTAGATTGGGTTACAATTATTATTTATCTGAAAAAAATCCGTCTGATCAGTTCCACATTTGATGCCCAATTATGGCAGTTATTATACTTGGAATGTGATTCATCTCAGGACACACAAACTATACTAAAATTATCGAGGTGGGAAACACATACGAAATTTCGATCCGATGTGCCGTCGTGAAAACAAAAAAATAACAAAAATTTTTGTTGGTATGAAAATATGATCCGATTAGTCGGTAAAATGACGTGATTTTCGTTTGTCATTTTTTCACGCGTAGTTGATATTATGTTGTAGAAAATAGACGAAAATAGACGTATGGTAAATTTGATCTGGTGTAGATATCCATCTTCGTAGTTAAAGGAGGAGGCGAGATACGTAAATTGGTAAATCCAATTGAGACAATTAGCACGATTTAAATTGTAATAAATTGAAAACGAACGATGGTTAGTACCTATCGTCACATGGTCTAATCGCAAGTGCAAACGACATCTGACCTCAACTTATTTATGCGATTCGCTTGGTTGCAGCAGATGGTGTACGGAACAATTCCCCCTATATATCTCTATAGGTTTCGAAAAAAATAGTTAGTTGGTTACCGGACACGACGATGTAGGATTCGTGTCGAAGAATAGAGAATCAAAAAAGAGAAACAAAGGAAAAAAAGCTGAATTTCGTGCGAGTACAATATCAGAAATTGAAAATTTATGCTCTAAATAATATTAAAAAAAGATAGAATAAAATTCCACCGTCGTTACGGTCCGCATACGCGACGTGCATGAATTATTATTTTCCATTGTTTTAATTTGTTTGAAATTACTTGGGTTATTATACATTCATGGTGAACAATTAGACAGTGCGAAAATTTTCGTGTACACTGCAGATATATTAAAAATGCAACGAGGTAGAAGTTTTCTATCCTCGAAGAGAGGCCTAATAATCCAGGACTCACAATTCAAGCGTATTGTTCCAGACACGTAAGTGGGTAATTGGCATTTTAGAAGTAAAGCTTCATGCGGCCGTTTAGAAGATGAAACGACCTGCTTTTGTCCCGTGTATGATTACGTGTATTGTACTCTGGAGGATAAAATCGAGTCTTGAACGGTCTAAATTACAGTATACATATGTATATATAATAATATCATGATATACCCGTGCGAGAATCGTTGTCTTTTTTTCTAGCTTACTTTTCTCTAAAATAAAAGGGCGCCTAATTTTTTTGTTTCTTTCTCTTATCTTCTTTTTTATTTTTAAATATAAAATTCAATTATTCAACGATGCAGGAAAATCGACCAGTGAATTGCAACTCACTTTTTGACGTCGTGCGGTTTATTTTTTTCATTCTTTTTTTTCCTCTATCTCAACTAACATATCATAACATATGTTGCAGAAATTTTTACATAATAATTCAATAGTTGTTAAAAACTTTGACGCACGAAGATCGTAAAAAAATAAACCGTGTACAATGGACGTTGTTACACTTATAAATTTACGTAAAATAAAATAGAAATTATTTCAGGTCGCGGAATAAAATTCGATAAGGTTCTTTTTCCCCCTTTTTCTTTTATTATACGAGGCATTATTACCTGAAAAATCCCATACAAAATTCATTAGTGAATAGTCGCGCGCGTGCAGGACGTATTTGAAGATCGCGCACGCTTGGTCAAATTAAAAGTCAGGAAACCAAAAATTTTTTAAAAATGTGTGAAATCTCAGCAATTAATTATTATTTCCCAAAAAAATTCATTCTACTAAGCTCGTGAGTTTTTACTATATGATAAATTTGTATATTTAACCGCATGTCGTTTAGATACCTACATAGATTTGTGCTAATTCAGAAAAAATTTATCAACCACAATAATATTTGCGCTGTGAATTATTTTGTAGTAATAATAATTATAATAACAACAATAATAAAATTAATACGAAATATTTTTTTATCGTTTCGGAAGTATCAAATATTTTCCTTTAATTTATTTTAAATTCATTTCTTCGAACTATTTTATCCTCATTCGTTCATTAAATTCTTCGAAATTATTACATGATATTTCATGTATTCGAAAATCTGAAGTGTGGAATGAATCGCGATAAAGAATTGGGCGTAGACTTGGCGTTGGTTGTAAGATTAAAAAAAAGAATCTAACAAACGAAAAGTGTACGTAGCAAATATGTTTTTTTTTTTAAATGTATGAGGAAATATTGGGTTACTCTGAATCTCGAGATATTTGAATCCTCCCTCCGCGTTTACAGATGCGAGATTTTCGTACCTACTTACGTAAATCGCGCGTCACATACCTATCTATATACAATATGTAATATGCTTATCACGTGAAAATGTTCTACGTATACGTATAATGCGCTAAAATAAGCATGGTGGTTAAACGCCGATCTGCAATTCTCCCTCCGCGCGATATGATCATATCATATTTCAAGCTCGGAATAAGAGTGAATGAAAAAAAAATGGAGAAAAAAAAAAAGAATCAGTAATGATAATGGTGAAGAAAAAAGGAAGAAAAAATGAACTTCTAATTGGATAAATCACAATTTGTAGAACCGTTATACGTGAAAAAAAAAGTATAATAAATTATTTCCGGTAATTCTCTCTACTCCTATAGTATACATAATATATTTGTATATGTATAAAACTATCAACTCGTTGCACACTTCGTTCTAAATATGCTAATGAAACATTGAGAAAAGAGAGAAAAAAATATATCTAGCCAAGTAAAAATTGCGAATTCGGGGAATATAATATGCAGCCGCATATGTATTTTATTCATATTTTCACACAACTGAGCCATGCATTCGTAATTAAATTAATTCCAAAAAAGTGATCAGTGTATAATTTTTTATATATTTTTTTTCTTTCATTTTGTTCTTTCTCTCAAATCAATTGAGTCGCTGACATGTTGATGGGCGCGGTGAATGCATCGAAATTTTAAGGGTTATTTTTCAGCATTGACCGAAGCGTAGAACTTCTATAGGTATTGGAGAGAAATAAAAAAAATAAATAAAAAAAAATTTTGAAAGTAGAAATTCTCGTACAGTTTCTCGAGATTTTATTTTTTATCAACGCTTAAATTTTCACCTCAAACGAACCCACTCACACGTACACACCGATGTGAAATGAACATTATGAAACGCGAGTATCTGTGCTAACGCATGTGTCTGAAATTAGTTAAATTAATATAATTTATATAAACATACATACGTTGTACCTACGTCCATATACACAATATCTACCTGGTATATAAATTGTAATGTCAATATAAACGTATGTTGCGGAGCGTCGGTAAAAATTCGAAAATTTTTTGCGCACACAGTCAATTCGTCGTGTAGAAAAACGTCACGTGTGTACGTACAGACGCAGTATGTAGTTTATAAAAAGTGTTTTTCTTTCTTTCTTTTTTTTTTGATTTTTTACTTTTTTTCATTCACAATTTTCGTGAGTAGGTAATGATTCTACATGTTCGTGTTTCGAACGCTCGTTGAGGGGGGAAAGAAAAAATGAAAATTTAAAATAAGTCGATGATAAATTATATAAAATTATGTAAACCTATGTGTATGGTAATTATTGACAATGATAACAGCCATAAATTTTCAATAGAATATGCACAGTATCAGGTATATAGGTGTAATAAAATGCAATGTTATGATAACTGTCACACTATGCAGATGTAACTAATTTACTAAGATCTTCTTCATACAAAAAGTAAGCACCTATATACGTGCAATGTGCTTCGGCTGTAGACCTTGGTGTAAACAAATAATGCGCCATGGAACGTGCAGCAGAAACGTATACTGTACTTGCTCGGTACACCGTAAAAACGTATCCATACGTACACGGATAAACGTGTACTTTACATACTTATAGACGTTCCTACATATCCTCTGACATTTGAGCTGATTCTGCTTCGACGTTTCTCTGTTCTAGCTGTACAGCCTCCCCATGTACGCGACGATAAGCTTGTCGGGATTGTTTACAGTAATATGTGTTTGTCGAAGGAAAAGAAAATCAAAAAAAACAAAAGTTCAGTCCTTTTTATCATTGTTTGAAACTTACATTACCCCTTATTTTCATTATTTCTGACTCGAAGCAAAGCTGCAAACGAGCTAAATAATGCAAAGTTAACAGTTTAACGTTCCGTCGGCAAAGAAACGCACGGCCACTTGTTACGGAAATTGTGCATAAACAAAAAAAGAAAAAGAAAAGAAAGAAAATCAAACAACTTCCGAGTTTATATGCCCGCACGCGTGTTTCGCGCCGTGAAAATTATTTTTGTAATTTTCTCTTGTTTTTTGTTTTCTTTCGTTTAAAATATAGATTATTATCTAGAATGTGGATAAATTTCTAATTAGATTATAGGTAAAATAAGAAAGCAAAAAAAGAAAAACGGCAACCGCAGATACTACAGATGATCATGTAGTACATATACATGTATATGTTTATATACACATAGTTTGTACATGACATGCACGAGAGAGGCTGGCTTATCTTCTTACAACCGGAAAATAAATTAACAACGCGGTGTAATTTTATATCATCTTGGAATGGGTTGCTTTCGTATGTGTTACACCATATACAACGTGCCAAACGCGAGTGAGCTGGATTTAGGGTCCGGGTTAGCCTAGGAAATATATAATTTGGTACTCTATTAACTGCCGCTTTACTGGCGTCGAGCCTACCCACAAAGAAAACTACATCTTGTTAGACAATATTACGAACCCTGCTACACATACGTGTGCGTAATACCGTATTACATGTACATACAATATACACACACGTTTTACGAAGAAACCGCGAATTCATTTCCCGCGGTGTTTTTCAAACTAAACAAGAAAGTATAACATATTATAACCATAATAATATAAAGTATATCTTCATTTTACTATCTTCTGTTTTTATTTTTCTATCTCCGTTTCCTCTTGAAAAACATATACCTATATATATACGTATGTGTTATAACAGGATTATACAGCTTCAGAAAATAACTGTAACCGCAATTATTTACACATCAAGACGGGGATACGTGATTTCAAACCTATCATCGCATCCTTTGAAAATCTCCGAGTTATCTCATATAGGTGCACACGTGAAATACGAATTCGATTTGTGTGGGAGTGAAAATTGAATTTAATAATAATAATAACAATGATAATAATAATAATAACAACAATATAAAGGAACGTATTCTCGTTCGCATTCCGATAGAAATATTTTTTGTCGGTTATACCTGACATGTATAGTTGTACGTATAATATACAGTATTTTGCGTCTCTGCAGAATTGTGAAAAATTTGACCTAATTTTATAACCCAACGGTGGCATTGAAGTTTCAACGTAATTTGGGTCGTTGACAAAAAAAAAAGTTGAAGAAAAGAAGAAAAAAGAAGAAAATAAATCAAATAACTTTTTTCTTTTCTGTTCGCAACTTTTATATCACACCTTTCAGTGTTTGAATTATATATATATATATATATATAGGTGACGACGTGTCTCTCATTGTTATTAATTATTCTCCACATTTAACGTATGTTTTGTTAAGAATGAAATAAATTTTCTATTCAAAATTAGCTAACAATCAAATAACCCGGATACTTTAAATTCGTGGATTGCGATAGAATGTCAGGTAGGAATATATTGAAGACAGAAAATCGGAAAAAAACGTATTTTCTTCTCGTATGATATTTAAATTCAAATGACTCTCGACGCTATTTAACATTTGATTGCATATTTTTATTCGTTTTTTTTTCGTTAATTTTTTTTGATTTTTTTTTTACAGACCAGTTGAGGATGACCTATCGACGTGCAGTAGCTACGACAATATCGACGCTGAGGATCCTGGGGATTACAGACAACCGAAGAGGCCTCATTGGGATAATAAAGTGCAATTTGTTCTTGCTTGCATAGGTTATTCCGTTGGCCTTGGAAATGTCTGGAGATTTCCCTATCTCTGTTACAAAAGTGGCGGCGGTAAGCATTCGTTTCGTTTATATACCTATATCTACATATAGTTTTATATAATATTATGTTTCTCTTCTTACAAATGCAGTTGGTGTGCGATACGACTGCTGATATATATCGTACATAGGTATACCTATGTACGTATATTATGTACTTTTTTTTACATACATATACATATTGTATGTGACAAGTTTCAGCTCTGCATTTAACAACCTCTCGTAGCGCTCTTCGTATAAGTATATCGTTGTTTTATAAAATTTTCATTTTTTAGATACTCCTAACTTATGTAGTTGAGAGGTATTATAGAACTCATTATAGGACAACAATTAATCGTACGATTCGACGCACGCATAATATTCATTTGATTCGAAATAATGAGCGTTAAGATACACATGCATGCGGGTCACATATTTCATGAGTTTATTTTTAGAATATATGCTATATACATACGACGGTGATCTAAAAATACATATTTACCACATTGTGTCATATTAAGTATATCACGTCAAAGTCATACCAATAATATTTACTTACCTAGATTTTATTCATAGTAATTGAAATGAAAGCTTCAGTGGCTTGCCTGAATCATCGACAGTTGTATCAGTTTTTTCTATTTTTTTTTTTTTAATTTTTTTTTTCTAGTCCTCGGCACGCGTCTTCACATTTTCCAAAAATTCGAAATGGTATAGGATAATGTACGTTAAAAGCAGACGATTTGCATCATGCATCGAAGACAGCTGTTTCATTATACCTACTCGTTATATCTGAAAACAAACGAAATGAAAAAAAAAATATATTCTTACGTAGTGATTCAGTGTACATATATGGTAAATTTATTATTTGAGGTATCGATTTCTTCCAACTGAATTAATATCTTCGACGAAATGACGAACTAATTCGTCGAATTATATATATATGTATATATGTATACCGGCTGCAGTATCTGTAATACCTAGATACATTTCGTACGGAGGGAATTTGAAACTTGAATCGAATAATTTATTATTCCACGTTTTTTTTTCAATTCAAATCTTATGCATAACATAATTAGGTGATAATCATAGTACGCTGAACGTAGTGGGTAAAATACGTCACACCCGGAATGACGCATAATTTATATCTGTGCACACATAGCCTGTACCTATTATAGGTATGTCGTACCATAGATTTACCAATGGCATCGGAAGTGGCGTGTATATACTTGAAGTATATATACAATGATCGTATCTGCTGCACGATTCCTATACACCTATAAGCGTACAGATTATTGTGATACGAAAATATTTTTAAACGTTCAACTGTTACAGCCATCTGATAATACACGAATTTACAATTGTATAATACATAGATTCGTTTGACGGGGATTTTGCATAAATTATACACATATATGTGCGTCGTATTGTATCATCATCCTATGACCAAACGTCCATTCAATATATCGAACTATAGTACGAACTATAGTACGTAGGTACAAGATTGGCATATGAAAATGATTCACATGCGGTAGAATAGAAAGAAAAAAAAAATAAAAAGAAAACAAAAATAATCATCTTCACAAATTCGTTTAATTTGTTTACCGATAACTTACACACATATAGTATATCGGTTAAATAATCGCTACATTTTATGTTGACTATCGAAACTTTGGTTATATTCATGAAACGAAATAAAAAATGGTCTTTAAAATTGATCTCTTCAGATGGTATGTCAGTGAAACACCAAAGAAAAAAAATAATGATATATATAGATAGAAAGAATGTCTTACGAGAAAAGTATGTCTTTCATTATGCTGATAAAAAATATTATTTCACACATATATACTTATTTATTATAGATAACGCTCGTTGCACGTTGTTGGATTGATTTACAATATACGGGGTAAATAAAACCTTTACCTGTTTTTCACTATCAACGTTTGATATGGTTGATAATATTATCACGACTCGCTATGTGTCCATCTTATACTTACATATGGTATACTACTTGTAATAAATTTTTTCATACAAGCACACAAACCGATGCAAATAGAGGTATTCAACCCCTTTCGCATCCACAGAGTATAATTACACAGATTGCTTATATTGGTAGCATTTTTAACCGAAGGAAAAGAATAAGAAACAAGAGATATTTTAATCGATAACAATTCTATGATCGAATATGATTGTGCGAGTTTTCATACGTTATTTTTTATTAATTCTATTTTTATTTTATCTGATCGGAACGGATCGTCGACGTAGGCCGACCAGGTGGTTGTCAAATGTGAATTGTACGCTGCACGGTATTCCCAAAAATTTGTCTCGACTCATTTTTTGCTTCAGCTAGAAAAAGAAAAAAGAAAGAATAACGAAAACCATCATTTTATCAAACTCATGAAACAACAACTATATCTGATGAATTATCTATCGGCTAATTAATAACTCATACTATATCGATAATTATACATCATTTATTATGTAATATGTTACGTCAATGTGAGAATTAATGACCTGGTCCAGATGATTTCATGAGTAATATTTAATTAACGACCGGTTGCTATAATTGCTGCCGTTGTGCGCCCACCTTATTACTGATATACCTATACAACAAACTACGTACTTACTAATTTAAGTTTGCCCAGCGAAATTATGTTCGCGCGGTTTTTGCCTGTGGGATGGAGCAAGGTCAGTGGATGTGGCTCTTTACGACGATTTATAAATTGTGTTTGCTACTGATGGTTTCAGGCTCTGGACCGTTTAAAGCTCATAGCCACGCTTATCACTGCTCTATTCATCCTGCATTGGTCGGTAAATTATAGTTTGTATAGAAAAAAGAAAAATAATTTGTTAAAATAAATATCATAGAAAATAAGGCGAGAAACTATAAAGATATGGAGAGATACATTTGTATTGTAATTTATTATTTTTATAAGGACATTGCAATAAAATTTCTCGTCGTTATTTTATATGGCGCTCGTATTCGCGTGACTGGGATATTTCAGTGATGAGCTCATTTGTAGAATGTCAATATTCGCGGTTTTGCATAAGGATAATCGCACGGATATTAGTTATATGCCGAGTTACCTGTGCAGGTTTACCTATTGCTCTTTTCGTATCAATGACTCTTTCGGAATCTACAAAGTAAAGAGTAAGATTTAAAAAAACATTTTAAACACTCAGTTACTAATGTCGGAATTTTTGAAAGCTGACGCTCTTCTTCCACCTCGTTTGATGTATACGTATACCCGGAAATAAACATAGATTGGATTCTAAGGGCATAATGATTACAGCTCGAAATACCCGGTAGCAGATAATGTACCTACTGAAATTACAAACCATAAATTATTCCTACCGGTGTCATTGAAATCACTAAAGAGGGGCATTACGATGAGCTTGAATGTGAAACTGTAACGTTATTGCAGCTATAGTCAATTGACAAGGTCATGTATCAAGTTCACATCACACAAAGTTCCGAGGTTTCCGTTCAATTGAAACTGGACTTGTATAATAGCTTCGTGATTTTTATTAAATATTATTATTTTTTTTCTTTCCAATCATACTGAAATCATGGGATAAACAATTACATTCATGAAGAAATTGCGTTGTGTAGTTAACCGTTTAATTATATCATATTCCCTTTTGAATAATTTAGTATAGACTTCGTAAGGGCCACGCATATCCAATTACATTACTTACTTATGTAATACCGAAAGGAAATCGCGGTTATGAAAGGGATTTGAAATTCGAACGGATTTCATTATTTCAACAACGATATTTTCATACGATATTATACCCATCATGCCTCCATCCAGGTTTTTTTTTTTCATCAGAACCTGAACGTAATAACATAGTTGTGAGTATTGTAAGAGAATTATGAATAAAGTTACCGTATCATGAGTTTCAATCTGAATCTTCGAGCTTCATCTAAATTTGCTTCTAATTGTGCACCAGCTGACATAGTTAAGTTTACTTTGTGAGTTAAATTACACCATGTTGTCACTTCACTTCGAGAAACTATGTTCGCCAGAATTGCAGCCAAGTCCATTTTATCCTTGGCCGACTTGATTCCGATAAAATGAAATTGAAAAAAAAAATTATTCTTGAAGAGTTTTAATTTTATGACTTGCATATTATATGCAGAAAAAAACATCTTATCATTATTAGAATACACTTAGGAGTCAAACCATTGAAATTGTATGTCGTTGTACAAGATGTTTGAATTCAAATATACATTTTTCTTCTTTCAGGAGTCTTTCTCGTACCTTACTTCCTGATACTCATAGTTTGCGGTGTCCCTTTGCTTTACATGGAACTTGCAGTTGGCCAGTTTACGCGTCGAGGTCCGATAGGCGCTTTAGGGCAAATATGCCCTCTGTTCAAAGGTTTGTATTCGAAAATTATATTCATCGCGTCAAATTGACACCTTCAGCTGTAACAAGCGGTCTAACTTCTGAGAATAATTTTTTTTTTATCTCCATAAATTGCGTATTTTGAATATTCCATCAGTTCTGTCGAGGTCCCATTGAATATTTGGGGGGGGGGGGGGGGGGGGGGATTAGAAGAAGGTACTATTTTTTTTCATCGCTAACGTTAACTTTGAGATGCTTTGATTAATAAGTTTTCTTCGTTTCTTTTTTTTCTACAGGGGCAGGTTTATCATCTGTAGTTATATCATTCTTAATGTCCACTTACCATAATGTGATAATAGCGTATGCAATTTACTATTTCTTCACGGCATTCAAAGCTGACCAGCCGTGGTCAGACTGTGATAATACATGGAATACACCAGCCTGCTGGAACCCTTCTTTGCAAAAGATAGATAATCGCTCACGACCAAACACCTCCAGAACATCATCTGAAGAGTTCTTTGAGTAAGGAACTCTTGACATTAATTTAAATTATTAACTGACAATGAGATAGACTCAATAGCGACGTTAAACTTCATCGCATTACAATATTTTATAATATTCTCTTTTTATTCTTGTTTTTCAGGAGAAAAGTACTTCAGATAAGCGGAGGAATAGAGGAGCCTGGAGTCCTGCGATGGGAATTAGTTGCCTGTTTGATAACTGCCTGGGTGATAGTTTATTTTTCTATATGGAAATCTATAAAGTCTTCGGCACAAGTCAGATATCTCACAGCTACGCTACCATTTCTACTCATCATAGTCTTCCTTACACGCTCTCTCACCCTTGAAGGCGCTGACAAGGGTCTGCAGTATTTTTTCAGACCTCGATGGGCTCTGCTGGCAGATGCCAAGGTATTCGAACGTGTTGTTGATTGTTACCTAATATGAAACCTAGTTAAAAAACTGTCAACTTTCTTGTTGCTGAGCTAAAATTTACATCTTATCCGCGATTTTTAATACTTATTTTTTCATTTTCAAGGTCTGGGTGAATGCAGCAGCACAAATTTTTAACTCAGTTGGTATTGCGTTTGGTTCGATGATTTGTTTTGCGAGCTACAACAAGTTCCATAACAATATATTGATAGACACTGTAGCTGTATCTTTAATTAACGCTTTGACCAGTCTACTCGTTGGAATATTCGCATTTGCTACCATAGGTAACATCGCACTTGAGCAGAACATGTCTGTAGAAGCTGTCCTTAGCGATGGTATGTGATACAAAAGTTTATTATTATTTTACTAATTACTATCAGAAGTCTTTATGATTTCCCTTGACATTATTTCGTTTTATTAGTATTTTTATTTGATAGTTAACAAAATTTAGATAGAAGATATCCATTATTGGTTTTTTATTGCAGGTCCAGGATTAGTATTCGTAGTGTATCCTCAAGCTTTGGCAAAAATGCCAGCATCTCAACTATGGGCTGTACTATTCTTCTTCATGCTTGTGTGCCTCTCGCTTAATAGTCAGGTGAGTAATACATAGTTTGAACAACCTACTGACACATCAAATATCTAGGTCTTTAGAAATTTATTGCTTTCAAGCAGATAATGAATGAGACCTCATACCAATCCCATTCCTAAGTACTATGGTGTATTTGGAACCAATGTCTGTATTTTTATCTGTTGTGAAACACGTCAACTCAAAACTCGCGAGTTTCTGATTGGACAAAGCTGCGAATAATTTTTTCTTGACTCATTTTAAATATGATTAATTTTGTAAAAACTTCTTATCCTATGATTATAGTTCGCAGTCGTGGAAGTTGTAGTATCATCGATACAGGATGGGTTTCCTAATCGGATGAAGCGTGTTCTGTTGTGCCACGAAATGTTGGTTCTCTTGATATGCGTGATATCATTTTTATTTGGATTACCAAATATAACGCAGGTGAGTTTTACGCAGGAGTTTACCAACGAGCTTAGTAATTTTTGTAAACGCATATTTTTTAACCTGTATCTTTAAATCCATAGGGTGGAATATATTTCTTTCAACTGATAGATCACTACGCCGCATCGATTTCTATCATGTTCCTGGCATTTTTTGAAGTTATCGCGATATCTTGGTTCTACGGGGTCAACAGATTATGCAATAACGTGAAAGAAATGACGGGACGAATGCCTTCCATCTACTTCCGGTTGTGCTGGCTCGTAGCTGCTCCCTTTCTCATAATGGTAAATAAACATTACCGAGTTCCTACACCTTCATGTCAGTTTCAACTACATAAAATGATTTATATTTTATCACCATTATACAATTGCAGGCTGTGTGGGTATTCAGCCTAATTGATTACGAACCACCCACTTATCGCAATGGTGAATACATCTACCCCTGGTGGGCGGAAACTCTTGGGTGGGGCATAGCGTCACTTTCTCTTATATGCATTCCTGCCTTTGCTATCTACGTTTTAGTTAGAGCGGAGGGTGACACTTTTCTTCAGGTAAGTTTTATTCTTCATGGTCTACATTACCGTTAGCTCGATAAAAGAATGCAAAAAAATATGCACACGTTTATTGTGGTGTTTTTCAGAAATTGAGAAATTCGATTAAGCCAGACTTTGAAGCGTGTCAAACTTGTGGCCAGGAATACTGCACCGAACCACTACATTCGTTGGACGAGGACTCGATCAAGGAACCTCTGCACGAATTGAATAATTTAATACAACAAAATTCTAATTGTCTTCCACCAAAAACAGAAGTCTGAGGTCTAAATTGTTGTGAACATTCATCACCCAATTGTTTTCTAATACTGTAAATTTCACAATTTCCCAGTGAGAATTTACACACTTATATAAACGCTGATTTTTTAATACCTAGAAACAATTCTGGTATAATGAGATGATGCTGCTTCCTAGATTTAATGATTTTCGATAGTCTGAACTAAACATTTTTCGTTGATAGCCAAAAATACAATGACCAAAAATATCTAACTCCGTTTAGTATTTTTTAAATTCTTATACAAATTAAAAGTCTAGAAAACTTATAGCAGTACGGATAGTTTCTGCCATATCCTCAAGCATTTTGGGTTCCGAACAAGCTCATTTGTTTCATCCGACTAAGATGGTTAAAATAGATTCCGATGAGCGTAGCAATATAAGTGCCAGAAATTTGAATTAGAATTAAAAAACTCACAATTTGTAAATTTAATTTCAAATCAGTTCCATTAAATAGGCTAATACATAATATTATGTACGTTTGTTATGTTGTGAATAATATAAATTTATTTATGATAATTTTAAGTCTGTACACCGATCATATAGAATCGTTGGACAATTTCATTCTAGTTAGCATCTAGACAGACGACAGTCACGTTCGGTAAAGAAAAATTTGCACGATCGTAATACTGTAGATATTGTTGAATTTATAGTAATTTCTTTTGGAATATTCAACATTTTTTATTACAGCTTGGGTCAATTCTGTTTTATGAATATGCAAAAACTACACGGACAAACGGCTGTGCCAGTCAACTTCGTCTCAATGTCAGTTGTTTTCATTCAAAATTGGTGAATATTACACCAATTTGAATCTTCGCCTACATTCCGACTGGGTAAATTTCATATCATCGGAGCTATGTAAGTTATACTTGTGAAACCGACGCGGAAGTTGAGTAGTTGAAAATACATATCATTCCAATATTTTAAAGGTGACTGTATGTGAAAGTAAATGACGCACCACGATATAATGTCAAAGTAATAGTCAATTTTTAGTTGTAAGCTTGAATAGTTTTGTTTTTAGTCCATTTTAGATTTAGTATCGATATTATTATCTTCCATAGAAATTATCGGCTGCTATAGTATCTAAGTACTCATCAAAAATATGATACAATGGCTACACATTTTGTTGTTACCACCGTTGATGAGCCCTATGTTCAGTGGCATGAATGTCAAGTTCATAAATCGAAGGCCCAGTGAATTTCTGTATTTTAGGTTGTGCCTAGACACTATAAGAGTAAAATATGCATTGATATTGAACAAAAAATGTATCTCACTGTGTATGCTGTACATGTATAAGTCGAAGCAGGATAGTAAACGTTACCATCCGTAAGTCATGATTTTGTCAACATTTATCTCGTTTTGTTCAAGATTGCTTCAAGATCAAAGATCTGACAAGATTATCTTTACTTTAACGCGACAATAAGGGTATGCATATACTACAATGACAATAAATTATTATTCAAATTATTACTTACGATGAATACTGGTTATCATGAGCTCTCTATTCAATACTTCATCTATCATTCTCATTTCAGATTCTGCAGCAGCTTTCAAAGAGCTTCCCTACAATCGGGAGCATTCATCAAACATTAACCTTTCTTGAGTCCCTAAGTCGGTGACAAGTTTCTAATAAAATATCACGGTAGACAAGGTCTGAATTAGAAACGAATAGCTTGGTCTGAAAATCGTTATCTTTAAATAAACAATGTTAACGTCAAATCATAATCACATATTCTGAAACGCAGAAGTGTATAGACAAGACAGCCCGACTAGAAACGGAAAAATTTATCAATTCGATTGCTTGAATAATTTCTCATCGAGTATTAGGTAACGTGAAGCATGCAACACAACATTGTCTGATTGTTGTATAAAATATTTATTACTATAATTCGTATCCTAGACTATAGCTTACAAACTGGTAATGTATATCTTGTGTATTTTGGAATTCCTGAAATCGGAACATTATCATTGTATTGTATTAAATTTTTTTTTTTTTTTTTGGTTATACATTTGCACAAACTAATTGATCTGTAAATTACACCTGTATGATCATTGCTTGAAATCAATGTTAAGTTTTACTGATGTACAAAATTATACAATGAGCCATAAGGTAATTTCATCATAATTAATTTGGAAACGTTTTGACGTTCCGTAAATATATTTCACAAGCTCTTGAACACGTATTACCTGATCATTGTCGTCTATTGTAAATAAAAATATTTTAGTACACGAGAATTTCAGGCAATCAAATCTCACGGCATCTCATTAAACGAAAAATTCCGCAAAGCAGACCTGAGGTTAGAATTTGAAAAAAAAAGAAAAAAAAATACCACCATAATTTATGAATGAACAATTTTGTCCTTGACTTCAAGGATCCGGTCTTTTTCAAAAGAGAATAATATTCACTGTGAGAGTGATATCTGTTACAGTGCATATTATGAAAGAGAGTCTGTATCACGAAAAATGGCGGTAATAAGTGAGCAAATCTTTGAATTAAAAATATGTATATGTCAACATTATATTTGTCAAATTATTTAGAACACCAGCATGCGAAATCTTATGGATGATATGCCTCGTCGAGTGTAATAATTCACCACAAAAACACCTTAGCAGACAAATATTGTCGATTGCTAGTCTAAAGTGTACGAATGTACAGGCGTTATATTACAACATACTGTTTGCTGTCATATCAATATATCAGCACACAATTGTTGCCGAAATATCAGCAATTATGAAAGATAATAAATATTTACTCTGATCCTTGATCTTCGGTACTTTTAGTATACGATTGCATGCATCGCTTTACCGTCTTTCCGTATTTGTGCATAGGAAATACCAATGTATAGATGCGGTGGAAATGGAAAAGTGAATCGGTTAAAAACTACTATGACAAAGAAATCATATCAAGGACAACTGTCAACTGCTGCTTGTCTCGTTTATCTTTTATAATTTATTTTCATTTTATCAAAATATTTATTCAATCTTACGGAAGCCCGTAGAGTTTCAGCGTCCGATCCATGCTAGTAGAAGCAATGTATTGCGCATGTTTTCCAAAACGTACACCCGTAGCTGTTGCTGTATGGTCGTTGAGGACCTTCAATTCTTGCCATTGTTTGCATAAATAAATCCTGTGGGGGAAAAATGAATATTCATTCATCATGACAGATATGCTATATTTTTGAAGTTTTTAGGGCCTTCGAGGTTGGTCCATAAATTGTAACAAAGTGAACATACCTGACATCGGATCCAGCTACAGCAAGATACGTTCCACTTTGGTCGAAACAAATATCTTTGACCTCGTAGGATTCGTCTAACTGAAGTGTTTTGAAATTTTTAAGCTTGCGCAAATCCCAAAGCTTGACGCACGAGTCTTCTGCTGCTGTGGCCAGATAATATCCGTTTTCTGAGAAGCTGATTGCTGTGATAGGTCCCGAATGACCAGGGAAATTGGCTACATTTGACTGTTCTTTTAAATCCCAAATCTTTACTTGAGAATCAGCAGTTCCGGTACCAAAGATGAGCCCGTCAGGATGGAACTGAGCTGTTGTCAAAGGCTGTCCGGATTGGCCAGCCACCTAAGGTGAAAAATGCACCAGAATTAAAAATTGGTGAGATAAGTAATTCAACAAGTACTAGCATTGACCGATGAAATTTTCAAACATCTAGAGAAATATTATTCACTGACCTTTGTAAGCAGTCTTCCAGTGCGTATATCAGAAAAGGCCCAATGCTGATCAAGAGATGAGCTCAACAAATAATCTCCAGTAGGATGAAGTGAAAGCCCAGTTACAGGAGCGTCGTGAGCTCTCAATAAAAGAGTGGTTTGGCTTGTACCAACATTCCAAACGCGGATTGTAGTGTCAGGTGACGCTGTCATAACCACATCTTCTTCTGGGTGATAGATAACTCTCGTAACCTTTTTTGAATGTCCTTTCAGGATAGCAACAACTTGCTCTGTATCCTTATTGAAAACAGTCGCATTTTTATCCGCACCGCCAGTCAAAATTTTACTCGTATCAGCACCATGAATATCAAGTGCCAATATTCCGGGCACACTCGCCGAATGAAGTCCCTGAAATCGATCAAAATTCATTGATAAATACAGTCCAACATAGCTCACAAGAATACCCCTCATGGATGGAAGACTTACTGGATGTGATGCCAAAGTTTGGAACGAACGAATACTTTCTTGAGGTAAAAGATCTTCAGGTATGGAACGCCCACGTCTTTTTCTTTCTTGAGTCAAAACAGTAGCTCGTTCTTGTAACTTCTGGATCACATCCTCCGTAATTCCAGCTTGTTCGGTTGGTTGAGCCGCTGCACCACCTGCCTCCACTGCAACTGACTGTGAACAATTCAATGAATGTTTTTACGACAATGGAGTTATTCCATCCCAGATGGAACCCTATTTTGAACATCATCATTCAGAATGATCGGCAAAAAATTTAATGGCTAACATTACCGGTTGTGGAATAACAGTAGCCTGTGTAATGCCCGCTTGAGGTTTAAGAGTGGCCAAAGCTTCTCTTGCGGCAGTAACTTCTTTGGTCAATCTAGCGATAACTCTACAAGCTGCGTCGTGCTGATACAAAGCATGGGATAGTTCCTGTCTTGCAGTTTGAAGTTGTTGTCTCTGTGTGAAGGAATGTAACATAACTGCGTCCCATTCATCTTGAAGGATTTTTAAAATAGCTGGGATTGACGTAGCACTAGGTGGCTTTGGTTTCACTATAGGCGTAGCTGAAATATTATTCTGTTTGAGAAAACATGTGGGTAATATTTGTATTAGTCATTAGAATTATTAGTGCTACCTTTAACGTCGATGAGCTGCTCGACGGTGAGTTCTTTGCCATTAATCGGATCAACTCCGTTCTCAACAACATACTTCTCAATTAACCGTCTTTCAAAAATCGACCCAGAAACAGGAGAGATAACGGGGTGCTCCGGAACCTCATTAGAAACTAAAAGCAAAATTATATTTTCGACGTACAGTGCAAAGAAATGCGCGGCTCCATAGGTTAGAATTCACCGGCCGGTCTAAAAAGTTGCACCCAAACCGTTACGGCTCTGTATGACCTGATATAATCAATTGAAGCAACGTTCAGAGTTACTTTGATTGCAAGAATATATATTTGAAACAGTGCATTATGTGATAATTATGAAGAAACTTACTTGCACAAGAGAGCGCCATTTTCACGGTACACAACCACTGCGCAAACTCTTTTCACGCTTCCGCGCCGCAAACCAATTTTTATCTGGGTCGACGTAAATTGTTTTACATGTACAAATGAAAAGTGTGTTATAAATTGATCGGTTAACAGTTTATTTCGTGCAAATAAATTACTGGCTAGTGTCACCTTGAAACTACACGACCAAGTCAATCCAAATAGTGAATGTGAATCCTAGCTATCGCAAGACGCTTCGAATTCCCGTCGGAGCTACTTCCGGTACCTGGTATACGTATACCAGACGTATACATGCAGCATATTTAGAAGTCAGAATCAAAAACATGGCATCTACCAGTACCACGTCGATTTTCACTTTCATTGTTTTACTTGCATTGTCGTTAAGCAACTGTTCTGACAATGAGTACGCGTCGGCACGAATTGAGGTAATAAGTGTTTATTGTTCAGATAACAGAGACGCCGGTCCAGCGTTATTTTATAGATTTTTTTCTGTTCACCGAAAACAAACGGCGTTTGACTGATGAGTGTCAAATCACGAGAATTGCCATGTGAGTAATACATTTTTGATTTTTTGCTAGAGTTGCAGGGGCTGCAGCCTTAACCGGCTTCCTGAAGTGAAGGACTTCATTTTCAAAGACGTTCCTCTTTAGTATCCTTTTTATGAAGTTGACATTGTCCGCCACATTTTCTCAGGAAATGCCAAATTATCTTGCGTTGCTTGATACCGCTGTGTATTTCCTTGACTCATACATTAGTGATAACGTTGAATTCAAGCCAATTTCTGGTGCAATTCCAGAGCTTGTTTTGCTGGATAAGAATGATGAGGTAATTGCTTCTCTGTTTGCAACAATTCAAAATCATTACTTATTTTTCAGTAATTGATCTAATGTAATTTCAGGAAGTGGAAAGAATACAACTGTCACGATTGAATCGTAAGGAATGCAATGAGCTGTTGGTAACAAAGGGCTTTACAGCTTCTAAGCCACCGAAAGATGAGATGTAATTGGTTTCACTGATAGTACCGATGTAATTATCTATATGTACAACAACGATTTTAATGACAGCTGTCAAAACCAGCACAAAACTACAATCCTAAGTTCTGACAAATCGTTATTATGCATCCTTCTCCAATTACACAATTCGAGTATCAAATACTGTATCTATTTCAAGTTTCAGAAGACATGTTTTACGACTAATGTATTATAAGTCTTGAATAAGGAAAGTTTTGATATTATTGCTTGTTCTTATCTGGTCGATGTGATAGTTCGAATTTACACTTTAGCCACAATAACTTTGTGTACAGCTCAAACTGTAGTTCATTCAGTATGAGCCAAAATAAAGTTTCATTAGATTTATTGAAGGTCGTTTATTGTTGAATTTTCACCGTTACAATGTTATAAAAACTTGGAAATCTATGAGAATATGTCAGTAGGTCTACAAGTAAATTTACTGTGATGTTCGAAATTTCCAGTATAAATACATGTAATAACGGTTGAATCTTCATATTTATACATCTAGTTACTTTTTTTGAATTAGTATTCAAAAATGTCTCAGCTAGCTGAATTTTATGAACATGGAATGTGTCGATCAATAATAATCATAATCAGAACTTACCCAGGTAAATAAAATATTATTCCATTTATTCAGATTTATCATCGAATGTGATCATTAGACAATAGTAGATGTGTTTTTCACAGACATGAATGTCGTCATTGATCTCATACAAAGCTATTAAACTGTATGGATACAAAAATTCACAGAAAGAGTTGTAATAGCAAATATCAGATTGCAGTTTTATTCACTACCGTGTGAATTTTCTACGTTTATACACGTATCCGCAGTTCCGATCTGTCTTCAGTTATTATCAATAATTTCATACAAACAGAAAATGGTGATCGTTGAAATAATATTGTTGAGAGGTTACTTATAACTACTTGATTATTTATGGACAACTTATTTATCCAGATCAGACAATGTGGCTATTATTCACCTACGTATGTGTTAGATATATTACATTTTGATATTATCGACATGCATCTACATTTACTTTTGCAGACACACACTACTGTTTTATTGGAATTTTTTAAACCTAGCTTAAAAATTAAATTATATACAAATTTGAAATCTATACTTCGGGAAAAACCGCAACAATTTTACAACAGTAAAGGAAACGGGATTCCAATTTCTCTTCAACTTATATATCTCAAAATATTTAAACGTTCTAATAAAGTATACATTTCTTAAAACCTACGCATCATACATATATGTACACATGTGATTAGTAAAGTTTCCAAAACCAAGTAAAATTATCACCTGCACGGATATGCATATGCCACAATGTATTTTGGGTCCCTACATTAAATCCTTGATTTCACTATGCTACGGAGCTAATCAGAACTCTACTACCGATATTGGTTATTTTGTTTCGATAAGGTTAGAGAAGTTTGGTGCAAAAAGAGTTTTTAAATACCAACGGTGATTTTTCACTTTTGATATTGATTCAATGGATATGAAAAAAAAATTCACCACATATCCACGCAGGTATCATCACAATAAGATTGATGAAAATTATTCGTTCAAAAGAGGCATACCGAGGCTCATGTATCAATAATGGAGAAAAAGGTGATCAGGTATTTGAGTTTGGTTACAAATGTGGGGCCTGGATTCACGAGTAATGTTATGCCATAAGCAGCCAACAGATGAAAAGTAATGCCACCCATAGGAACACTTTGGATAAGAATTGCTCTTCTACGAATTGAGGAGTGCCACGAGGAGCTGCAAAACAAAGAATATGATCAATGAGCAGTACATACAAAGTTATCTAGTCTGCTGATAAAATAACCGCTGCTATGCTACTGATGAAAAAATAAAAATAAAACAATAATGTTTAAATATATGATATAATCTAACAAGCAAATACGATTATTGCGATCAATCAATATTGCTAATAAAGCTACCTGCTCCTGGTCTTGTTTCTCCAAAATTGAAGGTAGATGTAAAGAAACCAAAAGGAAATGCACCAATACCAAAGGACATGTGAAAACCGCCTTCTCCAAATCCAAATCCAGAAAATCCTGCATTAGCTTCAGGTTCCGACCTTTGACCAGCTGGGCGTGGAGGTACATTGTTTCTATAAACAGAAAGGTGAGTATTTCAATATATTCTATATTTGAACATTTTAATTTTACGAATGATAATGAATTAATTTGCAAAGGAAAATATGTATTTAGGTTGAAAAAAGTTATCTGGAGATCAATCGCAAGTCAAGAAAACAACACTTACCTTGGATCTTTTTGTTTGGTCATTCCACGCCCATAAAGTGGGATCACTTTTTCTTTACTGATAGCAGCTTTGCAGACAGGACAAAGTTGTCTTGCAGGCCGAGTTTCTAGCCATTGGTAAAGGCATGGCCAGCTGAAAAATTATTTCCTCACTATTGCGCTTGTACTTTTATGGTAAATACATTATAATAGGCTACCGATCAGGATTAATTACAGCAACTGTTTAACCTTTACAAACTGGCCTCAGCATCTGAGATATATGTTTACCATTTAAAAAACAGATTGACTGATAATTTATACTGTGCATTATATTTCCATACCATGACAAAACTACTTTCTTGTGCCAGTTGGATTAATCTATCGTTAAGTCCGAACAATTCTTGACTCATAACTAGAATTATTGAGACCTGATCAAAACATATTTTTGCTAATGAGAATTTTGACCTTCTGTATACGGTGGCAATGAAGAAAAAAAAAAAAGAGATGAGAAAAATTTAAGCTTTTATGAGTTAAAAAACTAGCTCTTGCAGTAAATTGGGAAAGTAGTGACCTGCTAAATTCTGCACAGTGAAACACTGAACAACGGTAGTTTGAAAAAAAGAGTAGGGTACTGTCCGGCTGTAAATTACCATCTTAATGTGTTTATCACTGGTCCAGCTTCGAATATAAAAAATGTAAGTAACATCAATGATGAAAATTTTCAAATTTTGATTTATGCTGCATGTAACAATTCGTTAGCTCTTTGCCACCAGATGTGTATTGAGATGATTATACCTTTTTTTTTCTTGCTAATTTCATTGAAGTATTTTTGACCAGCTGGCAGATTTTTATCTTTTTTCACTGTGTCAATTTAATGGTTTCAACTATTAATTCTAAATATTTCTCTCTTCTGTTTTATAGAAGAAAGAAATAGCTTTGGTTTTATTCTTCTTAGAAATTAAGATGAAGCATTAAGCTGCACGTGTACAACTTCCTTATCAAATAAAACTTCGTGTTTACCAAAACAAATGCCCACACATGCTGACTACTGCATCTTTGGCTCCATCCAGGCATATATTACACTCAAACATACGCTCATCCCTCTCTTTTTCTTCTTGGGCAGACCCCGAAGGTCTTGAAGGCCCTGGCTGCTCTTTGGCAGTGCTCATCTCAACAGGCACCTCTAAAAAGGCGTGAAAAAAATTATGTTAGATTTATCATGCATTGAACATCACGAATCAAAAGATAGGCATTTGTATATACTTCCAGCTTCATTGGTGGTAATTTTGTAAGGAATATTCACAATCAGGGTTGTAATTATTATAATGTTGACTAATTTTTTGGGAATACCACTAGATTACGATAATAGAACAAGAAATGTGACCCTGTATCAATTGTGCTGAAGTAACTATGAATATAGGTACTAAATACACGTAATCGGTATCCGAACAAGATACCAAACATTGTTTTTAATTTTGGAAATCTAGAGAAGCCTGATAAAAAATAATTGATGACGCTTGAAAGTTGTTACTGACAGGTCGCCAATGACCTGCTAAACGCTATGTACTTCGATGTTTGAAATTTTATCAATTGACTCAAAAAATATTCCATAAGTGGCCTCTCAACTGTGAATGGGAACTCGATACAATCTATAGCTCTGCTATCAGAAATTGGATTAGCACACAAAAATCAATCAAATGTTAGATCAAAACTGAGAAGAATAATTAGACATATAAATTAACGGTTGTCCACAGATAGCAGCTGTAAGAATAACAGATAATGATAGACTTATGACATCAATCGCTATCTGGTATGTATTGGGTGAATATTATAATTGTGTTAATGGGCTTCACTATTGAAATTTTCCAATATCTAGTCGTCGATTTGGAGAAGCCAGAATCTACGTTAAAGCTGTCGTTTATTCATCAGGTCATTGGTGTCTACTGGATGTTAGATTCTTGATGGAAATAGCCATTGAAGGAATGGCAGAGATTGATTAATGTTGCGGTAAAATGACGCAGATGGACAAGAAACGAAAACATCAACAAAGCTCGATGACGAATTGTAGGCAAATTTTGAGATAAAATGATCAGTTTAAGTATATTACCGCAACGGAGGTACAATTTAATAAAATCTGTGGGAAAGTTCACGAAAGGTTCGTAACTAATATGATCTGTCAAGGAGGTCGAGTTCAAGGGAATCGGCACAGTAAACGTGGGGGTTTTTAGACCCCAAAGTTACAGAAAAAGACTTACATACCAAAATGTTTTAGCAAACTGTCCAAAAGTACTGAATTATCACTGTACACACTTGTAAATATTGGCACAATGCCTGAAAACAAAATTCTGAACTGCGCAAATCTTAGCAGATGATTTTCATGATTTTACGAGAAACGGATGTTCCAAATAACACGTAAGTGTCTTGACTTTTAGAATCCCGCAAACTCTTGCTAAATGGTTCCTCAGTTGCTTGATAATTGAAATATGATCGACCACAAATCGCGAAGTAGAGTCGAAGAGACTTCAGATACTTGAAACTGTATATCCCAATGAAGTTGTCAAATAATTATCTTGACTAGCCTAGTGCACACTGAGGATTTACACCGAGTCACGTAAGCTCAGATCTACTTACCATCGGAAAGCTCACGTGACCTTGAAAGTTCTTTTTGCACTCCACAGATCGCAGCACAGTTCAACAATTGATGTTCAATTTCAAAATTTATGTCATTTTATCGTTCAAATATTTTGCGAATTCCGTTCCAAATTGTATTTTACAGAATTTCGTAGATTCCAATATCGCGGGAACGTTAGAAAACGAGGAAAACGAGGAGTCATTGAAATTTTTGAAGATATGACAAGAGCATTCCCATTGCGCCAAGACTATAATCGATATCGCCCAGCGATACCACAAGTAAATAGAAAAGTAATAAAATGCCGTTTCATTTAACATCATAGAGTCCTTGCAACTTTCCATTCGAATGAAGTTTGCGGCTCTTTAATCGCGTAGGTTTTTTTGACTGATGCATTTTGTAACCACGTGCAGTAAGATATAAAGCTAAAATGCGAAGCCGAAGTTTATCATTGCGAAAGTTGACTAGTTCTGACGGAGGTCGCAATAAAGATCAGAGTATTACTTCAGCGAAAACGACCCTACCTTCAAAAAATCGTAGGATACCTCAAAAATATGGGACATCGATTTTAAATCAAAGACAAAATTATCGCGTCATCGAAGACGACGTTGATTTAACGCCGAAGAATTTAACCCACACTGTCTATCATCCTATCGAAGAACACCAACTCACAGCATTTGATACGATCGTATTGGGCCAGGGAACGAGTAATACGCAATTATTTTCCTGGTCCTCCGGATCTCAGCATGGAAATTTGAAGACCAATTCGTCTCTTATGTTTAAATCGAGCTCTATACAAATGCAACAAACCCAACTAATGGACGAATTTACAATGGGCGAAAGTATTACTTCATATACTCTTTCTTCAAATTTAGACGAAGATCGAGCACCGTCTCAGTTTCACCTCTCCAGGTAATTTGCATGTTTTTGCAGACTCGATTTACAGTTTTTGATCATTATTTAAAAATGGTACCCTCTATAATTTATTTATCAGATTCGAGTCCGGCCTTATGCACGTCCGGCCGGATAAAGTGAATATAATCTTACAAGAAACGGACGTGTTCTTCATTTTTGAGCTGCCGCAATTGACCGTCGATTTATCATCAGAGGAGGGTATTGCCGTTAAGGAAGCGAACGAACAGTACGAGTACATTACAGTAGGAGCAGGATCTAACAGAAAATTAGTAAATGCCGAAGCCCAAACACCGTGTATCTACCGTAAAAATAGATCCACTTATCTAGCAAGAACTAAGCGGAGAAATCAAGGAACTCTTGTTAATAATTGGATAATGTACGATACATTCGAGCACTTAAAATCCACCAAAGCTAAGGGTCCTATTTTCATAGACACGGAAGAAGCTAGGCAGAAAGCTTTAGAAAAAAAGGTAATACAATGAATGCGTACTTCCACCGCGTATTGAATCGAATATTCGATATTTTAGATCAGTCCAATGAAGCTACCGGAAATTGAAGATACCACCGATCAGCTGACCGTTGAAATGCAGTTGACCCATCTGGCAGAACACACAGATTTTTTGGACTCTGCAACGATCGTAGAGCGAATGGTAGCCAGTAATCTTTACATAGTACCTCAGAAAAGGTTCAAAGGCATAATAAAGCAGGACCCGTATAGTCCAACGTTAGAATTCACCTACAGTCTAGAATTTCTCTGGTCTTTCGTTTCAAACTTGAGCGCTGAATACAGCGTTGCTTGTTTCTGTTGGAACTACGTGAACCGGGACGTTCTAGCGGTTGGTTACGGGCCGATACACAACCAGGAGGGACGTCAAGGTCTCGTGATGATATGGACGGCAAAGAACCCGCACAGGGCTGGAAGATGGCACTATTTCAACAGCCCTATTTCCGCCCTTGACTGGAGTCGTAACCGTCCAAATCTTTTAGCGATTGGATTCTACGACGGTGTATTGCAAGTGATCGATGTCAGCAATAAAAATCTAGTCGTTATGAGATGCAGCAACAGAATCAGCTCGCCGTCTTACGCACCTCATTGGCAAGTTCAATGGTGGCCTGGAGAAGATGAGGTGATGTTTGAGGAGCAACTTTACACCTGTAATCAGGACGGTAGGGTGCTTTCGTACAGAGCAGATACGGATTTTAGCTGTACACAGATGATGAGGATCAGCAGAATCGAAGGAAAAATTAAAGGCGTCGAACAACAACCCGAGCAGTGCGTTGTTCATGATATTTCAATTACCAGGAACCCCGGCGCACTTGTTCTTTGCAGACACCCGGCTTTGCCGATGATTTATTTTGTCGGTTCGGATGAAGGATGCATTCATAGATGTTCAACGACTTATTTACAGCAACATATAGACAGTTTCAGAGCCCATAACGGGCCGGTTTATTCAATACAATTTTCTCCATTCTGTTCAAAAATATTCTTGACATGTGGCGCTGACTGGTGTACGAGAATATGGGCTGATGGAATAAACGAGCCTTTGATCACCTTGTCGACGCAAATGGCCTGCGTTCAAATGGCTGCTTGGAGTCCAAAGAACTCAACAATAATTGCTACTATCGTCAACAACCAGATTGACGTATGGGACATCAGAAGAAAATCTTATACCGCAGCTTCTAGTACGATTTGTGACACGCAAGGTAGATTATTACTTCTCGAATTTACAGCAAATGGAAATCAACTCGTGGCTGGTGACACTACTGGAAAGATATTCATATATAATCTCGAGGGAATGCCATTTCCACCGTATAATCAAACACAAGTTCTTATCACCTCCATACTCAAAGGACTTGAAACTAAACCCAATCTGGTTCGTAAACTCAAAAAACTTGGTAGCCCTTTTTAGGTGCTTTATTACAATACGAACGAAAGACAACTGGAAATAAATAATCCAATGGCCATAATGAATCAACGTTTCCCGACATATCTTCACGTTTTCTGGTTTTCTGCGCCGAAGAGGCAACAACAAAAAACATGAATTTACACGACCTTTTGATTTTACAAAATGACAAATTCGTTCTATTGCATTTCTTCACGTGCCTTTTCGGTCTTGAGCACCCCAAATTCCGCGCTATAAAGTTCAAACCTTATATCCGGGCTATGGGGGACCGCGTTCCAGGATGAGGCCTGAAGCAGGACTCTTAAGTCTCATCGGGTGCCCGGTTAGCCGAGGGGACTAAGACCCATCGCTTAAAGAGGGGCCTCTCGGCTCTCGGCTCTCGATTCTCGGTTCTCGGTTCTCGTCTCTCGGGCAGCGGCTGGTGCCGCGGGCGCGATCCTTGCTACCGCCGCGACATCAGCAGGCAGTCTTACTCACGCCCGCACTCAACCACACTACTTTAAGACGTGACTCAAGTACGTAGAGAGCTATAAGACCCCCCGAATTAATAGTCCTTGAGGGGAAGACCCGTTTTACCGTCCTCAGTGTTTCGCGCCGGTCCCAACGTCACCCAGGACCTCGAGGTCCACGACTTATAGTACATCCTCCTCGCATATAATATTTATTTAATTATTTATCTATTTATCATTACTACACGCGTAATATCGTGATCGATGTACAATGCAGAAGCTACTTTAAACCGAACTTTGAACGTTGACGGATCTGTATAGGTATACACAGCTGTTGCGGGTCCTGTATACAGCTTGAACCGGTTTTTTTCTTTTCATATTCGATCTACATTTTTTTTTTCTCCTGCAAATTGCGGCTATCGTTTTGCGGACTTTCAACGGCATTTCTAGGTATAATAAATATCGCGTTTCTAATATCAACCCTATACCATTTTGAGCCTGCTAATTAAACTAATTATTTTTGATACCTGGAACTTTCAATCGTTATTTGCCAGATAACTACTCCACGGTTTTTAACTATTTTTTTTTCTTCCAACCATCGAGTGTGCGGTATCATTTTCATCAGCAGCGTTGACATTTGATTTCCATGAGTGAAATTTTGTATAAACGATGAGGTGAAATATATCTGGACTTATTACACGACGCATGGTGCATGTCATCGAAAAAAATCAATTCAAAATTTCCTCGCAAATATAATATCACCTTTCAAAGTAATATAAGTATATACACGTGCGATATAAAAATTATTTTGTGCGCTATGAACATCAACATCGTTGACTGTACCGGGTGGTTAACAAGTAAGTGTAATAATTTTTATCTGCAATTATCCTAACTAGAATAAATGAAATAAAAATCATCCTACATTAGATTTTTTTTTTCACAAATAATACTCAAACATGTTGATACCCATAGATATTATACACCAATACGCGATCAGTAAACGTATATCTTCAATTTTAACGGTGTGTTAACGTGAATAAAAAGTAACGTTAATTTGATTTTAAGTCAGAGCGATTCGTGCAGAAAGGTGTAATTATGCCGTTCGTTCGAATATATGTATATCCATAGCTCGATGGTGATATCGAGTAAGATTTTTCAGCAGCGGGAAGGGCGCGCAAATATTACGTACTCAGAAAAAAAAAAAAAAAAACGCATATCTGGTGACTATTTCTTTTTTACAGACTAATTCATTGATAACGTATAGTTATTGGCGCAGTTTTGTCTGCCTGTTGAGCTTTTAGGTGGAAAAAAAAAATTGAATGATTGTTAAATTAAATATCATTTTTATATTTCAAGGTATTTCGAATTTTTCTGTTACGCAACGTGTTCTAAATCATGTTTCGGCCCATTTGGTATTACGGAGTTTTATCTCGTTGAGTACAGCTGGCTATACGGCCGAAATAGCTATTGGCTATTGGTTTAATCGTCCTAATACATCACCGCCTATCTTCATCTACTCCTCACCTATTATGCTGATACACAAGTTACTTTCTTAAAGACGAATAACTGCGTCTTCGACTCATTTCGTCTCTTATCGTATTATACCATATAGGTATACCTTTACCGATGATGAGAAACTATATATAACACGATAGTAGAAGCGGGAATAAGGGTGATACAGGAAATCGTAACAACACAAGAAACTGACTAGCTGCTGTTGCTGCTGCTTAACTTATGCACCTATACCATTTAGGACTCCGTTAATTAATTGATTCCCAATAAGGAAAAATGGTGAGAAAAACGAGCTGGGAATTTCAACGTTTTTAAAATAAAGAATTATATTAATCGCTACAGACGATCATCACTGATCGTTATTGTATATTGGGAACATTAAAATGTGTAGCGACGAGGATCGAGTTTGATCAAACTTAAGCTGTGATTATATTCTAATTGTGATAATTTCCATTGGTGGCAAAAAAATATTAGAGAATTGTCAAAAATCGGAGCCACATAATTGGAACGGTGGGATTCTTCTTCATTGCAGGAATATTAAAAA